>OY720591.1:2687500-5187500 GCA_963151315.1 Nymphalis c-album
ACCGGATCAAACAATCAAACTCTTCAGCTTTAGGTATAGTATGTATACAATGTGTAACAATATTCGTGTCCGACCCGTGAAGGGGTTATAAGGTATCTTGAGTCGATTTAATATATGTAATCATTTTTAAAATACTAAGAAAAAAAATTACCCCGAATAAAATTAATATTTGACTAAATAAAATGACGAAAATCATATGGCAACACAGGCGTGGCGCAGCGCTTGCTAGGTACTTACCTATCGGGTAGCGAGGACATGGGGTCATGAGATCGCCTCAGTTGTAAAATCATTTGATGTAGACACTAATGTGATGGCTGCGGCGAAGATGTTGTTCCACGTATTTACCACCAACAGCGATACAGGTCAGGCACTGTCGCACATAGTTTGCTCGGACGCGTTGTAGCACATTTGTGTTCGATTTGATTTCGTCAAAAGCGGCTACAATCCGCAAACGCATTTTCGTACAAACTATTATATTCTTAACGTGACCCATCAAATAAAAATCAAGGGGAGTCAAATCTGCAGACCACGCTGGACACGGAGTTGGTCCGCCCCTGCCTATCCACTGTTCTCCATACTGCTAGTTTAATTATTCACGCACAGACACACTAACACACACACACACAGACACATTAACATCTAAAATAACTATTAATTAGAATAAATATCGCGGAACATAAAAACAACAACGACAAAACGACCACTTGTAATTAGTTTACGCGCCAAACTGACCGAGTGAGTCAGTGATAGACCATCGGTTATTTGTGAAGTGAAAACAATGGTATCGATAATTTATCGATAAGTGACATGTGTGAAATTTGAAATACTATTTATAAGAGGAATACTATCGATAGTAATTTATTCTATAAAAACGATAGTGTCGATAGTATTGCAAAATACATTAATTTTAACCAAAACCTATCGATACTATTAATAACATCGATGGTTTGTACTATCAATTTAGTTAATGAAAAATCAATAAGATAGACCTAAACCATCGATGAAAATCGATAATTTTGGTTGATACTAATGGGTATTGCAATACTATCTATACTATAGCATGCATTACTATCGATAGTCAAACCGATTATTCTACAACATTACTTCTTCACATTACACGTGCCGACGCTCGCTCCGCCGCCTCTTTGAAGAAGCCGACATAGCCTTTCGGCATGAACCAGCGGCGGCTTGACAAAGAAAAATATTTTAACGAAAAGTAATAAAATATTTGGTAATAGTTAAGGGCAGTCTTCCATCGCGCTCATTCATTTATTTTTATTTTATTTTTTCTTTCTCTTAAGTCTCTTATTAGCTCTGGGGTTAATGTTATTATTTTTGTTTTAGTTAGTCATGGACACTAGATTGTGTAGGATTTTTTTTTATTACTTATAAGTATAAAATTATCAGTTAAATAGTATGTTTCCCTGAAAAATTTCAAAGCCGAGTCCGATTAGCTCAGATCATTTGCTGAGTGTGAGCTAGGTAATTCGTGGCTTATTACTTTAGTTGGCAAATAATATCGCACAATATCGCGCTATTTCGCGCTTAGTAGTAGTGACACGGCCTTACACGCGCCAGCAGCGTTTCAAAAGCACTCAAAGAAGCCGCCGAACGAATCTGGTGTTGTCACATTTCGAAAAATTTGCTCGATGTTGGGGAAATGAGGCACTAAAATGGGTATTTTAAATTACAATAACTATTTTAAATTAATGAATATGGGATTTTTAATATTATTTTTAGTAATGTCCACAAAACACCAATATTCCCCTTTCGCGCCGGATGGGAGTTTTGTTACACGCTGTATAAGTTTAGATTATGTGGCTGCAAATTCTCAAAATGTTCACTTTTGAGCTAACTTTAGTTATTTTAATTGTTATTATATGTATCGAAATGTTGATGTTATATTTTCACCGATTGAATTTTGAAACCGATATTTTATAATGTCTTTGATTCAATACGTTATGTACGAGAAGCTCACATAACATAGCTGATATAATGTCACGTGTGAAGTGAATCCATTGATGCGTAACCCATTCGCTTCGCACAAACAAAACTCGTGTACCTGTTACTAGAACATGTGTTACTTCAGATAAGCAAGCAACAGACAGTGAACGTAACACGGCTGGGTTCACTTGTCTCCGCGATGTTAAATCAAATACGAAGCTAAAACCACCAAGCACTTTTAATACGAGTTAGCGGGTGTAACGATTGAGTTTCCTAGTAATGTTTTTCTTTACGAAGACTAAATTATGACGAATTTTAACTTAAAATGGAAGTTGTTGACCCTTTTTTGTGTCTCGGTAAAGTAAGAGTAAGGATCGGATTCCTACGAAAGCTGTAGTATTTTTATATAAAGATATTAATTGTAAATATATGTATTCAATACACCTTTGATTTAAAAAATAAAATATTTTTAGCATTTCATCACCAAAATCCAAATCTAATTACGGCTATTAAAGTTTTCTATCATATAAATCTTCATTGTAAAACTGATCATAAGAAAGAGGCCGTTCATTTCTCTGTCGGAACAGTGCACGATATTTGCGATTTGCCTTGACCCATTCAATTGGCATTTCGTGTTTCGTAACTTGCACTTCGCCCTGCACTTAGCAAATGGCAGTTACTGCCCAACAAACATTGCTCATTTTGAATCTCAGCTGAACAACTCAATTATACAGCCAGCTACTATTTTCTCAGTTATTCATATTGCATGGATAAGCAATATAAGGAATTCAGTAAATAAGAAAGTACAATCTGCTCTGTAAGGCGTAATTTTAAAAGTATTTAAGTATAGAATATTTTGCCTTTAAATTCGACCTTGAAATGTTCCAGTCATCAGTCTAATTGCTTATTAAATTAATATTAATAGGCTTAGTATTGATTTGTTAGTACAAATTAAGTCTTCCTATGTACAAAAATATATTTATTTTAGACGATTTCGTGTAATATTAACCGCAGTATAGAGGAGATGTGAAACTGCACGTCATTTTCAGAGCGTCAAACTCTATAACGCTTAAACTTTTCAAATCGATTCAACGATCGTTAGATGCAGATTAATGGTTATAGAAAATTTATTTTCACTTTAACGGGAATAACAATTTACCTATATAATATGAGTATTAATAAATATTGGGCATTAAAAGATTTAAGACTGGATACACAAATTTTTTAACTACTTTAAAAAATAAAAAAAGCTATAACGTTGCTTAGCGCATCTAGACTAATAATTTCTGTTACTAATTAAAAAGAAAAAAAAATATGATGATATGCGCTGAATTTTTTTGAGCTCGAACTAGTAAAGCGATACCGCACCGATAGAAATACACCTTCCACTTCATGACACCCTAATTATGAAAGTCTAAATGTCAATGTCAATTTTGCATTGGTAATTGTAAAGCAATTCATGCGTAAGTAATTTGTCCAATGAAACATACAAATAAAGTTTTATCCCAGTTTCTTATAACATCATAAATAGGTTTCAATAACAAAATATTCAAATATATCAAGACATAAAAGTTTTAAAGTTATTTTTAACACTAATCCGTTCAAAAGGAGCCAAACCTTGCAAGACTAATAAAAACGGCATGATACCAGTTTTGGGTTTTTTGAACAGCTCATGCACACACTCATATATGCTTAACAAAGTGAATTTATATTTTCAAAGTAATATGGTTTATAAAATAAATAACAAAGAGGCGAATATCCTTTACAATTTTAAATAAAATGTTATAGGCTTTATTTTAAATGTCTATGTGTGTTCCTTTTGATGTCATCTAGCGAAGTACCTTGAATTTAGATGATGTCATATAAAGATATTTCATGTCGGTACGTGTGGTCATAAGGTCATTCACATAACCATAACGTACCGAAAAATTTTCCTTACTCCAAGTTCGACTAAGTTAAGCAGTATTCGAGCATTAATTGAAGCAACAAGCGAATTATAAATAATTACGTTTTTTCTTACAGATACATTAGTGAGTATGTTAATGATCTATGTATGAAATTATAAGCTTTAATTATATAAAACTCTAAGCAGGAAAGTTTTGTATTTTTGCATATAGTGAAACTAAATAGAAAAACTAAGTATTTTCAACTTACTTATGTACATTTAATTCATATAACATCACCTACAGAATACTTCAGTTACATAACGTTTTATCAAAACTCTGATCTCATAGAGCTAGAGACATAATTACTTAGACTAATGCTTTTATAGCCACCAAATCAAGTACATTATTCTGTTCAGGCAGGAAAGGAGATTTTATGAGACCACACCCTAGACACGAGTGAGATATGCAGAACATTATTAGCCAGTGTCTGCCAAACAAGTTAATTTAATATACGATAGACATTCCTTGGCACTTCGGATATATTAAATCAAGGAACAACTCAATAACTTAACAAAGATTGGTTTATGTGTAGAGCGAGAGTGAATAATTTAGCTTTTCTATCTTGTAAATAAACCGCTTCAAGCTTCGCGTGAAATTTGCTCTGCGCTGCTCTGCTCTTAATAGATTCAGTTTACCGTATATAATAATATGTTATTTACTTATGAAAAAAGTCTTCAAAGCGAGATCATATCGCTGGTTCATTTGCTTTTATTGAATATAGAAGATATTTTTTTTTAAAAAAAACTATTTGTAATATATTTGTTCGTAGACATTATCTCTCTGTCGCCGGATTCAATACATATTTATTTTTTTATAATTGTTTATGATTTAATTGATATAAAAAATAAATTTAATTTTAGGTTATATAACAGGATTCGATTTTCAAATTGATTCCTTTCATACGATCGTTTATTTTCAATCGTTTTATATTTTTTAAGCTAAATTCTGAAATACTGTTCTTTATTTTTAACATATTACTAACCTTTTTTACTATAAAATACCACTACTTGATGTTGATATCAGTAATTTACGTGTTATAAAACGTAAATAACTTTATAATAATATTTTATTTTATTTTTTCTTTAATACTTATATCTTTGATATTTTATGACTATATTTGATGACTTTGAAATGTCCTGTAGATAATCCGGTTATACATTCAAATAACGGATATGTGAGACAAAGCTTAGTGTCATATGCGGATTTTTTAAGAGTTGCAATTATTTTTATAACTATTATGAAATGGTTGTGTTTTCCCTAACTACACATTCAACTGCCAAATAATTATATCAAACAATGCAAATTTTGCTGTCATTGTGAATCTACTATCGTAATCTATATGCACCGAAATGTAGAGCTTGGACAAAGTCCGCTCGCGCTGGTCCGTCGCTTGCTTAATTACTTCAGTAGAGAGAGCCACAACAATTAGGTTCATAGACATTTATTTAATAATAAAATTTTATTTCATGTACTGTAAGACATCAATAACAGCCTGTGAATGTCCCACTGTTGGGCTAAGATATTTTCTTCTCTGTTGAGGAGAAGGTATTAGAGCTTATTCCACTACGCAGCTCCAATGCGGGTTGGTGGAAACACATGTGACAAAATTTCAGTGAAGTTTGACACGTGCAGGTTTCCTTACGATGTTTTCCTTCACCGTCAAGCACGAGATGAATTATAATCACTAATTAAGTACATAAAATTCATTGGTGCTTGCCCGGGTTTGAACCCACGATCATCGGTTAAGATTCTGGCGTTCTTACCACTAGGCCATCTCGACTTTAAGTAATTTAAAAACAAAATATATAAGTCCCATTGGCTGTTTGATCGAAAAATAGTACACCCTTCGGGTTAAAGAACTTTATTTCTCATAAAGATTTAAATTGTATACCATAGTTTAAAAACGATGTTATTATCTTTGTGACAATAAGTATGCGGTTATAATTCGCAACAATAAAACTAATGACAGCAAACCCCGGGATGGATTCCACTCACACGGGAATCGCTGTGAAGCGTGACGCACACAATGCTATGTGTTTATTTCTGCAGTGAAAACTCAGAACACCCAAGATAGAGACGATAACGACTTATCTACGTTTCCGAGTTACACGCTTAATTAAACGAATTGTATTGTAATCAAACGCGGTAACTATACGTATAATGTAACAGGTGTTAATGAACCACATAACTGTTTTTTTTTTATATATTATATTAGGGTTTTGACCGCGATCATACACTTTTTTTATTATTTGCTCGACTTTTCGATAACAACTTACTTGTCGTGGTTACGAGTTTTTAAGCTTGAAAATAATATATAAAATGGATAACGTGTTCCAAAAATTATATTTAAAAAAAGAACTCAATTTTAACACATACTTCTACTTTCTCTTAATCATATTATTCGCAATCAATCAAAGTACACATTTCTAGTCCCGGTCAGTATAAATGTATTATACTTTAAACTAATAATTTATATAGTATTTATATACACAGTAATAAAATATAGCCATATCTAACAAACATACATCAGTCACGTGTCGCCAAAAAGGGATTCAGTGTCGCATTACATCCGCGTCATTTAAAAATCCAGAGATGAAGTTATCCGAACTTTTAATGGCACTAGGTTAGATTTACAGCCCACACTTCCCTTTTAGAACTGTTGTGAAATGTTCGGAGACATAAAAATACTTAAATTGAGAAATACTTACGATTGATGTTTGTTTAATCTTAATTTTATTGTTTAATGTTAAAAAGAATTTACTTATTTTCCGTTCATGTGAATAATTTACATCGAAATGGTTAGACAAATATTATTTAAGAATATGTAAAAATATGTAGAAGTATGGTTTTTGTCTTTCTTATTTATGTAAAATTTTTGTCCTCATTAATATTTCATGTTTTTCTCTCTTATAAGTAAGAGTAAGTAAACATAAAATAAAATTAGAAATTTTTAAATCGTGCGTTGCAGATCCAAAATAAATAAACAAAACAAAAGAATATGTAAATTTAACTTAACTGTATGCAAGTAGAAGCTGCTTATGCGATACTTTTGCTTGCTTGCTTGCTTTTTGTCGTTTCTATACACTGTTTACTTATCCATGCAAATTCAGTTAATCAGTTAAATAATCTGTGAATGTATGTGATATAGTCGATGAATAAATCAATAATTATGCAAAAAAAAGTGCAGCTTCTATTTTTTTGAAATTGAATGAAGAATTTTTGACTGTAGAACCTCGACGCTTGATTTCAACTAAAGATCCTCGGAATCTGCTACACTATAAGCTTACGTACTTGGATAACGAGGCAGATACGATAATAATATATTACAAGCTAATAATAACAATTGATTACTCCTTGTTAGTTGTAACCAGTATTGAGATGCGTTAGCTAAATAACTAACATTTAGAACACTTGGTCGCGGTTAGTAAGTATGATTGAGATTTATGAGTCTTGATCATTGCGTACTCTCACACAGATTTCATTTTATTGCTTCAATTTTGACCAGTGCGTTAATAGAGATTTATCGGTTTAAAATAACTATTTAGTGGGCGTTATTTAATTTCCTTATTTATATTGGGTTATGTTTTAGATTACAGTTATTTAAACTTTATTGTTTTGAAAACGCTAAAGGAAACGATTGTTTGATTTAGCTTGAATAAGAATGATCTCTATAAAATTAAAAAGAACCTAGAACTGGATTTCATTTCTTAAAAACCGTAGACATAGAATATGAAGATACAATACGCATAATCTAAGCTGATGGAAATACATGAGATATTGGTGCATGTAAAACAGTAGAAAATAAAATATTTAATTAATTTTAATCAATTTACATATTATATATATCTCTAGCCTTCATTATAGGGCTCGCTCCTTTTTTTATTTCTGAGAACTGTATCTGTGCAAGCAATTGTGACTCATTTCTGACCGGCCAACTTAAGAAGCGCGTATTGTATAATACATATAATATTCCATACATCAATGATTGTGCAGTTTGTGAATGATAAAAACTCTTGTACAAATACCGCATTTTTTGCAATACCTCACAAACATTGTTCTTTTCCAATAACTACAACATCAAGATTGCAGTAACATTTAGTCCTATATAAAATAAGCCGACTGTCTGAAGGGCAAGTGAACAGGAATATTTTTCACGTCGTGCGAAAATTTGAACAATACATACGCGCTTTGCATACAATTACAACATTGTTCAGGCGAGTAATACGATATTGTAAGCTATGGGAACCAATGGCTAGCAATTATAGCTTAGAAAAACTTTGAACTTAAATTTCAAGTGATTGTTATTATAAGGCGGTCTATTTATTTTTATCCAAAAATATGTACATTTTGTTTATTACAATTTATTAATCAAATTGCTTAATTATAATTGGCTCAGCGTCAAGAATGAAATGAATGAAATGCGTTACTGTCACAAAAGTGACACCATGTAGCATTTAAGTGTAATGACGGGTTAATTATGAAAAGTCGAAAGATGTCTAAATAAAAAAATTGAATTACATTGAATAATGCAAAGAAAAATGAAAATAAATAAGTTACACAATACAAGGTTGTACGTCTCTATAAAATAACATATCGCAACTCATACGCATCCGGTGAAAATAAGAACCAATACGAAACATTAACTATTACAAAATGGAGTAATACCATGAATGGAGGGAAAGTAGAATCATTGAAATTGTATGAATGGACTTAGAACTTGTCAAAATATCTTCACCATAAAACTGCGTAATGTATTATGTTTGTTTTGATATCGAATTGTTTGGACAGACACGTTTATGATCTTATGCTAAAATTTAAGTAGTTTAATTTCCTACGGTGTAATTCATTTGTTATAAACAAATGAAATCAAACTATTTTTATTCAAATAAACTCACAAGTTGAATCTTATAAACATTGGGAACAAACAGAATATTAGAAACGCTTTGTTAATAATATCGTATTTTCTTTTACGATCGTGAAGATCGTGGATGAAATGGATAAGCACCGATGAGTGCTTCATCTGATTATGTCGTCTGACAAACCAACAACCAACATAAGAGGAGCGTAGTGCTATAGCACCACATGATCTCCATAAAAAATCTTCAATGTTACATACTTTTTTTTAATTCCATTTGTGTTATCTTGGATGTCAAATTATTATTAACAGTATCGTACATGTTTGACATTCGAAGAACTGCAATCTCGACAAAAAGCTGTGAAGGATATTTCATATTGCTATCATTAAATAATAAATTTTCTTCTCATGTATGGACAAGTCGATATTATAAGAATGTAGCAACGTAGACCGATATAGATACTTGATACTGGAAAATGTGGGAAAAACAACATCCGGTTATTATATTATCTATTGAAATTCCATATTTTTATCGCGTAACGGCAAGAATTCAATCCCTTACAAAGCATTTCATATTACGAGTACTTAAACAATATATTACGTAAGCATAGCAGATGTTTTGGACAATATTTTTTATTTATTTTTGAAATTTATTATTGTAAATTTTAAATATTCACGCTTTAATATATATTGTATAATTAAATAATCATTAAATCACAATTTTTGTTTTCATAATTTTGGATGTATCTTTGTAACGTTATAACAAAATTATTTCTTGAGTTTCTTTTTACAACGTTTTGAAGAAAGTATATAAATGTTATTCGCGTTTTAAATAGACATTAAATACATTTCTAAACGCATAATATGGAATAAGTTATTTATATTTCGTTAACATTATTTCAATATGCACAACATAACAGTTGCGTGAGATAAAATAAAACTATCTCAAGAAGCAAATAGTTTTGTACGTGGCCTTTTTTATAAAGTGCGATTGTACAGAAGTAGTTATTTAATCTGTGGTAATCGACATAAGAAAATAAAGTTAAGTATCCATTTGCATGCATCTGCGATAAAGCCGCTTCCACAAGTGGGTCATTAACCGGAATACGGCGTTACATAGCTATTGTATCATCGATAATGGTTTCTTAAACGGTTCTCTACATAAATCACAATAAAAATTTTCGTGTTTCTATCTGTGTATGAACTACTTTAAAATAGCTCTCATGTTTGGTTGAGTTTATATTAGGTGTCTAATCGTTTTAATACGGTAACAAATATTTAATCTGTGTACGTCTTTTTTTTAAACATTACAAGGATGAATAAAACATAATATGCTTAGATAAATGTGTTTTAGATTTATCCTAAGCTCTTAGTTCTAACATCTACAACGTTGATAACTACATAGTTTTGTATGAAAATGAATAATCAATTTTATCAATTATACATATGTATCTCAGAGAATATAGTCTCTGAATACGTTTGATTATCATGAAGACAAATGTAAGATGAAATTCAGTTTAATTTGTATCACTCGTCTAAAGAGCATCGTTTAATCGAATGAGGCGTAGAGATAAATTTTCCAATTCACCCCAATAGGACTATGTGTCACAGTAACAGTCGAAAGGCGCCGACTCGCTGAATTACTCCAGTAATCTATTGCTTCGAATAGACCAAGATTGTCTATGGAATTGACAAGTTTTATTGGTTTTAAGTTCACGAGACACTAAACTGTCGTGTGCAATGGAGTTGGAAATTAGAGTGTCAGCCAATTTCATTTTATTGCTTGATAGAATTTTGGTTAGGAGGTTTTTATTACATAATGTTCCTTTCAAATATTGAATTCTTCTTTTTTCTGTAAATGTAAAAAATAACTGTTTAAGAAATCAGTACCAATAGTATGTTTTTAGAAACACTAACATCGTTAAAGTAGATAGTATAGAAAGCTTTTAAAGAAAAATTGTAATATGTCAGATGCGTCAAAATATTTATTTTAAAGGCTGATTCTATTAAAAACCTCAATCTCATAACTCACAACATGTAGCAAACATTTTCTATAATCAAATTTTTAATTCATCAGATGTGCATTTCAAAAATTTCAACACAATACTAACTTATTCCGATTACACAACTTATTTTCTATTTAAAACAACAGCTTTATCAAATATCAAAGATATTCAAACACATATTACAGTTCTATTCAATGTAATTCTCACAGAATACAAAGCGTTCCCTCTCGTTATGAACGAGATTGCTTCAATTGTGTTTATTGCAATAATCATAACAACTAGCTTGAAGTTTCTGCAGTAAGTGAACCTGAAATAACAAAACTTAGACGACTGTTTTATGTGGGAAATGTCCTTTCCTTTATATCGAAGAATCTGATAATTAAAGTATGCCTTAATCATTTATTTTAAAAGCTGGTATGTACACGTGAATCTTAACCGATGATCGTGGGTTCAAACCCGGGCAAGCACCACTGAATTTCATGCGCTTAATTTGTGATTATAATTCATCTCGTGCTTGACGGCGAAGGAAAATATCGTGAGGAAACCTGCATGGGTCAAATTTCACTGAAATTCTGTCCACCAACCCGCATTGGAGCAGCGTGGTGGAATAAGCTCAAACCTTCTTCTCAAAATAGGAGAAGAGACCTTAGCCCAGCAGTGGGACATTCACAGGCTGTTACTGTTACTGTCAATCATTTAAAGTTATTATTTTTTCAATAAAATAGTAATAGGTATAAAAATAAATATTATTTTTAAGGTCAATATAAATATATAGATATTTTTATTTTGTTCTGTATTAAAACATATAGTATTTTTTTCGTAGTTAGAGACCCGTTTGATATAATCGTGACTGTTACGTCTTCGGGTTATTTCAACAATTGCTTTAAATTAAAAGCTCCATCAGCGGCAATGCATATTTTAATTTCTTATTTTTGTTTTTTTTTAACAACAATAAATTACCGCAAATGTTAAAACATTTAATTATAATTAATTAAGTGAACTTCAATCGAACATCAGTCTCGAATTGTGACAAAAGCCCTCTGTCACTCGTAGTCATTAGGTAAATTTATTTTAAGCCTTATAAGGACATCTACTTCCTTTTACAAAAAGATCGATGTCGAAAACGGTAATTAAGGAATCAAAAAACCGTTTCATTACAACTTGAAGATATTATTTATATCAATTATCTATATTTGTTTTATTTTATAAATTATTTTATCTGTTACTTATTTTAATATTTTAAAAGAATGTTGTGACAGTTATCGCCATCGATAAATAAATAAATTTAAAAATTTAGCTGTGTAAAAAACATTTATCACGAATTATATTAGTGAAAACATGCAAAGCATTAATATTTAAGTGACATTAGAAGTAATAATTATAAATCCATAACATTTAACAACATAAATATATAGAGTGAAAACTTCATTTTGGCAATGTATAAATCGAAACGATGTTAAAATAAGATATCTTTAAAGAAAATCAAACACTAAACAAACTTGCTATTTTAATTTGAAAATAAAGTTCTAAAATATTGGCCACATTTCATATTGAAAGAAGACAAGTTGAAGATATTACATAAATTTACAGGAAACAAAGTACAAAATACCACATTAAAAATAATTGAAAACGGCTATCTGTAAGTTCTGTCAATTGCCAATACATTTCCATTCCTTATTTGGATTTTCCTGATTACTTAGAAAGTGCTGGTGTATGTTTTATACCTACTTTGATCCGTACCGAAACCTACGAGCCGATTATCAATTCATAGCGTCATTACTATTAAAATAATCAAATGTTCAACCATCGAGCGGAACAAAGTCAAATCAAAATAAACTTTATTCAAGACAAGTACTTTAATTAATTCTAAATGATTAAATTAAAATTAAGAACTGCCAAGAAGCTCAGATAAGTCTACTAATTTATAAAGAGATGATTTTAATTGTAAAGCCTAATGGAAGAACTACTAAGACAGAGTAGATAAAACTAATAGCAGAAGATGATCTTTAAGTATATATTTAGTATATAATATTGATGTGATAAGTGTGAATTACAAGTAACTGACAAGTATATGTTCTTGTAATAATATTATAAAGGGGTTCAGGATATAGATTATAATTTACAAACCTGAAGTCGATGTAGACACAAATTAATCGCAATTGCGTGTTTAGGGCTTGTTCTTATGAGTAACGGGCTTGTCCCTTCAACGTTATTATATAATAAAATAATTTACTGAAAAATGTGAATTTATATTCTTTATTAATTGATGGATGATAGCAGATAAGTTACATATTGCGATGGAAAGCCAATAATGGCTGTCTGGTCTCTTTGTTGGTTAATTTTGATCTATGACGTATTCATGAAAAACCACAACTATCGCAACTATTCGACGTTAAATAAAAATAGGAACTTATTTTCTAGGCAATAAAGGTTAAATCCGTATGTGAAACTAAACGTGTTTGAGAGTATTGATTAGTAGCTATCGACTAATGACATAAGTCAGGGCTAAGGGCAGTCCAAGGAGGAGCTAACAAAATTATCTGACCCTAAAGCGGCATCTCACAAGAGCTTTGGATTTATATGGATAAGCCAACAAAATATAATAAAATTAAAAAATTGAAAATCATAAGTACGAGATAGTGTTTCTCTTAATAGGTTTTAGAATATACAAAATAAACGATATATGAAAACTTATGTATTATATTGAAGCGTAAATTTCAAGTGATAACATATCACACACGTATGTAAACGAAAATAGCAAAAACATACGCAAAATTATTCCTGTATATAATTTATTAAAAGCCGATATATGTTTTAAAATTTAAATTAATAAACAACCAGTTTTCGGATGTAAAAGCAGAATCCAAAAAGCTATCTTGATCTTCACTTTAAAAAAAAAACAAAATTTACATTCCAAAGACTTTTCGGCACCATAAAATCATTAATCACTTCCTGACATGAAAAATTACTCAACAGATCTATTTCTATACGATATATTTTTATTTTGCGGAAATTCTCTGAATAACTTGCGCGTCGCATTCATTTAGTTTCACGTCTGTCTTGACCGGCTAGGATATAAAATATCTTCGCCTTCGGAAATAGTAATTAAGAAGTAGCTTGCCGCGTGACTCGGCCCGTATAATTTGCAGTACGGAATTTATGATGACTTCATATTATACTTAGAGCTTTGAATATTCAAATAATTTCTTTAATAATAAATTGTAAGCTTCTGACGTAAGTATTGTCCAGTTCAGATAAATGGCCATGATTTGTGGTCGAGTTGAATTATGTGTTGTTTTAAGAATGTTTGTTTTTCGTCAGTTCTTCTCAAATACACGATATCATCAAGATCTAGATTGAAAATTATATATTAACTCCAAAGTAATTACATCCGATACATTTACATAATGATGTTGATTAATTCTTCATTGATTCCGATTCATCGGTTGAATATTGGCTTTAGGGTGGTTTTGTAGGATGGTGTGAGGACTCTAAATTTTATGTATGAAAATATGGCGCTATCGTTTCTGTAGATAGCCTATGAAGTTAGCTATGAAGAAGATATTGTTGAGTAACTTGTAAGTATGTAAGTATCGAATGATTTTCTGAAACAACAGTAGAGCAGAATCGAGAAATATGCTCCGAAACCGTCTTTAAGACCGGGAAAATGATGCTAACTGAGTCATTTGTCGACTGTTTCAATGTCATTTTTTTCATATTATTGTATAAATTAGTTAGACGGACGCATAAATATGGTGCAGTATGGTGCCGTGTCGAGAAAATTCACAACGCCAACACCCTAGGGAAGTAAGATATTATGACCCCTGTTTCAAACAGGCACACAACAATATGAAGTATTGCTGCTTGCCCGTAGAGCATATGATTAGTGAGTGGTACTCACCCAGACGGCTTGCAAAAATTCCTAGCCAAATATTTATTTATCTACAATTATAAAACGTAAAAAAAGTTTCATATGTCTTATCCAGATTAAAGCTACCGTACTTGAGTCGCTGGCAAACATATCCTCACAGTCCAATGTATAATGAGCTCTCAATGTTCGTTCAGCATTCAATAGACGTTTGAATGATCATATAAAATAAATATTCGAGTTTAAATCGCATTCAAGCGTAGGCATAAAGAGAACAAACAACTAAGAAACACGTGGTGTTTAAATAATAAATTATTTTTATAGTATTCTGTAGTAAGATGCAATTATTCCACCTAATTCATAAATTGAATTGATATATTATAATATGTATTTAGTTTTAGTATGACGAAAAAAATAAATACCTTTTAATTTATTTTTAAGGCATTGGACTGTAAACAGTAATTATTGATAGGATTATCATAATACTATTAAACAAATGTAATGTTGTATTTATTTGACAAAAACAATATACAGTATTATTTAGTATCTGCAATTTATTGTGTCATAAATAATCAAAAGTAACATTATTTGTTAGATTTACAAACTACTAATATTATATTTCACGAACATGATAAATAGCCGACCTATCACTATCAGGCCACCGAAAAAAATCGGAGGTCAGTATATACTGGTCTTCTATGAGGGGGATTTCCCATACGTCAAACACACACTGAGTCTAATGCCCCGTACCCTCCCGGATTTTTATAAGTACGTCTTTCTCAATTCATCCTTTCTCTTCTATTTTACTTCACAGTTTTCGTTCTTTCTTTTCAATTTATTTGAAATATTCAATTAATTCCAAATTTTTCAGTTGTCCAGATGAAAGACAGGTACTAAATATAACGCATTATTAACATCTAATATAAAATGTTTCACCTATTAAACTGCAAAATAAACGAAAGGCTATAATAAAGAATACCATGTTTTTTTTAATTAATACTATTTCCACCTGTTGCTTTGTCAAAAATGTCTTTATCGTTTTTATATTTTCATCAAATCATTGTGATATTATTCATGAGAATAATACTTAGTCAAAAACTGTTAGTAACCTTTTCGATTATCAAACATAAACAAACATAAAATTATAACACAGAACTTTCGAGAAAGACTTTCCCATGCTTCTGATTTGAAGATAATTAAACGTTCAAACAAGTTACAACATCAAGCAAACTAAACTTATTCGCGATTAAATAATATAGTATGTAGGTTCAATGTCATCAACACCTCACTTGATGCAAATGTTACAAGATTTACTTTCTTTCGAACCATGAACGAAATCAAACTAGTTTTCTTCAACAGCCAATAGCCATTTAAATATTAAGAAAGCAGTTAAAGAGAACATTGTAAGTGTTAGACGAACGTGAAATTGTTTGATGTTAGTTTGCAGTCAATATCAATAATAAACACATGTACGTATTCTATCTCTAGATTGCCTTTGATTTTTAAGCATAATTATTAACAATTAAAAATTAAAATCTTAAATCAGAATCGAACCGTAACACTTGTTTATAGATTTTGAAAAATTTTCAACCGGGTTGGTTTGGGCACTGGCCAGTTAAGAATTGGGCTTTTTAGCAGTAATTTGTGTGACCAAAATGAATTTACCTTTAACTTACTTTTATACATTATTCATGTGATTAATAAGTAGTTAACGTCAAAACAAGTAAAACTATCAAGTCTTTATCCGGCGATTATTATTTCCGTATATTCCGGATTCATATTTATAATTGTTATTACATAAGTAGGATAAAAGGTCACAAGATCTATCAATATTATCAATTAATTAAAAAACAAAATGTTTAAAAGAGTTTGCCGTTCTTACATCATAACTGGATTGTATGAGATTAATTTAAAACCAGAAAATAATAATGTTGTTAAAATTAAAATCTAATTACTATAAGACGCAACCGGAGAGCTCGTTTGAAGGAGTCAATATTATATATTAGCATATAATGGAGGAAATAAATCAGGTTCTATATCTTTTATCTTATAATAATAAATGATCTGAAGATAGTGAGAAAAACAACTTGAGTATTACGACTTAATGATATAATTTAATGTTTTAGAATTTTACTTTACTTATTTTACTAATAGAGCAATTTCACAAAAAACAAGACTAAAATTCAAAAGATGAAATTTTAGAAAGACCTCGACTGCTATCCAATATATTGTATAATTGTATATTAGTATAAAACAAAAGAAACTAGATCCTGTTTAGAAAATATAGTTACAAATACTTACTGGTTTTATCAATATTAAAATATGCAGATATCGTGTTTGTTAAAACTTTTAATAAGAAATATTATAAGAATAATATTTACACTAAAAAGTGAAAACAAGATTTTATCTTAAAACTTTTACACGTTAAATGCCTAAATATTTAATAAATTTTACCGAGTTTAACAAAAACTGATGTATGACGAAATGTCAATTAAAATAACTTCATTTCTTTTTCCTATTTGATAAATGATTGAAGAGAAAAATTAAACTTCAATTTCTATCAATCGAGAAAGTTGTATGTGTAGTTAAAAAACTTACTGATATTGTCGATTAGAAATATAGTAAAAAACTTAATGTTGCCATTGAAGCCAACCGGTTTATCGTTTATCTACTTTTACTAATGCGTTTTAGATTATACGAATTGTTTAATTATCAAGTACTAGCCTGTACAATCTAGACGAATAGTCAATTGTCGCTAGGCTGAAACTTGATAATAATTTTTTTTTAGTTTTTTTTCTTCTAACACAAGTAAATGTGACCAGCATTAGGCTTAGATAATAAACATTGAAAATAAAAAATGTACAATAATCCTTACTTACTGCTACACTGTAAATATACATACCAACCATAGAAATTAAGACGTTATATCCCTATTCCCTGTAATTGCTATACCTAAACACTGTCTCACTCATATTCACACTGGAGCACAGAAAACATACCTAGTGTTACTGTTTAGCGGTAGAATGGTGTGTACTTGCTATCCAATCAAACGAGGGAATATAGACATATGTAATTATGATATATAAATATATTACCTTATGAAATTTATGACATCATACATATTTTCTTTTAGTTGCATAGAAGACATAATTACGATCTAATCAAAATTTAAACTGTTAACTATATATTGTGATTTTAATTAGTTGTAAAATATTTACAGCTGAAATAGTGTTAACTATCAAGCATACTAAATTGTAGCTTTTTAATGGCGATAAAGTTTATAAAAATATTGTTTAACGTACTATGATAAAATAGCTGAAATAGCTTTCAAATTAAGAATATTAATTAGTTGGCTTATTGGCAGAGCTTAGTGGGATTTACTCGGCAGATAACCCTTCACTGAGGATCTGCTGAATAATTGACTTAAGGAGCCGATGTAATTACACGGACGAGACATACGATCGTAGATCTCAATTCTGGCAAGTTTCCAAAATACTCTTAAGTAACATATACTAAATGTTCTAAAAACAAACGTCAATTATTTTCACTTTATTTAATAACTGCATTCCCTGCATAAAATAAATGTGTCCTTTTGACTTTCGAAATGATGACCCATACAACAAATAAAACAATGTATAATTTGTTTAAAAAATCATGATTTAGAATTTTAGAACAATGGCTCAATGTCTTCTTCTCCTATATGGATACATACGGCTATGATTAAAATACAATTTTTAACTATGCTATTAAATTTTTCTCAAATATCACGTATAAACCCAGAGGCTTCTATGTATGCATGCTTATGCATGATAGGTAATATTATTTAGTTGTTGTAGTTTGTAGTTGTGTTACCGTTAGGGGGCGTCCAGGGCGTACTAGGCACGCGGCCCGCACGTTAAGAGGGCGGTGAACACTGCGCTTTCGTCACGATGAAACTCGTTTTCAAAATCTATGCAGTTAAATTCATCATAAATATATTTGCAAAACAACGTGAATACAATGTCAACTATAATAAGCATAATATCAAAGTTGTTTTGAGTTAAAATGTAAATTAATTAATATGGAAAGTAAAAATATCGGCGGAATTTTATTTTCGAAACGAATATCTTGAGAATGAGGATGAAATGACTCTTCGGTGTCGGAAACAAGGTGTTTCACAATTCACAATTTCACAGTATAATGTGTTCTCAATTTTGTAAACATATTATATTTTCTCAAGTACCTATACAACAAGTAGCTAAAATTTAAAAGCCTATTATATAAACGGCAAACTAGATGGACGTAGAAGTCATGGTCGGTCCACGCTCAGATGACTGGATGGCGAAAAAAAAGAAGTGACGGAAATCGTTTTGAGGAACTGGAGGGATAAAGCCAAAGAAAGATCCAGTTTTAAAAACTACTCGCGCAGACTTTGCGGTCTACCCGCAGCTGTAATACCTTAGATCATAGTGTTTCACCAAATCAAATAAAAAAATAAATATAACAATAACATTTGTTTTTTATTTTACTTGTATCTACCAGTTTGAACCTCCCGTATAATAAGGTCAACGAACACACTACTGTAAACTGTACAACATTTTCAAGCCATTCTTTTAAAATGAAATCAGACGTAGTTAGTGAAAATAAAATTATATTAATTTCGAAAAATGCAAAGAAAATATTTAAAACTAACTGATAGTGGTTCCCCCGACAACTAAGTCTTGTCATTTTCAATTTTATCTCAGTTTTTAAATGAATGATTTTGAATAAATCCATCAAAATCGGGACCCTTTTTGGCAGGAGAAAAAAGGTATTAGAAGCCGCGTCCCTCGCGATTATTTTAGAATTTGACAAGTCAGGCATTTACGGAGGAGGGTCGAGACGCTCTGTGAACTAGCCCCTATACTTATCACGGTAAATTGAATGAGCTACAAATTTTGCCCGTTAATCGGGCGGGTAAGTATAAATAATGAGTTTTTATTACAAGCTTTTATTTATGTTTCTTAGTCAAGGCTGGTGTATTGTGTGTGTCTGGTCAAATCTGGCTACTGAATTTTAAACAAGATATTTTGTAAGGTATTTTCTATTTCAATCGATTAATACATTTAAGGTTGAATAAGGTAATATAATTGTTTGTAAGAAATACTGAAATATAATATTTTTATCAGAAAAAATCTATATAATTCTGACTTCGCTTTACCGATTTATAAAGATAATTTACTCAGCTATTGTAATGGCTTGTATACCTTAAGTTTGAAATTAATAGGTATGTGTGTAGTCACATGACGTCACTGACCGTACGACGTTGAAGTCGACTTGAGTTGAGTGACAGTTTTAATAACTATTAAAGTATTTGCAAAGTAGAAAATAGTAGTTGATTGTACCATCGTTGCTGTTCATAATATAAAACGATGATTTCACCAGTTTATTAAACATTTAAACGTTTTGGATTATTGAGTTATTACTTTATTAGAGTGCTATTTATATTGACTTTTATGTGCATAATTATATATGTTTAAAGCAATACTTATGTCCTTGAAAAGATGTAATCTTACTCTATGTTTAAAATTATGCCAGTAATTTAAATTACTTTTTCGCATTATTTTTCAATAATTAAAATATGGGGACTTATCGCATTTTAGAACATGATTAATTATTTAATAAAATCTATAAAAGAAATGGTTTTGCCAATTAGGCTTACGGTTGAATTTTAAACCTATGTATGATGTATTTCATTTCATTTTATAATAAACTGAAATACGCTTTTAATTAAAACGAATGCTTATAAAATAACTTCATTATTTCCATAAAACATCGCGGCGCACGGACAGACTGAACTCTAATACAATGAAGCGTGTTAACGTCTAGCACGCGGCGGCGCGCGGCGGCACGTGACGTCGTTATGCGTCTTCAAACTTTTAATTGAACAAAACAGGTGAATGGAGGGATTTAAATATAAGAAGGGTCTGTTATTCATGAAATTAATTTTACGATTAGTTGTTTTATAAATTAATATATGCTTAACGAATAACCTTTGTATTATATTGGCATTGGTTATTTGGATGGTCTCCCCTTCTTTTGCGCTGCTTTTTAGTGACCGATCTATAACCTATTCCAATCGAAGAAAGAGTAAACGTTAGCCTTAGATTTACGCATTCCATACGATTTGCTAATAACTCTGCTATATTATGCACTGAAAACTTTTCTTGATTAATATATTTTTCTTTTTTTTAGTTCCAATAACTACTTCGTCGAATTTCAAGACACTGTTTTATCACGAATCCATAATGATGATCCTAGATTATTCAGTAATAATTATCATCATACTAAAATTAGTAAGAATGAAGAGAGATTCGAAACCTAATGTGTATTCTTTATACAAATGTGTTCACGTAGTATTACAATTCCAGTAGTTTGTTTTTAATGTATAACATAAACAATGGTAGCAACTACCGAGCCGTTTATGCAAAGTTGGAAGCGTTCCAACGAAAAAATGCCCAAACTTTTATTGCCAACAGTAAATCAAGCAGAACTAATGTTTATCGAGGATGTCTCGCTCAATATCCTCGAGCCCAAACGTGTGGACTATCTACAGTTAACATAAACGCTATAAAGCTACGGCCACATTTTGCGGAACAAGCTAGATGGCGAAGACTTTCTGAATGTGCTTTATCTGCGAGCAGCGATTGATCGTGAGCAATCCAAGCAAAATGGAACCAAAAATATATAAATATATATCTTATGTAATTTTCAGACCCGCCTACTACTTTTACAGCTCACTTTTAACATGAACTGCGACGCACTTCTGAATTTGCATAGACTGCACACCGAAAGTTCGCCTATATGATGCATTATTTATCTTCAAATACATATATATTATTATTTATTGTATAAGTCACCTTATATATGGGCCTAAAACACGTCGCCGACAGACTTCCGGCACCTATTTTAAATGTAACAAAATAAAAGTTACATTTGAACGAAAATAGTACTTGTCATAATTTGGTACAAGTAAATAGTACAACAAATGGCGTAACTATTGACTGTAAATTATTTGTCTATTGGTAAAGAAAATCGCCGACTTCATCGTTTAGTTACAATGTCAGTATAAAAATATTGCATCTACTCGTATTAAAAAAGCTGCCATCATAGATACAAGGATATCACTATTTTTACACCTACCAATGATTACAAACATAATTACCAAACAGCAATACTTGTAGTGTAGTGTAGTGTATCCGCTTTGAAATGTGAGTAAGACAGTGTAACTACAGGCATAAGGGACATAACATCTTAGTTCCAAAGTAAGCATCGGCGATGTAAGGAATATTTATTACAAAATCAATATACATGGGTGGCGATGACCACTTATCATCAGGAAGCCCGCCTATCTATTTTATAAAATTGACAATAAATAAATAAATATGTATGTATATATATGTATTCCGCCAGTCACCGTAAGTATTTAATACTTTTATAACATGACATAAAACTTTACGACAAAGTCATAAAAGGCAGACTTTAATGAAAGCTAGGACGATGGTAGCGCTGATTAAAAATACCTTTAAAATTGCGTTCACGTAATAATATCGCATAGAACAAACAGTACACTTTCAAAATTAACCTTTTATGTACCTCGAGGCGCAGTTATTATGAGATTCATGCAATGAGGATGTGGCGTGGATTGCTTTTAATTTTATTTAAATTGTTTATTATTTAACATAGAAAAATGCGTGATGTAAATTTTATAACGCTATTGAGACACCGCTTTTGTTTATTATTATATAGTTTGTGTAACGCAGTTATAAAACCATATACACAGAGGTGCATATATAGTTTTTTAATACAATATAATTACTGTGTTATATAACATATATGTTGAAATTAAATTTAAAATATTGTTCAAGAATCTACCGGTTCAAAAGACCTTAAATTAACTACTGAATTAATTGGTACTCTAAGAAATATGAAAACCAAATACTGGTAATAATTTAAATTTAAATTAAGTAATCTAAGAACACTACTATTTCAAGAACATCTTTAAGAATCATTTTTAGTATTCCACATACAAGTTGCAATAAAAATAAACCGATTTATCTACAAAACAACATTGAGCACTCGAGTCACAATATCGAGTTGTTTATCGATACCGATCTGCCGAATGCAAGTGAAGTCGATTTTTTAATGCATAATGCGAGCCTTGTTAAAGTCACTGCACGATTCTTAGTATTTTATTTTAGACTGAGAAAGGAGGCAAGGTTGAATGTTTAATCGATAGCAAGTTCGTTTTAAGCGAAAATAAAAATGAATATTTTATTTTAAACAAATAATGCGATTCAACAAGAGATCACTTATTTGAAGTAAATTATGATATTTATATTACCAAAATAAACACAAAACCGTTGCAGTTCTCGCCTGCTCTTTGAAGCATTCAATCTGCGATTTTAACGATGAAAAGTGAAATGGGAACAAGACGTTATTCAGTCTACATCCAAGTCCAGAACACATGATTAGGCTTCCACGCTCCGCTTCTAAAATTACAAAGGCAGTTAATGATGTCACAGTTCGCTCGACAGTACGCAATTATCTTCTGCAATTTGTAGCGCGATTTTCCCGCGGCGTGTCGTGACTCGCCCTGCGCTTTCTATCACGGGCCTGTCCTCGGTGCATTATGACGTATTAGATTTAATGATATAGAATATGAAACTAATAATATCCTTAAGGGATTCGTTAAACGTTACAAGGAAACGTTCAAGTCTGTAACATTTAATCAATTGAACGAAATACCACTTCAAAAATACAACGTGCCTGATCAACTAGACCGTTTGTCAACAATTATTATAGTTTCTTAAATAAAATACTTTTAAAATTTACGAGAAATTGTATGCAGCCAGTTTTAATTACGTTAAAAACAAAACCATCAATTATTTATAGATAAGAAACATAAAAACGTTTTAAAATAAAATAACATTGTATTTGTTTTTGTGCAAAACGTAATTTACATAATAATTACTATAAAAAAGTATAACCACTAAATATAACAAAATGCGGTCTTTGTTATACGTAATTTTATTATCACAGCCAAAATGTAATTGTTGGGGGTAAAAAATAATGATGTCATTGAAAGAATACTGACTTCGTCTTGAACTAAAATGTCGATCACATTTTTGACGTATCGATTCTGACGACAGGTTGAATTGTAACTCGATATAAAATTAGATTTCTGTGATTCTATTTTGACCCTTAAAATGCTTTTAATACGCACTAAAATTGAATAACATTTTGGCAAGACCGAGATGATATTTTCTGCCTGTATGCCGTTTGGTAACCATATATAGAAAGGTAGTGTAAGTTGTTTGTCCTTGATCAGATAATGTGCAACAGCGAAAGGTCGCTGACCGTGCTTATGATAAATTATTGATATAGACTTTTTAATTTCCAAATTATGCCTCAACAAAAGCAAATAAAATTTATAATTTATTTTAAATTTCGTTGGTCTAATGTCTAGCTTACTATGAGCTGTTATTCTCATAGTCCTGGGAATAGCCTCGGGTCGGACCATTAAAAAGTAATTCGTTTGCAATATATTCACAAACAACATAATATTCACAATAGTAGCGCGGAGTTTGAAATAGCGTTTCCACTCCCGTGCTTCGGACAACAAGTAAATCTTTTGGTCGGCCGCTTAATTTTTTCGAACGATTCTAATTTGCCATACCATCGAATTATGAGAGTGAAAGAATAAATAGTGGACATATGTTTGCGCGAACATTTATGCATTATAATATGTCCAGTGCAGTTTCAACTTTTAAGTTATATAAGTGACGTCATCAATGTCCCTGTGTTGTGTATTATTAAATCTCCTAAAATATAAAATTAAAAAATAATTGCATTTTTATTTTATCCAATCAAATATGCTATTTTTATTTTTTTTATTATAAAAGTTTAGTAATGTTTTGTAAATTAAAAAGACTCACGCTTACAGTGCTGCCATAATATATTTAATTACCTGGAAACAAAAAGAAAATTAAATATATTTTTAGACATTTTATTATAAAAGATAATATTATTTCTTTAAATTATTAATATAAAAATAGAAAAGGTTTGATTTTCAATTCTGTATCCAATTGAAATTTCGTATGAAAATACCATCCGATTCGTTATGTAAAAAAAAAAACATACAGACGAATTGATAACCTCCTCCTTTTTTTGAAGTCGGTTAAAATAGCTGAGCTCCTTTCAAACGCTATAATTTGTTCTAACATTAAGGTAGAAAACGACGAGTACTGCGTTAACTTATCTGCTTGCATTTTGTGAACGTTTTGTTTGTTAGAATCATAGATTTTTGTGGTTTTTTTATGTTTATTGTTTGGTAAAAAACATTTTAACAGTGTATCAGTTTATATATTATTATGAAAAATGATTCTAGAACCATTTGTATAGGGTATTTCAGTCATATATCGCAGGCACTTGTGATTTAAATGTGAGATAGAACTCCGGTTCATAAATGCTTACATAGCCTGAAGTAAAATAAGCAAGGATCATTCGCATTACGAGTTATATGACCATGTGTATCCACTTCCTTAATATTGTATATAAGAATAATCGAATAACATTTATAGGAAATATTTTAACTCCAGCTCCACGTACAAATGTATGTAAGTATATATGTATTGTACATATATGTATATATACATATGTTGTGTGAGCGTTTAGTAATCAAAAGATAATCTTAAATGTTACAAAAACAATACGAATGCTGTTTATTGTTGATAATTCTCATGAAGTGAGTAACCGCGTGCGAATAGTATTCAGTATTGTTCTAAGCATCTCAGCTTCTATTATTGCATATTGCATTATTTTTTTCATTCGTTTGCATTTAAATGTGAAAATACTTAGTCTTCTGCAACTATAAAAAAGTCAGTTATGTTGTAAATTAACACATTACGGTGACTGCCTTATTAAAACACAAATGGTTTTTTTAAAGTAACGTAATACAACTTTCAACACACATCAATTAATCTAATGACCTTTTTTTGATAATCGGTTAGCGTTAAAGTTCTTGATAGTAATACACATACTTACACGCTGAATAAATAATTCATTGACGATAGTTATATATGTATGTATTGTGAAGTGATTGTTTGTTCGAGCTCTATGCAAAACTGTGAGATTTTGATGCAAAAAAATGTTTTTAACAACTTGTGATTAGAGTTAATCGTTACGATTTTTATCTCCTTACGCTTATGAGAGCAGAAGTTATACCAAAATGCTGCTTGTAAAACGTATTCTATAGCAAAGCGGTACCAAGTGTGAATTCCAAACAAACTAAAAAAACATAGGTAGATGCGAAGCCGTGGTCATACCCACAAATATTTATTTTCTAGTTACAATAAGACAATGTATTTATTACTCAGATTTATGTATGTGCAATATACATGTATATTTAAGTTTTTATGTTATCCTGTATTTTTAATAAGGATAATAGCAATAATTATTGTGAAGCCATTATTAATACATATTACTATATTCAATTCTGAGTTTCTGTTTCTCGGGTAAATACTGGATAAAAGTGAAATAATGGAATTGATATAACTACTGGAATACAACACAGCAGCCTCTGTTTCACTTATTCATTTACGAAGAGTATTATAACAATATCAATTATTTATTTAATTGACAATGAGTGGTTTATGTTGGATCATCTATTACAAATACGTGCATAATTACAGTTATCAATTCAAATAAAATAAAAAAAAAGTTCAATGACCGAATAATAATTCATAACATTCTATTCTCACGTCAATCAACGCTATAAGTAATTATAGTATTGGGCTTGTTCACACCTATTTTATTTAAATGAATGAACGATTGTAAGCAAAATCGCAACATTTAAGAACGGCACGAATGAATCGATTACGTTGTATCATTATTTTTATATTAATAATAATATAAAAATAATATATTATGATATATAAATATATTATATTTATATTATATTGAATGTTATATTAAAATATTCTATACCAATACTATAAATGGGAAAGTAACTCAGTCTGTGTGTTGCACTTTCACGACTATGCCACTGAATCGATTTTGGTAAAGTGTGACGTAAAGCAAGCTTGAACCCAAAGGAAGATCCTATCACCTGGCAATCCCCAAATACGCGGGAGAAAACTATTTATGTATAAAATTAAAAAATATCTAATATTTGTCAGTACAATTAAAAATATTTAGGGTCAAGTTGTTTACCGACATACAGAATTTGCCGCTATAATGGAACACCATTCAAACAAGGAAAACTCGAGAAGAGTGAAAACTAAAAAAAAACTTTTAAATATAATCTTCAGTACACGTTAATTTTACACTAAAATAAAAACTTATGATAGGCATAAATGCCTACATTGTAGGATAAAAATTGTCTATTATAAATGGTATAAGACGTGGAATGAAACTCAACGTAGCAGTTCCCACGGGAAGGATAATTAATTCCATGCGAGCGAAGCCGTCGGCAACAGACCGTATTTTATGTTTCCCAGTCTAGCCTTAAATTAACCATACCATATATGTATCGTTTATTTCAATATAGTTTGCACGTATATACGAACAAAGTAATAACATTTTGAAGGATATTTTTAAAGTTTAGTTCAGAAATACCTGTTGTAGGTATGTATTTTTTTACATTATTATTATATTAGGCAACAAAACAGTCATAAAATAACGAAATATAAAAAGCCTGCTTATCCTTTGAAGATATTTCTTCCAGTACTCCCAAAGAGAAGAAAATAATTTACATAATTAAATAAGACGTCTGGTACACAACTTTTGATTATATTTATATTCGCATTGTTGGGTAACAAGTGACAGTTTTCTTTTTCCGATGTGGAGGTTAGTTAATTAAGTAACCAAGAATATACAAACTCTGACTTCGGCAGGAAAGAAGAAAGACGGATCGAATCAATTAAAATGGGATCAAACATCATTTTCCAAGTACAATATGTATATGTAGTTATTATTAATTGTAATTGTGTAGTTATTATTAATTGTTGTGACACTTATGAAAGGTAAGTAACTTTGTGACATTTGCAGTTTACAGTTAGATTGTGATCATCATCAATCAACCTTTCGGAATTTGCGTGCAGAATTCAGAATAAAAAAACTGTAATACGTTGTTTCCTTTATACTATTAAGTCATCTATCTCATATTTGATAAGAGTCGCTTTCGCATGACGTGGCGAAGTCTTGTGATTTATTGTATAATATGACTTAGAGAAATTGTGATATGAGTGGAGAGCGTAAGGTTGGTAATTGTTTGTAAGTGATCACGGTAAATGTGACCATAAACATGTAATACTTTTTTCTTGACAGCAGAGAACAATTTTGACGTGACAACGTCTTATAAATTGGTTTGCCGGGTGACACTTCAAGAAACTGCGTTACGCTCCGCTCACGTTATGCGCTCACAATGAGAGCGAGTGAGAGGCACGCGTCCCTTCCACTCGGGCATGGTTAGCCCGCCTAAGAGCGAGAGAGACAGTCATAAAAAGTGAAATTCAGTGCGAGATTCTTTGTATAAATTAATGTTTTAAATATAATTCTTTGTATAAATAAATGTTTTAAATTGTTACTATTATTTCATCCTTCTTCCTACTATACGAATGAATATTCACATTAAAATTATTTTACCACTCAAAGTCGTTGTCACGTAAAACTTTCGCCCGTATACCGACTTTACAGGCAACCAATTTTTTATTGCAAATAAAATCTTTTCCAGTTCATATACAAAATTAACAAATTACTATTAACCTATGAATACTATTAGGTAACGTGTGTGTTTGGAATATTCAGGTTAAATAATAAAAACGATTTTAATTCAGTTGAGAGATGTATTAAATACGAACAATATTAATGACATAATAAATAAAAATTTTAACAAAACTAAAACCGACTTCATATGAAAAACAAATTAATATGCACTAAAAAGTAAAACAATAATTGTGTCGCACGCGTAACATTACGAGGCGAATAAAAGTCAATTTGTAATGTGTATGTTTTTGTTTGTTTTTAAAAGATTCCCGTATTATTATTGCTAGGTATATTATAGTGTTTCCTTAGCTGACATCGACTCCAAAAATAACAATAATTGTAAATAAATTATCAACCACACAGCACATTCGTACCTACATATTGATGAGTAGAAAATAGTAAGTTAATTATCAAATTATAGAAGAATACGCAATATTTTTTTTACTTTTTAGTGCATATTAATTTGTTTTTCATATGAAGTCGGTTTTTGTTTTGTTAAAATTTTTACTATTTTTCGATTTTTAGTGAATCTGAAGTACACTCACTAATTTGTAGAATATGGGTAGACCTACTAAACGTGCAGCTCATATGAGACAGCGCCGTTTATATTATTATTTAAATAAAACAGTGAAACGTAAAGAAAAATGCATTTTGGTACTTACTTAATAAATATTAGTTAATATGGTTAAATGTATGAATATAAATTAACATGTTTTGATTAAATAGATTTAGTTGGTGGGATGTTGGGCAGCCATAACATAATCAAATAATTATTTCTAGTAATAATTAAATAAACTGTATGTTTATAGATGTTGTGTTATACCATTCTTCACCATAAAATATGACGGAATGTCTGTATTTTAATAAAAAAGGGGAAGTATCTATATTATCCTAACTAATATTATAAATGCGAAAGTAAGTTTGCTTTCACGCCTAAACCACTAAGCCGATTTAAAAAATTCTTTCACCAATGGAAAGCTACATTATCAGGAAGTAACATAGGCTTCATTATGTTTTCAAAATCTTATAGATCCCTACTTAAAATGGAGCAATGTAACCCAACGTATCAAACTGTTGCCTATAAAAGTTATTATTTCGCGTGCGCTGCGGAAACTATTTGTCATGGATGCCAGTGTCAAAACTGGCCTAAAAAAAAATGGGACCAATTTCGGAGCAACCCCTTTCAATTAAAAAAAAATCATCAAAATCGATTCATCATCAGTCGAAACTTATGAGGTAACAACACCAAAAAAAAAAAAACATACAGACGAATTGATAACCTCCTCCTTTTTTTGAAGTCGGTTGAAAAACAAAAGAATGAACAAAATAATTTGAAATTGTAATTTCTTCCTAAATATATTAGAAACTCTTTACACTTTTCTAATATAAAAATGACATTTCTTTATTAATTATTTATTGCTATACATACTTATTTACATAACCTTAAAATAAGGTGATCAACCAAACAATGTGAAAAACGATAAATTAATTTACTAAGGATCAATCATCGATATGATGTCCCAGTAAACATGTCTGTGAGTGAACCAAATGACAACAAAGCAATTTCTGCATTTCGGTATAAAGAGTATTTGCAATAACTCGAACAGTTTTATACTATGGTTACAAGGAGAATTAGTATTAAAAAAGTAGTAATTTTAGTATTATCAAGAACCAAGATATTTGATCTATTTTACGATTAGTCGACTTCAAATAATTAATATATGATTTGGTTGAATTCATAGATATTAAACGAGGAAATAGTAACAATAACGATAGTATTGATAAGAAGATCGTGGCAAGGTTGGAAGGATTGTTATAACATGTTACACAATACCTGAGAGAATGTGCGCTGGACCTTTAAGGAAAAAATAATAAAATTACTCAGTCTTGGTAAGAATTTTAATGATATTTTTAATGCGAAAACCGTTAAAAATGTTGTTATGGATTCGGTGTTTATTGTCAATTTAGTGGTCATAAGGCTATATTCAGTGCCACATTTTACGTAAATTGATATTTAAAGTTGTTTCTCAACAAAAATCGTATGGAATTATAATGTTCGAGCAAAACATAAATATACATTATTGAGTTAAACTATTAATGTCCGCCGGACTGATTTCGGCAACTGCAACCAATTTCAACGGCGTATAGCCAACTGCGTAATAGTACATAAGAACGCTAACTCTCGTTATATATCTTGACGACTAGAATACACTGACATTATATCAGGGACACAATCAATACGTGCTTTCCTAAGTACGGGAGTGTAACATTGCCAACTTTCTAACTCGGGGATTAATGGCAATTCTTTCACACAAACTACATGTACTAACTACTTGTATACAAAAAAATCAATACGATTCTTGTATCAGTACAAATAAGGACAAAGGACAAATAAATACGATGGCGCATTCATAATATAGTCTTGATAAACGGAAGTTTAATTTCAAGGAGTATTCTCCTAAAGGCATTCAGGGTGTATTGAACTTTAAATGAAAAAGGCATTATTATAATTGACCTTTTCCATAATAAAGCTCTCCTCCAGCAGTTATTATGTACACGTAATACGAATAACATGTTAGATGTTACATCAAACGTGTATAACAGTACTTAAACAATAGAACATATTTTTTGCTAGTTTTGCTAGTATCGCTTCGTTGTACCGTTATTCTTCAAGTTTATTGTTATCTCGTATGTTAATTAGTCATTTATGCGAATATTTTACGACGTTTCTGATTTATGTCGAATTAAAGCATAGTACATGAATATTCGGATGTTTTAATAAAATAATATCCGTAGTTTTAAGGAAATAAAGCTTAAAAGTATTCAAAGCAAAAATTTAAGAATCATTCATTAATAACAGTTTTTTTTTTGTTTCATAATACTTGCATGAAATGAATTAAAAAACTGCTAGATTTATTTTTAATTAAATCACAATATAAATTTTCCTCGTCCAAAGTCGGTACCCGAGGGTAGTACTATAATAAGAAGCGGCACAAGAAACGTCGTCGATACAAGCCACTGACGGATAAAGTATTTTAAATAGTCTATGGGAACTTTTTCACATCCCGGAATAGCTTCCCTTCATATTGTGTTTCAAAATATCCAGTGGTTTCCGCTTGATGCGTGTACAGACAAGAGTCGTTCTTCGACACTACTCGACATATTAAAAATTTAATAAAGATTATGTATGACAGACATTTGTGCAGCCTCGTGTCGCTTGTATTAATTATTCGATAGTCAAACATCATTCATCAATCTGTATTGCCGTGTTCTGATTTAAAATACGAGTGAGCCAGTTAGCACAAATAATTTATAACGTGTGTTTTATACTTTTCTAATGCCAATGTCTATAGGCGATGCCATTTGCACACCGTAATCCATTTTATTTTATTTAAGATACGAGTACGTATAATATATTACTATATTATTTAAGATAGGTACACAGGCAAATAGGTCACCTAATGGTACGAGTCCGTCTGTATCTTCCGTACCTTTTGAAATTGTCACTATAAGAAATATTACCTTTACATCGCCAATTTGCCACCAATATTGGGAACTAATGTGTATGACCCTTAGGCCTATAATTTCACTGGCTCACTTATCTATCAAACTTTTGAATATCAAACGTTGAATATGTGATGCGTGGGTGGTAACTACCCACGGGCTTACTTCCTTCATCTTCCTTTCTATGACAAATATTAAAAAAAGACATACAACTATGTTTTTATCTAAAAATGACTTAAGTTTAAGAGTTATGTCTGTATTGCAGCTCGGAAATATTTTATGTTATTACTTATAAATAATAATAGACGATATTATCGCCTTGGTCCGGAACTGTTGATAAATTATAACGATGACCTTATAAGGTAACGCGGATCAATACAGTCAAATCTAGATTGTCATTCATAATACAAAAGTATACTTTATTGACGTTATTGATAAGAACATAACGTAATTATTTATGCATGACTGTACGATTACATTTTTTCCGTCTCTATACGCTTGTTTCACTTTTACTTAAGCACTTAATTTTAAACTTTACGCGAAAAGTATTATTCTATAAGAAGTATACTATATTATACTATATTATACTATACTATATTATACTATACTATATTATACTATACTATATTATACTACATTTGTATTTTTTTTCTAACTCATAATAAGGCTGCAAATCCTGAAGAGCTTTACCCTCCCGTGCCTCACAAACAGTCTGTTTTCCCTCTCAGTTGTCTCTTTTTCTCTCTCCAGTCAGTGAAGGAATTAATATATTTTTTTAATTTTCGTAATTTATATATACATTTTCACATATATTGCTAAATTTATGAAATTTCATTACGACTAGTTCAGTTGTTAATTATTACAAGATAATAGACAGACAAATTACAGTTGCTTTAATAATATTAATGTAAAGGTAAAGTTATATTTATCCTGAAACATCAATCTGTAAATCAAATCAAAAGGTAATTAAAAATAATGATTTTAAGTTTAAAATTTTCTTTAGTAAAATAATAACAACTTTTAAAATAAAATCCTTATAAGAGAATTTTATCGTGTTTGTCCAATTGTAATTTACGATATACCTCATGATATGCATGTAATAACTAGTCGCAGTATCAGGTTAAAGATCTAATGGTTCAGAGGTCAAACATCGTATGTGATGAACCCACGGAAGCGATTGTGTTACTGTAATTTATATTTTATACACATTCATCTCTGGGCAAAGGAATAAAGCAACGTAAGGAATAATAAAGCAAATACGAACAAGTTTAAAATTACTTTAAGTGTAATATAAATGTTACGGAAATTAAACCACTTAAAATACCTACTTTCTTTTTTGTTTGGATTCCACTACACTGGAGCGCTATTGCGGGATGACATGTGGTCGAAATTCATCTGATACATGCTAGTTTCCTCACGATGTGTTCCTTCACTGCCAAGCATGATTAATAAAGTAACTACACACATTAATCACGTGACCATGCCGTGATGCTTTTTCACATTTGAAGCATCGCTCTTAGCTCAATAAATTCAAGCTGAGAAAATATACGCGTATTTGACATACATGTATGTCGCATATATGTACGCGCATAAGCGCTACTTGTTCGACGAATAAAATTATACACGCGAAAGTAACTGCGTTTGTACCACTGAAGCGAACGTATTAAATTTTTAAATAGAAGTAGCCTTGGGCTTGAATTTTAATATAAGTATATGGCTGACGGATTTTTAAGAAAAGAAGAGATCCAAAGGGTAAATAGACGTGGATGGTGTGGCGGTGAACACTTAGTTTAATATTTAATATATAAATACACGTGATATACGAGGCATAGTTTATTTTATTTTATATTTACTACCTTCGTGTTTATGAATTTGTATCAACTAATAAAATATTGGAGTAATAAAAGCTAACTTAAAGTCGTTTAAACATTTAAATTGAAAAATAAATTCAACGTGAAATTGGTAGCAAATGTCGAATCGAAAGCGCGTAGGCTCCAGAAACTTGCTCCACAAATTTCCATCGTTCGATTTAACTTCGCGAAGTACAAGTGTTACGCCAATTTTACTGCAAAATTTGTAGATAGTTTTCAACTTGAAATAATTCTTATACAATTCTTCATATTAATATAATTATATTGTAAAAAAAATTGTAATTGAAACTTACTACTAAAAATCAACATATGAATAAGTAATATTAAATCCTTATTAGAAAGGCATGTGTTAGACGTTCTTAGTACTTTGATATGCGATAGGTATTATGGAACATACGGAAATATGCTATTAAATAATTTCCCCGCGCGACCACAAGCCAATGTTTGTTACACGAGATCATTTAAATGGTGTTTTAAATGTCCATACACGAGTTCTCTGATCTCATAGACATATGGTCTAAGAGACTCTGTTTAGACTGTGCACAGTATATGAAACCTTAATATAATTTATCATATGAAAAGTTTATATATCAAAATGATTACAAATATAAACCAAAATTTACCTAATTTATAATGGAACCAATCATCATCTCAATCAATGATAAACTCTATGTACATACAGAGGATAACAAATGAAAACGAAATATATGATAAGAGATAAAATTAACAATATAGTAAATCAGTAAATTTAAAGTAAAAACATTCGAAACATAGCCATATAAATATTAATAAATATAAATTTAACGAAGTTTGCGTAATTCTTTAAATAGCGTTACTAAATATTTCACATAAATTAAATAATAAACGATTCGTTGAAATGATATATCGGAATATAACTTATCAATATATTGAAAGATATTTATTACTAGACAGGTGACTGGTAAATTGATAAATGTAGACTAGCATAATAATAATACTTTTACTTTTTAATAAAACGATCCTCATAGTAAGTGTAAAAAGTTTAATATTTCTGTTTGATAAAAACACATATACTAAGACTTATTCCAAAAATAAAATATATAGTAATTATTGTCATTAAAAACATGTTAAAATAAAATTGACTATATTAAATAAATAATAATTCAATAACCTTTTTTTGACCCGACCCAAGATTTCAACCCAAAATACAATACTGAAAATCCTATAAGCCATTAAACGTGACACTTAATTAAAAATCCAAAATCAAATACAATTATTATATAACTTCCTAAATAAACACTTTGTTTTCAAAAAATATCTAAACTAGGAAAATACATAGTAAATTCAATTGAGTCATAAGTAAATATTGTATGTTTTATTTCTACAAAGTAAAATTATTTTAGTAGGTTAAACTTAACAGTAATAAACCTTTTAAGTATAATCGGACGTTATGTTGTTTTGTATCATTTTGTTAACTAAATCTTCACTATGGGAAAGCTCTTTGTCAAATAGCCGTGCTGCCGCAATTATGACAACTAATGACAGTAATTACTACCGAGAAAAGTGTAATAGCGGCAATGAACTTGAAATCTTATAATCAGATATTTTGTCGAGTTGCAAGTACTTTCATTTGGCTTAGAACGTATATGCAATTTCTTTAAAAATATATGTAAATGTACAAGATAATATTTTACTTAATTTTATTTTACATTTTAAATTTTCTACGTTCTAATTTATTGATAAGTACTTCATATGATATAAGCTTTTTAATGAGCTTATTGTTTATGTTTTGTATTTATAACTGGGGCCATTGATGGTACATCTGTCGACCATTGGTCATAAACGTTAACATTGTTTATATGTAATTGTATTAACCAATAGTAATTTCAACCATGACATACGGTACCGCAAAGTTACAGCTACAGTCCACCAATACAAATTCGATTATAGTGCTTAGAAACGAGTAATTCCATAGTAGCGCTATACTTTGGGGCGCTTTTGGCTCACTGTTGGGAATGTTTTTTTTTTCCAATAGAGGATGACGATTGCCAAAATTATGATGAAGATAGACCAACAACGGGGTACATCTATCGCTTTCACAAATAAGAAACTGAATCATTATAATTAGTTCTTATAAAAATAGTAGTATAAAGGAAATATCATTACTAAAAAATAAATTATAATTTTTTATAACATAAATAACGCAATTATGGTTAGTTGGACAAATAAAATAAAATCTAAGGAAATCCTTTAACACGAGTTGTCAAATAATAACAGTTGTATCTTCCGTTGGTTTATTTATAAAATTGCATTGATTCAAGGAAAGTTTCAATATAAACAACTACTGGTTTTCTTAACCTATTCTCCAATAGAAAGGGCTTATTACGTAACGTATATTACGATTTCTATTATCGTATCAATAGAATTAAATGAAGTTAAAACGATAACGAGCCGTGTAATTGACACACGTGTACTGTAGGGTAGAGAATGTTTACAAAATCGGTAAAAATGTAGAGCTCTTATATCAACGTAATACGGTGTATAATTAAATGCAACGAATCATCCAAGAATTGTGTTCAAGAAAGCACAAAATTAAGTTACATTTATATAACCTTTAAAAGATTAACTTACAGGTCAAAACATCAAAATGATCTGTCAGAATAATAGAGCAGTTCTATTTCAAATTAATTGATTCAAGATAAATTGCATTCTAAAGGCATTTAAGTGAGACGTATTCAATACCCTAACATTAGTCTTAGGATATAAACAATTAAAGATATTAACGATGTATGTAATCAATAATAGCTTTATCTTGTAAGTGTGATTAGTGTTTTTTTTTAATTGTTTCTCAATATCAACGACCAACTATGCTTCGGCATTTGTATTTTTTTATATTACATATTAAATACTGTGAAGTATTTAATTTATTAATAAAAGTAATATATTTCAAAGAACATTTTAACCAGTTTAAGCATTCACCATTCTGGGTGGGTAGCCAAAAATCAGTTATTCTACCGCTGAACACCTTAACGATATTAAAGTTGGTGTATTTTATTGTCGGCCACATTGACGATGTTAGGAATATTTTGTTAGTATGTCTTATTACGACAGTTGCTAGTTGCGAATCTGCCTAATAATTATAATCTTACTAATATTATAATTGCGCATGTAAGTTTGTTTGTTACGCTTACACGCCTAAACCACTAAGCCGATTTTAAAAATTCTTTCACCAATGGAAAGCTACATTATCGGCGAGCCTATGTTAGGCTATATTTTGTCCCCGAATTCCCACGGGAACGGGAACTACGCGAGTGAAACCGCGGGAAAAACTCTAGTTTATAATAAAATAAACGATCGTATATTATTAATATATTGTATGATATATTAATATATAATATTCACGGAGCTCAAAAGCACTTCTTACTAAATATACACTATATATCTCGAAATAATTGAACGCCACGATTTATATGGTTAATCAAAAGCCCTTAAAACGTCACTCCGCCGCAGGCTGTACGGTAATGACCATCTTACAAGATATCATCACTTACATAAGCCAATCATTTAACGATCAAGATTTATAGATAATCCATAGTATGTGCAAAATGACCACGAGAAAGTGATTATACGATGTAATTGACAAGTATTTCACTTTATTATACTATTTTATTTATGTTGCGTATAATTTATAGCCGGACTTTGAAAATAAGATAATTTATTCATTAAATATATTTAATTTATAGAAGAACCGTTCCTCGGGACAAAATGTTAATATAATATTGAAATTATATATTATAACATACGATGATATAGCAATTAGTTTTCGCGGGAATAATAAGTATCCTACATTTGAACCGAAGAAAATTAAAAAATAATTCAATATTTTGCAAAAATTGTCCATTAATATTTTTGACTATCTTTGTTTGTCTATATCTGTATAATAATACATCAAAAATTAATATTAACAACAAAAATAAATTATTTATAATTAATTATTTCATGTGAATTTAAAGTTAACTAAACATGCTGTATATTTTTACTTAAATTCCTTAACAATAGTATACAAATAAATGTTATAATATAAAACTTGAGTTACACTGTTTTTATACGAGCCCAATAGCCGAGTCAATCCAGTAAGCCAAGACATTAAGCCAGTTTAAAGGAAAACGCATAGTAAATTACAAGTAGGCCTTTATATAAGAGGCAAATTTTAATAAACATCTTTAAATTCACATCCTTGTAAAGATGGATAGTAGGGTAAGTTACAAATACTAATAATTACTGGCTAAGAACACGCGTTCACAACAACCAATGGAAATAGCCTAGCCAATTTGATATTAGCTCGGCTAATTCTATTGGTCTCAATTATAGCAACAAGGTCCATAGATTTAAAAGTAAATTTTAATAGTTTTTTTTAACGCACAAGTTTCTCACGGCATTTCATTGGCATCTGTAGAAATGCGATAAAAGTGTATGGAACATAAAATAAAATTAATACACAATAACACATAAACTACGGCTGGGTTACTTTAAACTATGACAAATTAAACTCTAACTAACAATAGTTTGAATCGAAAACGGAGATTGCGATCTGTATATATAAGCTTATTGTATTGAACAAAAAACTTACTTAGAAAACGAAAGGCTTTTTACCGGATACGTGTGAAAAGATTCAAGATAAACGACCATTTGATTAAATATACATAGAATAAATAACAAAGAAATGAGATATATAATATATAAGCAACAGAGTCGAGATGGCCTAGTGATACGATTTGATACGTGAAATTATAGTCGAAGATCGCGAGTTCATACCCGGGTAAGCACGCCTGATATTTAATGCGCTAAATTTTTATACTTAGACTTTTAACGTGCTCGTCGGTGGAGAAAAAACGGCCATTTTCGGCCTGTTAATTTACTTTATACTTCCACAATGGAACAATCTCCAGCAATTCACACTACACCGTAAAACCACGCCCACCTAATACAATTTCAATATAATAGCATGTCTTCATAAATGATTTACAATATTGTGGCGTAAATTCAATATTTATTGCAAAAATAAATTCAATATTTATTCATATTTAATATTAAACAACAATAGCTCGACATAAAAATTTAATTATTTTAAAAGGAAAACCGTGAACGAGATAACATTTGTGTGATGTAGATTTCAAAATTTCAATCGTCTTTTTATGACACTGTCGGTCAAAGAACAAAGCTAAGTTATTGCGAGCGATAAGTAAACATTTGTGCAACTTCTGGTACAAATGAATATAAACACCACTTTGTGGATGCTTTAAAAATAAACCATTAACTAGGTGAAGTTTTGGGAAACCTTTTAAGATTTTGTTTAAGTGGGACGTAACGGAAATGACTTTTGTTTCCCACAAGTAAATTCTTTTTTGATTACATAATATTGAATAATACTTTTTATTATATGTAAGATTTATTTAGTGATAAATGCTGGTCTTAAAATAATTGGTAGTACACCATTATATTTTATTCATTGACATAAATTGGTTAATTTATGCCAATGAACAGAGTAATAAAACAGTAATAGTCTATGATTTACTAATAATACCAATATCTATTCGCGGCATTGGTATCGTGAATTGCTCGGGATAACTAAGAGATTAGCAGAAAAATTAATCGATATATTATATTAGTAGCACTTGGTTGTAAAAAAAAACCTGTGTGCAATTCACACATGGTAGAAGTGAAACCTACAAAACTTTTGGCACTATGCCTTGGTAAACACGAGTAGAGTACGAAGCAGAGCACAAAGAGAACCACGATCATACGATCAACACTGTATAATGCTTCCTATCTCATTTTCTTCTACGTTTAATCTTATGAATGTATGTGTCTGTCTCTTTTTACTGTTGCTGTTTCGTTTTTTTTTTTATTGTATAGGAAAGCGGACGAGCGTATGGGCCACCTGATGGTAAGTGGTCACCAACGCCCATAGACAATGGCATTGTAAGAAATGTTAACCATCGCTTACATCACCAATGCGCCACCTACCTTGGGAACTAAGATGTTATGTCCCTTGTGCCTGCAATTACACTGGCTCACTCACCCTTTAAACCGGAACACATCAATACAAAGTACTGCTGTTTAGCGGCAGAATATCTGATGAGTGGGTGGTACCTACCCAGACGAGCTAGCACAACCAAAGTAACAAGTAACCAACCAAGTAAATCGTTTCATCAACTTTCAAATCACAACGATGCTAAAGAAGTTTTCACTTCAAAAATGTTGTGTATTGGTCTACCACCAATACACAACAACGCTGCTTGACAATCCAAATACTTTGTAAAGTCTATTTGAATTGATTGATTAATTAGATTGATTCTGATTTTCATTATTATAATAAAATTACATAATTATGACCTTTTTTCAAAGTTTCATAAAAATCATCGACGACTAAGTTTTGTTCGTAATATAAGCATTTAAACCTTGCCAGCTTCCCATAGCTTGCCAGTTTAAGAGTTAATAAATGTTTAATTAAAAAGTCCACTAAGAACGGTCTACTGTCGTATCAGAAACGAAATTACGATCTGAAAAATGGTTAATTTTAGTTATGCAAGGAAAATCTACTATTTTTACTAATAAAATTAATAAAAACTTTCATCACAATCATCGTTGCTATCATAACAGCCTAAAATTATATTTCAATTATCTAATTATTATAAAAAAGAGATGACATTATTTTTGTAACAAGTGAATGTAGAACGGTAACGTAATAAAGATACCTTCGAGGAAGTGGTCGAGGCCTCCGCGGTGTTCCAGTTGTTAGAAGTGTAGACATCTAAGCATAACGTGACAACCTCAAACAATCTTATATTTCCCTATTATGGTAATATTAAACCTCCATGGTTTAAAACTCTTACATATCTATGAAGACGTAATCACGCAATAGTTAAAAGCAATTGTATAAAAAATCATGAAATGTATTTGAAATAGCTGTACTACACGTATACCTATCAATAATATACATACAATTCAAGTCATATATATGAGAAAAAAAATATATAATCTCTCTTCGTCGCACGAACAAATAACTTTAACTATAAATACTTTTATTAAATGTTCTCGACGCGTCGCAATCTCATATCACAATAGAAATTTAATCCTCTCCAATAATACTATTTTCGTTCATAAGTGTCCCGGATTCGTCTGCAGAGGAAATTACGAGGCGTCAGACTAGACTCGGCATGAATGAGAGTGAAAACAAGACTTTCCCGATTGCTTAATATTGTGAATAATCGAAATTAAAAAACATTTAAGTGATTTTTAATTATTCTACGTATGTTTTTTTTAATTTATAATTTAATAAAATATGAGTAAGTGTGTCATTTTATAATAATATTTATGTTTTCGAAATTCATAATTTCATAAATAATTTAATAGTTTTTATGAAAGATTATTTGCAAATATCCAATTAAGTGAGAAAAAAAAACAATATTATTTTACATTATAAATTAAAATAAATTAACATAAGAAATTGGAAACCCAGAAAAACCACTTGAGCATTTTTTTTTTTGTAACTTGTAGCATTTTAATAAATACGTTAGCAAAATGTAATTTTATTACGATAATGTCCGTAAGGCTGGCGTCGGCGCTGGCGACTCTACGCTGGACAGATGAAATCTCAGAACAAACAAAAGCGACCGAGCGATCCATTGTTTGAAGCGAATTGAAAATAACGATCCATTCAGCTTCGTTTTGTTATATTTTTGTACTATTTGTAGATATCACTTTTACATTAATGCCTTTTGAAATTTGTTTTACAATTATAAAAGGTTTGAAGTAATCGATACGTTTTTTATTTTCTAATACATATTGTAATTTAAACTCACGTCATAAGATATTTTATTCACCGTAACACAGCAATTACACAGAGTGAGTAAAAAAATTAATACAAAGAAAAATAGTTTAAAAAAAATTTAAAATTGATATACAAAAAGCTAACAAATAAGGGTGATTTATACTTGTAAACTTTATAACTTGGGATGATAGTTGATACCTTACTTTGAATGATACTCACTTAATATTTTACCTAAATCATTCTATGATGTATACGAACATATATCGCCGCAGTTATATTTACTGTTTCAATCGAATGGTTACAGAGAGTTAAGTTTGCACCACTGTGTGTGTAGATACACTCAGAGAGTATATATTTTACCATAGAAGCTTTGCGATCACATTTGATTTACTAGGTGGTAGAGCTTTGTGCAAGCTCGTCTGGGTAGGTACCACCCACTCATCAGATATTCTGCCGCAAAACAGCAGTACTTGTTATTGTTGTGTTCCGGTTTGAAGGGTGAGTGAGCCAGTGTAATTACAGGCACAAGGGACATAACATCTTAGTTCCCAAGGTTGGTGGCGCATTGGCGATGTAAGTGATGGTTAACAGCTCTAACAACGCCAATGTCTATGGGCGTTGGTGACCACTTACCATCAGGTGGCCCATATGCTCGTCCGCCTTCCTATGCAAAAAAAAAAAAAAAAAATATAGAGTGATAATATAATTCAGGTCGGCCCGCGATGATTTAAAATATATCTATACATTCATTCCGTGAAAGTAATCAAACAATAAGCAGCAAAATGTGTTTTATTTCTTAATAACAGTTAATTAAAATATTTTTTCTGTAATCAGCCCTGTTATAGATTTATTATGTATATTATAAAAGTGATTCCGTTCGCGCGAAACATTGTCGTATACAATATTCTCCATAATAATATTATGAAAGTTAACAAAATATTCTCGCATAATCTCAAAGATAGCGACCATTCATTTTATCTAGCTGACATATCTCCATACTAAAATGAAACAATGACGCGCTACAACGCACGTATAAGATTTATAAAGGGCCCGCAAGTGACCTGCGTTGTACTTTCTCGTTCTCAGTTCCTATGGTAGCCTCACGTAACTTCGGTTAATTTTATTACGCTTCTGCAAATATTATAAATATTTTATTATATGTTAAAGCGATATATGAAGATTTAGTATCTTATATTCCTAATGTTATCGATAAATTTATCGCGTAGTATCGCGAGTATATATATGTCTATTTTACCTCTAATGTATGTTCATATAATAAAGGTTCTTCTTATGGCTATTATATTATAAAAATAAAATGTTTTGGATCTTTGACAAAAAATATAAGTACAAATATTATAAAGAGGTAATTTTTGTTCGATTTTTTCCGGATTTACACAATATCTTCAATGATTATTAGAACTTTATCGGTTGTGCAGATTGTGCGGATTCTTTATCTATATATTATCTATATAGCTATATATTATTTATAATTATAGTTTGATGTTTCAAGTCGAAAATAGATTGTTTATTTCTATATGTTGTATATTTCTTTTGCGATTTAGCTCTTACTGTCATTGTTGGCGGTAAAATCCACATTCCGAACGAACGATAACATTACATTTAATTCAATACTGTAACACGATGATTCCAAAGTGCTTTTATGAGTATATATGCTTAAGGTAATGTTTCCTTGATTATTTGTATAAATATCATGTGGTAAACACTAATAAGCTTGTGCGAAGTGTGGCTGGATAGCTAGTATAAGATAACTACGAACATTTGATGCAGTAATAATAAGGAAATGTATTATCCGGGAAGGCTCAATTGGATACGTGTATGAATCCGCATTCTTGGAAATGTGTTCGTTACAAATAGTTCTAATGAAAAATATTTATAATAACTCATGATTTGCATAAAAATCAATAAAACTCATATACTTAACAGCTATTATCAGATATATCATTCATGAATTATCTACAATGCTCTCGATTCCGAACGAGTCACGCACATCGGTCATACGTACTCGAATAAATTAAGTAAATTGAACTCTAACGTACTTGATACATGGTTGAAATTGATTCAATAAATATCCATCAACTTTGTCGCTGACCAGTCGGTGTCAAATTTCCAACACATATTTCTGTGGCTTCCAATCTAAGTTAAGTAACAAAAGAGGTAATAAAAAGGTATTTTGTATTATATTAATAATCCTTTTTAAAATATTTTAATGTATTAGTTATTTTTTAAGTTTGTTTATAGAATAAGTGATACTACAAACACATAAACATTCTTACTAAACTGTAAGACAGTTTGCGTAATGCAGGCGATTTATTATGAGGTATAAAATAATATGAATTAATCATTAGTTTTATAGTTAGCGAGGACATACACAAAACAATTTCAAATCGCTACATCTTTATACCAAGACCGTAAATGAAACTAACAGCTAAATTAGCGATATAGTTCGCTCGATTTAAATTAATAGCACAATATATAATGCAAGTCCGATGCACTTGTGATATATTTAGGTCATATACCAGTTATAGACTGAATTAGTCTAATGGCTTGCAATACACTCATTAACTGACTGAAAGCATTTTAATTATAATTATTTAAATATAATACATCTGGTCTATGTTACATTGTAGAATTAGGTCTTTTAATTGAAGAATAAATTATAGTCAGTAAGTATGAGTCTCATCAGGCGATAATAAAACTGATTATTATATAAGGGCTAGTCCCATTCATCATAATATATCTAGTTTTAGCTTTGAAAGAAGTTTCACATTTTATCTCGTATTACTTGTCATCGTAGACTTTGATTGTCATATAGTATAGCTGTATTATAACTAAAATCACTTTATGTTTAAGATGTCTAGACGTAGCATCTGTATAATCTTTTACTAAGCTGACGAACTCAGATCTAGTTCTAATCAGAATCCATGGAAATGCAGCTGCAATGAATAGTTAGACGAAATTCGAGGCAGCTGCGACCTCAAGACAGTTACTTTATTGGAAATTTCATTAAAATACCACATTATTTGTGGTAAAGTAAATGAAGCAATTATTTCAATTATAATTATTAATATATTTAAAACAAAACGGTTTGATCAATTAATAGAAACATTAATTTTATGTAATGATATGTTTTGTTATCTTGAAGTTTCGCTTGCTCTTATAATAATATTTTATTTATACTTATATAATTTGAAGGACAGTCTTTTCTTTGTTGACTCATGAATTTATTTCTTTTGTACGAACACAAATTCATTTTATGAAGGCCTTGTGAGTCTAATGGATATATAAAGCTGCAGATGAGACTAATAAAAAGTTTTAAGATTTTTCCGTTGAAGAAATCTCAGTAGGTAATATTTGCGTCTCTAGGAAAAGAAGTTAATCTTTTAGTCACGTCAGATGGACATTCTATCAGAATATATAATGAGAAAGAGAATGGAGAGTGCATCGATGTCCGCACACAAACTTACAACAAAACAACGCGTACAATATTATATCTTGTGTGGTGAAGTTATTCTTAGGGATCATTTTATTTTTGTGTACTTTTATTATTATTATTCCACAACCATTTAAACGAAAAGAAACCATAACTTTCAAGCTTAAGTTGAATGTAAAAGTGAATAGTTGAATGTGTTAAATATGAAATGTTTATTCACGCATGTATCGCTTTAGGTATCTAAAGCTACTCACAAATAAACATTAATGTTAACGCAGCCATTTCTCACGCATCGAAAAACGAAATAGCCCAGTCATATTAGGGCTTTCACCTCGGAATGAAAGATAATAAGCTGCAAATTGGTATGAACCTTTGTTTTGTCATTCTAAATGTTGTCTCAAAAGTCACAATCGTTATCGTGTCCGCGTCTCAAGATATTCAAGGTCAAAGGTCACAAAAATCGGGTTTTCGCGAATATCTGGCTTCCTATCGGTTAAATGAGATTTGCATTTATTATAAAAGTTGTAGGCTATAAAATTCCCTACAACTTTTGTTTAAACTTTTTTTTCATACGACTAACCGTTTTGAAGGTAGAGCGCGAAGAGTGCACATCGTACAGTCATATACGGCCTAATGCAAGGTCAAGCGTGAGTTATGGTTATCAGTACGTTATAAAGTCAATTATTTACTTGGAAATTATAATTATTAAACAATGCCTATTATTTATGTACTAACTATTAATTATTTATATTTAATTAAAGTAAGTAACTTGATTATTTATATATAATTATTCATATTTAACTATTTAAGTATAAAATATTATTAATTCTGGATTATATATTTTAGTTTTATTTTAAGTTAACACGACATTATATATCTTTTCTTTAAAACGCGTAAATTTCTCAATACTTATATACCTGGAAATACTTGTCCCTACCCTATGCCTAGAACTTAGAACCTCAAGAATGGGGCTGGATGCTTGAAAATGAAATCCTGGAGCCCATACGAACGTTATTACCTCCAGCACCAGCCGAACTACTAAACGTAATATTTTGCAATTGCAAAAATGGTTGTGGTTCCCGCTGTGGATGCAGAAAATCAGGGCTACAATGTTCTTTAGCTTGCGGCCAGTGCAACGGACAAGCTTGCCTCAACGCTTCACTGTATCCAAGTAATCCCGATGAAGAAAATACATATGATCCCGATATTCTGGAAGGTTTGGAGATGAACATGACAGATAATGAGGATGATGACAATGAATCGAACATTTTTGAGCGACAAGAAGAAGAAGACGACGAAGAAGAAGAAGATAATTAGCTTCCATTTCCAATTTCATTACAATTAAAATCAACAAAGATACTTTTGATATTTGAACTCACATTTTGATAAATGTATATTATGCCGTATTTAATAATAAATAAAAATATGTGTAAAATATATACTCTTACTATCATTTTAACTTAAAATAAAACTAAAATATATAATCCAGAATTAATAATATTTTATACTTAAATAGTTAAATATGAATAATTATATATAAATAATCAAGTTACTTACTTTAATTAAATATAAATAATTAATAGTTAGTACATAAATAATAGGCATTGTTTAATAATTATAATTTCCAAGTAAATAATTGACTTTATAACGTACTGATAACCATAACTCACGCTTGACCTTGCATTAGGCCGTATATGACTGTACGATGTGCACTCTTCGCGCTCTACCTTCAAAACGGTTAGTCGTATGAAAAAAAAGTTTAAACAAAAGTTGTAGGGAATTTTATAGCCTACAACTTTTATAATAAATGCAAATCTCATTTAACCGATAGGAAGCCAGATATTCGCGAAAACCCGATTTTTGTGACCTTTGACCTTGAATATCTTGAGACGCGGACACGATAACGATTGTGACTTTTGAGACAACATTTAGAATGACAAAACAAAGGTTCATACCAATTTGCAGCTTATTATCTTTCATTCCGAGGTTGACCCCTTTTTTTACCTAATATGACTGGGCTAAAAGTGTAATAAAACATTATAGAAGCGAAATGTTCATAAGTACTTTTTATAGCTTAAAGCGATCATAAAATAAATAATTTATTTTCCCTTTCGCTTATATATATGTAACAAACATCGAAATTTTGTTAACTCTAGATGAAAATATTTAATAAAGCTGATAAACAATATCTGTATTGTACATAAAAATCTAAAACAAAAGCCCCGTCATCAAAGTTTGCAATACAAATTATCAATATACAAACTATACTTACATATAATATGTAGATTAAGATTTGTGTAACGTCATCGACTACATAACGCATCGTATATTACTAAAGGAAATTATACTTTCAGCAGATCCGTATGCTATCATTTTTAACGATAATAAATAATAATTAATTTACAAGTGCGCCGGACGCAATTACATTTTATTGTAAGAATAGTAATCCTGTCTCACTCAAACGAATATTCACACACACTCTTACATTATACATACATGTTAATCAATTAAAATATTCTACATCATCTTCCCACGAACAAATTAATTTACTATATTATATAATTATATATATAATTTATATATATTTGAAAGTGTATATGTTAGCAAATTTACAGTAAAATAATAATAATATTAAAACGTTTACAAAAGATAATCCTAAAAGTTAGACCGTGGTGGTCATCAAAATAAACTTTCAAGATTATTCAAGAAGAAAGAAACAAAACCTTCATGAAAAACCAAAAGCATCGTAAAACAAGAGGATTTACTGATACATTGACATTGTGCTATATTAGGTGATGTGTATTTATTATATATAAAGCGTGCTCACCTGGAACAGCAGATAACCAGAATCGTACATCCAGAAGTCATCTGGCGCGTTGCCCGGCTTCGTGAGGTGGATCGCGAGGCAACGCTGCAAGATAAGTTGGCAGCGCTGCCCCCCCGCTCCGCGCACACTCATGCCTTAGGCGGGCGGCGGCATGCTCTGTGGAAAAAGAATGACAAAATAAACACATTTAATTCAACCTGCGTATCATTGTATGTTAATAAATACATAAATAGATAAATACTAATGGTTGCTCAAAACCAAATGGCATAGAAGATTCATATTCAAATTTCATCAGTTTTAATTCGACATCGGCTCTAATGAACTATTACTAAATCAAGCAACCTGAACCAAAGTTAGTAAGTTAGTTAAAAATAATAAATATAAACACAAAATGTACTGAAAAACATTAAGAAGTTCACTTCTATAATTCTTTTGTTTTTAAATCAGATCAAAAAAATTTAAACTGAATTTTATATGAAATTATACATTATATAATATGATTTTACATTATATAGTACGAGCAAAGCATAATATTTTTGTTGATATTTTTTTAAGATGTTATTATAAACTATAACTATTTCTCTGCCGATTTTCTAAAAATATCTACAGAGAAAAACATATTTTATGTTTTTTCTCTAACACGTACTTTATATGTAAATAAAATGATATAATATTTCAATATAATTGGTCCATTTATATGAAAACACCTCCAGATTTCGATCACATTTAAGCTTAATCTGATAAGTTATAGCTAGCTGTATGAAAGCCTAGTCTATATTTCAATTTCACTGTTCAATACCAGTTATATTTTAGAAGATAAACCGTAATGACGAAACACATTTGGTCAATAAATTTCTGCTGTTTATCCGCAACTAGTTTGTGCCTCTTGCTCCGCTTGAATTAGCTAAGCCTTCTTGCCCAATAACAAAATAGAAACTGTTAAATCTGTGCTATTATATAAACAAGTAAACATTTGTTTGTACAATACTTGTTATCGTATAAAAGCCCCAATAACTCAGAAGTATACTGGCCGAACTTAGATGTAAAATTCGCAGGATTCGATCCTGACCCTTCGCACTATTGTCGAGCCCATTTCTAACGCAAATTTTACGCTGGTTGTAAATCTTTGTGTAATACTGCGGTGAACATAGGCATTGATTGATTGATTTGGCTGAACGCTGAATGAAACTGAACACTTTCCTAACTTTAACGGCGAGCTCAACTTAAAACAAGACAAATAAAATTTAAATTTAAATCCTTTAAGACAGTAAGTAATCAGTATACTAATAACTTTTTATTTAACTAGAATAAAGGTTTCCATTTCAAAATTTAAAAACGGTCTAATATAGTATGTAGTTCTTTTGGGCTTAGAGGTAAAAAATATTTTACAAGATGCTAGTTGCTCCTCATCAGTAACTCCATTTATTCCTTTTTTATTAATCTGTGTATTTTGTAGGTTAATGACAAGTCTCAAGAAAATTAACATAGTAAAGGTCCTACATTATTATACTATAGACTTATACATTATTATTCTCACGACATCTTAGACATTGAACATATTAAAACAATTTCTCAAAGTAATCCAATTTAAAAATTGGTAGATAACGACGGAGGTGATTTAATAAATAAATTCCTGCTATACATCAACATTTCCTAAACAAGACGTGTCGTGTGACCGGTTACGTAATGGCGGAGGTGGACACGCAGAAATTATTTCATTTGTCATTCGTTTACGGGAACACCTGAATCAATAAACTATATGGCACGATTTGTTCTCCATCTCAACGATTATGTAACGTTTAAGCAACATGAGACATATTCTGTGACACATTTCAATGATATATTAACAATGTGTCTTGTTGGTCTAATAGTTAGCTTATATGCCTGTAGATCCAATCCGAAGTATTACATTCAGTCTTTCATAATTTGTAATACATTTCGTAAATATAGAGACTTATATTATGTGTTTAAGTTTTATTATGTTTATTTTATGTGAATATTTTCTGTTCCTTGATAATCAACATGTAACGAAATATCATTTCACAATGATAACAAAATTTATATTATATATAATTTTTTATGAACACCTGTCATCGGTAGTTACTGTAGAAACAATGTCGAACTTCTTGATCGCTTAAACCACATGCAGTCAATGATCAACCGAATTGAAGATTATTTTTATTTAAGAAAAATAAATAAAGACAAAGTTTTACCTAGTTGGTCAGCTTGTATAACATAATTTAGTATTTATAATGTTTATCTAAGCATTGTACAATATTTGAAATGTCAAATCTATTACATATTATTCAAACCAAGAGTTTAAGATAAGAATCAAAAATCCATTGTGCGTACAATAGAGTCCATTTGTCTATAGTGACAGTGATATCGATTGCATTGTTGAAGTTGAGTAAAACACTAAAAAGCTAAGAGCTAGCGCATGTTTCACACTAAAATAATAAATTGTTCGCCTTCCAATACCAAAATTTAGACAAACTTAAGTAACTGAAAAGTTTACTTACCATAAAATCTTTTACAAGCTGAACAACCCGAGACAATTGTCAGAAGACCTTGACATGACGGTTTGAGAGCAAGGCGACACAAGCTAATAGCCATACCGCGTCCTTTCACGCATTTGTTTGCATAAAATTACACTTCCACTAAATGACAGTTGCGTACTAACGCATAATTAGCAATTGACAAGCCTATATCAAAGTGAAGTAATACGAGGTAATTGCTTTAATATTTCCGTCAACATCTCGTAGATAATTAATGGTATATGATATTACATATTATTATTTTAATTACTTTAAAATGATATAAAATCTTCATTATCAAATGTCATATATCATTCTTACTGTCTTGTCTACTTTTACTTATATAGTTTTGAAGTAATTTTTAATTACTATACTTTAGTAGAATTCAAAGTGCATATTGAACTCTTTCTTCATTACTTAGAATTTTAAAATAAATTATAGAATTTGCAAACAAGGAAATAATTGAAAACGTTAACTTATCCTAATAACGCCAAATACGGATTTCAAATTGCATATTAAACATCATAGCGGAAGGCGAATAATTATATAAAGCGACATAATTTCAGTGTCCCAACTAACAGCTCTTAGAGAACGCATTTCCATAATCGGAAACTTTACCTCACTTTTCATCCCTTTGCAACTTTATTACAGTTAAAAATAGACCTTTTATATGGTCCATAAGACTTACATTCCCTCAATTTTTTTAAACAAGTTAAAAGGTAAACGCTCATGGCGTGGACACTACAACTTAACAGCGCGCCATTACAATGCCGTCTGAATCGTATTACATAACTTTTGTTGATTTACTTTGCAGGGAAGAGATTTTACTTGAAGGAGAAATGCACGTTTATTATCAAATTATTTAAATTAAATATTTCGTAGCAAAATCTCACCGCCTTAAGGATGCATAATGAATTAAGTCCGTTAATTTTGTAGTTATTTACGCATTATCGACATGAAATTTATATTTATTTAACAGAACAATATGCGCTATATTTCGAACACTCAAATAAACACTTTATCTGCAACACTTGAATCAACAATTGTTGTGAGCGAGTGTTATTCGTACTGTTACTTTTTACTATCTCCTATTAGTGTACATCATTTTAGACTATCTGATATAAATACTACATAAAAATACTTTTAACATTAATGCAATCCAGTTTCTAACAATAAAATACCATAAACAACATTCCTAAAATACATGAATCTTATAAATACTGATTCAAGGTTCCTTAAACGCGGAATAGAACGGTCCGATACGATCCAATTATAAAATAAACAATCGCAAATGAATTTATTTGTTAGTGCGGTTTATTGGAATGTTGACTTTATCTTAAATGGTTACCGCTTAATACTTCCCCGTTTAGATTATTCCTAGGATTATAGATATTGAAAACAATAGGAGACATAACGACGTTTTTATTAATAGATACTTGACTTAAGGGTAAGATGATAACTCAATGAACACAGATCAGACAGTGATAACATTTTCCTCGTTTTCAATCAAAATAAAAGTTATTTCAATAAAAAATATCATGTAACGTCATTACATCAAGTTTAAGAAAAAACGACTTTTTCAATTAATAAACACATTTCTATAAGTACGTTATCTTCTAATAATTGAAAGAATAAATAGATCGTACACCGAAATAAAGCGATCAAATATACAAAAATAAGCGGTTAAAACAGAGCCTTCCTTTTGATATGTCGGTTAAATAAGTAGAAATTGTTTTGAGTTACAAGACTAATCATTCACTTGATAATGGCGTGTCTACGTTTCTAACAACTCCTAATGACCCCAGAAATGTTGAAGACATTATATTATGATATTTACAAGTTATTAACTTGTGAAAAAATAGCTCGCTAGCTAACTAAAATGTTGCATCAAAACTGACAATATTGCGTATATTATTGGATCAATACTATTTTTATAATTCATTTTCATTATTCATAACTCTGAATAATAAACAATATCAGAACGCAACTATTGGAATTCAGATAATTAGTTGTATGTAGTATAAAAAAGTTGGTCAAATACACAGATGTAAGATAATTATATCTTCTATGTAGGCACAAACGAAAGAAAATAAATGTACATACGAGTATACACGAGAAACAAAGCCTTATTTCATATAACAGTATAAACTCTATTTATTACACTACTATTATAATATTATACCGCAACATTAAATTAAATTACTTTAGAGTGTTCTATTGTAATAACTATTCAGTTCCATATACAAAAGTTCATCAAACGGTTACTTTTAGCATTTTGGGTTAATGATTCTATGTTTAAAATAACTAAAAATCGTCAAAGAGTGAACTATTTGAAGCAACTGTTACTTTTTTTATAAATTCTAGTAAAAGTAGTTCTGTAATTTTACAAGTAGTGGTTGTCGTTTACCTAACATAGTTTCTCCAACTATGGTTGACTGAGAACAACCTGTGAGTTGCTCTGCGTAGAACTGCGCAGCAAGGGCCTCTTCTCCCCTTCAATGTTTTTGGAGATATGGTTCATAACTGGAGGCCATATGTGGCCGACATATGTGGCCGAATATCTACTATGAGAAAATATAAAAATAAAGGAGAGGAACAATCGGCAGTGTTTATTGCTTTGAATCCGTGAGTATTAATAAAGATTCACATTGTCCAGCCACTGGGCTTTCTCGGCTCATTTAAATTTGTGCTACACCATACTATTATCCTAGTACATGCAAATGCAAATCATTTTTTGGCATCGCGTGTACGTTACGATAGTAAATTGCGGTACTCCATTTTGAGAATTAAGGCCGTGCCACACCAGAGCTGTATATTGTCGGTCATTATAACGGCATCACCGCCGATTCTTGTGTTGTGTAACCATTGCGAATGAAGTGTTTTTACATCACCGATTGTATCGTCCCCTCGTTTCGTTCAGGAAACGATAGCTTATTAGGTGTTAGAAAATTGTCGACGTTCAGGAAGTTGCTAAGCTTTATAGGACAATTAACAGCAACCTTAATTCGTAATCGAGACTTTAAACCTATCTGAAGTGATTAAACATCTAAGACACAAGATAATATAAGCCTCAATAGCTCAACGTTAACGTGTCGCCAAGCAATGTGAAAGTCGCTGGTTCAATCCTGACCCCATGGACACTTATCGGACCCACCCATGATACTAGTTTAATCGACGAATTAATAATATTAATTATTTAAAGATTTAGCTAGAAAAAACTCATCCATATTTCTACAATCTCGCCTGCGTTTATTAATAAAGTAATAGATTACTGCAACTAGGTAATTCCTCAAAATACAATTTTTTCCTTATTCTATACATGTTTCCACCCGCAGCTTCGCCTGCGTGTTAGGGAGGAGGGAACATATGTTAGGTAGAAAAATAGACTAGTGACTTCGTGGTTCAAGCCAACTGTAAGCGACATTAACATTAACTATCTCATTTACTTACTTTCCCAGACAACATATTTATATACAGAGTTCTATAATAACATTTTCATCAAATACACTTGCCTGCCTTGCCTTGCCTTGCTTGCCTTGCCTGCCTACAACATCTATAATTTAGATTCATAACAAACAGTTTTTCACCGCTATAGATTGTTAAGTCGATTTAGAGCAGGTCAGCCTACGTCACTGTCCTCTCACTCATGAAACCAATATTTACATAAAATTCTCACCAAGACGATCCAATTACCTTTAAAGACTTTTCATACTTTACAAATATAGACAAGAAAGGTGATATACTTTTCCATTTCCCGCTCAGGTCTGGTCGCCATAAATCATTAATTTATTTTCGTTTTCCACATTATAAATATACAATAAAGTTAATGTGCCTAGTTGCCTAGTTTCTAGACACGGTAGAACTTTCATCACTTTTTGCATTGCCTATACCATAAAGATGTACAGAGAAAGTAATGAACGGGAAAGTCTGATTACTAAAGCCTTAAAAGATTTACGATTTATATGTTATCAGGTGAGCTATAACATAACCTATTGCTATTAATGTCATAAGCCTCCACTGACGTTTCGTTTTTACTTTAAAAGTGTAGCGTTCGTCAACTACTGTTGTAATACTTACTAATAATATTACTAACTATTTAAAAAGTAGTAAATTGTTTACGAGTTCGATGTATGTATGATTTTATAATATCAATGTTATTTGAAAGACAGCTGTGAGTATGTGTATAGACTGTGGCGGATAGCCTAACAGTTAACTAATAAATATATCTATATCTATACTAATATATAGAGCCGAAGAGTTTGTTTGTTTGATCCGGCTAATCTCAGGAACCAGGCTAAACTCGAACCAGTAGGGTTCGAATTTAAAATTATTTTTGTGTTGTACATTCCTTTTATTGAGGAAGGTTCTAGGCTGATTTTTATTCATAATATTTTTTATTAATTATACGCGGTTGAAACCGCGGGGCACAGCTAGTACAGATATATTTACTAATTTCTATATGTTGTGCAAAACACGATTCAATGAATAATCTACATACACCAATGAAGAATAATATACATTATGTATATTATTAATACATATTATAATTTAAATAGAATATGGGTATTTTGTGCCGAACAGATTATTTAGCACTATTTAGCATCTTTGTACATACTACGTATAATTAGCGACGCACCTTATATTGGATGAATAGTATATGACCACAATAAAAAAGAAGGAATTGATTGAAAAAATAGGATTTTTATGAATTATTGTACCCTAATGTGTAAATATTCAAAATAATTTCTTACATTGTGGAAGTAGAATTGCTCCTATTGCGCAACGAGAATACTTCAATTTGAGCGGAGTTAATCTTATAGATTTCAAACATTGGAATTATAATATACTTATATTATTGAGCTCATCGATCACTGTTAAATGTCTATTTCGTTATGAATTTAAAATCAAGTAATCGTAGTCCTCTGTCACAATAGTATCTAATATTAAGATAATCCAATTAAAGAATTCCATTCCATGTTGACACTCGTTAACTCGTTTAAACGTTTAAAATAATCATTAGTCGTGTCTGTATCTGATTTGCACAGTTGTGACACGAACAGAAGCAGGAAGCACGAATTCGTTTCCAGGTGAAATATTTCACTTTACCGTTTAGTAAGTGTCGAGTGGTTTGCGAGATAAGCTTCTGAATTCAGAGATAAGTTGAGATCGAGCGTGACAGTGGCACAATGACAATAAGTCACTGCGCTATTTTTGCGCGCGCAGGTTTGCAAAGCGTGCGTAATCTATTTGACCACAAATAATACGACCCACATAAGCTGTATGATGTTAACTCGTACGTCAGGATTTAATAATACATGTAGTTTATTTTTATTATAATATAACATGATCTAAGCGTACAGAAAATATATTTTATATTCATCATAAATCTAATACGATATCAAAAATTAATTGCGGTGTTACAGTTTTTTTATTTGTTGTTTTAATTAAAACTTATTATATGCCTATACTTTCATAAGTCTGTCCTACAAGTCTGTAATAAGTCTGTCCTTTTGTTTGTTTATTTGTTTAATTGTCATCATTTTAATATAAACAAAACATTCAACATTATTTTTTTATTTCTTAACTACAATTGACGCGGACTAAAAGCAGGTGCGTCCAAAAATCATACCGTTAGTTCTAAGCGCGCTTCCTTGTAATAGACCCTGGCTCTCAACAATAACACTTATTAATTGTAGGTAGCATTACAATTAAGCAACTTTAATTAGGTTTTCGTTTAAATCACAATTTTCATCAAATTCATTTTGATATTTTTAATTATTTTTTTTAATCGAACCACCTATTTATGGCTAATGGGCCACTTGATGGCTTACCAATAATAAAATGCTTGTACTTAAATAAAATTGGCCGCCAAAATACTAATCATCTTTTATATCCAATGATGATGATGATATAATATTAAAAGAAAATGTAATTTCAATATAAAAACTGTAAAATTGTGTTTCATTTGAAATGGAATCGTTTGATCGTGGCTTAATTTAACCACATTTCCTTTTAAACTTACGAACAATTAACTAAAGCGTACAATCGTAACACAACAAGAGGTCGAATCACACTGACCGTGCGTAAATCCTTTGAACTTGACATAAAGCGCAGCGGAAGTGTCAGTTACGCGGGCTTTAGGGATTATATTATAAAGCCTACAGCCAAATAAAGCCTCAGTCATAACGGTGTGTTGCATCACTGCATGCAAATGTAATATTATATACTTATATGTAAATACGAATGAGCTACTTGTACTTCCTAATAAGCGTTAGTATTTAAAGAAGTAACGGCATTACTTTAGAGTGCTCAGAGCCTTGTCTTATTTTACATGCAATAATTTAAATGGGAATGTTAGTAAGTTAATTACAAAATAGGGTACATTATATTTTTTGTACATTCGATAACCTCTTTATGTTTTCCTCTCTCCTCTTTGTTTGATACTAATAATCCGTGATCTTTGCTTAATGCAAGCACTGGACCGTTTCAACCAATACTATTGGTTTATTAAAAAAATGGTTGTATTAAAAATTTAAATAATAGGTTACTATCAATATTCGTTTATTTGTTTTAAATAGCAATTACATATATTTTAACATAAAAAATTCATTACGAGCGTTCCCATTATTATTTTTTGATTGTTACCAATGTGAAATGTATGATAAATTTTAAAATTTCTAATCTTATAATTCCATTCTGTAATATTGTCACACATATAACGTAACGTAAGATACAAATAAAAAAATATGATATATTACATAGTGTTCCGAGATTTTACAGTCTAGGTAAAAATAAACATGGCTACTTAGTGTTGGTCAATTGATTTCGATATACAATTTTAGATTTTTACAAACTTTCAAATAAATAGCAATTAATATCAATCAAATGTAATAAATCAGTATACACTGAATAAATAAATTGCCATTTAATTAAATTGCAAATACAAAATGTAATAAATACACAAATCATAATTAAGCAATAAGTATTCAACCAAATGGCGTTGTCTTTTTATCGTTTGATTGTTTAATTTAAATTGGTCACATTACAATCGCCACCAAAATAATAGGTATTACAATAATATAATTTCACACTAAATTTATACAATCGCGATTTAACTTAGACAGTCGAAATAAAAAGGCCGTTTAGCTGACAAAGATCAAGACTTGCGTTTTATTTTTAACATATTATTATATAACATCATCATATTAATTACATAAGCCTGTAATCTTCGTAAATGGATATTAATTAAATCCATATATTCTATCGTATGCCTCTTCAACTTAATTTTTAAGTACCTACTTATAAAAAAATGATTAAACGCGCGGTCTTCTTTTAAAACAGAAGGAATAACCATAATTAAAATTCCATATTAAATAAAATTAACACTAAGTAGAAGGTTTAAGAACCTTTAAGAATTACAGTGTCAGCGCATTCCCACTATTTGTTATTTCATAGATATTTACTTTCAATTAAAAAATAAATGAAAATAAAACTTTTATATAACATAAATGGCGATAGGCTCTGAATTTAGTTCTATTGGTGTGTGTTTAAAGTAATGAAAGTAGATATTGTTATATAAGAAACCCCACAAATGCTGCGTAAGCATCATTCTCCTTTAAAACACGAACACCGTAAATGTTTTTGTAACATAAACTGGCGTATTTCTTACAACATTTTTGTTGACTGCATAGAATGTGCAGTAAGTGTGTAATAAATTATGCGCTTTTCATTTTTAACAATTAACAACACATACACAACACACAAACACACAAAATGACAATTACAAAACGTAAATCTCCAACGGCTCTCCCTTCGTCTTGTTAAAGAAAAGGTTAGGAGATACTTTCACCTTGCTCATTCACTGTGGGTTCCTGGATATACATCTGGTATTGGTTCGCCCAACAAATGCAGGTTTTCTCAAGATGTTCTGCTTAACCGCAGAGTACAACATGAATCATGACTACATATTGAGTACATGAAAAACTGTCGGTTGTCCTTGTCTGGATTTGAACAAGCAATAATCGATTGAGGTACACGTGTAAACTACAACTGTGCCAACACGGTTTTTAACATAAAAAATGATTTCGTTCTATAAACTATCATTTTATGCTGAGCTACATTTAAATCTTTTTTATTCACTTACAAATCATGCATGGCTCCCATATCGAGAATAATGACCCGAAACCAATTGGATAAAAAAATACGCACATACACCGTTCCATATTGGTAATGAAATATACCTTACTCGAGACAAATTAATTCGCAAGCCTTAGAACATTGTAATGCTATGTTAAGCCATATAAATATTATTATCGACTTGAGCCATTATTGTAAATCATCTGAGCTAATTAATAATAAGACATTTTCAATATCGCTCTCGTATATCTGTCACATTAATATTTTAAATGTATTATTTTGTGTACATTGTATAATGAAGGCGATTTGCATAAGTATTATGTACACACTAATGCAAATCTTTGCATTTGTATGTTTTTATTGTAAAATGTTATTTTTCAACTATTTTATCAAATGACAAAAACTTTTTTAATCAAGGAAGAAAAGTCCAAAAACAAGTAGGTATGTTATTTTAGTTCTTGCAATACTGAAAAAATATATATTACAGAATTTTGGTCCAAATTCAAATAATTTTATTCGCTTTAATGTAAATTATAATTTAAACCGTTTCAAATTGCCTCCATTGATCCAATTCCAAAACATAAACCGTGGGCGAGTAACGTTATGAATATAGCTGTTGTGACAAACATCTGATCTATCCAGATCTAAAATCGTAGGCATACCTGTTTTATTTCTTTGAATATTTCAATCTATTCGGTGAAGCAAGAACAAAACAGTTTTTTTATAGATTTAATATAAAGGAGGCAATCTAGCTAATTGGCAATCTGTCGTTAATATTATATGATAGACATGTAGAGGTTTTAGTAGATACTTGATTTGGCCTATAATTTTTCGAGTTATTTAAGTTTGATTTCCTATGAAAATAAACAAGTCACGAATACTGTTGTGGTAGTCGTTAAATAGAGGTTATAATTAAAGTTCGATTTCGTTATCACGTGAAAACGTGGTCTCTTCTTTATCAAAAAATAATAAATATATATCTTTTAATTGATAAAAGACAGTCCAAACATCTCTGGCATAGACTTTGGCATTGCAAGAAATATTAACCAATCCTCAACCTTCAATGCGCCGCCATGATAGATAACTATAAGATGCTTTGAACCTTATATCTGTGATTGGACTGGCTCATTTATCCTTTCACCTTTCACACTCCAAGTCGGAATACTAAATTACTAAGTATTTTATTTAAAGTTACAATAATTTGCGAGGTACATACGTGTAGTCACATACCTAATATTAGATTAATTCAACTGTTGTAAATATCAGCAATGTTAGTAATGTACCTTTAATATAAAAACTATATTTAATAACGCTCATAGCGCAACTAAAAGTTTTGAGTTAAATTTAAAATGTTGTTTAAATTTCCATAATATATTTTCTTATCCGTAAATTCGCTAAATTGAAGCTGACAACACTGAAGTAATAACTGTTTGTCATAAAAAGGACAATAAATGACAAAATAATAGCAACATTTAGCGTTCAACCGTTGCGTACTATCGCGTTTTATTAGTTTAGCATACAGATTGCTGCCAATGAAAACTAAATTTAGGGACAATATAAATTGAGCCATAGCTTTATTAACATAAAGTTGAAAATAGTTTTGAAGAGTATAATGTCTGTGGCACTTTTGTTAGGTATTTTACACAACGGCTTCACGCTTACTAAAACTTGGGTAATTTTTATGCGTACGCTAAACGCGTTGTCATAAATAAGATTTTTCGTACGAAGTACCATACCGTTATAATTAGTAAGAATGGCGTTTTTACGATATGTTTTATGAGGGCTATTAAATGTTATTATTCCTAAAATCTCTTCTTATTTAAAAAGCTTATTTAGATGTTTATAGATTTATTTATTCAGTGTTAAAGATTATGGTTACATTTGAAACGGACGGACATTTTATGCATTATTCATGGTATAGCCATTTTTACAATAAGTAATTGCATTTTATAAATTTAAAAGCAAAAACAATATAACAAGTGTCTAACTTTTTTTAAAGTAATAATCATAATCATTTTATTCGAAGAGAGTAATAATTATTAAATTTTTAGTAAATTATAAGTAAAATAATGATGAAATCAACACATTATATCAGCGGTGAAATCAAACAGTAGTTAGAAGGATATAATAAATTTATCAATTTATAACAATTAAGTATCACTTATAATAATAAAATAAAACAATTATTTTAATGTTACGTGTTTATAAAGTTGTAAAACATTAACAGGATATAATTAATTACAATGAGATGACAGAACCTTTACTTCTTATCGTTAATATTGCTACCGGTTACGTTTATGAAGCTATTCGCTATTTTATTGAGTTTTTATTAATAAAATTATTAAGTTGAGAGATCTCATTGGAATACATGCATTTTAAGATAATCCTGTGATATTTGTATAGATACTGCTTGGATGAAAGGACTAACTGTTGCTGTAAATCCAATAATGCTTGAAAGCAAAAATGTAAATGAAATTGGATTTGCTCTTAGAAGAATAGTAAATATTAATAACGGACTAAGTTATTTCTCGTTCTAGAATATCGTTTATGTAAACTAAAGTAACATCAGTCTCGTTAAACATCTACCGCTTGATGTAATGTATTTAGTTCAAACCACTCTTTATATATATATATATATAAAGAGTTATCATATCATCCTATTTTAATAGTAAGCAGTTGATGACACCACTATGCCTCTAACATATTATATATTTTTTTCTTTTAAAAGCAACGTAAATATTTTTGTTTTAGATAATAACACGAACAAACTCAATGCAACACCCGCTTGCATCGCTCAGGTAATTAAAATTCGTCCTGTCTCGCCGTAGCGGTAGTGACCGTTATCTTGTGAATTTGTGAATATATAACCGATTTTATTACATCCATCGCTTTATTTAAAGTGAATGTATGTGAGCCGTGGGAAATACAAAACGTATAATGATTAATGTCGCTGATCATTGTGAAAAATATTATATAAAACTATTTACGAGCGGAAAGGTAAATAAATCAATAAGTACTCTTATTTGCTTGGTAATAATAAATATTTATTTTACTGATCGACGTTCAGATTCAATAAAGGCATTCGGGCGAGATTTTAACCACTCATAGCTATACTATAGCTAAATAAATGTATAATCCATCCATCATTTATTTACCTCATTTATGTTTATTGTCGATCTAAAAAACTGCCATTGGCTCGTACAAATCCATCGAGAATAAGCAATGAGTACCCCCCACCGTCCAATAGAATGTTTATAATCGCGTAATGAAATTATATATATTTAAATAATAGAGAAGCCGCGGTAAGGCTGAGTTCTTGTAGTAAAAATATTTGGTAATAGTTACGTAACAGTAGCTTACGTGTTTTTTTTGTACAGGAGCCGACTTGTGATTACAATTTCAGATTTTTTTGGCTTCTCGCGACGTCCGTCTGTTGTATGTTGGCGTGCAACTTAAACACTTCAAATAAATAAGAGAAGGGCAAGTGAATAATGATGATGAATTCACCACGACATAAGCATGACAAATGTTCTAGAACCATCATAATATTGTACCAAGTCATAACTACCTGGCATAAATAAGTATAAATTATATCGCATTATACGTGTTTCATAAGGAGATCTTCCTTCCTATAATTTACTTATTACTGATTTTATCGTTGGGCCACTGAAGAAGAGGACCTAAATGGCGACAACCAAGAAGGTTGAAGTCTTCGAACTTCGATAAGGATTGACATTTCTAAGACTTCATCTTCCTTTTTTATTTAATATTTTTTTATCTTAATACAGAATTACAGACGTGCGGACAAATTAGACGCGTCGAATAAGTCACGCGAAGGAATCGCGTCAAGGTCGCCTTGGAGCCGACGACGCGCGACTTCCATTGTTTTACATAAACACTTGTCACAGTTGTTTTTTACTATTACAATGACTGTGTACGTGACTAGTAATACGTAGGTCTGCTGCCTTTATTTATTTCCGATAAAAAAGTATTAGATTTTTTTAATTATAAATAATCTTCTTCCCCAACATAGGCCAATACTATATCGTTGTATTGTGTTAGTAGGTGGACTGAGAAATAAGCCACATGACCAGCGCCCATAGACATTGGTGATGTAAGAAAAATAAACCATTATTTCCACCGCTATAGCGCCAACCACGGAAACTAAATATTGTTGTTCGGCGGTAGAATATAATATAATAATGATTGGTTGGTATCTACGCAGACCGGCTAAATAGTACTACTAATACCAATTCGTAATATGGGTACATATTAACAGAACACACTATATTTATGTATTCTAATTAAGTCCCCATAAGTCCCTAGCTTTATAAGCGAATTTGAACAATAACCTTCAAATGAAATCATTTTTCCACTACTTTTATCTATAAAGCGCATATACGCATATTCATTTAATAATAGTAAATATACAAAAGTGTTTTTCTTGAAAGTATGTGATTTTTCATATTTCTTTTTAATATTATTGTCATATATCGTCTGAATTATGTCAGTTCAAAGAATGCGTTGAAATCAAAACACTTAGTATTATTATAATAAAAATACGGTCTATGATCGCACCAGGTTAACTATGCACTATATTTGGATAAGTATATAACTACTGCTTCCTGTACGTGACCTCCGTTCTAGAACTAGTCTAGGTAATGGTTATCTGTTCTGCATATCTCGCTATGTCGTACTTAACCTATATGGACTGCGGAACTCCTCGTAAACCAGGGACCGTATAAAGAATTTTTGCAATAAAATTCGTTATCTTTATTTAAAAATCTAAAGACATCATTCGATGGTATTTTATGTATTTATTGGAATTTAAGATGGTGGCATGATAACGGTCCATTTAACCCCTCTCACCTTAACGGGTTTTTTAGTAGACTTAATAAGTGCGTCTTGCATGGAAATTCACATCCTTACAACCGGTTAACGACTGCTAAGCCAGTATGTACGTTTTTTTATATATTTTAGAAAATTATCATGAAGTTTATTCAACAAAATAGTTTACTGAGATTATTTTGTTAATAAATATCAAAGTTTTACAAATGACGCATAATGTTTTGCTTCTTCATCAACCACAAAATTGTAAATACTTACTTAAATATTGGGACTTATCTAGGTTGACCTTTGGTTAAGTGTTCTCTTTTATTAGGTTATACTAACATCTAGACCCCTTTTTTAATATTTAATTTTATTAATATTTCATTCTCTTAGAAATTTAACCTTGTGATCACGAAAATCTATTTAAATGATTAAATCTGAAAGTAATAAAATATATGTACGTTATAAACGTGCAATATTAACTATTGGATATTGTCAAAGTCGTGGGTCGAATCAGGATCAAATTGGCGCTGGCAGGCATCGAGGCCGATAGTTGTTTGATAGGTAGGTATACCGAATGCGATACGGAAGATTGTGGATAATAATGAATAGCTATTTTTTCATCCTTTAACAAGGTTTCGAAAGAAAGTTTTATAATAACAAATTATTTCCAATAAAATTATTTTATTCCAATTGCCACACTAAAACTTTATACTAATGAATTATTATTCAATAACTCTAAATAATCGCTACAACAAAGCTAAGTATAGACTCGGATAATAATAATTAGGGTTTAATTTTGTACAGTCGGAATGTGGCAACACCGAGCACCTGGCTAGACGCATAAATAAAATTCAACCATGTAGAACAAGCTTTACGACCTGTATTTCAAGAGGGATTAACATTATACCTCGCAAGCGTTTTCCATCTAATTACTGTACAATGTACATTCATAACAAAAGTATTATATTATAATAAATGTAGCTACATACTACATACATATACATATGTAGCTACTACTATATACACTTAAAATAAAAATCCTAATTAGCTGATAAAGCAAAAAAGAAAAAAGACGCATATACATTCTCTTTGTATAGCATTGGTAGGCGGATGAGTTCCTTTGGTAAGTGATCACCAACGCCCATAGACGTTGGGATTGTAAGAGATGTTAACTATCGCTTACATCGCCAATGCGCCACCAACCTTGGGAACTAAGATGTTATGTCTCTTGGGCCTGTAATTACACTGGCTCACTCACCCTTCAAACCGGAACACAACAGATCGAAGCACTGTTGTTTTGCGGTAGAATATGTGGTGAGTGGGTAGTACCTACCCAGACGAGCTAACTATCGTCATTTTGAAGAATTGTTTTTTCACCACACAAATTATAAAAACAAGTAAATTAAAACTTACCTGTTCTGTATAATTTTTTTTTTACATTTTTATTAAGTTCGATGAGTTTGTGTGTGTGTGTGTGTGTTTCAATTATATGTGTTAGTTTGTCTAGGGTTTATGTTTGTTAGTTTAAGGAGCACTCAAACAAGCTGACATGGCGTCAAAAATAAAAATAACATTAATATTTTGTTATGAATAAATAAATAAAAGTCAACCGAATTTGAAGCTGCGACCTCAGTGATCCATTCTATACAGTGTTGTACTATCCGCTTCACTACTTCTCATGTGCATTTATTTTGCCAACGGTGTTTTTCATTGAGTATTGAAATAAAACCTACATTACCTGCACTACTTTGGCGGCGAGCCAAAATAATTGTGTTATATCACAGTGGATTTCGGCATTGATGGTGTAAATTCAGTATAGTATATTTATTAAACTCACGTTAGTAAATACTTTAAGCACCTACTCAAAAAAAAACTCCTACAGTTCCTAATTTAAAATTCAATTTTATAAACGGTTTATAAATATATTAGGTTTTTTTAATACCACTTATAAACGTCATATATAAATTGTTATGTTAATTTAGTTAATTACTATGTTCAAATGTTTGTTTACAATACATACATTGTTGTACAAGATCTTATTAAGTAAAAAAGACAAACAATGGAATAAAGTAATATTTTTTTTATTTAGAATTTTAGAATGACGATATTGACTTTTATGTGTGATAAAAAAACAGTCACCTACCATTTGTTGTCATTTTATTCAACCCGTTCGTTATAGGCAAAGGTCTGTGACAATAAATCGTAGAGTTTAATTAACGATTTTATTTTTAAAATTTTATGGTGGAATTTATTTATTAAATTATTTATTTAATATTAGTTATATATATTTATTATTAGGTAGTTAATTATTAATACTTAATATTCATGAAGAAGTTGATTTCAGGTCAGAAGTTTTTTTTTAATTGCTTGATATCTTCAGATCGCCGACCATATTAAAACGGCAATCTCATGATGGTCATTTTGAAATTATAGCGATTAAAAAATGGGTCTCTATTGCATCTATATGCGGCTTGTACAAGGTCAGCCCGCAGTGCAGACTCGAGCAGACGGGGGTATCGATCGCATCCGAACGCGTCTGCAACGCACACACCACCCGCATTAGGGCTGTTAAGAATGTAGACGGAGTTTGAATTTAGAATTACGATGTTATTAGATTTAGAGAGCTTGATTCTCTCTGCAAATACGGATTTATATTTTGTAGCTAGTGAGTACAAAAACGAACATTTATAAACATCGTATCATAAGATTTTCAGTTCCCTTTTAATTTTATTACAATAACATAACTTCGTTTTTTTTTACATATTTGAGTAAGCTGTCAAAATTGTGTATTTTATTAATATAATTTTAATTTTTATAGCTCATAAGAAAATTAAATGAATCTCTAAAAGAACATTAATGGTTGGCAACCCTAAGAGGACGGCGTCTTTATACCGCACGGATGGTGCGATATTGCCCCTTTAAAGCCCCAGCATTAAGGGTCCCGACTGCTCTTTAAACTACCGGTATCTGTATTGAATTTTAAACAAGCAGACACCTAAATTTGGCGCTTATGGGAATTTTTACCCCAACCAACTGCGTTTGGACCTTTTTGCATATAGACATTATTCAAGACATTTAATTTAAGCATATTTTCGAGGAAGTAATACCATTTTTATTACAATTTTAATCGACTCGACTGATTCTGTTAGATTAAGTTTTCTCCTTTGTCTTCTTTTAAAAATAAATTAAATACTGATAAAGTAAAACCTTTTTTTATATTTTTAAATAACGTTTAGTGTAATCAGCTATATCGTGATTCATGACACGTGAACTAAAATACTTTATACATGTAACAACAACAATTTAAAGTATATGTCCCTTGTGATGTGACATTGGGAGTCTTTTATAGAATATCTTATATGAAGAGTTATCTGTCAATAAAGTAATGGCGATAGTCTCAATATTAAAACGTAAGGAAATCGTTTAGTTATAAACGATATATATAATAATCAGAGTTATAATTATAATAAGTCAAAGATAGATAAATAGATACAAGCTTAAATACTAACCGCTTTGATCAGCGTCAACTAACCATTTCACCAATCTTTATCTATATAATTTTAACGTTATTATTACCTTATGTTATTATTAACAACAATATATTAATACAACAAATAAACTCCAAGAAAATAATATCAATCATCAAATCATCCGTAAAAGATCGTTATTAAACTGCTAAATATGTAATACATTATTTCACATGACACAACATTTAAGTTCCAGCGTACCGGAACTTTATATTTAACGTTATCCAAAACAATTTGAGATAAATATTTATTGACGTACATATTAGGATTGTCTGAATTATTCATACGGGCTAAGAGTCTTGATGGATTGCGTAACTAATGTTATGACTTCGGATACAATTTGAGATACAAAATGTAATGCAAATTGCTTCGCGTATGACATTGGCTTCCATTGTATGACTATTGTCTTTCGATACATCAGGCTGATAGACTGCCTTATATTAAATTTGACATATCAGATTAGATATTTAACGAGTATCGACACATTGAACCTTAATATTATACATTGTAAAATGTTCTACTAACTTTCATATTATTTACATCCTAACTCATTAGTACCGCTACTAATAAGGTATACTTGGTATTATATACATACCTATAGCTCAGAAATGATCACATGCTTCTTCTTCTTCTTTAAAGATTTGACTCTTATTGAGTAGTGTGAGAATTTATGTTAAATGTATATCTACCACAAGATAAAAAATTAACATGAATTAAGCACGAGAAAAATTCTAAGACAATTAAGATATAATTTTTAATAAACATCTCAGATATCTTTTTCTTTTTTTGTTAGTAATATTAGAGGACAATTTATTAGCTATGTGCACGAAATTGTCATAATGGTTGTCGTTAGTAGTAGAAGCTTGTTTGTTTATAGAATAATTTCAAAAGATTTAATGTGTTTATATAATCGATATATTATATTGTAAATCTTGAAAGGTATCCTGTTTTGGTTCTCAATAATATAATAGTAATAAAATCCATACGACGATCGTATCGTAACCCTCTCGTGTAAAGGGTTTATTATCCCTGTACCAATCGCTTCAGGGTGTACAGCGTAAATGAGAAATGGGTGTTTGCTGTCAAGGTCGGCGGCTGCGTTCATACCTATTATCTATCCCGATAATGTATTTTCATTTAAGGATAATCTTTTGCTTGCAATGTAATGTAATAACACTGTAATGAAGTCACTGTACATACCAACTCACACAATAAATGTATATGTTTAAATATTCTATTTAACGTGAATGGCGTTCCCTATTTCATCTTATGTAATTGTAATACAAGTTATCAAACACATTTACTTAAACATGTTAAATAATTATAATTCTATATTAATTTTAAAGTAACTGATAAAGTGGTTCACATTTTGGTATTAGTAACATTTATATTGAAATTATGTAGTCCAATTAATTATTGAAAGGATTAAGCGTGGGAGACATTATTGATAAAACGACCAAAGACACTTTCAATATTACCCGTTTGTCTTATCTTATACATGAGCTGTATTATTTTTGCTCTAATTTAATCTACTATACTTATGAAATTAAGATTTTTTTAGACAATATTGAATGACAATAAATAACGTTAAGCTATAATACAACTGTATGTATAATAATAATTGCATTTTAATTATGTATATAACCTTATAATTTAATGTGTAAAAATACCTAATAAGGCATTAGTTTCCCTTTATGCCACTGAGGGGAGCTTAGGGTCGGTGCTATGCGTTTCTAGCACTGCATGAAATAGGATTTGGCAGACTTACAGTCGGCCTGGGGACAATACTCTTTTGGGAGTGCTTGTCCTGGTGGATTTGTTTTCCGTCACTGTACACGAGAATCCAACACGGTTGGATAAAACGCATAAAAGCTTCATTATCGACTCTTACAAAACTAATGGGTGTCAAATTGGTTGAGATCTAGTCAACTCTTAGGGAACCAGATTGATTAGTTATTCATTCATACAAAATTGATATATTTAAAACTTGTTTTAGAATCCTGTCATACTACATTAATACATATAAATAGGTATGACCGATGCCGAGATTTGCAAATTTTAATCAATATAAAACGTGTATAGTTACAAACGGACTCTACATTTCTATCGTACTAGGTCTTTTCTTCCGTCACTAAAGTAAACTATAATATATATGGAATCTTGTGATGAAACGTAATGAAATAACTGGATATTCATTATATTGGTAGACACTATTAAATAACCCAGTTTAACTCAAGTTGTTTATTGAGGTATGCTTCAGGACTGCGGTCGTGGTTTTCTCGTGTTCGTGCCTCAGCAATTGTAGTTCCTATATAAACAACACAAGTTAAACTAAAATTGTTAATTAACTGATGATGATGCCCTCATAACCGACTTCCGCCTCAGTGGTTATAATTTATTGAGACTAGTCGCCTGCGTATAGGATATTATAGTGCTCAAGTGAGTACGCAATCACAAGTGCACTCTCTATTCCCTCGCTTTCTTGATCCAATTTAACCGAAATGAGTTGAGGCCCTGAACTAACAGCTTTACCTGCCTTACAAAACATGGAAAACCAAACACTGCAAACTTCCAGACAGAAAAAAAAGTAAATTTTTACCTAAGTGCCTAAGAATCTGGAGCCTTAAAAGCTAGTCGCTCGACCAACGAGGCAGTCAGACAATATTAATATATAGATAGATCAAAATAAAATTACTTTTATAGATTTTATTTTTATAGTTAACTAAAGACCAGAGGAGCAGGTGAGCCAATGGATAGTTATCTGTCACCTCTGCCAACAAACTGCCAACCGTAGGATATAAATTGCCACTTTATTTGTCTCTCGTCTTTCACTTTGTATGGTACAAAAAGCGAAGGGATTTTTCTCATTTCACTAAATTCAGTTTTTAATTTGTATTTCACAATTTATTTGAGAATTTAGTTTGTTTTTAGTGAGGGGTGCGGAACTGCTCATGGTCGATCAAGGACCAAAAAATGAATCACGTCAAGAATTACGTATTAAGCATTAGCATTCTTGCTACCAGTCTACGCGATCGATATTTATACAGATATTTGTTTCATATATTTTGGTTAAGGTCTCTATTTAAATAATTCTTATGAACGATGATACAGACGCTTGGTCACAGCTTAGCTCTGGTGGAATCGTCATCAGAACCCATTTGATCCTACGTTGTGCTATAGACTATATTATATATAAACACATAGAAGATTAAAATAACTTATTATATAATATAAACATATTTCATTAGATTACTATTCATGTATGCGATTTTCTTGTAGTTAATTATAAAATATAATTATTTAATATATTGTACAGCTTTACATTCCATGTCAAAATGTCTAAATTTTACAATCAAAGGATTAGATAATGAATCTAACTAAATACGTAATAAAGATGCCAAATTGGTTATGTCGTAAAGTACCGGGTTCGATGCTAGGGTCAAGCGAACCATGTTTGACTTACCAAATACGGTGTCCGGCGTAGATGTGAATATGCCAATTACCAACCATTGTTCATTTCAATGGGAAATAACATTTCTGACTGCTCTGAACGTTTACGATTGGCAATTATATTTTGTAATATGTATTTCATAGACGAAAAACATAAAACACATTTATATGATAAGGTGAATGGTTACCGCCAATCATCTTTCACACTGGAAGAAATGTTAACCATTCCTTACATTGGAATTACTGTTACTGGGCCAAAATAATTTTATATTATATAAAAATAGATAATTACGAATACCAACTGTTTATTACAAGGCTTTACGCAGATAATGAAGCGTAACAGACAGGACAATATAATTGTCAAATGGCATTACGGCGTCACTCCTTAGCCTTGCCGTCCCTTAAAAGCAAGCGTTACGTGCGGAAACAATTATAGTAGGTAATCGTGTAATAATATTATTTAATTAAAAAATACGTTCTTTAGCCAAATAAGGGTTTTGTAAATGTACTAACTTGGTCAATATTTTTAATAAAGTTTTTATTTTATCTTTGAAACGAATAATGCGGTTTATTCATATGTCTAGTACAGAAACAGCTTTTTAAAAATAACAATAATCACACCACAACGGTATCAACAAATTAGTCAGCTTTCAACATCTTGAATACGGTCGTTTAATAGCCTTGAAAATGTTTTGTTATACGTTTAAAATAAAAACAAAACCTTAACCAGAGTGGTAAGATATTGTCGCTGTCTATTTTATGAATGAATGTTCATTTTCAGACTGACATATATTTACAACGTAAATTGTGTGACTTTATAATAAATAATTTCTTCGCATGGGTGGAAAAAGGATCTTAATTAAAGTTTTATATTAGTAAAACTCACAGTCAGCATGATTTTTTTTAACATCTTTAATAATCGTTGTCTTATATCAGGCAATTTACACAAGACCCATTACACCTAAATCTTCGCCATGAATCACTTGGAAACCGTATGAAACACGTTCGTTTCTTTTTTCAATTTATCGCGTTCAGTTCACAAGACATATTATGTATGAAGTCAACTGCGATGAGATAATTACAGTAGTGAGTAGTAACTTGCTGGTCACTGTCGCAAATGTGTTGATGTAGTTTTATAACAGAAGCGTCGGTTTCGCGGACTCCGGTTTTTTTGCTAGTTAAATTATTTAACGCTTAGTATGTAAAATTTATTTTTAAGGAATTTGTGGTGATGCCCCCCTAATAAGCCTACGTGGTAGATTAAGGTCCACTTTACATACCTTCTTTTTAAGAGTACAACAGCACAAAACATTTGCTGAAAAGTACAATCTTTGTAGACTGTAACTTAACTCAAAATATGTAACTTTTAAGTACCCACTAATAACATCATGAAACATTGCAATCTTATTATGATTACAAATGTGTATTACTGTCTATCTACTGTGTTATTAGCCAGTTATTATCATTAGGATACATACTTTTTTTGATTATATCTTCAATCTTTATTTTTACAATTTGCAACAAATTCCTAGATTTTCAGTAAATCAAACACAAATTAAATATCAAAACTATATAAGCGTTTCAGTTACATTTAATCAAGGTTAACCAATTCGTTAGAGCACATGAGGTTCTCAGTAAAAGCCTCATTATAGAATTGACAAGTCATATATCATTGTAACCTCGACTAAATTGATTTAGAGTTATATATTTACTTAAATGTTGCAATATTTATAGTTCCAATTCGCATCAACATTGAAATTTATAGTATTATAGACTTTATTTCTATATCAATATGAACTATTTACACATAATATTAGCCTGTGAATACCTTTATTCATATATTTATACAGTTCCGTGTATAAATCTCAAGGTATTACTCGTCGCAATGTCAAAAGTTGACGTAATAATACGAGTGTTGTTTTTGTGTTTATGGTGATTATGACAGGATCTTAACCACATATGGAACTAATGACAAAAGTGACCCTCGTGACCAGTTCGAACATTTTTTTCCAAGGTTTTGTGGTCACATTATCACATTACAAAATTATTTGAAGCTACCTTATTATGATTATGATTTAAATTAGAAGGATTTGGTAGAAAAAATGCGAATAAACATTTTTTTATTTCGAAAACTACTGACTAGTTCGTTTGTTTGTTTTTATAATTCGTATAAAATAAATAAATAAAGAAATCTTCATAACCTGATCCGTAAGCGATACTTATTCATGAATATTTTATGTCAAGATAAGAAAAATCTTGTGTTGACGTGTAAAAATGTTGCCATAATCACACTCCTTCTATGAAACCTGCAAATCTAGGCCTTGTTACGACTATGTTTGAGGCTAAAGAGAAAACTACTATTAATTAATCTTTTAGATACATTTTCATTAAATTTCGCTTTCAATACATCTATTACATAAAAACAGGATAGGCGGCTGCTAACAAAGATATTTAAATAAAGCACCGGGCACATAATTTACATAAAGACTACTAACTCAGTTTCTATCTAATGCTATAAACGAAGCCGGTACAAGTTTGAGCTGGTTCGCTTAGCGAGTTATGTGCGTTACTTACGAGAACGACTCGAGAAAGCCCTTGACTGCATTTATTAACTAATTAATATAAATATTTCGTGTAAAACAGATGGCAGAGATTAAAACTCATAGCCGGGAGCGTTATTCTAATGAGATAGGGAGATTTGAGTGATACTGCAGTGAAAGTAAGAGGACAGTACATCAACAAAGCCTAGAGCACAGTAAGTGGCGTGGTGCAAAAAGCAAAACAAATGTCGTAGGAAATGTAGAGTCATTTGGAAAGTTATAATGAAACGCATTTTAGAAGGATGCTTGTAAATATCGATACGTTAATTTTCTATCTCTTAATTAAATATTCTTATATGTTTCATTAAATTCAAAGGTATTGTTTTGTTCACAGTGAAAAATTCAATTTACTTGGAAATCAATTGATTGTGTTAATGGTTTCCTAGGGGGATTAACATGTATTTTTTGTCGAGTTTACGTCTTATTTACTGAACTGATTATGCTTAAATTTGCTAACACTTGTCATATACAAAATGAAACAAATATTAGATATAAGTCAGTTTATGTAAAAAACTCAGTCCGTAACTTTTCCGCTTCTAAATAAAAACCTTCCTTATATGTTAAGGAAAAGGAAAAACATTACCCTTTATGTATGTAAAAAACGGAATAATTCGTATAAATCAAAACCAATTTCAATATCAAATTTGCACTAAATATCAGCTAAAACTAATAACTTTAATATAGTATTCAAATATTTGTAACGCTCAATCACATGTTTTAGAAGGTTCGTACCTAAATAGATTTGAAAGACAGAATTGAAACTCCTTCATTTTTAAGTCGACTAATATACAGTATTAACCATAGTATAACAAACTTATGAACATTAAGTATGTAACTCAGGCCACAGGCTAGATTAGCGTTTCCTTTAGACTTTGCATATCGCAGAAAGCCGCGAAGCCCTTCTCGTTAGACATTGTGCACGCGGTGGTTTCGCGATGCATTTCGTTTTTACAGTTGACAGTTTGGACAGCGCTTTATTAAGGCTTACCGCGCCTCCAGCTGTTTGAGCTGGCTTGTATGAAATATGAACTAGCTCGAATGTTTATTGAAGTTAACTAGGTTCCCGAATTCGCTGTATATTTTTTGTGTTTATCATTAAACTTGTATTGGTAGTTCAGATTGTATCCCTTTTTTACTGAAGCGATATTTTTTTAAATAATCGAATTGTCTTCTTTTATGTAAACAACTATATTTTAATTAGGTCGTTTAAGCAATAGGCGTTTAAATAAGGTCGTCATCATTTAAGCTAATCGCTGTGAAAACAATGTTTTTTCTTATACAATTTGTTTTCACATATTCATATTAAAAATTCACACCGTAGATTGTCGATTTACGAAGAATCGTCAAGTAGTTACTCAGTAGTTATTCTTTTTCACATAACATGTTATTAAATTGATCCTTCCTTATATCAATATTTTCTATGTAGCAAAATCATACCTCCAAGATTTTTAAATATAAATCTAAATATGTAACTAATCCAGTTTGTAGATAATACTAAGCACGAGTATATGTTGTTACTAATAATTTCATTTGACATCAATTGCTTTTATTTATTAATGACTTATTAGATTTTAAACTCACTTATTTTCATGTCAACAATATAAACAACCCTTTACTGGTTTCGCTTCTAGCTCCAAACTGGTTTGCATAATATATGGTTACCTTGTAAATCCAGAGAGTCGTTAATACTAGGTTATGCTTGTTATTTTGTTAGCAATTGTTTTTCAATATAACTTAACGTAATACTCGCCAGACCTTTCAGTGTTGACAATTTAAATATTACTCTTTGAACGCCTACCGCGCTTCCAGCAGTTTACGGTAATTTATGTAACGCGGTTTATTTAAATATTAAATCACTACTAAATTGTTTGGACTACTCATTGCAAATTTATTATTAAGATAATCGAAATGTTTAACGTTCGGCCAATCACAGGCATTTCAGGTTTTGTAAACGACGGTACAGAATAAAATAGCATCAAATGTACTCTACATTACGATTGAGATACTTGAAGCTCTCATGCACGCCGAACTTGAGATTATAAAGTTAGCACAGTCTGTAGTTTCTGAGCGCCAAGGCAAATCTTTTAGAAGTAAACTAAACATCAATGTAAGAATACAAGACGAAATAAAGTCACCCCATTCCAATCAATCTGCCGTAACGATAATTGTATATCATGTATTTCGGTTCATAAATAATTTATTATCGTGAAAAATAGTAGGTATTCACATAAGACCTGCTTGAAACACTTATTTATAGGATACTTATTATTTTCAAAACGGAATCATGTATTTTTTTTCCAAAATTAATTACCTTAAAACACGATTCTGTAGACCTACATACACAGAACACGATTGCGAAATGTCAGAAAGTGATACATCGAATATAGTAGTTATTACATTTAAAAGATACAATCATCAAAATAACGTATTACCGTCGATTTTCACATTAATTTCACGAGTGAAATACGAATTTTAGATTTGTATTATATCTGTAATACGATATCTTACATTGCACGACTAATATATATAAAACAAATTATGATACCTAAATAAATTTGTTAAAGTTTTCGTAAAAAGGTTTTAATTTAATATTATGTATGTTAATAATTGCTTCAATATATGGATTTTATTCTTAATTTTTATTTTTATTGTAAGTTCAAAATTGCACATGCTACAAATATAGAATTTTAAACATATAAATTACGATATTTCCTATTGTAAATTACAATTCACACCTAAGTCTAAAAATTACATTAAGGGTTTCGTAGCGGTAGATAACCGACAACGACACATTATAATTACATATATAAATTAATAGGACGGCTTGAACATAATATCCGAAGAAATGGAATAGCTACAAATTCATTATAAACTAATTACAAATTACCTCCCTTCTATTTTATATACGTCCATTCTATTTTTGAATCTCAACATAATTTAATATTTAAATTAAATTCGAAAATTAATTACCAGAATACATATTACATCCTTTATCTTTTCAATACTAAAATACACAGGACCTTTCGAGTAACAAACAATCTACCGCTTTTTATGTTTACTTATTTTAGATTTGTGGTTAATTATATAAATAAACCTACGTTTCATCTATTATATAAATGGATGGTAGCTAAATTCTTAACTTATAATCTTTATAATGTATATATCACTAGACCATTAAAAAACTAAATAGTTTATTTCTTATTAGAACGCTTTCACAATCTTTAATCTCATGATCTAATCGCCCAATTTAAAAAAATAACAGTGGATAGCCCAGTTATTAAGAAAGGGACCATATTATAACATTACGCTATCATGAACAGGAACGATTACTGCAAAATCGTCATAAATAAGTAAAAACATTTCAATATTAGAACTATTCATAATTTATTGATATTTAATATATGAACACATTCGATAATATATTTGTATCAAAAAGAAAGTCCGAGATAAGATATGATAAGTTAACTTATCAATATATTTAGTACTTCAATAATGTAAGATAATTTACAAGTTCTGATACAGAAATGTAGTTCAGATAAACACTTTATTTCATAAACATAAGAAGTTCCAATTTAACGAAAGACACAGAATTAATTATATAATAATTGAGAGATATAATAATTAGATATTCTACCGCAAAACAGCAGTACTTGGTACTGTTGTGTTCCGGCTTGAAGGGTGAGTGAGCCAGTGTTATTACAGGCATAAGGGACATAACATCTTAGTTCCCAAGGTTGGTGGCGCATTGGCGATGTAAGAGACGGTTAACAACTCTTACAATGCCATTGTCTATGGGCGTTGGTGACCACTTACCATCAGGTGGCCCATATCGCTGGCTTGCGAGAATATCGACGCAACTCAAAATTCGGTCAAATTGAGTTATGTATACCAAACGATCATAAATCTTTGATATTTTATCGTGAACAGAGCCGTAACGCCGATTTCGCGCCAACGTTCGTTAAAAAGCGAAAACGTCGTTATTCATTTGAGACAAAACTCTGTAGCGTTAATCACAAATAAAGGCTCATTTGTAGTTGAGTCGATGGCAACAGAGTAAGCCCACGGTCGATTCTCGTAAATACCGACATATTTAGAGTTCGGTTAAAATAATGATTTATTTTATTCAGGAATAGTGACATATTTAGTAATTAGTCGTTGTTTTTGATAAAAGTAAGTATCTTTTTATGTGTTATTTTTATTTACGCCTATACTCTTGAATAAATTCCTTATGATATCGTATTTTATACTGATTTTATCTCACTTGAGTCTATATTCACGAAAAATAACAAGATTTTAATTTTAATAAATTTGCAATTTGTCTCAATTTAATTTATTCTTTCCTGTTAATTCAACAAGTTTCTAGGAATTATAGTGTGTTAATCAGGTATGTAAAAGAGTTTTTTTGAATTCAATAAGTCCAAAGTTTTTTTTTCGATATTATTTTATTCAGAAGTGAAAATTTCGTCCTGTTGCCAATAGCTTACACTCACTTCCGGTTTTGATTTACAAAAATATGAGTTATGGCTATTACACAAAGGCTTGTTCTTTGGTATTTATTCCGTAAATAAATAAATGCTTACTGAATTTCAGCCAATAATTCAGAAGAAAAACAGTTGATTTTGCGACAAAGATCACCATTGACCATCCATAAATCATCCTCATCGTCATACCCGTCTTTTAGTTAATCTTCCTGCTCGTCTTCCTGTACAAAACGTAATTTAAGCAAATAAATCAGACGAGTAATGAAGAACCCGATAACATTATAAGTTTAAATGAAGAAGATATCAACGGCCATAGCATAGAAAACAAAACCAAAGAAAATAAGGTGAGTATAGAGTCAATAAATGATAACACGAAAGATGAGACTGCAGTAGAAAGTAATTTACAAATAGAAAATGAACTAAAAACTATTGAATTGACGAATATGAGTGCTGAAAGTGAAGAAGGTAAAGAAGAAAAAGATTTCTCACCGGATTATAGTATCGCAGATCCTAATTATCACATTGAAAATAAATATTTATCATCAGATTCGAGTGAAATAGTAGAATAAACAAACAAAAATAAAGGTAAAGAATATTTACAGAAAAGTGTAAGTTAGTGTAAAACAAAGTTTGATGATAAGACTCGACGCCATAATTTTGATGCATATTATAAATTACCTAATTTGCAAAGTAAAAAACTTTTGTAGCAATCAATATGTAGACGTATCAAAATAAATAAGGAACACGACTAAATAAATATGAAAACCTAGCCTAGCCACGCCTAATATGAGAACCATCTAAACGAAAAAGAGCTTTCAAGAAAAGAGAAGGTAAAGGACAAGAAAGAAGCAGAAGTTAAAGAATCACCTGTAGAGCAGTTTATGATGCCTAGGAGGCTCCTTCTGTGAAAGCGTGATGTCGCAGAAGGAGGCCGCGGAGCGGGAGCGGGAGGAGGATGCCGCTGCACATTCGCACTTCTCTCCCCGCCACAATAGGCGCCGGCAGGACTAGGGGGGTTCCCATTACCCTGGGATTTCTCCCTAGTGAATGGAGGCCAGCATAGGCGGGCCGGCCGTCAGAGCTTCACGGTAGCATGTGCAAGCGATCCCGTGGCGCTCTCGTTAAGGGTACCGCTGGTTTTTTTAGTGGGTATTCCGATGACCGGGGCGCACTCGGAGCCCTGGACGGTGAGCCCCATATACCCCCCCACTGTTCCCGTGGGGGCAACGCGTTTTTTTTCAGCGTTAAAAAAGGGGGGATGTATCAAATTTTGACTGTTTCAAGTTTTTTTAAGAGACTTTAAAGTTAAATAAATGTCATAAGTGGAATTTAATAATTTTTATTCTCGTGAATAAAGACTGATGTCTGAAACCTCCTTTAGATGACGATTTTTTTTTATAATTTTAATAAAAGTTCTAAAATATTTTTATGTATTTTGATACTACGATAAATTTACCCTTAATCGCTAAAGTCAAACCCTTAACAAATCACTTAAATTTTGCGATAGGCACAAAACATTATATTAAGAAATTTAAAAATGCCATTCTCTAAAATCAGTAATTTTTAGTTCCGTCACTATTCTCGCAAGCCAGCGATATGCTCGTCCGCCTTCCTATGAAATAAAAAAAATAATAATAATGATGATTGAAGATTCTAGGGTATAAATATAAATAAAACAATTCTTAATATTGTTAAGAGTTTGTATTTATATCAAATTGGTTTTACTTTTATCAAATTCGATCAGGTCTGCAATATGTATGCTAGCGACTAGCTTTTAACCTAACTAATATTATAAATTAATGGGAGTTTGCTTGTTATGCTTTCACGTTTTAACTACTCTACTACTATCATTTAATAATGCATACACGTTGTCTGTACCAAAAAAGGACAAAAATGTTTTTTTTTGAGCCATTGTAATTATTTGCTCTTGATCTACAAATGTGCCTTATTGTCCCTAGATTATATTATGATCGTAATTTATTTTATAAGGAATACTAAAATATCTATAGAGGATTTAACAGCATTACATAAGAGTGTATAATATTAAATATATGTATAACAAAAAAGAGGTTTGATTTACCTCAAAATTTATTTTCTCCTTTTTATAACATTTAAATAAAAGCATGTGCTTGTTACTGTTACTTAGTATCTTGAATTCCACTAAATACAGAAATCAAAACTTTATATATGGTTATGCCTAAAGCGAACACGTAAACAAAATATTTGAAATGCAGCATCTCAATATCGTTTCTCAGTATGTTAATAAATTGCTTTCTAAGACCTATTCTTAGTAGTCCTTACAGTGACTTCTCAGAACAACAATGTACGTGACAATCCGTAAACAATTTATTTCGAAGACAATTTAAGTAGCAATTTTTAATATGATGTAATCCAAAAAGGAAACCCCGGTTATCATATTTATACTTATATTCAAATGTAAAATATATAAAAAGCAATAAATACAAAAGTCTTAAATTAAAGAAAATAATTCCTTCTATCTTGTAAGAATTGTAATGTCATACGCCTATCTATATAATAGATTATATACTATACGGTAGTCTGCATTTCATTATTTGGTGAAAATGAATAAAATCATGACATAAATATAAATTAAACCGCATAGTCGTTTATGTGTTATATTTTATGAGATAACATTGAAATAAAGAACATGGCTTTTCTGAGTGTGAGTGAGCGGAAGATACAATTAAACTTTATATATACATTCTTATAAGTAGTACACACAACAGCAAATTTCAATATTTAAATAGGTACTTTTAGTACTTTTCATTTTGTTAATAAAAAAAATTTATGATCAATGATAATATAATATATAATATACTAGAAATACATATTCATGATGAGCGTATTATTGTTACAAATTTTTTTCTCGGAATTTGATAAATCGATCATTAAGAAATTAAATAAATCTAGGTGACATAAAAAACATATTGTGACAGATGAAACATTATTCAATGTGTAGTACAACTTATAAAGGAAATACTTCTCGTTAAAGACGAGTTGAAGTTAGTTTTTAATAAAACATCTTGAATGCATTTTTTTCTGAACATTACATATCATTACGACTGTTACACAATTACGTTAGGTAGAACCACATTTTTAATAAAAAAATGTTACTTTGATTACAGAAACACGTTGCGTAATATTTTTAATTTATTATCTGTCGGTTTTAGTTATTGGAGATCTCTAGCTATTTTTTATCTGTATAATACGTTATTTGTTTATTTATATATAAAGGGACAGGATCGTACCTGTAAAATTTAAACGTTTAGCTGTAAAGCCTTATTTATTTGGCCTTTCGATATTTCAAACTAGGTACTTATAGATTTCAGTAATTTTTTTTTCTAAAAACACTAAATCAATTATTCAGTTTTCATATCTAGAAATTCAAAAATCAAAATCTACACTATTTGTACGACCAGCGATAATTTTAAAGCAACTTTTATTTGACGAGCTTCTACTATAGACGCATGTCATGACAACATGATACAAAAAATTGACCGGATATTCTACCAGAAGAGTTATGTAAATTTAAGATTTTAGGAACCATTTTGTACCTTCCGTGTATGAATTTATATTTTTTATATAACACGACATTTAATTAACTACCAGGAATAGTAGTAAATATTTTCTTATTTCAATGATATTACCATTCATAAAGTTCTATTTCAGACAATTTAATTAGTACCGATATAGATAAGGTGTCGAATGTTTTGTCGTATATATTTGTACATGATCGTAATTGCGAAAACATCGCCTACAGAATACTATGATCGTTCTAAATCTTAACTATTGTATGGGAAACCAAAACATTGTTTATTCATTGCAATACTCCCCTAATGTTTTGCCGTTTGGGATTGACAGACCGCAGAGGTATTGGATTCCTCTTGACAGCTGTCAGTTACGAAGGTAATAAGCAGGCCGTAAGTAGTTCCAAAGACTCCTTAGCACTCAAGGGGTGTAGGAAGTGCAACCACAGGTAATGTCTACTCGTCCCTTACACTGCAATTGATATAATACACGTTTATACTTACTTTGTGGTTTTGTTTTAATATTTTATAGTAAGCAATAGTTATAATAATTATTAACATCGCTTACATCGTAAAGTGCGCCGCCAACCTTGGAAACTAAGATTTTATGTCCCTTGTGCCTGTATTTACACTGGCTCACTCACCCTTCAAACCCAAACAATACATACCAAGTACAGCTGTTTTACTACAGCGGTAGAAAATCTGATGAGAGTACCCAGACTCAAGCTTGCACAAAGTTTAGGGACGTTACAGAAACACTAAGCTTTATATTATATAATTTGAATTTATTATTAATTTTATGTACCTAAACAAATAAATAAAGAAACAGTCATATCTTAGTAACCCAACAACGCTATAACAAAAACACAAGTCAAAATTTATCACAACCGAAACTATATTCGTACGAATAATAAATATGTTCGAAATGTAGACTGATAAAGTATATAGGTAGTTTAATTTCTAAAGTAAAAGAAACAATTCTCAATCCTACAACTTTTTCATCCTTATATTATTTTATAATTATATGTATGTTCTCGTAATTTAAATCAAAATAATTCTATCTGAGTTTTGCATATAAATGTGTATTAAGTTAAGTAAAACCATGATTATAAACTTAAAGTTAAATATCTTAAAGTTAATACATAAATTACGTATAACACTTACAAGTTACTTTAATTCATTGCGAACTGCAATAACAACTATAACTTATATTAATCTCAGCTTACCTACCGCAATAAGCAAAATCTCTCTCCATAAACAGATAAATCCGGACTACGATTGAACAAGAAAGCAAATGAACTACCATAATACAAGGCATTGAATAATCGAAAATTAACAGATCTACAACGAATTATCAAGGCATAAGTACAATTATAAAAATCGAAGTAAACACGCAAATCTCGACGATAAAATCACTACGCTAAAGATATTTATTCTTTGAGTAATAATTCAATAGAGTCCGTGCTTTTAGTGCAGACTGTATCTCCTACTATTCAATTATCAATACAAACAGCACAGCCTCGTAATAACAGCTTAGAAGGTAATGACACGCTGAATCAGTTTATTCCGTAGTATCCTCATATCAAAGTCATACATTTGATGAATGATCGAAACAAGTCTCCCACAGCGGTTCAATTTACATTGCGATCATTTGTATGCGATAATAAAATTAGAGATAAAAGTAAAACGTAATGGATTGTTTGCAATACGATCTTTCCAGCGAAAGCTATTTATTTGAAAGGGCCGCTGTAAAGTTGGTTAAAGCAAAGCCGAGCGGAACTAATGGTGTATTTCGATACAATGCGTCGTTATTGCTTTCCGAGCAACGTAATCTAGCCATTTGACTGGATGCTAGATTTAATTAGATTTGCCATTGAATATGAATGTTTTTGAATACTAAATGCAATAGATTACGAACGCATAATTTATAATTAAGAATCGTTCTTTTAATTATTAGATAATACATTAGAAATAATTTTCTAGACAAGATGGAATTTCGCTTTAATTATATTTATCAAATAACTAATTATACTTAAGACAATGTATTGAAAGTTACTTTAATTATTCAACATAATCTGACAATGATGACACTTTACACAATATAATATGTACTGCTAACAATTACTCATCAAAGAAATAAGCAACCTAATGAAGGATGGTCATAAAAATTGGACACCACCCTTGAGCTGGCTCCACCACCACTGGCTCACCAATTTTTTTTTAAAACCATTGTTAGACGTTCGTACCTGATTAAACATACATTAAAATACCTACAGATACTCATATTTTCTAATTTATCATATTAGTAAGATGATTGTAAACGTTGCAAATCAATAACTATTACTTAACCAAGCCTTATCCTTATAAGCCTTTTTTTACAATTATATAATAAATACATATAGTCGCAATGGTATTTTAATTTGAATAACTTTTTTTAAACTTACACTAATCAAATATATAATATTAGTTCAACGCTCTTTGCATAATGACTGCGTTCATATTAAAATTTAATTAATGACATATTTTAAATGATTAAGCATGAACTTTTAAATTTATTAAATTCGGATGAAGTCAACAGCAACTAATATATTCTTATCTTGAACGTATCACTTTATGACCTTGATATTGAAAACGCGTCAAGTGAGAAATGAAAGTGAAACAAATTTGTTTTCTCTTTTAACTGTTACGTCTGCTGATGACTTAACTAATGCTAGAACTTAGCGGATAAAATAAATAAAAATGGTAAGTTAATAAGCATTCAGTACTAAATGTTTTCTGCTTACTTTGAATTACAGATAAATTATTAATATGAAAATTTTGTATTATTTAATAATAAATATAATACTTTTATAGTCTATAAAGTTACAACGTTGCCATGTTTTAACAGATTACAAAGTAGAATAATTAAAGTATTATCCATTTAATGAGTAAAACGTAGTACCTACTGTTTTAATATATTCATACATGTTAATAGATGAGTCATAAGCGTTTATTTTCATCATATATATTTTATGAGATTTTTAAGAATTAATATACACTCGAACTACAAAATGTTTTAAATTTCATAAAAACAATGTGTAATATTACATTTATAAAAAAGGCACGACAACTAATTTAAGAGAAATGTATTAACAAACAGTTGAATGATATGCATTTAATAATATTATAATCCTTATATTTAAGACAATAAGGAAGTTAAATCATAATGCTAGATGCAAAGCGATATAAGCATTACTATATACCTACTCGTTGATAGCCGTATCAATTTGTCTAACATCAAGATCAATCCATTGTTGCCTGTTCTAGACTGAGTGAAAACAATAAGTATTGTATTAGTTTGATTTCAATGAGTGACCTTGCTCATGTCTTTACAACATTATTGGGTCAATTTTTGAAATTACGTGACGTAACCGTAGCTGCAATTAGCCGATTTCGAAATTGACACAGTGAGATACGTCACATAATATTAATAACGATGAAAATATATATAGAAAATATTGTGTTCTATATTATTTGTTTATGAAAAAACAGGATCACGTTGAACCACAGAACATTTTTCGACAGTAATGTTTAATTTAAAACCGTATTTTTTTTAAAATCTGGTCTCATAATCATTTTCAAAATATAGTAGAAACTTATTTAATGAAACTTATTAGAAAGAATACTACTACTAGGAGTACCTACTCAAAAAACGTCATCCATGTTTAAATGTCGAAATCAAACGAACTCGCCGAGAATCTCGTCTTATCACAATTTATTTGCATTAAATTTAAATTATATTCTTAGTAAACCACTTAAACTAAATTATATATTATATTTATTATTAAATTATAAATAAACAAAAACCATCCCTGGATGTTTTTATATTAACCGTCTTAAATGTATTTCCTTATTGTATTTGTTTTTATTTATACACATTTTAGCATAACAATTTTAATAAAATTTACTTTACATTATTTTAAGGTCACCACGATAAACTTAAAATGTGAGTCAGCGTATGCTTTGATCAACAATTCCACGTGCGGCTTGTGCTTTAATACGCTATCTCTTATCTTATTTATCAAATCACCAAAAAAATACGTCGCTATGTCACGTATGCTTTGAATATATTTACCATAAATGTCTTAAGTTAACATTTCCTTTTCCTCAAAGGTTGTTTTCACATACAAGAGATTGTTTGAAGAAAAATTTTCTCGCGACCTTATTCCCAAGTAAGCCGGCCAGGAAAGTACTAATTGAGTTACCGTCCAAAACAAGAACAAAATTGGACCCACAGTGAGGCTTCAATGAAACAATGGAAATGCATTCACAATCGGCGGCATCACGGCTCGTAATTAAAAGAAAATTAAGGCCATATTATTTTCACCCTGAGCCCGATTCTAAGTAAGAATCGTTTATCGATTTACACCCTAAAGGCCGAGTGATTGTAATTACTAATCAAAATTGCGATTAGGCTAGGCTGCGCTGTAGATATTGTTCAGACGGCCTTGATTCGCTCACTTAAACGACTAAAACAGATGGTCATGTTAATTGAAATCTTTAATTGATATAATTTTGTAACCATCTACGAGCCACTACATATGATAATAAAACTCCTATATACTATGTAATAAATACTGACAAGGGTGGTGCCGCTCGATTTGTTCTATAATATCAAAAAGCTTAACCTAGCCTTATTTGATAATAATTAGGTAATAATATACAGTCGGTATTGAACACAATTTATTTATATATGATCCGATTCCTTAGTAAACCAACTCACAAAATAAATTTTTCAATTAATTTACCAGTACTTGCTACTATTTAAAGAAAATACAATAGGTGTTTATAATAGAGGCTATTTGATAATTTAATAACTTTTTGAATTTAAAAAAGTAATTTATTTGTTGCAAAATTTAAAGTGGGTGAAACTGTCAAGAGTTGTACTCGTAATTTTGCGTTCCCAAACGATAAAGACCGGTTTCACTAAAACATTACAAGATGCGGTGTAGCGAAAGATGGAAGTAGTACAAAAAATTTCATGGTACCGGCCATGAGAATTGGTACCGCATTAAGACTTATTCAAACATGTGTGGCCTTTACCGATTCGAGATACACTTGAACAGTTCGATACATACGTACAAGTAAAAAGCAAACATTGTTATATATATACCTGTGATTATCAAGGTTATAATGTGTATGTATTAATCAAACACATTCAGTCAGTATTATTACAACACATTTAAAATTGACATGCTTATATCAAGTAAAGCACCCTCGCGTGCTAAGGATGCTTCACTACTTCATTTGAGGCTCTTTATAAGTCTTAGTCTCGAATACATCTCGGAAAATACGTGTTTTTTACTTTCTGCTTCCACTCTTAACACTAACTATTTTGTAATCGTATTCGACATAGTCTTTGTTAATATACCATTAATAATAAATATAATTTAATGTATGATATATTTGGTGTTCATAACTCATATTATGCTGCTTGTCGGTAAGGAAATTTTTATGTGGTGGATGAAAATTTACCACGTGTATTTACCAACTTGCTTTGGAGGAGCACGGTGAAGTAAGCCTTATGCCTTCTCCTCAATAAAGAGAGGAAACTTTAGGCCAGCAGTGGGACATTTACAGGCTGTTACTTAACTTTTTTACATGTATGCAAAATTATACTGATTTTAATTACTTATTACAATACAATCACACTACACAAGTAACTAAATATACACACAACAAGTGACATCACTCATCCACCCAAAGTACAAGTGGAGGCAAAAATGTTGCAGAACAAACACATAATATACTTACCTATTAAGCATAGAAGCAGAAAAACCTCCGCGTAAAATTTTATAATTTATCTAAATACCTACTACAATTGCAAAATTAAGGCCTTAGGCATTACTTAGAACTTTTATTGCTAAACGTTAAGTATTTTATTATGCAATAACATCTTCATAATTAGCAATATCATCGAAATATTCACGGCCACACTAAGGCGTTGTGAATTAGTCATCCAGTGATGAAAACAAGGTGAATGCATCGATATTACGATTTATCTCAGTTATTAAGTATCCATGTATATGAATATAAGTTTTGTTTAGTAGTAGTAATTATTTATAAGTAAAACCTCGACAGAATTACCTAGATTTTTATAGTAAAGAGCTGACATTTTTTAATCTAGATCCGGTATAGATAAAGGTCATGTTATAGATTGTTTCAATAAATAATATGTATAAATAATACATTTCGAAGACCTAATGAAACATTGCAACTAATGGAAGATCCTAATGGTAGATCTAACAGGTTTTGTAACAATTTTCCTCTTATTCAGTTATAAGTTAGATAGATACATGTATATTTGTATATGTATTATAATTTTTCTTATACCATTATTTATTCTAATTTGTAAAATAATTATAATATTCTTTAGCCTAGTTAAAATAACAAATTCAAGATAACGTAAAAAAATGTTCTATTTGAATTTTGAACATTTAGGTACATAAAATGTTACTTTTAATTAAGTTATAATAAAACAAAAGATGACATTAAAAATATTTCAAACATTTTTAAGAATCTAATTGCTTATCTGTCAAAACTGTGTTTAATGGTTAATAGTAACCAAATTACCAAACCAGTAGGAAAATAACGAAATTATAAAACAAAAACGTTAATTTTCGCACTTACATGTGTCAAGGCGATGACGTAGCGAACTGTCAAGTTGACAGGCGTTTCTCAATGAGTGCAGGTAAATAATAAGCACAAGGCCGACAGTATTTGATCTGATCGTGTATAACTCATAATATTATGCTAAGCTTTAATGATTTGTCAATTGCATCACATTACCACGCTTGTTAGTAACGTGGAAATAGACAGATCCCGACGTTTTATTGTTGCATGAAATCTTAATGTTTTTATATTACAAAGCATATACACGTACAATCAATATGTTAAGTGTAAATCAGAACAAACGATCCCTTTAACATTGAATTTATGAAAAAAAAACATTTTTAAAGATATTCTGTACCTATTAAAAGAAGACCTTGTTGATATAAATTAAAAAAATACATACCGTCGTTTGGATATTAAATATATACATAAGAGTACGAAAACGTTATGCAAATTATAATAATAAACGTACAATATTATAGCTGTTTAATATGCATTATATGCGCCTACCTTTACGATTGTATAATATTTTATCAAGTTTAATTCATAGCGTGGCTAATTTATTGCATATTTTTCTCTAAGTCCATGTATAAAGTTTAACCAAAATTTCGTTAGACTTAATAACGGTGTTCGGTCTGTGCGTTCATTGTTCTTGCTCATGACCTTATCAATTAGGTACTGTTAAGTGCACTTGCAATGTTGTTGTTTGTTATCTACTCTGGTTTTCGTAACGATTGCCCTAATTTTGAATTGTTTTTCTTATTAACTATTATGCAATTCATTAAGCATTCTATTAAAGTAAGTAACCTCTTTACATATAAAATTTACAAATTAAGTACCTAATTTGTAATTATAAATAAATCAAATTAACGTATGTATTATGCAAAAATAATTTACCATAAAGAAATCAATTTAACAATCATATTTTATCTCAAGTTATAACAATTTGATATAATTTAAACAATAAACGTTTCAAATGTGATGAGACTACTGGCTTTTGTTTCATAAATGAAGCTTTTTAATTACGTATTAAATCCTACAGTATGTACTAGACGGCATTCAGGCAAATAAATATCAATGAAACAATAGAACTCATAAATAAATTATGTGATGGAAGCTTGTCTTGCCCGATTTGTGTAAATGGTTTATATTTTATAATACCATTTACATCGATACGTTTTATATATTGAAATGAATTTACTTATGTTATAAAATAATAAATAAATAATTAGTTATAGATGAACTAGGTTGTGACTAAGTAGTCACTAGTAGATACTAAATCTCTAGATAGGTGCTAAGTAATCACTAGGTGGGTACTAGGTAGGTACTAAGTCTGTACTAGGCTGGCACTCCAAGTATTCTTAAAACAATCATCAAAAATAATAACATAAATTTCAAATTATTTCTGCTATTCTGTACAACATAAACTGGTACATGAATTTAGCAACATGAAAGCGTACACGCTTTTAATAACGTAAACGCTCAAAATTAATGTTTGCAACCGTTATCTAAATGTTACAAGATTTGACAGTAACACGTTAAAAATGACAGATATTGACAAAGTTACATACATACTTGTGTCATCTAATATTTATGGACGTGATTATTTTAATAACTCTATAATTTAATAATACCCAACCGCGAATAATAAGATCTCAAAATTATGTATCACAATCTCTTACGATTTTTTATGGAGTACACGCTTGACCAGTCATATCTGAGGGTAAGTACGTACTAATATGGAACGCGCTTTCCTAGAAGATCCCTACTCAATCTTGCCTCGAAGTTAGCCGGATTATATGGTTTTATGAGATATGGTCCATATTATCCATTTTATTCTCTTCACCCTATTAAATGAATACAGTTTATAAATCGTAGTTAAACAACAGAATTTGCACTTGTTGATTAGTTATACTTATAATAAGCTAAGAACATAAATAACCTAACAATTTTTGTGGTCCAATACTTGTCAGTCAACTGATTTGAACTGTCTATCTAATTACTCTTGTGGCCGTAAATACATGTTATCTACAAAAGTAAGTAAGAATCAATCTCGATTAGAGGTGCTTCGTCTCGATAAATGATCGAGCCGGGTCTATATCACTAACTGCAAAGTTTTTTAACTAACTTATAATGGATGATATGTTCCATTTTATTATTTTTCATAAAATTATTTCGTTGATTACGCCATATAATGTGCCTCACATTAAGACTATAAATCCACTATTAAGAAAAAAACACATTATGCAACGTTAAACAGTCTTTATGAATTCAGTTCTCAGTTTTTATGAAAAAGAAAATAATATCAAAGATATTGAATTATTATTAATATTAAAACTTCCTTTGCCGAGGTAGTAGAACACATATCTTAACCGATAATCGCTGGTTCAATTTTAAGCACCACTTTTTGAAGAAGAATTAAAAATTCTTGTTAAAGGATTGGATTTTAGTGCTGAAGGATTGTTACTTTACAATTTCTGCACGAAATGTTTTTACACATTCGATTCGCATACAACAGCTATTTGCAAGTCATACTTCTTGACGATAAAAATGATAAATGAGATTTATAATTAATAGTAATTAAAACTTTTCAGATCATGTGATAAATAAACGTCGAGAAAAACAATTGAGACGTTAATCTAACAATTACAAATAATAGCAATTAATTTCAATAATCTTACCGACGGTTCTATCGATTCTTGATAAAGCGAAGTTTAATCTTCATTCACGTGGAGATGCCTTGATATCGTAACGGATAGTTTTTTGTCTCGTAATTCAATGAGCCAGGCAAAATACGCACGGCTGACTTTTTTTTATCAATGTCACGATTAAGGAATGTACAAAACATTAATGTATTTTTAAGACATTTTAAAATCGCAAAAATGAATTACATAATTTACAATATAATATAAAATATCTAACTTGAAAAATTAATTTAAAATTTGTAATGAAATTTGAAAATTAATATGAATTTACGATTACAATTTTTTTTAAATCTTTTAATGTTTTTTTATTGTTTTATAAAGTTTTTATTGCAATTTTGGCTTTATCTGATCCGGAATAAATTACGATTTTACGATACTTGATTTCAAAGCTACTTGCATAGTTGCGCTTGTGGAGTTTCCAATATATCGTAAAATCGATTGTAGAAATAACATATGCATTACATAAAAAAAAAAAAATATCTCTGCGATAATTGTAACTGTGCCCACTATATTACAAAAAACACTGACAACTTGGCAGAACAGTTATGAAATGAAATCTCAAATCCGATATTAAATACGGAGGTAGTGATCGAGGCCAAACGAAAATTTAACAACAAAAAAAATCTCCGAGGTCCATTGGATGAAGCAAAGTTCACGACGACTGGTGAGTGTTAAGAATAATTTCTCTAAGCGAAAAAACAACTAAAACCACATTACTTACGCTTGGTGTCGAGAGCGAATTTTGCTTTACAGTAAAAAATAATAAAGTTAAAAAAGAAGCGGCGCGATCTTTTTTTATTGTTACAAAACGTTCAATAGTCGTTTTATGGATCGCTTTTTGCACATCTGTTCGGTTCCAAATAGATTTGCAATAGACACATGGCACTTTCGATTGTAATGCGACACGGTCGAGGCCATCACCCAAGTATGTAAATTGAGTACTGCGCCACTTTTATCTTATACACCAATTATTTGCGAAGAAGTTTTAGTGAATGTTTAATTCGAATAATAAGATCATACGTTTACTCTAGACGTTATAATCCCACTTAATATATTCATATTTTCTTGTAATGTTTTTACGTAAACCTCCGAATAATTGTAACCTCATTTAATACTCTTTAGCAATTTAAAAAAAAATCATACAATTTATAAAGAACCTGTCTATCCGGATATAAAATACATAGTGGCCTTCGAGAAACGGTTAATTTGTAAACGATATTGACAAAAATGATAATTATCTCTATCCTATTAGTTTATAAGTTTAACGTACCTGTTAACTTTTATATAATCATAATATATTTTTTTAATACATTTGTAAACACATATTTTTAAATTGATTGCGATTTAAATATTTCATTATATGTTGTTGTTGCTTAATTATTTTATTTTTTTAAATTGATTGATTACTTATGATCTGTGACTGCACGTTTAATATAACTTGATCTCTGGCTAGCTGCTCTTTTATCTGCTCTATCCTCTGGCTAGTGACCGATTTTTATAATAACTTATCAAGCAACGAGATGTCGTTTCATTGCACCAAGAATGAAAGAATCTAGGATGATATATATTATTACTAAGTTGTTTTTTAAGTATGTTATTTGTGTTGTATATACAAAATAATAATATTACAATGTTTTACACTTCGTCATACTTACGGAAAAGTTTGACAGCACTGTTATGTGTAGCCGACCTTAAGAGGCAGAGACCAGTCCTCCTCCTTAATCGATCTGTATAACGGCAATGAAAAATCCAGTAACCCACACTGAACACAGCACTGAAAATCAAGTTATCACTTCACGAATGTCCTGCCACGGGCCCGGGCTCTAAACCCGTTCTTGGGGGTACCGAATTCCGGTTTTAGCTAAGGTCACTCAACGTTGGATCAAAAGCAGACAGTTCCACTTCAACAGTGTTCGGGTTGAAAGGAAAGTCTCAAGAAAGTTTCGTGTGTTAAACTTTTTTCGCGATCGGAGGATCGACGTCGCGACGCCGAGCGACATGTGCGACACGAACGGCGGCTCGGTGCAGACTGACGCGATGTTAATTTTAACGAGTGTGCAGTCGAAGCCTTCCGACGTCACACACGCTTCTGTGTGAGTGACGAACTTGCAGATTCCACTACAACGACAAGAAGTAGAGCGATATAAGTTATCACACGATATTCATTGCTGTTTTTCATTTTATTGTATTTTCATACGTTATATAAACAAATCTATGTAGTGTGAAAAGTTTTATAATGTGGTAGGACATCATTGAGATGGAACATTAGCACTAAGCATCAGGTTCTGGCTTTTGCTCATTTATTGTTGTGGACCCTGCATGAAGTTGGGTGCATAGTTTTATGAAATTGGTTTTTTGTTCGCGCCGTCTGGCAATTCCCTTAGGAAGGCTTTCGAGTCGTTTTATGGGGCCGCTGAACTTTTATAGTTATTGCACCATGTTACTGTTTTGTTTTCAAACATATTTGAAACTATTGGAACAATTTCTGTAATAATACTATTTGCTATAAATGCGACTGTACTAGTTTACATCATAATCCTGTTCCATAAACTTTTTGATTTGTTTTGAAAATGCAATTTTCGTTGCACGCGATGAAATATCGTGGAACGTCTACAGAAATAATGGATAACATTTGACTTGGTAATATTTAAAAAATAAATCAGAATATCTTCTATATAAGTACTACTTAAACGGCTTAAATAACATTTAGGAAGATTATTATTATACCAGTTGTAGAAAATTAGATTTAGCCGCCAAAGCCTTAATTGTAATAGTTAATTTTTATAAAAACATATTTAATAACATATTGTTTCAATATGGTGTATACTTATAAGATCTCAATATTACTTGAAATTACGTCAGAACTGACGATATATGACAATGCATATGACAATACAAGCCTTTATGTCTCAAAAATCATGTTTCGCATTTTTTGAGAAGTGCGGTTGGTGTGGTACCGTGCTAACGTAAATAATAAATTTTGATCGTTAAATACGATTATATATTATTATATATATATTATATTCATTTTAATTTTCAGAAATTGCAGTTATAGTATCTGAAAATAGAAAGTAAATACTAAAGTATCTAGTTCAAAACATGAATACTGACATAACTAATAGTAATCTACACCAATACATCAGCTTCAACTATTTAAAGCTGTTATCTTGCACACTAAAAGGCTACTTCATCTATATTTAGAATGAATTGAATGAGTGAACAACGTCGGTGAGTCTGATTGTACGGAACACAGGTCTGACGAAATGTTCCAGTATTCGCACGGTCCCTTCTCCTTAGTTCGCACGATTAACATTTAGTCGGTGATAATCCGCACTCTTAGAGGCTACTATTGGATTCCTCAACAATACAAATATAAAAATTTCATTTAATGTAAATGTAAGTGCGCCTAATAACGGTAATGGTACAGATAAATAAGCTGACGTTGGATACCTAGAAATGTAATTGAGTAAATAGACTTATGGCAATTGGTCTCTGGTGGTAGACACGAATGGTACCTCTTAATACCCCTGTTATATTGTCGATGCTCCACCAACTGTGGGATCTAATTTGTCAAGTTCCTGCCAGCAATCTCATTCGGTCACTTATAATTTATACCAAAGTGCAGTAAAAGCATTGTTGTATTAGTATCTTCTGTTAAAAACTGTAGAGCTTACTTGTAGAGCCTTCCAGAAATCGTTTTTTAAAACCGTTTGTTATAACGACTACTTTATTTAAGGAAGCTGCTAAATGTTGTTTTTTATATATATTATATAATAATTAAATATTATAAAACAATTATATTTTCAAATATAGGCTTAATAAATTTTACTACATTCTAGATTTCCTTTTAAAACAAAAATATTTTAATTTTAAGATTTTTCTGCTACTGCTAATAAATAGTGAAAAAGTAAACTTCAAGATCCTTTTTAACCGACTTCAAAAAAAGGAGGAGGTTATCAATTCGTCTGTATGTTTTTTTTTTTTTTTTTTTGTGTTTGTTACCTCATAACTTTCGACTGGGTGAATCGATTTTTATGATTTTTTTTTTATTTGAAAGGTGTTGCTTCCCATGGGGTCCCATTTTTTTTTAGTCCAGGTTTGACAATGGAATCCATGAGAAAACCATATAAGTCGTAAATTTGCATGAGGTATGTGCGCGACAAATGGACGAATAACTCAATATCACGCCAACCGATTTCGATGATTTTTTTTTTATTAGAAAGAGTATACTTCAAGGCTTGTTTGATGATAGTTTGGTTAGATTCTGATTATAGGATCCATGACAAAGTAACGGAAATCTTCAATTCTTAGTAGCAAATTAACGATACACGACCGAATCTTTTATAGGCTATCTAGATTTATCTTTCACCTACCATAACATCGTTATGATCAAGTAATTATAGTACTATTGTAAAAAACACTTCTTTATATACCGTCAATAGTTTCCGCAGCGCACGCGAAATAATAACTTTTATAGGCAACAGTTTGATACGTTGGGTTACATTGCTCCATTTTAAGTAGGGATCTATAAGTTTTTGAAAATATAATAAAGCCTATATTACGCGGTAAAGACGTAGCTTTCTAAGGGTGAAAGAATTTTTAAAATCGATCGAGTAGTTTTTGTTTTAAATCGTAATAAAAAATGAAACAAAAATCAAATTTTTCCTCTTTATAATATGAGTTATGCATGTAAGCATTAGTATATATGTATATGTTTGTAATTGAAACATATTTGAACATCTCCTAAAAGTTGAGACCAATTTTGAAAATTATACATATATATATATATATAGAATCGTATAAGTACTCTTATATACATGTTATATTTATGTATATTTATATATTGATTACTAGTGTTTTTCCCGCGGTTTCACTCGCGTAGTTCCTGTTCCCGTGGGAATATGGGGACAAAATGTAGCCTTTATTACTCCTTGATAATGTAGCTTTCCATTGGTGAAAGAATTTTTTAAATCGGCTTAGTGGTTTAGGCGTGAAAGCGTCACAAACAAGCTTACTTTCGCATTTATAATATAAGTTAGGATAATATAGATACTTCCCCTTTTTTTAATATACAGACATTCCGTCATATTTTATGGTGAAGAATGGTATAACACAACATCTATAAACATACAGTTTATTTAATTATTACTAGAAATAACTATTTGGTTATGTTATGGCTGCCCAACTAAATTACCCCACCAACTAAATCTATTTAATCAAAACATGTTAATTTATATTCATACATTTAACCATATTAACTAATATTTATTAATTAAGTACCAAAATGCATTTTTTTTATGTTTCACTGTTTTAGATTAATATATTTAAATAATAATATAAATGGCGCTGTCTCATATGAGCTGCACGTTTAGTAGGTCTACCCATATTCTACAAATTAGTGAGTGTACTTCAGATTCACTAAAAATCGAAAAATAAATAAAAATTTTAACAAAACAAAAACCGACTTCATAAAAAAACAAGTTAATATGCACTAAAAAGTAAAAAAATAATTGCGTATTCTTCTATAATTTGATAATTAACTTACTATTTTCTACTCATCAATATGTAGGTACGAATGTGTTGTGTGGTTGATAATTTATTTACAATTATTGTTACTTTTGGAGTCGATGTCAGCTAAGGAAACACTATAATATACCTAGCAATAATAATACGGGAATCTTTTAAAAACATACACATTACAAATTGACTTTTATTCGCTTCGTTAAGTTGCGCGTGCGACACAAGCACATCTCACCTACAACTATGTATGTAGTTATAAGCCCACCTTGGCTGACATCGACTCCAAAAGTAACAATAATTGTAAATAAATTATCAACCACACAACACATTCGTACCTACATATTGATGAGTAGAAAATAGTAAGTTAATTATCAAATTATAGAAGAATACGCAATTATTTTTTTACTTTTTAGTGCATATTAACTTGTTTTTTTATGAAGTCGGTTTTTGTTTTGTTAAAATTTTTATTTATTTTGGAAAGAACTTAACTAATAATCAAAATTAAATTTTACTAAAATACGTGCCACTAATCTTTATCTGTTACTTTTATAAATTAATATAAAATTAACAAAAACTCTTTAAAGATGTAAGCGATTTCCTCATATTTTTATTAAGTTTTAATTCTAACAAGATTATTTTTTTTGATACATTAAATATTAAATTATACAAAGTTACATTTTGTTGCGGTATTATTAACCAGTGTGTGACGTCTTTTTGCCTTCATCTGAGCTTTAATGTTTTGTGGGTCAATAAAAAGTCACCTTTGATAGCGTTCCGACGTTCGATAGTTATAACTTTATAAGGATCTAAACACTCATAAAACTTATTTTAAAAAACATCCTGTTTTACATATTATGTTTTGTATGATTCAAATATCAGTAGAGGTTATTAAAAATATTGATAATTAAATTCCATTAATCATTTGGTACAACATTTTTGGTGATATAATACGATGAAATTTGTTTGTGATAAGTAGGTATGGATCAATTTCAGTACTAACGAGTGACGTATCAGCAGGGTGGAAAGACGGGCACAATGCCAGTAAATTGTCATGGGAATGTTCAACTAAATTACAAAAATGATAAATGATAAAAATCTTTTCATAACTGATATGACGGACAAGGATACGACGATGCTGATAACGTATTGATGGAGTTCAATATTTTTTAAGATATATATCGAGCTAAACGCGATGTACAACCTTGCGCTGGTCATAATATTTGAAATCTGACATTTAATTAAAATTGCAAAAATTGAAACTGTATTACTTTAACTTAATTATATACTTCCCTAGACAAGACAAGACTTCAACTGTATTCATTCATAATATTATAAATATTAATTTAAACGAAATGGAACATTTTGTTGTTTTCGACAATTGATGCCTCTAACCATAAATTAAAAGTCACTCGAACTAAACTTAATATAAACCAATAGTACCCCAGAATGTAATTCGTGTAAATAACAAAATACTGACATAAATAATGACGTTAAATGTCCTGGCCGCTGCTCAGAATGTTTATCACGCGGTTATTATATCCAGATCTGAGGCTCACATTTATTAGCCAGACCTTTGTACCAAGAAAAGTACTTACATGGCAACAATTCCATAACAGTTAAAATGAAATATGTAGACATTTCACAATTTCCATTTGATAGAATGGATTCGTGACTAAGTGTTTGAATTCCGCGTTAAACTTATGTACGTTTTCATACTTATTATAGATAAATATCATATATATTAAAACAAAAAAAACATGAGAGTTAATATTCGTGGAATTATATATAAATTTAATCATATGTATATGAAATGAAGACATAAAATCATATTTGTACTTATGAAATTTTGTATATAATTATTTAAAAAGCTCAACGCTTGCGTTTCTGATTACAAACTCAACGCATGTAGAAACTTTTGATTAAAATTTGATAAAATACTTCCGTTATATATGTTATATAGGTTTTTTTTTAATTTTATTATAACACAATGAAATATTTAGATATATTAATTTTTACAAACGCTGTCCGATATTTCTATCAGGATATTCCTGCACCCAGTCTTCTTCATTCGAACATGCGCCGAACGATTATGCTAACACATTCTACGTCATTGCGGTATCGCCGAACTTAAAGCTTACAACAGATTATAAATAAAAATATATAAACAATATTATAAAAAGTATAGTCTAATAATCACAATAATTATATATCGCTAAGAGGTCTTGAAATTGTAAAGCAAAAAATGTATTTCTAATAAAACTCGGCTTAATATTTCATTAAAATATAGTTTGACGTGTTTAAATTATTATGATTTTTTGCGCACTTGGCGCACGGCCATCACTTGACCCTCTTATAATTGATCATAGGACAAGTTAATAAAAAATGATAGTTTTCTTTACAAAAATAATACTAAAATATTATTTTACGTTATAATTTTAGTTACAAAAAAAAAAAATTAAACATAAAGTTCATTTTCACACACTTGACTTTAGCCTTACTTATATATAAATAAAAATCTCACGTGTGCTTCATATCTGTTATTTGTCATTTTCAGACATTTTCAAGAATTGTCCACGGCATTTTCGGAGATGGCACTTTGCTAGAGAAATAAAAATTTAGAACGGCCAAAGTAAGCTTGACTACCTACCCTTATGTATATAATAATATAAATTAATTATAATAGTATAAATTTATGAAATTAATGGAATAAACCGATAGCACAATTTCATTTGCATTTAATAATTACCAATGTATTTTTGAGCAATATGAATATATTTTGAAATTAAAAATGATAGAGTAGGCAAGCGTTCCTAATATATCTCAAACAACATAATAAATAATTCTTAAAAATATTTTTAGATAACGTATTTTAAATAAGGAACCATGTCTTCTATTCGGTATAAATTTAATTTATAGTATCTTAGTTACATAATAATAATAAAAAACTTTTTATATTTTTAAATTAATGTGTGTACTAACGAACATCATTTATATTCAGTGCAAGCCTTAATGCTAATTTAAAACTAATGCGAAACCAATGACTACCTCCGATCTTAATTATCTTGAAAGTAATCAATATCTATATGATAATATAGTTACTATAATTTGTCTGTACGCTAAAAACAACTAATATATACTTTGCATTTTAATAAAAAATATAAAGTAAGATAAGTTCCGCTTATTCTTCTGTGATCGGATCTTCAAATGTGATGCTTCAAAACCAATGTGTAATATTATGTATGTAATACATAAGTATAACATATAAAATTTTAAATATTTGTAGGATTATTGAAATTTTTAAAAATATAATTTTTTAAATAAATAATAATTGAATTTTGCTTTCTTTGTTCATCTACATACAATAACCATCATGCGGAAAGAAGCAAATGTATTTTAAAGAAACTAGTAATAATAGTTAATTCTTACAAGTTAATAAATGAAATACGTTGCATCTTATTAATAATTAATACTTGGTGGTAGAGCTTTGTGTAGGCTCGTCTAGGTAGGTACCACCCACTCATCAGATATTCTGCCGCAAAACAGCAGTACTTTGTATTGCTGTGTTCCAGCTTGAAGGGTGAGTGAGCCAGTTTAATTACAGGCACAAGGGACATAACATCTTAGTTCCCAAGTTTGGTGGCGCAATGGCGATGTAAGCGATGGTTAACATTTCTTACAATGCCATTGTCTATGGGCGTTGGTGACCACTTACCATCCGGTGGCCCATATGCTCGTCCGCCTTCCTATAAAAAAAAAAACTATATATATATGTAAAACGCGAATCTAAAATTAAATTCGAGTGTCTAACTTGTATTCTTGATGCCTTCTGACCAAATTTTGGGCACGAAGGCAACTAGTCTCAAATTCCACTAGAAGCAGCAAGTCTTTTATGAGATGTGTTATAGCGCAAATCTATTTCCTCGCTTTCTTAATCCGATGCAAGGATAATCTGATACGATCAAAATTATACCAGCACAATTACATTGGCTTAAAAAGCTTTCGAAGGCACAGGAATTTAATGGAATCAAGTCATTAAGATTCATTGGATTCAATCTTATGGGCTAGCTTATAACCAACGAACAATTGTCATAATGTATCCATGAAGTCACGGGATCTCTCTTGTAAATCAGAGTTTCGACATGCTTTGAAGAATAACCCTGAAAGTAATAAAAAATATGAATTAACGCTAAAAGCTGAAGTGCTATGTAATAAATTTGGTAAGTGACCTCGTTTTTTTTTGCAATGAAGATATAATTATTATAATCAATCAATCATAACGTAATATCGTTTTGTTTATTAAAAATAAAATATGTTTACTGATCAAATTATACGCGCTTGAAGAACTTTTAATGTTAATACAAGAATAATTCAAAACTTAAAGCACAAATAATGACATTACTATAAGTGATTATGTTAAATAAAAAACAATATGTTTCAAACAGTCATACATAATATAATAATATTACATACTTAACCTAGAATATAACATTACCTTGATGCATATTTAAAATTTAAATGTCAATTATTAGTCTAAGATTGAAAAGGTAAGTCTTCTAACCCAATCAAAGCTTTCATTTAATAATATTTTTCGATGATTTCGATGGCTTAATACAAATTTGAAATATTACACTAGAGTAGAACTACATATATGATTTTGATAACAGATTGTACAGCTTCTAATGAAAAACAAAAAATACATCATTAATTGAATATCACGTTTTTTTTCACAATTTCCTTATAAGAGCTTAATCTACAAAATAATCTGTACACTTAATCTACCGTATTTCATTAACACTATATTATGTTTTTTCTCTATTCCTAGTTTACTTATTTACTTCCCCGCTTCAAAAAAATAACGGCAATAATTCTATTTTGTATTTTATTTTTAAACGCATCTAATACATATATTTATGTTAGTGTGGCAAACCGATATACCACCGCCCATGGACACCTGCAACGCTGGGGCGCTCACAGGTGCTTTGCCGGTCTTAGTTATTTACTCGTAAACTAGGTCCAAAGCTGAGGTGTAAAAATATATTATAACAATTAAGTGGAGGCCGATTTTTCGTATTGTAGTTATCGTTATTCATTTAAAAAACATACATACACATCCACTTTCATAGCCAGTTCGCCTTTTTTCAGCTTAACTTAAAAGAACTTAATAAATACAGTAATTAAAATAACTCGTAATTTTGACAGCACGATACAGTTGACGTGTTTAAACATCTTATCTTAACAATATGCAAAAAATATAAACACCATTCCTCTAATTAGCTTACGACACAGTTACGAGGGACGGACTGCGTGTCGAAAACTTGTCCAGTTAAAACGAAATTGTGATACTAAACAATGGACCGGGTTCCCAGACTCAACTTTGTGTGTTAATTGTTGAAAGCACTTATTGACACAGTGTTGAAAAACGAAATGATACGGTAAATTATCATAATCAGCTACACTGTATTATTTTCGATCATTAAGATCAAATTTGGTCATGCAAGGTTGAAGAGAAAATACTGAAGAGTTCCGCATTCCTTCGTAAATGTGTATGTTACATCATCACAAGGAGATTTTTGAGAACTCCGGTGGAATCGAAATACGACACAAATTTAATTCAAAATTTTGACTAAACTTATTACATGTTATAGAATTTCTAGTTTTTTTTTACAATCAAATCATAAGACAGCTGATACATAAAGTATCGAAAGTATGCAATCGAAACCACTTGACTGCAAAATTCCCTTAGTTCCATTAAATTAACATAAATTCACTGACTGAGATAAGAATCGAACAGCACCAAAAGCAATATGCAAAATAGGACTATTTTGCCATCATTTCCTTCAGCACGACATTATTCATACACACTTCGCAACCGGTTCGAATACAACATACGATGCTCCATTTAGATACGAATTTACGCCGACACAAAAACAATGGTTGGTACTTTCGCTTAATATCCGAGTTTCGCCTCACAGCGATATCAAGAGACGTCATAATTCAGGTACAATCTAGTACATTAGTAAGGGCGAGGCGCCTTTGGTCTGAATGTACAACCTTGCTTGCCCTTACTACTTGTATCCGTTATTTATTTAATATATTGAAACTGTATTTTGTTATTGAAAAACGTTGAACGAGAACCACTGGTTATCTATAAATATATTTTTTATTAAACCTAAGTTAGACAAATGTACATCATATAAATTATTTTCCTTTAAATTATTTACATTTGACAATTATTGACATTTCCATACAATATTTACCTATCAATTGATCAAATTCATACATTTATATGATCATACTGCCTCTATAAGGATACGCCTGTTATATGCATATTAATAATAATAATGTCCTAAGGACTGATTTCGGCCACGGCGGGCCGATCTCAAGAGAGATCAACCAACCACGCAGTAGATATTACAGCACACAAGTGTGTGCGCAAACACAGGTGCACTCTCTCTTCCCTAGCTTAATTCTATGGGACCGAAAAGAGCCCGCCGGCTTTAGGTGCTTTTCAAGGCATGGGAGTGTACACACTTCCAACGTCCAGACTTCGGGCTGCGACTGAGAATTTACTGACAGAAAAACCCAATAACTATATACTGGCTCGACCGATATTATATGAAAATAAAATGAGGACGCACACATTACACATTAGATATGAACTAGTTTCTTACTACATTACGCTCACTATATTTTTAGTTTTAAAAAGTATATTAAATTTGTGCAATAATTTACATGTATGTACTTTGTATATTATATTACATTTCTTAAACGGAATGAATACAAAGGGGACCAATGGTACGACTAGACTGTTCCCATGAGTATCGGTCGCGGGTTCAACTCGTGACCGAAGCCTGACCTTTGTCAACTGACATAGCGCACCAAACTGATACCACGCTGCGCTGGCGGATGTGGGCCAGAAGTCAGAACTGCACAGCTCATTAACATTCCTAGCATAATGGTACCAAACGAATTTAGTCTATTGTGACGTCATTATTCTACCACCTATATGTTTATTTGATGATGTAATGCTAATTTATATAAAATATTGTGTGATTCTTTGTACATTACTTTACAACATTACATTACAACAGTAATTTAACTTGTCTGTATCAAAGAAACGACGCTTTGGTGTGCTATGATGATACAAGCTGATAATAAAACTCTAAAAAATATTTAAAGATATTTCTCAAGACGTTAAGAAAAAGCTAATGTATAATGAGAAGTAAATAATAGTTGAACACCAAGCTCCTGTTTAAGAAAAATAGAAAGCCCAATACAGTTATTATTAGTAAAAGCTTGGCTTAGCTTTTTCGTAGCGCTTCAATATTTGTATAAATGTCCCTTTATTAAATCAAACTAAAATACATCCTTATGGATTTTTTTTGAGATTCATGATTCTCAAAAATATTTTTTTATTAAGCCCTTCGAAATAATTGTTGGCATTTATTTTATACCTTATTACAACACAAATAATTTAAAAACGTTATATACTATTTCACTTACATATAAACACGAAATACACAACAATACAAAATGCAAATAGAAGTAACCGAATCTGATGATTATAAAAGACCTTCAAAATAATATCATCAATACAATTACATAAAAGACAATCAAAAACAACTAGCCACAAAGTAAAAGCCATCATATCAAGTCAGTTAAGCACTAGTGATGTCTTTCTGGGCAGAAAAACATCTTCATCAAACGCAATGGCTGTCCGAGGTATGGATGTGCACACACTTCCTAATTCCAGACTGCTAGGCTGCTACTAAGAATCTTCGACAGAAAAATTCAGTAACTCTTTATTGGCGACCTGGGGTTTGAACGCATGTCTTTGAAATCTGCGGCCTTATATTCAGCCATTAGACCAACAAGGCAGTCACAGTTAATCACTAAACATATATTTTTTTTTATTGTATAGGAAGGCCGACGAGCATATGGGCCACCTGATGGTAAGTGGTCACCAACGCCCATATACAATGGCATTGTAAGAAATGTTAACTATCGTTTACATCGCCAATGCGCCACCAACCTTGGGAACTAAGATGTTATGTCCCTTGTGTCTGTAATTACAATATATTATACACAGGTCATACACTCCAAAATTTCTAATTAAATTATAATAAATTAAATAATCAGAACTGATTTAAAACTTATGGATGTCCTGTTCGCGATCCATTTTTAGAAAAAAACATTTAGCTTACTTATACTTACAACACTGTAATATATTTTTAAAGTATTATATAGATAAATATTCTAATAGGAAACAAAAAATTGCATATTATTTCTTGACAACAAAGCAACCTATCCTTAAATATGTCGATAGACTGGAATAAGTCATGGATTCATTGCAAACAATACGGTCTGTAAAAGGAAATTGGAAAAATCTCGTCAACAAGATAACCTCATCGGAATAGTACTTTCTCATTATAGAAACAGTGTATAGACACATTTCCACGAGGTCACTGTAACGACCATATATAACGCTTTCGATTCCCATTTGGGTCACATAAATTTCCCTCCGTTATTCATCGCTGTAGATAGCCATGTCACTATTGATTCCTTCCCTAGAAAATTATAGCCCGGAGATCATTATAATATTCTATATCGAAGTAGTAAAATTCAACGAGATTAATATTTGATATGTTCATACATTTTATTATGGAACTGTGATATCGACTTGATTGAAATTAACTAAGAAATTAAAGGAACGATCTCTGTATAAGGAATATGTTACCATTACATAGTCGTATAAAAAGGACCGCCACCATAACAGACTATTAATTCACAACGAAAGTTATGCAATCCTCACTGAAAGTTAAGTAAGCTAATAACTAGTTTGAAATAAAAAATACAAATTATGTGTTACTAGTTCCCGCTTGCGGTTTCGTATGAGGGGAAGAGTAGCAGTAATAGTAGTAGATAATATTGGTTGTTCCCATGTAAAGCCGACGCGGGTCAGTGGTTTCGCATTTAAGCAGAAATTCAAATTTTCACTTACGATAAGGCCATACTCCATAAGATAAGTGCAAGAAGCGCATTTCGCCTCAATTAACTAGTTCCAATAGTTAAAAAGACATTCAGCCTTGAACGGAGAGAGTCTAGAAATTAAGAGCATTGGACGATTGATCGATTCAGCAGCAAATCAACACGCACGGTAAGGAGTGTCTGGTGTTGAGTTGCGCACGCGCAGCGAAACGTCCGGGCAAGGCGAACCGCCTGCACTTGATTCGTGTAAGGGTGTCCACATGAATACTGGATGAAATATTATATGTATATTACGAACGAAATAAATTGATTATAAATATAAAACTAAACAATATATAATAATTTACAGTTAATAGCTAAAATTAAAACTGTAATTTGATTTAAAAAAAATATTTTCAATTATGTTGTCAGTGTACTAAGTTCTTAAAAGTTATTTTTTGAAATAGGAAAATACAAATAGTAGTTGTTTAACGGCCGAATACTGAAACGTCATTAAAATGTGATTGGGACTTAATTATTTGGAACGGCATTAATTTCAAAATTTAGTATGCGAAATTTTGAAATTAATGACGTTCCAAATAATTAAGTCCCACTTCATAAGTAAGTAACCAAAATTGACGGATTGAAAATTATATTCTATTCATTAATTATTTATTGATCACATTTTACACAAAAAAGTCAATGCCATTTTATGAATATCAATCATACAGAATGAATTTAATCATATGAAATGTATGATAAAATATATACTATGTATAAAGTTTCCAAAAATTACTTATGAAATAATTGAACAAAAATTTACGAAGCTATGAAAACATTGCATAGTCGTCCAATTTAACGGTAACAGGCAGAATGAACGAACGCAGGGCTTAATCAATCTGCACCCGATTTGATTACCTACGGGCCGTGTAGAGCGCTCGTTTGAACATTACCTCGTTTAAATATGACTTCAAATTTAATCTTTTGTGTTATATACCAACGTAGCCCTTCGAAATAGAAAGGTCTACTACATACGTTAACGCTTTAGTAACATCATACTACAAATATACATACATAGTTATATGCTAGACATATTTCTATAATTATTAATATAAAAAAATAATTTATATTTGTCAAATTTAACTTTAAAAATAGATGATCGTTATAAATTTCAAACATTACATAAATAATAAATTGAATACATGGTCGCCCTATGACTCATGCCACCCAACAGGTTTAGTAGGTCGGGTGTATGTTGACAACGAACAGGTATCGCTCACACAACCTGCCTTCATATGTGCCCTACGTTTTGCTATTAATGAACCCACACAGTACAATAACTGTACACGCCGAAATAACCCTTAACCGACTGAATTAAGAAGCATCTTCGTAGCTACAATCATTTACAAATGGTACCGTAACGCTTTAAAAGATGCACAGTGAAATATGTCATATTTCTTTAATGTTAAGAAAGACAATTGTATGAATATTAAACAAGATAACTGTCTAGTTGGAAACACTTTCCATGACAGATATAGAAACAAAACTTGTCCATTGCGCAGGAGTTGGAACTGGAGCAATAATTAGAGTACTGTCAAATGAAAGACGATTGATTTATTACAATTTCTCACTTAATGAACAGATATCTGAGACGCATTTGTACGATAGGATTAATTACTGATATCTTGTGTCTGGAAAGTAAAGGTGAAAATTGTATCTAATTACAATATCACACTTACTAGAGACTCGTCAAATATTGTACGCAAGTGACAAGTTTGCTTTTGATATTATATGAATACCTATAGATCTACAGTTTTTTTTATTTATTCTTCGTAAGGCAACGTTATTACCCGATATAAAAAAAAACGTTGATCAAGGAAAGATTAATATATGTAAAAGAGCTCTTATATCGCCAATGCGCCACCAATCCCGGGATGGAAGATGTATTTTGTGTTTATAGTTACACTGGCTCACTCACCCTTCCAACCGGAACGCAATTGCTGTTTTGCGGTGGAATAACTGATGATAAATTAATCGGGTTTAGGTTAAAATATTGGTTAATACGAATGAACAAGTTACTTTTATGTAAAGTAAAACCTATATTAATATACTCATTAAATATATAAATCGATACGAACTTTGAATACATTATGAGTGGTATCAGATTTGAACTAATATTTTTTTTATAAAAATGTTAAATATAAAATTATGTAGGAATCTCTCTAACGGCATGCCATTTATTTATCGAATTTAAATTTAAACATTTCTCCAGATAAGTAAAACTTATTTTGGTCGCCAAAAGGTTAACTCTATTTCATACTGTCGTCTAGACTAGTAACTACTATTATTACATGTACGCCAAATTAAAACGTCACTGCTGTCGACATTACTGTCGTATTAAACAGATTAATAGCATCTTATTTTCTTGCCCTTACTTTTATACTGAAAAATAAAAAAATCTGAAGTCCCGGTCTATGATTGCAAAATAACTGCCATTTTAGATTAATATGTCTGTCTATTTGGGAATTGGGAGTTACCAAAAACAAAACCATATTTTTTTTGGCTGTCAGTCTGTCGGTCCGTATGGATTGAACCTCAAAACTCCTAAAAAATACAAATTCCAAGGTACCGTGTCATCAAAATCGGTTGAAATTATTAAAAGAAATAACAATTTATAGTTAACGAACATATCTTTGTTTTTAACTATTTTAGGCTTATTTATTTAAATAAATAAAAGTAAATATCAAATACCTATGTACGTCAAAGCGGCATATTTTGGAGGATTTTCGATTAAACTCTAACATTTTTCATTGAAATTTACAGAATCTGGACAAAAATTACATAAAAAAAAAAATTGGTTGCCTGTAAAGTCGGTATACGGGCGAAAGTTTTACGTGACAACGACTTTGAGTGGTAAAATAATTTTAATGTGAATATTCATTCGTATAGTAGGAAGAAGGATGAAATAATAGTAACAATTTAAAACATTTATTTATACAAAGAATTATATTTAAAACATTAATTTATACAAAGAATCTCGCACTGAATTTCATATTAACAAAATTTTATTTTTTATGTCTGTCTCTCTCGCTCTTAGGCGGGCTAACCATGCCCGAGTGGAAGGGACGCGTGCCTCTCACTCGCTCTCATTGTGAGCGCATAACGTGAGCGGAGCGTAACGCAGTTTCTTGAAGTGTCACCCGGCAAACCAATTTATAAGACGTTGTCACGTCAAAATAAAGGGACGCGTAATATTTTTTTTTCCTTTTTTAATTTTAGAGTCGTCTGCTACTAAACAGGTTATTCTCAGAATCACATTAACCCATTCAACTTTTAAAACGGAGCAAATAAATCCATCTCTCTCAAACACCCATCTCTTTCTAGCAGCATGCATCAATGGTTTTGAAATAGGACTTCGAGGTGAGAAGTTTGAATGATACGGTTAAACTGGTTGAATGGAGCCTATGTGTGTTTGTTTAAGTTAAAGTAGACAAGAATTTTTAACCGACAACGCCAAAGAAAAAAGAGTGAGGTAATGTATATAACATTGACTTAGCACTATAAAAATATTCAGTTAAGTTATTAAAGTAGTCTATTTATAATAATTATATATAAATAAAATAAATTCCTACCTTATTAGGTATATAACATGGATATACTTATAGTACATGAAACTTTATAAAATAACTATTTTGTGCAACCTCTTTTTTAGTACTAAACAATTTTGTATTATGTATTTGTGATGTAAAATAAAGTATGTTAACATTCATTAACATGATAATTATTTAAAACATATGAACAAAAACAAGTAATGCGTTTAATAAAGATTTCTCTTTTGAACTAAATGATATTCGAATAATACATTTAATATAAAAAATAATAAAACATTTGGCCATTAAACGTAATCTACTTGTAAGGAAATCAACAATGGTGAAAACAAAATTATATAATGGACCTGTATTTTTTTTTTTAAATAGCGTATAATCCATTGAATAAAAAAAGATTAAAAAACAATCTGCTTGTTTTTGTTATAAGTTTTAATTTGTGATCTACAGGATTAATTTTAAGATCATCATATCGTATACATAAGACATAGGCCTCCTCACCAGCGTGCCGACTCTCCCGGTCCTGTGCTAATAGCATCCATTGAGCACCCGCCATTATTCTAAAGTCGCCCTACCAAGACTGACAATTCTAAGATATTATATATATTTTAACTTTATAACTACATGAAAGGTTATGTTTTTTTTAATTAACGTCTATTATCTCAATTACATAAATAAAATTTATTAAAAAATAAGACCACTTCACTTCTTATTTGAATTACAATTTAATCGTATGATAAAATACTCTTTGCAATTTTTTTTATTCATAATATTCTCATTATAAAAAAACCCCTACGGCGATCAGCGTGAAATTTAACCGCAGGAATCCCATACTTATTATTATTACCAGAACACCGACAATGACATAACTTTTAATCATTAATGACCAACATTACGATGATGAATGAGACTGGATGCATGCGCACGCGCAAATCTAATATATCGTTATATTTTAGACCCTACTAATCTGTTTTTGGTATTATCATTCTTTTGTCAGTTTATTTTAGAACTTATTACCTTTGACTAAGGCTTATATAAACAAAGGACATAACTTTTAGCTGCAAATATAAGTTTGAAGTTAATATTGGACATGTCGCGGTTGAGTGATTATTATGTAAGGAATAGGAAATGTAAAACTGACGTTTATCATTCCCGACTCTTCAGATTAGTTCTATATTAAGTAGGATAATTAATTAACAGCAAAACTATTTACAAAACAAACGTCAGGATTTGATTATTTTAGATAGTCTGAATTAAGAACACGTAAATCAATTGCTTTGAAATATAAAATTACAGATTTATTTAAGCCTTAATACAAAATTTAAGAGAAACTTATTTCAAGTAAGGCCGGTTGCACATTGACTATGTATTCGCGAACTGACCCTGATCCAAGTAATTTTATTAGACTCTTCGTGTAATAAATTAAAATTTACTTTAATATTGAAGCAATACGTAGGTATATAATGGCCTGTAAAACACATAATATAAGTCAAATCGGTTCGGCAGTGTGCGAATTCGGGCGTGTATATGTTATTATGAAGCAATAATTTACATGCGTATTTAGTTCACACGTGACAGTGATGACTCAAATATTTGACGTGAACGTAACACAAGTGTCATTTACCATAAAGCGTATATTCCTAGTAATTTTCTTCAGATTTCTAATACCATCCTAGCGGCAATTTATATACTAGGAGTTAACCGTGACATTGCTCTTTACATATTGCATTTATGAAACTTTCATATCATGTACTCCTGTAACAAATGACAGAGAACCGATATGGCCCAGTGGTTCGAACACGTGAATCTTAACCGAAGATCACGGGTTGAAGCCCGAGATAATTCACCGTGCTCGGTGTCGAAGCAAATCATGAAGCAACCACCTTTTTTCGGATTAAAAATATGTGTATCCACCCGACCTTCTCCTCCAAATGACTTAGCCCAGCATTGGAACATTATCATAGTTTTACTTTACTCCTTTACTTACTATATTTTCATAATTATATGTAATGTTCTAAACTTTTTCCTATTAAGAACCCGAGATATTTTTATACGCTTATTTCATACTCTTGATAACACTATAGGCGGATACTACTTTAATCAATGAATAAAAATTAGAAACTGCAAAACAGCAGAAATCGCTTGAGAATTTTTAAATAAAAGCGATGTTAAATTCTTACTTTTTTAAGTGAATTTATTTTTCATACAAAATAAGATTGATTATGAACATATGATAGTATTTCAGTGAGAGTAAGAATTCTTGTAACTGCATCGAGACCACAAAAATACCACTAAATAATAAATTTATAGCCACTTGAATAGACTACTAACTTATTCAATCCAGACTATAACTCAATCAGTTCAAAATAAATGTCAATGCGTATTTCGGCTTGTAATATTCTCACATACAGACAACATTTTATCAAAAAAGTTGTTACAAGTATAAAACCAATTACATCAATAAATGATAGAAGCGTTGGGTTCAAATAAGCAGCTAAAAACGCCGAGGGCGTAAGGAAACGTACTATTTAATCGTAAGGCGTTTTTCAAAAGCTCTACACTTCATAGCTATTAAATATTATTGATGAGGAAGAAGAGATAATTAGATCCGAAGAGATCGAAGTTGTATGTAATAAAAATTGTATAATTCTATTACAGTCGGATTCTCTTTGAAATTAATTGTGATTTAAAGTATGTATATTGAAGTTACGACAGAACGTAACGAATAGATCACGTCATCGATTGTTGGGGAACTATTTAATAACAAATAATAAACATTTATAGTTTACTGGCTACTCGTCCCGGTTTCACATGAGTAGAATAAGATTCAGCATAAAACGTTCGTATTGGGGACAAGCATACGTAGAACAAGCGTACAACAATTCTTACTTATCTTAAATCTTAATACATACACAAACATACAAAAATCTTGACGCTTAGGCCAAGTGAGTGTCGTGGACGTACGTCGTACACAGAAGTACTCACCAAATTGTCATCACAATCAAGCAAGTAGTTAAATTGTTACTTAAACGTAGTACGTCAATAGACTAATGAATACCCCATACCCTATGTATAGTTAAATTTTATTTATTTATTTATTAGGACAACTTACAAAACACACACTAATATACATACATTTTGTAAAAATTTACAATAACTTGCTGAGTGTTGTTTTATTTACAAGTTGCCACGGCATGGTAAAGGACAGTTTTATCTTATATTAAACTATTTAAAAAAATATATAAATGTAAATCAACAAAAATCAAAACTCAAAAAATCAACCAAAACTAAAACTAAATATTAAAAAAATAGCATTCAAACAAACATAAAAAAAAATTAAACGTAAAAAAATAACAGTTAAACATTTTAACAGCTTTCACATATTCATCACGAAACGAATAAACGATCTTATGTGTATTTAATTAAATATTTATAAAATCAATATTATAAATTTATATATACAATATTATTTCAAACTATGTAAATTAATATTTTTACATAATATGTTGGCGGACTGACAAATGGGCCAACTTATGGTCAGCAGTCAACTCCGCTCATAGACATTGAACGAATAATAAATACTCATCTCTAACAGCTAAATACTAATCTTGGAAACTAATAATATGTAATGTGCCTTGTGTCTGCTCACTCACCCTTCCAACTAAAAAGATTTCCAGAAGGAAAATTAAATGTAGTTACAAGAATTATAAAAAATCTTAACGGTTAATTAAATCAGACAAAGAAAATTACTAAACTATAATAAAATTAATATTGTGCAGACTTCAATCTTTCATAGATTATTTGTTTTTATTTTATTTTATTTTTTTCTATTGTATTAATTGAACCACATTATCTCTTATCAACATACGGGGTGTACATAGAAATTAAATCCGGCTTCGCAAAATTACTGCAATTAAATAAATACCTGTACGAAATTTGTGCATGTAATAAGTCGAAGCACAGATTTCAAATATTTATTTTATGAATTATGACAAGTGCGTGTGATATCTGTAATATTAATGAGATTGAGATGTTACGTACCGAATATAATGTGATAACATTAATCATATGGAAAGTCACTGGGTCAAACGAAAGCAGAGTATTAAAAGTAATAACTCATTATATAATTTGACTAAGGCCCGCGGCTTTAGAACTATTGGCTAAGACCCCTTTCATTATGATACAGCCGAAAAAACTTAGGACAACAATTCAATTAATCATGATTTGTCAACAATTATAGGCTACGAGATACGACATATTTGATCATGTTGTCTGCATATTGAGGGCCTACGAAGTGTACACCGCTATTGTACCTACGTAATTAACTAGCAATACTTTTAATTCACAAAATAAAATAAAGAATATATTTTTGAATCTAGATGGGCTAATAATTATGGGATAGACTAAATAATAATCTTTAGTCGCCATTGAAAATTCGAGCAACATGTTTTTTTTCATAGTAGGTATGTTTGGTGTTTTGATTTGTATAAGTTATTCTGTAAGTAGAGGAGCGAGAATTTTTAGGGGGAGGAACAGGGACACACCACCATTGAAAAGGGAGGATCCTCCGACCAGACGGGTGATGTGTCTGGTGATGATGTGTCTGGTGATGAGTTCATGACAATATGTATTTTAATTCATTTTCGAAACATATATCTCTAAAAGATACCCATTGGTTAACAAAGTCAAAGCGGTATATGTATCTTATGTACAGTTTGAGATGTAGTTGTATATATACATGTAAATGTAATTATTATAAAGTTACATATGTGTGGAAATAGCTTTAAATCAGTTTATTTACTTTTAAACTATAACCATTACCTACGATACAATCTGATTGGCAATTAAATCATGTTTACATTGCAAGATCAGTTTTCCTGAACGCACGATGTCAAATTCAATTACCAATCTCAATTTTACTTTGATGCTGTTGAAGAGCGAACGCAATCGCCTACGAGTATCAAAGAAACAAAAGACAGCATTGATATAAGAGGTCATTTACTTATGTATAGGGTTCTTGTCGCTCATCGAGACTTTTCTACGAGTTTGATAGAGAGATTCCACAGATAACGATGTAAAGACTTTTTCCTCAAATATACACACGTCTCTATTTTTTTCAAGGCGAAGATTTTATTCCTACGCTTTGAGCTGAATATGTTATGCACATTGCTTTTGATATCGAGTATCAATATTTATTTAATACTTATAATCCCTTTCCGTACATATTTCTTTATATATATATTCTTAGCTTTATTTTCATAACAAGCAACTTATTGAACTAAACTAAAATAAAACTAACTAAGCAACCATTATTATATTTGATTTTCATTCTGAAATTTACGTTGACTCAGACTTTTCCTCGCAACATTGTCATAGCACCAACATGAAAACTTAGATTGCGTTATTTTTGGGGTTCCGTACCCATTGGGTAAAACGGGACCCTATTACTAAGACTCCGCTGTCCGTCCGTCTGCCACTATAACAAGAAATACTAAAAACAGAATAAAATAAATATTTAAGTGGGGCTCCCAGTACAACACGTGATTTCTTTGCCGTTTTTAGAGATAATGGTAAAGAACTCTTCGTGCGCGAGTCAGACTCGCACTTGCCCGATTTTTTATTGTAATGTTTTCCAAGTAGAGAAATTAGTAATTGCTTTTGGGATTTACGTTCTGCATATGCTTATACTTTTTACGACTGAGATGGAACGACGTATTGTACATTCAGATGAGTATTTGTTGAAATTCGAATTAAAGTTTTGATTCGTGGAAAAACTTACAAAACTCAATATTTCTAGGGATGGGAAACTAATCTTAGTTTTATGTTGTCTTGAACTGTGTATACACTTTTATTGAATTTTATCTAAAAGATTTCCCCTGATGGTTGAAAGACAATATTTCAAAAAAAGTTCTATTACTCTATGAAACAACGGCTAGCTAACGTACATAAAAAAAATCTAAAAAAAGGAATCGAGTCATATTTTTGTTTCTGCTTGATTATAGCCGAATATGAGAAAGATCACACTTGAACACGTATTAACGTGTACCAAAAATCAAAATTCAAACCCGGGCTAGCTCTAATGAGCTTTCTTGTATTAATTTGTATTTGTAATTGATTTAATGCTAAAATAAAGGAAACCATTACATAGAATCCTGCATGTATACTATATTTTTTGTCACATGTTTAACCGATCTGTAATTAAGTAATTGAAGAATTAGCATAAAACCTTACATTATATGTTTAAATGTTATAGTAAGAAATATCAACAAAAACTGATGACGATATTCGACTGAAAACCGACGAATTGCTGAAACGTGCTTTATTTTATATAAGTAATTTACACCATTATCCGACAAAAAGTAAATTTAAAAATATAGATCACTTCATACAAGTACTAAATAAAATACTAAATAAAAGTTTCATGTTACTGGAAAATAACATTAACCTCCTTAAAGAAAATTGTGTCATTATAAAAGGTATTGTGAAGTTTCTTCTCATACATGTTAAATAAATATATTTTCGCTTCCTCTTCGTTTCTCTTCTATGCGTCTGTATAGCGTTTATAAATTATTAATTACTTTAATGAGAACTAAGAAAAACATTGCACATAAGAAAATACATTGCAACAAATTGCTTAATTAGTCATAATAATTTTATTGGAAAATGTGACTGACTGACTTTTCTTTTCCGAAACAATTCGGTTTGATTTTAAAACTGAGCTGTTTAGAAGTTGAATGGTGAGTGAGCCAGTATAATTAAAGGTACAAGGAAATAACCTACCGGATCCCGTGGTTTGTGGTATATTGACGGTTTAAAAAGTGGTTTTCTTACCGTACCAGTTACTGGGTGACTACGGCCACTTAGTATGAGGTGTAACGAAATTCTTACTAAGTTTGCTTAAAAAAACTAAGCTTATTTCACCATTATTTCACCCAATGACCTAAAGACCTGGCTAAGTTTGAAATAAAGTTAATTCGAATTTTTGTTCATTAAATAATAATAGAATTGTTGAAATACTAAACAGCAATAACTAGTTAATGAAAATAGCCATATAGATTTCAAATATGATAAAATGGGAATATAAAACAAGTATTTGCTAAAACTATTAAAGTTTTATTCATTTCGTATAGTAATCAAGAATATGGAATAACAATAGTAGATGATAGCAATAACACTGTTTAAGTGTACTTACTATACCTACCAAAAAATAATGCGAAATATTTATAAATTGAAACATGTTTTGTCGTTTAGAAATCACAAATTAAATCAATAATAAATTTAATAGATAACAGTCGATAAAGATCGATTTAGTTTAAGAGGCACTTAATAATGTTGGCTAACGGTCTGTCTCCTATAAAGCTCACTATTTCTACAATATATCACAATCACTCAGTATCGTTGGTATTTAACATAGTGTAATATTATATCGAGATATATTCCAGCAAAACAATTTAACGCAACACTTAACTGAATATACATTTCTATTACAATAACAAGCACTTGATCACGACTTCACTTAGGTGTAATGATTTTATTTTCTCAATCAATGATTTACATAAACTTTAAAATAAAAGTAAAACAGAAATGAAAGCTTTTAATAATAGCTTCAATTTCACTGACCGTGTTTCTTTTGTAAATTTAATTTTATACGTATGTAAGATTGTATCGATTTATATGTTGTATCAAAAGTGAAATGTTTAAGGACGAGTTTAAGATAGCACGCTGGATATAAAACAAAGAAACGACTGAACACAAGAAACCACAGGAGCATAGACATTTTACATATACAGTCAACTTACACTGGAGTTAAGTACGTTTAAGTAAACGGATCGTGTGTTCTAGCTTTTAGAAGAATCCACGTCGTGTACTGTTGTATACAGAATACAATGAAATACATTCATGGTGTGATATAATATTATCTAACATGATCTGTTTATTTTACAATAGAACAGAAATCAAATAAAAACCATTAGAAATAAACACGTCTTATTAACCTCGATTGCTTTTTGTTCTATTGCACTTTTTTAGAATAGATACAAAAATGTTAATTAAAATCAAATTATATAAATTTTGATAAGTGAGATGTACTAATTGCTTCACATGAAGTCGATGAGAATTTTTGCCTAGATGTGTTACAACAGCGAAGTATAACAAGCGAGTCGAATAGGAATGTGCTAAATAAATTACTTGATTGCAGAGCAATTTGCAATGACATAATACAACTCTTTATTTTTACCCGCGAGCTATCAATTTAAAAATATTCAACCAATGTATATTGGATAATGTTTTAACTACTAGTGTTATGCAATAATATTTACTTAACTTTAATTAAATAGAATACCATTACTCACAAGTTAAACAAACATTATGTGGCAACCATGCGACTCAGCATAATATGTGAAAAGTAATTTTATAATATAAGGTAACGAAGTAAACGACGTATCGTTTTAAAATTAATATTTAAAAAATAAAATTACTTATCTAAAATATTTCTTTTAATGCAATTAAACTATCTATAACACCAGGGTTTACAAATTAAAGATTATTGAATTTTAATGTATCTCTTTTTTAATTGGTAATAATATAATATATGTATTTGTAAAATTATTTAAAAGAAGTAAATTTGAACTTGTATGTAAAGTTTTTAATTGATATGTATCTTCTTAATAGATAATGAGGATAATAATGATATAAATAAAAAATATTTTGAAATAAGTAGTAATAAGTATAAGCAAGTCTATAGCTTTGTGAACAAATGACTCGACAAAAACAAATGCGTCCACAGGTAGGCTTAAAAAAATACAAAAATTTAGTCTCACGCTTAAATGTATTCAAAGCAAGTGTTGAGTGGTGACCGTTGAGTAAGATACTCGAGACAAGTATTGACAGATGCGATGACGCCTTTCGCTTACGACCTTAGTGTCAAAGTTTAAGATACATGAAGAAACAGGGAGCTGATACTGACATTAAATTAGTTTATTTTACTATAAAGTAAATTACAAAATGTTTTAAAAAAATCACCGTCGCAGGCATTTTAAGTGCTTTTATGTTCTGTCTAAAATCATCTTACTGCGATTCTCAACCCGTCTGCCAAGCGTGGCTATTTGACATATCTCTCACTAAAGACATATTCAACAAATTATTCAAAATTCAATAAACATTAAAACAAATTACATTTATTAATTATAATGACATTATCTTTACCATCATTCAATAAAGCAATAAAAGTGTCATACAAGTGTAAGTAATTACAATCAATTAGTGTTTTATATAGAACGATTTTAATAATTCTGTAATGCGTCATCTAACAACCCACAGCCATATGGTTTTTTTTAATCGAACTAAAAATATATCACACTTTTTATTATATGTCAATTAAAAACAATTATTATCATATTATAAATTAACTTTTATAATGACTATTAATAGATTTAGTTTGTTATTTATTTTAAAAATATTATCTTCATCAATTTATTTTGAAAATTGAGTTTGAATTAATTATATTTACATTAAAAAAGAAATTAGGTAATATAATATCATTTTCAATTAAATATTTCTCGTTTTATATAACTTTTCGTACATAAAATAGAAACTAAGATAAAAATTGTTGTAATGTTTCATCACTGTTGTCCGTTTAAAACAACGACATCGTACCTTTGAGTTATATAATTTTAATGAACGTTCGTTTTAATCGACCGATAAAGACTACATGTGAGATAATATATAGCATATTGAATGGCCATAGAAAACATTTTCTGTTAATGACAAGCTTGGATAACTGTTATAATGTACGCACGTGTTTGATTGTCTAAATTGTTAAGGGGGAGATTGGTACTGCGAGCGATTACTAAATAACATTTTTACAAATAAGTTATCACCAACAATTACGGTTTTCTTTATCTATGCTGTTCGCTGTTGAGGGGTTCCTTCGTCTGCCGTTCGTGTACTTTATCATTATCACTATTAATACATATTTACAATTAAAATATATAGAAATGTCACACAAAAAATTAAAACAAAATAATAATATAATGATTATGGTAGTCGGACAAGCAAATGTAGGAAATATTAACCACTCCTTACATTGCAAAAGGGCTACCAACTTTGGGAACTGGGATGTTATGTCCCTTGTTCATGTAATTACACTGGCTTGCTCATCATTCAACAATAATACAACAATTTCTATTATTGACGTTTGAAGGTAGTAAAACAAATGAGTCGGTGGTACCAACAAAGACGGACTTAAAAAGTAAATTGATTCACTCGTTTCAAATTTCAAAATTAATTTTAATAATGTTGACGTTTATTTTTTTCTAATTAAATAACTAACCCTTAAACATGAATAGGTGCAATCGAATTCAACGTCAAATATGCGGATAATGTTATTATGGACGAATGTATGAACACTAATCGCTTATATCTAACCTTTACAAACAACGTAATTGTTTGTGTCTCAGTGTTTTTTATCTTCAAGCAACAATGATACATAAGACAATGTTATTAGGGTGATTTTTGCAAGCACACACATAAATATATATTCAAACTAAATTTCCTGTAACCATTATAAACATTTCGCGTAACATGTCGGCGAGATTGCAACACTTTCTCGACAATTTGTTTTAACGACGATTGAATTCAGACTAAAACGTCAATTTCGTTTAGTTTATTGGTAGCAATCAAATATAGATAAAAATAATGACACTGCAAACTATTGTATTTTGTAAATAACATATGAAACATAACTATCAAAAAATCACAATGTACAAGTGTATATTGATGTATTATAGTGAATATATATTTTTAAATTTATTTATAATTGCTCAGATTAAATTAGTATAGTAAGACAGATATAAATAAAAAGTTAGCGTTTTTGACAATTAAACCAATCATAAAAACTTTGTTAGGAGTGAATTGTCAAATTTAAACTCACCCGTGTAAATTCCTACTATTAACTGAATAAAAAATAGGTTTAGAAAAATGTTTTTTTTTCCTTGTTGGTGCTATAAGCCAAACACAATGATATTTTGTGCCTGACTGATGTGTGTGTGTGTCTCACTGTTGTAATTACAGACTATATTGAGAAATGTGTATTAATGTTTCTCTAATAACAACACTTTCTTGTTTAATAAGGCATTTGCTATGACTCTTATGTAAAAATATAAATATTTTGAAATTAAATGATTTTTTTGGGAACATGTATGTTATTTACCAAATATAAGTGAGAGATAAGTTACGGTTTGGCTAATTGATCTCTGTAAGGATATTGGAATTTGCATGAGATAAGATTTCTATAGGATACAGTCATCCATATAGGATACAGTAAACCTATAGTTCAGTAACAGCAAATCGTCTGTCAAGTTATTGAAGTTCGACAAAGAGTTGAGAGACAATTTGGGATCACCGTTCCAAATGTTGGAACTCAAAGTCCATTGCCACTTCAGCATTAATAGGTACTAGGTAGGTCTTTGTGCAAGAACGTCTGGGTTTGTCATTAGATATTCTTTCGCTAAACAGTAATAGTTGTCGGCTTCTGGTTTGAAAGATTAGTGAGCCAGTGTAACTACAGGCACACGGTAACATCATATCTATATATCTTTGTTCCCAAGGATGGCCACCAACATTGACATTGGCGCATTCACCTAAAACATAAAAAAACAACACATTCAGGCAACACCATTGGTCTCAATTCTAGACGAATATTCTCATTCTTAATTCTATCACATAGATCCGAGCATAGTTATTAATATAATTTAATACAATTAAAACAATCAATTTATTATGCTCCAGTTATATCCGGATTTAATTAATTTAAACTTCCGAGAAAACTGCGACATGTCAAAACCATTATCTTATACATCAAATACTTCAAGTTACTTAATAAGGCGGTAACTAGCGACGTAATTAACTTCTAACAATACATGTTTTAATTATTTAAACTATGTACCTACCGACCATTGTGTAAACAGACAGTGCGACAAACTGTTATGTAACATTCAGAGTTACAATAGTTAAATTAGTACTTATAAATGAATACAATTGCAACAGACTTATAATTAAAAAAGTGTAAAAAAATTTCGGCGTAAAGCATGGCACATATTGAATATAGTTTAGTATTATTTTTATAAAACCACAAACTGATTATACGTTTTTTTTTATATTACTCATTACAAGGCCTTTAGTTACTAAGTATACTTAATTTTACTTTGAGTAAGCATGCAATTTTAGCCTGTTTAAACGTACATTGAAGGTGTTGTAAGCACCTGTTGCAGGTATAAATATAAATTTATTGTCTAAATACTGTAAATATATATTTATTATTATTGTAGTTATATAATATATTATATGCTTAGATCAAATAAAAAATAAAAATACACACCTATTATTTTTACCAATTTAACCACAAGTCAACAAAATTATGTTTGGAGTAGGTATACGACGAACAAAACATAAAAGGCAAAACAACAATTCATTATTTTTATCTATGTCTAGTTAAAAGACGTACTTATAAAAAAAAATACGCTTAATTAAATCAAACTTTTTATTTAATTTATTAAAAATCCAGCAGATTCAATAACGGTATCATTGTATCAAGAATGCATTGTTATATTATATAAGATGGCAGTCGTAGTTACAATCCCTTGTGCGCTTTCAGTCTAAGCCATCTTTGCCAAGATAACTTTGATACTGGGCTGTCAAACATGACATAACGACTACTAAAACTAACGATTACTAATAATTATCATTTCAAATTATTTATCGAAACAATTTGTGGCAACAATTTTAATGGTAGTTTTCGCTAGTCGTTATTATCGGGAAGATAATTAAAGTAGAGTTTATACTAGATATTTACTTTGTGTAGTAACTTGGAACTGCGACCTAACCCGACTTGGCTAGCTACTTACTTGGTTAGCTAGCTATTTCTGACTACTAAGTAGTCAGAAATATAATGTCCAAAACACTTCTTTAAAACTGTTTAAAAGAAACATTAAAAATTCCATTTTCATTATTATTATTTTTTGTTTTTATTAAATAGGAAGGTGGACGAACATATGGGCCACCTGATGGTAAGTGGTCTCCAACGCCCATAGACAATGGCATTGTAGGAGATGTTAACCATCGCTTACATCGCCAATGCGCCACCAACCTTGGGAACTAAGATGTTATGTCCCTTGTGCCTGTAATTACACTGGCTCACTCATCCTTCAAACTAGAACACAACAATAGTGAGTACTGTTGTTTTGCGGTAGAATAACTGATGAGTGGGTGGTACCTACCCAGACGAGCTTGCACAAAGCTCCTGATATTAGCCGGATCAAACAAACAAACTCTTCAACTTTATTTATTAGAATAGATACAGACAAAACTTGGGGACTTTATAAAAGTTACAGAAAACCCTGAGTTACTTTAACGATTATACGATGATTCATAGATTAAGTCTCTCGTTCAAGAATTCATTGTATAGTAAGTGATTGAGAAATTGTAAATTCTGTAGATTCCACTACAGATGACGGTTGCTTCAGTCCAAATAGATGCATAATTGCAGAATTTCGAGAATTTACACCGACGCATAGCTTATACCGATACTTACCTTTCGTAAACGTTGAATAACTCTTATATCTTAAAACTTTACACATTTACAAACAACATGTTATTTAAAAATAATATCTTAAATATTAAATAGTAATAAATTCCTGGCAACGTTTGTCTACAAAATTTCCCGATAAACGTTTGAGAAATGAACTTGAAATTGTAACAACTCACTTTTGCATATACTTATACTATTAGTCAAACTCTTAGTAAATAATATAAGGTAAAGTTAGGGTTATATACTACCGCCTATATGTTGTTAAAACAAGACATCTAAAATGTTTCTGTATTGAAAAAAATCATAAACTTACCTCAACATTAAGAAAACTTGTTTTTCTCAACTCAACTCAACATTAAGAAAAACAAGCTCAGAGACACATCCTTTACAATCTCTATGGATAATCTCTTTACGTGCTTTCCGAGGCAGCGGTATGTATTTATACACTGTTAGTGACACCACGTAGTGAGAAATATATAGTATGACTAAATATTAACTATCGTGTACTTGAGTGAGCTTCTTATTCGAGTACTTTTGTGGGCAAATTTGTAGGCATTTTTAACCGACTTCAAAAAAAGGAGGAGGTTATCAATTCGTCTGTATGTTTTTTTTTTTTTTTTTGGTGTTGTTACCTCATATCTTTCGACTGGATGAATCGATTTCGATGATTTATTGTTATTTTTGGAGTCGATGTCAGCTAAGGAAACACTATAATATACCTAGCAATAATAATATGGGAATCTTTTAAAAACAAACAAAAACATACACATTACAAATTGACTTTTATTCGCCTCGTTAAGTTGCGCGTGCGACACAAGCACATCTCACCTGTAACTAACTATGTATGTAGTTATAAACCCATCTTGGCTGACATCGACTCCAAAAGTAACAATAATTGTAAATAAATTATCAACCACACTACACATTCGTCCTACATATTGTTGAGTAGAAAATAGTAAGTTAATTATCAAATTATAGAAGAATACGCAATTATTTTTTTACTTTTTAGTGCATATTAATTTGTTTTTCCTATGAAGTCGGTTTTTGTTTTGTTAAAATTTTTATTTATAATATGTACCATCATTCTATAAAGTTTTTATAGTTTATAAGTCAATGACTCATACCTATGAAATTGAATATTATATTAATCTTCAGATCGTGTATGTTCAGAATATGTACAAACAAGACGACAAAAAATAAAAACCCCCTATAAAAACATAATTTATTATTTATCTCATTACTGAACTTGTGTTTTAAATTCTACGTTTAAATATTACAACACAATGTCTATAATTATAGATTTAGGTTAGGTTACGTCGAAAGAGATTCAATTTTAATATTTTTGTACAAGTTGTTATTGCAAAAATTGCATTTGTACATATAAAATAATTATGTAAATTGTTCAGTACAAAAACATTATTACAGTTCATATTAATGATGAAATGTTATGTTTTTTTACCTTATTTATAGTTTCGATCTTTTTTTTTATTTATACAATTTATAGTTTATTTTGTATTATTCAAATATTTCCCCATTTATTATTTTGCAGTTACTTTAGATTGAAAAAAGTTGAAAATTGAATAAAAACTTGCCATGAAACATGCCATTTAATAAAAACCTCACACAAAAAAGTCTAGGATTACTTTTAATTAATTAATTATTTTTAATAGATTGTGTCGACTCATATCTACTAAGTTTATTTACATATAAGTATTGCGATTATTTATCCTATTTAAACCCAACATTAAAATTAAAATATTTAATTATAAATAATTGTAGTATTAACAAGTACATAAGCGGTAGTTACAAAGTAGGACTATTTCAAAATTACAATACATCATGTAAGTATTATATAAGACTAATTACTTTAAAATAATTACAAGAAACCCAAATCTATGCCTTGCACAATTCATAGTTCATATTTGAATTAAATAAATTTAATTTTATAACTTTATGAAATATAGCAGGAAATTTTATTTATATACCTCAAATTGCATTATTGATGGTGTGAAAACCACACCTTCGAATATATAATTTCCCTCTAAAGAAAGCTCCCATTAGATATGCATATTAAAATTTCTTTTCCGTAAAATCAAGATTTGCTTAGGAAGAATTTATTACAACACGTTATACAACTATATACATATATATTTTCTTAATAATATTTTCTCCAGATAATGATATTTTTTCATAATTTACAACAAAATGTATCCGTAATTTAGACGCACATCCCTAACAAAACAAAAAAAAATCTATTATTATATTATAAATACAAAAACGCTAGACGCATATTTAAAAAATCTGTTTATAACTATAGTTTTTAATTTTAAAAATATTTAATTAAAAACTTTCTGATTACCTATTGAAAAACTAAAAAAAAAATCAAAATTTTATATAATTAACCCACATTGTTTCCTTCTCATCCTATTATAGAAACCAATAGATAGTTGCGATTCGTTTCAATTTCACCTTCGACAATTTCGTATAGCTGTTAACCCGAATACTGACGATAAGCCGAAGCAGATTTCTCGAATACACGCTGCTAAATGTACGGAAACACGCAAACGTTTTAAACGTGAGGAAGCTATTGTTTAAGTGAATTTAGCTTAGTTAGGAAAGATTGTTTTGTTAGTTTTGTCTGATATACAAACCCAATAATATTTCAGACGGTGGGAAGTCTTTGTGCATCTAGATGGGCAAACGCATTTACCATTTGGTTTACTCCTAATTCTTGCATGTTAACGTTTTTATTTGTTTGTCGGTCTGTTTGTTACGTTTACTATTCAACCGATCAACATATACATTTTTTCACTCAATCATTTGTATAAGTATGAAATGATCAAATCAATATAATCAAAATCAATCAAACGTAAATAAATAAAAGATTTACCCTATTATAAATAAATAATGGATCAATTTACGTTCTTAGTCAGAAGGTAGCTTGTAGTAGGTTATTTGCCGTCAAATATAAGCTGTTCAAGCCGATGTGCAATGCGGAGATATTGTTTGCAACAGTCATTTTAACCAACAGACAAATAAATAAATCTAGATAAGTTTATAATTAGTAACTTTTTTTTAATCAGATAAGCACTGAATAGCCATACACACGTCCACATTACCTAATAAGCAGTCAATATAAACGACACGCTTTGTCTATGAGTGATCGATATTAATCGTATAGTGTATTTATAAGTTAAAGAGCTTTGGCAATTGACCATTATCGTAACACGAACATCTAATCTAATGCACCATAATTATTTATGGACAAGCGATAGGTCAATTGGCTGATTCGGAAACCAATTTCAATGATAGGTACATAATTGTTTCACTTTTACTTTTTTAATAATGTATACGGCCAGTACACACTTCATAATTATAAAATATGTATTTGAATTAGATATTTTCATATAAATATCAATATAATATATTTAAATAAAAATATAATATTTTGATTAGTTTGAATACAAAAATATTGTAATATTTTGTTTTCTTTTTTAATTATTTAAGGGATGTTGATTAGTTATCGGAAACTTTAATTGATAGCAATCAACTTAGCTCATAAACACAAGCACTGAAAGTAAAAGAAACAACTTCTTACTAAGTTAATACGCTGCAAACTTTGCAATAAAAAATGTTTATTTTATATATAAAGAAATCAGAAAATGGCAACACCGGATTGGGTAATAATAATTTTCAATCGATTTTTAAAATTTTATTTAATATAATTAATATAACAAAGTTTCTAGAAACAAAAGTTTTGTAAATTTAAAATGTATTAATAAAACATTTTTATATTTACCTAAAATCAAGTAACAAATAAATGATATTAATTATCTACAATTGTGAGTATTATACTTTAGATCATTGCCATCTAATAGATTCTTTGATTACCGGCTGCTTAACATCCGACGGAAGAAGGTTGTTATTGGTTAATTTATTATGGTTTTCATTCAATAAGATAAGGAGCATTAGATATATTTATAGACAAGTCAATTAAGATTTATAGAGTAACTAGCTGTACCCGCGACTTCGTCCGCGTAGAATTTAACAAAAAAGTAAACCATTTTTATTATCATTTTTTTCTAAAATAAAAGTAGCCTAAGTTATTCCTTATTACATCAGCTACCTGCCAATAAAAGTCCCGTCAAAATCGGTCCAGCCATTTCAGAGATTAGCCGGAACAAACAGACAGACAGACAGACAGACAGACAGACAAAAATTGTAAAAAATGTTATTTCGGTGTGTGTACCGTATATATATTGATATGCATGTAGTAAAAAGCGGTTATTTCAATATTAAAAACAGACACTCCAAATTTATTTATATGTATAGATGAAAGCGAGATTGGTTTGATTTTCTTTTATTATTAGAAATTAGTTTTAATAAGACTTACGTATTTGGAGCATTACTTGATATGGTAGAAAATCGTGGATTTCTTAGAGAGGTTGAGGAAAGGTAAACTTGAAAATAAATACAGGCAGGAATTAATGAATGAAGGAATAAAAAAGTACTTTTGCACAGTAATATGCCCCGCGCAACTGTACGGACTAGTTTCATGCGAGAATGACCATTGTGGCTGCGAACGGTCAGGAAGGCCATCATCAGTATTAGCTAACAGATAAATGAATGGACGGATTCTAAAAATATATTGTTTTGCATATATTTGTAAAAACGTTTCATTATATTGGTGTCGTTGAACATATTATTTTATATACATATCAATACGCAAGTACGCGTATCCCAAAAGCATTATTAAAATAAAGAAAAACGATACAAAAATAAAAATGCAACAATATAAATAGAGTATCTGTGCGTTTAGGATGTGAAACTCAATTTTATTTGGCCGAATTTGAAGCCGAGTTCTTCGATTAACAACCCATTTAAGCGTCTCGACCTCTTAGTAACGTAGGTATTATTTAATTATAATTACCTGTATTAAAAAATAAAAATAGCATCCAATAAGAAAAAATATTTATATATGTACCTGTCACTTATGCACTATGAAAATATATTAGTACTTGTTTTATTTATAAAAAAAAAACATACGTATAGTAAATAAAAAGCATTTTGAAAAGTTGAACTTTTTTTTGCTTATAGAATATAAGAATGTTAATTATAAACAAGTATATTATTACTCTAACCAAAAAATATTAAAAACTATTTTATTATTACTGCAATCCCTTTTTGTCTTATATACCTATTATACTTTTAATATAGTCGATGCTATTACAAATATAGCTTGCCCGAAAAATATGAATAATAAAACTATTCGAAGACAGCCTTATTAAATAGCTTAGCTATATAAAATTAAGTTATTCTTTACTGTGAAAGTTTGTATAGATATTTAAAGAAGCTAAATGAACATATTCAAAACTTCCAAACGTTTCATCTATTAACGCCTTTATATTTCGACAAACCTTAACTAGATTTGTTGCAAAAGTATTTAAGAGTTTTGAGTTTAGACGAAGGTGCTAAAACTTGCTGCCAATTAACAGTCCTAAATTAAAAAAAACAACCTTCAGAAATAAACACGTATACTTGTACATCGATCAGAATAAAATTTAGTTTTTAATAAACCTAACTAAATGTTAGTACTACTTTAAAAAAAAAAGGTCATAATATTAAGTCATATATAAAAGTTATTGAGTGATTAGTTAAACAATGCTGTGTCTTATTCTTTCGAATATCAAAACGGCCGGTAAGCAATTATTATAAGTAAGGCCGTAAGTGTATACACGTAAACATAAATGTCATTTTGTAGATAGAACCGATTATTTCAAAATCTTATTCACTATATCGAGGACAGACTTATGGACAGTATGAATGAATGAAATGAATGAATTACTCAGAATATTTTAGGAAAAGTTATGATCTCTATAAAACAGGCTGTATTTCGTTAAATAAAACATTATGTTTGTTGCTAAACAACCAAAGCCGCCTTTTAAGTACATAAATGTGAGCTAAATGTACAACAGCTGACATTTCTGCTTATATACATCAAGTGTACAGCTTATAAAGTTTATCTACTGGACAAGTCTACTCTTTGAAAAACAAACAGCGTAAGTTACACAAATATTTAATGAAATTTATTTCAATTGCACAACATTTTTTTAAATTCAAAAGTATCACAATCAAAATCATTCTTTTTTTAACAAACCGGTCCTAATTAAAAATGTAGGTAACCTGTATGATTAATGTTTAACCAATATTAGCCAATGCTTGCGACGTTCATATATAATAATATTTAGTGTGAGCGGATCTTAACTGTCTCGAGCAAAACAATTTACTTCAACGTAACTAAAGCACTCGTATCATGTATGGGAACTACATTACGTGAACTAGAGGAAGTGCGAACGATATTTAACTTAATAGTCTAAGAGATTGCAATGTATATAAAACATAGCTCGCTTTTACGTTTTTAACTTCTCAACCGATCATCATGAAATTTGTATACTTGTTCGTCGGGGTACAGAAAACAGCAGTAATAATAAGAATAAGCTCCTCCAGACCGATTTCCACGGCGGCCAATCTCAAGAGAGATTAGCCGACTGCACAGGACATATTATAGTGCACAAGTGTCTGCGCAAACACAGGTGCACTCTCTTTTCCTTAGCTCTGTTAGAAAAATGCATTATCTAGCACCTAAAGCTCGGGCGGTAACTAGTTATTTATATACGCAGTCATTGTTGTTATAGCGACAATTTAACACAAATTATTTTGTATTTATAGAAATTATATATTATATTAGATATTATGAGTTTTTAGTAAAGCTTATTAACGTCCTTACATACATTTTATATTTTTCATATTAGTTCTTAATAAGTTTACTTTGTATCTTCTGGTATTTATAGATACCATGCTAGAGTGAATGTAAAAAATAATAATATGTAATTCGAAAACTTTAAAGACCGGCAAGCGCTCGGGTGTTGCAGGTGTCCATTGGCGGTTGTAGTCACTATCCATCAGGTGAGCCACCTATTCGTTTGCCCTCAATTATATAAAAAAATAACTAAACATATTTTATCTATCCACGTTCGAAAGTGCGTCATTTTAAATCAAATTATATTAAAGCTTACTAAACAACTTATAAATCCACCGCTAACTCTCCGACTACAAAGCGGCTTTACAATCTACGCTCTCGTTTAGTTACGTTATGTCACTGAAATTCGGTACGACGCATTCGACGCATTACTAATTTGGCGCTTGGCATCACTGACCGTATTGACCAATGAGTATTGGTGACTTGAACGGAAAGATACGGCGATAGTGAATAAAATGACGTATTGCGTGATGAACGGTATCCAAACAGTTGCAATATTATGGCTTCTTAAAAACCGCAAATTATCAAACCTAAATGTTAACTAGGTCATATATTATGTATTAATTATGAATATATTAATGTTACTAATTAATATTATTTATTTTATTTATTTATTTTTGAGCTGTTATGGCCCAGTGGTTAGAAGGCGTGAATCACGACCGGTGATTCAGAGTTCTAACAGGGAACTATTTAATTTCCATGAATATATTTTTTTTTCAACTCATCTCTATAATTTGTGAGGTATATACATGTATGTATGTGGTGGTTGAAAATCTGCCACGTGCATTCACTATCCCGCATTGGAGCAGCGTGGTCCACCACGCTCCAAGCGTTATCCTTAACAATGAGAAATTTATAGGCGATTACTTTAATTTCTTTAATGATTATTTTACTATTTTGTTATTATCAGTTCATTCCATTTATTTATTCTAAGAAGACAAAAATGTAATAAAAGTATGACCAGTTATTATGTTTATCTATTCCGCCCTCGCTTAATTCGAAATTTATTACCGCTTTTAAAAACAGAGTTAAAATAGGTCATAGAAATATAATTTGTACGTTTTAACTATCAGTGTAATATAAAATTGAAGTTAAAACTAAGTAATATCTATTAGAGCCGATTATTTGATGTCGGTTTTAATTTTTTAAATATGGCAAGACTTTATTTCTCTCCCTCTAATCTATAAATAAATTTTGATAAATGAATACACCGTAAATCAGATATTAAGTCCTGATCTTCGATTTAAGTATTTATTTATAGCTTTATTTGTTTTTCGCCTATATATTGTGTTAAAATGTTCAGATACTGGAAGGTCGACCAGACGGCTGTAGGAACAGGTCAACTCAGGTTAGATGACGTCGAACAAGACCTTTACAATGTCGGTGTCGGAGTCGGAAAGCCGAAAGTCACGCGAGAATGAAATACTCATGCTAATGATAACGGGTCGTTATTTTCTTTTATTTGTAAATTATCATTACAATGGAACGTAAAATCTTAACTATATTGTGTTAATTTCTTTATTTAATTTGCATCTGGTTGCATCACACTCCCAATGAACTGCAACGACCCAAAAAGTTGAGTAGAAGAAAGATTGAACTGATATCAATGAATGATTTACAATAATTAGAAAAAATAATAATAACTACACCCATAATTACAAATTGTAAAGTTGTGTGGTCACTCCCAAATCGTTCCCACAGATAAATCATTCATTCGCAAATTGAGCAAACAAACGTTATTGTCATTAACCTTCATACACTTATCTACACAAAATTACTCTGAAGTGTATTGATGAGGTTTATAATAGCAATAGGATGTTAAACAGTCGTGAAGTCATTTCATAATGATAAGGTTGTGGTTCACCGAGAATAAAGTATGAACTATATTAAATAAAAGCTAGATATGGGAACATCTTCTCCGTCTAAAAACAAAAGAACAAAATTGATATGCAAGGCATATGGTATATACAACCTTAAATACAAGCTTAAAATAAAAACCGACACGATGAAACAATATTTCTATCAATAACTCAAGTAACGCAGTAGCATGGTCAATGAAAAAACAAAAATCATTTTTTAAAATTAATAAATCTTAAACACATAAGTTGGTCGCTATTTCCGGTCATACAGTCTCAACACATAACTAGCCTTACAATATGTTACCTAACCGAGTTGTATTGTGTCAGCGACAACGCCACGCTATCTTGCAATTAATCTGAGATCCAGATCATACGTGAGTGCGTGCATACTGAGCAATTAGACTTATTATAAGAATATTTTCTATAAATATTACAGAATATAAATAAAAGATTATGTGTTTAGAAGTTAAAGAACTGTATAACATAATTAATACAAAATATAAGGTCAGCCAAACTAACTTTACACTATGAAGATCAACATCAATTTATAAAAATCAATTAATAGATGATAAAAAAGCGTGAAATTATTAAACGTCAATTAAAGAAAAAAACGCAAATAATAAATATATACACAAGGTAGAAAAGCTTATCACTATCCGGATTCAGGACGCCTAAAAGTCGAATCTAAGTAACCTACACGGACATAAGTACGTAAAATATTTAAGAAATCTTTAAATATATATTTTCAATATTTTAATATAAATAATCTAACATTCATACAAGAGAACCATCGTTGATTGCGGACATAGCTGCTAATAACGCGGAAAGACTAACGCACACTTAAAATTTACACTATATTAAATACGTCAATAGCAAAATTGCAATATTTGCATAATTTTATAGGCAATTCACGCCTAGGCATGGCACGGTCTGGCGTTTTGAACTCAATTACTTCCTTGTGCCCCTAATTGAAATATATATATTAGTGAAACTTCATTCGTATTATCTATACACGACGCAACGCATAAAATATCCTTTTAAAATAACATTTTTTGCAATAATAATAACAATTTTCTCACATAAAATTAAAATAACGACATACAGTTTAATTTTATTTTCATATATTCAATTTTAAGTCAAGGGGAGCGAAATGAAAAACGGAAGGATACTTATAACCACATCTTTATCTATACTAATATATAAAGCTGAAGAGTTTGTTTGTTTGTTCCGGCTAATCTCAGGCAATACTGGTTCGAATTTAAAAAATATTTTGTGTTGTATAGTATTTTTATCGAGGATGGCTCTAGGCTCTGTCAATTATTTTTTAATTATACGCGGGTGAAACCGCACAGCACAGGGGCACAGCTAGTAAAAAAATAAGTAATATACCTAATAACTATTTATCTACAGTGCATTCCATATTTATTTATTACTGGCAACCACGTTGTTTATATTGACGGACAAATTATTTAATTTCGTAGTGTAAATAAAACGTGTTATTCAAATTCACATTAAGATACACAAATTTGTTCAAGCAGACTCACAGCTGTCTACAAAGATAGCAATCTTTATAGACACTACATATCAAAGATTTTATTGTATACGTACTATCTAATTAATGTATTAAATTAGCTAAACCTATAGCATGTGACACTTATAGAGAGACTTAGCACGCTAAGGCCAGTCACGACACAGTCACAGTTCGTTAAACATTAACGATGTTGTGTTGTCTAATTCTAATAGTAACAACAAGACGAAAGATCACATGACAAATGACAATCTTAAAACACAACCCGTGTAAATTACGTAATTAAATTATTTATAAGTTAAGGATAAACATGCACTGACGTACTAAGCACAAGCTCTTCGAAATTATATATTTTTTTCTTTTGCCGAGTTGAGCTCAGAACAGGATTTGCGGAAGTCAACATCGGCACTTCGGAGTTAAGGCTATTGATATTATAGTTCACTCCTGATATCCGTTGTCCAGTAATTTATCTAAGTTTCAAAATTAATATGTGAACTATGAGGGCCGATTTTTAGTTATTGTCACCCTAGGACTTCAAAAAACTTGAAATTGTCGACCAATTTTTCCTATGAGCTTTCTCAGGTATATTGATTTTATTTTGTCTTAATGTAGAGGACTTGTAAGAGCGAATATCAGTAGTTCGGCTGAAGGGCTAATGTTTGGATCAATAGGCTTGGAACATAGTATATTTACCCCAAAACAGTTGTGTTATAATTTTTCAAAATAATAAAAACTATCAATATTATGTTTTTAATAACTACTATACTTGGTGGTATACTTGGTGGTAGAGCTAAGTGCAGGCTCGTCTGGGTAGGTACCACCCACTCATCAGATATTCTTCCGCAAAACAGCAGTACTTGGTACTGTTGTGTTCCGGTTTGAAGGGTGAGTGAGCCAGTGTAATTACAGGCACAAGGGACATAACATCTTAGTTCCCCAGGATGGTGGCGCAATGGCGATGTAAGCGATGGTTAACATCTCTTAACAATGCCATTGTCTATGGGCGTTTGTGACCACTTACCATCAGGTGGCCCATATGCTCGTCCGCCTACCTATGTAATTAAAAAAAAGCTGATTTTAATAGTGTTTTGTTTAATTTAGTCAACTTGCAATCAGTTACTTAATAATATATTGTAGCCAGGAGATTATTAATATATTATTACTTATAGCACGCACTCCAGACTATGAACCTTTGAACATCAATATATCATTGTTAAATTGAAATGTATAAACTGTCTCCGTATTATATAATAAATAATAAAATAGGTAAAATATTGGTAGGAAATAATTTCGGACAAGATTATTGTTTCACACATTTCAGGGCGCGATACCTAATGAACGTTGTCGAATACTCGTAAGTATTAAAAATATATAATGTTTTAATATTTAATTCTACATTTTAAAACCCAATACATAAATAAATTAAATATATATACTTTAAATAATCTGATTAACATTACATATAACAACACTTTTATAAACTATCTTACTCTCTCGTAAGTCCTGTTGTTTCTTTCTTACTGCAAGAAGAAGAAGAATTGATTACACCTCGTAATTGGAAAAATGTTTTTCTTAATTAATTTTATTTCCATTCCCATATATATATATATATACAATGTACATTAATTATATTCCAAAACATATTTCACCAAAATTACCTCGCAACTTTCTCCTAGAACCGATCTTATATTTAAGTGTGTTGCCTTATTTAGCCCTACATGTGGTCAAAATGGCCTATTGTCACGTACGTGGTGTAAAATACCTTGAGAGTAAAAGTGGATGAACATGTGCTCATATAAGAACGAATCGACTTTATGTCTATAAATATAAAGGTCATTTTGTGATAAAAAATCTTTGAACAAATCTAACAAAAGCTAATAAGACCTTAACTACTGGATATAGCCAAGTCGAGCATGGCTTAGCAAAACATTACAAGCAGTTATTATGTTTAATATGTCATAGATTAAAATAACCGAATTACTTTTAAGTGAATGTTGATGCATCGTATCAAAAACAACTCATAGATCTTTTTTTATTTTTTCAATTGTTATTTGTATTAGGAAAAAATATCTATGTAACGTATTTATAACTATTGTTTTCTTCTTGATGTTATATTTCTAGATTTTGTACAAAATACAAATATAATGCAGATACATATTATGACAAATTACCTCACCAATAATATGTTAAAGAATTCAAAAACTGATGATGAAAAATTAACATAAGTTTAGCTAAGTCAGTCGTGAAGTCTTATAAATTTATATCGTGAATTATTCCACTGCGCCACACATTAAGTGGATGACAATACTAAATTTTCAATGAGTCTGTATTCACGCGATAGGCGACTTGCGGAATTTAAACAGGAAGGCTGTGAAACCGTTTCGAGCCCCTTTGTTATGTTTTGGAAAACGTTATTGTTTAGCTTAATTAGCGTTACTTATTACTAGTTGCATAAGGTAGTAGAAAATTAGAATTAGGTACTAAATTCATGTAAACAATTAGTGATTATGATAACAATCAGCATGTTACAAGCGAACATGTGTTGAGATATAAGAATTTATGTATAATGTTTGAATTCTTGTTAAACTATGCTTAGTGTAGAGAATTAATTTAACAGTTAATTTATTAACTTTGTGCACTAATTACTTTTATAAAATAAGTAATATAATATAAATCTGCTTAAATGTACACAATATATTAACAAAATCTTGAAAAAATATTATTATTTACACACCCATTAAAAATATATATATAAAATCTTAACATGTAAATTAATTAATTAATTTGTTACTTAAACTTTTAAAAGCCAATAAGTTGTATCTGGCGATGAAATATCTAGAAATGTAGTTGTGTGTGTAATATTCTTGAAGTCCGTTGGTAATAGCAGCGAATTATATGATTGTTACGTAGCGCTTGCAACATTGTGGTGTCAATAATGCGTAGGCTGTGTGTTACAGCCGATTTAATGGCATGTCCTTTCAGCGGTCGTGTTGACCGTTAACCTATTAATGGTTTAACGGCCCTTATAAGTGATGGGTTGATTACAAGTTAAGCTTAAACAGGTGAATTGAATATAAGATATGTATCATAGAAACTGATGCCGTGGTATTGCTTCTCCAATTTATTCCATATTTGAACTTAGAATTGTGTTTTTAATTTTACTGATGAGATGTCGATATAATTGTACAAGTGTCTAGGAAGTTGAAGAACAGAACATAATAGAAATAGTTATTTGGAGGATAGTCACCTGTTAGACAAAATAATGAAATATATCCTTAGTTGCTACTTATTTACTGTGAAGTGATTAATAGTGTTCTTGTACTAATGCAGATGTCATTAGCACAAAATAATGATTAAAAAAGAAAAACATAGTATTTTAAGCACGATATTATATAGGAATTATATAGGGTTTTTCTCGAATAAACGTAATAATTCATTTTATTTGGAGAGGACATCTTCAAATAACAGTCAGTCAATGATCGTCTTGTTTTCCAAAATCAACCATAATAACTTCTATCAAGTACTAAATAATAACATGCACATGTTCCATTCCGTTCCGTTCAATGTTTTTTACCGAGCCGATAAATGTACTGATTTTTTTGTCTTTGTCTATTTAAATATAAGAATAAAAATAGCAAAAACACTTGATTGTGGTTGATCTCGTTTTAAGCAAATATGAACCATGATAGGAGATGCCTGTATTATATATTAACAATCTCAGAGCATAAGGGATAAAATAATATCAAATCATTTCTAAAAACGCTATCACTTCAAATTTATTACGAAATTTATAAGTACATTACGTATGGTCAGTTCTAAGTGTAACAGAACCATGAACATTGTCATTTATTACTGTTATCTCGCATCATGTGTGGCCACTCTGAAGCGTTAACTCTTTCAACTTAATACCAGTGGCTAAACAGCACAGCAAGAACTGTATTCATCGTATATAAATGGTTCATTAAAATAATCTAAGCCAAGAAATGGGTTGTAAAATATTTGAAATATATTATGACAGTAATTTGTGTTGCATAAATAATGATAATATGTAATCAGAAACAATGCTTTAAAGATAGCGGAATAAATCTTAATGATTGTAATTAGGTAGGTTTTATCGATGTTAGGGGTAAAATAACGAACCATACTTATAATATAAATATAAAATTAAAAAGGAAACTAACAGCCTATGAAGGTCCGATTGCTGGGCTTAGGGCTAAGAAGTCTCCCTTTGAGGAGGATGTTTTAACTTATTCCACCATGCTGTTTCAATGCGGATTGATGGATACACAAACACAAATAAACAATGGGATGATGGATAATATGTACCTATACATTTACAATTGAGAAAATTTATAAAGATATTTATATATCGTATTATTTTAAACTTTAAATACAGGATTAAATATTATTGGTCAAGCCACCAGGCACTAGTTGTAACAACTATTTTTTATTATTAAAACAAAACCTAGTTTAGAGTATTAACTGTATTAAGTCTTAAAAGACAATTACCGAAGCTTTCTATTGAGTCGATTGAATTATATTCTTAATTGTAAGTCTAACAAGGCTTGGAGACAATAGAAGAAGCTGATAAATCAAATTAACATCAAACTTTGTAATAAAGTTCCCGGTGTTGTCGTTAGAAGAATTACTTTTAGAAATTTCATTAGGGATTGAACCAAATTCTAGATATGTTTACTGTATGAGTTAAGAAAAATTTGCAAAACAGCGAGGGAAATGTAAATAGTACGGAAATGTAAAATTGAAATATGTATGTAATAAATTTATTTTGTCGCAGAAATGCAAACATCGTTATCTTTATCTAACTAAACATTACTTATCGCAACACTTTCCAATTATTCGCAAACAATAAATAAAAGGTATTATGTTGTAGAATAACCGTGAGTGCCGTAGCCCTTTCACTGTTCACCTCTACCACTGACTTAAGGTACACTATCGTTTTATTAAAATAACATTTGTTGACTATGTATTACCGCATTTACACATACGTGTTCTCGTTATTCGCCTCGCCACTCGACGAAACGTTCGACGAACATTCACCTAAACATTTACACATTCTCGTTGCTTACTCGGTAGTAGAGCTTTGTGCAAGCTCGTCTGGGTAGGTACTAGGTACCACCCACTCATCAGATATTCTACCGCAAAACTGCAGTCCTTGCTATTGTTCTGTTTCGGTTTGAAGAGTGAGTGAGCCAGTGTAATTACAGGCACAAGCGATATATCATCTTAGTTCCGAAGATTGGTGGAGCATTGGCGATGTAAGCGATGGATGACATTTCTTACAATGCCATCGTCTATGGGCGTTGGTGACCACTTACCATCCTGTGGCCCAAATGCTCGCTCACCTCCTTATACAATAAAAAAAATCTACTTAACAAATATTTGAGCAATAATGGACGACACGACTACGTTCTAGAAGCAACTGTAGCACATTTCGAGATTACTTTTATATTTTACTTTAAAATATTCCGAATATAATTAATCAGCTCGGCTTCAAATATTTTGATTCGAGTTATATATAAAATATGATAATGATGCGAGCCAAAAACCGTTTTCCCGTTTTTCACTAGATCGTAAATATGTTTAGTCCTCGTTTGTCATTATCGCGTTTTTAATTACATCACATCACAGACCACACGCACTCGCTGAAGCTGGTGCGGCTGTTTTGCTGAAATTTGTCATTTAAAAAACGTATAGTTAAATCGCGTTTTTTTTTCATTTATAATGATAGTATATTTGAAATAGTGTACTATGGCGTGACTGTATATGGCTTAATATATATTTCTTGATCTATTAATTTTAGTACTAACAAGCTATATGATTAAGCTATATGTAAAATGATTAAGACAGAAGAAAGCGTTTAAATAGTTATGTATGTGCCATAAATAAAGCTTAATATTTATAATAATTATCTTATAATAGACCTTTTATGCCTTGAAGCGTAAAAAGTTTTGTAAAATACGTTCCATATTTCATTTCTTAAGTATCTAATCTCTGTGTAATCTCGTTACGACAAAGACCGCCGTCTCAGTAGTTAAACTCAAACGCATGTATTTAATCACCACGCCCATAAACACCCTGTAGCTGTTTGAAACCATTAACAAATCGCGTCACATCAAATTGACATTAATCAAAACGAAGCACCGACCGCCCACTGGGCAGCGAGAAATCACTAAAAAAAATACATGTTATGCGACATAAATACAAAAAGGTAAAGTATTTATATTTATTTTTTATCTATATTGAAAATAGCAAATCTTAAATGAATATGGAATCCAGCATACTGAGTAGCTATTCAGTAAGCATCGACACAAAACTCACCGCAGAGCGCCATAAGGGCTCATATCAATTTTGATAATCACATGATATTATTTATAATATATCCCGTGATTAGTGACGCATTGACGGTTAACGAACTGGTTTATATTCCTAACAGTGCCAGTGTCAGTTTGTATGGGGAAAAGTGATCACTAACTATCGCGTGGTTAACTCCTAAGCCTGCAAAATAAATTATACCAATAAATGTGAGTAAAATAGATAACTACTATTGTTAATATGGTTAGTTTTTCCGTATTCATCAAATTGATTTATTTCTGTAGCTTTAAAATGTATAATATATGAAGCTCCCAATAAAAGCATCTTTAAGTTCATAGATTGTCTAATAGGAGAAAGCACTGTACAATTTATATGAATTATGTATTCGAGCAATATGGAAAACCTTAATCTTCCTAGTTTCTAAAATTTTTGCGTGTCTGTTTGATACCAACGAGCTTTTTAATTACTCATTGTTAAGGCAATTAGTTACGAATATATAACAATGAGATGAGATATCATCTCTGCTGTTAATGGGAGGGCGTCGTATTTTCACATAAATTGTTGTTACCAATGTGTTACAATTGTTGCGGATCCCTTCATATCGAGACAGATTTAGTACCGTCAGAAAAAAAAACAGAAATACATTTATTTTTTAATTTTTACGTTTTATTCGTTTAATTGTTGCAGAACATAAAAGTAGAACTTTTGTCAGATAATATATGAACTAACAAATTAATAAATAATATTAAATGTTCATTTTATTTTAACATACAATAACTGCAACTTGAAGAATAAAAGATTGTCAAAAAAATGAGCTGAAAATAAATACTTATTTTTAAAATATATAAATTGTATCGTATATTTTCTATATATTTAAATTCTCGGAAAAGCATAATATACTTTTCTACATTTGGCATTATTTAATTGTTTTGTCTAGCCATACTCCTACTCTTCCGGTACGTTGCACAACCCACCACAAACGCTCCGTTTTCACTAGAAAGCTGGATTCGATATGTGTAACACTAGAAGCCGATGGGAAATTGTCGCAATATTCCTTTTTACTAGTATACGAAAGTGATACTTTACGGACTGTGCCCCGTTCACTTGCCTACTTGTTATTAGCAGATTTTCTTTTGAACCCTTTCCATAGTTTTTTTTTTATGAAAATGAAACAGCTGACCTCAAAATGATGTACATATTGTCAATTTTTATGTTTTTTGTAGTTTCGAAATAGTTTGATTAGCCAATATGAACATTAAGGTATTATTATTACATATTATAGTTTTCATTATCAGCTCTATTTTAAGGTCGTAAATGCCTCGTTAATCAGTCCCTTTTTACTTAATTTAAACGTATAATAGCAATGTCTTTTTTTAAGGAATTAATAGTATTCCTTCTTACTCCTCCAATTAATCGTAAAACTTGTATAAGGAGTTCAAACGACAATAGCCTACGGGGTCGGTATCAACGACGACGATGTGACTTTTACATCGCTAGGCGGCCAGTAAGCTATTGCTCTATTACCGCTTTCTTGACATCAGGTATCAATCTTAAACACGTGCTGCTGCATTCATTAACAATCTCGCGATATTTTGTATGTGAAAAAGAAGTTTTTTACATATTTGGTATCGATTAGGTACATCGATTTGAATGTACTGCTCTGTTGTGACTACAGATATATCTGAACTATCAATAATTATTTATATACTACTCAAATATATAATAGAACAGAAATACCTAGGTTTCATTTTCACCACAAATAGATCCGATCTTCGATCTTTTTTAGTATAAGCAGTGTTCTAACCGTTCTGAATATAAAATGTTGTTGCGCCTTAACTATTTCAACTGCAATGTCACTTATATACAACTTTAACATGCAATGTTTGTAGGCACAAGAAATAATAAATATTTTATGATCATTTTACTACTGGTACCTAACATGTTTAATCTTAAACAAAAAATATGTATATAAAAAGTTTTTTAACGCATTTTTCGTTATAAATGAAACTTAGGACTCAATTGACGTATTAAACCTTAAAATTTTATCTCTATCTCGATAATATCTCCGCCACTATTTGGTATGTATATAATAAAATACCTCAGGGCGTATCTTTAATTAATTGAATATTTTACTGATAGTTACATAAAAATCTTCTTAGCCTCAATAATATGATACATCCGTCTGGATAGCTAATTAGAATGGGTGTCAATATGATCAATGGCTTAATCAGACCGCAATTAATAGCTAAAGAGAGAATCTAAAGCCTTATGTCATCTTTACTAGATCTGTCCAACCGCGTACACTTCCGCCATTCTAGGTTACAAATATGTACAGTCAAGATAAAAAATATTGTAATGCTGAAAATATTCATCATAATTTTATAAAGCTTTTTAATCAGAGATGACTTAGCCCGGCTGTGACTATTTAAGGGTTGTTACTTTTAAGAGTTGATGTATAAATAATATATTTTACTAAAGCAATATTAAATGTTATGTTGTTCTTATACAAAATTGATAAATTATATTAGGTCAAAAATGTGTTAAAGTTTTATTTATGTATTTTTGTGGACGACTGTAAATATAATACTTCGATTACTGTAGGTATTCGTAATCAAGAGTATTGTCACTAAAACAATAATATCTATGATATATGTATAACTAGCTGATACACGCGACTTCGTCCGCGTTGCTTGATATATTAACAAAGTTTTCTTATGTACGTTTAAGGAAAAAACGTCAAAAAGATCGCAAGCAAAAATATACTTGTTTAAACATAAATCGTTGTTTCTTGAAACTTTAATAACTTTTTATTAAATGAAGATATCGCAATCATTTTTTGCTTTGATAAGGGCCAAGTGTCTAAGAAATAAAATTTAGAAAATTTAATTGAATACTATTCAGTAGTTTTTCCGTGATGCGCACACAACTGCAGACCTCTATCATTTTATTTATATAGATAAGATTCGAGAACTGTTTGCTTTTGTAAGTACCATCAAGAATGTGACTGGTAGCTTTCAATCTTCATAGTCCTTCATAATGGCGTAATATACTTGAAATGACTTAAGCTTAAGCTACAATGATTCATTTTATTCTCGATAAAACAAATAATAATCAAAACAATTAGAAGTAATAGAAATAAATATGCAAAATGCCCACTGTATTTTATTATTATCTTTTTTCTAAGCTACCCATCATTTTTATTTACAAAACAGCTGTGGAAATCATAAGCTCTAAACCATCTCATAAGGAGAAGAGTGCTGTTACTTTACTTTTGCAGTGACACTGCATAATCATTTGTGCCTGTATATGCACTGGCTTACTCGCTATTCAAACCAAAACACAGCGAATTCCAGCACACACTATCGATGTTTGCCAACTTCCACCACTGATTATTTTTTTCTAAAAAATAAGCAAATTGTGTTAATTGTAACAGTAACACTTGCCTAATATTAATGTTTCGCAAACTAAATAATCCGCATACAGACTAACCTTACTTTCTAAGAACAGATATTTGAAATAACAAAAACTTACTAAAATCTTGTTAGTCATACATAACACAATACTAAAATATATACATATTCGCATACTTTACGTTCTTTGAATTACTTGCTATTTGTCAATTGTTTTATACGGGTTTATCAAAATGACATCTATTGACAATGACGATCCAACCAATGTTAAAAAACGTTTGTTTGAATGTTTTAATTTTAGTTCATGTATCGCTTATAAACAAAGTAAATGCAATTACTTTTTATATCCGTTACAATAGTCCAGAGCGTGAAAATTAGTGTCGGAAGTGTAGTATCGAATAACGATGTAGATAGTTTGTGACGACGTTGTGTCGGACTATGATTCTCTACATTATTCAATTACAATTTAAGTTTAACAATATGTCAAAGTTGAATACAAAGTTACGGATACAGGCAATGGCTGTTATATAATGTGTTTTGTCTTCGGCCTAACACCAACATCATATAAGACTTTGGAAAGCATGCACGTACGTCGTACATATTATGTACTTGAATATATAACTTGTTTATAACACGCTACTAATGCATTACCTTTGCGTACCTTTTTGAAAACGAATTAAATAAATAAACCACAAAGAAAGAGGCATATCCAATAAAAAATAATTTAACAATACAATCATGTTTGACCTGACTTACTCCACTTACTTTTTACAGTAGTTTCGTTGCGAAATTTAATAGGTCTAGAGCAAGGCTAACGCCGTTGTAACGGTTTTTCATCTGTATCATTAAATTCATGCTTATAATTTAATGGTCTAACAAAATAAAATCAAACACTACATATTTCTATCAAGTTAGTATTTATTTATATTTTTATTTTATTTGTGAACAGATACTGTATCAATCGCAAGCTGTACACGATTATATAATCAACATATAATTGATTGGCAAGAGCCATTCAATCGCATGTATATCATCACTGAAACCATGTAGATTTATTTGATGAACTGCATGTGTGCAGTAGATATCTCGACCGTCAAATATTAATAGTAAATATTGAAATGGTTTTTATTTCTTTGTATATAATTGATTCTTAGAAACTTTGAGGGACCATTAAGATAACTTATGTTGCCATCACAGATTATATACAAAATATAATTCATAAGCTACGAGGCACCTATGCTATGAAGAGTTTCATTATTATTAAGGCTGATAATAATATTCCTGTCAAAAATATTAAACAATAAACAATATTTTTAGCATTTTATATCTACCTGGAATGACATATTTAATTAGAATTAAAATAACTAACTACTTTAGCAAGCAAATTGCAACTGTATGAAAAAGTAACACGAATACTAAAATATTTTCGCGATGACTCCTTTACTTTGCAACAAAAAGAACAATCGTTTATTAATACAATTACTTAGTTTAAGTGAAGATTTTAGAATAATTATTAACAACTTATATTATAACTTTTGCTAGATATCAACATTATTTTATTACTATATATACATGCTCTATCAATTACCTATTTATCCTCCTTATCCTCAGCCTTAAAATGGTATGGTTTTCCGAATCTTCATTCAATTTATAACAATCTACTTCCAATTATTCCATTTATTGTATGTATCACTTTTTGTTGTATTGGCTCGTAGTCCCTGCTCTATTCGATAGCCCAAATCTGGGTGTATTATTGAAAATAATTTTACAGCTTTATCTTGTAAACGTACTGTTGCTGAACCCAGACTGTACAATACATTTTCAACCAACCTAGTTCTTTCCTCACTCGTCATCTCATTTACATACAATTCAGTTGCTTGTTTAAAATTATCTGGTTCATGTTCTATTATTTCAATTAATTCCGTCCTTTTCTTATCAATATAAGGAACAGGACCATTAAAAGTGTTTGGAAAATAATTGGGTATATCTTTATCATTATCTTTAACTGGAGGGCGACCGTCTCTATTATATACAAAGGTTTTTGTTCTGAAAGGGCAGTTCACGGGTATTCTGTTGAAATTGGCTCCTAATCGATAATATTGTGCATCCCGGTACGCTAAACGTCTTGCTTCAAAAACTTTGTCTGGCCCCCCGAGGATACCAGGAACTAGATTAGCTGGACTATACGCCAATTGTTCTATTTCTGCGAAGTAATTTACCGCGTTCTTATTGAGGACAACTTTACCAACGGGATGTAAAGGATAATCGTCTAAAGGAATAACCTTTGTGACATCAAACACGTTAAATTCAGCTTTTTTAATATCATCAATAGTTAGAACTTGAACACTTACTGTCCAACTCGGAAAATCACCATTACCTATAGCCCTATATAAGTCCCTTGTATTGTAATCAGGATCTTCAGCTCTTATTTTCTGGGCTTGTTCGGCTCTTAAATTTTTAATACCAGCATCAGGCACAAAATGAAATCTTACAAAATTGACGTCACCGTGTTCATTTTCAACCTGATATGTATGAATTCCAAAACCAGGCATATGACGATAACCATCTGGTATGCCACGATCTCCGAAAACTAAGAGAAACATGTGTAAACTTTCGGGTTGTAAAGTCAAAAAGTCCCACAAGGTGTTGGCATCAAAGAGGTTAGTCGCTGGATTTTTCTTTTGTGCACGAACGAATGTAGGAAATAGACGAGGATCGTTGTATACATACATAGGTGTGTTGAATCCGACTATATCGAAGTTTCCATCTTCCGTGTAAAACTTCATAGCAAATCCTCTAGCGTCGCGTGATGTATCACTGCCGCCTCTTTCGACAACTACTGGTGAAAATCTTGCTGCAACGGGTGTTTTCTTGCCTATTTTACTAAATAATTTAGCTTTACAGATATGTGTTATGTCATGTGTTACTTCGAAATAACCAAATGCTCCACCCGCCTTCGCATGGACTAATCGTTCGGGTATTCTTTCACGAACAAGATGAGTCATAGTGTCCATGAAGTATTCATTAAATATTAATCTGGTATTCAAAGTGTTTAAAGCTTCGCTGTGTTCAACGGGTGCTCCGGCGCTTGTTGTTATTATTCCAATAGGACTCTGAAAAAAATACCATAAAAAATTAATTCCAAAACTATTATAGTAAGTATTGAGAGTTTTTAAACGATTTCAAAAATCCCTCAAATTATCTGCATGTAATTAAATATGTACGTATGTACCGGGTCTTTGTCTATGAAATTATGATGATATATGTATATATTTTTGCGTTGTACTTAATTTAGTACCTAGATGATCACAACCGAATATGATATGATTTCATAGAAAGCGGACAAATTTCTGAAGTTGTTTTTTTTTTAGAAAAATACCATTTTATTAATTAATTTAAATATTATTTAAAGTATAATGAAATCGCTCAAAGGTGAAGGCCGCCTTGATTTATTCTACTTATAATAGATAAAAATTAATAATCCGTTACATTTCCTCAATATAAAGACTCTTTATGATCATTAAAAGGATCATAACGAGTATTATTTTGTTTAAATGAAAGATATAATTCAATTACATTATCAGACCATGAAGTAACTGTACAGATTATTATTTAACTTACCTTATTTCTCTCTTTAAACGTAATGATTTGTTGCGCCGCCGGATCTTTCAAATCTGCAGCAACCGCCACCACCATAACAGATAACACCAACAATAACATTTTCAAATATCCACAATATACCAGTCATGTAGAAGTGTATCAACAACAACTCTACTGCAGTGCACCGTCTTTATAATACTTTGAGTATTGCGACCTTGTTTGCACTGCACAGACACCGCAATCATTAGTCAACTTTAATAAAATTGGTCAATGTTTTACACGTAAGAATAAACTTTTTTATAGCGGCACAATTGATTTCATTGATCTGAAAGTAGTTAAAATAATATCATAGCAATTACTATATATACGATCTAAGCGCATTTGTAATTATCGGTCTTGGTAAATAATACAACTTTACTTAATACTCAATAAAATGTCTAGAAATTTTGTATTTAGTTATATTTACGAGTATATTATGAGGAATAATGAGGAAAGTTTGCTGTTCGTTTATTCTGAAGTATAAAACCGCAGATTGAATTAATCTGAAATTTACATAATGATCTATTTCAAGATCGAATTATGGCTATAAATATTGCAAGTTTTTATATTGTTTATTGTATGAGATATAGACAATGATTTGAAGGTTTTTGTAAACACGGTATTCTAGCTAATGATGAAACAATACTATAACTACATTCAAGTCAAAAAATATTCGCAAACTATTCAATTTATATCAGAATATATACGCTTATATAACTGTAATCTGATTTACATATCATGAGGTATGGCGTGAAATGACAAATTGTATCAAATTAAATTGAATACATGGTAATAGCAAAACTTTTTAGAAAAAAAATAGCTTTGTGATTTTAACCACTATTTTTGAAATTTTAAGGAATGTTGAATAAGAAAAACGCTTGGAACATGAGCCGAGATGGGCCCAGTGGTAAGAACGCGTGAATCTTAGCCTATGATCGTGGGTTCAAACCCGAGCAAGCGCCGCTGAATTTAATGTGCTTAATTTGTGATTATAATTCATCTCGTGCTTGACGGTGAAGGAAAACATCGTGAGGAAACCTGCATGTGTCAAATTTCATTGAAATTCTGTCACATGTGTATTCCACCAACCCGCAATGGAGCAGCGTGGTGGAATAAGCTCCAAAACCTTGTCCTCACAAAGAGGAGAAGAGGCCTTAGCCCAGCAGTGGGACATTCACAGGCTGTTACTTTACTTTGGAACATTAATAAAGCAATGAGTAAGATGGCTGGTTATGGACGGTCAGGTCATCAAGTTTTATTAATATAATATATATTTTATAAGTTGTTAAATACCTATAAATATAATTACAAGAAAAAAACCTTAAGCTAAAATTGAAGCTAAATTATAAATTTTATTTGTTTAGTTTATCAGTAAATCAGTGAATGTTTTTAAAAAACATATTACCTTGATAAGCTCACGTAATGGAATAGGAATTGCACAAAATGAAAACACTTAATTAATAATTAGGGAGCACAAGATATACCTAAGAGTTACTGCATCTATCAACATCGAATCGCTATTGTGGGAAGTGAAGCGAAACTACTTGATAATACCTCATTGCAACCATTTGTTGATTACCAAATGTAAATCAATAGTAACTGCATTTTTTCCACGAATCCAAATAAATTAGGTACAATATTTTCTTTGGTAAATATATTTTTGATATTTAGTCAAATAATACACATATGTTTTAAAAACGCTATCAATAAACATACTTAGATGGCACAACTATTTACTAATCATGTGCTATTATTAAGTTTACTTACTACTAGTAAACGGACAAGTAAACGAGCCAACCATAAATTAGTAAGTGGTCACCACCGCCCATAGAAATTCGCGAACAATTCCTTACATCGCTAATGCGCCAGTAACCTTAGAAACTCGGATATATGTAGCTGTAATTACACTGACACTCGCCCTTCAAATAGGAACACAACAATACTAAGTATTGCTGTTCGGCGGTAGAATATGCAATGAGTGGGTGGTACCGACCCAGACGGACTTGCACAAAACCTTACCACCAAGTATATTATATTTTAGAAATAATTATTAGGTATTAGTTTTCCAACTTTTCGATCGGCCGAGTTTTTTGCTCCTTTTGTTGGAACAGACTATAGGCATCCTAGTCCTTTTTCATTTAATAAATTATTTTGTATTAAATTGTACTAATAGACAAATAAGTAAATACAATTTAATTTCACGAATACAAATCATATACTGTTGTAATTTTTTTTAATATTTGTGTCTTTTATTTCAGATCTTAGATCTTTTATATAAGCAATCATTATATATACAGAGTGTAACAAAATAACAGCCGAATACTGAAACGTCACTTAAATAATAAATGCAACTTAATTATTTGAGACGCCGTTAAATTCAAGTTTCGCATACTAATTTAGGAGCTTCTCGATGTTAAGTAGCGTTTAACTTTGAGGGACGGTTCAGTATTCGGCCGTAAGTGTCCGACCCGTGAATTGGTTATTAGGTATCATGAGTCGGTTCTATTTATGTAATCATTTTTAAAATTCTAAGCAAAAATTTTACCCCGAATAAAATTACTAATGACAAGCCCGGCGGATGATTGACATCCTACCACCAGAGAACTGCAATGTCACTAACAAACAGCTGTCGATTGTCACATTTGTAGGCATTTAGAAAAATGAATATTTTAATAATCATTTTACTTATATGATTATCATAAAATGTAAAATAAAACATACAAAAAGTTAGTTTAATGCTTTTCATGTAGTGTTCTTAAAATAAGTAAATGCAAAATAACCATCCATTACGATTTCGACCAGTGTTACACACACTTAGTATTATGTCGAATAACAACGATGTTTCATGTTGGTAGTTTTTATAGATGTGGAAGCCCCTATAGAAACTAAATAAACTTGTGTTACAACATGTTTATGTTGCCAACACAAATACGCTACATACGCTACGAAGGGAGTTCAATTTAGACGGACAATATTATTGAGATGGAAAATATTTAACAATAAAGCTTATTTGAAGCGCTTTAATTATGACCAGAATATAATGAACCAGATAATAATAAATATAATAACATTAAAAATTACCGCTAACTACTTAAATTATGCAACTGTATAAAGAAGTCATATTAATACTCAAAATATTTCCACGATGATTTAAAACTCCTCCACTTTTCAAAAACATTCTAATCATGATGAGTTTAAGTGTAATTCTTAAATATGTTAATATCTTAATAAATTAATAATTAACAACACAATATTATTGGGTTTTGTGTAAACACATTTTTAGTCATTAATTTCATTTTATTACAATATCTATACATGCTGAAGATATTTAGAACTGCTCCGCCTAAAAATACTATGTTTTCTCCCATCTTCTGAAATAAATATTTATATTTCAATATACTCCTCACTTCTCAGTCACCTACTGTTTACCACTTCTTGTTGTATTCGCTCGTAATCCCTGCTCTATTCGAGAACCCAAATCTGGGTGTATTACTGAGAATATTTTTACTGCTCTTTCTTGTAAACGTGGCGTCACTGGACCCAGATCGTACAATACATTTTCAACTAATCTAGTTCGTTCCTCACTCGTCATCCCATTGACATACAACTCAGTTGCCTGTTTAAAATTATCCGGTTCATATTCCATTATTTCAATTAATTCTGTCTTTTTCTTATCAATATAAGGAACAGGACCATTAAAGGAGTTAGGATAATAGTTGGGTGTGTCTTCCTCGTTCTCATTAACTGGAGGGCGACCGTCTCTATTATATACATAAGTTTTTGTTCTGTAAGGACAGTTTACGGGTATTCTGTTGAAATTGGCTCCCAATCGGTAATACTGAGCATCCCGGTACGCTAAACGTCTTGCTTCAAAAACTTTGTCTGGCCCTCCGAGTATACCAGGAACTAAATTAGCTGGATTAAACGCCAATTGTTCTATTTCTGCAAAGTAATTTACCGCGTTTCTATTGAGGACAAATTTACCAACGGGATGTAAAGGATAATCGTCTAAAGGAATAACCTTTGTGACATCAAACACGTTAAAGTCAGCTTTTTTAATATCATCAATAGTTAGAACTTGAACACTTACTGTCCAACTCGGAAAATCACCATTACCTATAGCTCTATACAAGTCTCTTGTGTTGTAATCAGGATCTTCAGCTCCTATTTTCTGAGCTTCTTAGGCTTTTAAATTTTTGATACCAGCATCAGGCATAAAGTGAAATCTTACAAAATTGACGTCACCGTGCTCATTTTCAACTTGATATGTGTGAATCCCAAAACCAGGCATATGACGATAACCATCAGGAATACCACGATCTCCAAAAACTAATAGAAACATGTGAAAGTTTTCGGGTCGTAAAGTCAAAAAATCCCAAAAGGTGTTACCGTCAAAGAGGTTAGTCGCGGGATTTTTCTTTTGAGCGTGAACGAATGTAGCAAATATAAGAGGGTCATTGTATGCATACATAGGTGTGTTGAATCCGACTATATCGAAGTTTCCATCTTCCGTGTAAAACTTCACAGCAAATCCTCTAGCGTCGCGTGATGTATCACTACCGCCTCTTTCGATAATTGCTGGTGAAAATCTTGCTGCAACGGGTGTTTTCTTGCCTATTTTGCTAAATAATTTAGCTTTACAGATATGTGTTATGTCATGTGTTACTTCGAAATAACCAAATGCTCCACCCGCCTTCGCATGGACTAATCGTTCGGGTATTCTTTCACGAACAATATGTGTTAAAGAGTCCATGAAATATTCATTAAATATAAGTCTAGTATTTAAAGTGTTTAAAGCCTCTTTTTGTTCAACTGGTGCCCCGGCACTCGTTGTAATTATCCCAATAGGACTCTGAAAAAATTACCATAATTAAAAATAAGCAAAAAGAGTCGATTTAGTTAATAATAAGACATACAACAAACAAAACAAGTGTCGTTTCGAATTTTTTAAATAACTTCAAAAAAGGATTATTCATTAGGCAGTAGGTATAAGCAGGCATACACTTTTTTTATAGGCGCAAACACAGGTGCACTCTTTATTCCCTTGCTCTCATAACGCGATGGGACGGCAATCCGACACGACCGGAAAGTGTTCAACTCCGGGCTGCTGCCTGCTGCTAAGAATTTTCGACCGAAAATCTCAATTACATTTTATTGATCAGACCTGGGATTTGAACCCATATTTCTTTCTTTATTTCATATAATTATGAAAATAAACAATCTATCAATTATTATTATAAATGTTATTGGTATTATCTCAAAAGGTATAAACAAACATTTCGCGATGTTTCTTCAATGGCTACTATTTATGGTACAGCTTTGTGCAAGCTCGTCTGGGTAGGTACCACCAACTCATCAGATATTCTACCGCAAAACAGCAGTACTTGGTATTGTTGTGTTCCGGTTTGAAGGGTGAGTGAGCCAATGTAATTACAGGCACAAGGAACATAACATCTTAGTTTCCAAGGTTGGTGGCGTATTGGCGATGTAAGTGATGGTTAACATCTTTTACAAAGCCAATATCCATGGGTGTTGGTGACCACTTACCATCAGGTGGCCCACGTGCTCGTCCGCCTACCTACACAAAAAAAATTATCCTTAAAAATATTTTATGTAAGTGAATGATGTAATTCGATATCGTTGTTAAAACCTGAAGTAATTGTACAGATTATTTAGTTTACCTGATTTCTCTCCTTAAAAAGAACGATTTGTTGTGCCGCCGGATCTATCATATCTGCAGCAACCGTCATCACCATAATAGTTAACACCAGCTCTATCATTTTTTAGTTACCCACAATATACCAGTCACATAGAAGTATTTCAACAGTAACTTTACTGAAGTGCATCGACTTTATAATACTTTCAGTATCGCGACCTTATCTGTAGTGCATAGATACGACAATAATTAGTGAACTTTATTTTAATTCCTCTTTGTTGTACGCGTAAGAATATTTTTTTAATAAGGTGGCACAATCACTGAAATCAATCTAAAAGTAGTTAGTATGTATAATATCATAATAAATATTGCAATATATACATAGAGTATTTTATTATGATATACCTACACGATTTGACTTTATTTATTACTAAATCAAAATTTTATATTTACTTAGTCGTACTTCTTATTCGGACATTAGGTCGCCAAAATTTCACCCAGCAATATCTTGTATATGTCTGGTCTCCTTACCTATGAAACTATGGCATCAACTATGATCCTCAAAAATTACAATACAAAATACTTATATAACTTACCTATATACCCTTCAAAAAGTGGAAAAACAGATACCTCAAATGCCCGTAATGGCCCGTAATGGCATTTCCCCTGGTTCTGCAAATGTCCACGATTGGCGATAAACACTTGGAACAAATTAAAGCTTAATATTCGGCAAACTACTCGCCGCCTTTTCAATGTAGGTATGTATGTACCTCGCAAACTGTAACAATTTAAAAATATTGATCTTTCTGCAGCATAACCTACGACTACGATTGTTATTATCTATGTATATATATGTATATAAAATAACATGTCCTGACTAAGTAACGTACAAAAATAAGTCAAAATTTCCGTCACGTCCTTTTTCTCTCTTTAGACACCTATTTAAATATTTTAAACAACCCAAAATATCGACATGTATAATATGATTGATTATCATGAAGTAGTATTATATTAATTATAAAAAGGCAAATATTGTGTTGGTGATACATAATACATACCTATTACGTAATATTAAATATAGTGTTCCCTTTAAAAAAATGTTTCGTTAATTATGTTATCAATTAAATTTAACACCAATTAAAAATAAAACATTAATTACAACCAATTTAGTTACTTCTGGCATATAATGTTTATCGGTAACCTTTTTCGTATCTACAATTAATTTATTCTTACATAATTAATAAAAGCTGAAATGCCCCAGTGGTTAGAACACCTGAATCTTAATTGGAGATTGTGGATTCAAACAGGTGAAGAATGCGGATTCAAAAGGTGTTATATTTGTCCTTCCTTGGGGTTCACCCACCATACTACATACCAAATTTCCTCAAAAACGGTACACTGGTTTAGTCATGAAAGCGTTACGGTACAGACAGACAGAGTGAGAATAACTTTCGCATTTCTAATATATGATGTAAGTACAATCACAAATGAAGCATATGATATTCAGTGATGCTTGCCCGGGTTTGAACCTACGATCATTGACTATAAGATTTATTGAATCTATTCTCTATGAAAAATATAATTCTTTGTGACCCCGCATTTTTATTATAATACATTATAACACGATTAATTTTCATATTTTATTCTTATATAGTCTACTATTGAATTCAAACTATATTTACTATATAATCTATGTCGTGGCCAATCGAAGTGTCACCGTAAATAGCAGTGTCAAAAGTCTCTAAAATACACATAATTATTTAAGTATTTTATTTTTTGAAACCTATATATGAAATAGAACAATGCTAAATCTTTAGTACACCATCAACACAGTATCAACATAATAACATTCCTTGCATTCTCTATATCTTCTTCATAATGGCAAGGTCGCCAAAGGATGATCCAAGATTTAATGACAATACATGGAACTATCACGCGGAAACCGGCGAGAATTGTACATCTGGTGGTATAAATGAATTAAAACAAGCACAGTTACCACCTAATACTACCGTAATTCCCGAAAACATGTATGGAAGATCGAATTTCAGCAATGATGTTTATATTAACAAACCTTTTAACATGCAGACAGGCGATAATGCTTCAAATAAAGACGACAAAATGTCATACAATACCATGCCGAATGTAAATCGTCAAAATTATGGTAATGCTATGTTAAATTTAGGTAATGGACAAGTTGTCAGGGTATTTTACGATGAAAATAACCAGCAACTTATATTCCCGATGTCAGGACAATATGAATTGTTCAATCATAACCAAAGCCTCTGTGATGTTCCCCTGCAAACACAACCCTCACATCTGTTTACATTAAACCAGGACTTTAATGTGAACAATAATGTTCACATGCAACCATCAACAGCCACAATACAACCTAGCTCATATAACCAAGAAAATGTAAGCCAGACATCTAATATACCTACATCAAATTTTTTAAAAGAAGTATTGGGCAATTGGGAACCTAATTCATCTGGTACTTATTCACCCTTTGGTCAAAATTACCCTCTTAATCACCCTGATGCACCTACCATTGTAAACAATAATCCAACCATAGAGCCATCAATGACTCAAATAAAACCGGATAATTCACCTAAGAGGAATGAAAATTGTCCCTTAGCTGACACAAGTAATAAAAAACGTATAGTAGCTGAAGTTAAGCCAATGCGTCCAAGATATTCAGATGTGTTAGCCAAAAATACAAAAAGCACTCAACCAGATGCAACTAAGAAGGTTCAATCTCAATGCAGTCCTGAAAATAAAACTCCAAATAAACCAAATCTTAAATCTGAAAAAATTTCAACAAATATGAAACATCTAAATGAGGAGAACAAACTTAAAACTGAGAAGAAACCTCACACAAATACCATATCGTCTGGTAGTGAATCTGGTGATATAAACACCGATGAAATTGAAAAACATCAAAAGAGTAACAAAAAGTCAAAGAACAAGAGAAATAATATGTCTCGTAGGTGGTCATCGCTAGATGACATAACAGGTGAGGAAAATGGGAGCTTCGACCAAGAGAGTGAGGGTAACTTTATGTTTGTAAAGAATGATTCAGAAAAATCAATAAAGAAGGAAAGAAAGCAAGAAAAGTCTAAAAATATGGAAAAGAGCTTCGAAAATGAAGATAATGCCCTTGATGATGAAGATGAAGATGAAGAAAAATCTCAATTCGTACTACAAGATGTACAAAATGAAGCAAACAAAACAAAAAAGAGGAAGGAGCCTCGCCACCATAAAATTTCGAAATCTGTTCAGGAGAAAAAGAAAGGAAATCAGACAAAACTGAGAAGAAACAAGCCTGGGTATATGGGTTTAGTGCAGAACTATCTAGAACACTGGGGTGAGGTATCATGGAAAGCTCTTATTTGGTTTTTCTACTTACTCTCGGATATCTGCCATATGAGTCTTCATCTATCATTCGACTTGTGAGTTTGAACATATTTATTAATCATAACATCAATATTAATATATATAAAACTTACATAATATTGCATTACAGATGTACATCAGTATTTACTCAAACGTATGTGAGCTCCCAAGCAGTGTGGCGTAGTAGCAAGGACTGGCTCTCCAAACTTGGGGAAAATAAATATTTAATGTACATTGACAGAAAATTTGGACATACCAAGTTTGGTTTTTGGAGAAAACTAAAATGGTTTAGAAAAGGTATGATATATATGTCATATTTTATTGCTATTTTAATTTGTACCAATGATAATACTCAGAATATAAAATATCATATTTGATACATTATATTCTGAGCGTTCCTATTGGACTGTACTGGGTGTTCTGACTGTTCCTGTTGGAACAGACTGCTATTTTTAATAGTATGTAGTTAAATAATGAAACACAGCTAATTGCAGATATAATTACTATAAAATAATTAAATCAAGTTAAAATATTTGTAAAACATTCTATATTAGGTGTTATTATCTTTGAATAGAAACTGAAATGGACAACGGTAATGATGCAACAAAACTTAATTCAAACATACCGCTGCCGGCAACTGGTGAGGAAGCAATGAAACGTTTGTTGGCTTGTAAAGGCAAGGATCCATATAGGTGAGATATATTTTTTTTTAAATTGATATGCTCCTTAACATATTTTTATAAAAATATAACAACAAACAACAAGTCTCAACTGTAATACATACATACATATAAGGACATTGTTTGACGATTGAATATATAAATTATATATTACGTTTTTATTTCTTTTATTGTTAAGTTTTGAATGCAGCATATAGATAAACCCATTAATCTACAATATTAATTTAAAAATATATTTTATAATTTTTGTTTTTTTTTGTCTTTCCAGCATCTTAGGTGTAAGTGTGACATGCACAGACGAGGAGATAAAGCGTTATTACCGGAGACAAGCATTCCTCGTCCACCCAGACAAGAACCAGCAACCAGGTGCCGAAGAGGCCTTCAAAATACTGCAACATGCTTTCGATCTCATTGGAGAGCCGGTATGAACTTAATCAGTTAAGCACTTTAAAATAAAAGTTATGAATCAATATAGGCCTAAAAATTGCTATCGTTTTTATGACTCTTTTGTCTCCCTTTTTGCCTGGATTATAAGGTCTCTCTCATTCCTCTCATTTGTGTATGATATAAATAATAATATAAGCTACAAAAACTTCGGGTGTATATAATGCGTACATGCGTGCGGACACTTTATTTCCTCATTTTTACTATCCGATGTGATGGCATTTCGAATTCGACACCACTGCAAATAGACCGTTTTACGTGCTCAGCACGGCACTGGAGCATAAATACTGACAGTTCCTTGTGTGTGTTTACCAAACGTGCGCGTGCGCAGGAGCGGCGCGAAGCGTACGAGCGGCGCGCGCAGGAGTCGCGCCACGCGGAGGCGGCGTGGGGCGAGTTCAGCGTGCTGCTCGCGCAGCTGCACGACAAGATGGAGTTCGCCGCCAACACCATCCGGTAAACGCGTCTCACAGATGCCTACAGCTTTCATTGTTTTTATCGCTACTCCATTTTTGTAGCTCCATCCCAGAAATGAGAACAAGCGAACGAGACCATACACATCGATAATAATAAGTGTGGCGGCGATGTTTCTATTGCTACATTTACATAAGACTACTTCCTTTTTATATTTATTGTTAACTATGATTTATACTATACAATGAATATCCTTATTTTATAAATGGAGCATGATCTAAATTTGAAAATTAAATTTAATGTGTATAAGTAAAAATAAACATACAGAAAGGCTGACGAGCAAGTCAGCATGTGGCCACCACCAATCAAAGACACTGTAAGAGAAAAATAAATAAATAGTAACTGCCTGCATCGATGCGGCCACTAACCATGGACTTTAACTTAAAATGTTAATGACGTTTTTGATGATATTGTCTACCTGTAACTGTAACTACACTATTTCGCTTCGAGAAGGAAGCGCTTCCGTAAAGTGTGTCTGACCGCTGGCCCTGGCTGGCCCCTCCCCCAGGTGCACGAACTGCGGGCGGCGCCACAAGCGCGTGCTGACGGAGCGGCCGTGCTACGCGGCGCGGTACTGCGCGCAGTGCAAGATCCGACACTCCGCCAAGGAGGTGCGTCTGTTCACCACCACACACCACACACTCCTGTACATTGAATTCACAACCTGTCTGGGCTTTTCATGACATGTCAAAACTAGTCGTTTGTCGTTGAGGATTTATAATTTGGAGTTTATATATAGCTCGCTTCTTCTTTATAAAATATAGTACCTCGAAATAATGTATATAAGATATAAACATATCCATAAAATACGACCCGTTTCTCAAATGAACGTTGAAGTAATGCTGACGATTTGACCTATTTGGTATTATTGGTTCTGCTTTATAAGCAGAATTTTTTATAACACTATGTATAATAAAAAAAATACATAACTATTAAAAAAAAGCTTAAATTATATAGTTACTGAATTGTGACACTACAACATTGAACATACAACAAGCAAGTTCATATTTATTTTTAATTATTGTAATTTGTGGTATATAAAGGGTGACATCTGGGCGGAATCAAGTATGATGGGCCTCCTGGTCATGTACTACGCCTGTATGGACGGTGCGGTCTATCAGATAACACAATGGGCCAGTTGTCAGGTTTGTGAGAGCTTACTGCTAATTTATAATTTTTAGCGTTTTAGTTTTTTTTATTATTTTTGTTTATATAATGTAAATGTTTATGTAATGAAGTGAAAGAGAACTATCAACATACTCAATAGTTTATCTATATTTTCTTTTTTTAAAACATGTTTCAACATAAAATTATTGAAATTTTTAATATACATTTTACTTTGCCTATTATATATAATTCATAAATAATTATTATAATTCTTTCAAAGCCATAAAATTATAAACAAAGTTTTGTTTTTGTGCAGATATTTATATATTTTGTTTTTGAATAGAAGAAAAACCTCAAACAACTGAGGCCAGACTGTCACGTGGTGCAGTACAGGATCGTTCTCGGGAACAAGGCGGCCGCCGCCTCTGATATCAACCAACGACCATCCACCGGGTAAGGAAAAAGAAATACATAATATTTCTATAAACTTTAAGTATGTATTTAAAACAAAAGTAGGAATCAAATTTCGTGGAAATGAAGCAATTTCAACCCCAAGCCACTGCCACTACACACAGTACTAAATAGTATTCTGTATTATATTACTTATTTATTACTATTTATAAATAATTCTTGTTGCAGTCATGATCCTAATCTGGAAGAATTTCTCAACAACCTGTACAGTAAGTCTGGGGTTTCGCCAAACACGACAAGCTCCAAACAGTCGCCCTCTGAAACTGCAGATGCGAAAAAACGACGCAATAAAAAACCTAAAGTTTAAGATAATCTGTAATTGCCTCTAAAAAACTTAAAATAAACCCAACCCACATACCGACAGGCATGATTTCGCGCCATTTCATGTCTGTCATTCCGTCGTAATATTATCTGTGAAAAATTGCCTTTGATATAAATAGTATATATTATATTTAATAAATGAACATAATTATTATTCTGTAAAATTCTACCGTATAAAACAGAGCAGATTACATTATTATTAATAAACGGCACTTTGAAGATGGATAAACGATATGCGTACTTCAGAAGTTAAGAGACCTAAACGCGTTACTGTTAAGCGATATTCAATCTTATTGACAAAGACAAAGTACATATTTATTTTTCGTCATGCGCAGTAGGTGTATATAGATCTCAAAATTTTGGGTGATCTTAGTGAGTAAAATTTAAAGCGTTTCATCGCAATTTGCTTAGAATTTAATATATCTCCAAAAAAAATTAAGTTTTTCTTTTCAATTTATTAATATTTTTCAATTTAAAACTAATTAACTTTCTCATAGCACATAAAATAGCCTTCACTTCTATCGATTATTTTTTATAGGATAGTAAATGTGTAAATTTTACATGCGAATTATTTTTATTAAATCAATCCATTATTTAATAAAATCATTCACATTCATGTTGGGAATTTACATAATTAAAAAGAATGTTTCAGCTTATACATTTCTTACTTTTTGCCTTCATATTATCGATTATAGTTTTTATGAACAAATAAAGTTAAAAGTTTTGTTTTTATGTTGAATGTCTGGTTTGTTTTAATTTTATATAACTGCTATTGAGTATTAATTCGAAGTAATGTATGTAAAAACTAACAAGGCAATCTCTCCACTCATAGAAAAATAAACATATAGTACAATCATTACAATACAAGTACAATCAATTATAATGGAATGATACATTATTCTTATTTTAAATAATATTTCCAGAAAAAATCTATGCATTATGTAATAATTTTATAAGCTATTTTAATATTTTCTTTAAAATACTAAGTCATTAAAACGAATATTATGAATAATATTATTAATTTCGAAATAACGTGTAGTGTTCATTGTGTATGAATTGATTTTTATGATATTTTTAAAGTCGATCATTTTGCTGGCACAAAAGTTTAAGAATTCTTAATCAATTATGCTTATAATTTTTAATATGAAAACTATTTTCAATGTAATTGAAACGACGTCAATTTAACCCCGGTGTTTAATGATGTATAATTATTAGTAGTTTAATTATTAATATTTTCAAGTATGATTAACATTACACACTACATCAAAAGTAAACACGTTCTTAATTTTTTTGCCAATCAAATATCGACGTCACATAACACGTAGACGTTAAGCAGGGTGACATGACGCCCCACTGCCTCTACCAGAGATTATTGTTAATTAAGCTAGGAGGATCGCTGTCCCATTCACTGTGCGTAGGCATTCGCGCTTCATGTGTCAAGTAAAGATGTGGAAATGAACTCTTTTTCTTTTTTAATACCTTTTATAGAAACCCTAATAATGATTGTAACCAGCTCAATCTCAGTATTCATGCACGATTTATATTAATTTTGTACCAAAGCTTTTTATTTACTACATTAACCCTTTCCGTATATGCGTTTTTCTATGTCGCCTTCTCCATACAAGTATGTTTTTCCATAAGGTCAGTTCTGTAGTATGATGGATTAGAAATTACCAACAAAGATGGAGCGTCTTTAGTGCAACAAGTGTGTTATTAAGTTGGCATATTACATTTCTTAAAATACACACTGCCACACTGGTGTTGCCATAGTGATTACGATTTATTTATTGAAACCTAAAAAACTGTCATATTGCATATAATATTAGTAATAGTACTCATTTGTTACATATTTGTTTTTAAAAATTGAGATTTTAGTTATAAGTGTGAAGAAAATTCAAATTTGATTATAATACATCTTTATTTATACAGAGAGGATTATTCCATTAGGACATCACTTCCCTTCCAATCCTTGTCTGTAACAATACAATCTTCATAATTCCATTTAGGGAACATGCGCTTGTACATGTTAAGAAGTACTGTATCTTGAGATTTCAGCTGACCATCAAATACGCATTTCATGTGGCCATGTGTTCCTAAAACATTTAATTTTTTGGATGTATGGTTTATATGTGACAATGTAGACAATAGACAATCGTAATATATTTTGATAGAAGTTTTATCATGTTTAATTGAAAAACACGCAAGTTCAATTCTCTTGGCGAGGTAAGCATGCAACCATGTAGCTTTCTGTTATTTGTTTCAAACTTTGGTTGTGAACTTACTCGCCTATGGTGAGTTAGTTTCCGTATTTACAAACATACTAATTTCGTCCAAGCATGCTATTTGTTTGCTACTATGTACCTGCTCATTAGCAGTGTTCCCCACTTATATACACGACTATACATACATATTATACAAATAATTATATCATGTTTCATGTAGAAGTTAACATAAAACTCAACACCATTAACTTATTTTTGTTTTGATACTATAGAGGTAAACTTATTCATATTTCATATATACCTAAAGGTTCCTTAATGTGACCAGTACGTCCATATTTAGTTCTTAACTTGCAAGGTTTGAAGTACACCACATCATCTCTATTAAAGAACATAAATCGTATAACAGCTGATTTCTTGTGAACCTGTAAGTTAAAAACAATTTGATCATGATTTCATGTGTAAAAATATATATAAATAGTAGTAATATATAACAATCATACCCAGTAATATATACCTAGTACGTTACTAGTAGCACAAATATTTTGTATCCTCAAAATATTTGCCATATCTGTTATATGATATGCCAGTAAACTAGTTTCAACTTATATTTTTTGTGGCCACATTTAGTGGTTGTAGTACCTAAGATTTGAGACTCATGTGCTACTTTTTATCCTACATAAATCTCGTACAAATAGCAGCTTGAGTCCTGACATCAGAATGACCATAATAAAGTACACTTATTTTAGTGTCTGCTATAAAATAATAATCTTGACAAAGCCTACCTTATATGGGTGACCAGACAGCACAATCCTCTTTATTATAAGTCTATCAGGATTGCATGATAGAAGTACTCCTGATGCAACAAGTTGTAATTTTGTATTTTTCTTTTCCTGTTAAATAAAATTGTCTTGTCACTAAATTATATGTTTATATAATTATATGTTTTAAGATAAAATTGAAACAAAAAAAAAAGTTACTAAATTGTCATTCAATGATATCAAGTTCTATTATATGAGATATTTACTTTGAAACATAAAACTGTTGACGGACTAAATTGTATGGGTGCATAAAATGTTGCCACACAAGTAGATCCTGGCTGGAAGAATCGTTCGTACTGAAAAGAAATATGATATTATATTTAGTGTATCAAATTAAAAATTATTGATTATATGGTTTATGTTACTTCATATGCAGCATCAACACAAGTATCACCTTAAAAAAATACACAAAATAAATGCTACCACAAGTTGGTGATACCCAAATTTTGGATAACTTCCTACTTGCATTTTAACAGCAATTAAGAATAAAAAATATATATCTGTACAAACCTTATGTTTACTTCCATTGGTGTGTTGACTAAATATTGGATTGACAATAAACCTTCTATATCCCACTTGAAATATAAGCCTCTCTTTACTCTTTATTGGCTCATCACTTACTCCAGTGCGTTTTAGAACTACATTCATTAATGACATTTTATGTTCATGAGGTAGAAGACCAAACACCGATATAGGAGCATTAGCATTGGCTGCAGTGAATGCTTTCCATAAATCTTGTCGTACACCTTTTACATGAATTGTTATGTAGAAACCATACTGAAATCAATTGAACTGGGTAAGTAACAAGTAAATAACAATATCCTCATCTACTTAATTGATGAAAATGTTTATCACCATGTTAATAAGACTTTCTTCAAGCTCTTTGAAAACTCGTCTCCTTGTTCGGTCGTAATTTTCAAATTGAAATATTTTAGCATAATCCTCTGGAAGATTTTCTTTAGGATCCCAGGCTGAGGTTCTAAATGACTCTAAACCTCTGTACCTCATAAATCTCTCTCTTGCTGGTACATCTTGTGGTGTATCAACTTCATCTGGAAACTGTTGGTCTTCTCTAGCAGCAGCCAATTTCTTGAGCATTTCATGTTCCTCAAAACTGTCAATTGTAGCATCATATTTTTCATCAGTCGGACCAACCTCTGATTCAGTAACAGATTCAAAATCATTATCAGCCTCATTTGCCTCTTGGTCTGAATTATCTTCTTCACATGACATGAACTCATCATCGTCATCTTCATCATCTTCATTTCCACTATCCTCTTCAGAACCATCACCTTCCACATCGGACTCAACAATCCAAGCTGCCTGATAGTCTGACCAACCCTTTGGAACTTTCTTCACTTTTTTCTTAGTATCAATATTTGCTTGTTTGATTTCTTCATCAGTAGGCCATGTTTGCTCTGCTTCCATTGGATTTGGAATATTTTCCGATACTAAAGATTCCTGCTTATTTGGATCGGCTACTTGTAATACAGATACCTTAGTGACTTCAGCATCCATTGTGTCCGATTTAGTATTATCCTTGACAAGATTTAAAGGATGTGGGTCATCAAGTCCATCAATCCGAGACATTTGAAAATCTCCCAAGCCAGTTATATGAATCAATCCATTAACATTTAAAGGCATGCCTCGTAAGTAACCACTAATTTTTAGTGAACCACTATCACCCTCTGCATCTGGTACATACTCAACATCCTCAGCAAGCAAGTAAGGTCTCCTTTCTCTATGATGTATAATGTTTCTTTTTTGGTTACCAATTCTACGTAGTACATTCAAACCATCAGAACTCTTATCTAGCTGCATAATTTTTTCTTCTGGTAACCATTTTGATACAAGTTTCTGTACATTTTGCTTTTCACTAGTTCTTTTCTTAGGATGTACTCCTTCAATGTCCATGGCCACTACTATAGGTGTGGGCATGCCTTGAGCCATAGCTAATGCTAAAGCTTTCTCTCCCCAATCATCAACTGGTTCATCAAGAGCAGAACTAACAAACAACACTGTGTCGGCAATTTTTAAAGTATCGAGAAGACTGAATTCATTATCTATGTCAGGACAAATAAATGAAAAGCGTTGCTTGAAGTTAGGTAGCCTGAAAAATAATTATTGATTTTTTATAAAAGTAGTAATAATAATATTATATAATTGTTACTTTATATAAAAGACTTGAGAAAAAAGGGATCTGTTGATTCTTACCCAATATGCAATATTCCTTTTGAAGACTGGCTAACAACAGCACCGTCAGAACATGTCTTCAATATAACTAATGCTGACTGAACGTCCAGCTGAGCATTAAGGGGCACGACACACACAAGGAACGGAGGGTTCCGATTTCCACCAAGCGCACGTTTTTTGGACAGTACTTCTTCGCGTTTATTTTTACGAATTTGTAATGCTTGATGACGTCTTTCATCTTTCTTTAGTATATGACGATTTCGACGTACAATTTCTTTAACATTCACTTTTCCTGTAATATTTTTTCATTAATAAATAAAATATATTAAAAACAAACGCAAACGCTTTCTTTTATTATTAACCTGACCTTTGACTGCAGCTGATATACCCCGTTTCGATCTGTGACGAGATTTATGAGCTTTATTGCTCTGTTTCAAGGTTCCAGAACGATGTGCTTGTTGCATTTTAATCACATAAATTGAAACTAGAAAATAAACAGTTGCTTCGAACTAAAATAACATTTGTCACAACTCACATGGCATGGCCCTCTGATTTAAAAAATGTGACAATGATTTGACAAATGTCATTATTCATTAAGGATTTCATTAAATAGATAATAAAAATTAAAAACATAAAACGATATCGGTATTTTTATAAAGCTTGTTATAAAACAAAGAGAAAATCTTTTAAGCAGTAAATGCACGATTATAAAAATATACTTTTATATAGGACATGCATAATATGACATATTATTATTTTATAAATACAAAATTATTGAATAGACTACAAAAATAAAAGTTATGAGTTTAATAAACAAAACTATTAATATAATATTTAATGGAACTATTAGGAATCAATATATATATTTAGCAAATCTTTAAGGCATTTTGTTTTGATGCTTTTTAGCTCTTTTGTCAAAACAGTTGCACACATGCTAAGGCAACATTTTACACGCCAACATCACAGGTCACGTGACATGACGTTGTGGACGTGTCATTTGTGAATAGCTCGTTGGTGGCGTTGCGCAGGTTCATTTTTGTAAAAGTCTAGTTGGAGTCTTATTATTGAACAAAAGTTGAATGGTTTCATTCGAATTGATCAGTTGATATTTTAGTTAGGATAGTTAAATCACAGTAAATCATAATGGCGAGTGAGTATCCTTTATATTAATCCTTGAAATAAGTGAATATATATTATAGACACGTATCATATAGTTTGACTAAAGATTGTGTGTTAAATTCAATATTAATGTGATAAACTTGTAAAGTAATTAAGGTTTTTTATATTCTAGTAAAATTCCTCGAAGTAATAAAACCGTTTTGCAGTATATTGCCTGAAATAGCAAAACCGGAGAGAAAGGTAAGTCCGCGACATGTTAACATTTTGTATTAATTTCTAAACTATATTTGCTATATAGGCTTTAATCATGTTGTTTCTAATTCAATTAAGCATATTGAAAGCCAAGCTCCCATTCTTAAAGTGAAAGTATCTTATCCTAACCTATATTGTCATCAGATAGCTGTAAATTTTCGAATACCAATTAAGTTGAAGTTTTACTTTTCAGATTCAATTCAGGGAAAAAGTATTATGGACAGCAATTACGCTATTTATTTTCTTAGTATGCTGCCAGGTAAGCAAATACTATTTATGCCACCAAATATATATCAGTGCACTCCATATGTTATTTAATTTAAAATGTAGACATTGTAACACTACACACAATGTATAAAACATTAGGTACATTAATTCATTATTTTAAACAATAAGTATGTTAGATATAAAAAGTGAAAGGTAAGATCAAAAAACGCTTATTATATAATATATAGAATATAGGAAGTAACTGGATTGAAAAAATAATAATAAAATGTTATACCTACCCTAAGAAAATGGAACTACTGTAATTTCTTTGATAAACAAGTCTTTGCTGAGGTCACCGGATTACTTAATTTTTGTTATAAATAAAAGATACAAACAAATGGCTCTATATAAAATACTTCATTTACAATAATATTAATACAAAGTTTATTAAATTTAACCATAAATAGGTCAGACCTAATTTAACCATAAATAGAACACATTCACTTCAATTGAAATTAACAATATTATTTTTAAATGTTTATTGATAACTCATGTAAAAAAAATCTTTCTAGATCCCATTATTTGGTATAATGTCATCGGACAGTGCAGACCCGTTCTACTGGATCCGTGTGATCCTGGCTTCTAACAGAGGAACTCTTATGGAACTTGGTATCTCTCCTATTGTCACATCAGGTCTTATCATGCAACTGCTAGCTGGAGCAAAGATCATTGAAGTTGGTGATACTCCAAAAGACAGAGCATTGTTCAATGGAGCTCAAAAATGTAAGATATTAAATTATAGAATTACCCATGATTTGTGTTTGTAATATGGCACAAATTTCATGGCCTTTGTAGAAATTATTAAGATTTTATAATAAATACAAACTTTTAAATATTTGTATGGAGTTACAGATGCTATAATAGTATTGTTAGTGGTATAATAATATTTTAAAGGCAATTTGCCAATTTCTTCTAACACTTATAATTCAGGCAAAATGCCAATATATATATATATGTATATAAATTTCTTTAGCATTATTGGTTAATTATTTTTTTGTAATACTAAAAATTACTTTATACTAAGCCAATTAAATATTAAAAAATATTAAAAAAGATTACAATATAATAATATGTTTTCATAACTTATTTCTTGTCTGCAGTGTTTGGAATGGTTATAACAGTTGGTCAAGCCATTGTGTATGTAATGACTGGAATGTATGGAGAGCCAAGTGAAATTGGTGCTGGAGTATGTCTTCTTATCATCATACAGCTGTTTGTTGCTGGATTGATTGTTTTACTGCTTGATGAGCTGTTACAAAAAGGTTTGCATATTACAAATATTTGGGTTTGAACAAAAAATGTTCTGAGACAGGAGTATAATTTTCACTCAGATTGCCATTGTTACATTGTGTTAATTTATAATTATAATTTGTTTCAGGATATGGTTTGGGTTCTGGTATTTCTCTGTTTATTGCCACAAATATTTGTGAAACAATTGTATGGAAAGCCTTCTCTCCTGCTACCGTCAATACTGGTAAGTCATGGACTGTTGTCATTTATTTATTACATTACTACAAATAATATGTACTGAAAGGTAATATTGATACTGATGATATACTGAAAGTTAATATAGGAGACAGCCAGGTACACAAAAATAAAATATGTAACTAGATGGAATACTTTATTATTATACAATTCACACAAAACAATATAGAAATTTACTGTTTCTTCTATTAGGTCGCGGCACAGAATTTGAAGGTGCAGTGATAGCGCTTTTCCATCTTCTCGCCACAAGGCCAGACAAAGTGCGTGCACTTCGTGAGGCCTTCTACCGCCAGAACCTGCCCAACCTCATGAACTTGCTTGCTACCGTACTGGTGTTTGCCATAGTTATATACTTCCAGGTATGTATCCTATGCTTTTTATTCAGAATAACAAAAACTGTGGTAATAGGAAAAAAAGGAAAGTCATTGTAGAAAATTAAATGTTTACATAAAGTTATTCTGTCTGCTAAAATTTATAGTTATTTATGTTATCCTAATTAATATTATAAATGCAGATATAAGTTTATTTATTTGTTTGTTTAGCTTAAAATATTAAAATTAGAGATTATTTGACTTGTACACAATGTCTGCATATATTTTTTTTAAATGTAAAAAAGTGAAAGGTCATAAAACCAGACACTTATTATACTTAAGAATACAACCTGGTATGCTTATTTAAAAAATTTGTGTATGCAGAAGTATTAAGTTATTTATGTAAATATTACTTAATTTTTATATTATCTTTATGACTGTAAATATTTATCTACTGCTAAATAGTTACTACTAATCCGTATATTTATTGCAGGGATTCCGAGTGGATCTACCTATCAAGTCAGCGCGCTACCGCGGCCAGTACTCGTCGTACCCTATCAAACTGTTTTATACTTCCAACATTCCCATCATTCTGCAATCTGCACTTGTCTCCAATCTTTATGTTATATCACAGGTAATTTCGTTTGAAATGTTTAATTGATTTTGCCAGTATATTAACTATTATTATAATTTCAATAAAAAACATTAAAGATTTGTTAGGAATATACATGTAATGTTCTTTCTAATTTGCATGATTGTTTATATTACATTTTAATAATTATTGGTCAAAATAAATTACATATATCATTATATGTATTTAAATACTATTTATAATATCAACATATAAATAAGTTCATCTATCTCTACAGATGTTGGCCGTCAAATTCAGCGGAAACTTCCTAGTCAATCTCCTGGGAGTGTGGGCTGACGTGAGTGGCGGCGGGCCCGCCCGAGCCTATCCTGTCGGTGGTCTCTGTTATTACTTTAGTCCGCCGGAGTCTCTCGCACACATCGCCCACGACCCCTTACATGCCGTCCTCTACATCATCTTCATGTTAGGATCCTGCGCCTTCTTCTCCAAAACATGGATTGATGTGTCCGGATCTTCAGCTAAGGATGTAAGTGAAATGATTTTAACTTTATAGTTCTTGTAAAACGAAATATCATTACATTGTATGATCATGTTTTTTTTACTGTATGTCTTTACATATTAATAAGAATAATTATATTTTAATATGCAGGAATCTATTTCTAAAACATATTATATTGTTCAGGTGGCGAAACAACTGAAAGAACAACAGATGGTGATGCGCGGCCATCGCGACAACTCGATGATCCACGAACTGAACCGATACATCCCCACCGCGGCCGCCTTCGGAGGTCTCTGCATCGGCGCTCTCTCAGTCCTCGCAGACTTCCTCGGAGCTATCGGCTCGGGCACTGGTATCTTACTCGCCGTCACCATCATCTACCAGTACTTCGAAATATTCGTTAAGGAACAAGCCGAAATGGGCGGCATGAGCACACTTCTATTCTAAGCCTCAGTCTGATGTCAGGCGAAGCGGCTAGAATGTAACTGTTAGGTTTCCACGAGTGATTGTGTCGTCGAATTTGTTTTTCGTATTTTTTTTTATATTATCGCGATGTTCTAGCCGTTGCGTTTGTGCGTGCGAGTGTGTGGGTTATGTGCTATTTATATGAGATGAACTTTATATAATAAAATAATTTACGAGAATTACAGACTTTTCTTTTTTCCTGTGACAGATCGAAGGCCACGCCGGTGTTTTATTGTAGGTCTAATTCATGTGCTACTACTATGTGCAATAATTCAAAACAATTATACATACATTTAAAAAGTAGTAATAGAAGTTATTGTATATCTTTATTAGATAATGTCAAATGTTGTACCACTTTTATGTAACCTGCATTTAAACTGAATCAGTCTACTTTTCAAACAATTAATCATTGTAAAATGTTCTATCGCACGAAGCTTAATTTGTACATCTGTTTGTATTGAATTACGTTTTAAAAGACAATTGTAAGCTCTATTAGATGTTACTTTTCCCGTTATCTGTTAATTATGAATATTTTAAAAACTGATTCATATCATTAGTAGAATAAGTGAGACCACTCATAATTATTGTTTACAATACCTGTTGTTTTATGTATGATATATTATATTATACAGTTTACCACACTTTCATGTCAATAAATAAAACGAATTATGTAATTTTTGTTTTTATTTACAAACCAAATTCCTCTGGAATACATACTATTTGTCGTATCTTTCTCTGTTTACTTAAATGAACATATTATTTTCAAAAGGCTTAAATAAAACAATTAAGATTTTAGTATTTAACTTTATTCTCTTTACTAGACATGCAAAATACAAAGACAAAAACAATTCACGATTTATTTACTTTAACCCTGTTAAATTATAGCTGTTGTGTGTGTCAAGGTTGGAAAACGTTGATTATAACTCAAAAGATTATGGGAATATGGTAACGAAAGTATTACAACATTAAAAGGGGTATCATTCAAGTAAAAAAATAAAATATATATATACAAATATTTCATGAGATCTTAGCGTTCCAGACTAAATAGATTGGAACCGAATCAAAGGAATAAAAAAAAATGTAGGTGCCACATGTAAAATTGTTAAATATGAACCTAAACCTCCATATGGCACAACACTTATAGGTAAGTATATTTTACTACACATCAATAGGCACTTTGCGTCACTCAACGGTAATGTAAGGAAACTTTTTATTGCTTTGTTAACAATCCTGGAATCGAACAACAACATAGCTTGTCTCTTGGTCCCTCGCCAAGGTACAACTGCAACACAAGATTTGTCACGGAAGACTAAGACGTATCCTCACATCGTACTTTATCATATTGAAATATAACAATCTCCAAACCATTCCTAGAGAATAGTTTCATATCCCTGTTTTACTAAAAATAGATCTCTTAACAAAATACCCGATAAATATAGCGGTAAATAAACCACATCTCGATTTTAATATACCGTCACTGACGAAATATCAGATTAACATTTCAATTTATAAAATATATTTTACAATTTATTCGATCGAATTCCACCCAAACTTTTATTTCAGTAAAATATCCGACATCCAAAGATTTTCTGAACCAAGGAAACTAAACATCATAGTTCGCTAATTATATTTTTATCATTAGCAAAAACAATTTTGTAGTAATTTTTACAAACCAGAAATAAAAACAGTAAGCATTTCTAAATTTTTTTCTATTAATTAACTATGTACAAAGCTTGTTTATACTAATATATCATTTTATAGGCTTGTTAGAATATTATCTTTTTATTGCGATAAATATTGATTGGTGTTTCAGTTCTTAGTCATTTGGAAGGTAAATTACAAGTTAGTAAAAACAAAAAGAAACTAAAAAATGGCTATAATGAGAAAAAAAAACATTTATTAAAACAACATTTTGAAAAGTAATGAAAAAAAAAACAAAGAAATAACTAAAGATAACAGTGCCAATTATTTTCTAATAAAATATGGAGTCAAACTTGTGTAATCTTAGAAAAAAGATAATGTTCCGTGATAGTGTAGTTTGTACCCCACATTTCAACAGTGAAAAGTAACTTCTTAATATCAAAAAGTAAATTTCAAAATGTACATCAATCAACAGCGATCTCGAAAAGAAATTAACTAGGTACAAGAGTGTCTAAAAGTTGACTGTCCCAATAAAATAATAAAATATAATCTAAAATATAACAACAAAAATCCATTTCAGCCGCACCAGGCAACATCAATCAAGTACCCTACGCGATTATTTAACTACCAACTAGGATTTCGCTAATTTTTCTTCCATCATTTGTACATGCGTAATAGCGCTTATAATTTATGTCTACTCGTCGAACTATTAAATATGGTATTTTAGAATATATCCGAGGGTTGCCCTCCTTCAAATGCAACACGCAATAAAGCTAAACAACCTTGCCAATGCGCAACATCTTCAAAAGTAATTATAATACATTTTTTATTGTTATATAGATGGGATCAATGTGAACTACAAAAAATATTTGACAATTGTAAAAGTGCACAGGTAACAATAGAACAAACACTTTCTTTGCAAGCTCTCGATGAAAGCATTGTCAACATAAGGTCACCCATTTATAACAGGTCCGTTTGGTGATTTATCTCAAAACTAATTTATTTACTGCAATTAGAAATAACAATAAAACTGTAACTTAATATAACAATTACTGTTCCAGAGCGCACTAGCCACAGCAAGTTGCAATTATAATAGTATTATTTGGTGTTAAGCAACAGTCTCTATTTCTTCCTGCATAACAGCCTGTTTTTCGGCCGCTGCTATAGCTTTAGATGGAGTGGTGTAAGGGAGGGTTTTTAACTTGCGTGCTTCGCGTCTCTGTTTCTTTTGTTGCATGACCAGTCTAAGTTGTTCAAGCTTGCATTTAGTTTTTGAATTATCCATTGCTAACATTTTCGCCATATCGCATTTCTTGCATGTTTCGCCTGGTATCGATTTTCCTTCACAAGAGATACACACATTAGGATCCAATCTATTGCACTGACAGGTTTTGTGGTCACATATACAGCCCTTGCCCGAAGTAGAAGGGAGGTGGCCATCACACTGTCCGTAAGAACATGAGGGTTGACTGCAACCAAGGCATTTTCTGGCTTCGTCGAGATTTATAGTCGAACACGAATGTTTAGATTCTTTCTGAAAACAGAAAGAAAGTAATGTAAAGTAGCAGCAAATAACCTCCATTGATGAGCAAAAACCTCCCATCCTCTATTGGAGAAGTTTAGGAACTTATTCCACTACAATGATCCCATGTCATGCTCTCAATTTTACTTTGTGCGGAGATAGGACATGCATTAGAATTCATTATAGAACAATAATAATCTGCTATATTAAGCACTACAAAGTACAAATATTTCTTGATTTATATATCTTTATTTATGAAGCCAGTTAATTATAAACACAAGGAACATAGCTCATTAGTTCCCAAGGTTGGTGGCGCTTTGGTGATGTAAGGAATGGTTAATATTTCTTGCAGCTTAGTCTTACATAAGGTGACATATTTGTCAGTTTGCCTACATATGAGCAAATTGAATTGTTATAAAAACAAATTAAGCACATGAAAATCATTGGCACTTGTATAGACCTGCAATCCATGGGTTATATTCACATATTCTAGCCACTCAACCATTTCAACTCTATTAAATAACAATAATTTTTATATGAAACTGATAGTTTATTGAAAAATATCATTATTATATACCCACCATTTACTAGGTCAGAGACACAATTAAACACCTGTGCAATGTGTGCACAAAAATTTGTAATGTTATATTTGTCAAAAACGTACCTGTGATAAAGCAATGGGTGGTGCAGCACATAATAGGTCATTTAATATGTGAATAATTGTTGAAATATCCCTCTTTGGTCGTCCATATCTGTGAAGAAAAATTACCAAATGTAACACTAATTTACTATATATTACAAATTGATAATATGATGGGTTCAAGAATAACTTTTTAAATATGAATGTGAAACAACATACTAATAATAATTAATGTAAAAATATTCAAAGGGTTGTCATGTTTGCATTGTAATTTATTAGCAAAACACTACTTTATAACTTGATGATATGTACATAAGAACTTGGAAGACTAGATTCATAATTTATTACAAATGTATATAATTTTAGCAATAATAACTTGTAAAAAAATATTTCAATTGTTGCCATATTATTACAAAAAATATTTGCACCTAAAGCTATTATTGTTAACATGGCGATAGAAACTGTTGACAATGCATATATTATTGTTGCTGACACACTTACACATAACTAATCATTTCTTTTCTTCACATATCACTTGATGCATCATTTTTTAAACGAGAAAAAATCCTTCTTATAGAAATTTACTTACTCATATTAAAATTTTAGTTAAAGCTGTTGTAATTACTAATAAGATTATGTAATTATGTTATTAAATGTCTTATATGTCCTAAAAGATATTTACCTGTCTTGAAGAGCTGGATTCAGTGTGCCGGAAAATGTACCTGAATATATTCCTTTCCCATGGTGCTTCATGGATTCTATCACAGCCCCAGGGCCTATCTTAGAGCGCACGGTCTCTTCTGTTGTTCTGAGATCAACCTTGTTGGTCAATACCTCCTTCGATAACTTCTTCAATTTCTGTGTTAAATTCTTTGATGCTTCTATAAGAGCTTTAGTATCTACAGGTGGGGTAGGAGATGCCCTCTGAGGTTTTCTAGGTGCTTCTGGAGCCCTAAAGGATATTTGCTTTGAAGTCGAAGGTGTTACCTCTTCAATCTGTCCACCTGATTGAAGCGGCTTTTTCGTATTTGTCACAAATGATTCGTTTCTCGAGGTTGAAGGCTGAGGAAAACTTGCATCTGACTGACTACTGATTGGTGTAATCTTTTTCTTATGTTTATTAACAACAGACTGCATAAAAGCTTTCTGCTTATTATGGCCAATAGGATGTTTGAATTTTGAGGTTTTATGAAGTAAATACTGGAAGCGCTTGTTTTTTAATGGTTCATTCAAACTCTGAAACGAAGGTAGAGTTCCTGAAGTTTCCTGTGTTCCATGACTCGTTGTTGCCAAATTAGATATCTCTCTGTCCATCATAGATTCATCCTGTTCGTCAAACAAGCCTTTGTCCACAGCACTGTTAAATAAATTTTCCATTGGATACTCATCAATCGTGCTCTCGGCAAGGAATGAACTTTGATCAGTAAAGTTGTCGCTGTCATCACTGATGGAACTATCTGAGGTGTGAGAAGTTGTTGGACAGGCTTTATCACTCATGGCACTCGTAGAAGGAACAGAATCTGTAGGTAATTTATTACTTGATAACAAGTCTATTAAACTACTCTTTACAGCACTTGCTACAGTCATATCTTTGTTTTCAGAGGTAGCTGCATCAATTGGACTAGACACCAAATTAAATAGAGATTTTATGGGAGACTGTTTATTTTCTAATGATGTGTCTGATAAATCTGAAAGTGTACAATTTGATGTATCCATCTGATCCTCTTTATCTTTACTTAATGTAGATTTCTCTGCATATTTTTCTTCAGCCATTGTGCGGTATAACTCAAAAGCATTTTGTAACATATCTAGATCTTGCTTTTGTAAAATAGTCATTTGATTTTCTTGCTTAGTCTTATCACTGTGAAGTACTGTTTCTTCACAATGTGATGATTTATGTGTGGTATGCGAGCTTGGTGTATCCCTAGAGTCACACTTTGTTCGTATAGTTGAACTTTTAGTTGGAGTGGATGTCCTTAAGGTCCGAGAGCCACTTGATGAACTAGAATTCAAAGTTGATAACTGCAACTGGATTAACATCATATGATCACCCAATCTCATTGTCAAATTGAGGGGAGATTTGCCACTCAAAAAATCATTAACTTGTGCATCATTTAGGGACTCCAAAGCTTGCATCACTGAGTTTTCGGGTCTTTGACTCTGTAAAACGAATGATATACAACATGAATGCAATGTTAACAAATGATAAACTGTTATTGATTAGCTTTACATTATTGTGAAACACGTGATTATCATGGGGCATTGAATGGAGTTTCGAAATTGCGTGACGTACTCACCAGAAGGCCCGTCTCGACACTCGGTAGTAAAATTATCCGCGATCCATCAAGCACACCATTTTCTTGTAGAGTACCATCTCTCAGTTGTCTGTAAAGACGAAATAATTTATCAATAATCATGTCAGAGGACGCGGATGCGTCATCATATCGACGCAACTTATTTCCGTGATACCTATGTTTAACAATAGAAGTTTGGCGTCTGACGCCTCTGCACTTACCTTTCGCGATGCAGAAGACAAATTCTATCCTTTGACACTTTAAGTTTCTTTGAAACGACCTTTTTCAGATGCTCCACTGTGTTTTTACCGTTCAGGCTGATAGAGAAACTACCACCCGTTGTCGTTTGTATATTTAGCGTTATGTCCGTAGAATGGGGCGAGCCACACCCGTAAACTTCTGTTCCTGTTGCACGTTCCATATTTTACACATAAATTACACTGCAATTTATTTGTTTTATTGTTTTAATAATGCACAACTTATCTAGGATTACACAGCTATTTTATTGCAGGATAGAAATAACAGGGTCACACGCTAGACCCCCAGATTTGATGTGGCCGTCGGTGTGACCAATCTCCATCGTCGATTTCCCGTTATTTTTTTTTATTCAACAGCTGATGCGAAGCGATGTTAACTTTACGTTCCTTTTTTGGAAAATAATTTGTTTTAAGTTGTCTCTTAGTGCTTGGCCTATCGCTAAATATGAACGGTACCACATTTCAAATTTCTAAGCCACAAAATACATATTATGATTACTAAAAGTTAAAAAATCTGCTAACCATTTTATTATTTTGATTATATTATTGCCTTAAATGAAACGTGATTGTCAGATGTTTTCACTTTATTACAATGATAATGTCAGTAAGCTTTGTGCGGGAAATTTAAAATATTAAATAAGGTAATCCATGCACATTACACCTTCTATTACTGTTTATGCTATTAAGTTTAATTTCGATTAATAGATGATTATTTAAATAAAACGACGTGTAGCTAGTACGCAGGTTTATTTGCAACTAAAAACATTATGAATTTGTGGACTGTATATAATCTATGTAAAGATCTATGTAATCTGTTTGGACATTCCGCCCGCCAAAGAACATAGTTCTTTAACTACATTTTTAACAAAAAAAAACAACTCATAGATATATTATGTACTTATACATAAATTTTACAGATAAATATACGTATATAAAACTTATGACAAATCATCTCAAAAAATCTTAATAAATATAAGTCTTTTTCTAGTAACAAGTATATCTTAATAAATATGATATTTAATATGTAAACACATTCAAGTATGTACCGAAGACAACTCGCTCGGCTTGGCCATGCAGTTTGAATGAATAGCATTGATTTTAATGAACAAGAAAACATAATTATCTATTTATACTAGATTTTTTACATTGTAAAAGGTATATAAATTTGTAAAAGGTATAAAAAATACATTTTATTTAGTTAAAATACAAATTTTGCTTACTGGACGCTTCAATTCTCCGGTTTTACACTTTATAGATACGACACGAGTTACATTATCAGGTCCAGGATATTTGTTGATAATCTTACCAAGTAACCATTTAGCCGGCGGTAAATTGTCTTCCTTTAAAACAACAATATCGCCTATTTCCGGTTCATTACGTTTAGTATACCATTTATACCTTTGATTCAAATTAACTAGATATTCTTTATACCATCTATGCCAAAAATCAGTTACAATCTTTTGCGTTAATCGCCATCTATCTAAGCCAACTACATTACAATTAGTATAATCCTCATCTGCAATATTTAACAATGGTTCACCTACCAGAAAGTGACCTGGTGTCAAGGGCAGAAGGTCATTTGGATTATCGCTCATCAAAGAAATCGGTCTGGAATTTAAACACGCTTCAACTTGCGCCAGGACAGTGGACATTTCCTCGTAAGTAAGTGTACTATTTCCTACTACCTTTTTCAAATGGGTCTTAGTACTGCGTACCGATGATTCCCATAATCCGCCAAAATTAGGTGAGTGGGGAGGGATGTAGTGCCAGGTGGTATTATCTAAGGAAAGTAACTCTGCTATTTCTCCCGGAAGAGAAGATCGGGCAGTATTAAACATATCTCGCATTTGTTTATCGGCACCAACAAAGTTAGTGCCATTGTCACTATATAAATCTTGACAATGGCCTCGACGAGCAGTGAATCGCCTAAAGGCTGCAATAAAGCCTTTGGCAGTCATATCGGTCACTGCTTCTAAATGGACAGCTCGTGTCACCATGCATACGAAGATGCAAATGTAACCTTTGTAAGACTTAGCTCCTCGGCCTGGTGAGAATCTGATAAAGACAGGGCCACAGTAGTCAACGCCGGTAGACTTAAATGGTTTACTGGGTTTTACCCTTGCCTCTGGAAGCAACCCCATAATAGGAGTAGTTTTTCTCGTTGAATATCTTAAACAAATCGTGCATTCTCTAAAATATTTTTTAACACGCTCTTTAGCACGTAAGATCCAGTATTTGGATCTTAGGAAATTTAACATAACCTGTGGACCACCGTGCAATGTTTTTTCATGAGCATGCGCAATTAAGACCTTGGTGAATTGATGTTTACCAGGCATAATTATCGGATGTCTTGTATCGTAACATGCGTCTGATAGTGCTATGCGTCCACTGACTCTTAGTATCCCTTTCTGATCCAAAAAGGGGCAAAGAGATCGTAATTTACTGCTTTTAGGAACATATTCTCGAATCTTTAACTGTTTTATTTCGAATGAAAATTCGCGCTCTTGTATTTGTTTAATGCATGATAATAATGTTTCGCTCATTTCCTTTGGTGTTATAAATTTAGGTAGTTTAGGTCTATTATCTTTTTTAAATTTAAAATTCAAAATTCGTCTACAATATGATACAATTTTTAATAGTTTATTTAACGATGAATATTTTAACCAAAATAAATCCTCATCAACATCAGATATAACAGTTAAAGATTGGATTCGTTCCTCTTCATGTGTGTCTTCAATTAGGTTTTTATTTATAGGTATTGTAGTTTCTGACAACCAGTGCGGTCCTCTCCACCACAATACATGCTCACTTAACTCTTTAGGCTGCAGACCACGCGAAGCACAGTCTGCAGGGTTTGTTTCCGATGAGACATGATTCCACTGATTGTAGTCCATAATATTTAATATTGTGGACACTCTATTACTAACAAATGTTACCCATCGACTTGAGCCTCCTTTCAGCCATGCTAACACTATGGTGGAGTCAGTCCATCCATAGATATGTTCCTTGGGTATTTCTAGAACTTGTGACACCTCACTAATAAGCTTGGCTGCTAAGGTGGCACCACACAATTCAAGTCGGGGAATGGAAACCTCCTTTACGATTGGGGCAACTCGAGTTTTCGCGGTCAATAAATGTACATGCGCTCTATTTGAACTATCAATTACTCGTATATAAACCGCTGCCGCAAAAGCGGATTTTGAAGAATCTGAAAATACGTGTAACTCTCTCTTGCAATCTCGCGTAAATTTTATCCATCTAGGTATTTTGACATTTTGTAGATCTACTAACTTACGTCTGTAATTTAACCACTCACAAAGCAATTCAGCCGTCAAACACTCATCCCATTCAAGACCTGACTTCCACAATTTCTGAATTAAAATCTTAGCATTTACTATCACGGGGGCAATCCAACCTAAGGGGTCGTATAATCTCGTGACATCAGATAATATTTGTCTTTTAGTAACTAAATCTTTAGGTTCAGGTAAGTTTAACACGTATTCAAAATTATCGTTCTTTCTGTTCCAACTTAATCCTAGTACCTTTATTAAATCATTTAGTTTTATAGGTTGCTTTTCATTCAACTCAGTCTTTCCAATCTGCTCCAAAAATTCCTCATTGTTACTATTCCATTTTTGTAACTCAAAACAACCACTTCTCATTAACTCATTCATCTCCTCATAAATTTGTATTGCCTCAGGAACCGTATCAACTCCCGTCATTAAATCATCCATATAGTAGCACTGTTTCGTTATCCTCGCAGCTATTGGATACCTCTCCTTTTCTAACTCAGCTAGTCTATGCAATACTTTCACGGCTAAATATGGCGCGCATGCTGTACCGAACGTTAAACGCAACAATTTGTAATGTTGTATGGGCTCCGTTGGATTAAACCTCCATACTAATCTCTGGAATTCGGTGTCTTCCTCTGCCACTCTCACCATCCGATACATTTTGATAATATCGGCTACGACACAGATTTTATGATGACGCCATCTCATCAATATGTGCCTCAAATCTTGTTGTAACCTTGGCCCAACAAGAAGCTCATCGTTTAGTGACACACTATTGTCACCCTTGCTCGAAGCGTCAAAAACAACCCTTACTTTGGAAGTGTCTTTATCTTCTCTCACCACAGCATGATGAGGAAGATAGACAGCTTTAGGATTCTGTAATTCACTCTCAGAAACCACTCTCATATGATTCATACTCAAGTACTCACTCATAACCTTATTATATTCTTCTCTCAACTTTGAATCTTTCGATAGTTTTCTCTCTAAATATTCTAACCTTTTTATCGCCCTCTCTTCTGTATTGCCATACTGACATTTAGGATTTTCCGTTGCAAAGGGTAACCTCACTATGAATCTACCTTCATTATCTCTTACTGTAGTTGAATTAAACAAATCCTCACATACCTTCTCGCTATCAGTCATCCCCTTATTTATTAAATTAGGCTCATCTTCCATCTCCCAAAACTTCTTAAGTAACTCATCCTCTTTTATCTGTAAATGCATGCTAATAAAATTATCCTTTCCTAAGGCTCGAGGTCCTTTTGACATTTTTCCAGACAAAATCCATCCAAACAACGTATTTTGTGCTATTACATTACAATCAGGATGCTTTATAACACCATCAAGTAGTATTTCACTATAAACCTCAGCACCTAATAATATATCAATTTTACCTGGTACAGCGTATGTAGGATCTGCTAAAGGTAGGTTGTCCATTTCCACCCATTTGGGAGTACTCAAATTGGTTGAAGGTAAAAGTGATGTTAAAGAATGCAACACATAAGCGTTAACTAGAATATAACTATCAGGATTATGACGTGATTCCAGGCGAAGTAAAACCGTGTATTTAATTCTCATACGACCGTCTCCTAGCCCTGACACCCAGCCACTCACTGGTTTACGTACAAGACCTAATAATTGCACAGTAGACTCAGATACAAAAGATGCCTGAGACCCTTGGTCAATTAAAGCACGAACAATATACTTAAAACCGTTAGAATGGAATACCTTGACCTTAGCCGTCGCAAGCAGCACGCTGTTAGGTTGTAGCTCCCCTCTGGAAAATGTAGCAGTTATGTTTGTATCACCTCGTGATGTACTCGCTCTCTCATGTTGTGGTTCCTTCGATGACACTACCGTTGCTTGCTCTCGGCTACTGGTTGTCTCCTGGTTATCTCTTTCAAAGTGTAACATCGTGTGATGTCTTCTCCCACATTTTTTACAACTGAATGGTTGACGACACTTAACGACCGCATGAGTCGGCGCCAGACAATTAAAACATAGTTTAGCTGTTTGTACGAACTCCTGTCTTTCTTTAGGTTTCATAAGACTGAAACGATTGCACTGGTTGATAAAATGATATTCGTGGCACATCGGGCACTCTTGTTTAGCCTTAGATTTGTTCTCTTTTTCCCTATCCTTCTCTATTGATGCATGAAATAATTTTGATTTAACGGCAGGCTTAGCTTGTTGCACGTCACGTTTTGCGTTCGTATCTATCATCTCTAAGGAGCGGAATCTGTATTCTAAATAATCTCTCAATTGTATCCAAGTGGGCAATTCATCACATCTCGTGTTTAAATGCTGCTCCCATTGTTTGATAGATTCCATGTCTAATTTCGAAACGACTAAGTAAACAACAATTGCATCCCAGGTCTCAGTCTTAATGCCCAAATTATCCAAAGATTTAAGACAGGTGGATGTTGTATCCAATAAACTCCTAATTGCAATAGATGACTCGTGTTGAATTTTCTTTGTGGCAAATAAAGACCTCATAACAGCATTGCAATTATAACGCTTGTTATTATAACGCCGAACTAAGTGCTTCCATGCTTCCTCATAATTGGCATCAGTTGTTGAAAAATTACTCAGCAGATTTAACGCTTCTCCATTCAAATTGCACTTAAGGTAATGCAGTTTCTGTACCGATGAAATACTCTTATTATTATGTATTAACGAGGAAAACATGTCGTAAAAGGTTTGCCACTCTTCGTACTTACCCCCGAAAGTGGGTAGTTGTATGCGTGGTAATTTAACATCACTGCAATTTTCATTTACTTTAATAGCAGCTGGTGGGTTGGGTAAATCGGTAACTGGCGGCGGAAACTGTTGCAAGGCTTCTCGCAAACTGGATTTATATTGCATATATAACTCCTCAAAAATCTCATACTTTCCCTCTGTAAAATATGCTTCCTTCTTACTTTTCCCTTTTAAAACAATCTCCTTGTGGCCTTCTCTAAAATCTTTAAATAGCTGTTCTAAAACCTCCAATCTCGTTTCTAAATACTGTCGTTTAATACGTTCTTTTGCAGCTTTCTTAAAATTTCTTTCCGCTTTCATTAAATTTTCGAATAACTCATCTTGTAATAAATATAGTGCCTCCATCGTAGTAACAAATAAACTTGCGTAGTAATCTCAATAATATTCTGATCGGTCACTTGTTTTACGTAATATTCCAGTTCCACAATAACAGTTTATTAATTTTGATTCTATAACACTCACTCACGAAACTACTATTGAAAATCACATGTACTTCGTAAAAAGTATTTGTTCTTAATAAAGTAATTTCTCAATAAATAAAAATCGTTTCTCAAATTGTCTTATAACTTGCACGTTGCACTTAGATAAACAAGTCACCTTATCCTCAGGTAAAAAAAATCTTTTGTTCTCGCGCGTCGGCCGGCTCGATACTCATTAACACTATCCGGATCGATTATGGACCATATGTTTATGCTATTAAGTTTAATTTCGATTAATAGATGATTATTTAAATAAAACGACGTGTAGCTAGTACGCAGGTTTATTTGCAACTAAAAACATTATGAATTTGTGGACTGTATATAATCTATGTAAAGATCTATGTAATCTGTTTGGACAATTACTTTTGAATTGTTTTTACTATAACCTCAATATTTGTTCAACTGCTTTCTATAATTTACAGTGTCATTTTTAATATTAAAAAAATAACATTCGTTAGTCACAATTAATGCTTTAATCTACTGTTAAATGACTGAAATTGTCAATAACACTTTAGAGTACACTATTTTTAGTGAGTTTCAGAACAGACAAACCATTTTATAATAATTAAATTACGTGAGGGATAGCAAATAAAATTATAATAATATATCCTCAACCTTCTTTATTGACCCAGCACCGACAGATTTATAAGAACAACAAACACATCTATCACAGCAATTTTTTTTAAACATACTTTTATAACCCATAATAATAAAATGTAACATGTGTATACCAGACATAAAATTAAACTAAATATACATACAATACAATTACATGAAAGTTTGACCATTTCAATATTGGTAACTATTTGTGATGTAAAATAAATTAGAATGTACAAAAAAGTATCACCATAGCTTGTTCTGTGCCTGTACTGTATAAATATTTTCTATATTTAAAAAATCGCATAATGTTGAACAATGTTTTTTAAATTAATTACGACATTTACTTTTTACTGTTAAGTTTAATCATTTTAAAGACATGGTTTATTTACGTATAACGACTATATTATAAATATACATATTTTTAATTAACTTTATAAATAATTGTGATTTATTAAGCGTAGAAATTTAATTATTACATTTACGTTATTTACGTTCAGAGCTTTTCATTTGTCACACTATTGTAATTATTATAAAAATTGTATATTTTTAATAAATTATTTTCAATCCGTTTAATATTAAGTATACTATATATTTAAAGGAAATAAACATACAAATCTACAACAATTAAAAAAATAACTATTTGATTAAATTTTTTTGATACAGTTGGTGTTACATTATGTAATACATATTATAATATTGCTGTTTTTAAATCTTTAACTTGAAATGGGAAGTTTATCGTAAAGGCTTTTTATTTGTACTTTGTGGAAATTCTATGAAATCATTTGTTATAACAAATATGAGTCAAATTAATATATAAAAATATATGAATGAGAAGTTCTAAAAATTATCACTGACAGATTAAAAAGATTAAAAATCATATACTTATTTACATTTTAATTTTTCTACCCATATAAATGTAGTTTTACATATTTACGTATATATGTAAACATATCTGGTTCTATACATACATAAGTACTAATAAAAAAACGAACAAATGAATATGGTCCCGTTTAAAAGTAATATAAGCTTATTCGTGATTTACATTTAATAACTGGAGTAGTTATTGTGGCTAGTATTAACACTTTTAATTTGTATTTAAGACATAACAGTTTATAAAAATGTACATGATATCTATAATAATCACAAAGAAGTAAATTTTTGTATTAATAAATGACCTTTTCAACAATATTTAAATAATAAATAATTCCAAAGTAATTAAAAAATGATGTATTCAAGCAGACGCTATAAATACTTTATACAAGTTTTATATGTTTTGAAGTATTACGTATTTTTTATTAATGTGATTAATTTGTCAAATAAGTATGAACAATATTTTAAGGCATTACGTGGAAATTGTAGATATATAGGTATTATTATTTAAGTAATATAATAATATACATTTATATATGTGTTCAATACATACGTAAAGTACACTTATATATAATAATAGTTTATTTGATTTTATATAATTATAATAACATTAGATATGTATCAAATATTAAAAATTTAAAACTATTTTTTGCGATTTATTCAAGTTATCGAAATATAGTAACAAAATCAATAATAAAATAGCTATCGGAGACATTTGAATACTAACAATATTGTATTAAATCTTAAACTTGTTACATTAAATTATCTGTAAACTTATATATAACTTTTAATTGTTTTTCTAGAAGTTTCTATTTAACCAAAATGTCGGATCAAGAACCGAATTCTGTCGTTTCGTTGTCGATCTCTTCGAACACGTATCCTCCGCGTCCGTCCATTTGTAAGTAGTGGTCATGATGTTTCCATAGAGATTTCCGATGTGAAACCGTGAAGAGGGATATGCCCATCTGAAACCATTGAGAAAGTAACAAATTTTAGAATGTTTTTTATTATCAATAATTGTCTTGAGAACTATTTCGACCAAATTGAACAAAGGGCATAGAATAACTACTATTTTCCTAAGCCCTTTGTTCAATTTGGACTGCTACTTCAATTTTTTGATAGAGAAACTTAATAGCATTTTTAAGCCCCACCCGGGATTCAGTCAGGAGCTTAGATTTTTTAGTCGTACAAGATAGTTACTAAACCAATGAAGTGGGTAGGAAACATTACCTCTCTGCAGTACTGGTACATGTGACCCTCGACGTCGACGGAGACGGCGCTCGTGCACTCGTCCAGGATCGCGAACTGCGGCGCGTGGTAGAACAGGCGAGCCATCTGGTCGTGGTATAATATACATATATAGTTTAGCTCTGTTTACCTTAAGATATCCATTTTTTCTCTGTCTCGTATATGTATCACACAGACGTGTAGTCCGTGCATTTGGTGTATTTTTATTTTTAATTTATATTAATGTTATATTAATGCGCCTGCATATTCTTTTATCAGGCAACATTACAATATTATTATTTAAAAATTTTGACGTAGTCAAAAACCTTCCTCGGAGGGATGGCAGTCGATAGGCGAGTTATCCTCTCTGAAGCAACGTAGGCCGTATGTACTCACCGCTATCCGCTGCTTCTCGCCGCCCGACAGCACGTCCATCCAGTCCTCGACGGCGTCCCAGCCGCCGTCGCGCTGCACGAGGTAGGCGAGCTGCACGATGTCCAGGAAGCGCCGCAGCTCGTCGTCCGAGCGCCCGCGCCGCACCATCTCCTCGCGCGTCTGCGGGTAGATCACCTGCGGCCGCGGTCTACACTTTAGTCTACACTCTACACGTTGGCGATGTAAGAAATATCAACCATTCCTTACATTGCCGACACGCCTATGTCCTTTGTGCCTGTAGTTACACTGACCTCACTGTAGCTACAAACACTACCTCACTCACCCTAGTTGTAGTCACAGTAGTAGTAGATTACCTAGACAATCTACGTAAATCACTATCGCCATCGCTGTGACAATAAGTGACTGGATTGACGCGTTAGATTTTTTAATTGTTTTTTATTGGAAAACGATAATCACGTGTGATATAAAGTCACTAACTTATAGAAATAAAATTTCAAAGCTTTTCTAGTGACACGAAATAGCATTTGCACGACTTTAAGTACTAAATGTTTTATGCAGTAAGTTGCAAAAAGTATGGAATACTGAGTAATTCACGTTTTCAAATATACCGCCTACAATTGTCCCGCACTCTCCCTTCTATCTTGATGTATGTAGTATGTACATATGTCTACAGTAGTATTATTATATTAAACATAATGTTTCTTTATTTATCCTGCAGGCATTCCTATACCATTCACCCGATGTCGATGAAAGTTTGGGGGGTTGAAGGAACAGGGACACACCACCATTGAAAAGGGAGGATCCTCCGGCCAGACAAGTGTTGGTCTGGTGGACTACTGCCCGACGGTTGTTGTCGGGTTCTTGTATATATGTTCAATCGCTCGGATAACTTTAATATCGCATGGTAGGATACGTTACTTTTAGTTTCGTTTGTGGCGAGATAGATGATACTACAAAACTTTGACGAGTGGTTGTGCTTACGTCGCAAAGTTGTCTTTTTTTGTTAGTAAATCCACTTCAAAAGGTATCGCAAGAAACAACGAATTGAACCATGACAACGAAATTGTGGTTAATAACTAACAAACGAGATTCATTCATTCAATGCGTTGTATGGTAAATTAATCTTCACTTACTTGATCCCTAAAAGTTCCAAGGGTCATATAAGGTCGTTGCGGGACATAAAACAGCTTTCCCTTTGGCGGCTTAGTGAGTGTCCCCCCGAATATTGGCCAAAGCTCGCCCAACATACGGAACATTGACGATTTTCCGCAACCATTCGGTCCGCAAACGAGCACGTTGATACCAGATCTGTAATATATTAAAAGGTTAAACTACATACATACTATTGAAAAGCCTATTTGTTTCAAAATAGTGTGTGAAATGGCAAATAAATCCATTCTTACATTAAGCGATCGTGTAATATATATTTTAGTGCGAGCTACGAGTACACACATTAAAGGGATAACAATTTGTTATTTCATTATTGAGAACGTCGCGTCTGTGTACACATACTCCTTTTTGATTATTTTATATTAGGAACGATAGTGATGATGAACGAACTCTTCATTTTATATATTAGTATAGATTTCCTGTTAGGTTAGCACATAATCGATGCGACTGCTAGTCAACAACTCACTTGACTTCAAAGGTGAGCTCCTTGATGAGTACGTCTCCGTTGGGCGTCACGAGCGGCACCTTGTCGAAGCGGATGATCTTGTCCTGGTATATGATGCGTCCCGCGCCGGGCGCCAGGATCATCGGAGGGCCTGAGGGACATACGGCTGTTAACTATCTGCCTGTAAATGTAACTTCGGACTGTCGATATTGATATAGTATCATCAGAACTGGATAGTAGATGTTTAGATATCAGATTCCAATATAAAACAATCGGCCTTTTTTGTTTTGTGTTTTGTTAAATATAGTTTTCTTCACTCTGTCTGTCTTTGTTCATTGCGAATTAACCATTTAACAGGGAAAGACAGTATCGTCGTAACTAACCATTCCTTAAGATACATTTCATTACAATATAGTAAGAGCTGCTACTGTATTTTTGTAACGCCTCATAATGTCGAAATAGTATTAGAAGTAGAAGTTTCAAGTGTAATAGTAGTAGCAGTTTAAAGTGGTCAGATTTTATTTAGATCATTTGACTAATTCTTCAAGGCTCAAAAAAAATCTTTAAAATTGTTCTGTCAAAATCGACACTTTCGTGCCCATCACATGAACATCCACGATAAAAGAAAAAAAGGTAGGCGTGGCCGTCCCTCGCCAACCCGTCGTTGGCGTGGTCGTCCCTCGCCAACCCGTCGGCACCGACCCGCGTCGCCGGCGGGCCGCTCCACCATGGTGCGCGTGTAGTTGCCGCGGTTGACGTCGTCCAGCACGCGGCGCAGCTCCGTGACGCGCGCCGTGAGCCCGGCCAGCTTGCTCAGCTCGCGCCCCGACAGCACGAGCCGCCCGATGCCCTCCGCCATCTTCACCAGCATGCGCCCGTACGTGTAGTAGTGCTGCGGGACCACGGACGCTCTTATACGTCATACTTACACACAATACTTGGCGCCCGAACCGCAACCGCCCTTTCGAGACCGAGCTACTAATTGGAGCCATGTACGTGCTCGGCCGTAAAAACGACGAGATCGTTTATATTAGTGGTTGATAACTGCCGACCCTAAATAAATACCATAGGCGCGAGAGATGCTTTTAGAAACCGGTCTCGAATTCACATTCTAGCGCCAAATATATAAACAATTCAACACTGCATCATTTTCATATATATTAATCCGTGTTTGCAGCGTATGATAGATTCATAGAGGGCACGTTTTTTCTGACATTATGTCACATAGAGCACAAAATATTATCATCATAGTGTTAAATGATTTGCACAATTTTTCACACATTACATGTATATCTAAGCCCTCGTCAATCAATATATTTATAAACCACCCACGATAAAGAGTACAAAGATTAGTGCATTTTCATGTAATTGTGTTACAGACCGTCATTTAGACGGACGCTTCGTCGAAAGACTCAAAGTTGTAGTAAATACGTATAAATAAAACAGTATGAACTCTAGTATAATGTTATTACATTGTAATTAACATAAACATTGTTCAAACGGGAAATTCGTACATGCACAGGTGATACAAGTGTGCGTGTTTATGTGTATTGGGTTTTTGAATTGATTTAATTATTAATAGGTAATATGCTTGTTTGATTACTTGCATAATTTATAGTATTTAGTCTAACTTTAAAGTAGAATAGTAAATAATTATATGATTATAACATATTACTTTTTAATTGTTAAAAAAAATAACTACTATATTTCTTGCCAATTATTCTTGGTAGAATCTTCATATAAATATTATAATAATAAAATAACGAAACAAATATGCTCCTGGGACATTGTTCGAACAAATAATATTTTCACTTGGATTTTGATTATACGCAAATGTATTACCCTGAATCTGTCCTGTTCCGAGCCCGTGGTCAACAGATTGTGGTCTTTCACGAAGAACGGCCGCGACACAGCATAGAAACCGACCGTGATGGCGATATCTGTAAACAAGTTTTAAATTTATTAAATACAAAATATTAATTACAACCTTGATTACAATGATAATTAAATAAGGTCGTCGGAGCGTATTAAATATTAAATTATAAACGTCAATGTATTGTTACTTATATATTCATTAACAGAATACTACATTACTAGAATGAGTTCTAATAACAGATTTCGTATATCTAGTAAAATAACAATTTTGTATTATAATTGTAGTTCATTTAGGTGTGTTCTTGTTATATTATTTCGCGTAATTGAACAATTTTTTAAATAGGATAGTTAGGCGGACGAGCATATTGGTCACCTGATGGTAAGTGGTTACCAACACCCTTAGACATTGACAGTGTAAGAAATGTTAACAATCGCTTAAATAACCAATGCGGCAGTAATTTTGGGAACTAAGATGTTATGTCCCTTGTGTCTGAAACTTCACTGGAGCGCTCACCCTTCAAACCGGAATAAAACAATAGCAAGTACTGCTGTTTTGCGGTAGAATATCTGATGAGTGGGTGGTACCTACCCAGACGAGCTTGCTGTGCAACACCACCATTTTCGTATTAATATAATTAATGAAAATTTTACGCGTATGTTGTTGGATAAACTCTAGTGTGGTTGGATAAACTCCAAGCCTTTCATTCGCAGGCGTCCCTGCCGCTCGCCATTGGACAATCACTGGCTATTTCAATGTAACTACAAAATGATAAAATGTACTTACACTTAGCAATAATATTGTCAATGAACCCCATTCCGACTCTGAAGTTGAGGAAGTTTCGTAGATGCCGAGTCAGCTTGTAGAAGCTGGCTAGTATCGTTAGCTGTTCGCGATGATTACCCTGAAAGAAAAAAATAGTTTTTCTGTTTAGTTTAAATCATCTACCTGCGAGCAAATGAACCAACTGATGGTAAGTGGTTACTTTAATTACTGGCTGGTTACGCCAGCACCGGTTAGATATATTAACTTTTCCTTACAACGCCAATGCATTTCTAATCTTGAGAACTATCGGCCTTAATCATAAACATTGATATCGGGTGTATAGTTGAATACAGATTTATCTCTTTCTGTCATTACTGATTTGACATTCGAAAGAAGTAGACAAAGAAGTTTCGACGTCGGTATATGTATAGCTTTTTTATTATAGATTATTTTAACCTGATTTATTAATTTGATAATGTGATGGTGTCTGCGTGAACTATATCGATCACGCCATTCTCAATTTCCAGCATGAAAACGAGAAATTAAGTGGAACTGACCTGGTTACCAACAGGCAACACTTGTGCTGAGGGTCAGAAATAAATTTCATTTCTGTTTACTTTGTGTGTTAGTTTTTAAATATTTCGAACAACAACACAATCAGTGCGTTTTAAATCTTTTTTTCATATACACGTTGCATATACAAAAAAACGATTTACGAAATTTTAACCACTAGTAACATAATTTAATAAGTATAATTTCATTAACTTAAGTTTATACACCGATAATTAAATGTTGGTAAATTATAATATTATGTAAAATAAATTAGGCAAAACATCTAAAGATTACATCGACTTACTTGATAGAAGGCAATTTCTTCAGAGTTCGTAATAAGTCTTGAATTAACATATCTGAATTCACCTTCTAATTTTTGTTCTTGAACTGTCATTCGGGCTGAAAAAAAAGTACATAAATGTATGATAACAAATTGAGAACGAACTTTAAAAATTAAAACAAAGTTTTGTGAATTGGACATGTACTACATATACGCATGCTACTATGTGGCTATATAAAAAAAAAATCCTAAGCTTTGTATTTTATGATACAGCGTTTAAATGTGATTAGTTGATTACCGTTCAGTACAAACAGCATTTAATCGTAAACAATTATTAAATCTTAAATAATTATTAAAAACAAAAATATTTTATCTGTGTTAACAAATAACAAACTTGTTTCTTGTTGATTCTTCCCGTTAGAATCTACTTTTCGACGCTCTATAACCTATTCGAAACCTATTCCAACTACAACAGGAATAATTCCAAATAAACAAATTTGACACCGAATTAATGCGATATCTTTAGTCATACATCTTCTAGGTATACGTCTAATCGATTGTGTGATTGTGTGAAATGGTGATTGTACGTTTTATAGGATTCTATATCATGACCTATTTAAATCTTTTTACTTTTATCAAGTTAATTATTATATATTTAAGATTAAGAAGCGGGTATTTAATCTCAAAACTAAATTAGCAGTCAATATAGTCAAGCCCTAGTAGGTGTTTTTGCGTCCATGTATTATCTATAGGTTAGGAGCAGTTTAAAGTCAGTAGGCTATACCAAATTTCATCAAAATAAGTTCAATGGTTTAGCCGTGAAAGAGTAACAGATAGAGTTACTTTCGCATTTATAATGTGTATTTAGTATAGGTTAACTGACTGATACGACAGAATTAGTGTCAAAATTTATGTTAGTATTGATAAACGTAAGTCTTAAAAAAATGCAAATTTATATCTAGATAAGGTCTAGTATAACTGAAGTCAGTTTTAATTACAATAACATCGATAGTACTAAAAAAAACTTACAACGTATGCAACGTATACAAGTTATGCAATTTTAATATTTAAGTTATTTATGATTGTACTCTAAAATAAGAAACTAAATTGTATACAGCATTGGCTTCCTATTTAATAATTTAAAAAAAAATAAAGAAATAAAATATTTTATCACATACCTACATCATTCTGATGAAACAAAAAAATACTTTATACAAATTAATTATCATATACAGCTAGTCGCAGTTTATGTTAATATATTATTATCTAACCATCGCGCTATAATTAATTATTCTTTGTTACTTTGCAGTTTTTAATGAAAGAAAAAATACGGAAATATCAATATCGCATTATTTTTAATTCTCACCAAAACGACTACTTACGAAAGACTAATAGTTTATTATAAAATATCTACCTGTCGGTTTGCGGAGGTACGTTAAGAATATACCAGAGAAGAACAGGTACACCATCATAATGCCCGGCGTCTGAAATAAATAACATATTTTATAAAGCGTTTCGTGACATGTTACCGCTAAACTCACCAAATAAGTACTTTATTTCTTTTTTTTTTTGCACGATTATGGTTAAAACATGAGTCAGAAAATTATTATCAATCATACCAAAAGTATTTTAAACTATTACTTTGACATATTTTATATGAACAAGTAACTAATTAGGAATCATTTATGAAACTTTTATAGTTTGTTTAGGGTTGAGATAAACATAAATTAAAAGAAATATGCATGTATACGAACGTGAACGAAGTCATAAAAAATACGCTTGATAAAAAAGCTGTTATTAAAAAAAAACAAAATAAGTAAAACCTCCCTGGTTCAACCAGATTCAGATTCCACCTTACTTACTATGTCAACATTTTTTTGACACGTCATGCTGGTTTCAATTTGAAATTAATTAAAAAAATATATTAACAAAAAGTTCTTAACGGGGGATTAATAATATCACAATAATGGTGTCATATAAATAATATTAACTTACCGAGGGTCCCAAATTAACTGTCAATCTGTACAAATATATAGAGATGTCCAGCAGAGGTTTGCTAATGTTGCTATATAAATCTATAACTGTATCGCAGAACTTGTCTATATCTGTTGTCAGCAGCTGGTCTGCGTTCGATATTCTGTTGTCTAGATTCGTCACTTGGTAATATGTGAAACCTCTAAAATCAAAACATTTAAACGTTTAAATGAATGTATTTTACTTTCTTATAAAATATAGTACAAATAGTAGAGTACAAATATAACGATGGTAGTTGCCTCCGCGTCGTTGTCATTATAGGTGTTAACCATTAAAGACCAATATTTTATCAATCATAGGATCAAAGTTGTTATGTCTCTTGTTACCACTGTATAAACTTACTGGCCATATATTATATTATGCAAATATCAAGATTATCTTAATTAATTAATTGAGATTTGTAATGATTTTAAATATGGATTTCAAGTGAAAACCTTTTCGGTTTATCTGGTAATAGATCATAATAACTCACTGATAGAAACAAAAAAGAATTATCGGAAAATATACAATGAAAAATGATGTATGCGTATGAATATTACTATCATATTCAATTATGGTGATACAAAGTCAGTAGACGACTTTACGATCTCTGTAACTCGGTCAATTGGATAACTGTAGCTCTACAAGCCCAGTTATTACAGCTTCCAAATGCGAACACAAAACATTCGACCCGACTATAACGCAGTTGTGGTAAAGCATCATTTTATTGATTTATTCTATGATACTGTTTAAGATTTATCTGACATAATCTATAATATTTCGAAACCTTTGACATTTGTCCACCATTTAGTATTCTTCACTTATGTCTTAATTGAATGTAGTAAATATTATCAGATTTTTAAATTAATGAAAGCTTTATAAATTAAAACTGAGCAAAGATTTTCAATTGCAAGGGCAGTTGCCGATTGTCAGAGATGACATGTGACATGCTGTGTATGAGAATACTGATTATTTCACAAATATTTGAATCCACGGTTGGCTGTTCAGTTGTTTGACGATCCAAAAAAAGCATAGCAAATATACTTACTTTAAATATTGTTGATATAAATGTAAGGAAAGATTGGTCCTTAATCTTAATTTAATTTCTCCTATACTCCATTTCAAAACATTGTTTACTAAAGATATCTGAAAAGAATGGTTAGATATACCGCATGTTCATTAAACAATATGAAACCAAGTGTATAATTTTATCCGACGTTCTCGACAATTGACCAATGTATCAATTGGATTAGTTGTTTTTGCATGATTCCGGAAAAAAATCACAAGCAAACAAAACTAGCCTATATATTTTATATTACATGCTTAATATTTAAAATAATTATTAAAAGAAAATTGGATGAGACATTGCAAAGTGACGACGGATCGTTAGTTTATATAAATAATCAGAATCGATAAAGTTTGAGCAATTTGAATTGATTCAGATTGAAACGCCTGCATATTTACATACGTAGTATAGAGCTGGAAACATACCAACGGCATCGCTGTGAAGAGCATCAATAACAATCGCCTGAACTCCTTGAGATTCATTGTAATGATTGACCTGTAACAATATATAGATATAAGGTACATAAATAACGTAATTTCTTTACAATGATATGACTGTACAAGTTTAGGTATTTGTTTATGTAAATGAGAGAACTGGATTAATTTTAATGAAACAGCATAAAGTTAAAATGTACTTCGATTAATTCACATAAATTTGCGAGTAATTTTGAATTGGCATTTAACGTCTGTCGTGAAAATATAATGCAAAAACGGTTCGTAATGTAAAATTTAGCGTAAAGAGCCAACGAAAAATTCGCGAAACAAATATTCACGGACACAATGTGCCAAACTCACAAACATAAACTTGTTACATATATTAAAAACAATACCACTTTATCGAACCTAAGATAAAGTGATCTTGTATAAAATTGTTTGTCAAGTTGTCAACTGTAAACTATTTTTCACTTGATTTTTATCTTATGCTTATTTGTGTTTAAATGTTACAATTTCTCGACATATAGGTACAGGGTACAGACATGTAATGTACGTCCATGCAATGTAACATTGGTCTCCTACTTTTTTTTTTCTTTAAATTTGAATTCCACCAAATAATCTAACTAATAAAGCTGAAGATTTTGTTTGTTTGGTCCGGCTAATCTCATACTACAACTATCACATCACACATCTTCATGAAACGTTTATATCGTACTATATAATATCATTCCTATAGGATAATAGGAATTAAATTCCGTATCGAAAACAGTATAATCCGTACGGAAGTTTTTGTTTTTAACGCGTTCAGACAGACAAACAAAGCGGGGAGACTGTTTTACAGTACCTAGTAATATTAGTAACTATAAAGCAGCTGTGAACATTCACATATTTATAATTTATATGTATGTATAAGTATATTTATATATTTTCCATTACGTATTGTGAAAAGCAAAATACATTAAGGTATAGATTTGCTTATCTTCGCAAATGGACTTTGCGATTTGAATGGAGATACAATCATGAGTAACGCCGATGATTGTGTAAACATTTTTTGTAAATAAATTATACCTAGATAATTATATATCTTTATTACCTTCCACGATAGAACAATATCATAGTATAAAAAATTATACTACATCACAAGCTGTTAGATGTATAAGTTATACATGTACATAATATTATGTGGGAATAAAATACACTATTATTATGAAAAAAAAAAATACAATATATACTTCAGTTGACTACTATTATACTATTTCATTTACTTACATTACTTGATTTTTGAATCTAGTCTAGTATATCAAAAATTTCAAAAATTTTCACCATAATTAATAAAAGAATGATTATTTACACTGTATAGAAATCAACGAAGCATGAACCAGGAGGTTTTACCGTCTACATTTTACATAAAATTTTGTCGAGTAATACACATTAATAAATAATCAATTAACATGACAATTAAAATTATTAATCGACAAAGCTATTATATTTTGAAGCATTTTATTAAAGAAATGAAGACCTTGCCTTTGGGAGGTTGAATTAAATTTGCGAAAAGAGAAACCTGGTGTTACATTTTTTTGTTCTTTACTTCACGTGTTTAAACAATTTTTTTCAATGTTTCTATTAAAATAAGCAGTTTCGAGATATGAAATTATAAATAGCCGTAACAAGATTAACAGGTCTTTTTGATGATTGAATATAGTTTATATGTCTGTAGTCACTCTAAAGCAGTGATTCCCAACCAGCATTAAGTAAAATATGGTTTGCAAAAAATCAAACTTTGAATGAACGCGTGCCGCGCAACGCGTGGTGAGGTAGGTGATGAAAGGAGTAGCTTTGAGCATTAATATCACCCCAAGAATTCGAAACTGTACAGAAAATGCAAGCTCAAAAATCTTATTGATGCAGTCTGAATTATCAACAAAAAATAATAGATCATCACTGTTAATAAATGTAATTTTTTAATTTTATAGTAACTTATGTCAATAGTTTCTAATAATAACTAAGATTTAATTTATACAGTTTTTTTTTTCATTGTGGTCATTGCTAATAATAAGGAAATCAAAGTTGTCCCTGGTCAAAAAAAGGTTGGGGGGAACCTCTGTTCCAACGTAACATACATCGGACACGATACTATTAAATTATTTATAGTATACTAATCTAGCAATATCAGGGTTGCGGGACTGATGGCCGAATACTGAAACGTCTTTCAAATATGAAGTGGGACTTATTTCAAATTTCGCATACTAAATTTACTTGGTGGTAGAGCTTTGTGCAAGCTCGTCTGGGTAGGTACCACCCACTCATCAGATATTCTGCCGCAAAACAGCAGTACTTTGTATTGCTGTGTTCCGGTTTGAAGGGTGAGTGAGCCAGTGTAATTACAGGCACAAGGGACATAACATCTTAGTTCCCAAGGTTGGTGGCGCATTGGTGATGTAAGCGATGGTTAACATTTCTTACAATGCCATTGTCTATGGGCGTTGGTGACCACTTACCATCAGGTGGCCCATATGCTCGTCCGCCTTCCTATACAATAAAAAAAAAAAAAAAAAATTTTGAAATTAATGACGTTCCAAATAATTAAGTCCCACTGTCTGACTGCAAGGGATGACAAAATGGTGCTTTCAATGAAAAACTCATCATTTTTACTATGATTTAAAGAAACAATTTATAATACATATTAGTGATGTAACGAATGTTAGAATTTTCATATTCGCGAATGCGAATGCGAATATTCATCTTCAATATTCGCGAATGCGAATGCGAATGTTGACTGCAAAAGGGGATTGATGAATTTGATACATCTGATAAATGCATTGAAAATACTATTTTTAAACAAGAAATCAGTGCCAGAGTTTTCCACATGGAAAAGACATACTATTTGCTATAGCAAGTTTTATTGATCAAAAGTTTTTCAAAAATCAAAAAACCAAAGACGAGGCCGTATTTTAAACTTAATTGGTAATGACGAATTTAGATTACATTCTTGTTCGAACCCAAAGATTATATAAAAAATGGTATACATATCAATATTTAAAAATGTTATCAATCTTTATTTTTTAAAGAGATTGAACAGAGTAGTTTACTTTTATAATTGATTAATTTGAATTTTAATCAATTGGGTGTAGTACCTCCTCGCTAGGTTATAAAATAAGAGTAAGAGTCCTGTTTCCTTTTTTTGAGTGTTTCTTAATCATTATGTAAAACATGTGAACAATTTATTTAAGTTTACAAAAATTATACAATATTAGTTTCCATAGTAATTTTTCAAGTGTGCGTGTGTGTGTGTGTGTGTGTATTCTATGTAATTTCATTTGCACATGAAAATTTCCGAAGAGTACGTAACATTACATAATTTTTCCGTCGGTTTAATGGAATTAATCATTCATTAATAAATCAATCATTAATCACAAAAAATCATCGAGTGCGTTAATAACAATAACATATAATTATGAATAAAATGATGTATATTATTCAATTACTGACACAGTACACGAGGATAATCCACAAATTAACTTAATATAATAATAAATGACCTGATATATTAATCTATGTTATTAAGTCGCTTGACGCTTAGTGATTTTTGCAAGACATGAGTTCTTTCAAACATAGTTCATTTGACATTTATCACCCATTATTATTAAACCTGTATATTATTATCTTGAATATAAATATTTATCAAATGTTTAAAAAAATATTACACTTAAAAAACTTATTTAATTTTGATAAGTAATTTGACGTTATTATCATTAATATGGTGCACCAACTTTTATGAAATTAGCTTGTGTTTTAGTTGGCGTTGCTTTTTTTCTGAGCATTTACGATTTCTCGCTTGAGGAAACCTGATCTACCGAATGTTTTTGTGACGCAATATTATATTAAGTAAAGTAACAACGTTAAGTTGTTCCACTCACCTACATCACCCATAATATAAAACCTGTCTTAGATATACAATTTTTTGTTTGCTTAATTGTATAATTAATATATTTGTATTAAGAGGTTTTAATACGAGCTTTACGTGCTGACTTTATAACATCAACTGATTATTTTATATTATCTACTTATAATCTATTTTAAAAAATTGTTTACGTTGCACAGGATGTCCATTGAGAAAGATTATCGAGTAAATATTATGGCAAAGTGTATTAAACAGGAAGTTACAAGAACGTGCAAGAGTAGCATTAAATACCATACGTTAAAGAAAATATTAAATACCATTACTTTGATTACGAATAGAAACCACTGCGGTATATTTGTTCTCATCGATATTATATAATAAGTAAATCATAATGCATTATTGAGATAATTTAAGAGTCATAAGATGAACATAAGCGTAACTTTAGATCCGTGGTTCCAAAGTGGTCTAGGGGTCCACGGGAGAGTCGAGGGGATCCATGTTGGCGTGACAAAAAAAAATGGGGGTCCACAGTTCATAAGCGAGGGTCCACGGAGGGAAATTCGTTTGCTTTCAATAGTGAAGAACTAAAACGTTGAAAAAAAGGGCAGTGACTCAAAGAAGGGATGAAATTACTTCACACAAATTTCCATACTTACATCTAATCTTCACATTTTTTTGTCAAGTTTTGGGAATATGGTAGAAATGTAGCTGCAAGGGGTCCACTGGAAGAACCTACATTTTGAAAGTGGTCTATGACAAAAAGAAAGTTTGGGAACCTCTGCTTTAGATTAATTCTTCAATAGTTTATTCGATTTCGTTATTATCGATATTATATCAACTAGCTTGGGTTTATGACACAAATAATATTTTGCTTGTGCCCCCGTAGAGTATTTTATAGCAACGCTAATGACACTATATGGTATTTTGGGAGGGTAAAATCATTTTTGTAACTAGTATGTTACTGGATTTATGCAACTATAATATAAGCATATCTTATAGGAGGCTATATTAAAATTAAATAAAATATCATACTAAAACTTATACACATATCATATACACAATAGCATTATTTTTGGATGTAACGTTGACAAAATCATCGACTTCAAAGTGAAATAGACCAAAATGTACTTTATGATACCGATCAATGCAATATTGTTTAAACACGCTATTTAATATGACCTTTCAATACCAATAAAATCGATACAAGTCAAGGAAAAATGTTACTGATATTCAGTCATTTGTAATTTTCCTTACAGTTTATATTACAGTATGAATTGAACGTCCTTAAATAACAAATATTTAGATATCTGAAGAATATTTCGAATTAATTAAAATTACAAAGGATTTTGGTGTAAGGTAAAAAAATTGTGGGATAATATATTCTTTTTTACAATAAACTGTGACGTGGGTGATACTGCGAAGTGCTTCACCCGCTAGTTATATGATAATAAGTACCTACACATACACTAACAACCTCCGAAACTTATGTTTACTGGCTTGACTCCTAGTTATTAGTATATATTTTAATAAAAATGTTCTAGTTTGTAGACACTACACACTTAATATTATCTGTCCTTTGGTGTACGATTACGCTACGCCACAAACAATGTTATCTTTTACTTATCCCGTACAAGTACATGTCTACAACTTTACTAGACTGTGGACATGCAGTTTTTAACGACTCTTCAACAACTATATGTAAAGTAGGTATATAAAACTATGTAATATATTTTTTATTACTACCTATTGATGTTATTTTTATGTTCAATATTAATATAACGATTTAGTCTCAACTGTTCTTTTTTATGTATATAGAATCGTATTTATTATATTCGTAATAGAAATAATTAACTTTGTTTTATAGAAATATTTGCGTTACTACACAAGAATATTACACAGCCTTGTTTGATTTTACTAATTCAAATAGGTATTGTTCGACGGCATTTGTATAAAACATCATTACAATTTTATTTGACATTTGTAACTTAAAAACATATATGTACGTCTACTATGTAGTTTATATGTATACCTATATGTTTTATTATCACACTAAATTTCTAGACTCTTATAACTTTTTATAATCTAAATAGTATTTATAGTAAGGACATCCGGTTTAGATGCCGACATCCTAGTCACACATGACCCTCTAGCGAGTCTAGCATATTTTTTATGCGTCTATAAAATTATTTCATTTTATTCGTAATTTTAAAATATTTTTAATTATGTTAAGGTTATACTGCTTGTTAAAGTGGAATAAAGAATTAGTATAATTATCTCCAAGTTTCGACTTCACTAAATATACTTAAATATTTTTTTTAAACAGAGCAATCAATTTACTTAGAACTCTAGTAAAGCTATAGAAGCAATAAACTGTAATCACAATATGTAATTTATTCATTTTTACAACAAAGCAACATCATTATGTAGAGACTAAATACAATTTATTTATTAAGAGCAAAATTGGAAATGTAATAATAATTATAAAGAATTTGCTATTATATTTTTTTATTATATATTTAGTTATTTATAGGCTAAGGGCCATTTGAAAGTAAGTGGTTGCCACAGCCTATACAAATTGGCAATGTAAGAAATATTAATCTATCCTAACATCGCCAATGCACCACCAACCTTGGGAACTGAGATGTTATGTCCATTATGCCTGTAGTTTCATTCACTCTTCAAACTCTTAGATAATTACAATTTTTGTAGGTTTTTATTAACTTTACTTTAAAATAAAATTTTACACAAAATTGTTACTCAAACCCCCCTGAATAAATTAATAAATTTGAATACAATAGAAATATTTTTGAACTGATATGAACTTGAATTAGCAATTTAAAATATTGTAGTTACAGTGAAAGCATAGATTATATAGCAATATTTTACCTTAATTAGCCTTTACACAATAATACAATATAAAAGACAAACTATACTATAAATATTTATATTAACAGACTCTACTAGCATTTTAATAATATGAAATTAAATACTACTCCATATTTATTATTTTCATATCATTATGAAGTTCAATTTAATATTTAATGACAAGCAATAAAATGATATGTTTTTACAATCATTATCGAAAACCCAAAAAGACTAGTCAAATAATTATATGTATATTATATGATATGTATATTTTAAATTATAAGTTTGTTGAAGAAAGCTTACCCTTCTATGAGTGTTGTATGTTGAATAAGCCACAGGTCACAGAGAGTTCTAGATATTAACGAAAGAGCTATCAACACCATGAAACTACTCTCTTTGGTCCATAATCCTGGCACCATTATACGCCATAGTACTTTGAGTTCAGAAAAAAATCTAGCATCCACTTGTGCTTTTGGCCCCTTCTTGTCTTTATCTTTAATCATATATTGTACTCTTTCTTCAGGTGAGAGCACCGGCTTGACATTTTTGGAAGTACTGCAAAAACAAAATAAATTTAGATTTAATAAAACCATATATTTAAATTATACCGTAGTTATTTCTTTTATTTGAGGCCTTATTGACACCTTATGGCACTATCAAGTTCCTACACACGTTATATATATTATTTTGATCAAAAGTTAAAGTAATCAACAATGTAGTTAACATTCATCTACTTAATTATAATACTGAAAAACAATAATCCATACAGTTTGTGGTTTTATAGATATTTTTATTATTATTTTATTAATGTTAGTATAATGAATTATGGATTTGATTCTTTTTATGTAATTAAAACAATAAAATAAAATTGATACATTTTTGAAACATTAGCAAAATTCATTAATAACATTTTATTGCTGATTAAATGCTAATGGAAAGTCCATTTTATGTGTTTTTGTACACTAAATTCGGAGAGAATATCATATAATTGAGATATAAATAATTGAATGGAAAAGTACCATTCATAATTACCTTGGTTTTAAGAAATTTTTCAGTAACCATGCACTTAATGCCGCGGAAGCGGCTATACCAATTTTTACATCAGTTCTTGAGGTAAATTTGCTTAAATTCGGGGCCATTTTATATTAATATAAAACTAAGCACTAAAACAATATTTACAGATTTATCATATGCACATTATATCATCACTTCATAACACATCATATATGTGATTAAATTAAAATATTTAGTTTTATGTAACTTGTATCCTTCCAATGAATGATTTTAGGCAAGTGTGCGCGATAAACTTGGAAATCTAACTGGTTTATGTTACCTACTGGACAAAATATATTACAAATACAATTTACAAAAGTAAAAATACTGTGACAACTGACAGTGACAACTAGTCTGATAGCCGACAGTCTGATAGTGACGTTTATAAATTTTCTATGGGGCACCGATCCTCATTATGGTTGAACACATCAGCGAATTCGACAATAAAGAATCATTATTTCGAACAAACTTCTGAAAAAGTTTTATTTTGTATAAAGATTATGAACTTTTGATGAAATTTTTGATGTAGATTATGAACTAATAGCTAAAAAAATATCCAACCATTAAAAACATTTAATAAAATTAATAATGTGAATTATTATAACACAAAAATGATTAAAATATTTTGTATCTATTACTTGTGTAAGAGTCAATAATATTTTGATTTATAATATTGAACATAATACGTATTATTATTAAATATTAATGAAAAGTATCTGTCATTTTTCATATCAAAACGACAATATTCTATAATTTTTTATCTGTAAGCAAGAACAATGACAGGTTCCCTTTTTGGCGAGAAACGATTTCACTTATAAAATATCTTACGAGCATCGCGCGCCAAATTATAAATAACGATTTTATGATAGCAAATTATATATTAATTTCATTGAAGTCCCGTTTTATATCTGAGTATAAGCTAATTCTTTCACTTGTTATCAAAGAAAATAATAAAATGAAATACATATAACACTAGTATACTTCGATCAGTAATGTACATTCATTACTAATCGAAGCTATTATACAAAAATAGCATAAATGGTTTTCTGTAAAGTCGGTTAACGGACGATAATTTGACGTTTAATGTCATAAGAAAACATTGATGAATACTCGGACACATCGGCCGATGGAATGGAAGAGAGGTGGATGCAGGATGTGTCATAAGTCGACTGCTTAGGCCGATCGTACCTCTCTATCGCTTGTTCCGATCTCTCGCTTGCACTCTCAGCTCAGGCTGAACGTCACCATGAGTCATGCTTTTTCGTGCGTGCAGCCGGCATTCATCGATTTTTAAGACGTTATCACGTCACAAATGTAGGGACATATCTGTTGTTGTAAGGTCAGGCACCTTTTTTGTTTTTTTATTCCATAGGAAGGCGGATGAGTCACCAACGCTCATAGACATTACCATTATAAGATATGTTAACCATCACTTACATCGCAAATGTGCCACCAACCTGGCAACTAAGATGTTATGTCCCTTGTGCCTGTGATTACACTGGCTCACTCATCCTTCAAACCGGAACACAAAAAAAAACATACAGATGAACTGATAACCTCCTCCTTTTTTTTGAAGTCGGTTAAAAATAGCAAGTATTGCTGTTTTGCGGTAGAATATCTGATGAGTGGGTGGTACCTATCCATTTTATATATATTAAATATTATAAAAATTATATACAGAATGTAACAAAATTCGTGTCCGACCCGTGTCTGAAGTCGTAGAACAAAAGTTGTTGCTTATGGTGTTAGCTTTCTAGTCCTGCGAGGTGTCTGGGTCATTAAAAATAACCCTATATAGGTAGATATTTCATTTTGAAATAAAATAATATGAAAAATAAAATAAAAAGTTATTTTACTTAAAATAATTTATTTTCGCAAAACATGATCATGATTTACACTAATTTAGGTAATACTTTAATATAGGAACCAAATTAAAACCACCTAAATATAATATAAATCAACATTAATTCTTGTTTTGATCTAATCGACTTCTTCTACCGTCGAATGTTGAGGACCAGTACGCTGTTTAAAATCGGTGCCGGTTGCTGCTAATGCACTTGCATCAGGTCTGTGTATTGTACTCATAACATGCATACATACTCGCTGTATTTCTTTTAGCTTATGTTCGTACTCTTCCTTATCTGCGAGTGTATTATTATCAAGCCACTCCAAGGCATCATCACATTCGCGTCGGGCCGTCTGTTTGTCCTGCTCACTCAGCTTTTCGCCAGCCTCATCCAGAGCCTGTTTTACGTTGAACGCGAATGATTCTAGCTGGTTTCGGGCAGACACTCGCTCTCTTTGACGATTATCCTCTTCTTTATATTACTCTGCTTCGGAAACCATACGGTCAATTTCAGCCTGAGATAGTCTTCCCTTGTCATTCTTGATGGTGATATTCTTGCTACGACCTGTACTCTTCTCCTTGGCAGAAACATAAAGAATGCCATTCGCATCAAGATCAAACGTTACATCGACCATCGGGACACCACGAGGCGCTGGTGGAATGCCAGTTAAATCGAATCGGCCTAGCAAATTATTGTCATTGGTCATTGCACGCTCCCCTTCATAAACCTGCACGGTGACAGCTGGCTGATTGTCGGAATATGTAGTGAACGTCTGTGACTGTCTGCACGGGATTTTAGCGTTTCTTTTTATGATTTTTGTCATAACGCCTCCTGCGATTTCAATACCGAGTGATAATGGTGCTACGTCCACCAAAAGAACGTCTTGAAGATTGATGGAAAGGTTTAGTTTTTGCCACAGAGGAAATTTTGTAGCATGTTTTGTATTTTTGGAATTCGAGTAGAATCACCTATACAGCATTGTGGATGAAGCTCTTGTCCATTTTCGCATCTTTTAGTGCTTTTTCGACTGGTTCTAACGTACCGCGAAATAGATCGGAATTCAATTCTTCAAATCGTGCTCGTGATACTTTGGTATAGAAATCAAGTCCTTCATATAGAGCATCGATCTCAATTGTTGCTTCGGTACTCGAAGATAATATTCGCTTCGCCCGCTCCGCTGCGGTTCGCAGCCAACGAAGAGCTCGTGAATTACCACAGATGTCTTTTTTGTATGTTCGTTTAAATTCGTCTGCCAAATGATTTACGAGCCTGTTGTCAAAATTTTCGCCACCAAGATGTGTATCGCCGGCTGTAGCTTTTACTTCAAACAATGAACCTTCGTCGATGGTCAGAATGGAGACATCGAATGTGCCACCGCCGAGATCGAATATCAATACATTTCGCTCGCCTATGAGATTTTTATCAAGACCGTAGCAGTAGGGTCATTGATAATTCGCAGAACGTTGAGACCGGCAATCGAACCCACGTCCTTCGTAGCTTGGCGTTGGGAGTCATTGAAGTCCACCGGAACAGTGACCACAGCATTGCGAACAGGCCTAAGTAATGTTCAGTTGTTTCCTTCATCTTCGTTAGTACCATGCTGCTAATTTCTTCGGGAGCGAATCGTTTAGTTTCTCCTTTGAATCCCATTTGAATTTTCGGTTTACCACCCTCGTTAACAACTTTAAATGGCTAGTGCTGCATGTCCTGTTGTATTTTTGGGTCGTCATATTTGCGCCCAATCAAACGCTTTGCATCAAACACCGTGTTGTTGGGATTAAGAGCTACCTGATCCTTCGCTGCGTCGCCAATGAGCCGTTTGGTGTCCGTAAATGCGACGTATGATGGTGTAGTTCGATTTCCTTGGTCATTTGCGATAATTTCTAAGTTTCCATGTTGCCAAACTCCTACACAAGATTATGTAGTACCCAAATAAATTCCGATTGCTGGCATTTTTAATTTATTTTATTTTTTACGAAAACACTATGCATAACGTAATTGGTTGACCAAATAATCAATATTCACTAGGGGGTTGCCACCCTGTTCACTCCTACACTTTGCTTTACTTTTTTTTTCAAATAATGTATGCTTTGCCGCGTTTGCTGGCTGTTTATTTAGCTAGCGAATCATATTCTATTACGTCCTAGAAACTAAAGTGTGTCGACCAATAAGGTGTTAGTACGGGTAGAACTATCTGGAAATATTGTATCAGCTAACCAATAACACCACTAGGTCTAAATAGAACATTGTAGAAATATTTTCATCATGATGGCTTGCTATGTGAAAGAATGAGACGGATAGATTATTCTACATTTGCCGCACTGTAATAACGGCAGTGATCAATATAGAATGGGGGGGATAAAAGTGTTACAAGGAATTATCATGTTACAAGTTTTTAGGGAGTTCTTAGTAAAATATTTTAACAAAATAAACATAATATAATGGATTATAATCATAACCTTATTATTACTTAGAATCAAGTAAGCAAAGTAAACACGTCTTATTTAAGATATTATTTCCCCGTAATTTAATTCAGTGATTATATTTTTATTAAAAGTAGTTTTTATTCCGTCCTTATAGTAACTTAATGTTTTTTTTTTTTTTTTTTTTTTTTTTATGTAAGAGGGGGCAAACGAGCAGGAGGCTCACCTGATGGAAAGTGACTACCACCGCCCATGGACACCTGCAACATCCGAGGACTTGCAGGTGCGTTGCCGGCCTTGGAGGAAAGAGTACGCTCTCTTCTTGAAGGTTTTTATGTCATATCGGTTCGGAAAAGTCGCCGGCGAAAGCTGGTTCCACAGAGTGATTGTGCGAGGCAGGAAATGCCTTAAGAAACGCACTGTTGTGGATTTCCAGACATCGAGGTGATGGGGATGGAATTTGGAGTTCTGGCGCGATGACCGGTGGTGAAATTCAGCTGCCGGGATTAATCCAAACAACTCCTCAGAACACTCCCCGTGATATATGCGATAGAGGATGCAGAGTGACCCAACATCTCTACGCAAGGCCAAAGGATCAAGCCGGCCGGTAATAGCCTGATCGTCGACAATTCGAACCGCTCTACGTTGAATGCGGTCAAAAGGAAGAAGCTGGTACTGGGGAGCTCCCGCCCAGAGGTGAGAACAGTACTCCATGTGGGGCCGAATTTGCGCCTTGTAAAGTTTTAGGCGATGGGCCGACGTGAAGTACCGTCTCGCCTTATTGAGCACTCCAAGCTTTTTAGAAGCCAATTTGGCTTTAACTTCCAATTGACCGCGGAACTGAACAGTGTTCGAAATCTCGACGCCAAGTATACCGATACTGGCTGTGGCAGCGAGGGGAGTATTCTCGAAATGAGGGGATATGACAAAAGGAGATTTTTTAGCGGTTAACGCGCAAACTTGTGTCTTATTGGGGTTGAAATGGACCTGTTAAACAATGTATTATTTTCTCTTAGATAATTTGCGCAGAAATCGAATTACTTGTATATTTAAATAGAAGTAATGAGAAACCTAATTTTGTTTCACATTCGCAAGACTGTTTACACTTTTGTTGTTGTAAGACCATTGAACGAGTCACAGAACACACTTATCTCTGACTATTGTTAGACTACAGATTTAATCGGAGAAAACACATTGAAAACATATGAAACTCACGTGAAACTGCCTTACAATTAAACAGTACTCTTATGTCATGTTGTACCATATAGTCTCAATGTGTTTGGTCGGTCATTCAAAACTAACATACAAAAGAGAGAAAATGATACTGTTTTTAAAACTAAATGTCAAAATTATTACAACTACATTAAAAACTAAAACACATTAAATCACACGGGCTATAACATCATATATTCATACAATCTTCTACTAAAGCTATTAAACAATCAACCATTAGATTTTAAATAAAAATTGAAAATTAAAACTAAATAAATAAAACAATACCAACACATACAATTTACATTTACAATTTTATCTGAAACAGCCTCTATAGCATCAATATGTATAATCTTTTATTACCTAATCTTTTTGTGATAATATTTAATAATATCAATATGTATTTTGGAACGAAGTTTCGCGGCTGGCAGTAGTGAAATGACAGTGGCCCAAGGTCATGTCATTTAACGAAATAGCATTCATACTGTGCCTACCAAATGCTACAAAATACGATGCGTTGGGCGTTTATTGAAGTTATATTTCTAATGCGACTTCAAAGCACTGTTGCATTAAGCGTTCAACGCTCGTGGGGAGGGGGAATAGAAAGAATAATAATAATAATAAATTCTTAATGATGCTTAAGAAGTATAACTTCTCACGCGCGTACATAGTAGCGCGTACACTTTTTTTTTATTTGGTTCTTCAACAATCTGTACACTGATTAAAATAATATAATTTAACGAAAGAAGAACACAGCATGCACATGATGGAAACAAATCATCATCTCAATTTAATGTAGATTCTTAAGTTTAAAACTACTTAAAAATAAATGGTTATATAAATAAAAAAATATATAAAAGACTATATAACAAAAAATATGTAAATGATAAAGCATGCATCAACTTAGACATCACTTTTACTGCCCAGTACGATCTTTTTAACCGACTTCAAAAAAGGGAGGAGTTTATCAATTCGTCTGTATGTTTTTTTCTTAGATGCAATGAATGAAACATTTAGATCGTTATTTAAGAGGTCGATATAAAGGAGATTGAGGTGCTTTAATTAAAATCTACATTTTACTACGTTCCTGACTAGGGTTCCTCGACCGCACAATTTTTATATTGTAAATATGACGGAATTACTTCAGAGCTTCTGAAAGCAGGAGGAACATCAGTTCTGAGAGAGCTAGTTAACATCTTTAATTCCGTCCTCCATAATGGTATTACACCGAAGACATGGAGCAAGAGTGTGGTGGTGTTGTTTTTCAAGAAGGGTGATAAAGCTCTTCTGAAAAACTACCGCCCCATTTCACTTCTTAGCCACGTTTACAAGTTGTTTTCGAGGGTAATCACGAACCGTCTTGCCCAAAGATTCGATGACTTCCAACCCGTTTAGCAGGCTGGGTTTCGAAAAGGCTTCAGTACCGTAGACCACATACACACACTTAGGCAAATAATACAGAAGACCGAGGAATATAATCAGCCTCTATGCCTAGCATTTGTGGACTACGAGAAAGCCTTCGATACCATCGAGACCTGGGCTGTTCTGGAATCCATGCAGAGATGCCTAATTGACTGTCGGTATGTCCAGGTGTTGAAGTGTTTGTACGAAGCCACAACCATGACCGTCCAAGTACAAGATCAGAGCACAAGACCAATCCAATTGCATCGCGGGGCAAGACAGGGGGATGTAATTTCACCAAAACTTTTTACCAATGCATTGGAGGACGTCTTCAAGACGCTCGATTGGAACGGACGCGGCATCAACATAAATGGCCAACACATTACACATCTGCGATTTGCCGACGACATTGTCATAATGGCGGAGACTCTGCTGGATTTGGAAGAGATGCTAAACAGCCTGAGCGATTCTTCAAGACAAGTAGGTCTCGGGATGAACATTGAAAAGACCAAAATGATGGTCAATCAACATGTATCCCCGAGACCTGTAGTCGTAAATGGTTATCCACTCGAAATTGTGCAGGAATACATCTACCTGGGCCAAACTATACAACTAGGCCGGCACAACTTTGAGAAGGAGGCTAATAGAAGAATACGTTTGGGTTGGGCGGCATACGGGAGGTTACGTCATATTTTTGAATCATCGATCCCACAGTCACTCAAGACCAGGGTCTTTAATCAGTGCGTCCTACCTGTAATGACATACGGTGCCGAAACGTGGACACTCACCGTAGGACTGGTCCACAAATTCAAGGTCGCTCAGCGAGCAATGGAACGCGCGATGCTTGGGGTTTCTCTGGCAGATAGAATCCGGAATGAGGACATTCGCCAGAGAACTAAAGTCACCGACATCGCGCGTAAAATTAGCTCGCTGAAGTGGAAGTGGGCTGGTCATGTCTCCAGGCGCCTTGATGGCCGATGGAGCCGACACGTGTTAGAGTGGAGACCACGCTTAGGCAAACGTAGTGTAGGACGCCCTGTGGCGAGACGGACCGATGATTTAAAAAAGGTGGTAGGGTCGGGATGGATGCGGGCTGCCCAAGATCGGGATGGTTGGCGTTCTTTGGGGGAGGCTTTCGTCCAGCAGTGGACGGCGATAAGCTGAAAAAAAAAATGCCTAAGTTGGTTCATTGTTACAAGTTACAACATTAAATCCGCTTTGATCATAATTCCTATTAAATCAGTGACAGTTGGCGACATCAAGGGTCGAGAAGTTCAACTAACGTCTCAGCGTTGCGATGTCATACCTTTTACCGACCGTAATTGGTTAAATTTAAATTTTAAATATTGTTCCTGCACCTCCTCTCCTCGGTCTCTGTACATTCTCTTTACGACCATCATTACATGCAAATTTTTTGGAGAGCACAACACATCTTTTATTTTTCGCCAACTTTATAACTCATAATCATCATCATCATCATCAAGGGTTATTCAACCCCTCACCGCCGCCGCTACACGCTTTATTTTGTTTATTGCGAGCTCGTCTGTGTTTTATTTCGGTTTGCTTTTTAATATTATAACCATTTGGCCCAAAGGATAGCAAATCTTCGGGTCCGATCATACAGCATTGGACACCCGGAGATTATAGCGACATACGGAAACCAAGTAAACAAACAAACAACATCTGGACCAATCCGAGAGGTGACACCCCCATAGCCCAGACGACTCTGTGTACTACAGATATCATTAGAATATTTAGTATCTACAAGAATTGCTGGGAAGGGGAGGAACGAAGAATAAATATGTCAAGCCAAATTCCAAAATAAACATCAGGAATTAGACCAAAAACAATTAATATTAGAGACAAAATACAAACATTAATAATATAAGATCAAAACCATTAAATATTAGAACAAAATAACAATATAAAAAATGAAAGACCAAAACCATTAAATAAAGAAACCAAAACCAGAAAATAACAATACAGAATAGTAACAACAAAATAGAACAAGTAAGAAAACAACCCTAAAAGACTCAAAATTAGTTAGATATACAGAAACAATGTCAAATTGAAATCAAAATAGAAATAGAACATTGAAATTTGGAAAATTGGAAACAACGTAGAAAATTAGAATGAAATTATAACAACAGATCAGAAAGAGTAAATAAATTTAACAAAGACTGAAAAATAGGCTAAAGAATAGGCACACCACAGAGCGGTACAACGGTAATGAAAAATGATGTATCTCCAAAAAATCCTCCATAGTAAAATCAGAAACTCGAAAACAAGGTCTCCGACCACCATGTCGGAGGAGATGCTGCAGATTCCCTGCGAAAAAGCAGGGAGTCAAAGCAGGAAAAAGCAGAGAAAAAAAAAAAAAAAAACCATTTGACGAATCTAATTCTTGTATGAATAAATTTAATTTAATTAGTTTTAAAGATAAATGTTTTTATTGATAATTTTATTGTTTTTTATAATATCATTATAATAATTGATATTGCATCATACATAATATATTTTGAGCAATATATCAAAATTTGTCAATTAAAAGTTTAAAAATAATGTCGAACCTTAAGCATTATTATTTTATGAAGTTAATAAGCCTCAAATTCTGAAATCTATTAAATGATTTAACAAAATAACAACCTATTATATGTTGAGTGAGTTTGAATTATTTAACAAATTATTTGGAAAAATGGAATTCTGTACTGGCAGCACAGTATATGCGCCATTATTTTCGCCTTCCCCCTGAAAGGTGACCTAGTCGGTATTGATCGTCGCAAGTTGAGATACTTTTGTCTCTTTTTTTCGTTGTGTATAGTCTAAGAGTCGATGGCAATTCCATCAATTTATCGAATTAATTTTATTAAAATTGTAGTAGCTACTAATTCACTTTATACTTATTTATAGATATAAAAAAATACTTACAGTTTTCAGCGGGCTTATGAAATTAAATAATAAGAAATTACATTATAGAAAATTCTGTCTCATTCTTTGCTGGCTTCATCCTACACATTTTTGTATTTGTGTCTCTTACCTGTCGTTTTTTCCGTTGCATCCGGTTTGAAATCACAACGATTCTAAAGAAGTTTCACTTCAAAAATAATAGAGAACCTTACCTAAAATGGATCAATGTAACCCAAGGTATCAATATGTTGCCTATAAGAGTCATTATCATGAGTGTGCAGTGAAAACTATTTGATAATACATAAAATGGAGTTCTTTATATTAATAGTACTTATGATTGTTCACAAAAAAATCCTTGATGGTATATTCTTATATATGCCATAATAAAAGTCTTTGTTTATACATATTATTAAGTTCAAATGGAATGGAATGGAATAGTGGTGATATTAGTATCATATTATTATTAATCCATATCTATTTAAATGGTTTGATAATTAAGGTTGATTATTTTCATATAAATTTCACTTTAAGTTATCCAGATCAGACTTTTCGTTTAGACGTTATGACGGGTATAAAAATTCTCCCAGTAAGAATGTCACAAAGTAGCTATCATCTGTATATATATACATATCATATATAAATAAAGACTTGTCTTGACTGACTCATCAACGCAGAGGCTAAACCACTACGGTTAAAGACTTGAATTTTTGACAACTGATGTATTTTATTATGAAGACGCGCATTAAGAAACCGTTGTATAGAATAGACAATTCATATACAAACTTCTGGTTAGAAATAAATAAGTACACAAATCAGTTTGCCAAAATTCACGGGAAAGTTTGTACGCGGGTCCGTAATATTTCATGAAAGAAGCATAAAATTTAATTTTAAAGCTTCTGAGCAAAAATATGCATAGGTAAATTTTAAAATTTTTGAATATTTAACTAAAAACTGAAGAAATGGATTGGAAATATTAGCAAAATAATGGTCTGATCTTGTTAAAATTACCCGTTTTTACAGCTAAAATAGATCATATAATTAACTTTTACTATTTTTGATTGTCGCGGGCAAAGCTGTGGGTGAACTGCTTAAGCTTACACATATGAGTATACATATAAAACATAAATTACATATTGCTTACATTACAATTTTATTTGCGAATGCTTCAATTAGACTGATTATTGTATATATTGTAAGCATGACTTATCTCCTAGACTATATGGTGCAGTGGAACATTCTAGAATGTCATTCTATGTCGCTCACACTTTGATATCTATCTCATTCGCTCGAACAAAGAAATTTCTAGAAGGGTAATGCTACCAATTTAAAAGTACACTTATTATGCGCTATAGCCCGGCTTGCAACAGACCTCCTTAATTTATACGTCTTATAATATCCGCAGCGTGTCAAGTGTCTGGTATATAAGGGATTTAACCCAAGGTGGACCACCATTTCTTTACCATTAGTCTTGTGGCGAGGTTCTCCTGTAACGTAATAATTTTTAGAATAATTTAGTATTAGGGTAAAGATATTTTAAAAATAATATGTAGTACTAAGTATATTTCATTTCCAATAAAATGTTCTACAATTTGGAGTTTATATGAGAGGTGGCAAGTTTCGTTAGGAGTCTAAGATGGCGGAGTCATCGCCCGGTTGATCGCGTATCCTTGGTTGTTGAAACTATCAAAGGGAGATACAAGGATTAAGACGTGAGGTGGGTACTATTTTGTCATATTTTATTTAAATGATTGATTACTCACTTGGTTAAGGCATAGTGCAATCGCGCATTTAATCTATATAGTACCTAATTGCGTCGTAATTTGACCTTGACGCAAAGTACCAGGTCGATATTATCGTTACGTGGTATTTAAAAAACTGTGGAATATTTAACGTTGAACGTTAACTGTTAAGTATTCCACAGTATTATTATATTGTCTAAAAACGTCATCGTGGGGTACGCCCAAAAAAATATTTGTTCGATTTTTTTGTTTAAATATTTTGTTTCCTTAACGGAAATGTCTTCTCAGAATATCATTTATATAAAATTACGAAAATTTAAATGCATTTTTTGCTGAATCAATTAAATTGAAGTTATTTATATTAATTCGGACAGCTGAAGTACGTGTGCATGTGTGCATTGTATTATATTCCTGCGTCGCGTCGGTCGGTAGTGGTATTTGGTCAGTTTTATTATTGTTCGAAATAATACGATGACGGTTAATAAATATGACTAAGTAGGCAGCAAAATATTTATCATGATTTATTAATAACGTCATAAACAGCTTTTACGGACTATGTATAACGAATCTATATAATTGTATATCAGCAGCCGATCGTTTTTGGGTTACAAAAAATACTTAGGTGTCACGCCACATAATACATTTGCGAAACAGTGGCCCCGGGGTCGCAGGGTGTGGTCTGCCCGAGGGGTGCAGGGTGCGGTCGGCTCGGGGGGTGCAGGGTGCGGTCCGCCCGGGGGGTAGCAGGGTGCGGTCCGCCTGGGGGGCGCGGGGTGTGGTCTGCCCGGGGGGCGCAGGGTGCGGTCCTCAGTGGGAGGTACTAGGGCGAAGGGGCATTTCACAGTTCGAAATCGAAAGACATGTGATACTGATAGCATAGAAAGGATTAGAAATGTACATTAATGGCGGGGATTCCTTAGACATATCGTACATATTATTGTTTGATAAAATAGTATTTCATGAATATTAAATTTTATGGCTCTCGAAACACATTAATTAATAAAATTTTTAATACACATAAAAATTAAAAATAAGGAAAAGTTAATATTTTCATTAGCTACATATAACCTGCAAACAGTTCAAATGAATAACCGATACAAATTCAGATAATCATTGTCGGTTCATAGACGAAAATAGGCTTTTTATAGAATAAACATAAAAACAATCTAAAAATCTGACTACCAATGCCAAAAGCTCACTGAAAAATTTTTAATTAATAAAATTTCAAAGCAGTGACAGTATCTTACAGAACATTACGAACAGAAATAAATTATAAGACAATAATTATAATACTAAAATACAGTATATTACAAATCTCAATGCAATTGACAGTATCTTACAAGATAAGGACAGTAGTCACACTAGGATATTAGAAAATATATTTATAATACCGATAGACGATATGTTACGAGTACAAATCTCAAAGCAGTGACAGCACCATAGACCATTACATAGTCTCCCTACTAAGCGAAATTGTAAAACAATAAGTATAATGCTAAAAGACTATATTACAAATCTCAAAAGCATTGAAAGAAAAAGCATACGAAATGAAATAATAAAACAATAATTATAATGCTAATAGACGGCATATTACAAAACTCAAAGCAATGACAGGATCTTAAAGGATAAGGACATAGTCGCTATACTAAATGAAATTATAAAACAATAAATTTAATGCTAATAGACTGTATATTATAAATGTCAAAGCAGTGAAAGTATCTTATAGGATAAGGTTATAGTCGCTACATTAAAGAAATTATAAAACAATTATTATAATGCCGATAAACGGTATATTACAAATATTGAAGCAGTGAAGGTATCTTATAGGATAAGGACATAGTCGCCATACGAAATGAAATAATAAAACAATAATTATAATGCTAATAGACGGCATATTACAAAACTCAAAGCAATGACAGGATCTTAAAGGATAAAGACAGTCGCTATACTAAATGAAATTATAAAACAATAAATTGAATGCTAATAGACTGTATATTACAAATGTCAAAGCAGTGAAAGTATCTTATAGGATAAAGTTATAGTCGCTATATTAAAGAAATTATAAAACAATAATTATAATGCTAATAGACGGCATATTACAAAACTCAAAGCAATGACAGGATCTTAAAGGATAAGGACATAGTCGCTATACTAAATGAAATTATAAAACAATAAATTGAATGCTAATAGACTGTATATTATAAATGTCAAAGCAGTGAAAGTATCTTATAGGATAAGGTTATAGTCGCTATATTAAAGAAATTATAAAACAATAAATTTAATGCTAATAGACTGTATATTACAAATGTCAAAGCAGTGATAGTATCTAATAGGATAAGGACATAGTCGCCAAGCTAAATAAAATTATGAAACAATAATTATAGTGCTAATAGACTGTATATTACAAATCTTAAAGCAGTGAAAGTATCTTAAAGGATAAGGTTATAGTCGCCATACTAAATGGAATTATAAAACTACAATTAAAATGCCGATAGATTGTATATTACAAATCTCAAATCATTGACAGTATCTTACAAGATTAGGACATAGTAGTCACACTAGGATATTATAAAATATATTTTTATAATGATAATAGGCGGCACATTACAAATGTCAAAGCAGTGAAAGTATCTTATAGGATAAGGTTATAGTCGCCATACGAAATGAAATAATAAAACAATAATTATAATGCTAAAAGACGGCATATTACAAAACTCAAAGCAATGACAGGATCTTATAGGATAAGGAAATAGTCGCTATACTAAATGAAATTATAAAACAATAAATTTAATGCTAATAGACTGTATATTACAAATGTCAAAGCAGTGAATGTATCTTTTAGGATAAGGTTATAGTCGCTACATTAAAGAAATTATAAAACAATTATTATAATGCCGATAAACGGTATATTACAAATATTAAAGCAGTGAAGGTATCTTATAGGATAAGGACATAGTCGCCATACGAAATGAAATAATAAAACAATAATTATAATGCTAATAGACGGCATATTACAAAACTCAAAGCAATGACAGGATCTTAAAGGATAAGGACATAGTCGCTATACTAAATGAAATTATAAAACAATAAATTGAATGCTAATAGACTGTATATTACAAATGTCAAAGCAGTGAAAGTATCTTATAGGATAAGGTTATAGTCGCTATATTAAAGAAATTATAAAACAATAAATTTAATGCTAATAGACTGTATATTACAAATGTCAAAGCAGTGATAGTATCTAATAGGATAAGGACATAGTCGCCAAGCTAAATAAAATTATGAAACAATAATTATAGTGCTAATAGACTGTATATTACAAATCTTAAAGCAGTGAAAGTATCTTAAAGGATAAGGTTATAGTCGCCATACTAAATGGAATTATAAAACTACAATTAAAATGCCGATAGATTGTATATTACAAATCTCAAATCATTGACAGTATCTTACAAGATTAGGACATAGTAGTCACACTAGGATATTATAAAATATATTTTTATAATGATAATAGGCGGCACATTACAAATGTCAAAGCAGTGAAAGTATCTTATAGGATAAGGTTATAGTCGCCATACGAAATGAAATAATAAAACAATAATTATAATGCTAAAAGACGGCATATTACAAAAGTCAAAGCAATGACAGGATCTTATAGGATAAGGAAATAGTCGCTATACTAAATGAAATTATAAAACAATAAATTTAATGCTAATAGACTGTATATTACAAATGTCAAAGCAGTGAATGTATCTTTTAGGATAAGGTTATAGTCGCTACATTAAAGAAATTATAAAACAATTATTATAATGCCGATAAACGGTATATTACAAATATTAAAGCAGTGAAGGTATCTAATAGGATAAGGACATAGTCGCCAAGCTAAATAAAATTATGAAACAATAATTATAGTGCTAATAGACTGTATATTACAAATCTTAAAGCAGTGAAAGTATCTTAAAGGATAAGGTTATAGTCGCCATACTAAATGGAATTATAAAACTACAATTAAAATGCCGATAGATTGTATATTACAAATCTCAAATCATTGACAGTATCTTACAAGATTAGGACATAGTAGTCACACTAGGATATTATAAAATATATTTTTATAATGATAATAGGCGGCACATTACAAATGTCAAAGCAGTGAAAGTATCTTATAGGATAAGGTTATAGTCGCCATACGAAATGAAATAATAAAACAATAATTATAATGCTAAAAGACGGCATATTACAAAACTCAAAGCAATGACAGGATCTTATAGGATAAGGAAATAGTCGCTATACTAAATGAAATTATAAAACAATAAATTTAATGCTAATAGACTGTATATTACAAATGTCAAAGCAGTGAATGTATCTTTTAGGATAAGGTTATAGTCGCTATATTAAAGAAATTATAAAACAATAATTATAATGCTAATAGACGGCATATTACAAAACTCAAAGCAATGACAGGATCTTAAAGGATAAGGACATAGTCGCTATACTAAATGAAATTATAAAACAATAAATTTAATGCTAATAGACTGTATATTATAAATGTCAAAGCAGTGAAAGTATCTTATAGGATAAAGTTATAGTCGCTATATTAAAGAAATTATAAAACAATAATTATAATGCTAATAGACGGCATATTACAAAACTCAAAGCAATGACAGGATCTTAAAGGATAAGGACATAGTCGCTATACTAAATGAAATTATAAAACAATAAATTTAATGCTAATAGACTGTATATTATAAATGTCAAAGCAGTGAAAGTATCTTATAGGATAAAGTTATAGTCGCTATATTAAAGAAATTATAAAACAATAATTATAATGCTAATAGACGGCATATTACAAAACTCAAAGCAATGACAGGATCTTAAAGGATAAGGACATAGTCGCTATACTAAATGAAATTATAAAACAATAAATTTAATGCTAATAGACTGTATATTATAAATGTCAAAGCAGTGAAAGTATCTTATAGGATAAGGTTATAGTCGCTACATTAAAGAAATTATAAAACAATTATTATAATGCCGATAAACGGTATATTACAAATATTGAAGCAGTGAAGGTATCTTATAGGATAAGGACATAGTCGCCATACGAAATGAAATAATAAAACAATAATTATAATGCTAATAGACGGCATATTACAAAACTCAAAGCAATGACAGGATCTTAAAGGATAAAGACAGTCGCTATACTAAATGAAATTATAAAACAATAAATTGAATGCTAATAGACTGTATATTACAAATGTCAAAGCAGTGAAAGTATCTTATAGGATAAAGTTATAGTCGCTATATTAAAGAAATTATAAAACAATAATTATAATGCTAATAGACGGCATATTACAAAACTCAAAGCAATACCAGGATCTTAAAGGATAAGGACATAGTCGCTATACTAAATGAAATTATAAAACAATAAATTTAATGCTAATAGACTGTATATTACAAATGTCAAAGCAGTGATAGTATCTAATAGGATAAGGACATAGTCGCCAAGCTAAATAAAATTATGAAACAATAATTATAGTGCTAATAGACTGTATATTACAAATCTTAAAGCAGTGAAAGTATCTTAAAGGATAAGGTTATAGTCGCCATACTAAATGGAATTATAAAACTACAATTAAAATGCCGATAGATTGTATATTACAAATCTCAAATCATTGACAGTATCTTACAAGATTAGGACATAGTAGTCACACTAGGATATTATAAAATATATTTTTATAATGATAATAGGCGGCACATTACAAATGTCAAAGCAGTGAAAGTATCTTATAGGATAAGGTTATAGTCGCCATACGAAATGAAATAATAAAACAATAATTATAATGCTAAAAGACGGCATATTACAAAACTCAAAGCAATGACAGGATCTTATAGGATAAGGAAATAATCGCTATACTAAATGAAATTATAAAACAATAAATTTAATGCTAATAGACTGTATATTACAAATGTCAAAGCAGTGAATGTATCTTTTAGGATAAGGTTATAGTCGCTATATTAAAGAAATTATAAAACAATAATTATAATGCTAATAGACGGCATATTACAAAACTCAAAGCAATGACAGGATCTTAAAGGATAAAGACAGTCGCTATACTAAATGAAATTATAAAACAATAAATTGAATGCTAATAGACTGTATATTACAAATGTCAAAGCAGTGAAAGTATCTTATAGGATAAAGTTATAGTCGCTATATTAAAGAAATTATAAAACAATAATTATAATGCTAATAGACGGCATATTACAAATGTCAAAGCAGTGATAGTATCTAATAGGATAAGGACATAGTCGCCAAGCTAAATAAAATTATGAAACAATAATTATAGTGCTAATAGACTGTATATTACAAATCTTAAAGCAGTGAAAGTATCTTAAAGGATAAGGTTATAGTCGCCATACTAAATGGAATTATAAAACTACAATTAAAATGCCGATAGATTGTATATTACAAATCTCAAATCATTGACAGTATCTTACAAGATTAGGACATAGTAGTCACACTAGGATATTATAAAATATATTTTTATAATGATAATAGGCGGCACATTACAAATGTCAAAGCAGTGAAAGTATCTTATAGGATAAGGTTATAGTCGCCATACGAAATGAAATAATAAAACAATAATTATAATGCTAAAAGACGGCATATTACAAAACTCAAAGCAATGACAGGATCTTATAGGATAAGGAAATAGTCGCTATACTAAATGAAATTATAAAACAATAAATTTAATGCTAATAGACTGTATATTACAAATGTCAAAGCAGTGAATGTATCTTTTAGGATAAGGTTATAGTCGCTATATTAAAGAAATTATAAAACAATAATTATAATGCTAATAGACGGCATATTACAAAACTCAAAGCAATGACAGGATCTTAAAGGATAAAGACAGTCGCTATACTAAATGAAATTATAAAACAATAAATTGAATGCTAATAGACTTTACAAATGTCAAAGCAGTGAAAGTATCTTATAGGATAAAGTTATAGTCGCTATATTAAAGAAATTATAAAACAATAATTATAATGCTAATAGACGGCATATTACAAAACTCAAAGCAATGACAGGATCTTAAAGGATAAGGACATAGTCGCTATACTAAATGAAATTATAAAACAATAAATTTAATGCTAATAGACTGTATATTACAAATGTCAAAGCAGTGAAAGTATCTTATAGGATAAAGTTATAGTCGCTATATTAAAGAAATTATAAAACAATAATTATAATGCTAATAGACGGCATATTACAAAACTCAAAGCAATGACAGGATCTTAAAGGATAAGGACATAGTCGCTATACTAAATGAAATTATAAAACAATAAACTTAATGCTAATAGACTGTATATTATAAATGTCAAAGCAGTGAAAGTATCTTATAGGATAAGGTTATAGTCGCTACATTAAAGAAATTATAAAACAATTATTATAATGCCGATAAACGGTATATTACAAATATTAAAGCAGTGAAGGTATCTTATAGGATAAGGACATAGTCGCCATACGAAATGAAATAATAAAACAATAATTATAATGCTAATAGACGGCATATTACAAAACTCAAAGCAATGACAGGATCTTAAAGGATAAAGACAGTCGCTATACTAAATGAAATTATAAAACAATAAATTGAATGCTAATAGACTGTATATTACAAATGTCAAAGCAGTGAAAGTATCTTATAGGATAAAGTTATAGTCGCTATATTAAAGAAATTATAAAACAATAATTATAATGCTAATAGACGGCATATTACAAATGTCAAAGCAGTGATAGTATCTAATAGGATAAGGACATAGTCGCCAAGCTAAATAAAATTATGAAACAATAATTATAGTGCTAATAGACTGTATATTACAAATCTTAAAGCAGTGAAAGTATCTTATAGGATAAGGTTATAGTCGCCATACTAAATGGAATTATAAAACTACAATTAAAATGCCGATAGATTGTATATTACAAATCTCAAATCATTGACAGTATCTTACAAGATTAGGACATAGTAGTCACACTAGGATATTATAAAATATATTTTTATAATGATAATAGGCGGCACATTACAAATGTCAAAGCAGTGAAAGTATCTTATAGGATAAGGTTATAGTCGCCATACGAAATGAAATAATAAAACAATAATTATAATGCTAAAAGACGGCATATTACAAAACTCAAAGCAATGACAGGATCTTATAGGATAAGGAAATAGTCGCTATACTAAATGAAATTATAAAACAATAAATTGAATGCTAATAGACTGTATATTACAAATGTCAAAGCAGTGAAAGTATCTTATAGGATAAAGTTATAGTCGCTATATTAAAGAAATTATAAAACAATAATTATAATGCTAATAGACGGCATATTACAAATGTCAAAGCAGTGATAGTATCTAATAGGATAAGGACATAGTCGCCAAGCTAAATAAAATTATGAAACAATAATTATAGTGCTAATAGACTGTATATTACAAATCTTAAAGCAGTGAAAGTATCTTATAGGATAAGGTTATAGTCGCCATACTAAATGGAATTATAAAACTACAATTAAAATGCCGATAGATTGTATATTACAAATCTCAAATCATTGACAGTATCTTACAAGATTAGGACATAGTAGTCACACTAGGATATTATAAAATATATTTTTATAATGATAATAGGCGGCACATTACAAATGTCAAAGCAGTGAAAGTATCTTATAGGATAAGGTTATAGTCGCCATACGAAATGAAATAATAAAACAATAATTATAATGCTAAAAGACGGCATATTACAAAACTCAAAGCAATGACAGGATCTTATAGGATAAGGAAATAGTCGCTATACTAAATGAAATTATAAAACAATAAATTGAATGCTAATAGACTTTACAAATGTCAAAGCAGTGAAAGTATCTTATAGGATAAAGTTATAGTCGCTATATTAAAGAAATTATAAAACAATAATTATAATGCTAATAGACGGCATATTACAAAACTCAAAGCAATGACAGGATCTTAAAGGATAAGGACATAGTCGCTATACTAAATGAAATTATAAAACAATAAATTTAATGCTAATAGACTGTATATTACAAATGTCAAAGCAGTGAAAGTATCTTATAGGATAAAGTTATAGTCGCTATATTAAAGAAATTATAAAACAATAATTATAATGCTAATAGACGGCATATTACAAAACTCAAAGCAATGACAGGATCTTAAAGGATAAGGACATAGTCGCTATACTAAATGAAATTATAAAACAATAAACTTAATGCTAATAGACTGTATATTATAAATGTCAAAGCAGTGAAAGTATCTTATAGGATAAGGTTATAGTCGCTACATTAAAGAAATTATAAAACAATTATTATAATGCCGATAAACGGTATATTACAAATATTAAAGCAGTGAAGGTATCTTATAGGATAAGGACATAGTCGCCATACGAAATGAAATAATAAAACAATAATTATAATGCTAATAGACGGCATATTACAAAACTCAAAGCAATGACAGGATCTTAAAGGATAAAGACAGTCGCTATACTAAATGAAATTATAAAACAATAAATTTAATGCTAATAGACTGTATATTACAAATGTCAAAGCAGTGATAGTATCTAATAGGATAAGGACATAGTCGCCAAGCTAAATAAAATTATGAAACAATAATTATAGTGCTAATAGACTGTATATTACAAATCTTAAAGCAGTGAAAGTATCTTAAAGGATAAGGTTATAGTCGCCATACTAAATGGAATTATAAAACTACAATTAAAATGCCGATAGATTGTATATTACAAATCTCAAATCATTGACAGTATCTTACAAGATTAGGACATAGTAGTCACACTAGGATATTATAAAATATATTTTTATAATGATAATAGGCGGTACATTACATAATTATGTCGAAGCAGTGATAGTATCTAATAGGATAAGGACATAGTCGCCAAGCTAAATAAAATTATGAAACAATAATTATAGTGCTAATAGACTGTATATTACAAAACTCAAAGCAATGACAGGATCTTATAGGATAAGGACATAGTTGCCATACGAAATGAAATTATAAAACAATAATTATAGTGCTTATAGACGGTATATTACAAATCTTAAAACAGTGAAAGTATCTTATAGGATAAGGTTATAGTCGCTATATTAAAGAAATTATAAAACAATAATTATAATGCTAATACACTGTATATTACAAATCTCAAAGTAATGACAGGATCTTAATGGATAGGGACATAGTCGCCATACTAAATGAAATTATAAAACAATAAATTTAATGCCGATGGACGGGTATATTACAAATCTAAAAGCAGGTGACAGTATGTTACAGGATAAGGACATAGTCGCCAAGCTAAATAAATTATGAAACAATAATTATTATGCTAATAGACTTATATTACAATTCTCAAAGCAATGACAGGATCTTATAGGATAAGGACATAGTCGCCATACTAAACAAAATCGTTTAACATTAATTATAATGCCGATAGACGGTATGTTACAAATCTTAATGCAGTGACAGGATCTTATAGGATAACGAAATTGTCGCCATTCTAAATGACATTATAAAACGATAATTTTTAATATATTATCTAATATATCGTGTGTTAATTACGAAGTTCGTTAACTATATGTATACCAGGTTTCTTAAGAGAAAACCTCAACTCTCTTAATTAATTAAATAGTCGTTGGTTTTTTTTGTTTGATAAGTTAAGGAAAAGCACGGAAATAAGCAATGAGACAAAAATATATAGGTCTTATAAATATATAATACGTGTTATCTGTTAATTAGTTTAGTATTGTAAGTTTATTCTCAACTTAGTTATAGTTATATACTTAGTAACGTTTTTTTATACTTACATACAGGAATTAAACATTATCACATGGTCGTTTGAAGACATAATATTTAAATATGTATTTCACAATCGTATGCAAGCTGTTTATGACGTTATATTTGGGCTGAATAAACGTGTGACGACTTCCAATTTATTTACCTTACATTAACCTTGACGAGACAAGATGTTCTTTTATTAGTGCGATATAAAAGAATGATGGTTGCATTGCAAGCTTAATAAAGATTAAATACAGTAACACAATGGAAGGAATAATTTATAAATATTCCATAATTGGTATCTTAAACATAAATCAATCATGAATATATAATATTTTTTTAATATCTAATACCTATATTATATAAGTATCATCAATCTCAAAATTATTAATAATATTTTTTGTATTTATTTATTCTTAAAATAAAAACAGGCAAAATATTGATATTTTGGTACAGGGACGTTGAATTTATATTTATATAGTTTAGGAATAATGTCGAGGTTACGCAAAGATTTATAAAAACATGAGTCTTTACTATTTTTTGTAAAAGATTAATATGAATAATTTTCTACACAAAAGTTACGACTTAATAAAAAAAAATACGATGTTACGTTAATAATATAGTTTACTCTAGCTCACTTGTTTATAGCCAATTTAACGTTTCAAATAACATGGGACTAAATGTAATCAACATACGTTACTTATATATGACATATTGTGCTTAATAATTACTATATAATTTAGCGCGCGTATAGTTAAGCTTGACCTGTTTTTCTATTTCATTGATTTTTAATTCAAAACAGTATTAAACATCATTTAGGTAAACTGTAGTACCAAAATAGGTGATCATTTCAATATTATTTAAAAACCGTCTAAATGTTAACATGAAATGTGCAATATAAAAACGTCATTAATAGGGATAAGTTTAAACAGTGCTTAATTTGTAAATGCCAAAAAGTATTGAAAGAGTCATATAAATAATAAAAGTATTTTAGAGGGTAATCTTTACATTTTGACGTATTTATTCTTTGTGCGATATGAATTATGATAGGATAGGTATAAGTTAAGGAAAGGCTTATTTTTAAAACAATTTAATATCTCAAACAGTAAATATTGCACTCGGGTCAATTTTTAAACAATAAAATTAAAATTAAAAACGAATTGACTTTTGTCAAATAAAGATATTTCACTTATTTGTACAGACATCATACAACAAGCATTGATAGATTTCCTTGGTAGGAATTCCTCGATCAATTAAATTGGTTTTTACACAAGTGTAGGGAAAATAAAAGTTAACGAAAATAACCAAATCGAAATCAATAAACGCTATTAAATAAAGAAATAATAACACTATGTGGATAATTAGCAAGTACATACTTATAAGTCAAACAATAATGAAATTTATCATCATTCTAAATAAACATGTAGCACGATAGGAAAGTGAAAAAACTGCAAAAAATTATATTACTAGATCTAAAAAAATGATGCACTTTAAAACTTACTTTTTCGTTGTCACATAACTTTTAAATTAAACCAAAATCTATTTGTAAGGAATTAAATTAATGCCCTGTGATTTTATTTATATTTCAGGATTATTTTTATATTTATTAACCATTACCAACGCTTCTTCTGCAGACTCGGTTTAACTCATCGAACATCATGGCAGGTCGATTACGTCCTTACATTAGGCCAGTACTTTAGCAGATCAAAAAAGTATTTAAATGGCTCGCGTCGGTACGAACGCTAAGGATTACATCCGGTCTTCGGTGTAGAAACGTCCCCGTTTAGGGATCTTTCTAGTTGGTACGCAGGTATTGATACATTTTCTCTTGATCCATATCTCTTTTAAAACTAAGTTAACGTTTAAAAAATAGTTACTCATTAGATATTCACATTTATATTCATGTAATTAAAAACGTCTTTAAGGCAACGTTCCCGATACTTTCAAGTAATGTAACAATTTTATTTCAATTATATAATTAAATGTTGTTGTAGAATAAGGATTACAAAAATGTAATCTATGTTAAATGGGGAATCGAAAACTAGAAATAATAGACGTTCTATACTCAGAATAACTAAAAGTCCGTTCAGATAAGTTCGACGGTCATAACACATACATACTAGCACTTGATATTAGTTGTAAGGATTGATTTCAGTAATGGTTGTCGTCAATTGATTTTCAGATGTTTAGTTGGAGCTACAGGCAGGCTTGTTCGCTATGTATCACGGTAGCCACGAGATAGCTAAAGCTCTTAGTTACGATCATTATACTCCCAACTTGAGTTAGCGATTACTGGCTGAAATAGTTATATTTGTAAGTTTCGGATACATCATATTCAATTACATTTATAAATTACAAAATAAGATTGTATTTACATATATATAATATTTAATATTTTTATTGTAACTGAAGATAAGATATCTTTAGGTCTTCATTCAATATATATTATTTTTTAGAATACTATATAATCGTACATGAATTATTAGATACGAGTTTGACGTTACTTATCACGAAATATTCTCTAAGATGAGATTTTTTTTTAAATTACACCAGGCGATTACGTTCAATTACTTAGTTTAGTATTTAGATTACTTATAGAATCGTTATAAAATAACATTAAGCAATTTGATTATGTCTAGATGTAGCTTATTTTTACGGTAGTTTTATGGTATATAATATGATAGAATAATAAATTTAGTAAGCATTAAATAATATAGATATAATTTACAACATAATATAGTTATAATGCTATATAAGTAAAAATCATACGTTATTCACATCATTTTATATTTTTGTATGTATGTATATATGTATTTATATATATATATATATATATCTGTTTAGAATGCATACAATTAAGGCACTCACTCATGTGCAGTGACCTAACACCTATTAGGAGGTTAGGTTGATTTATTCCTGATATTTAGTGTAACGCACGACGGTTTGAAAGAGGTTACTAATAGCTGATTTTTTGTGACGCCAAAATGAATGGCACGTTAGAACAAAATAGGTATCACGGGAGGTTATTTACGACTATGTCAGGAGGTAGTGTTTAGATGTAAAAGTTTAGCAGCAACAAGCACTCTAGTTGCGTACAAGAACTTAATACTAGCTACACTAGGATTATTAACGTGATGACATAACATAAGACCGTAATTATATAATCAACGGGATAAAAAACATTAAAACTCGTAATCGGTGATTTGTGTACGTAAATATTGTTATTTTGTCAAATCGGATAATATACAATTAAATAAATAACAAATTTATTTTTCACAACTATTTAAAAACAAAACTTATATTGTTAAAAATTAAATAAAATAAAAATCAGTCTTACAATTATTTTTTTATTTTTGCAACTAATCTGTTTTTCTTTTTAGCCCTTTTCCTTTAAAATAATTTGAGTTATATAATATGTATATAACATATATATTAATATATATATAAAACAAAAATAATAAAACTGAAAGACGGGAATAAATAGAGAAGAATATATCAATAATATTACCATCAGTTTTACAGATACTAGAAGAATTAGGATTAAGAATCAAATGTTAGCGAGTAAAGTTTAATAGTTTTGTTTGTGGAGTTGAGAAGTTTGGTGTTGTAATAGTGATTATGTTCTTTTAAAAAAGTATAAAACGTGAAAGTTTTTGATTTAGTGATATTCTATAATCGAGAAATGAAAAATATTGATAATTAGAGAGAAATGATCCGTCTTATACATCGATATGACCATATTGAAAAGGTTGATAAAAATGAGGTACGGAGTTGATTCAGTAATTCGAAACTATTAATAATAATAGTCGACATTAATTCGTCAAATTTATATTGAAAATAGCTTCAAATCAAAAAGGATGAAAAAATAAGCAAGATATGAGTTAAGGGTGCAGTTAGTGCCATAGTGGAATGTATGGATAGTGTTATGAATTAAATATTTGAAAAATTTACGGAGAGGCGTTTCAGAAATAAATAACAATATAATATGACAAGGTATAGAACATACCACAATGAGTTTTAGAAACTTATTTGATTAAATTCGTAATCATTACTATAAAAATATCCAGAAGCTATAATGCACTGAAATTATAATTAAAACTGCGAAGATAAGTAGGATTTCGTTCATGGAAAATTATGAAGTTTTAATTATTATTGGACAAGTAATTTCTACACTCAGCAGAAAATTAATAAAATCGCTGTTCGAAATGAAAAGTAAGGATCTATCGCTATAATCATGGAATGATATAATGAGTAGTAACACTTGGTGCGTACGATCTATTCATGTGTCAATTTATCAGAACAAATATACGTTCATTAGGAATCTTGAACAGTTGTTAACTGATCCCAATATTCAAGTTCGAATTTTTCGAATAGATTGCAGATCAAATTATATGAATGACCGAAAGGCATCTTTGTCTTAAATTGTCAAGCATTAGTTAGAGGCCCTCAGTTTTAATTACCAAAATGTAATCGTGGAATATTTAAGAGATAAACGAAAACAAAACAAAGATTTGCGAAAGATATAGGGTCAAAAAATATTATTCGTAAGTAATTAAGATATTCTTTAATTAAGAATAAATCCTACTATGTAAAGAAATTAGAAAGATCTAAAATTTATAACGAGGATAAAAGTTAAAAAAGGAAAATTATAATACAATACTTATATATAGAATATATAAATAATTAGTAAACGAAGAAAATAAACGTAATATCTAACGGATATAACCACTAAAAATTTGATAATGACGAGTACACAAATACTTCAGGATACCTTATTTAATTTACCATGTTATGAGAAAACTGACTAACGTCGACGTCTTACGATTAGGTGAGTCAAGTGAAAGAATGATAAAATATTTTTTGCATAAATGAAATATTTGTATTATATATTATATATACTAATATTTTTTTATCTTCCTTAACTATCTTTCCTATTTTGTTTAGCTTTTTTAAATTCCAAATAAATAACAATATTGGTAATAAGAAAAGTGATTTTTTATACAAAATCAAATGTGCATTATTAACAGAAAATTTCAAATCATTAACAAATAAAGTAATTTTAACGTTATAAACGTACAACAATAATATTATTTGGCTTAAAACCATATTCATTTTTAAATAATGCATAATATAGTGCGATATTGGCTTGACCTTTTTTACATTTAACTATATAAAACTAAAATTGGTACAGCATGGTCTAGATAACAATAAGAATAGTCACAATTCACAGCTGACTGCACTGATTAGCACTTGGATGATCTTTGGTTGATAAGTAAGGTTTGTTTTTAGCATCTGCTTGTAACATATTTTTATTTGTCTGATATGTCACGTGATTCGTCTTCCCTGCGTTGAGATCCATCTGCGTGGATACATCGTAATTGTAGTACACTTACAATGCTTGTCAATGCCACATATATTTTCCAAATTATGTAATTTATTTCAGAGTGGATAATAAATAATAATTAATGTTATAGGCTTTACTGGGATTATTTGTGGTGATTAACAATTGTCTTTGGATCTTGCCTATAACGTTGTAATTGAATGAGCATGAGATTAGGAGGGATTGGATTAGACACATTCGCGTTTTACAATGACGTTTTAAAATGTTGCTATGAAAGTGTTGAAAACGGCTTGGATTTGGAATTATTACTAGCTCATATCTGCAAATATCTATAAATTTGACGCTTTTCACGCCTTTGAGAATTGTTAGGCTATCATGTCATGATTCAATCATCGGTGTCCATACGGGTATGTAACTTTTATTAAGTAACAAATTAATAACGATACACTGTCGCCCCTATTTCAATGTTGTAAAGTTATCTCACAGTATTAATAACAATTTACATACTCGCTGTACTTAATGTGAAACTGTTTTATATAAATTATGTTGTGTTTAAAATATGTTTTTGGTGCAATTATAAATTAAATTTATTTTCAGTTTGTGTATCAATTACACTGTTATTTTTGGTATTGTAGTTTTTTTACTCATGAAATTTGTGAAAATAAAATTTGCTTTAACATTTGTTGAATTTTAATTTTATAATACAGCACGACTAGGTCATTAATATTTTATTTTCAGCTAAACTAATCAATAGAGAATTTAGGCAAAGCAAATTTTCTACATTGCAATAAATATTATTACATTATGTACACACTAGAATAAATGGATTTTTACACGGAGAAGATTGTTCCTGCACCATATTGCTTTTGAATCCACGTTTATCATTATGCCAGTTTGTTTCTTCGCATTATAGTCGTCTGTAAGCTCAGAAAATACCCACAAAGCTTGTCACGTGGTTTGTTTGTGGTTCCGTGTAACAATTGCGAAACGATATTTTGATAAAATGCAATAATAACGCTAATTGATCCCAAGCGTTACTATTCATGTAACCTGTTGCTGCTTCAATGCATCGTCCAAGTCTTCTTAAAACTAGACTTGCTTTTATTTGCATTTCAATGATTTTTATGTTAGTGTAGACACAGTTAATTTTGTTTATAAAATTTTCTGTGTTCTTTTATAAAATGCACCAACAATTCGTTTGTGGCTAACTTTAACATGTGAATGAGCATGGAGCTAGATGGAATATGTCATATAAACTCGAAATTTCTTGCAGGTTTAGATGGTGTGTGATAGTAAACATTTCTTGTCACTTTATTATTATTCTTATATATGGCACATACATCGATGTGGGGTTCCCTTGAGGCAATGCAAGTTTTTCATGAATACAATATGTGCTTAACTTGTTGTTCATTTTAATGCTACTCATCGGTGTTTATGTAATATATTAAAGATATTTTATCCCTCATTGTATTAAATGCTTTTTATTTTTAATAGAGCTTTAATAATTTGTGGAATGTGTCACTATGATACTCTTTTCATAATATTGCTGTGGTGATTCGTCTCTTATTAGTGAAAATGTAAGGTTCCAAAATTTATGTTTGTAGCCATTAACACCTTTTTGATTCCTGGCATATGTTGTCGATATATTTTGTATATGTTATTTAATAGTTAACGCTCCAGTGTAGCGAGTTTGTTACTCAGTATCAGAGGATATGCTTTGGGAGAATGAACCGTAGGATCACAGTGAGTGCGCGAACGAGCTATCGCTTGAAAATAAATTCACTTACATTTATTATATTATGCTTAAATGCTTCTTGTAGGATTAATACCTTAAAGATCCAAAAAGTTAATCTTTGCAAAAGAGAAATTCAATAATAAATACTATTTCGTTTGTTGTGGTTAAGTGTTCGTTTGGCGTTTGTTGGTAATATTAGTTGAGTTTTTAGTGAAAAAAATGTGTGTAGTGAAAATGAAAGCATGAATACAAAAGTTAAGTTTATTTCATATTGTTGAAGCGATCTGCTTACATAACTGTCTATGAAAATTGTAAATATTTGTTCAAGAAATTAATGGTCTGGCATTAATAATGAGATATAAAGTTCGGAGTGACGGTGGTGATGGTGCTTGTGAGTTAAATTGAAAGTTTAAAGTTTTACTAAAACTTATTTTTATTTATATTTTTTTTCCAAAATTCATTAAGAAATTATATAGAGAATTGAGAAAAGTTCATGAAATGTGGCAAGTTTGTGTATGTGAGGTCGAAATAGTTCGCAGTTCGTTGGTTCAGTAGTTTAATCAATGTTAATTCATTAATAAAATAAATAAGAAAACAATAACCACTATTATTTACAGATTAATACAAATTATCTTTATAATAATTTCAGAAACGTATAACTTTTTTTTCTCTTAATTTGATTTTTGCAGCTGTTATTATTAAGGTTTCACTGACGGCCTGAAAATAAATAATTGTTTACAGTATATATAAACGTAAAACAATTTTTTTGTCTATTTTTATACACATGAAGTTTAGTCAAGTCTCGATATCGGCAGTGTAACAATACGAATATAATTTGTATAGGTAAAAATGTTCAAAATAGAAGAATGTTATAAGGACATGTACTTGTCCCCTTGTGCCTTTATTATATTATTACAGTTCGTGATTCTATGGAGTCTGTAGTGAGTTCGATGCTACAACCAGTCTATAACGGCGACGGCGCGGATAACTTTTTTTCTTATAATTGTTTGCAGGTTATTAGACATTCTGCGCCTACGTTTATTGAAGGTAAATCTGAACATACAATTGTTTAAGATTAATGAATGTCCTCTCTTACAGAAATACTTAATACGTGAACACGATAGATGCAATCAACGTAATATTAATAATATTTTTAGTCACTATGTTTTCTATAATTTTAATAATACTCTTACCTATCAGTTTTTTTTTGCATCCATAGTTTTTCCATTTATATTTATTTTTAATTTCAAAGAAATTGAATGACGTCACTTCAAGCCGGGCGCGGTCATCGCTTGACAACGTAACGTTCACATTTTTATTTCACCGTTATTTAGAAATATCTAACATTCTAATATTGTAAATATTAAAATGCCAATGTACAATAAATTGTTAATTAATTATAAAATTATAAATCTGTAACGTTGTTTTTGCGTTTTTTTTTCGTGTGTATTTTTACAGTTGACGGTCTACAAAAGTTAGCGTATAAACCTGATCGAAAGGAAAGCGGCTCACGGTATTATAATTCCCAAAAGCAACGAACGAGGACGGTATAATAGAGTATGGCGTAGGTATTCCAAACATTTTTTGGCCTATTTACATAATTATCAATTTGAGCTTTATAAAGCGCATGCTGTGGAATAGCAAAACAAGGATTTTAACTTGTCATAATTATAACCTAACAAAGCAGAAATGCTTGTTATATTTTTTTTCGTGTCGGTACATTTTTGCAGTTCCGGATTCATTTAATCATGCTGCCTCCTTGTCGCGTCCTACGTTAACTCCCGACCGAAGGAGATACAACTAAATTTTAAGAAATAATAACGCATAGTAATAACTGGTATAGTACTTGTACTATATAGAGGACCAATATTGAGACCAGAAATTGCAATCACGAACTAAAAGACTTCAAATTTGGCAGGTAAAAATTACCTTTAGTTCGTGTTTTTATATTTCTTCACAGTCACCGGCGGTATGGGATCATAAATTTAAGAAGCTGGAATCCGTTTTCCAAGTTAGCGATAAGGGATTATATATGTAGGAAGCTGGGATGTGTTTCACAAGTGGATGTTTAAAATATTGTCGAATTAATAGAAAAAATGCCATTTTAACAAATTAAGCAAATGTACAAAATTGCCGTCGTTCGCGCAATAAACAATTATATATGTACCAGGTAATAATTTATATGTACCTTCTCCTCACGAAGAGGAGAAGAGGCCTTAGCCCAGCAGTGGGACGTTTACAGGCTGTTACTGTACCAGGTAATTAAATATTGTTAACATGAAAATGAAAATGTATCTTTACACGCTCTTTAAAGCGTTTTTGTTTGCTTTTCTGCGTGCTGTTTGATCTTTTTACAGTTGAAGATTTCCGCACACTTCTAAACTTCATGTACTGTCGTCGAATTTTATGCAATTGTTAGAACACTGGTATGAGAACATTGTTTGCTGACACCGAGTAGAATATGTTGATGCCAATGACGTGTTAGAAGCATGACTGAAAATGTAACCCTATTCCTCTAACGTCTATTTCTTGTGTCCTTTAATTATTGTTTGCAGTTATCACGCTAGCAGATAGCAGTATACACTAACTACGAGGGACAAGAAATTTGAACCTATACTAAAATCTGATTGCACTCATAAGCAAAATTTGTAAGAGCCACTGTACGATTATTCCGTAGGAATCTATGTGACACAAGCATGATTATTTTCAATTACACTACACCTTAACCTATATAAAATATTTGAGTATGTTTTTTCGTGTGCCTCTCAAGATTTTTACAGTTCTGAGATTCGTGCAAATAGAAATTCTACGGAGAAACAAAACGATTCCACGATGATAAACGACGACGGTGTGTTGGTTTACTTGCATTGACTGTGAGTTGTATTTTACGAATTTTAACTATTTTTGACTTGTACAATCTAAGCTATAAAATATATTAAGGCTGCGTACCTGTTTGCGAAAGGTTTGCGAGCTGCTCGCATGCGCAAATTTCCTTTGCTTTTTGACCTCGTCAAAAGTAATTTGCAAATGTAGGGATATAGAGACGAAAATCAAAGCGAGCGCAGAACGTGCGCTAAGTGCGCCCTTACAAGCAGCGGGCGTTATGCGAGCTTTGCGTGACTTGCAATAGGTAAGCAGGCGCAATCGCCAGATTGGACGCAGCCTAATATAATTCGAACGATGTACCGACGCAGTCTAATGGATCTCTGGATTTTATCGTATGTATTGGCCATGCCACATTTTTTATAGACGTAACGTTGCTGCTGCTTTCAAGTAGACAACTTCAACATAAATAGGTATTTATTTTATTTTTGCATCTCTATGCGTAAATAATAATAATAACTAGGTACCTCCTCTTTGTGTAGCAAAAGTTCTGTGTATGTGTTGTTAGTTTTATCGTAGGCGATAGTATTAACGTTAGGTATAGCTCGTACGCTCTTGACTCTGTCATGAAAGGTCCAAGTAAATTGGTATGTAATGTTTTATCTGGTGATATTATCCAATTGAGATTCGATATACACAACTGAAGTAAATGCTTGCGGGTTGGACGAGAAATATTTATTCGTGTCGCCTTAATTGGTACGTAGCCGTTTTGAGTAACGAAAGTTTGGCTGGTAGCGGGATTATGAACAGTTTGTAGTTATTTAGAAGTATATCGTGGTGGTTGTTGTTTTCTTTTACCATAATGCTTGAGTAATAAGTACTGTGGATTGAATAATAGTTCGTGACCGTGAAGGCAGACAATCGTAAGTTTTAATCTTTTCTTGCAGCTTTTCAAGCCAATTAACACAATATTTTAAATTTTACACAAAACCTCAATAGAATCAAAAAGAATTACCTAATATGTGTTAGGTCTTTATATTTATGTTAAAATAGTATAATATAATATTAAGTATTCAAATTAATTTACTTTAATCTTATTTTAAAATAAATTACAATTATCTACATTAAAATAAGTAACTATGTCTCCAAAACTAAGCTTAAGGTAATATATTATTAACAGTTAAAATAGTTTATAAACATAATCTAAAATAGCTTTAAGCATTATGTCATGTATGTTCTATTTTTCAGATATACAAGCCAATATGTTTATTGAAAACCTCTTAAACTTGCCACATAGGGTAAATGTATTAGGTTAGGTTTTACCAACTATTAATTTCATTTTTCTAAATGATTTTCAGGTTACAGTTTAATAAATCGTAAAAACCGGGCGATGACATTTAGGGGGCTTAATTTTAAGTATGTAATTATAATGAAATGATAGTTTCGCAACTATCAAATTAGGCAGGATATGTATATATATATTTATATATATATTATAAAAAGTATATATTATCCAATAAACATCAAAATAAAAATGATAAAATACTAATAATTGGCTTAAATTCAAATAAAAAAGGTGATTCCTGTGGAGTTTCTTGCGCCGCTTCTTCTCCACAGAAGAACACCTTCCGAAGCGGTAGTAGATGTTTTCAAAATTATTAAAAATGTAATCAGAATAAAACATCAAAAATAAATTCAAAGTAATTAAACTATTTTGTCGTTTCATTTCACTTCCAAACATAAAAAAATCTTCTAAATGATCATTTGTTGTTTTATTATCCTAATCCTTTTCCTCTATATATCCCTGACAAAATTATACATACCTACATAAGTATGAAATACTAAGTTGGTACATTTTGTGGCTAATTTTGGGAGTAAAATAAAACTTAGGTAGCCTTCTAAAATAAACTATACCTACATGTAAACTTGTACAAAAAGTACATAATATATACTAGATCACTAACTACAAAGAAGTATGTACCAAAATCTAGGAATAATCTCTTGTCTAGGAGCTTTTTATCGTAGTCCTCGCTACCTATTTACAGAACGATACACAATTTTATAATAATAACCTGGGATGTAGATATTAGTACCTACCATGCAGCTCGGAGTGAACGCATGTACAATAAAATCCTCCTTATTCACGCTTCCTTTATTCGCGTTTTCACTATTCGTGGATGAAAAAATTGCGACCCAATTCCTATATTCGCGGATCTAATCAGTACATATTAAAAAAGGGATTCGGTATCTTTTGTAAAGGCGTCAGCAAATAGACTAAAAAAAAAGTAAAACAGACCTTACGCTTACGTCTCGGAGACTCGTTTGCATCCATTTTACTCTTATTCTAATTCAAACTTTAACTGTAAAGAATGCCGAAATTGCGAATAGAATACGACAAGACAGATCAAGTGACATGCGGGAGTTGCTTGAATTGCGAGATGTTGATTTGACTGAAACCGATTTGGAGAAAATGTTAAATCCGCAGGCCACTGAAGATGAAGAAGAGGTTTCATCAAGCACTTGAAAGAAATGCCGTCTATGGAACGGAGTCATATTTTTAAGAGGCAAATTGCTAATGCCACTCCTGAATATTAGTCTGAATTCAAGCTTTTTAAACTGCTAAGCAAGAAAAAAAATTACAAGGTTCTTTAAACAATTGCCTAAGCCTTATGATAACAACTAATCAATATGGTCAAAAACTTCTATATTACTTATTTTTTTATATTTTTTGTTACTTATTTTGCCACCTAGGAACGTATAATCCCATATAAATTGCTAATCCATATTCACGGTTTCTGTATTCCGCTTGAACTCTTTCCGGTAGTTTCAGATTGCCACCCTATCGGATTATGAGAGCTTTGGAAAGAAGAGTGCACTATAATATCTCCTGCGCAATTGGCTAATCTCTTAAGATTGGCCGCTGTGACCGAAATCGGTCAGGAGATCATTATTATTATATAGATATAATTAAACGCAGAATCAGAACAAACAGACATATTGCTCATGCACACAAATGTCTGCCCTAGGTGGGAATCGCACCCACGACCTGCGGCGGCGTAAGTCTTATACTTACTGGCTTTAGTGACAGAAGTATAGATGGCGCTGTTAGTATTTACTTATACCTCCTATAGATGGAAGCACAATTGAAATTTAACATCGTATTAGGTCCTTACCAATGATATTATAAGTAAAAAGGTGTAGATAGGTTACAAGCACTCCGTGAGCAGTAGTTCGAAATCAAGATTACTATCAACACTTCACCTCAGTATTATGTCACCATTGTCAAAGGATAGACGTCACGTAGCGAGTACAATTATAATTAAAAGTGACCCAAAATAACCAGAAATCCCGTCGTGTGTTATGAGATATTGCACAAATTATACTATCAAAACTTCTTAAACTTAAGGAATCACTTCTCATTAGTAAGTTTACTATTTATCTTAATATTTTCACAAATCAAATATTATATTCGTAAAATATGACGTTAGAAATGAATGAATGCAATAAAAGTATATTAATAAACGAGTGCAATAGAGATAGACGATGTTACTGATCATTGAGTAAAACACAAACAGTGGTGGCAGTTGGCACATATTATATTATAATTTTATATGTTTGTTTTATTTATATAAATGAGAAAGACTATTAAATTATTAATTATATTATATTACTAAATTGAAATCAAAATATAAATAAATATTTTTATCATTATGTCGTAAAGAAGATGTTTATTTAGATGTATAAATAGTGTTTAGATGTATGATCATGATGTTGATATTGTTTATTTGATATTAAATTTTTATAAAATTATTGAGAGTTTATATTTCAATGAATTTTTAGTACTTTTACAAAATGAATTTATGAGTAATCGCATTCATAGGCATAAATCCGGGTAAGAAAAACGTACGTCTGATGATTTATTCTATGTCGTATCTTTGACACGAGACGATGCACTCTCGCAAATATATTCGTCTTTTTTTCACTTGTGATACTTAAATCATGCCACTCTACTTTAGCGACAAATCGTAATGTAGTGTGTATATTGCAATATAAAATTATTTATGTGTGCGTAACAGTGTCATTTTCGTAGATTGAATGCTATGTATGTAACCTATCTACACCTTTTTACTTATAATATCATTGGTCCTTACATATGACATTGGCGTTTCGTATGAATGGTCTTTTTTTTTGTAAAATATATTTAATTAATCAAAGTATACACCGTTGTTATCTATGCATATTTGCCATCTCTTAGGTAGTTCATTGATCCCTTTACTAAAAAAACCATGAGGGAGAGAATCAATAAACTCTTTGAAGGCGTTTGGACTGCCGCATCGGAGTTGAATTTTTTTCCTTTTAAGAACTTGTCCAAATTCCGGAGCAAGGTCAAGGAGGACAGTGGATGTCGTAGACATTCCAATTGTAGCTCATCTAACTTAGTGGTTGTTTGTTGTGCAGTGTGTGGTCTTGCGTTGTCGTGAAGCAGCAGTGGCCAAACCCAGTTCTTTAGCAGCTAGTTCTTCCTTCATGGTTTGCAGTTGCCAGTTGCTGACAATAATAATATCTGCCGTAATCATTTGGCCAGATTTTAGATAGCTGTAGTGAACGACACCGGCGCTAGTCCACCAAACACTCACAAGTAACTTTTTCTGAGTCGTTTTTCGTTTAGGGCAGGATTTGACTGGGTATCCAGGGTTTAGCCATTTGCGACGAGAGCTTCCAATTTTCGTACAGTATCCACTTTTCATCACAAGTAATGATTCGATTTAAAATCCCTTCATTAATGTGTCGGTTGAGCAAAGTAACACAGCAGTCGACGCGTGTTTGCAAGTTCGATTCACTCAACTCATGAGGTACATGAGGATTAATACAGTTTTATCACTTACCCCGAAGCCTGCAGCTATCTCTGAAGTGCTTTGTGATGGATCCGCTTCCACAATAGCCTTTAATTCTTCATTTTCCACTTCGGTCTCCGGCCGTCCATGGGGTTGGTTCTGAAGGTCGAAATTTCCAGAACAAAAACCTACCGTGCTTTCTTTTACACCAGCGCCGTACACATCATTAATCCTTCGAGCTGTTTCTGCAGCACTGGTGCCACGGTAGAACTCGTACCTACTCGTAAATATACCGATATTTCATGTTTTTCAAAGTGGTCAGTACGACAAAACGCTAATTTCATATGTAAGGACCTAATATATACTTACGTACTATTTATGGTGGTTCCATCTAGGGAGGTCGTTACTAAGTCGGCTCACTCTCGGAGACTGAAGAGACGATAGATCGAAGAAGAAATATAGGTAATATAATTAATTGGGTAATTATGAGTAAGAATTGATGTTATAATTAATATTATACGGCTTTCAAGCACTGAATGAATCATCAGCTGGATCCTGTTTGATAATAAATGTATCCAAATTCCAAACCACAAAAATACCGAAATTATCATATCATGAATACATTTTATCTTTAAAAAAAACGGAGGTACTATATTTTATCCACAACCTACCTACAGGTACTTTTATCGGCCTCAGAGTGAGAGTGTGGGCATGCTCGCCGTGGCCACAATGGCGGATGTTTTCATCTGCTTTTTTTTCTTATAATGTGGTAGCATATAGAGGGTTATTTGTAATGACCCAGCGACCTCGCAGGCCTAGATAGCTGACATCATAAGCAACAACTTTTGTTCTACGGCTTCAGGCATAACTCAATACATAAAATAAAAATGAGTTTAGAAGTTTTTGTCTTACTGTCGTGACATTTGTAGGTCTATATTTCATTCATAAGCGAATGGACAACGCGACGTGTCGATCGTTGCGATGAGTGTAGATTTATACATTTAAGCGGGAAATTAAATAAATACTAATTTTTGTATGAAAATAAAATCTAAAAAAGTGTTAGCTATTTAGTCCTGCGAGGTTGCTGGGACATAATACATACAAATAACCTTGTATATATTGATCACCACCTTATTGTTAAATGACTGCCTCGTTGGTCTAGTGGCTAGGATTAAGGCTGCTAACTCGGGGGTTCTGGGTTCAATTCCCAGGTCGGGCCAATAAAATGTTATTTAGATTTTCTGTCGAAAATTCTCAATAGCAGCCCGAAGTCTGGAAGTTGGAAGTGTGAACACTCCCGTGCCTCGGAAAGCACGTAAAGCCGTTGGTCCTGCGCCTAAACTCTTTCCGGTCGTGTCGGATTGCCGTCCCATCGGATTATGAGAGTTAGGGAATAGAGAGTGCACCTGTGTTTGCGCACACACTTGTGCACTATAATATGTCCTGCGCAGTTGGCTGATCTCTCTTGAGATTGGCCGCCGTGGCCGAAATCGGTCAGGAGGACCATTATTATTATTATTGTTAAATGAGAGATCTAGCCATTATGAAGCGCACAGTAAAGCATTGTTACAAATACTCGAACTCCCTCAGTTCGACTGATTTCATATGATTATATACGAATATACCAATATTACTATTATACTATCAATAATAGTGAATGCATAATCTTAATACATACAAAAAACATAAGTTTTACATCGATTAATTGTGTACTAACGTACTAGAACAGACAGCGCCCACGAAATATGTGTAGCAGGCTAATGATAGGATGTCATCGTCATAGACGTGACACCTTGTTTTATGCCTATTGAATCGGGTACTTATTGTATTGGTAGGCAGAGGAACAAGCTTAAATAAATTTAAATAGACAATTGTAATTACAATTGAATTAATTGATTTCATTAAAATTGAAGTTAACGAAGTTAAGTTAAAACCAACGAAACGAAATACCCACATTCATACATACAAACAAACATTCGATTTGCGAATGGTTCTTTCTGGGTTACTCGGCTAAAAATAATAAATTTCACAAAATATAGTACATTAACCCTCAGTACCTACGTGACCAATCTGTACGGTTCCACTATTCATAATCTTTGATTTTCATACAAAATGTTGGGTGCAGTCTAATTAAATAAATGTCTAATGAATAACTAATGATAAGTCACGCCACCTTTGTTATTCTCAGTTCATTGGTTATTACACATTTTTAATACGAAAGACGGTATTTTCAATTATTGTCAGTTTCGTTTCGGCATGTGAGTTCGTGATGCGCGTAGACGACTGACTGTAGACGGCATTAAAGTATGGACTAGTATGGAGGGTAGAAGTATCCATACATCAAAGCAGTGGGGAAACATCTGGTCCGCGGCATCTATTGTTGTGCGTTAGTACATTATTATTCAATGAGGTTTTATAAACTAATGTAAAGAGTTAAATAAATAAACACACACAAAATGTGTAAAATTTTATATTGCATTATAGTTATAAACTGTCACAACAAGGAATTGCCGTCCTACCTCACATAATTATACCACTTAAGAAATACCTACTTAAATCTACGTAAACTATTAGACTTAATTTTACATCACATGTAGAATGAGATATCATTTTTTATAGTAAGTAACAATGGCCGATGATATTTTTCACATTACTCCGTTACTAAGGACAGTTCTTAAAACCTCAGCATGTTACTTTCATTTAAAAATAAGCGCCTTACAAATAGTATGCGATAATTGTTAGATATATCGTTGATATTATACATATTAAATAGACATAACAGATGTAAAACGGTTGAATACTTAAGCATAGAAATTATGTTTTAAAAATGTAAAAATGTATCGATATGACACTAATTTTAATGTAGGTACTCTATTTGAAAAACAGTCTTCGTTTTACTCTGAGGTCAAAATTTTATAGAAAATTTGTCCTGAAATTAGTCAATACCCTCGACTATCATTTGACACCAGAAATATTTATTTTATTGATATTTTGAATAAATACGTACGTTCATAATTAAATCGAATACACTGTATAATATTATTAATATAAAGTTATCTTATACCGCTATTAAATGGTCAAACGAGCCAATATTTATTTACTTAATAAACCTATGCAATAGACAAATACATTTTACAGATGTAATGTAATATAATTAATAGTTTATTTATTATATAAAACGTACCTATTTTTTTCATTGTTAAGAACCGATATTGAATACAATAGGTACATACATAAATAGGCATAAGTTACATCCAAACTGAATGACATTTTTTTGTTCTTAACTTTTACATTATACCTATAATGAACAAATATTTCAATTAAATGGTTTACTTTTATTTATAAACTGATATATAAGTATAAGTAATCAATTTAATTGAAATGTTTGTTCCTTTGCTAATGTAGGTATGCATGCCATATATGATCCCAAAAATGGCTTTGAATTAATGGAAGAGCGATTTTCCATTGAAAATATAGAACCATATTTTATTATTGGTTTCTTTATCTTCAGTACGATCAGTATCGGGCTTATCTTTTGTGCTTTTCAAATAACATAAAATACATTTCTAATATACATTCAGATTAGTGCCATCAAAGGCAGTCTTAAGCGTTGAGTAAATTAATCGCCTGAAGTTGTTATGTAAAATCTCTCGTGAATCTCAGTTCAATCTCATGTGCAATCTCATGTGCAATGTACAAATATGTACCTATATCGGTACAACCTGAACAAAAACTTCCTTCAATAATTAAATACCTGCTTATCAAATTAAATTATATACTTAATTATTCAAGGAAAAGAAAGTTAACATAATGAAATTCTTTATATAATTATAATCTACCTAACATGAAAAACTTTTTATTATGAACAAATATTATATCATGAAATGTGAAAACTAGTAATTAATTATTTAAAACGCAAGTTGCGCCTACTAAAGTCAATGTCAATTCATGTTGTCATCGTTTTTTTTTAATCAAGTCCTAAATACTGTTAAAACGTTAAGAGTTGCCATAAACCGGACATAGGTGACAGATAATTAAGGGTTTTTTTTTCGATCGTCTCCAAAAGTCTCAGTTGAACACAACAAAGAAGTTTCGACATGACCTGAGTCAACGTTCAAGAATAGCAGATTTATAAAAACGGAGTAAAGTGTTATACGGCGTCCGTAAATAAATTATCTTTTGTTCTTGTTTTTCATGGTAAGTCGCCGCCAGAAGCTAGTCTTCTCTGCCGGCGGCTGCTCTTCCCTCGTCTCCTCTCCTCTGGTTTCACCTCGGAGCATATCTAAGAAAGTTGGATCATTCTTCCGCACATTTTTTTCGATTTTTACAGCTTCCGCACTGAGTTCCGCTTTCAACTTTTCAGGACTCGTATTCTCGACCTTAAACTCATTAGGGTCTTCAACGAACGCCTGTTGCAGATCGCGCATAATTTTCTTTCGTATGGTCTTTTTCATGCTCAGATGTCTCTCTAAAGTTTTAACGTCACCATTAGCGTAGGTGCGGTAGTCTTCTTTCTTCTTTTTAACAGTCTTTTTAGTTTTATCTTCATTGTCGTCGTAAGTCTTTCCATCGTACTGCTGGTTCAGACCGAAGATGTCACGCAAATGCGGGATTGCCCTCTCTGATGTCATTTTGCGTGCTGGCGCTGCTCACGCCCGATGTTAGAAGATCACAAACACCTCATTATGGTACCTGGAATCGAAAGCGATAACGGGTTAATCAAGGACTTTTAAAGAGACATGTATTAGAAAAATATTGTTAAAATTTTGAACACGATTGATTATACGCAGGTTTGTAAAGTAAATAGGTACTATAATATTATTCACGCTTATTGCAAATATTAACAAAAGCATTTTATTCTAGTATTTTGGTTAAAATTTCAAATAATGAATTTCCAAAGAAACAAACTAATAATACATTTTTTCTTAATGAACAGCTCTGTGGCACACCTTTTCGGCTGTCCAGACTGACAAGTGACGGTTAAATACCTACAAGTAAACTAAATACCTATGTATCTACTACATAGGTCTACTAATCGTCGCCTATGGTTTCTCTATTATCGCATATGCTATTGATATACTACCTTCATGTAAATTATAATAATTACATATATCAATTGAAATATTATCTTTGAAACCAGATCGATAAAAATATTGCATAAGATTTTGCCAAATATTATGTTGACCACTGCTATATGTTCCATTACTTACTTACTTACTACATTATTTTGTTAAATATTATACGTTTTTTGATAATGAATAAGGATACTATAATTTAATTTAATAGAGTTGTCGTTACGTAGGTACCGCCGGCCTATTCTATACAAATATTTATTAGTTATATCTTTTAAATTTTCAATCTAATTAATAAAATGAACAACTTTACATTTGGCGCCTTCAGATACGATTAAAATATTTATATCACTTCTTATCGATTCCGCGGGTATTTAATAATATAAAACTTAAAATGCCGAACTAGCAAGAGGAATAAAGTCAAATAAACAACATTGAATTAAGGCGATATAATAATTGGTTGACGACTGACGTCTTGAATGTCGGCGAAGTTGCTATTGGAACTTTGGAAGTAAAATTAAGTGGATAGAGTAGTTTAGTGAGTAAGTGTTGTATTATAAATAAAGATGTATTAATCAAGAAATGCCTGTAGTGAATAATATTGCAGTTAATAGCAAATCGCAAGGAACATGAAAATATGTATAAATTTTCTTTATATCTACTCGTTTGGAGTAGGCTATACATATTAAAATTAGAGTACCAGAAAATATACAGATACTTACAAGTTTGAACTTCAACGAATCTAATACCGTACTGTAACTTAATACGACTTAACTTTTCTACTTGGTGATATTTTAAATACTTTGAGTTAAATGTCAAAACAGATAAGGAACAAAATACATTATGTATAATAATGGCGATTAAATGGAGGCTTCGTAGCGTGAATGCACTGCTGACTGTGCGGTGGCTGTAACAACTTCCCTTAAGAGTTAAGAAAGACAAGTGTGATCACAAATGCTCATATTAATTCAATATTTTTGGTTTTTAAGCATTTTGATTTATAACCATTAAAACACGCAAGAGAATAGGAATGATAAATTGTAAAACAATTAAATAAATTATAATTTTTCCATAAAATATACGGCCTGAGGTTTATAGTTAAGTACATGCTGATTTCGTTATTTTTGTCGTTATTGATTATTGATTTGACATTCGGCAGAATACAGCACACCAAGTATAGGATAACCGGTGTAGTCGGTTATCCTATACTTTGCCTCCCATAAATGTTAATACAAAAATGTCGAGAACAATTCAAAAAGTGTTCTTTGTGATTCACGTTCAACCATGAAACAAGCGCTTTACGCGACTGTACCTAGCTATCTTTATACATATCTACTGGCATCCGTGCGTATTGTGTTCAAAATGTAATAAAGAGCGCTTCACTGCGCGAGTCGGCTCCTCTCACTACACTCAAGCGAACAATGCGTTCACTATTTCGACCATATACTCGCACAAATCATCTTAAAAATACATCATGCAAATTGCGTCCTACTTGCTAAGAGTTAGGGAAGGAAATCACCTAATTATAATTTGAACGAGTATTACACAAATATAGGTCGATGCGCCTATAAATCGTTTGCGAAATAATAAATACTTTCTAGAACTTACCCGGTTAGTGTCAAGTAAAGTAGGAAGTATTAGACTAGACTGATTTATTATTAGATACTTCTGTGTACTCATAAAAATTGAGGCGTATAAAATAAATTGATAACCTATAAAATAAAGCTGGTATTATGGTAATATATTATCAGATTTAGATTCAAACACTACGCCTACGTTAAACTTACAATTGTCACATGATAACAACTTAGATACATTTATGATACCTCTAAGAAGTAAAACATAATGAATAAAATTAATAGGTACTCCAAAACTATATAAGCCGTTGAGTCTTAAAATCTTACTTTCAAAGAATTGTATAAAACTTTACTAACGATTCAGTATAGTATGTATACAGTATACTAGATAGCTAACATTATAAGCAACAACTTTTGTTCTACGACTTCGGACATAACTCAATACATAAAAAAACAAAATATTTTACAAGTTTTTGTCGAAATGTCGTGACACTCGTAGGTCTATATTTCATTCATACACGAAAGGCCGACGCGACGAGTCGATCTTTGCGTTGCCCATAGATTTATAAACGTTCAAGCGGGAAATTAAATTAATACTTATTTTTGTATGGAAATAAAATCTATCAAATTATCAAAAGTCGTAGAACAAACGTTGTTGCTTATGGTCATAGCTATCTAGTCCTGCGAGGTTGCTGTGTCGTAATAAATAACCTGTATAACATAACAATCGAACGACTCTATTAAAATCTAATTCATGCCAAGATGCCCTAAGCATCCTAAGCTAGGTAAACCGGTATATAAGGACCCAATTTCATCCCATAAAGTGAATTATTTTTGATTTGAGATGAAAACTAAATATTAATGAAATTACATGTGAGAGAGGGAAAATTGTATATATCTAGTCCTGCCATAAGTTCTGTTACAAGGAAAAGTGTTCTTAGAAAATAAAGTACTTACATTTCCTGGGAAAAGTAATTTATTTATAAAATTATGAACTTATAGAAGTATAAAAAATATATAATTATTCAAAATGAGCTCCTTCAGCCTCCACACACGCCTTAAGTCTCCGGGGCCAGTCATCTATGCCAGTACGCAGCACGTTCTGAGGGAAATGGTCTATTGCTTTTACCAGAGCAGATTTCAGGCTCTCCAAATTGGTGTGCCCTTTGTGACAAGCCATCAGCTCAAGATAAGACCACAGCTGGTAATCCAAGGGGTTCAAATGTGGGCTTCCCGAAGGCCATTCTGAAGCCTTGATGAATTCAGGAACGTTTTCCTCCCACCACTGCTGTGTCATTCGAGCCTTGTGTGCAGGACCAGAGTTCTGCTGGAAGACCCAATGTTATCCCGCAAAGAGAGTATCACTCAAGGGTGTAACTACTTGCTCTAGGATGCCTTCCTGGTAGTTTTTGGCCAGAGTTTTAACGCCTTTTTCACAAAAATGGAGTTTTGTAGTGCTATTAAAGCTGACTCCCCACCACACCATCACTGAAGCGGGATGATGGCCTCCTTCAACTCTCCCAATATTCTCCTGAGTTTCTAGAGAGCTATTAGCATAAACTATGTCGTTTTGACGGTTAAATTTTTCTTCAATTGTGATTTTTTTTTTCGTCGGAGAACAAGATGTTTCGATGACCTCCGTTAGCGTACCGGCTCAGCAAAATCTTGGCTCTTTCAGTCCTGATCTTTTATAAAGAGTCCGTGAGTCTTTGTCCAGTCCTTCTCCGATAGGCCCACATCTGAAGGTCTTGTTTGACTATGCGGGACATTGATCTAGGAGAAATATCTATCTCCCTAGACATGATTTTCTGTTTCCGGAGCGGATTTCTCCGAATTTGGTTTTCAACAGCTTCAATGGCGTTTTTCGTCCTCACAGAGCGGGAACGACCTGATCGTGGCCTGTCCATGATAGAATGGGTTGATTTGAAGAGATTTATTGTGCGCCACACAAACATACGAGTGATACCCAAGGATTTGAGAGATTGGAAAATCTCAGAATTTGATTTACCTGCCTTGTGGAGAGCAACGACAGCATGACGGTTTTGTTCTAAGCTCCGCTCCATCTTAACACAATGGGTGAGAAATATGAACTGAGTGGTAATCCTTAGCTTAATAACTGATATAAACACCTGAAAGAAAGGCAGGTTTCTGCAGGCATTTATTTTAGCTAATTTTTAAGTCCAATGTTTGTAACAGAACTTATGGCAAGACTAGGTATACTTACATGTTAGTAAGAGTGTGTTATATGTTTGTACTTTGTGTTACGTATTTCTATATCCGTGTATGTATCAACTAGCGAAGTACACTTTCTGTATTTTCATAGTTTTGTTTTATAGCAGATTGCGCCCGCGTATTGGGGTGTCAGGCTTTACGTATAAAAAAGTAGCCTTGAGGTTTCTTGGGGTTTAAGCTTGCTTCATAACAAATACCATAATATTCGGTTATCGGTTTAACCGTGAAAGCATAATAGACACACAGACAGAATTATTTTCGACTTTATAATATTAGTATAGATTACTTAAATACGTCAAATGTTAAATTTAATAATACTGAACTTTTTGACAACGTTATTTTTCTAAAACCTAAATTAACTCGCCAACTGATCCAGTGTACACGTGTGATCACAATATGTAAAATATTATGTATTGTATTACATGTGATCGTTAGATATTTTCTTTATTACCTACTCTGTAACTCAAATAACAATTTGGACTACGAATGCAATAAAAGTCACTCCATACATCTTAGGTAACCGTTTAACAGCTGACATTAACATTGACATAGGGTCAACGCACTTTACCTAACACACGATGTAGCAGCCATCTTTGGGTTATGACGTCACACGAAGTCTAATGTTAGCAAACATGTTTTCGAAGATTTTGAATGTTTATCTACATTTCTGGTCTTCCAACGATGTTATGTAATGAACTGTACATGATATTTACGTACACCTGTAATAGGTTGAGAGGTCAGTTAATTGCTTTAAGTTAGTCAACTTGTTTAGTTTAAATTAATGCTAGAATGTCTTTTTTCGTAACATATTACAGGAATTATATTGACCACTTATATTATTGTAACAAAAATGTAATAATAACGACATTCAATTCGGAGAAGTAGCAATTAATAATATATCAACAATTAATTAATTCATGTCATTATTAAAATTAAGGCTTGAAGTGGGTCACCGGTCACATGAATTTTATTACTTATACGATCAACGATGGAATTAAATAAATTCTCTGCTTGTCGAGAAAGATTTAAAAATAAATTAGATCATAATATTTGATAGATCGATATTTTTTTATCGTACGTGATGCGTAAAAAGGTTGAGAGTACAAAAATAATGAATGCCTACAGAATTTTATACTTTTTGTTCAAAGGTGTTCCCTTGTTGCTGAAAGGTAAGGGAGGCATTGTATATTCCCAAGCGATGTGATTTTTTAAAAAATGATATTCATATTTACCAGAGCCCGAGCGTCACAAGAGGATTCAAAAACATCACCCTTTCAGATGTTCCGAAGCATTACTTCTCTAATACTTGTACAAAGAGTATTTCTATGTAAGAATATTATATTTAAAGAAACAGAATTGTACATAATATATACTATATAATTGTATGCATTAAATGAGCATATATATAATGTAGAATAATAATAAATTATTGTTTAAACATGTTATAAAAGTTATGTTTTTAACACAAGGTTATATGGACTTTAAAAACAAAATATAAGCAAAGAACTTAAATGACACGTATGTGAAGGCGTAATTTTTATTTTATTGTCAGTTGAAGAACAAATGCGACCTTGCGGATATTTCTTAACAAGACAATATCGTTTATTGTTTTATATATATGTACTTACAATGTTTGTCCAACTGCATATAGCATAACAGATAGCGAAATAGTAGTCTGGAAAAGGCAACCTATGCAAACTTGATAGGTGTGCTTATTTAAAATGTTATTGCTAACAATGTTTATTATAATATTTTTGTTGGAGATTACAAAATTAAAATTCATTCTTACATACACACACATGTAAATACCACAATACAAATACATACTGGACTATGACTTACAAAAAAAAACAAAATTAATATAATTTATTGAAAACAAATGTTATTAGTTCTGTATGTTATAACAGAGTAATATAATGTATACAAGTAAGTAAATAAAAGGAACAGCGAAGAAACTACTGGCCTGCTATGACTGTAACCAATAGTTATCAAAGAGGTAATAATAATTGAGACACGTGACCAAATATAGCCCCTACGTTACAAAATCATACAATAGTAATAAACTATTTTTGTAGAGTTCTTTACCTAAGTTCAAACAAAACAGTTTTTACAAATAACTGACATATAACGTATACAACAAAGTGGTGTCCAATTATCCTTTCAATTCATTAAGCAATTTCATTTTTCATTATACTTATTTGCGTTGCACTGCAAGAAGGAATATTGTCTGTTTTGTCTCCATTTCTCTTTGTGTGATACAAATTGATTCTTTTTAAATCCATACAATGTAAAACATGCCTCCACCTGCGTTACACATACAATTCGATGTCAGCGATAATGTATGATGTAGTCTACGTTTAACAAATGGCCAGAAAGGTGTTAGTTGCCACGTTGCGCCCTGATAATCGCGTGCAACGCTACGCGCCGAGAAAAATTACACTTTTTAACTGCAAACGTTTGCGAAATGATTGTAAGTTGCGCTCCTTGTAATTTGAATGCGTTTCAATATTTGTTGTTAAAATACCGTACAAAATTTTTAAATAACAAAAAAACATTTTGTAATGCTGTTTTAAATACAACTTAGATTGTCAATTTAACATTTAAAACAGCAACTATTATGATAGTTAGAAATTACGTCGAACTGAAAATATAATAATATCAAGAATCTCAAATAGACTTGATATTTACTAATATTTTTGCTATCATTTTATAAGTACCAAATAAATACAGTATAAAATAGCATAAAGATCCATAGAGCGATACGATAAATTTTTATTCCTCGTATTATAAGTTGCATGGATAATCGATTAAAGTTAGCTTTGTTTTTTAGGACTCCCCCTCTTATTTCGTAATTATCAAATGCATGTAGTATTAATAAAAAATAATATAGTCACCCTACGCGGCGTATGTCACCCTGACGTACTTCGCCTGATACGGCGCCTGGCCGTACCGGAAATTGCGTATACGCTCGCTCTCTTATTGTTACTTCATTTATATGCAACTCATATGCGCGGGAGTATAAGGTAAACAAACCTTTCTCCAGCTTTATTTATTAATAATATGTATTTAATTATTGCAAAAGTTGTTTATTATAATTTTTATTTTTATAAACAACATTTGCAACACTTGGTCCCCCTTAAAAGTGATTCCTTAAATAGTTTATGCCTTTAATATTACATATACATAAAATCGCTGACATGTATTATCTCACTAATTACCATAAGGATTATAAATAGACAAGTCTAAATCATAAATGTAATAACCACTTTTAGATGATAAGTTGTCTTACCACTACTCAGAGGAATTGCAGGAGATAAATATATTTATTGCAAAATGGTCATTATTCTGTTAGTAATAAGAGCTGAAGAATAGTAAGCTACATGACTGGTACATGATGTTGGCTCTCTATTTGATGAGCATTCCATCTCCAGCACGCAATCAACTAATGGAAACATTACCTTGCGCCCGCCTGTGGCTTCGTCCAACTTGAAGTGGCCGATTTGATAGATAAGTGCAATTATGCAAATGGAGTTTTATAGCAAATATGTTTTAAACCTAAAATACTTAATAGATATATTTTGGTTTGCTATTTTGGATTGATTATAAATAAATATTGCAGATATAACTCAGTATGAAAAAAGAAATGGTTGCCTGTAAAGTCGGTATACGGGCGAAAGTTTTACGTGACAACGACTTTGAGTGGTAAAATAATTTTAATGTGAATATTCATTCGTATAGTAGGAAGAAGGATGAAATAATAGTAACAATTTAAAACATTTATTTATACAAAGAATTATATTTAAAACATTAATTTATACAAAGAATCTCGCACTGAATTTCACTTTTTATGTCTGTCTCTCTCGCTCTTAGGCGGGCTAACCATGCCCGAGTGGAAGGGACGCGTGCCTCTCACTCGCTCTCATTGTGAGCGCATAACGTGAGCGGAGCGTAACGCAGTTTCTTGAAGTGTCACCCGGCAAACCAATTTATAAGACGTTGTCACGTCAAAAATAATTCTTATGTACCTACTTATTTACAGTCTTGTTTGATTAATTATTTAATTTATAGTGTTTCTCACAATCTTAGTTTAATCGTACTATTAATTAATTATTAATATATTTTTGGTTAACTAAATTAATTAACCAAGATAATACAACCGTGTGTAAAATTTTGTGGGAATAAAAATCATATTGTCATAACTTCAACACTATTGTTTACTTAAATTGTAGACAGTGAGGGTGCGGTTACCAGTATGGATTACAATATCACGTTTCAGAAAGATATTTATAATATTTTTCACATAGGTTAAATATTACCTATTCCTATCAAATTATTTTTAACAATAGAGTTTAAAGGTATATACATCTCTATGACGCAAAAATCGAAGGACCAAAACACGATTGATAATTAATTTCTTTCAAATGGAAATGGTCTGTATTACTTGTTTTCGAATCTTTAAATCAATCTATTGTAATACGACTACGAGATTTTTTTTACTTTTTTTTCATAACTTTCGACAAGTATTGTGCCAGTCTTTATAAGGCAACCGTCCCATTTCACGCAATAAGTACCTAATGTACTTTATTTCATAATTTCTCAGTATTTTCTGTTGCTTATGTTAGTCTCGCATAAATCATATATGAAATGAAATTAATAAAAAGTCACAATACCTATGCTATTTGAAAACTAATAATACTAGTGTAAATGTTTATAACATAATTATAGGTTTAACATTTAAATACAAGTCTGTACTTTCTAATATGAATTAGGTACTCTTGTAATTGTATATTTCTAACAGTTTATTGCAATTCTCCAAAATTATCTCGAACGGTAGGAGGAAGTATAAATGTCACTATTATGGTTTTGCAGATTACAGAATATTGCATCGAAACAGGCTTTTTGTGTAGGTGTACTATATTTTAATCTATACCCTGCATATTTAGATGAACGAAAAAAAGCTTAAATAATGTTTATTATGTATATGTATATATATATATATATATATATATATATACATATACATAATAAACATTATTATTTAATAATTATATATATATATATATATATATATTAAATAATAATGTGTTCTCATTACGTACTCTACTGGTCCTAATAAATTATACCTTATTAATGAATAAAAAATCACAGCTTTTTTATTTCGGATAACAATTGTTTTATTTGGTGGGTTCACCCGTTTGGTCAATTTTAATTTTATTTTATGATATAACACCGGCCTAACGACGACAATTGATTTTTTTAATATTGGTTTTGATAATGTCTCAATAATTTATTCGTAGTAATTACTTGTACCTTCTTTAGATACATTTAAATTAAAAGTTAGTGCCCAAAAGTTTACTTACAAAAATGCTTAAGAGTTTATTATTAAAAAATTCAACAACAAAGCGAGTTGAACTTTAGATTTTCCTGTCGATACTAGATGCCAAATGTGCCAACTGCCAATGTGCGATGATTCCCACGAGTCAGTTGGATAATAGTTACTTAACCACTGTTCATGGATTGCGCAAAATACCCAAGGCCCGTCGTGTGATTATAAACCACAATGTCTTTATTTTTCATAAATAATAATAGTAGGTAAAAGTTATTTGCAAAATATATACTTTACTGATTTTCGCATTTGGAACATTGTTGTAGAAACGATTAGTGTGTCTTATGAATTCCTGTTGTTGTAAAAATGTTGGCTTGTTTGGATTATTTGAATTCAATCTGGTATCAGACTTTAGGGTTGTTTAAGCTTAAATAGCATATTATTTAGCTCTGTTAAATTATGAACATATTATTAATCTACTTTAAAATAGTATTTTATATTTCATATTTGGATTTATAAATCATTATTTATATATTTTAAATACATTTAAAATATGAATTTAATATTTGAATGTATAAATTTCATTATGATAAAGAACATTAAAATCATAAACAGTTTACTATCAATAGAATAGAAATAGCCGTAAGAGTAAGCAACAATTTTTTATCAAAGGTTATTTAAAACTTTCGATCAACCGAGAATCGGTAATTGAATTAGTTTGGTTAAAACTAAGAAAACAAAAAAATATGTTATTATTTAAAATACATTTCATTTTAAAAATAAAAAAGAGCTTGAGAATATCGTGAATAAATAATTTAAATCCCAGTAAATAAATTAGTTATACGTTTATACTAACGGTAAAATAATGAAGTATTCTGTTATCATCAATTTATATGGAAAAATGAACAGAGCGTAAGTAGCATGGTATTGTTATTAGTTACGTCTTGTATTTTGAGTAGTCAATGATGTTAATGAATTCTATTTAATAAACGGTTTAAATCATTCAATACAATTCATCGCGTGATTTATTGTCAACAAAATGTCGTTAGAATATGCAAGCAAATCTATAATTAAATACAATTTATGTGACAGAAAGAAAAGTCTTGAGTCATGAGTAAAGTCAGCAGTTATTTTACCACAGATTGTGATTGTTAATTTTATATTGAAGATCCTTACATACTTACCAATATTATGCGAATGTGAGAGTTTGTTTGTTTGTTTGTTTGTACACTACAACTAAACCGATTTTAAAAATTCTTTCACCAATGTTAAGTTACATTATACATATAAGATATTCCCATGGGAACGGGAACTACGCGGGTTAAACCGCGGGCAAAATGCAAGTACACTATAAACCTCAGTTGAATAATATATTTTTTAATTTAATCAAACTAACCAACATCTTAATTCTAACGTCAATTCAGTCAGGGTCAGTTCAAATTGTCAACCAAATGATATAACATTTCGTGTGAAAATACGTCTAAGTGAAAATGATATTTGACGGTGTATTATACTCCGTTGTTATATTCGCCGTAATCTCACAACCTCGACTGTTTCTTAACAATTCGGAATGGTACAATCAGATAAGCGAGTTTACAGCCACCCGACCGTATTAATTGCTGTTTTATGCTCATTATGTACCAACTATACTTCATACTACGTTTTAATGTTCATTTTATAGTGTATCGCTGTGTCATGGCATATATTGTATATCATGTTGAATTTGGAACAGTACGATGTACTGCTGTTTTGCGGTAGAATATCTGATGAGTGGGTGGTACCTACCCAGACGAGCTTGCACAAAGCTCTACTACCAAGTAAATTTACACCGAAAGAGAGCATTATATATTATTTTAATAGAGATTGGTCTACTCTATTTTTATTTAATATAACTATGCAGACGGACAAATTACGGCTACTTAATGTAAACCAGTCACAACCGCCCATATTCAATGACACTAAGAAATATTAACCAACCCTTTCATCGCCAAGTCACCATCGCTGAGAACTAAAAAGCAATGTCCCGATGTTCGAATCGGAACACGAATGCTGTTTAGTGGTAGTAACTGTAGTTAGTATCACCCACTCAGGACATGTCCTCAGTGGGTGATTCTAACTCGTGTCCGCACAAAGCCCTACTTCATAGTAAATCTTTGCAAATAATGTTACATTGACTTAAATACATATGTATCGATGTTGTCTACATGCGTGTAGAGCAATTATGTTATTATTTTATTCAAATTTCAAAATTACTTAATTGCACACGTGTCTTAAGTATGTCATGTTTTGATTTAAAATTAATTACGCAAATACGTAGTAGTATTTCAAACATGGTAGTCCGGTTACAGTAAATAACACAGTTAGCGTTTTTACATTTTATGTACATAACAAAAAAAAACAAATCATAAGTAGTTATTGCGTACAAGTTTTTGTTATGTATGTTATCGCTAATTTTATTTTATATGCAGAGTTCATTGTATGTAAATTTTTAATGTAATTGGAGGTTTAATAATCGTAAAAACCAGTTTTTCTTAAATAATATACGATTGCCTGAGGCCGAGTGATCTATGCATGAGCTCACAAATCGCGCCTCATTCCACATAAATTAGTATAACAAAGACGGCATCGATAACATCGATATAAAAACTTGAACTTGTTCAAATATTTTTCGCGATAATTTTCATTACATACAGAAATTACTATGTTACGTACATAATAGATTATGATATTCATATTTCATACTAGTAGATATCCTACTGTTTGACATTGAATTGGGGACTTCAATTTGAAATTTGTGTCCCAACTCCCAATAAAGCGAGAACATTGTTAAAACCACTGAAACTCTAAACACCTTTTTCAGGATATTTTAAGAGCGACATACTGACAGTAATGAGTAAGCCTGTAATTATTATGTAATACATAAAAAAAGTTGGATCATTTTTGTTTCATTTATTTTCTATGATCCTTAAGGACTTAATGACAATCCGTGACGTATCCGAAGTCTCCGCCGAGTATAAGATTCTGTGACGTTTGCCCATATGTATTTGAATCTACGATCTTTGATTAAAATTCAGTTGCTTTATACGCTTGGTAATCGTCACAAACGTAGTCTAAAACACATAACAATAAAATACACGATTACCTAAACCTAATCCTAAGTTTCTCACATTCGCAGTGTCACGACTGATGTCAGTCGGAAGCGACGACTATCTAACTACGACATCTAATGTAAGTCCGAATTCTTCCTGAGATCCACAGATAAACAAAACTCGTGGGAATTTGCATTGTTCCTAACGTTTTCGATTTTTAAAATTACAATATCACTTTTAAATAACTTTGTAAATGCTGTGTATTAAATGTTTTATACTGTAGTTGTGTCTGTTATGATTAATCCAAGTTTTACTACTAACATACCGAAGTAAGAAATAGCCTTTGTTTTGACGTGACAACGTCTTATAAATTGGTTTGCCGGGTGACACTTCAAGAAACTGCGTTACGCTCCGCTCACGTTATGCGCTCACAATGAGAGCGAGTGAGAGGCACGCGTCCCTTCCACTCGGGCATGGTTAGCCCGCCTAAGAGCGAGAGAGACAGACATAAAAAGTGAAATTCAGTGCGAGATTCTTTGTATAAATTAATGTTTTAAATATAATTCTTTGTATAAATAAATGTTTTAAATTGTTACTATTATTTCATCCTTCTTCCTACTATACGAATGAATATTCACATTAAAATTATTTTACCACTCAAAGTCGTTGTCACGTAAAACTTTCGCCCGTATACCGACTTTACAGGCAACCAATTTTTTTTTTTTTAAATAAAATTAAACTAAAAATATTTAGTTTATTTTCTTGTGATTTGGAGTAAAAAGTTAAATGTTTCTAATATAAGTAAATACATATTTCCGGATTCCACGCAGGTTGGATGAGGGAGAAGTATTTAATAGAAATTATTACTATTAACAAAAATTTCGAACCACGTTGATACCAAGTTAAATGAAAAATATAAAATAATTTCAAAAATAAAAAAGCGATTCCTAAGGTACCATTGTAAAATAATTATGAAATGCAATTTTAATGAATTATATAAGTATTCGATAATTGTTTATATGTATTTATTATGTTTTAATAACCATATAACTGGTAATATTGCTTGTTTATCTGTGAGACTGAGGCACTACTTCTTTGTTGGTAACGGATTTTTCTTTCCGACTCATCAATCACGACTGCGTGAAGTCATCGCTGCGCAGGCGCGCTACGTGCTTTATTAAAATTAAATTGTTCATTTATTTCTTAATGATAATTGCGACATAAGATTTTTCTATTACACGTATTAAATGGATCAAGCGGGTTAATATTTAAACCTAAACATAGTCTTCTTCACAAATTCGATGGTAATTTATTTCTGTGTTCTTCTCGTTAGTGATATTATTTTAGCTGTGCATTGTTCATATTACGTGCGTCACCATTCGAATTGCTTTTTTGTCTTTATTATAGGAAGCTGTACACAAATGTTTCAAGTCATTTAATTCTTAATGTAACATGACGTAATGCCTTTCAATAATAATTTTTTGGTGAGTAAGGTTCCTTCATATATTTATAAGAAAAAAAAACATTGTACGTTTACGGTCAAGATCGTCGTTATTTCCCATATACAATTGCAATAGTCACTTGAATATTTTACGTGCCAGCATCATTCTGGAATAGATCACGTAGCAGTCAGTAAGTGCATTGCATCGGAAGTAGTCAATCTTATAGATATTTCCTGTTTAGTCTTTTCTCATTATCTAGGTAGATATATAATATTATGGCGGTTGTACGTGCATTTGGACTTGTACTATTTAATTTTTATTTTTAACTAATTTAAACGTCCAAAGTAATAGTTTTTCTAATCATCAAACATAAAGACGATGTTATAATTATCTAATATATACCTATTCTATAATACTATTCAAAGTATTCTTATTTTTAAATACATTGAATGTACACGTGACAAGTTAAACACTAGCAAAAGTGTTTTTATTTTTGCTCAGTCATCTCACTCATCGTAGAACATGCTAAACTGCAATATCATCTTTAAGTACAAATCACCTCTTTTGACGAAAGTATTTAAGCTAGTCATTTTAGCATCACGTTATTATCAAGCAAATTTCTCTTCAATTATTGCAAATAAAATTATTTTATTTAAGCGAAATTGTAAATATTGTCAAAATGCTTATTTCTTAGTTTCTTGGAACCGGGTAGAACAATTTGGTTAGGTTTGTTTTGAAGAATTGCAAATGATTTATTATTTTTTTATATACATAATAGGTAGGCGGAATATATGGGCCATAATATATGGGCCACCTCATGGTAAGTGATCACCAATGCCCATAGACATTGGCATTGTAAGCAATGTTAACCATCGCCTTACATCACCAATGCTCCCCCAACCTTCAGAGCTATGATGATGTCCCTTGTGCTTGTTATTACACTGGCTCACTCACCCTTCAAACCGGAATACAACAATACCAGGTACTGCTGTTTTACTGCTGTTGTCCTGGTAGTAAAAAATGATGATGGACATGCTCGCTGTCAAAGAAGCGCGACTTTTAATTTACTAGTCCACTTTTTCAAAACGCTGTCCGTCTTAAAACGGCGACACGAAATTCACCATTACGTATTACCATTACTTCAATCGCTTACCATTTTTTTTTTTCGATATTTGATTGGTTGTATGATCGTAGTTTTCATTGATCACTCATGACTTGAATAAGAAATAACGACATTACGATTCAAAATCAATCAACGCATCAGTCCGTGAGCAAGCGAGCTTAGAAAGGGAAAGGGATCAAATGTCTTTGTAAACAAAGACGCCTTCAAACAAATTAAATGGTATCGGAATTGCTAGAAAACAGTTAAACACTATCTATCAGATAACCGATAAGTATTACCCATTCATGTCGAGAAAAAGACTAATCTATCAGTGAAAGTGAACAAGAAATGCAGCTCTTGTTGTTTTCACTGGCTTTATAGAATTAAGCCTGCTCTACACTTGTCTATGAAAAATGGTATTTAATCTATATTTGTGCTAAAAATATTTTGTCGACATAAAAACTACTGTATAAATAGTATACTAATTATTATTATAATTGTATTAAGTGAAATAATGAAATAGGTAGTATTAATTTTTGTATTTTTGTTTGTGCATTTTTTTAAAACTATTAATTAATAAATACAGTTAATTCTATTGTTTAAATATTTTCCTTCAAAATAAAGTTGAATTCACTTTACTTATTCAATACGGCGGCAACATTAACTAAGAATAAAAGGTGAACTTCACGAAACGATGACCACTGTAATGGTAGATTTCAATATATGTATGTTATGTTTATGGGCGGTGGTGACACTTGATGGAGGTTTATGTCGGACTCCTACCGACTAAAACCACCACGGTACCCTTCCCGTCTTAAGGGGGAGCGCCACGGGATCGCTTGCGCATGCTACCGTGACGCTCCGTCGGCCGGCCCGCCTATGCGGGCCTCCATTCAGTAGGGAGGAATCCCAGGGTACTGGGATCCCCCCTATTCCCGCGGCACCTATTGTGGCGGGGGGAGAAGGTGCGCAAAACGTCGCTTCCTTCACCCCGGTCTTCTACGACGGAGCGAGTCTGCAGCGGCATTCTCCTCCTGCTCCCGCTCCGGCGGTGGTGACACCCCCCAACTTACCCCAAGTTAGCTCAGGGTGATTTTAGTTGGGTTAACGACTTAATTAAGTATATAGTAATTTATATTCCTAACTTTTCAAGCTTATACCTACTTTAATTTATTATATTTATTTATTGTTTTAATGTACAACCAGCACAGTGTGGCATTACCTTACTACCTATATATACATATGTCTAATAAAACTGACGGCTTTATTGCGTGTCAGTTTTTATAGCATTGCAACCTTCATTTACCATTTGCTTATAATGGTCTATTAAATAATATTTGTAAAAAAATAATAAAAAGTCCTTTAATATAATATCCTGTATACATTTCAGGTGAAGTATTATATCTTTAAAATTATGTATTCGTTAAGGAAGCAGTTGTATGAATGGTTAAAAAATATTCAAAGTGACTGCCCCTTTAGTCTATCGGCTATAAGGGCGCAGATCCGGAAATACTGGGTTCAAATCTCATTCCAGGCTAATAAAAATGTATTATGTTTTTCTGTATAAGAATCACAAGTGTACAATCCCGAACCTCCGAAAGCAAGTTAGTCCTCCGCTTGAACGCTTCCCGGTAGTGTCAGGTTATGAGAGTGAGGAAATAGGGTGTGGGTGTCATCTGTGTTATCGCAGACACTTGTGCGCCATAGTAATATGTCCTGTGCAGATGGCTAATCTCTATATAGATTGGCCGCTGAGGCCGAAATCGCTCAAGTGGGCATCATCAATTTTCATAATAATATTTACATAATATTAGTATTTTATTACGTATACGGTGACTAAATGATTTAATAAAAAATAATTATCATTGATATTTGTAACATTTCAATTGAAACTATATTTTGTCATTGAATGCGACAAAAACTTCGCGTCTTTAGTGTTTCCTAACTTTAAAGAAATATATTTCAATGCATTTATTGCGATTGTCTGTCTAGAAAACAGTCACGAAGCTACGAAATATATTTGCAAATTGTGAATTGAGTCTTTAATTGAAGTGATAAAGTTGAAATTACTTTAAATACAATTGAATTATAACTTTACTCGACTAAAAGTGGCGGAAGCGTGTGATGTAATCTCGCTCCGTTGAAGCTCTTGAATTGAATTTCGTGACCAAATTTGCTTAAGAGAAATCATGATATCAGAACTATGAATTGGAGACTGGCAGTCATTACATTTAATGAATAGTTATTCTTTTGGAATGAAATACGAAACATATATTAATTATTTAGTAAGTCAACATTTACCTACATATTATTATAAGCATGTAATTTATTTGTTATCAATGCGTAATCAACTATTAGTATATGAAATCAATATTTATTTATTTAATAATTATTGTACAACAAAAAAAACAAAAAATTTAAGTTATAGGACACAACCAAACTACAAATGGTGCGCAAAGGTGGTCTTATCGCTTATAGCGATCTCTCACAGACAACCTTTGGTGAATGAAGCTTTGCAAGAGAACAAGTAGATGCAATTAATATTAAAATATATAAAAAAATACTTACAAAATAGTTAATGAAAGCAAAACGATACGAGTTATCGACAACGACAACGTCTTATACATCGATGAATGCTGGCTGCATGCACGAAAAAGGATGACTCATTGTCCCGTTACGCTGATTGTACGCATGCGCCGCATCTATCTCTCTTATTCACTCGATTGGCCGATTGATCGATTGGTTGTCACGTTAAACTATCGTCCGTAAACCGACTTTACAGACAAACATTTTTTTCATTCCAGATTCGCTACATAATAGCTTCGTGATGTTTTTTGACTTTATATAGTGTGTTTATAAAAATCGTTTTCCTGTTTTTCTTTAGTGAGGTCTGATAAGCGTATAACCGATATATTGTAAAATATTTACTGAACTCAAATTGTATTTCGAAAAATCTGCCACAACAATCTGTTTCTATTGTTTACTGATACCTTGAATTAAACAAAAGCTGTCAAAGATTGCGAGCATATTTTTGACTACACGGCAAATTCGAGGCGTAAATTCAATCCATGATTCAAGCGTGTTTGAAAATTTAAGCATAAAATAGGAACATCACCTTTTATATGAAAATATTGTTTGAATTCGCCCAAACGTCAATTTTATGCGTAATATTAATTGATAAAAAACAAAGGAAAATTGTAAAAGAGTATTGTAATCAATAACCAAAAACGTTAACAAAGGTGATTCAAAAGAAATTATTATGTTTTTGTTTCCTAATAAGGTATAATAATTGTTTCTCTCATGTCTCAAGCAAGCTTTACATCCCATAAAACTAAATCAATAAAGCCAAATATATTAATAGAATAGTATGTAGGTAAAAAAATCGTTCACATAAATATTTTATTTTAATAAACGTCTTATTTAGAACGTCGTTCTTCAATACTCATTTCCGTCGCTGAAAGGAGAGACTTGTACATTTTAATGAATTAATTCTTTAACAAAAGAATCTTTTGTTATTTGTACTCTCTGTCTGAGGATGTCGAGAGAATTGTTTTCCCTCAAATGCCAAGTTAAGTTTCCCTTTTATAATGTTCAGTCTCGGGACTAATTTCATTTTTCCAGAGAAAAGTTTTAAATAATGAAATTTTTCTAAATGTCTTTCAATTTGAAACAATTATGTTTCCGACAATGGCCGTCCCACGATAAGCTTAGTTACGACTCGTTCAAAAATTAGACTGAAGTTTTTGAAAAAACGTTAAAGATTTATGAAGAATACTTGAACAATTGTGTTGCTAAAATTTTGGATTATAATTATGCGTTTCTCATATGATTACTCGGTGGTAGAGCTTTGTGCAAGCTCGTCTGGGTAGGTACCCACTCATCAAATATTCTACCGTAAAACAGCAGTACTTGTTGCTGTTGTGTTCCGGTTTAAAGGGTGAGTGAGCCAGTGTAACTACAGGCACAAGGGACATAACATCTTAGTTCCCAAGGTTGGTGCCTTGGTGGCGCGTTGTATGTAAGCGATGGTTAACATCTGTTACAATGCCAATGGCTATGGGCGTTGGTGACCACTTATCATCTGGTGGCCCATATGTTCGCCCGCCTTCTTATGCCATAAAAAATAACAATAATGTAACACGCTTAAAATGTATGAAATATCAAAAACCAAACACTGTCCTAAGAAACACGAACAGCTTAAATATTGATAAACATGAGAACTTAAAAAAAATAACCTTTGATCGATACAGCCACGACCTACGTGATTGTTATATTATTATTATCTCTTTCAAGAACACTGTTAAGGAAGTTGTAAAATGCAATAAGGATAATCCAACAAATAATCATTTATTATTTTGGGAAACCTGAATTATAAAAAAAATATACAATCCTATGCAATCCGATTTGCTCAACAAATACATTTTCGATGTAAGGTTAAAATGTGTTTTTTGAAAATAAAACTCTAGGCGTTGCCGTTGTTGTAAGGGGCTATTTCTAAATTCTATTAAAATTTAGTTACCCAGTTGGTTTAGGTTTATAAGCAATATTTATATATAAGGTATTCCAAAGAAATCCAATTAAAATCTGTTCACTAACACAATTGAAATATAATTTACTACTAAACACGATAAATTAAAACACACCTTGAAATATATAACTGTATTGAAAGACAAAAAATATAACATTTTTAAACACTTTATGTTTCTATCTTGGGTTCTGGCCAGCGCGATTCGATTTATAATTTTAATCTGACCAATCTAGTCAATCTAATCAAGTCATGCATGTCAAAACAATACCTATACTTAAAAGAGGCTCTGTCGCAACAATGTAATCGCGTACTTTCATATTTTATTTATTGGAAATGTTGTATCCTTATCAGTATTAAAGCGTGATTTTATATGTCATTTTATATTAATTATTTATCCGTTCATTCAGTTTTGAAAATAGTGTTTTTTGTGTTTTAACTGAAATAAATACTCTTTACAGAAGACAACTATTATTGTATATCGGTCTTTTTATGAGACTCGATAGATTTATTCTTTTTTATCTAGTAAATTGTAAGAGCGGGACTAGTACATGGGTTTTGTTTAGGTTTAAGGCCTAAGTGGTTTAAGCTCGTTTGTTTTTTAAATTTTTAAAGAAATTGCTTTGGAACATAGCCAGCGCCTGAATCTAGAGCGAGCTTTTGAATAAATGGTAACAGCGAACCTGTGACTAGTAGTTTGCCAAGGAGGCTGTTGGCTTTTAAGGAAATCTATAATTGGACGTTAAAACAAAAATGTATTGTTAGTCTTTAAATACGTCGTCTGACGTCTCATCTGTTTAACGAGCCCGATTAGCCATATCGTACCGATCGAGTACCGATACAGCAATATCGACTTCAATAAAAATGGTGTAACGATATATACACAGTATATCGTGTTTCCATTATTTCGTTTTTAGGGTGGGGTGGAAAAAATATACGAATTGGGGGTTTTAATTTATGAAAGGGCAATGCTTTTGAATTTTCTTTTTAATGAAATTTTTACCATTCGATCCGATTGGCATGAAGTATATTTCGCCTCCATAACGACTATCCATGTGATTTCTATTCAACAATGATATGTTGAAGCAGTAGTATAAATGAAGAACAAAAGATCCATTTTACTTGTCATCACGCTAATCATTTTTAATATCCCAAGTGTTATTACTTAGTCAGTATTAACAGTTTTGTACGAATTTGTCATCCAAAAGTTTTCCTTCATCGTACTTGCGTATTTGTTAAGGTGAATCTGGAAACTGTTGCGCGCGATGAGTAATGTAATGTCTTCAAAGACCAAAAAAAATATCCTTCACTTGTTTTGCTTACATTAACATAAGGAGACGTGACGACGACTTGATGATAAATGAATCAAAACGTTTAATTTTCCATATAAAAAGTTTTAAATGAGTTTTGAATAAATTGAGTGATTTGAAGCTAAGGCGGTGCCATAAGTCTTGATTGAGTCAACATTAGGTCCGTACCAATCCTATAAAACGCAGTTTACATAAACGGCTTAGCGAGAAATAGTAGGCCAATATATGTAAAGTATATATTTAAACCTGATGGAATGAATACAATGTTTGGGAATAGCTTATGTAGCTTTGTGATGTTATATTTAGTTTTAAAATTGTCTACGTGTAAATTATAAAAAGTATGGTATTCATTTTGGCATGCAATGATTTTCTTTAAGTAAAAATAAATTAAGGAGCCACATCACAAACAAGCGACATAATTATCTTTTTTACCTAACTACAACCGTTGTTTTCGGCACGTTTGAAGTTGGTAAATGATTCTTCTTATTTTGTTAAACAAAAAATAATGCCGTTAATGATATCCCGTATTAACAATACCATAGAGTACACATATTATAACAAAACGTTACCATAAAACAAATATGGCGGACAAGTAGCAGCCATATTGCAATAACTATTAGCTGGGTAAGTTTTTATTTAATCATTAACTTTTACACAAAGATTCAAACAAATTTTGCCGCACAATATTTAAGCTACGGGATATACAATATGTTAAACTAGCGTAGATTAAATTAAATAGAGGTATAAATTATATAGAGGCATATGTATGTGGGAGGGTTAAAAAACAAAATCGTTATATAAATCCTTTTGGAGATATTCTGGTAGCCTCAATTAATTCTATGTTTGTTGACAGTACAGGCGATTTATTATTATAACTCTTTTTGTTGTCTCGGATTATGTGAAATGAATACGTATTGTTATTTTAGTTATTTCGTTTAAAATTTTCAGCGTACATTTGTAAAAAATATTATTCCTAAGTACAATAAGAAAATACTACATTTAATTATAATAAAGTAAAAACTCATAAACCTTTAGTCAATATAAACTGCTAGCGAAATTCGTTGAAGCTAAAGAAATAAAAACATTTATATTTATTAATTTATTACATTTACTTATTGATGTTCAAATAAGTTAGTTTTATACTCATATTTTAAAATTATATAAAATTCAAAAACTGAAAATATTTCGCTAATACGTATTTTTTTTCATATTCATTGTTTAAATAATTTCAAAACAATTGTATTTTGTGTCAAATATATTAAATTTTTAATCTAAATACCTTAAATAACAAGAACAACCCAATTTTTTTTTTATGTATTGGTTTAGGTATAGGTTGTATTTAAATGATACCTTTATGTTATAATTAATGATTATACGTTTTATTATGCAAATGAAAAAATAGCAAGGGAAATCCGCTACCATAAAATGTTGGGATCAACATAATGGTTGTGAATACGTTCTATTGACCTTATTTGACAATATTCAAAGGTCTATAAATAAAGCTTTATATTCAAAGGAAGCGAATAATCTAATTGTCTAGCGAATTCGGATCATGACCTTATGTTAACCGGTTCGCAATTCGCAGACCTCTAACATATATATTTTTTTAAATAATAGTGATAATTTTTTACGTCGTGGCAAAAATTGATTGGGCAGACTGTGAGTTAAAATCAAAATAAAATGTATACAAATGAACTCTTATATACATGGATCAGTTTACGAGATCTGATACGGCAATTATACTAAATAATCAGATTAATCTGGTTTGTCAAATAAACTGTTTCTGTAACGAATAATTGTAAAACATTAATATGATCTGCTATATATGGGGTATGGCCTTTCTGAAGTACAAAAATGTCAATAAACAATCGCTTTTTTTAAGCCAATTAAAAATAAACAATAAGTAGGTAGGCGTTGTACTTCATATAGTATGTGTATATTACATAATTTGGATGTGTTAATATTATTTAGTCGTTTTCAGTAAAGAAACTTATAAAATAAGAAATAAAGAAACTTATTAAACATATTTTATAAGTTTCTCGCTTCTACTTCTTAATACTCGTCAATGTTGATCTAAATCTGACATTGTAATTAGTCTGACTGACTCCAAAAACATTTTTAATCCGGTATAATAATCTTAAACTAAAACACTTTGATGGTCTGGTAGTTGCGTGAGTTTGTATTTCGTGTCTCATATCAGTTTTGTCATCACCTTTATTTGAATCTCGAGGCTCCGATAATATCCGAACTCGTTAAGATTACTAAATAAGGATATAACATTTCTCAGGAGAACTTGAGTTACAAAGTTGTCATATTTTTACCAGAAACTTCCTCATTATTATGTATAATATATAAATGCAAACGTTTTATCAAAATTCTTATAAAACTTTCATACTAAAACTGCAAATTTGTTATTTAATACTATTCGACCCCGCGATTGAAGTATTTCGAGGCAACTTTTCACGAAATATTTAATTTTATGCGAATAAAATTGGCCAAGTTTTTAATAAGAATGTACCCTTGCTCCATTTACATGAATAATTGAATTCATTGTCTCGACCAGGGCACTACGATCGAGGATGGTCTGAAAGGTGAGCTTAGAAACAACCTTGCGGTTAACTTACAGTCGAAGGTTTTGTAAGTATACAGAGTAGTATGTTTTTGTTTTTTTAAATCTTAATAATGGATCTGGATGGAGTGTACTTCAGGATTTATTCTAAGTCCTATTCAAATACAATGTGTTAGAACACATTTAATTTCAATTTATAAAAATAGTTTTTTTTAATAAAAAAATAGTTCATTACTAATATATTTCGTTGCAATTTGGAGAGAACATAATATTCAACATTAAAAAAAACAGGCAGTGTTGAAGTTTCTTAATATTTTTAGTTCGTAATATCCAAAAGGGTCGATGGCCGCTAATAATAATGACCTCACTTTATGTTAAGATTTTTTTATACTTTAGCAGAGAGAATTAATTTACGACGATTTATTGCTATCATTTCAATCCATTAATCACAAGAGTTAGCTTTTAAAAGTTTATATTAATACATCTACGTAAAAACCATTAAATTTTAAACAGTTAAGAAAACCACAACTAAGTTAATGTTACACCAACTCATTGTTTGACGTTTAAAATCATTAATTTCCAAGCAAAATTTCATCGAAAATATATTATTCCTTATAAATGGCAAGTAGTCAAACTAGTTCTAATGGTTAGGGGGCTGGCGATCATTTGGGTATATGATTTGCTCATGTTTCATAACGTTAAAGATTTAAGATTTAGATCAAACAAACTGACTTGGTTCAGCAGTAGTGGTCGGTTTTAGCGTTACGGCGCTTTATCGTAAAATATTTGGTTGATCTCACATAAATAAGAACAAAAAAAATGCAGATTGGCTTTTTAATTTGTTTTATTTATGGAAAGAAGAGATCATTACGAGCCGATTTGGACATTTGGATTACTAAAACGAGTTTGTAATTGATCGATATTATCGACAAACTGTTATAAATAAAAAAATATAAATTGACGTATTTCTGGAGATATTAGCATGATTGTTGATTTTTTTAAAATATTATAGTAATTTTGCTCCTTTGCCCATTGCACCATGTATAACTTAGAACCAAGATGTGCGAGTCGGTCAAACTTGAAGTCCGAATAATTTTAACTTAGTACGAGTAACATAGTCCGAATAAGCGGACAGTACGATAGTTTCGTTAGTATGGATGATAGTGCATAATATTTAATGTGTACTTCATATTATAGTGATGTAATTTATACGTACTTTTTAAAGAACAACAACCGATTACTTATGTGTTTTGAAAGCTTTCGAGTAATTTATGTAATCGTATTGTAAATTGTACACATTGTGTTTTATGTGGAGCATAACTGTCTGCTTGAAATATTTATATTTATGTGAATGGTTTTATAGCCATCATGGCCTATCTTATAAGAACATATTGCCTGCAGTTATTTATCATCATTATAAGAATTTATATATTTTTTTTAATCTTTTCAACATGTTTATTGAACATTAATAAAATGTATACATAAATATTAATAAAATAAAATATAAAATACTTACGCAGTCAGCAGTTTTACAACTGAATCATTGGGTCTGTTGATGTTGTTAACTGGAAAAAAAAAGAATTCAAGGTTTGAAACATGAACGTAAAATCGCACAAACACAATCTTTGTGAATAATAAATAAAGAAACATGTTTTTGTACTACAAAAACAAAAATTAACTTGAAAATTAAATTATATTTAAAATCATAATTTGCGAAGTTATGACAAAAACGCGAATATAATATTTTTTTAAATACATAATTACATACCAGTAAAAACTAGACAAAGATGGTAACGATTTCGTGTTTTTCAGCAAGGAAGCGTATTTGAATTTATTTATTTAAACTCTTTTATTATACATTAAAAATACAGACGTCACCAGGTAATAATAATACTGGCTTAAGTGTTTTATAACGAATGCTAAAAGTTGTTCATTAATTAACAATATTAATTAGCAACTGTTCAAAGTTCGAGTTGTTTGGAAAAATAATAAAATCGAAACGAAACGGTACCAAGAACAAGTCCTTTGCCCGGTTTTCGCGAGGCAGCTGCTTTTAAAAAACAAGTTTGGCGATCTGGAAAGGCGATTGACGCTGACATAATATGGCCTTCACTGCAGCGATGAACAATAAACGTAGCAAGGATTTCTTAACAACATATTATTTTTTTATTTTGTTTCATTATCAATTCGCGGGCTAACCTTCATTTTTTAAAGAATTATTCAATATTTCTTAGCTTACAATTAGATAGTTATTTAAACTAACTTCCTGATGTTCAAATGGCTATTATTATTTATGTTTTGATAATATTTATTGTATAATCGAAAGGACCAAGTAAAATAAAATACATATATAAGTAGATTAAATACGGCATTAAATTATGTTATGAAAGATTATTATTGAAATTAAAATAATAACCGTCTTTTTTTGGAATAAAAAAGAAGGTTGCATGCAACAAACTCAACCAATATTCAAAAAAAACATATAAACCTCAAACATTATTAAATTCTTAAGTCATGTTCTTACATGGAAGCTGAAATTGTATCCTTCAGATATATAATTTCAGTTTTTGCTGTACATGCATTTTTTTAGATAAAGGCGTAGATTTTCTTAATAATTATAATAATCGTGATTAATTAATAAAATTGGTGTAGTTACGGTTCAGAAAGAAGACAAAAACAGTTAAGATTATGTATTTTTATATATACAGATATAAGTAATAATTTTAATCAGCCTTCCTTGCCTTATTATATAATACGTAATAAAAACAAATAATAAGTACAAATAAAAAGAAACCTAGTAGTATGAAAAATAGCAACTCGTTAATGTCCCATTGCTAGGCAAAACCTTTGACAAAATGAGAAGGATATAAAGGCCAATCCATCACTTTCCGCCGATGCGGATTGACTGGAGAATTTCTTTCGAAGCGTGCATCTCCCCACGATGTGTTTTATCGCCGAACATGAGTTGAATAATTAACATAAAAAATATATTTGTGTCTTAGCTGATTTTAACAGATTGTCGATTGAATCCACAAGTTCTCTTACGCGGACCAACTCGATTCATGAGAAATTATTAACGTTCTTACTTTCTCATTTAAATAAAAAATGTAAAGTAAGTATAATATTTGAGTTTCAATATAGTAAGTTACGCTAGTTTAATTTCATTTACACTTTGTATATCTACACATTTCTATTTTTGTTGGGGCACTGTCACGACGAGTGTATAAATTCGTTCTCTATTGTAACATGAAGATGACCTAGAATATTATTAAAGTGCATTGTGTTATATACTTATATTAATTATTAAGTACTAAAACTTGTAAAACAACATTTTTTACATTCGACCAAAACTTTCCACTTATTAAAACATTTATGCCTTTGTTGACATAATTAAAGTGTGGTAAGTTTTATTCATTTAATATTTTATTGCGTATCTATAAAAAGATAATTTTTTATATTGATTATGATTTTGTACTCTGTGTCATAACGGAACTTATAGCTATAATATCTAGTCTTGCTTAGAATTCTAAGTAACCGGAACTTAGGTTACGACCAGTTTATCATAATACAAATCGTAAAAATATATGCAAATAACATATTAGATAGCTGCATAAAAACTTTATTTCATTTTTACATAGTCTTAAAAGAATTGAACAGATTTGACTAAAATAATGCTATTACGAATTTCGTATCTTTTTTAATAATTAAAAAATATATCAAGTTTTGGTAAGTCAACCACAGCCAACTATACTTCCTGGTAGACAGTTGAAACCGGATTTAGAAGCTATATTCCACCAACGTTTAAACGCAATATAAAAAGTATAAAAAAATATCACTTTCGCAGTGATAAGAATACGAAACAGTCAGATCTCGGTATCAATTTCAATGTAATCTATAAACGTGTACCGAAGTAGTTTAAATTTCAGTGTACAATTTCCAAACAGAGGTGAAAGGCGCCAAGGCCGATGGGCAACAATGGTTTTGATACCAGTCAACGGAAGACGCCTCCATTCATAATAGGAGCCTTCTAGAATAGTAATTGGTGCCATTTATTATCTGGAGCCTATTAAGAAGATTAATGTCGGATCCACACATGGGTTACAATGTTGTGATTTTGCATATCGTCAAGTTTAAAAACTCATTAGAATTACACAATTTTTTGACAACCATTTTTATTAAATATTTTATCAAAGCGGTTTTATTTTTGTAGCACATGAGTGTAATTCCATCTGATTTTTTTAAACTGTAATGGCCGAATACTGAAACGTATTTCAAAAATATGAAGTGGGACTTAATTATTTGGAACGCCATTAATTTCAAATTTCGCATACTTAATTTTGAAATTAATGACGTTCCAAATAATTAAGTCCCAATCATATTTGAATGACGTTTCAGTATTCGGCCGTAGGTTACACGAATTTTCAGTTGAAAACTAATGTTTTAACAACAAATTAAAGAATTCAAGAGTAAGAGTGCGAGTCGGTTGTGTTCAAGATTTACATCGGTAATACATAACGATTTCTAAACTAAGCTTTGAAAAATTTAATAAGCGAATATAAATGGCTGTGTTTTAAGCACTTAATTTGTTTATAGAACGCCTATTCAAAGGCTGTAATGAACTCTAAAATAGGTAGCTAAAAACTAGTTTGTAATAGCCATATTTAAAGGTTTTTACCACACAGTTTCAGTCTAGAAATCAGACTCTTAATCTTGTTTTTATAGCTATTAATGTATCAGCACAATAAAAGGTCATTATGCTAACTTATCTTATCAAAAAATCGTATCCGGAACTTAACTATGATGAATGACAATAAAAAAAATTTCTGATTCAAATATGATTTTTTTTAAAGTGTATTTTCAAGTTATTTAGCAAATAGTGATTTGGTGACCCATCCATAGGCGAAATTTAATTACATCATAAATATAAATCTACTAAAAATGTCACTAAATTTGATTAAAAACTTTGCTTACGTTTACTTGAAAATTTATATCATATAATTGCTCCTCTTAAGCTCTTTGTAAGTTGTCAAGTATTCTAGAAAGTTCAGTAGTTTTCATTATTAACGTCGGTCGATAAAAGGGGTCTTTGCTACGATCCAGAAGATGAAACTTTTAGCTGGCCTGGTTTCGCTTCTGTAATATTCAGGATGTAATGTTGAATGAGGGACCTAGTTTCACAAGGATTGTATGTCTAAGCTATTCGTTTTTGCAGCAAACTCATGAGCCTCGGCAATGTATGAGTAAGATTTTAAGTACCTACTTTATGTTTATTCAAATGTTAATAACAATTTTATGAATCATGAAATCAAGGTATACTTACTGCATATTTTTATTTAAAACCATGGCTTAATGAAACCTGATTTAATAATAACATATTATGTAACTTAAATATTACTTGTATATGAACAATATAATGTAAATTCTTCTTATATTTTTGTATTGATTTCTTCAAAGCAAAACGTACAAACATCTTATCGATATTATTATATCGACATACAAAAATCTCAATCATTATAGTTATTTTATTATAACCATGATTAACTTCAGTAATAGAAAACGTTTAAATATATAAATTATTTAAGGAGAAAGTTTCTTTCTAGCTTCTTTTTATAATGCTCACATAGTAGATCACCATTAGAATCTCAGTAATTCTAACTAATGATGGAATTACCTTTTGCCTTAGTACCATCCGTCACGACTCGGACCAAATAACATGTGGCTCGGCTCTTTACTGTGTCGGATTATGTTTTATTTCTCTCCATAGAGAACTTTTTTTTATATATTATATTTTAAAATGTTATCTTACTATAAATTCTATTTTTACTAAGAACATAATTACAATAATACAATATTATGGATGGATTTTGCATAGGACCTAGGTTTCCTGGATACAATATACATTATTAAGGCGTGTTTTGTTCGATTTTTTAGTGTAAGTATAACTTAACAAAATGTCATCTAAGCTGGAAAAGAATTTCCTATTTTTTATTTCATTCAGAGGTCGTCGCACAATGCGAAAATATAAGACGCAAATACATATATTGAATACAATATGATAAATTTTTATCACGTCGATATTTCACTAACAATACTATTAAACCGCATTTTACGTACAGATGAGGCCGCGATTCAAAAGAGGCAACAAGGTCCGGCACTTATAAAGTAATTGTATTGAATGGTTTTTTCAATGGTGTGGCAATAGCTTAACAATTACCTATATGATATTATAGAATATATCGTAAATAATGACTTTTGATTGTATTTTTTAATTAAATTATTTCTTTAAAAATTATAATTCTAAACTAAATGCACTGCTCAAATGAGACAGTGCGGCTAAGAGAAACATAGTTTTCCACTCTTAGTAGTAGACCTTTATATATAACATTTTAAGGATCATTTTTTATTGTATAGGTAGGTGGAAGAGCATATGGGCCACCTGATGGTAAGTGGTCACCAACACCCATAGACAAAGGTATTGTACATCGCTTACATCGCCGATGCGCCACCAACCTTGGTTACGAAGATGTTATGTCCCTTGTGCCTGTAATTACACTGGCTCACTTACCCTGTCACCAGTAGAGGCAATAAGGTGTTATAGGTTTTATGAAGGTACCAGTAATAGATAAATATAAATGTTAGATAGATAGGTTATTAATAATTGTAAACAACTGTGTCTAAAAACAATAGGAAAGCACAAAAATTGTCCTTAATGGACAATTTGCGTTGCGTTGTAAATTGTAATTTATATTGCTTGCTTAAATATAAGTTGGATAATCTATTTGCGACCTTACATTAAAGATATAAATGTTAGACGCGAATATATCATAGTTAAAATGTAGATAACATCATGTCGTAATTTATTTTTGCTAAATACTTCTGCTGACAAAAATTTAAGTGCTGACTGTAATGTATGCATATTCTGTAATTTTGCTGATTAACTTAATATATCGTTTAATTTAACTTTAGTGGCATATAATAAAAATGTATTCATAATAGCTTAGCGACTAACTTGCACGGTCTGCCGTTTTATTATTGTTTGGTAAAATCTTTAGTTTTTTATACATAATAGATCTATCGATCTGAAAGCTGCACTACCAAAAAAACTACTATAATTTTTATTATAAACTATTATCATTATTACTAAAAATATGACCAATTACGAGTAACAAGCTATTAAAATCGTTCTATCATTTTTACCTCAAATACAAGCTACCTGATACTTGTGAAACTTTATTGAGACTGCTTAAAATTACGCCTCGAAGAGTATTCTACCATTTGTAAGCAAAATGAAACGTTTCTGTAAAATATGAAACGGACATAAATGATGCGTGCTTATCGACATGATATTCATAATTAAATTCGTACCTAAATAATTCATTTCAATTATGCATTAATTTAGCAAAGTATAAGAATGAATCGAAATTTCTATGACATATCTACCATATTTCAAAATCGTATTATACCTATATTTACGATACGTACAGTTTCTAGAGCTTTGTGCAAGCTCGTCTGATATTCTACCGCAAAACAGCAGTTCTTGGTATTGTTGTGTTCCGGTTAGAAGGGTGAGTGAGCCAGTGTAAATACAGCACAAGGGACATAACATCTTAAGTGATGGTTAACATTTCTTACACTGCCAATGTCTAAGGGCGTTGGTGAGCACTTACCATCAGGTGGCTAAAATGCTTGTCCGCTAACCTAAACTATAAAAGAAATGTATACAGATGGTAATTTATAGAAAGAGATACTTTATTATCAATTCGTATAAAATAAGATGAAAATAGTTCCAAAATTATTAAACAAAAAAGTACGGTAACGGTTAAAAGTAAATTAGGAAGGTTGATATAAAACATTAAATTTTAGAAGAATAATTAAAAAACGAAATAAAACTAGTTTAGATGGTCTTCGTGCCTGAACTTATCGAATATAATTAAACTGCAATGCGAAAAGTTAAATGGGAGTTCTTCCTAGGGAATTGTTCGTGGCAATGAAGTTGAGAAGTCGAAGTGTTATACGGAAAACAAAGTAGGAAAATAGATGGTTACTCCTGCAACTATGGATACGAGGAGGTAAAGTTACTTAGAGACAAGTTCGATGCGAGGCAATATTATCAGGTATTATATCCAACTAAATTTTACCTAATTAGTAAAATAGTATGTACATAGTAATTTGACTAGATTTTATCTAGATTGTATGTATGTATACATATAAATATATTAATTATACCTACTAGGTTTTCAATCGTCTCCAACGTTATATATTTTGATTCTACTTCGACAATGTTAAAGATATCATTTTTTTATTATTTGACGTTGAGTAACTGTTAATTCGACAAAGTTGGTTCTAGGTCTTAACTAGAAAGTATATGAAAATACATCCCAGTAAACAGATTAAAAATAGTAATTCCTCGCTCGAAATAGCAAGCGGAGTGATTGCAGTCTGTCTGTCTGTGTCTACGTCTCGGTCTGCTGCATCGTCTTTTGTTTGCACCAACTGAAATCCACACAATTCTATAACAGTGGGCAAAGGAATTCATATTAAAACTTGTCTTTTACTAACAATGAGATCAATAATCTTTCTTCGACTATCTATTTTTTACAGGCACCTGTTCCACAAGCTATCTATCTTTTAATTTGTTACAGTTTTTAAGTCAGGAATGTTTTATAAAATATACTATCCAGGGATTGTGTAAGTTGAGTTTCTATAATTTATTGGACTTTAATATACAGACATATCACGGCACCAAGGAACTGCCGAATATGACGTGTTGAGTTTAACTTTGATGAACCTTAAAAATGTAATTTGTAATATGTATATTATTATACATTTTAATGTATGAAATTTAATAAATTTACCAATAAATTAAAATTCAAAGTAAAATACAGGCAACGACACATTCACGTTTATGTACTTGAATAATACAAGTTAAATAAAAAGTAATTAGAAAATGTAATTAGATTCAATTCAAATATCAACAGCTTGCTATTTGATATTCGTGAAGGTATCAAATGTTCAAGAAATCGAGACGGCGACATGTGCTATTCAATTCACCGCAAATATTTGCACAGGTTAAGGATTTTAGCTAATATTATAAAATATTTAGATTTGTCTAGAGTCCAAGACATGACGCAACTTCTCTCATGAGGTTCTAATAAAACACTCCTTTTTACAGTAAAAAAATATATTTTATGTTTATTCAAGCACGCTCTTATAAGCACTTTTGAGTGGTTTTAGCATTTTGATTTAAAGATGTGGATTCTACCGAGAAGAACCGGCAAGTAAATCAGTTACTTTTATTATCAATTAAAAAAAATTACATGTAATCATTTATATTTATTTATCAGGATACATTTATACAAACATTAATGAATACTAACGCTAATATAAATATGTACTAGCTTTTCTATCATTTAAATAATTCTATACCACAGATATCGGTCCTGTGCTGTTTGATAATATATTCAAATTAAAACTACGTTAATTTTAATTATAGTCATAAGTTAATGAAAATTAGACATGAACTTAAATGAATAACTATTAAGTTTCTTTTTTGTTCTTCCAACTATTATCCTCATTTTCCCATTTCCGTAGAACTGACATGAAAGGCCTGCAAAACGAAAACTGAACGAAAATATTGAACGAAGATTATTATAGAGGAAGCCTGAATTATGAAATTTTCAAATAAAATATTTAACGGAAAAGTAAATAGAAGACCAGCGAAGTTGCGAAAACCAGCCACTTATTGATACTGTCTATCTAAGGAATCTAAAGTAATAAATTCAAGATGCCTGTAGGACATAGACAAAAATAAGCATTGGTTGCATATTTATATTCTAAATTCTCTCGGCTTACTCGGCTACTCGCCTAACGTTGAGCAACCTAAACCTTTTTCGGAGAAAATAAAAATATAGTTATGACCTTACAAAAGGTTGTGAGGACATTAAAACATTACGAAAATACAAAAGCTACAAGGTGACTGGGTTTAAGCGAGTACTAACTGAGCGTGGTTTCCAAATGGAAACCACCTAATTACACCTTGCTTTGAATAGATAACAATTCGACCCATGACCTTACCGTTTCATCGTTTAGACATAATATCTAACAAACGTCACCATTTGTTTTCCTCGACTAATGTGATTTTTTTTTTTTTTTTTTTTTTCAATCGATGTATTGCATTTCCATTCAAAGCCAGATTCACAAATACATACCCACGAGTGTAGGTTAAATTGATATCAAATACAAACTTTTTTCATTTCCAAGTATAATACATATATGTAAAGTTCATAAGTATATGATGTTAAGCTTTCTGGGCGTTGTTCAAAAACAGGTCATATGTGACCGACGAGGGTCGCTTTCGTGTCACTAAGTCCACGCGTCCGTAATATGCAGTTTTATATAAATTAGTAACGAGTACATAAAACTACAAAAATAATTGTATCATTTGTTTTATATATTCCCAGCTACAATACTTGCATATCAAAAACTTTATTTATTATTATACATTCATATGTTTATCGTATCTTCTGATCAATTTGTTGGGATCGGATGATAAGGAGAAGTAGGTCGAGTGTGGCGATGAGGGCTTCCGTGTCAGTAAGCTGTCGCGTGTTCGCGGTATGCGGAGCTTCATTTTAGATCCTATCGTTAGTGTCATAAAGCAGATATAATTATATACCTGTGCCTTTTATATGAAAAAAATCTGAAAGAAAATTACGAAAATGGAAAAGAAACATTCCCATAACGATTGCTGTTTTTTTATAACGAACATAAAAACTGATTAAGACAGAAATAAATAATGTATATAAACGAAATCATGAATATAGTGATATAAATAAAATTTAACGTGAATATACTTCAAATCATTTTATTTTCATATTTCAATGAAAATATTAATGTTTTGTAATTGTTCACCATAAGTATATTATAAAGTATATTAGCAATAAGAATATAATAAAAACATAAAAAAATGTTTCTTACTTATGCATATGTACATATTTCCGTTTACTCGTGCAATCTTTAACTATGCCAAATTAAAACTCTCTAGTATTTATCGTTTACCTTTGGTCAAGTGAGAAAGACGCACTAAATGATAATATAGTCCGTTTTCTTGTTGAATAGAAATAAAAAATCTTCGGTCAATTGAGATTTTAAGTTCAAGTAATCAATGTTAAATGCAATTAAAACTAGAAATATAATTTAATTTAAGAGTTACCAGGCTTTTCATAATTCGAAACAAATAAAAAATTAACGACCATTCTCAGACCTGATTCACAGTGCAAGTCGACGCATGCGTCACACACAACATATCTATGGAATATCTATGTTGACCAATGAGTCATTGTCGAGGCGAGACATTAACTTCACAACTCGCTTAAGGGCATGGGAATTTGTGAGGCTAAATTTTGTTGATAAAATCAATTTTGTGATTTTATAGATTAACTTGAAACAAAACTAGTCAGGTTTTTATGAAATAATACGATTGCAATTTGTACGTAATAATAAATTTGACTTGAAATTAAAGTCGGTTCGAAAATGATTAGTTTTTTTTCATTAGAACGGTTGAAATGCTTTTTATAATTTTCTATACTTAATTGATTGAACTCGAAATTATAAGTATTATGGAAAAATGTTAATTTTTATATGTACATTAATAATTAACTTGTTAACAATATTGTGCGTGACAGGAAAAATAAAGGCGCAGTTTTTAAAGAAGAGTACATGACAGCAATGTATCCAACCCTTTCGCTGCCTTACTTTCGAGAGCTCTTAACGGAAACGTACGCGTTAGCTACAATAACCCGGTGACTGGCAGACTCGAGACCGGTTTCTCCGCAATAGGTTTGCGGGCAACAATATAGTGCATATAACATACACGATTGCAATCCTCCGCGCCGTTTCGTTGTTGTTTCTGCAACATTTCCTTATACGTCTCAGCGATATCTTGTATCGTTTTATGCGTTTTAAAGCTGATCATGTAAGACGCTTTGTAATATTTCGATACTTGTTTTTGAAGATATAAAAAATATAATAATAAACTAAATCTTTACAGACTATACAATTAATACTAAAGAGTAATCCTAGTTGTGAGTAAAAGAGAAAATAATAAGTTGAAAATTGAGAAATTATAATTCACCCTAATTGCCTTAAGTGTTTGACATTTTCATATTTTAGCTATTTCAGGTGGTTGTTTCACAGCTGATGTAGTTGATCTCTTCACTGAGAAGGTCGATTCTCATATGGCACTATGTATCTAGAGCTTGTAACACCAGCAGTGACAAAGTTGCACACAAAATCTTTATAAGTTTTTTAAAAAACTGTAAGACAACAGTCTGTGAATGTCCTACTGCTGGGCTAAGGCCTCCTCTAGTTTTATAAGGTTTTGGCGCTTATTCCACCACGCTGCTCCAATGTGGGTTGGTGGAATACACATGTGGAATTTTAGTGAAATAAGACACAAGCAGGTTTCCTCACGATGTTTCCCTTCACAACCAAGCACGAGAAGAATTGTAAAGACAAATTAAACACATGAAAATTCAGTGGTGCTTGTCCAAGTTTGAACCCACGATCATCGCTTAAGATTCACGCGTTCTAGCCACTGCTCATCTGACTAAAAGATTATGTTTGAAGCAAATACAATATTGATTTTTGTTTCATATTTATATTGAAATGGGATTCATCTCGAGATTAATCGAAGCATGGCGAATAAAATAATAAAAAGCGTGGCGATACAGTCCATTGCGTTTTCACTATGAGTACGTGCTTGTAATTCATACTCTTTAGCCAGTGAACTGTAAATTACTATTGCTTTTCGAGTTTTCGCTCGTACGATATAAGGTTTAAGTGAAAATAAATGTTGTATAACTAATAAAAGGGATTTATTTAGTGGATAAAAAAGATCTGATGGTAGCCGAAGGCATTACAAATAGATATTGCAAATTATTTATACGATTATAAAGTTACAAAAAGCAATGTTAGTTATTTTAAAGCAATAGCAATTGCTTACATTGACAATGCGCTCGAGACAAAGTTATGAACCCATATTAATTATACTGACTCACTTACTCTCCCTCCTGTGAAATAAATTAATAGCTGCCTACAGTTTTAATTTTATTCCCGACAGATCCCGTTTTTTAACGTCAATCCCGTAATTTCGCTAGCCCCGAGCTACATTTATGGCCAATTTAGTAATTTTCGGTTTAGAGGTGATGAGGGAGAAAACAAACAGACAGGATTACTTTCACATTTGTTAACTTTATGCTAGCATAGAACTACTGAACCGATTGTGATGAAACTTTTTATGTTTAAAAGATAAACCCTTATCTCACTTCACTTAATAACCGGTACGTGTTTTTTTCTCTCTACAATGACGACTGTTAAAGATATAAAATACAAACACTTAAAATTAATTGATTTTACGAAACGATGACTTCGTAATATACTAAGAACGGGCGGGGCCGCATGCTAAGTTAGTTAAAATACTATAATAGTTTTATAATTCTTCCGACTATTTTATTTCAAAACAAACAGGTAAGAGCAGCGTATTTATAAACGAGTTTATCAATTTATTTTATCTTTTTATTTTTTACTTTCAACTTTCAAGTACTCCGCCTGGGAGTTCAGTTCGCGAAAGGTCTCCAGGGATAAGAATCGAAAATAAAACAGCAAAAGCTTTAAAAATGCATTACCTTGTACAGGTACTTATAAACAGCACGTGTACATATAAAAATAATATAATATTGAGTCTCGGAAATAACAAACTGTATATTATATTATTTATGTTTGATTATAATAAGCAGTAAAGATCTCATGTATTTATTTTTAGACGTAATCACAGTCATCTAATAACGAACAAACAGCTCGTGACACACAATGACCTAAACGAGAACACAACCTTGTACCGCAGTTGTGCAAACATTAGTTATAATAACCTGTTTAGAAATCTTAAAAGTCGATCGACATCCTAAATATATTGTTCACTTGATATTTCAACAAGTTCTACGTAGTTTGTAATGTTATAAATATTTTTTAAATATTTAATAAGATTTGGTTAGGTACTCTTTTGTATAACTACCCGAAAATTTTAGTATATTACCACTAGCCAACACCTCATCATTCCCGATTAGGTTAAGGTTTGGAGTTTATTCCAAGTACAGATTAGTAGCTAAATTTAATTTGAAACATACAGGTTTCCTCGTGATGTTTTTCTTCACCGCCGAGCGTTTGATTAATAATATAATTAAATGGAAACGCGAAACTCAATAGTACTTGCCGGAATCGAACCCTCAATCTTTGTTAAGATCTGAACCACTTTTTCGAATCGATTAATTCAAAATGTATTAAAATTGCAAACACTAAGTAACCTAGTTTGAAGAACATAATTGATACCTCGTTAAGATAAATAGATGAATATAATTTTACCAATGTATAATACTACTAGTTACTGCCAAATATATAAACAAAGTATTAATTATTTATATTTCGTTCAAGTAAAATAGGTAATGAAAAACTTAATGATCGATTAATTAAAAATAAGCAAACATAACGAGCAGTAATCGCTCGGGGCGTACAATAATGTTTCTTGGGACCTATAAAGAATATTCTAGGTAGTCAGAACAAGAATAAATCCGAACGATGTTATCAGACGAGAGTATTTACAACCTGTGTGGGCAGGCTGTGCACGGCGCATGATCCGCCTCATTAACTGTAAAGCACTCGCAAGACACGAGCGACGGGGCTAATGCATAAAAAAGATTATTAGTATCGCCGACAAAATGAATGCGAGATCTTTGATTATTGAGCACGGATTAATAAATCGAGAAACGGTTACGAGAATTATATACGATAACATCTTAACAACAATAAACTTGTTTTTAAGGAAATTATTGATAATAATTATTATTGCTCAAAACGTTGTGCACATAAGACTTAGTGCGTAACGGTACAAGGTATTGTGTTTCGTTTATTTAGTAAATTACACCATTTTTGTAGATAGATATTATGATAAAAAATGAAGGTAATAATAATGAAGGTTATTAAATAAATTCGATGGACCATATGAAGTCAATTGACTTTATTCATATTCAGGTATAGCTATTTGTAATTCTATATAACTTTGTAAGTTAGCTTTTTTGCGTTTCTCGTGCTCAATACAGTTTTCCTCAAACATATTTACATATTCCCATCTCAACAAAAGCGAAGTGCGACCATCACAAACAGAAGGCTGAGAAAACAGTTAATCCCAATCAAGAGCGTTTCAATAAGCAAGGCGTTCATTGTATCCAATTAATTAACATTCCACTATCGTGCTGATTGCCATTACAGCCTGTTTGTCAATGGCGTCAGGCGTGTCAACGAACTAATTGGTTGACAAAAGCATGCAGTTTACCAGGACGTTGATTAGTTTGCAGTTTGCATAGTGGCTTTTGCGTGGATGATTATTTATTATATAACCCACTCGTGCTTATACGTGTCCCTTTGATAAGTGCGTCCTCGTAAAGTAACTTATATACAAATATTTTTAAGATTTTTTTTATATACTAAATTTCAATTATTTCTTTAATAAATTGTTTATCTATTTATTACTTATGTAATAACAACCTGTCAATGTCCCACTGCTGGGCTAAGGCCTCTTCTCTTTTTGAAGAGAAGGTTTGGAGCTTATTCCACCACGCTGCTCCAATGCGGGTTGGTGTTTATACGACTGTATAATTAAACTGTTTTACACGATGTTTTTTTGCATAATATATGTACTATCTCACATCATTTACAATTAAGAAAACGTATTTATTAAAAAATTGTGAAATAATTAATAAAATAAAATATCATGTCATTGAATTTATCCGTGTGTGCTATGTTAAGGATGTTTACCCCTTGGAAAACTCAGTCTGTTAAAGTTAACTGACATTTTCATATTTGTTGTTAAATCCGCAAACATACTGTATTTTGTTTTACTTACCTACAACAGCGCAATTTACAAACAAAATATAGGCAACATTATGTTACGCCTAAACCATTTCCCGTGAGACAGATTACGGCCGGGACAAATTGTCTGACCTACTTACCCTGGAACGAATCCCGGGGCGGCCCAGAAGTGTAAAACTGTTTGTTGTTTAACTAAACGTTAAGAGATCATTTGTATAAAAAGATTTAAAGGAAACGATCATGTAATTTATACTTCTCGTGTGGTATGTAATATTTAAGTATTATTTTAAACATTAAAGTTAGATACATTTATCGGTGTTTTTGTTAATTTTATGAATAATTATTTAATTATTTAAAGTTTTTTTATATATAGGTAGGTACATGTCTGTTACTCAAATATACGTTGAGCCGAAACCGCGGAAATTAAACTTAATGTACAATCAATGAATATAGGTAATAAAATATATATAACTTTTTTTGTACATCTTTTTGAATCGTATAAAATTATAAATATATGTATAATCATGCTTCGTTGCGTCCTTATCCGTTAATTGTACAAATTTATCAAGGTATCATGTTTAAATATTCAGCATATTGATTCAATATTGATCAAATGTAAAAGTTAATAATATGAATCCAATTTAAAACAGACTTGAATAACTAAACGCAAAAATGGACATAAAAAATATGTAGAATATTTTTATCACAAAACAATGTTATCAGCTGCATTAATTAAATGAACATTAAAATAATTTATGATTGAATGAGTGCAGTGAGCGAATTTTTAGGGTGCGTTTAGTAATTAATTATGAGCAATGTGTAATTGAATACGCCCCGTAATGATGTGTGTAAATAAATTAAAAGAACATCTGCTATCGTATCTTTGCGTGAGAATAATAATGAAAATGTAGACCACGTAATTTAATTACGAAGTTTAATTATGTATCAATTATTTTTAGTAATAAAATTATGTAAACTATTGCAACAAACTTAAATAAAGTAGAAATTAATGTGTATATAGTAGCAGTCCTTCGGTATTCCAGTGTCGATTCGTGGATACGTATGTGGCAGATTTCATCCGTAACATGCAGGTTTCCTCACGATGTTTTCCTTAGTATTAAACCCTTCATGCACGAGATGAAGTATTTAATACATTTAAGTACTAAAGTAAAAAAAACTAAAGTAAAATGTTCTTAATTAATCATTGTTTTGTTTCGAAATCGAACGATCTGCTAATATTTCATAAACTATAAACTTGATGGTAGGACTTTGCGCCCGCCACTCATCGTATAGGTGTACGGCCTATCAGCAAAACTTAGTATGTATTGTTGTATTCCGGTTTGAAGTGTAAGTGTTACTACAGGCACAAGGGACATCTTAGTTCCCAATGTTGGTAGCGCTGTATTAGTGATGTAAGGGGTGGATAATATTTCTTATAATGCCAATGGTAAAAGAGCAGTGGTGGCCACTTACCATCGAGTCCACTTCCAGTCTGCCTGCCTAATACAATTATAATAAAAACACTTCCAACGAATAAAAAAAGGACGTACTTAATTACTTAAATTCAACATTTATATATATTGGGTATATGGCTTATACCTTAGAATTACTAAGATTTCAAGATTCCCTAATAATATCTGCGCTTACATTTGTCACGTGTATATTTTTTTCTATTAATAATTTTGAATTTTGATGTATTTAGGTATTCGTATTTTAAATAAATTATTTCTAGACATTAATGAAGCTAAGTTCATCAATTTTAAAAGCCTCAATGCCATTTAACTAATTGGAAAAAAATTATCGCTTTGTGAAAAATAATTAGCTTTATTCATATATTTTTATGTAAATTTGCAAGATCTTTAATAGCGTCCGTAAAATAAAACTGATCTCATACTAATATATAAAGCTGAAGAGTTTGTTTGTTTGATTCGGATAATCTCAGGAACTCCACTAGTTCGAGTTTAAAAATTATTTTTTTGTTGATGTTGAACCGCGAGACACTCGCTCACACAGAGAGAGATCGCTAGCTACCTACTAGCTAGCTCGTAATGATTTATATGTTTATAATATATAACAATGGAACATTGAAAAACTACGTGTTAAGCACTGATAATTTTAAACAAGGCTTTTCTTTTTATGGCGGACGGAGCAAGAAAATCTTACTTTACTAAATAGTTATTTATTAAATATTATGAAATGTAAACTTATATATACATAGTACTACGTTTAAACAAAGCATATTGTATTCTCATAAGTGTGAACTAACTTGTCTGAAATTGGAAAAACTTTCCATTCGGTCATGAATCGATATCGTTCTTCATCATCAAGATTCTTTTTATCATATTTTGCTTAAGAACTTAACCGGACGTGATCTTATCCCTCGAAACTATTTATATAAAATCAAATAAAGTGTGAACATTAAAATTTGTCAATTTTTCTAAAATATGAAATCCGTTTTTATTATATGGGTAGGCGGACGAACATATGGGCCACCTGATGGTAAGTGGTCACCAACGCCCATAGACAACGGACAAGAAATGTTAAACATCGCTTACATCGCCCATGCGCCACCAACTTTGGGAACTAAGATGTTATGTCCCTCGTGCCTGTAATTATACTGGCTCACTCACCTTTCACACTAGAACACAACAATACAAAGTACTGCTGTTTTGTGGTAGAATATCGATGAGTGGATTGTATCTACCCAGTTGAGCTATCACAAAGCTCTGACACCGAGTAAAATTTTCGTATTGTGCTACAGACAAATGATGTGTTCGTGTTCCGTTCCAAAATAGTTACGAATTATCTTATTTAGTACCCCGATAATAATGTTATATTTGTAGGTGTATTAATGAGTAGGTATATAATTAAAAGTAAACAGAATCATTTTCAAGAACACTGAAATTACATACATACCATTTTCATTTCGAAATATATGTGTACATTTCGATATTATATTGAAAATTGTATGTATATTATTTTGTAATATAATAAAAAATATTACTAATTTTATAAATGCGATAGTTTTGTATGTTCGAATGTTTCTTACCCAATCACGATAGAACGGCTACACATTATTTAAATTGAATTGTATAACCGCTAGGAAAATATTAATCTTCCTATATAGCAAAGCTCAGGTCAATCGGTAATCAGGTCACAGGAACCATTTCCTATTCTTAAACAAATAAAAAGGAAATAAAAAAAATTGATAAAATAGTGTTCTTTCACATAATCTGACACATAATCATACAGATATTAAAACTATCTCTTTGTCATGTAATTGTTTATAATTACTATTACATTAAAAAAAAATTAAAACAATGTAAGTATACAACTTATACAATGCTAAAGAAACTTGACATTTAAACAGATAAGATAGGAAAATAAAAGTATTGTAAAAAAAATAGGTTTTAAAAGAACAATAGTATTTTTTTTGTATCGAATTGTAAAAGTAATGTTCAACCTTGACCACTAACAATATAAATCACTGCGATTTAAGTCGAATTTAATTATGCAGGATGTGAAAAAGGTCACGTTTTTCCTATTTTTATAATGCCTATTAATAATAATAAAACTTTTTAGTCTAATTACTATATATAAAATTAAAAATATAAAATTATGCCGTGAAATCTATTGTATGCCTGATTTTTTATAACATAACCATGTTAAAAAATAGATAAGTTAGATAAGTTTAACACATATGTATATATTTTTTCAGTCAGTTTATTGTAAATAAATAAATGATAAACCAAAACATTTACCAAATGCCCCCGGCTTCTTTAAGCTATCACACAGATACTGTACTTACGGGAGCTTTGACCTTTTATTATAAAAAATATATAAATGACGTCAGCAAAGCAATACTTACAGAAATAAAAATCCTAAGTCCACACTGGATTTCAATAAGACACAACACGATTTTTATACAAAAAGTCAACTTTTTATCTCGGCACCGTTTGCTGTGCGGCAAAACATCCGTTCACGATAGAGGTTGAAAGAGGACTGAGGTCGCCCTCTCTCGGAGAGGAAAGAGGGGCCAAACCTCCGTACTATGAAACTATGATCAATTTTAATCATCGTTTACTTAGATAACTAATACATTACTATTTATCTCAAAATAAAAAGATAGAATAAATTCTTATCGATATTCATTCTATATAATTTATCTCTAAATTTAGCAAGCGAAAATAAAAATAAGATCTTTTCTTTTTACATTATAGCTTCAAGTTCAAATATAACTAAGAAAAATTATAAACACCAATGGAATAAAAAATTACATTCATACTTATAATATATCAATATACGGGTATAAATAATATTTATAGTTTTATTGTAATTTAAAATACATTACTATAACCTATCACTCTTACCCCAGGAATTTTAGTACCAAAAACACCTTCGCTCCGCATAAAATCCCGCTACTCGATTTTTTCATTGGATTATGTTTGGGGGTGCCCCCGAAGTATAAAACCGAGTTTTTGTCATCCTAGACATCGAGCGTCATCTTGAAAAACTTCTCTAGGCAAACATTCAACAAGGGAAATTCAATCTTCTACAAAAAAGCTCTTTACCGATTTTAACGTCAAACTCGCCGTTTTTGAGATATTTGCCAAGAAAAGTTTATCAAGATGGCGGCTGACGCTAGCGGTCTAGGATCCCATCAACTCGGTTTTATACTTAGGGGGCACCCCCTAACATACTCCAAGCACAAAATCGAGTACCAAACGAGATTTTATGCAGAGCGAATGTCTAAAATTCTTGGACTTTCTGAAAGATTTTTAATAATAGCTTGCTGTGCACCGCGGTTTCATCCGCGTTTAATTAATAAAAATATAATAAATAAAAAAAGCCTAGAGCCTTCCTGTATAAAAGGATAACAACACAAAAATAATTTGTAAATTCGAACCAGTAGTTCCTGAGATTAGCCGGATCAAACAAACAAAACTCTTCAGCTTTACATATTAGTATAAATAGATACCTATCGATAAATATTGTAAATATTTTGGTCTAGATTCGTAGACAGATTCCCATTCCTTGCGTATTGCCCTCGATCATTTGATGAAGGTAAAGTAAACCAATTTATAGGTCTAGACATAAATAATCAAATTTTATGTTCAACCGCAGAAAAATCGTATTCCTTGACGAGCAGTACCCGCAACTTCGCATGGAATATTTAAATATTTTCTTATTTTCTTCAATTCTTGGCTAAGCAGTCATATGAAACTTTTATACTATTAATATTATTATGGCCGTTAAATTCGTAACTTTTTGATGACGCAATTCAGCAAAAATTGTTTTCTTTTTGTTAATCCTTGGCACAATACCTATCACATGACATTCCTCTCATTTGCCTCCTTATATATTAAATACTAAACAACATATATCATTTTTCCCTGTTCACCCGTTAATATAAAAGTGTTTAGGCCCTGAAATGTGATTATTTAAGGAAGATTATTATTTATTGGAAAAAGCCAAAAAAAACCTTCATATAATTACAACCATATAAATCCAATATTGTACCTAGTCTTGCCATAAATACTGATACAAAGGAAAAAATATTTTTTCTATTGAAAATAACATTTATTACTTTTACAGTGTGTTAGTTTAATACATAAATAAAAAACAATTTAAAATATAAAAAGCTTATTCGAAGTGGTCTCCATCGGCTGCAATACAGTCGTTTAAACGTTGAGGCCAGTTATCAATAGAAGCACGCACTCTTTCCATGGGAAAATTCTTCACTGCCAATCGTAGGGACTGTTCTAGGGACTCCAAATTATCATGGCGGTTAGAGCAAGCCCTACTCTCTACAACTGACCATAAATCATAATCCAGCGGATTAAGATCAGAGCTAGACGACGGCCAGTCTTCAGCTCTGATGATGTCCAAAACGTTCGTTTCCAACCAAGACTGCGTAGACCGAGCTTTATGACCCGGCGCCGAGTCTTGCTGGAAGGACCATTCTTGGTTATTGAACATGGTGTTGTTAAGGGGCTTCACTACCTTCTCAAGAAGGGTGTCTTGATACACTTGTGCCGATGTTTTGATAGCTTTTCACCAAAGTATGGCTCAGTCACTCCTTCATAGCTCATACGCCACCAAACCATCACTGAAGTCGGAGAGTGCCCACGTTGCACTCTGTCGACTAATTGGGAAGCTTCCTTAGAGCTTTGAGCATAAATACGGTCATTTTGTTTGTAAAAATATTGCTCAATTGTAAAAATTTTCTCATCCGTAAACAAAATTTTTCTGTGACCCCCCTTTGCGTACCACTTCAGTAGTTGTTTCGATTTTACCACCCTATTCTCTTTTAAATTATCAGTTGAGATATGACCAGTACGTATCTTATAGGCTGCAAGTCCTAACTCATCTTTTAAAATACGCGACATGGTTCTAGGTGCTATCTTCATCTCCCGAGATAAAATATTTTGCTTTCGGGCAGGATTCCTTCGAATTCTTTCCCTTACTGCTTTGACCACCTTTTTCGTACGAACACTACGTGGACAGCCAGATCTTTTTATGTCACAAACAGAGGAGGTCTTATTGTACCTATTAATAGCCCGGTACACAAACATTTTACTAATACCAAGCGTTTGGCGAGTTTTAAAAATTGCATTTGGCTCCATACCTACTTTGTGTAATGCAATCACAGCGATTCGGTTCTCTTTATCACCTCACTCCATTTTAATATCGCAAAATATTGTACAATGTATTGGCGCCAAAATGAGAAAACTCAATGAACAATCATATAAAAATTACAGATTCCAAATTCAAATGTAATATTTTGGTTATTTTTAATTGTAACAGTATTTATGGCCAGACTAAGTATAGTTTCTCTTTCTAAGTTTTGCTTAATGTTTTAGCGTTAATTATACATACCACATTTTTGTAAAGTGGAAACAACATAGTCTAATTGTCTTAATGAGATGGTGGGGTTGGAACGATAAACTACATTACAGTGCAGTAACAGCCTGTGAATGTCCCACTGCTGGGCTAAGGCTTCCTCTCCTTTTTTTTGAGAAGAAGGTTTGGAGCTTATTTCACTACGCTGTTCCAATGCGGGTTGGTGAAGTACACATGCATGCAACAGATTGTCAGTGAAATTAGACACATGCAGGTTTCCTCACGATGTTTTCACATAGTAATGCATACACTTACTTATAAATTATCTTTACTATACTATATGCTAATAATTCGCAATAGAGGTATGTTACAAAAAACGGATCAAAAAATTATGCGTTATACATGAATACCTAATTCAAACGATTTTAATTTCATAACTAACAAATAAATTCAACGCAAAATAACTGTTTCCTTTAAACATTTTTGTATCTAATTATATAATTCAATGTGTCAATAAAAAACGGAAACATCTTCAGTAGTAATAAATACTTCCTATAGATTAATATTAATTCATTACCATCCATTCAGTTTCACTCATATTTAGGTTGAACTTGTTCTATGATTAATTTCATATTCTAAACAAACAATTTGTTGATGCAGAAAATTATTCATATCCCAACGAAGATTTATTTATGAATAATGCAATTTAAGTTACATAATTCATGAATAGTTTTATCAACCATAAAAAATGCTGCTGTAACCCTTGTTTATTTTGCCATATTTGAAATTTATTGAATAATATAATTATTGTTAAAAATTTAGCAAAATTCAATTCATACGGACAACGTATAATACATATGTGATAAATAAGCCTATGTAAAACAACATTTATACACGTGGCATGCCATTTCAATATTATTATTTTTATAGCCCGGGAGGGCAAATGAATCTACCCCACCTGATGGTAAGTGGTAGTAGAGTCCAAACGCGACGACGGCTAGTGCAGTTAGTAAGAATGTTAAGTGGCGCATTGGCAATGTAAGCGATGGTTAACATTTCTTACAATGTCAATGTCTATGGGCCTTGGTTACCACTCACCATCAGGTAGCCCATTTTCTTGTCCGTCTACCTATACAATAAAATAAAACATATACGCTCAATTCTTCCTACCCGCCACGACCCAATCAATTCATTAGCGCCCCGGGTATGAAGTTTGACCGAGGAGTTTGTGTCGCTTGCGCAAATGCATATTTTATACTATAAAAGTACTACGCATAATAAGTAGCGCGATTTCTATGATGAATAGGAAAAGAAAGTGACTGCTTATTGATGTAATAAACTTTTATATGATTTATCGTATAATATCTGTAAGTATTCAAGATATCTGCTTGTATGGTGCATGTTAAATAGCTGATATTGTGTGGCGGTGAAGGGGAGACAACATTTGAATTCAAGCTGGGGTAGTAGACTAATAAAATTAGTTAAAAAAAAAATCAAGCCTATTTTTTTGTTAAGCTGGTTTTTTTTTGTTAGTATTAATACGCTGATATAATCTTAATTAAATGAATCAAATTGACCGAACATTTTTTTCATTTGGTATAAGCTCACCGCTTTTTTATATATGTATGTAATTGTAAATAAATGAACAAGTACATAAATTGTAGTAGGTACGTACATATATTGTAAATTATTATTTATTATACTACTTTATCCACTGGAAAGAATTACGTTCATTAAAGATTTTATTTTTAATATTCTGTACATAAGTTAAGCTGGCGTATAATAAAAAGTATAAAGGAAGCTTTATTTTAATAGCAAAACTATAAATGTGACAAAACTTTGTGTGCGGGATTTATAAATCCTCAAACTTAGCCTTTTTAAACTTAGTACCTACGTATGGTCAGTATATTGGCGGGATTATATAGCTATGTATTATCTCAGGGGATCATAAGTAATCATTTTAACAAACTTGAAGTGATTGTAATTAGGAATACCAATACCAGTAAACACATGGAGAGATGTAAATATAAATCAATCAATATCAATATGTATTATAAGACAAACACTTTTTAAATCTTCAAATTATAGAGATAATCATAAATTTTGAAAAGTATACTTAAGTGCGTCATTTCTCAGACAATTCCCCACAAGCTGATAACAATTGGATTCGTCACCACTCCGGACGCTAAGATTGACCTTGCCGATTGTTTTCAGCGAGTCCAATGCTTTCGTCTTACTATTGATACTAGAAAAGAGACTGTTCATGTACTGTAGATACTGTTGATACATTATAATATAGGTACTCGTTGAAACAATATTAGACTCAATAAGTTTAATGACAGTAAAATACTTAAATTTGAATAGTTGTGTCTAGTATGTTCACTTAGATTTCATATATTTAAAAAAAGTTTAATTTCATTTTGATTAGATGTTTAATAAAAATCAACTACATTTGATTTTAAGAAAATATTCGAAATGAAACATTCTCAAATTATTAAGAAAAAAATAAAAGTACTAAAAATAACATAAAGATAAGTGATAATCTATACCTAAGCTTCGTAAGCCGTTTGCTAAATAACATATCTGAATCACAATATACATAATGAAACAAATGAATAAAAGAAAATACATATTTAAGAATTCGATTTTTTTTAAAGCTGTTGATTTTGTCCATCCAAGCCACCAGTGGACAACTTTCTAGTCATTCTTCTTGGCGCTTGATTGAGTAATAAATATAACTATTATAAAGAAACATGCAAGAACAATATATTTTATATAACAATGCCCAATAACATCCGTCTCGTGTACATATCGTTACACCTTGGCCATGTAATTATTTAAGGATGTAATACACAGATAAATAGAAGCAAGTGTAAGGCGGTATTTTTTGAAAGTGGTCATTCTTTTACATTTCAGCAAGACAACTTCACAAAAATACTTCAGTCGCTCTGTTGTGTTTTATTTATAGTAATTAAAATATAAATATAAACTTTTTGCTATCGTTTTCGCCTCGCTTGTACATATGAGTGGGTTTCTTCCTCGCCTCGCGTAGTTTGTTAACCGTAGAATAAAACAATAAAAGTAATTTGTCACGGGCCGGCCAACGTAACCACTAAAGCTTGTTTTATTACACAGCTTGTTTTATTACAAAAAATAATAGTGAAACATAAGAATATTGTAAAATATATATTTGAACCTTAAACAATAATTTAATTCAGACACATAAAGTAGACAAAAACAGAAGGTTGCATGCATTTTTTTCTTTAATATTCTGTAATTTATAAACATCTAAAACATTCAGTTTCTTATATTCGTATTACAGTTGTGGATCGATTGCATAGAATAAGTATAAACATGTAATATTTGTTATATTATCCGAGCCATTTTCCAATGTACTTTTGCCTCTGCTAAAAATAACATAACTTACACTACTGAACAGATAAAACAACGTACGTACAAACTGCGATTTGCTTTAAATTAATCCTTTTAATTTAATAATATACTCAAAAATTCTTATTATTTTATGAACGAATATAACTGTGTATGGTTTTGCATAGTTGTTAAAAAAAGAGCAAATAATTTGTGCGCAAGCCTTCGGCGTTCCGCCAAATAACGAGGCTATGGAAGCATTGTAATAGCTGTAAATAAAGGATCCCCAAGGAATTTACTTCAAATGGGCTAGGCAATAAATTACATATTTGACAGTTAGTAGATTGGCAAATGCTATAAAAATTCCTTTCGATTGGATATAGGTAGGATATAGGTATTGACATACAATAGTAGAGTAAAATTGTCAAAATTTCCATATTTAAAATTTACTTTTATGTATATAAATTTTTTTGTTTGAATCGGCTAATCTCCGAAACTACTGGTTCGAATTTAAAAAATATTTTTGCATTGTATTGTATAGTCCTTTTATCGAGGAAGGTTCAAGGCTGATTTTTAGGTTCTAGGCTACCAAATGAATAAATTTAAAATGGAAATAAATGTATATATATGTATCCTAATTAAACATTTTAGTGTCAATTTATTTATAAGTATAAAGCAGTATATATGTACATTGTACCTGCATAGGTCCCAATTATATTACTTTTCGAACCGATGTATCAGTTTAGAAGTTCCAGCCGATTGTTACCCTAATGTTATTCTTCTTCCCCTTATCGCATTTATATTGATTCTAAAATTTAACGACTGGGGATAAGAATACGAATCTTATCCTACAAAGAAATATTAATGTTAGTTGAATATGTTTTGAAAACTTTCTTTCTTCTCATCTATGAGGTATTTAAATATCCCGAAGTTGATTCGAATCTACGAATATATCTATAGGTATTGTATTTAGTTACAACATGTTAATATGATTATATTATATTTGTAATTGATATTAAATATACGTAATAGTAAATAGGTAGAAATGATCAGATTCGCCTTTCTATAATAACAATATGTATGTAACAATAAGTTATTGCCATGCCTTTTTATATCTACACAAAAAGCATATGGTCGTACCGTCCTAGTTTTTTTTTTCGGGAAACGTCTTAAATCTGGAACAGTTTACGATCAGAGCTAACTCAACTTAATTTTGTATTTTACGTTCGACAGTAAAATTAGTAATGGCTCAACGCTCGCTTAGCTAAATAAATACTACATTTTTGTAGAGTGTAATTGTTGTATTTTAGTCCAATATTTCTGTTCAATATTTTATTACATTTCCCAAGTTGTACTCAGCTAACGAAATAACAAATAAAGTATTCTTGCAAGTGTATATTAAACATATTGTACACAGTTGCTTATAGTAGAACGGTAATAATTTTCTAAAATATAACGTGAGAGCTAGAGCTAAGATATTTGAACTTGTTAATAACTGAGCTTAATTTTTTTATAGTATGATATAATTTATTATAAAATGTTTTATTTATTATATTCAAATTGCATAACATTTTGTCCTGATATATGTGATTATGATAGACTTGGAAACAAATATAACAGCTAAAAACTATACTTCTATCCGTACACTTTTCCCCATTACTCCTGAACAATAATAGTATTCATATTTATATGCCTTTACACACCGGTGCTGTCTTTCGACACCGGATATCCAGGGGTAAGTGGGGTCTAGAACTGTTGACATATCCTTATCACCCCACATTGAAAAAAAACCATATCTACACATCTTGCGGCTAAAACACAAAATGTTTGTGAAATTTAGTCGTTATGCCATAAGTCTTTGGGTCGTTTATTTGATTTCTTTCAAGAATCAAATATTTTTATTGTTAGGGGTGGCAAAGACAACAATATAGCTCTTCTAAGCCTAGCCCTTTTATGAAAGCGACCGAAAATAAACTAAAGGAATACCTTTTGATAAATTTTTTAGTAGACGGAATGAAACTATCAGGTAATATTTTTATTTGTACCTACATAGTTCTGTGATAAGTGAATAGGTATGATTAACACTTACACTCGGCTAAAATATATTTAGAAACGCAACTTTTTTTGTTTATTGGCCTGGTTTATAAATGGAAAGTAACAATTTATGTAGTAGAAAAATAAATGCGTTTATAACATGATAAAACTATCATTTTTAATCCCATATAATAATATTTAATCATAATAATTTTATTATATTCTGTATTAGCAACAAATCAATCAAATCTATTTTTTGCGATTGGCAGACTGACTATATTATAGGTTATACCTACTTCGCAATATATTTTATTGTAAAAAATATAATTACGGCGTTACAACTTATTTTGTTTTTCAATTTTAATCGTACCTTCAGTTACGCTAGTCATGTGACTAGCGTAACTGTCATTTCACATTTATTGTCCAATGAACAAAATAAAACTCTATACATAGGTACTCTATTATCTTGTATATTCCTAACAAAAATTCTTTTCATTAGCTGAAACATCAATTGAAAGCAAATACATAAAGTAAAACAATATTCATTGTACAAAATAACCGTGAAACTCACCATATCGGTGTCCTCCTATATAGATGACAATTTTCAAAATTGAATTTAGTTTACTTTGGCATCTGCTCGTGCAAAAATGTTAAGATATAAATTGATAGTTGCGTTTACTGTTAGTGTTGTGGTAAGAATTCTTTTATATTTGTGTTGAGATATTTAGTGTCTTTTCCATAAATGTTGTTACTAGGTTATCGTTTGTTACGTGTTTTCTTACTTATTATAAATATAAAAGCTACTACTTGATAATATCTTATGAAAATGAATAGTGCTTGCAAGAACTTTGATTCAAATACGGTACCATTAATAAGGATATCTTGAAATCTATATAAACTACAATAAAATTGTTGTAAAATAGGTATATATAGGTATAAATATATGTGGTGTTGAGAAAATATAAGACATATTATGTCCTACAAATAGACATGACGTGGTTAATGTATTACGTTTACGCTTGATTTTGAAAAATACAACTCATATTACACTTCATATGTGACTTTATTTTAGATTTTTTACAATAAATCTTAATCTATATTTTTCAGATTTTCACCTTGGTAGCAGAAAACGAAGGTATTTTATTTGTATTTACTTGTACTTACTTATAATTATTCTAGATCGTATGACCGTATTAATTGGAACTTAACGTAAACATATAAAACTATTAACTTGTACCTACCGTCTGTAGGTTTGGTTACTAATTACTAGTACTGGTTACTGGTTACATATATTAAATACAGAGTTACATATCAATTTATAATATCAATGTAGATTTTTATCTGCCATCAGGTATAACATGTATGTATGTATAATAAATCACCTACATACTTCAGTTATACAACTTACGGCCGAATACTGAAACGTCATTCAAATATGAAGTGGGACTTAATTATTTGGAACGCAATTAATTTAAAATTTCGCATACTAAATTTTGAAATTAATGACGTTCCAAATAATTAAGTCCCACTTCATATTTGAAAGACGTTTCAGTATTCGGCCATTATTTCACTATTAATAAAATATTTGCAGTACAAGCTGCACCGGAGCCATGCAAGGAACTGTTAGACATAGTATTGAAACCCGAGAAGTTGAAGAAAAAGAAAGAAGACAAAACCGACAATGATAAAGATAAACGAAAGAAAGAAAAATTAAAGCAACTTAAAAAAGGTAAGCAATAATTACCTACATTAAACTTACTATAAATACTACAAATTAAAGTTTGCCTTAATTTTTCAACTAAGATAAATGATTAAACCTGAGGCGTTAGAAGTAAGTTCAACCGCCCTAAGCGTCAGACGCGTAAAACCTTATACGGTTGACCAGGCTTTTACCGAACAGTTAATTCAGGCATTATTAAATCACAAACTTTAATTGGTGGTAAATAGGGCTAGGTGCAAGCCCGTAGGTAAGTACCGCCTCAGCCATCACATATTCTATCACCAAATATTATTCCGGTTTAAAAAGTAAGTGAGCCATTGTAACTGCAGTGGCACTAGAGACATAACATTTTAATGGTTGATTGGTGGCACATTGACGATGTAAATGATGGTCACTATTTCTTATAGCACCAGCGTATTTGGGCTGTGGTGACTACTTACTATTTCGTGGGCCGTTTGCCACCTAATAAAAGCAACACTTCACTAGTTATGTGATTGGTAAACTTAATTGTAATGATTTTATCATTAAGTTTTCAGTTTCAGTTCTACAGAAGCAGTACTATATCTTATTCTATATTCATATTTCAGACTATCTATGTTTGTTAAATATATCTTATCTATCAGTTTATTCTATTTTATAATACACGGGAGAAATAAAAATATTAAATATATAATAATAATATCCTGGGACATTATTCACACAATAAATACTTATATATAGATAATATTACACCCAGACTCAGGACAGAGAGACATGTTCGTGCACACAAATGTCTGTCCTGGGTGGGAATCGAACCCACGACCTTCGGCGTGAAAGGTAATTATTTTACCAACCACGTCAACCGGCTCGTCGTATAATATAGACGTAGAATATTAGAGAGAAAGACATTCTTTGCATTTTCTGGTTTCCTTCATGATAATTATTGAGGCATAAGATAAGTTACTGGAGTTTTGACCTCTGTTTCACATTATACTAAAGCTTTTGTATAAGAGTTAACAGAAAATTCGGTCAGTAAATTCAATTTTCAAATAACATTTTCAATTTTAGTCCACGACGATGCTCCTTTTCATTCGCATTCAAGTCGATCTTCTACTTTTTGCAGTTCAGATAATCGGAGTTTTAAACTATTCTTAATACATTATTTGCGTAGATGTAATTTAGTACGATGCTATTGTTTTCTTTTCTTTTCACTTATATATTTTAATATTTTTATATAATTATATATTAAACACACTAAATATCTTATTGTTTCTATTTAAACATAAAATATCGTTTTAATATTTTCTTTGTTGCAGTTATGGAAATAATAAGTGAGTATAAGCATATAATTATCTCATAGTAATATTATAAATAGGTAAGTTTTGGTTGCTTTTCCGACTGCAGCACACAAAAACTACGTACCCAACTATCCGATGAATATATAGGACTTTTTCTTTTTTGTCGTTTCGCTTTTGACACAACCTTGGCTAATAAGGTCGAAGATAGTAGGTGTAGTTACTTAATAAAACAAAGTTACTGCCTAAATGTGTTTTCGCACTTAACCCCTATAAGTTGAATGAAAACAATTATTGTTACAAAATTTAATTAAGATTAACGTCATGTACCTATTTATTATTTTAGTATTGTTGTGTATGTTTTCTAGTAATGTTTTGGTGATCACTGTCACACGTTTCGAAATTTTTGGAGTTTATTTAGGTTTCTCAGAAAAAGTCGAGTAAGATTTATTATAATTGTGCTAACAATACATCTGTCGTTCCTCACCGACTACTACTTACTTTTTTGTGACCATTCACTTTATTTTAGTCTCGTATCCTCTTTAGTAAGGCAATAGTCTAGCGATGCGAAAAATAAAAAACCTAAGCCGCCAGTGCTGGAGCTGATCGTAAGTGTAACGATTTCCAATTAAAGTGACAGCTTGCAAAACTAGATCTTCGCTTAGATACTGGCATTATCACATATTTATATCACAATTTAGCAATATATTAGTTAAGTGATGTTAAAATAACATACCTACCTTTATTTTATCGAGGGGAAATGCATTTATCGAAAAAAAAAAATGCTAAGCTTAGTTGTTTCGCAAAAATGTGCGAGCGAGCTAGGTGATGTAAATTTTTATCCGAAACATGGTATAAGTATGACCTTGTGTCGCCAAAATCACATAATCTTTCTATGTTGCGAATTAACAACGTGCGTATTTAATTTTGTTTTGAATCTTGGAAAATATCATTTTAAAGATCCAAGGAAATGTCGTGTCTCACACAATCGAGTCAAATCTATACTAATATATAAAGCTGAAGAGTTTAATGTTTGTTTGATCCGGCTAACCTCAGGAACTACTGTTTCGAAAAAAAAGATCTCAAACACAAAACGGGTTTTATAGGCGGGTGAAACCGTGGGGCATAGCTAGTCAAATAAAATTCTAATACTCATTATTTCCTTGTTCTAGACAACTATATCTCTTATGGTACAGATATAGACCCAATAAAATCTTCGGTTTTTATGTTGGTTGATATACAACGTGTAACAAAAACCATGTCTCACCAGTGAACGTGAAAGTCATGTCAGTTCAGTGAACTGGTTATTAGGTATCGTTTGTTCCATTTATGTAACCATTTTAAAAATATGTACTAGGAAAAAAAAATACCCCAATCACATTTTCAATTATAAATGACGAAAATTTCATAGACAGCTGAGGTCATGCCCTCTTGTCTTAGCTACCCGTATCGAGCGCTGTCGCCCGCGCCTGTGCTGCCATCAGCCACGTAATTTTCGTCATTTAACTAATTTCTTTTTTCGGGATAATTTTTTTACTTACAATTTTAAAAGTGATTACATAAATAGAACCGACTAACCATTTCTAATATCCAGCTCACGGGTAGGATAGAGTTTTTGTTACACGCTGTTTTGATTCCATTTTTTGACCATTTTAAGTCAGTCGTCATAGTATGGTCTAAACACGGTCTTGTATACAGGTCTCGAGTTCAATTTCAATGAAGAGAAGACAGTCGCGACTGTGTTACAACTTTATCTTCGTACATTGTCCATAAGGAATTTTGCTTTAGAGCAAAAAAAACTCAATCGTTAATGTGTTTATTCGATTTTTTCCCTATATAAAAATATTTAAAATAGTACTGAACCGAACGATAACGAATTTTACTTTAGCGCACAATAAAACAAGTGTTGTGCTTATTGCATACAGAGTGTAACAAAATACGTGTCCGACCCGTGAAGTGGTTATTAGGTATCGTGAGTCGGTTCTATTTAAGTAAACCTGTATGTGTATATTACATCTAATGTGCTCATTATATAGTAAACACATTTTTGAAAACAATATTTTGAATATAATTTTGGACGAAGAGTATAATTTTATCTTCCATGTACAATATTTTTTTGAGTATCTGTATTCAGCACGCACTTATCGTCATGTCTGGCTCTGGCGGCCGTAAATTGAACTGAACAGCGTCGTTAAGTCGACGTATCCCCACTTCTGAAGTTGCAAGACCTGTATACAAGACCGTGGGTCTAGTATCTGAAATAAAGCTAGAGTCGATAACATTTCGAAACTACATACTAGGTATATTTTTATTTGTACACAATTAATGATATGTAATTAGTCCAGCAATACAAACCCATGGAACGACGTTGAAATTTATGGTTGGAACAATCACATGGTTTTAATTGTGATAGCAATAGCAGGAAACGCGTTTTGTTGTATTTAGGAAACTTTGTTCTCGCGTAGATTACGAAACTACCTGTAGTTTGTTAATTTGTAATCGATTATATCAAAAGTCAGTATTGAAAATACGGCAGTATCATTTCATTCTTTTTAGCGCAATGGGGACCGAAGAAGGAATCAGAAGAAGTCGAAATAGCGAAGCCAAAAGGAATGATGGAAGAATTGGTGACCGGCTATTTGAACTTCTTGTCATATTTAATGAAAATTTGATTTAAGACTTATGTGCATACATTTTTAATATTTTACCTGTAAATGATGTAAAATAAAATTCCAAACCAAATTATATTAATTTAATCAGACTCATTTCACAATGTAAACTGATAACACACTAATTTATATTACAACACGCGCCGGCGTAGGTACGGCAGATGTTGTAACACAAACACACATTCACCGACACACAGTGCCGCATATAAATAACAAAAATGAACGCATTCTTTATATACAAAAATCATCACTATGGACGCATACTGCCAAATACGTCCGATAAGTATAAAATGGAATATTTCGAGTCACACAGTGCTATTGATATTGTAGGAAAGACGGGATAGGACACACATCTAGACAACTTATATAACCGGAACAGGTTAAATGCGATTAACCCCTGCGCGTTCTTATATTATACCATTTGGTATTCAAAGTCTTTGCATATACACTAACACATTTATAGCTCGTCGTGTTCCTCCTGTGGACAAGAATATCATTATTACAATATGCAATACAAACAAAAACAACATTAAATCCTACCCTTTTGTATTTATTACCATAAGAGATTAAATAATAATACCATTTGAAAGATTTCTACTAACTAAACTATTTCATTGATATGTATAAAAAAGTTGGACAAATTTCGTCAAACAAATTAAGCTAATGTTAGGCAGACGAACACATGAACAAATAAGATAAATAATATCCTTTGTTCTTTGCTAAAAATAAAAATAATATGTACATAAAAATGTAGTATTAAAAGATTATTTTTCTCTTGTAACTGATAAGAAGGTAGATAAACAAAAGATTGGACTCACCACTGGCGCCGCATCTCCTGCCTCGTCATCAAGATCCTCATCATCTTCATCCTCTGGTTTCTCAGCCTTCTCCTTCTCTCTTTCCGCCTCGTCTTGCTCATTCTTCATCTTCTTCTCTCCTTCCAAAGTTTTCTTGAGAGCTTCTCCACGTTCCTTGGCTGCTTCGATGTCATCAGTGATCAAGATGTTGTCAAAGATGGTGCCAGATTTAACTTGCCACAAGTCAAGACCAACAGCGCAAATTTCGGAACGTTTGTAGAGGTTTGCATCAGCCACATATTCAGGGTTGTCAATTTCTGGGTGAACCCATGGGCCTTTGTAAGCGGGGTTATCAATCTGGAAAGAAAATTAACTTTTTAATAACTTCGATAAAAAAGCTTATTTTTTATGAAATTTAATAAACGTTGTATAATATACATATGACTGCTCATGTTATTCACAATGTAAATCTTTTATTAAATATTTTCCAATATTCGACTATTAAAATGAAGTTTAAATTGTGTTCTTAATATTGTCCCTATACTACATCAGAGTTCCGCTAGTCCCGACCGATACTTTAACACAACTTTTCAAATAAATTACTACAAAATTAGATAAAATAACGAAATAAAACGTATGAAAGCGTTTATATCTTGCGTAAAGTATACAAAATACGTGTAATATTTTGTGAAAGTATGCAACAATTCCACAAATTGTAAGTTTTTTTTTTTATCATACCTAGACAAAATCGTAGTGGCAACGACCGAAGTTATTTACACAACATATTACGACACTTGATTAGACATCGAAAGTTAAACGCGTGTAACGGTTGTGTGGGTAAATGAACTACGCCTGCGAACGGGAAGTAAGATGCTAAGTACAAATTCAAATAAGTTTGGTCGCGTTTCTATCATATAATCGATGACACACGGCCGACAATTTATATTTTATAAGCATATTCATTATTTTAAAAAGTCCGAAATTACTCATAGAAATTACTGTTAGTCACAGAACAGTAAAAATTATTATAGTCAGTTTTTAAATTATTTAACCAAAACATTTTTATGATTTAAAATAATAAAACAAGTTTTATTTTCTTAATTATCTTACCTGTTTAGGAGCCCATACACCTTTGTAGTCTGGGTTATCAATCATGGGTGGCTCCCATTCACCGTCCATCTCATCGTCCCAGTCCTCGGGCTTGGTGGCATCAGGGTCAGCGATGTGTTCAGGTTTGTCCCAATCTTCGGGCTTGGTATCGTCTGGGTCAGGAATAGTTTTACGGTCATCCCAGTCTTCTGGCTTCTTGGCTTCTGGGTCCTGAGAAGAAATTATCATTCAATTTTATTAATATGTAAAGGGATGTCTAGTGGAGAACTTTAATATTTCATTAAAATTATGTTAATTTATAATTTTATTATATTCTTCATACCTTGATCTTTTGCGGTGGGAGGAAGTCCCAGTCGTCCTCTAGTGCTCCCTTCTCGACAACCTCATTGTCAATGAGCACCTCATAGGTATTGTCTGGCTTAACAATCAGTGTGTACAGATGGGTGTAAACATCATCCTTGCAACGTATGTCTTTCTTGATTAGATGGTTTTTACCTTTGTAGCTGAAGATAACATGAACCTGAGGAACAATAAAGACTTAGTTAAAGTTAATGATTCAGCAAGAGAAGAAATTAAAAACTAATTTTATAAGGTGCAATACATAGAAATATCTTATCTTAAATAACTTGTGATAATGGACTCTTTAAAGAATTTTTAACTTCAATTAGATGGTATAACTATTGGTGTTATTTAAGTAATAAAGATAAGTATTAAAGTTTATTCTGTAAAAAATCTATCTAAATAAATCAATATTATATTATTGACTCATTCACATTTGCTTATAGCAATTAATAAGCATAAATTAATCAACTATAATATAAATAAGTAGTTTAATCAGAACTTTGAACACTGATAGAAACAAGTACATTGCATTTAGTTATAGTTTAGAAATAATATTTTACAATTCGGCACAATACATATCAAATGAACATAATAATTGACAGAAAACATTTAATTTCGTTTTGCAATATAATTGCTTGAACGCTAATTAAAAATAAATGAAAGGAATTCCAAAAGTTAAACAGTACAGTTTGTTGGTGTTGATAAAATGTAAAATAATTCTTACTTGCATAATTTTAATGACTTTTTTAAACAAATTGTGTTGTGTGAATTACAATTACTTGGCTAATATGTTTTTAAAAAGTTAACAAAAACCACTCTCTAGCAATATGATAAGAAAATATAAGGTTTTTAATTAATAGGATAAGTTGTAACTTCACATTACAAGTTTCTACTGCAAACACTGTTTCATATTACATACTCATTTAAGTTTAAAAAGTTTAGGACCCGGTAAATTGTTATAACTGCTTTTTAGTTATCAAATTGTTCGTTTTAGTTACATTCACCTTTTTTTGTATATATTATGGTTTTTTTTTTAATTATGCCGATTAGAAATAGATTTATTTTTGAAAATAAAATTGTAAAAAGTTCAGAAAAAATATATTATTATATTTTATCTACCACTTGTAATGCTTTGAAATTGTTGCTATAGATTAGATCTAACATTATTGTTTAACAATTCTCAATGCCAATAGAGCATGCAACAGTAATTTTCTATGTAAACACAGTGCTAGCAATAATATTTGAAATTAGCTATTTCTTTATTCTATTATTTGTGCAACCATACATATAAGTTGAATGCATTTTTGGACTTTTTAATATGACAAAATAATGCTAACATAACAGCACTGACTGATATTATAGTGAAAATAAGATTCTTTTTTGTTACCCCGAATATCAATAATATAAATATAGTAATAAATTAAGCTAGAACTATAAGCTTAAATAAATCAGAAAGATAAAACATGTTAAACAAGTTTACCAAGTTTATAATGTGAATATTACATATATTATTGTTATTGTAAAAATATATAAGTAAAATATATAAAACTTACCTTTTTGGTGCCAGGACCACAAATGTCAGGACCAAACATAATCTCGTAGGGGGTCTCGCCGTGCATGTCCTTCTGCTCCAAGTTACAATCGAAGACCTTTAAGTAACCACCTCCGCAGTCTATATCCTGCTCGTGTTTTACTGAGAACTGAACTACCAGGTTCTTGCCATCGTTGGAGAAGGGCTCAAACTTACGCGATAGGGCGTAGAATCGCGCATCCTCAGAGGTTTGCAGACCTAAGTAAAAAAACAATATTTTTGAATACCATGTAGCAATACTATGCGTCTATGAACACGAGAAGGGAACGTCAATTCGATAGAGGCGTGGATCTATTTTCGGTGACACGTTTACATTTTTAGATAATTTTAAGTTATATTGGTTACTGAATTTGCTATACTATATATTATAGATATTTTACCTATTTTAAATTAATAAAATATAAGAAAAAGTAGTAATTAAGTATGCACCTTTATCTTCCTCTGGGTCATTGAAGAACTTGCCGGCCGTCAATTTAAATTTTCCGAACTCTTTACCGGGATGTTCACTATAGATCCAATTTGATTCCCATGCATCTATGAAGAGAAAAACATAATTAGACCAACAAAACCAATTTTCGCCGGCATCCTTAAAAATCGATAGCACGCGATGTGCCGGTTCTATTTAACAGTAAATTAATATTATTGAGACTTACCATCAGGGAACTTTTCCTCAAAGAAAACATCACAATTAACAGAATAAATCGCCACTAAACTGGCTAACGCTAAAACTAAGGATTTCATTTTGATTATCACTATACACCTTCCTTCGCTGGCAAAAGGCAGGCCACGAATAACTTGAAAATTTGGCGAGTCAACTATTATTTAATTTTGACCGGTTTATTGCGTGTTGCCGTGTTTGCTATTGCTTTTTCGTTCGCTCATACGTATTATATCTTAGACAGAATGAAACAGATATATTAATTGTCTGCGCTTACGGAATTGCTGACAAGGATAGGACTAGTTAAAATACGAGCGTGTGAGGGAGTAATAACGAAGTAAGCATCAGAGAGTGACGTAGTGTTACGCAGACAGATGGAAACATTCTATTGGCCAACGTTAGCAAATAGAAATTGAACACACTCTCTTTAAAAATTAAATCAATGGCGGGAAATATGAATGATTATTCAAAGATTGCCTTTACGTAATATAATATTATCGCAGCATCAAAATATTTTCAATCGTGGTATCAAAATAATGTTAATATGTAAATATGAAGAGCCTTTTAATGAGGTTTTTGATTTTTATACGTCGTAATTGGATAAACTGTAGGTTCATCGTACCTGAGAGTTCAGTTGACTCAATAAGCAAATCACCAATCGGTGTCATACATGACAACTGAAAGAGAAGGAAGTATATAAGTTTATATAAATAAAAGAGATAGCATATACCTAATACGTGACAGACTGACAGAGGCGAATAAAGAATCCAACAAAACCATAAGTAGGTAATAGGTACTTATTTTATCAGTCAACACTTAATTAACGCAAGCTATAATATATTTATGGTAGTAAAATATATTTTTATAGGTATTCGAATTCTTTGTTTAATAAAGAAATCATTTTCTTTCAACTAGCAAAGTTATTTTTATTTTTTTATTATCTTTAATATACGAATAAAATAAACTATTGTAAATAACCAGGAATGTCTTATTCCTTATTATAATCGTTGTTATATTAAGAGAGTATTAAAACTTTAAAAAGGCAGAAGTATTTCATTAAATATTATTATTAAAGTAAAATAAAAAAGCAGGTAAAACGAGGAAAAGTCAAGGTTAACGCAACAAAACCAATCGAATCCTGAATAGTTAATTGTATTAGCTGTGCCCCGCGGCTTCACTCGCGTATAATTAATAAAAATATAATAAATTATTTTATTGCTAAACCAACACACACGCGCGCACACACACACACATATATATATTATATGGATACTGGTAAAGAAATACATCATTAACGATTTGAAATTGATTTTCATAAGATACCGTAGAGTTTACTGATCTTATATTTGGCCTAACATTTGCGCCATCACATGTTCTTTGTGTGTACCAATTTTCATCAAGATTGGTCAAGCCATTCTTGAGTTATAAGAAGACATACAGACAGAGAGAGACAAACAGACAAAAATGATAAAAAAGTAAAATGTGGTAGGTGAAAAAAAAATGTATAGACAGAAGCAATAGATTTATATAGATATTTTGTTATATTTTAATGCTACAGTAATATGTATCAATTTATCTTCTGTAGGTATTATACCTACATGGTTTTATACGTAATTTACGCAATTTAAAGCAACATTTTTTATTTACATCGGTTGATTATTTCGTTCTCATAAATAAAAGCAGGTTTTTAAGATAGTGTTTTATTCGTGGAAATAGTGCGGTCACAGTAAATATATATTTCCTAAAATACTTCACAATATAGATAAAATATTTTACCGGCAATAGCAATATGTACTGCTTTGATATTCACATAAAATATGTTTCATACTGAAAAAAACGGTAATTACTTCGATATAGAATATTGTATGGTTTAAATAAAATGTGAAAAGAATAATAATTTGGAAAGTCAAAATACATATAGGTATTTTTTTCTTTATTTTTAAATCGCCCATAATCGTTAGATTACAATATTATTGATGTTCATAATCATTTTTTCTTAACGCTAGTCACTATTGCTTGATCTAGCATTTCCGATAAAGCTACTACTTTCTTCTCATCTCTAGCCTTTTTCTTCTTATCTTTTTTGAATTGCATTTTCCTCATCTTATTTTGTTTGGTATTGCCCTCCATAACAATATCCACTCCAGCATCTTTTGGAGTTTTGTTGACTACTTTGGATACAATGACCTTTTTAGGAAGTAGAGCAGATTCGTCTTCGTCAACTTGCATGTCGTCTTCTGCCGCTTTGACCGGACCTGTGCTTGTGATCTGCATAAAAAAATCATATTACCCAATGCTTAGAATAGCACAAGAGCTTTCCGAGCTTACTTTACTCAATTAGTATAATTAGCACCGATTAAATTACGCAAAACAAAACCCACTTGAGTAGATTGCAGTGATTTATGAAGACAGAAGAAATGTGAGTAATTTAGTAATTTTAAAATAATTAAACTTTAATAGTTTATCTTTAGTAAACCATTTGGAGTATATGAACGCTTAATTTGCTACTAATTGTTATTATTTCACTGATATGTTAATGAATCTCACTAGGTATTTAAAAAAATTTAGTAATGGCCGAATACTGAAACGTCATTCAAAATGAAGTGGGACTTAATTATTTGAAACGTCATTAATTTCAAAATTTAATATGCGAAATTTGAAATTAATGGCGTTCCAAATAATTAAGTCCCACTTCATATTTGAAAGATGTTTCAGTATTCGGCCGTAAGTTATTTATTTAGTGTTCAGATATTAAGTTATACAAGACGTATTTCAACTAGCTAATAACTTTTTCTACCTTAATAGCATCATCAGAATTAGTAGCACCAAGTGTGTTGATGGTCTCAGCTTCCATCGCTTCAAATGCATTAACGTCGAAGTCTTGTGACAATGTTGAAACTATCTTCGCATCAATGTGGACTTCTGATTCGGGCGTTTCCGGTGGTTCCGTGTAGTACCGCACCTGAAATATTGTATTGTTATTTTTTTTAGTATATAGAAAGAACCGTGGTTATTGTAGCCGTTTTATATTTTTTTTATGCTTCCTCAAAACAAAACAATTAAAGAAACGATAATGATGACCAAAATCGAGCATTAACTACTTTGAGAAACTCACAAAAACTGCTTTTTTCATATTTTATTTTACCTTTCCTGTATTCCAATCGTTAAGTAATATTCTAGCAGCGGCCTCTTGGTCAGGAACACCGCCTTTCTTGAAGCGTCCCATACGTGACGCAACACTTGCGAAGAATTCCTAAGAATAAATAAAAACATTTTACTATAATAGCTAACCAAACATGTCTGTCCATCATGCTTAAATTTATATATATTTCCCCAAACAAAGACAATTCCTTCACTTCACATGGTCTGAGTTTAACTGCAACAGCTTTACATGCTCTCCCAGGTCAGTGAGTGTGAAAACTTCAACTTCCAGTGCCCGGGCCGGTATATAGCATAAATAACAGCCCGGATATCTAACCTTAATTAGTCGGTGACCTCATATTCCACAGGCGTACATAATTTAGGAAGTCATTTTTTCAATAGGAATCCTATTTTTTACATCACCTTCTTAATATTATAAGTCAATAGAAAATATTTAAAAATCTATAAATTTTTTCAAATGTTTGCTCAAATAATCCTACATATGAGGCAAATAAACATCCTTATATAAAATGAAACTCACTTGTGGCGTGTTGAACTCTGGTATGCAGTAGAGCGCTACAAGTGTGTGTTTTTGAGCTCTCTTCAGTATGGCCGTGGCAGGCGTGACCGGGTCTTTGAGGCTGGCCACTCGCAAAGCGTTCTTTAGCGCCACTGACGCGTCGCCCTCTGCGCCCGAGTGAAATACTATGCCGGGGCTATCCAGAATCTTAATCTTCGAATCCAGCTGGACAGTTTGCATTTGTCTGTAATGTGTAATTGCTGGTTTAATTTGCGTAGTATAAGTAAACATATTACTTATGGACATTTACACGGTATATTTTTATTTATCAAACTAGTTACGACTGTGTGGCAAATTGGTCACTGTATTGTATATGGTCACCACCACCCATAGACACTGGTACAAATGGTCTTGGGAATCAAGATGTTATGTCCCTTGTGTCTGTAGTTACACTGTCTCAGTGAAAAGTGATTTTTTAAAATAAACATTTATCTAAATTATGTTAAAACATGATTGTAGGGAAAGTTTATAATTAAATTGTACAATTTTTTAATGTGTAAATTAAAAATATTATACTTACTTTGTAACTCCTGGAGTGCTCCCTACATTACATGCTTTAGATCGGTTCAGACTGTTTATAATAGAACTCTTTCCGACATTGGGCAACCCCACTACACCAACTGTTATAGACGTCTTTATACCTTTGTTGCGGCAATAATTAGCTAAGAGACCCATCAGTAGCTCTGCACCTACACAGGCTGAGTCTGAAAAAATAGAAATATTTTCATGATTACTTTATTCAGCATCTATTCTGGTCTGTTCTTATAACAAATCTAGTCAATCATTGGCATTTTTTTTGAAAAACATAGTATAAGTATACATAATTCAATCACTAAATTATTTTATGTCATGATATTATAAATATGTTTTTACTAACTTGACATTTCCTTTTCTTTAACAATATGTTTCATTTTCCTCCTTCCTAGATTGTGTTGCTGGTCCTGTGTAGACGCTTTGAATGGAACAGCTGGTGCAGATCTGCGGAGATACTTAAGCCAAGCTGTGAGATTTTCCCGTGGCACTAAATCTGCTTTGTTAAGGACTAGAACTAACTTCTTGCCGGACTCTCGTACTGCCTCTTCGACTTGAACACACCTTGTACCTGATTACGAAAATAATCCTATTAAATTATGTTGTAAGTGCAAAAATATCTATGTCTAATAGATTAATATCTATGTCTTCAACAGTGTTGTTACAAAATGATATTTTTGTTTGTATTTTATTCGTACAAATTAAAAATGGATGGAATTGCTGGGCACATTTTATATGTAAGAATTAATTGCATGCTGTCTGAAACCACTGTAACACACAAAATTATTAAAATATTTAAAAAAAAACTATCTATATATACGAAATACATATGTATATAACAGTAACCGTATAGTCTTTTTCAGTGATGTTTCTGTTTTTCCTAACCAATAGGCCATCCATGCTCTCTTGTTAAAATAAACAGTGGAAAAATATAACTTGATTCATGAGAAAACCTACACATCTTTTCTAATATATAATGCTGAAGAGTTTGTATGTTTGATCCGGCTAATCTCTGGAACTACTGGTTCGAATTTAAAAAATATTTTTGTATTGTATAGTCCTTTTATAGAGGAAGGTTCTAGGCTATATTTATTAATTATACGCAGGTAAATTCACAGGGCACAGCCAGTATTGGATAAAATGCCACATGTAATCCACAAACCTGGAGCAGTGTATACTTCTATCAATTGGCACTTTATTATTTTGTTTTTATAATTATATTTTTTAGACAAGAAATAAATTATTGCATTATCTTTTATCTTTATCATTACATACACTATTGTCTGAGTTATATTGCTTACTTATAAAATATTATGTAGTTATATTATAAAAGTTTACCCAATGGGTCTCTAGCATCCACAACTTCTAATACAACTTCAGCCTCCGATATTACTTTCTTAAACTCTTTATAATAAGCTTTTAAAGAATTTTCTTGCTGTCTGTCCTTGCCAAATTGAATGTCATCATTACCATTATCATTTTCTTTAAATGCTTCATGGACTTTACCTCTTGCTTGAGCATTTGCTACCTTAAAATTGAAATTGTAATATTATGATATTGAAATTTGGATATTTTTTTATAGATGTATTAATTTTCTATACACACAATTTCTAAATAATTTTCTTTTAAACTGAATCATATACTTTTTGAAAATAAAGAATTATACTATGAATTCTTCAAAAAAAAATCAAAACAATATTTTAAAAAAGTTACCATAAACATAATACATATTACATACTATATAATGGAAGAAAAGTAAATTCATTTACTTACCAAATTGTCCATACTAAGAGTACTATTCTTTTTTTCCTCTAATTTTATTTGCTTGTCTAATTTTGCTTGTTCCTTTTTCTTTTGTCTTTCTTCCTCTTTATGTTTCTTCACTGCCTCAACTTCTTTTAATATGTCTTCCTTAAATGGACACACATTTGGTATCTGTATAGGCTTCGACTTCTTAGATTTAGGGTTCTTTTTTGCTTCCTTTTTTACTTTTCTATTGTGTTCTCTAACTTTTTTTTCTATTTTATAGCGAAGGCGTGCTGGCTGCCTTTTCGATGGTTTTTCTGTAATAATAAAGTGACTATATTTGACATTGAAATGGCTAAGCCATTAATTATGAGTTTGAAATTTTTTTTACAGAAAGGTTACATTAATATAAACACATGCAAAGGTTCAACATTAATATTGAAAATCAATTATTTTTGCAATATTTAAGTCAATCCGATAGGGACTTTCACAAATTATAACATTTCATTTAACCCACGGTCTTGTATGCAAGTCTTACAACAGAGGCCTGGTTTGGTATGATTGTATCATAACTTATATTTCGCGAAAACCCAACTCAACGGACGTTAAACTAAAGTCGTACCCAGACTCAGGACAAACAGACTTGTTCATGCACACAAATGTCTGTCCCGGGTGGGAATCGATCCCACGTCCTGCAGCGTAAAGCAAGTATCTTTGCAATAAATTTACTATTAAAAATAATAATGATATAAATATTTGCACATGATATAATACAATATTAAGGTTAATCTGTACCTAAAATAACCTAAAAGTATATTATGATCCTTAAGTGTAACATTCCCCCATGATGTAGTATAGACAACGTAATAAAATACAATTTTACATTACATGTAGCTTTTCTTTTTTGTAATATATTTAAACAAAATTATAACAATAATAGCACCCATCAAAAACATAAAATAAATCTTTACTTACTTAGTTTAAACTTAGCCATGCTGTTACTGTATTTATAAAAACTTTTCTAAAAGTTAAATATTTAAGACAAATTTAATGCAATAGCAAGTTTAGTTCGGAATTAGTTATTTAAAAATAAATTGACTCCGCATTTTCAACTTCTCTCGACTTATAAACTATACTCATAGTATAGTGACATTTTATGTCATTGTCAATTTTGTCAACACGTGCTTCCTGACATGCGGTACAAAAACATTCGGTGATGAAAATTATTCGACTTCGCCTATGGCAGTGAATAAACTATTATTTTTTGTTTATATTAATTACCAGAAATAAAACTTATATACTAATTGGCAAGCCTCAGTAATTTGAGTATTCACTTCGTAGTCAGCACATCCTTACTGTGGTATGGTATCGGTTTTTATTAAATTTTGGTCGGAAATTTTGGCCCTTTAATAAATTTAAACCTCATGAAAACCTCATCAAAAAATAATTTATGGTTATAAAATTTCGATGAGTATATAAAATTCGATGGTGGCAATTTGTTACCGATTTTCGGTAATTTATAATAATTGTACCACTCTATCCACTCAAGTCCGGTGCCGAATGTTGGAACTAAATATGACAAATCCGCCAGGCGCCAATTTTCTCAAATTGCTTAAAATCTAATTAATTATGGAAGCAATAATACAGTATTGCTAGTGGTAAAATTTGGTAGTATAAAACCGCAAAAAACAACTACAATTCGAATTCAATAAAAAATCGAATAATTTGTCGATAATAACAATTTAATGCCAAAAAAAATATGTTTTTATTTTTTATTTATTTTTTATCTTTTAATTTGAGTAGATTGAATATTTTCATACAATTTATAAAATATAATTTTAAATTAAAGTGATGGGATGGAATGTTTTCCCCGTGTGTGTTGTTAAGAGTGGCAGATGTTGCATGTACCTTTGACGTCAACGGTAAGTGGGCTCAATTCCCATTCAATACGTGTCTATAAATATTTTATATACTAATATTCGAACAGTTTGTTTGTTTGTTGTATCCGGCTAATCTCAGGAACTTTTATCGAGGAAGGCTCTAGGCTTATTTTCCTTCATTATATTTTTGTTAATTATACGCGGGTGAAACCGCGGGGCACAGCTAGTCATATATATACATATATATCTATAGAGTTACACAATGCTTTGTATTCTTCTTTCGAATGACAATTACTAATGAACGAACGAGATAAAACTGGTGTGTAACTATTTCCCTATTATCCCGCAATGCAACGTATATATTTTTATTACTTCGTATTATATAAAACATATATCCAGTATCTACTACAATAATATAAAAAAAAATGTAAAGAAAGTCAATCGTAGAGATTTTTATTATATTTATATTAATAATTGCATAAATAATGAAAGTGGAATACCAATGCATATCGTTCGCAATAGGTATCCTTTTTTATTCCACAATCGGTTAACTAAGTTATTACATATTTCAGATAAGTTGTAGGCTGACCTAGATAGAATCAAACAATCGGCCCTTTGTATATAATATGGTTATAAATCAATTATTTTGATAAATAAATCATACAGTCAAATTTAAATTCATTGTGTGTCTACACTTTGCACCGATATAATAGTATGTCACGCAGCCATGGTCATAGGTAAACAAAACACGTCGTGTTCATTCATCGGGTACCGACTTTTCGTTGAATGAGTCGCCTTCCACGACGGCTGGCGTCGCCAACGCCATATGACATGCATTGTTCCTCGGGAGCAGCTGCAGTCAAATCGCAAAACGACCGTTTATACCTGAACAGGTAATATAAGCAACAGGTCATTTCATCCGGCGAGGGGAGCTCCGCGGACCGCGCCGTCGTCGAGCGCCTGACTCATTTCGAGTAGCCGCGCTAGTCGTGTTCTGCCTTTCACGGCGATCGTGTGTACGTTTACACTTCGCGCGTCAGTAAGCAACGAGACTTTCACGTGAGCGATTAAATCGCTGTTCCGAGTTATGTGCGCAAACGCACGCTTCAATAATCCTCCGATCAGTCGCTCGTGACAGTGCCAATGTCTCCCAGTTTAGAGGGGATCATGTTTAACAGGAGCACGAACCTGTCAGCGAGGCGGCCTTTGCTTGCAGAACCGCAAAAGCCTGTGGTGATACCACCACGAGCGCCGCCTCGAGACTATGGTCCGCAACGACCCTTACCGGCACCTCGGAATATGCCAGCGAAGTGTCATTTTGAATATAAGGCAGACTGTTGGAAACCTTCGAACGTCGAAATCGAAAAACGACTGCAAGAGACGAGAGCTCGGGAGAAGATCGGTTACTTTCAAGATAAAGTAACCGCTCCGGAGTTAAATTTAGACCGTAGGGAAGCGGAGTTAGTGTTTAGATTCGACCCTCACGCGTCCGCGGAATATTTATCGAGTCAGTATCAAGCTCCTACAGTTCAGTATGCAAAGCCCCCGACGCCGGCAAACGGGTTTGCTAACCGTCTACCGGAGAGAGACGGGCCTTTTGTATTCGGAGTCCATAGCCCTAGCCAGTTCCCTACTTCGCGTCGGGATGAAGACGATTACGATTATTCAGAAGTGACTGAAGAAGGCAGTCGGCCTGTGATACGAGATGATGAGTCTGCAGACTTAAATTGCTGTGATAAAGTGAATGAGTGGGCAGTACGGGATAAAAAAAGTCGTAGAACTTTAAATCGAATGTTTCAAATCAAAGATAGACGAAAAGTGAAAGGTGGGAAGAAGGAGAAGATTAAGTGTGTGTTAGTTGGTGATGGGGCAGTAGGAAAAAGTTCTTTAATAGCTGCCTACGCTCAGGACACGTTCCGGGAAGATTATCAACCCACTGCATACGACACATTCAATGGTAAGCAATTAACTATTGATAGAAAGCAAGTAATCATTTAAAACAAATTATTTTAACAATAACGCAACTTATCACAAATGTCCCTGATTTCGTGTGATAATAGAGATTACAACACTCAAATAATTGTTTCTGAAATGATAATATCATTGGTAACGGTTTTATCAACTATTGCTTTAACATATTTCCTTTTGATATAAGCAATATCACATAAACATTAGCATAATTTCTTTGTTATACAGAACTGTTTATAAGTAAAACAACACTATATTTAGCGTATTATATAAATGTTCTTATTTACAAAGAACGGATATTTTACTGATTATTGTAATGTATACATATATTTAAGAAATACCTACATGCTGACGAATATTTTCATGTTTCTTTGTATTGTCAAGGAAATCTAAAAGTAAGTAGGTATATGTCAACGACTTTAAACATTATGTTATCCGAATAAGTTAGGTCAACACAATACGTGTTATGTGTTCAATCTGCCTATTAAAAATATGTTTAAAAAGTTACGAAAAAGAACAATAATTTTCTACATAGACATTTATTCATTTAATTTAAATTAAGACTAGGCATGATGAAGGCAAAATGCATTATGTTTGGTGTTCTTTTACATTCTTGTTCCATTATAATTGTATTAAAAAAATGTCAAATTCTATGTGGATCTTTTCCTAATCAATCGTCAAGATAACATTATAAAGGCGCGTCAAAATCGTGATAGCGTATCGGAATACGAAATGTTTGCAAAATATTATTAAATGTTCGTATGGCATATTGAATTTAAAACATGCATTATTCTACAAATTGTTTTAAATATGTTATTCAACGGTCTCTAAATTTTGTTTTTTTTTTATATCTGCTTTCCCGAATGCTTAAATATAATTAAAGTAGCTAATATTTAGACAATTCATTTGATGCTCTATAAATATACATTGAAAAAAACCAGTAGCATTATTGAGAACAATTAATTATGTATAAAAATAAATTACATACATCTTCTCTGTCGTCCCACTCTTGGCAGAGTGGTCGTGGTCGTCGTGACAGGGTTGGTGGCAAGCTTTACAATTCGTCGCCATTCCTCTCGTCGTGTTGCTTGCCTCGTGCATTCATGGAGTGTAGCTTTGACTTGGTCGGTCCAGCGCATTGGTGTCCTACCGCGCGCCCTCGTGCCCTCAATTTTGCCCTGGATCACGAGTCGCTCCACAGACGTGTCCTCTCGACGTGTAATATGTCCGAAGAAAGTGAGAATACGACCTTGAACGATGGAAGAAAGACGTTGTTTTATGTTCAGTTCTTCGAGGATTGAGGCGTTGGTTCGGAACTGTGTCCAGTCTATGCGAAGCATTCGTCTCCAACACCACATTTCTAAAGCGTCTATCTTCTTTTTCTCACTTTCTCTTAAAGTCCACAAATTTACATACATAAATTATTAAAAATGAAAAACTTAATTACATTCCGTTTGCGTTTATAACGGACATCAATAGAATAATAGTTTTTGAGAAGTGAAGAAAAAACTAGTAATACATTTCTGCACGTATCAGAGGTCAAAGCACCTTTTTAATATGGAACGTATACGCCCGAGACCAATTAATGTTACTGTCTCAGGGATTAGAATACAAATAAGATAGCCCGGATACATGACAGGCTATCATGGCTTAGACTATAAAGTAGATACCACTTTTCGTATTAGCTACATTTTCTTCAAATTAACATCATATTCGAAAGTGCAGTAAATTACGTTTTACGTAATGTTTCCTTAGTCTCATGTCAATGTCACTATTATGTTATCAATTCTAAGAATTTCATTGGTAATAATTAATAATAATAATAAATTTTAATATAAAACATACGTAATATGAAATATTACATCGTATTTTATATTAGAAACCAAAACCATTTGAGAATACCGGAGTTCTATATTATGGTATATTGAATGAAGCTAAAATTAATAGCCGTATATTTATTTATTTGTCATAATTAACACGTAAACTTCATATAAGTACAAAAGTATTTGGATTATTTAAAGTATTATAACTGTCATCATTATCAATCGTGGATTCGGTCTCCACCATTAGGTATTGAAGGCGCTTATGTGCTTGATTGATAGAATCACTTATCAAAAAATCCTTTCTACACTAACGTAACTGCATACAATTATGTAATATAGCGATAATTATATAATCTTCATTGTAAAATCACTAACTGAATGTTACACACAATTTATGTGGTAGGTGAGCAAGCAGTAACATTGGTTTTTTAAAACCTAATTAGCCTAAATAACCTAAAAGACTAACTGAACTCGGCGGTAGTGCTTTGTGCAAGCTCGCCTGGATAAGTACCACACACTCATCAGATATTCTACCGCAAAACATCAGTACTGTATTGTTGTATTCCAGTTCGAAGGGTGAGTGAGCCAGTGTAATTACAGGCACAATGGACATAACGTCTTAGTTCCCAAGGTTGGTGGCGCATTGGCGTTGTAAGCGGTGGTTAACATTTCTTACAATGTCAATGTCTATGGGCGTTGATGACCACTTATCATAAGGTGGCCCATATACTCGTCCGCCTACATATACAATAAAATAAAAATAAGAGTTCAATAGGCGATGAAAATTTGTATGAAAGTACCGTGTTCTTTTTTAGTCTTTATTTGTTCTGACGCGGAACTTGTATCATCGCTACATCTCGTATTCAAAAGCTATGAGCAGGTTTCGTCAAACTCTTCATGTTTGAGACAAATCAGATGCTTTCTGACATGGTGCCGATAGGAAATCCTATCGAGCTAGTGTTGCTATAGTAATTATTTGTTTAAAGACAAAAATATTGTCAAATGCTTAAAATAAGTTCCTTCAGTAGTCTTTCAAATAACAATAATGTTTGAGATCTGCAAAATATAGAACATTAATAATTATATTATAATTATATATTTAATAATGAGAGAGTAAAAGTACTTAAGTACTGTGCCGAAAGATTTCCAATTTGTCTTAAATTAAAGTCACTGTTAGTTTAGTTATAAAGGTTTGCTTTGTTCATTGCGGAAGAATACGTTGAAATTTGTTGTTATCTAAATCCACAACAGGTAAGTGAAAAATGAAAGTGGCGCCTAACACTATTTGCTTAAAAAAGACCTTTGTCACGATTATATTTTACAAATTGTTTAGACTTATTTACTGGTGTGCAATAGAATATATTTCTGTAAAATGTTACTTTAAATAATATTGATTTTAAGGTTACTATAGTCTGTATATATTACCTTCAAAATTCTTCATTGATTGCGTCAGTTCCGGCAATTACAACATGCGTCAGTTTCGGAAATGGTAAAGATAAGAAATTGTAAATATGTATCGATCGAACACTAATTAACACTGAATAATTTAAACATTAAAGCGTTATTTTAGACGTAACACCAAAGATATTATATAGAATAGATAACATTACTACGTGTCAATGTTTAACCCGACTACATATTTCCTTGTAAAACTATTGAATGTACACTGAAGCCAGTGTGAAAGCCTCGAACAATGTACTTTCGCCTCTGTATTTGCATGCAAATGATGTAGAACTCATGCCGCCTTCACACGATAAGGCAATTGCAAATCAACGTTTTTGTTCATGAAAATAACTCCTGTATTACTATGCAAGACATACATAAGTTACGTATATGAATGACATTATACATAAATAAAGGTAAGATTTTAATTACAGCGATAAGTATTAGATTTTATTAGTTTATTGTACTCTACTATCAATTACTAGCATGGAATCAGGCCAATGAAATCATATAATTTGTAAGTACATCTATATAGAAATGGATTAGAGTTTTAATAGTTTGCTTCGTGTATCTGTAATAACGACACATGTGATTTCCGTCTGATACTAAATAGTTTAATTACATAAACTAGATAAAGTAAATCGCTAAAATAGAAAACACGTTTTGAATAAACGTAACATAAGCCCAAGGAATATGTGATATATAACTGGTCAGACAACCTGAAATAGTTAAAAATATATAAATTACATCAATTTAAAATAAATTGTTTAATATTTAATTCCAACGAAAATAAAATAGTAATTAATATATTTATTAAAACAGTTAGACTTTTGACATAATATTCTGAATACGAATAAAAATTCTGAATTAACAGCATTAATACGTTATTACCGGATAGTGGTGGCGGTATGTATAAAATTTAAATAAATAAAAAAAATAGTTTTAAAACTAAGACCCGACAGCGGTAAAATGGCGCTCAGAAATGAACAAAATAAAAAGTATTCTTGGCCGCAAATATTTTCTACAAACTTTTGGATCATTTGTCATCAAATAATATAAGTACAAATTACATAGGTAATTATTTCAATTTATTATATTAATTTTATTGCGCTAAATGGCCCACTTCACGAATGCACGAGGCAAGCAACACGACGAGAGGAATGGCGACGAATTGTAAAGCCTGCCACCACCCCTATCACGACGACCACGACCACTCTGCCAAAAGTGTGACGACAGAGAAGAAGAAGAAGAATTATATTACATATATTATGTACGTACATATAAAGTGATGTTCAGATGACAGACATGCAACCAAATAATTTAAAATATCATTGTTATTATTTAACGCCTAAAGTTTAGTTTACTTTATAGTTTAGAAATTGTCTATAAATTAAAAAAATAAGGGTAATCTTTTTCAGATAGCTCATCTTCAAATAGCTTGATACTATGCTCTATTCGAAGGCCAAATGAAACACGAAATTTTTAAAGTCTATTGTCAGCACGCAACAGATTTATTATCCTAATAAGTATTATATTTAAAACAGAAACGGAAATCCTTCAAAAATATATATATTTAAAGACTCTAAGCAGTTGACAGCAGGTCATTATAGGCCAATTCCACTAAAGTAAAACCTTTATTAACGTTCTCGATTCGATTCCGATCCAGCTTCGACTATTCCTCATAAACCCCAATCAGTAATATAACACAATTGCATATTGTACATAATATGTTCGAAGATTTTTAAATAATTATTGAATGGCAGTCACTACAAACATATACCTACTACATATCGATGGTATTATTATAAATAGGTATATGTATACAAACATATGAAACCTTTTTGATCAATCCAGGTGACAATAAAAAATCAAATGCACGCGATCAGCGATAGCTCACTCGGTCTAAGCAGCCGGCTGTATCTTGGCAGCTGCTTCAACTCTTTGTCTCTACATTCTAAGAAAAATAAAAAAGCGATTACCTTTTAGAAAAGGTTCCTTCGCCTTTAGGATTTTTTTTAATCTTGCTCCGTCAGCGGCTATTATGACCGGTACGTTTGATTCGAAACGATGGTCGATAAAAAAAATGAAATAAGTACTCTTGCTCTGTGGCATTTTAATTGCTTTGAACCACAGGCAATAATGTTATGGTTATATTTAAATATATATATATATATATTAAACGCGTTTTTCCATAGAAATTAATTACCAGTTACATGTGTGTCAAAAATAAAGTATAAATTTGTAAAATACTTGGTATAATGTTATTGTGATTAGGCAATTTTGTAATTAGTATTAGTGACTTAATTTTTTCTGTTATATATTACTTAAAGTTACTCATTATTTGGCAAACAATACTATACCTATACAATTTATGTATCTTATCTATACCTAATCCGACATAAATCAGTTTTTTTTTAATTATACGCTAATGTACATTGAGAATAAATTCTAATATAAAAGGAAATTAATCAGCCTTGATCCGATGCGATATGTAACGTAGGAACATATTATGCAGCTCTTATTATATTGAAACATTTCATTGATAGCTGAGTAGAAAGTTACGTAATTTTGAATAAATAGAAATGCGGCCATGAAACGGTGTTTAGAGACACGTTGATTATAAAACAAGAAAAAACGTATGTTCTTATATTTTTAGCATATTGTTTAATCAACCTTTGTTGTTGTTGTAGTTTCTAGTTTGTCTATCAATAAATCAAGTGTAATGCTTCAATGTTGTATAAAGTATTTTGATTTGAATTGATTTGTCTATTTCATATAATAAATACCTATATATATTTCTTATATGTATTATGCTAAGTAAATGTTCTCAATTAGTAAATATTTCAGTAAATAGTTTTTCCAAGCACATCACAAACATGACCTACATAGAAAATTATACAACTTTTATAGTTAATGACCGTAATCTTTAGAAATATTGCGAGAGTTTAATTACCAGAAAAGAAATCGACGTGGTTTCGTTTCTCAATGACTAGCGAAGTACAATATTTGAGAATTTTTACATAATTAAGGAGATTCATTTGCTTAATAAAAATCAAGAATGTTTATAACTTTATAGCGAACGTTTTTTTTTTCTTTTTTTATTTATAAATTTAGTGATAAAATGAGCTTATATTATTTTATTAATATTATATGTATTGTAGGTAGGTATTTTCATTTTTATTTTATAGGAAGGCGGATGAGCATATGGGCCACCTGATGGTAAGTGGTCACCAACGCCCATAGACATTGGCATTGTAAGAAATGTTAACCATCGCTTACATCGCCAATGCGCCACCAACCTTGGGAACTAAGATGTTATGTCCCTTGTGCCTGTAATTACACACTGGCTCACTCACCCTTCAAACCGGAACACAGTAATACAAAGTACTGCTGTTTTGCGGCAGAATATCATATATAGGTATATTTGAGTTATTATTAAAATCTATCTATAACGTATATAATATTTATAAAATATATAAACTATATTTATATACTTTCAATTATATATATAAATGTATCCATAAAAAATATGTAAAATTATTTAATGCATCTTGTGCAATCTCATAAAAATATTCGTAACCGCCAAAGGGCAATCGATGTTGCGACATACGCATACGCATAACATACGCATTATATACCTATCTACTTGAAAAATAAAAACAAAATACTAGCTTTCAAACTTTTTTAACGAGTTCGTTTATGTATTTAAATAGAAAGTGTTGTTCCTAATGAGATAATATCTAATATACCTAAAACTTTATTAAATATACTTAATGACTCGTGGTTTCTTTCTATTACGTTTCTATTACTTTCACGTTGAGAAAATAAAGGATTAATTCAATTATTTTTATGGAAAAAATAATGTATGAATGTCGTTAATAAATACTTATTTATATAAGCAAAATTATTATTGATTATACGTAAAACATTTATACCGATAAGTCAGAAAAGAAATTTTTCGATTGTTAGGCAAACAGCTACGACTTACAAGAATAGTACCTACAATGATATTATTGTTCGAAAATCACTTTATAATTTAAAGTGATTAGTAACTTTAATGAACTTCCTTTTCTACACTTAATGGCACTTTAACTGACAGGAACTCTATAAGTAATACAAAATATATTTTATTGAGTAACTATTTAAACTGCAGGAATACCTTAAATGTTGTTATTTAAAACAAATTTAGACTCAAAAATACCGTTTTTGTTCTCACGGCGATCTGTTTCCCGCAACAAGAAAATAAATCAACGATCCTATTGCATAATAAAAAAGCATGCGGGCCGCCCGTTCGTCCATTCACCGTTATCTTAATACCGCGCATACATATTACGTATTACAAATTATGTACTCCCTATGTGGTATAATAATCATAGATGTATGAAACAATCTGTGAGAGAAAGATTTGGTACGTATATTTTATGATACTAAGACATGTCGCAACTTAATTATAACTAAAGATATAACCGGCAAACTGTAACTAGGGTAAGGGCTAGGTACAAATATGTACCTATATTCAAATTTAAAAACAGGTAGGTATATTTATATATATCTATATAAGTTATAGGTTGTTATGTTTTTAATTTACGAAATGATAACTAATTGTATAGGTACTTCAAACAATGTATCTATTAATAGATTAAACTGAAAAGAACAAAAAATATTTAAATAAAAAAGTACAAAAAGTACTTATTTTAAAATGTTTACAAATATAAAACTGTTTTCATAGATTTTAGAAGAAACATTGAAAAATGTTTTATTTAGCGATGAAAAATTGCTTTTCGTTGTTTGCGTTAACGCTTGCTAATAAATCAACATAAAATAAATTAGGTTTATTTTTAATCTATTTTTTTATCAAGTTTCGCTTTTGAGTGGTTATATTTCTTAGTTTCTCTTTTCATTAACCACACTGGCATAATATATGTAATATGTTGTCTATTTCAAGGTACAGGCAAAAGTAAAAGAAATTTATAATACAGTAGCCTAATACGTAGTCTTAAACACAATATCAACAATCAAGAAATTTGAAGGTATGCAAAATCGAAGCAACGATTATTGTCCTGAATCGTTTAAGTTTGCTTTTGCTTTTTACATATGTTCTGCTTTTAAAGACTTTATTTTAAGCGTTTTCGATATAGTTAATTTTACCGTACATAATAAACCGAGCTTACAAAAATTAATGATCAAGATTGTGTTGAACCAACGAACTGCCATACCAGAGCATGTATATTGTATAGGCGTCAAAGCACAAGGAACAAGGCAAGTCAGTAATAAATTTAATATAAAATAGGCGACATTTTTAATTAAATGGTATCGTATCTAACTTTCATAGCGCATCACCGTGTTGTATGACTCGTATACAGCCAGACAAACCAGTTCACGAACACGTGCGTTCCGATCGTGACTTCCACGTTATTGCATTTGTATGAGCTCCGAGGTATGTATTTTGTTACTGTTTAACTTGGGATGATTTATAACCTGGGTCCCTAGAGATATGTATATATTAATATCTATTTAGTGTTTCTTTTGGTCAACGAACTTCTGATTTGTTATATTCTGGCAACATATTGTTCCTAAAAAAGCTTAAATTTTTAAATAGACAACTGTCTACTTTTCTGAATTTGTATAATCTTGTGGAAATTAAACGAAATCAATGAGTATACACTATACAGATATAAAATATTTAGAGAATGACTTTCATTTGAATCAGGTCACATACACTTGCGGTATTCGATACGTCTACAGATTGTGAGAGGGGCATACCGTTTTAGTTAAATGGGTTAAATTGCTTAATGCCGGGGTCCCGGGTTCACGCGTTATCTAATGAACCGAGGCATTCGCATAATGGCTTAATTGAGGAAAATTATGGTGAAACTCAATAATGGAATAAAATTGCGAATGCACTTTTTATTATCATTTAATAATGCAGTTCATAAAATTTTATTAAACGAATTTTGAGTGCTTTTTAATTTACAGACATTCTTAATGTTTTAAAATATGTATCATTATACCTCATATTTATGACATAAAAACGCAAATTACTGTGACCGTACCCAAGTGCCCATTACTTTACAACTTTCTTCATGCTTTTGGAACTTATTTTTTTATAAGGGGAATGATTCAAAATTCTCTTGATTGTACACAACGATGGTACCGTAATGATTAGATACGCGCAGCTGCCTAATAGAACTGCAGATAATGCTGAGAGAAGTTCAGTTCATAATTCAGTTTTGTATCTCATGAATTAAGCAGTTAAACAACAGGTGGCCTTTGAAGAAAATCGTAAACGACATGTTGCATCTCTTTATAATCTGGTTTGAGATTTTTTTTTTTTTAATATGGAGATATGAATTATATCCACAGACTGATTCAAATATATTTAATTATCAGGCTGTCAATAATATAAGGATTAAAGACTTATTTGTCACTGCATAACGTAACTATTTAGCTACTATCAGTTCCTTCGTTAATGTGAATGTTTTTAATCAATCAATTAACGTGATGTTTGAACGAAAAGGGTTTCTTCTAGTCGTTTTATTATAACAGCTTATCGTAATGTCATGTATTAAGGTCTATTTTAATATGTAAATTGAGTTACTCTGGCGAATAACGGTCAATTTCAAAGCCGGCGTGACGAACTGACGGGTGCTATTTACACTACAGCTAATGCATTGCTTCACGTATTATCATATGAATATACTATGTACTACTCGATCGATACTACTTATTCAAATTATTTCTACGGTCTCTTTCTATTTGTATATGGTTCAGAACGAAAGTTATTTTATAATAATGATAAGAATATTAATGTTCACCTAATTATTGATTATAACATTAATTAGGTCGTTTCATCCTTTATCTGTTTAGTAATATAACAAGAATTATATATAGTGTTATTCTTAATACATAAACATATTTAAGACTCAAGTAAAGAATTCAATTATTCAAATAATAAATTAAACAGAATGTTAGAAACAAACAAACAATGTTAGAAAAATTGTTACGTATTTGAAGATAATCTGACGCCATAAACACGCGCGGTGCAACAAAATCATTTTGCCGCAACATATCGTGTTTATTTTGGTGACAACTCCATTTAGTTTCTTTGTTTTGACTCATTACCATGAGCAAGTCGTTGCCGATTTGGGCGGAAAATAAGACTAAAAATGTATGGCGCCAATGCCGTACCATGTATTAAGTGAAGTACTCTAAGGAGCTAATTTAGTATCAGTATATCCGATATCTCGAATTGACTTTGTCTTGCATACTTAAAAGAGCTTAGTAAGTTATTTGAGTTACTTTTAACTAAGAAGTTTGTCACACTGCGATGATCCTATCGGTTAATTATTTGCGGTTAATTTTTCTCGCTTAATACGTGACTAATGCTGTAAAATAAATGTATTAGCATTGTTTTTCCATTTTTATTAAATTCTAAAATCGTTACTTCTAAAATACAAGTTATTTTAAGTTATTATATCTATGTGTTGTTTGTTTACATTGTAAAGTTCAGTTTATTCTTTCGATGTTCGGTTTTAATTTTTAATGATTTATACCTTGATCTACTTTTATCATTTAACTTGGCCAATATTTTTATATTGAACAATAAAAATCGGGAATTCTCAGTGTGTGGAAATTTGGAAGAGTTTTATTATAATTTTCCATTCAATTCTATTATTTTGTTAAATGGTCAATTATAAAAATTCTAGAAACATCGTTATTACCGTTTTTATCTGAATCTTATCAGGACGGCGCCATTGTCCCGATATATGCAACGAGTGATCTGATAATAATCATCTGTTAACGTCGATACTAAAATTTAATAAAACGACACTTCAATCATGTATAGTCATTGGATATGAAGTGTCAGAAAGTTAACGATAAGATGGCAATTAATCATATTATAGTATAATTAATTACTTGTACGCAGCCTCATGTATGGAATGATAAAAAAAATGCGAAAAACAGCTGATGTTTATAATTAAATACACAGACGTCCGAAAACCTGAAAAATATCAATATGATGACAATTTTCCATATTTAAAATTTACGTGACGTCACAAATTTACATGTAACTAAGGACTTACCTAGTCAGATACTCATCAACATATTTTTTTTACCTGCCTAACTTACTATGAAAATTTAATAAAACGATGACTGTAAATTTGATCTGTGGTGTTCGATAGTAAGAGGTATGACTCATTTGACAGGAGCTAAAAGTAGCATTGTTAGTTGGTGTCCAGAAACCTGCTCCGGTTAGTGATATGATCGTAAACATTTTAACTAATTTAACACATTATTTATCTGTCATTTAGACAATCAAATTAAATGTTGTAAGTGATGTAATTTAGTTCAGTGAAGTGGATCACATTATTTAATGACCCTGATTTTATAAAAGTAATTAAATACAATAAGTTTCGTTTTAAGTTAATGTAGAATTGTATATACGGTATGACAAAAGGTTAGAAGAGCGCAATTTTATATAAGAAAAATATTACATTACTATACATAAAGTAATTTCAAGTTAAATTACATTAATTAATCCACATTAATTAATGTTATTTTAATTAGTCCACATTCGTATTAATTTATACAATAATATATCTGATTACTATTGGAAGCAGCCATTACAAAAATAATCTGAAAAAAATCTACAAAATATCCTATTACGGACCGTATCTAGTATCCAGTAACGATCTGTCAGATTCACGGTCATTAACGCAAGACTGGTCAAGTTTGACTACGGTTTCTTAACGGCTAACATTGAACATGTCTCACTCGAATTGTCGGCTAAGTCATAGGAACGAGGTCGACAATCGGTCACGACGAAAATTTTAGTTCCACTTTACTCAATACAAATTATAATAATATTTTGATTGCTCAAATAAGTAATTAATAAAATTAATGATGATAAAAATTATATGATAATTGAAATAATATGTAGATAATTAAAATGTTAAGAATATACTGCACAACATATTAAATAATAATTGGAGTGTAACGAAACGTTAAATTAATTATATATATGTATCTTGCTTTTTACTTACTACATACTTACATACATAAATGGAGCACAAAAAGAAGTCAGATCCATCTAGCGCAGTGGCACCATACAAACTTTCTACATTGTTGGTTATTTTCGTTTGTTCGATTTAAGCTCAGAAATATTTTCACAGTTCATACTATACCTGTTTAGAGTGCTGTCTTTGTTGATGGTTCACATCACCTTGGATAGTACCGTAACCGGAGTTTAATATACATATTTTGTAAAATAATATCGTAAATACCTATCATGCATAATATGACTTTTTTAAAAGACCGAAAATAAACTGTTAACTATTTCTTAACGAAATATTATGTACTGTGTGTTGCGTAACTAATAAGCTATGTATCTATTTGGTAAAAAAGTGATATATTATCTGTATTATATGGTATAGTTCATATTCAATGACGTGTTTTGAAGCGCGATGTCATAAGTGGGACGTGAGATAAATTGAATTTAGTGTGTTTTAAGAATATATAAAATATTTGCAGCGACAGCAGTATCGAAGGTTCCATAGTCAAACTTGATACAAGACAACCTGAAGATAATTTTCAAAATTTATAGTGTTGTATAACTATAATAAAACATTTAAATATTTTACATGTAGATAACTGTAAGCTTTGAAATTCGCAATGTATAAAATAATAAATAAGGAAAACAATATTTGAATTTTATTATTATACAATGTTTATAATTGACGATTTATTTAGTAAAAAAGCTAGGCATACGAACATATGGGCCACCTGATGTTAAGTGGTCACCAACACCCATAGACATTGGCATTGTAGCAAATGTTACCATCGCTTAGATCGCCAATGCGCCACCAACCTTGGGAAGTAATGTCCCTTGTGCATTTTTTATAATTGCTGGGGGAAGGTAAATGACTCTACTCCACCTGATGGTAAGAGTTAGTAGGGTACAAACGCGACGACGGCGAGTTGGGAAGAGTGTTCTGGACTAGCCGTCCCCGCCTCGTCGCGCTAACCCGCAAGATGCCTCTTCCACGCCTCGTTTGAAAGAACCCATATTATAGGAGGAGACCACGTAAGCTGCCTGTAATTTCACTAGCTCACACTCACTCTTCAAACCTGAACACAGCAATACCAAGAACTGCAGTTTTGCAGTTGGATATCTGAGATTGGTAACTACCCAGACGAGCTTCCAAATAGCTCAACCAGCTAGCTGCTAACAAGCTGTGATGATCACTGTGATGATAATTGTTATGTACAGAATATAAAACAAGTTAAAGTTAGAATACGAATTATAATTCACAACAAGAAATTCTGAAAAACGTCTTTATTAAAACAAACAACTTTTGAGTCCAATTGAGTCACACATAACAGTCTGTAATACATCCATGTCCAATTTACTTAAATTACTTTAGCATTTAAAAAAATATGCGATGAAGAATTTAAAGAGGATTTATTTAACAAACACCAGTAATTTAACCAAATTAAGCATTAAAGGAAGTGCCATGAGGACAAAGCTTTACTTTCAATATAACATCGTCAATATTAAAGCATATTAAATTCGTATTGTATAGTTAGCCGCTATCTAAAGGCTGTGCCATGTATGGAGTGTTTGCGATATTGTCGAGTCAGTTGCGAGGGGAATTGACAATAAGTTTATCCTTAAATGTGTTTCGTATGAATGATAAGTAGAATATTACTTTTGGTACCGACCGTCATAATTGCGCATTGATTTCACACGCATTTTTGTTAGTAATTAGTTGTTCTTTATATATAAAGAATAACTAACCACTTTGTTCAATATTATGCCAAAATATTTATTAAATATGAATTATCATAGATCTGATTTGTTTTAGAAATCACCAAAAAATATGTTTAGCTTTGCAGATATAAAAAGCTCAAAATTGAATATTTCACATTCACACAATGTTCTTTATTCAAGCAGGCTCATAAGGAGAATTTTGAGTTGTTGTTACAATATTGAAATCCTACCGCGATAAGCTTAGTAATTACTCTTTTTACTCTTTTCATTACATAATCAAATAAATACAATGACATTTATGCAAATTATGCTGCTTAGAAATCAACAAATACTAACAACGCTTTTTTTATCATTTATATAATCATGTGTTGAGTAATATGCCGTATTTATCAAAAGTTTATTAATATGAGATTTAAATTTATTAATTATTCAATTTAAGAGTTAAAATTAAAAATATACACATAATATATTCATATTTTTTTAACTATAAAAGACTCAAATTTAACAATAAAATTTTCAGACATGTAGGTACAATATATTGTATTAATAAAACACTTGATGTTATTGTTCTTACAGAGCGAATTTAAGTTTGTGGCCACACAATATTTATCTAAATGTACATAATAAATATATTAATGGACGCATGACTTTAACGCCATAATATGAGGTATTCCCACAATGTATGAAGTCACTTTTCTTAAAAAGATGACTCTTCACTTTAAAATAGTCTTAACTCTTTAAGTTAAATAAAAACCCATGTATATAGTATATTGAGTTATTGTTTTAAATAAAGATTGGTATTTACTTTCTGATCTGATCTTAAATCGTTTTAAGAAACACATAATAATAAAAATAAGAGTCTTAAAGTTAATGTTTGAGGAATCAGGATATACTAAGTGTGTCACGAATGACTCATAACAATAACTAACCTAACCGTTGACCATTCCTTATCAACTCGTATTTGGACTTATATTAATTCAATAAAATTAACACAGAAATAGGTAATTAAAGAATACAATATAAAATTTTAATCTATTTTTTTTAATTTGATAATAGTATAGATAATATTATAAATAAATCATAGTTTCAATGTACATATATCTTCTATATTATACTTTAATTATTTTTTTACATAACAGTAGACCACGTAACTTCAAACTTTTACAGGTATGTAGATATTAATAATTAATATAACTTTCATTGGGAATATACATTACGTATTTTTTATTGACATCACAAAACATGTACTGTGGTCCAATAAATTTCGCCATTATTAAGCATAATAGGATCAGACACATATATTATAACAGATAACTGATATTTTAATCCGTAAATCAAATGTCTGGCCACCTTACTCACAGCCGATTTTGAGTACCGCTATATTTAGTTCATGTATTCTTAAGGATGTTTTAAGCAGTTATGTCGAAGACCAACGAAATTTGGGCGTTCATTTTAATATGCAACTTTCATGTATCTGCTTATATATCATACTAATATTATACACGTGAACCAAACAATCAATACTTATCACGACTAGTTTAATTACTGGTAATAAAATTTGGATCAAATAAATCAAAATATAAAACACACTATAAACAAAGATTATTATTTTTAACAGTTGCAACTCCTTGATAAAGATTTTTGACCTTATTTTTTGTATTTAAAGTTTAAACATCTTCCACCTTAGGTATAAAGCAACGAAGATTTACAGTATTAGCTGTAGCTGTAGTAATATCATTGACGCGCAAGATTTTCCGAGGAATTTTTCGCCACAACTAATTATTCTAGATCATTCTTTGTCAGCAATACATTTTTGAACGATGTGTCGTCTCGGCTTTACGGATTATTGATACTTCTTGTAATAGTGACTAACAGTAATGATAGAATATCTTATCACGAACAAGGTTGTAGATAAAAACGCATTCAGCAACAGTATTAAATTCAAAAGACTCCTAGAAAATACTATTTATTAATATTTATTCAGTATTTGATAAAATGATTTATATTTGTTTAGTTTCGCATTTTTATAGCGGAACTTTGTTACCATTGTACCCATCCAACCATGGTAACCATTCACCTGACACTGTAACGACAAAAGCGATTACAATATTTTTTTGCGTTGTTATGGTATCGCTTTGTATTTTAACAGACAAAAGAATTTACATGCCTTATCTATTATAATATATTTAATTATGAAAAAGTGTTATGAGACCTGAGGCCCTAGCCAAGTTGACATTCTACAATTGTAAACGCTAATAGAAAACTAAACAAATGTATGAGAATGACATCTCTCAACGATAAGTCACGTGGTCAATCTCATACAAATATTTAGTTTTCTATTAGCGTTTACAATTGTAGAATATCAACTTGGCTACGGCCTCTGTATACCTATGGAATGAACGAAATCGTAATAAACTTGATTTTTTATGCATTCATAAAAAATAATTAATTTCATATTTAACTCGCTTACTTTTTAATATCGAAATATACCTTTATTTTATGTAATTTTAAGCTCTCGAAACTCGATAATTACTTATAAGATACAATACATGCAATATTTGCACTAATTTTACGATTGTTATATGATAATTGACTTCATCTGTATAGGTTACGGATCCAGATCCCAAAGTTCCAGGTTCGAAATCCCGGTCAGACTTATTGAAAATGATTAGCTTCTCAAGAATTTCTCAGTGTACGGTTATACGGGGTTGACAGAGTTAATAAAGTTATAATCTCGTACTTCGGAAAGCCGTTAGTCCTGCGGCTGATCTATCTCTGGTCGTGTCAACTTGCCCTCTTATCGGAGTTCGGGCTATGGGAGTGCTCCTGTATTTGTGTACAAGCTTATGCAATACAATAGCTCCTGTTTAGTTAGTTAGCTTATCTTTGAGATTGGCAGCCGTGGTTGAAATTCGATCAGAATGACATTACGAAATATAGATTGTACAATAATTATGTAACGTATTGTACTTGTTCCTCATTAAATATAAATTTAAATGGCGAACATTAACGACTATTTAATAGTTCAGTAATAATTTTTCTGCTACACATAATTATACATTTATAATGATAACAATTTTATTTGTAGGTCACATTTATTTATCTAAACAAGGCATCAGCAGACTTTTTTGCGATTTCTAATTTGAACTTGGAAAAGGCTAACTAAGAAGGTTAACACCGTCTTTATCAAATAGTAAACAGATAAAATATATTTTATAAAGGACATTTAATACTGCACATTTCCTGATTTATTTTTAAGCTCTGCATATGTGCAATAAATGTAACTTCGTTAATTATACCCGATTGGCATTAAGATATACTGGTAAATATTATTTCGACAATGTCGTGAGAGCCCATTCATTCTCATTAATTTGACGGTATAAAAGTACCATATCCTGGGATGCGACGATTGCAACATTGGCCGAGTATTAATAAACTGTATCTATCGTGTTCTGAGGCATAGACAATAGTCAGACAAAAATACTAACAATACTTTTAAATTCAATTATGTATACAAGTAACAGACTGCAAAATTTCAAAACATTATCCACTAAAAAACAAAAGTTATAAGATAACAAAACAAAACAAACAGAAAATAAGTAAGTAGTTTATCTGGCATACGATTCAAAAATATTAGACACATCGTACGTACAAAGTGAAACAATTATCTTATCGTCGGAATTACTCAGACGTAGTTATCGTCTCATGCCCGACTGACCATGTTTGGTGGACCGGTCATTTCTCAAGATATAGACTGTGGTCGTGATGTAGTTATGGAATAATACATGTTACCTGAGGGTGTAGGCGCCGCGAAGCCTTTGTTCGAAAGAAACGGATGGTCTAAGGAAGCTTTACAAACGAACTATTTTTTTTAATACAACCGGTTATTATATTTTTATTACAAGCATTTGGTCCGGTTCAAGTAACGAACAATATCGGACTTAAATCTGTCACGCAGCATGTCTTTAAATGAATATTAAACTAGGTTTGTATAATAAAATGTACAATATGATCTATGAAATTAGATACTTATTCCATACCATTTTTTTGCCGAGTATTCCAACTCCGGTTTCGAATATCAAAAATAACACATATTTGTATATAAAGTTAAGTAACTTGAAATCAATTCTTTATACATAAAACTGAACTAATTTATAAAGTTTATTTACAAGTTAATTATTAAGTTATAACATGTTAACGTGTCTTTTTAATTAACAGTTCTGGTTTTAACCTTTTGTAAAGATTGAGTACGTGTATGCTTATAATTTTTTAATTTACGTCGGTTCGGTCGCTAGATAATCATAATTGGCGATAAAAAAATGTTTATTTTAAATTACCGCCAAGAATGAAGTACCTATGATGTACCTAAATCCTAATTTGATGTGATGAATTCGATACTGATTACGTAAACCTATTAAATACTCACGGATAGTTAAAAACATAGTATTTTACGCAAGTAATAAAATCATGTTATAAATAGAGTCAATTTAAACAAAATAAAATACCAGTTACTGGTAATTTCAATAAGTGAACACCAGGTGATATCTTAACAACAGGTGCGACAGAACTAGTCGAGATAACCATAATTCTACATTTTTACAAGTTTTTATTATAGCACTCCAATTTGTGTACGTACTTGATACCCGGCACCTGCAGTTAACCGTTTAAGATTTTAATTATAGGACAGGTTTTGGGATTTCACTTGAAAAGGATTTATTAAAATAATCCATATTATTTTTCCGACGAACAAAACAGGGTCACATGATGAGACGATCTTCTTTCTTGGACTTTTAAATGTCTCAATTATACAACATGCTTTAACGTGTTTTCCATATTTAGTTTCAAAAAAATTACGTATGTTGCTAACTTAATAGTCAAATATATGTTTGTTTCGTTTTTAAAAACGGTTTTTAAATATTTGTAATCGCTTTGTATTTGAGAATTTGAAGTCTGTATATTTAGTGATAGTGAAGTCTCTGATTCAATAGGTAATATATATTATAACTTAAGAATATGGATTATAGTTAGTGTTTTCAGGTTCCAAAAGCCAGTTCCAACGTTTTTGTCCGAAGAGACACACACATATTTGCTTTAAAGATAGTCGTACTTTTTACATGCAGGAAATACGTTTTCAAGCTTGAAAAACTTTATTAATATTCGCCATTGCTTCGCTCTTTTTACTCTGTCTGCGATTTCGTTACATTCAGTTTACTATACTGACAATTATCCTACGCCGGATAGACTGGACACGTAAATATTTGGCTGCCACGTCCGTAAAGAGCCAAACAACAAAAGCCGGGCACGTGGCAACACTATTCACAGCAAACGAGCGAAGGTATGGTTGTATTTGTATTTACAATCATTTAGCTAACTCATGTTACTTCATTCGATCATCCTTTATATGAAAACACATCATCAATCGTTTCTATAGGTACATAAAATATTTAATAAAAGCTACATGTATAACATACATTTAAAGAAATGTCATTTTAATTTAGAACATGTCTCTTCATACAAATTATATTTAAGCTTGCTTTACTTTTCCTTAAAAGGTGGCTTCGTAGGTGGTATTTATGTATGAATTATAGCTTAGGTATGTAGTACCATATTCTTGTTACTAGAAAAAAAAACAAAGTCACGCCTTTGGCTTAGATCACCTAATTTGGTACTAAGGAACTTCTCGTCCAATTAATACCACATAGGTATAATTAATCCGATAAATGTTTATAGTTCTTTTACTATAAATTGTTCTTTGAACACAAATGTGTAAACATGCTTCATCTTCGTATGAATCATACTCATATTTTATAAAAACTTGCATTACATATTACATGAAAAATAACTCAATTAATAAGATACTTCATTAATTATTGTCATTTGTGATGTAGTCATTATAATTAATTCCAGTGCTATTTTTAAATTGATTATTTTAAGCATTAAAAAAATCGTACTTATTTCATATAATATTATAGTAGGTAATATAATCGTACCTACTTATTTCATAAATAGTAATAAAACTAAGACGCTATAAAATCTTATTTATTATAACAACGGATGTTTTATTTATTTATATGTGGTTAGTGAGTTTTTTTTTAATTCCATATAAACTCAGTCCTATTTTATTTAATTTATTTAATATGATGAAGTAATAAATAAGGCGTCGGTCAGTGACCCCGACTGATTGATAAAGGCTGAAACCTACCGAAGCTATAGTTAGTCATGTACTTACAAGGCCGCTAGAACAATGGAACCTACGTGTTAAATGCAGCCACATAATTCATGTAATGCTTATTGAAATCTATACTATCATAATGAATTCATCCCACGTTTGTTTTTGTGGATTAAGTAATCATCTAAGGACATCTTTATGATTACTTAATATAACATATACACGCCTGAAGGAAATGTGATGAGATTAAGTGTTAAGATTGTAGAAGTCTTATTAAATACTATTTTATTTTATGTGTTTTTAAATGACTAGTAAAACATACAAACAAATCGTACAAAATTGGGACTGATATTAGACACCATAGTTCAGAACCATCAATACGCGCTCACATATTGAATCGTAATTTTAAATATTTTTTATACAACAGTCGATTAGTCTATTGTGCAAATGCGAATCCTCACTATGTTTGGACATATCATCCGCGATGAAAGCTCCTTGGAGCGTTTGGTGGTACAAGGAAGAGTAGAAGGCCAACGTTCTTGCGGTCGATTACCCACAAGATGGACAGACCAGGTTAAATTATCTACGAAGTGTTCCCTTATCGACTGTACACGCAGTGTCATAAATAGAGAGAGATGGAGAAGTCTCGCAAAAGCCGCAACCAACTCATCAGACTTTCCATGACCACGACCACTCCGTCAGGAGTGTACGACTAAGAAGAAGTAGAGAACAGACTTTTAGAAAATATTTTAATATACATTTCCATTTAGTAGCTATTCGAATGATTGATTAAAATGTCTAAAGATGAATTTATAATGTCGTGTATATCCGCATATCTTTACGTAACCACCTGTTCGACCGCCTCATTAGAAAATTGAACTCCAACTTTCTTTAGGCAAATGGGTAACTTTTTTTTATTACGCTGGAAAAACGCATGATGAGTTTCCCGCCACTGGTAACCTGGGGGGGAGGGGTATGTGGGACTCGCCGTAATACCTCGGAATACCCACTAAAAAACCAGCGGTACCCTTCTCGTCTTAAGGAGAGCGCCACGGGATCGCTTGCGCATGCTACCGTGACGCTCCGACGAAGGCAAATGGGTACCTGGGTCAAGCTATCTTATATTATAATTATATACCAAGGTGTTTTAAATATCGAAGCAATTATTCAGTTAATATGATTGCTTAATAATTGCAATATATAAGGCCTAATTGCCTTATATTTTGTTCCATAGGAGTATTTTTGTAGTATTTTCATTATATGCTTTGTTTTGAGAGTAATTTATCGGTTTTTATGTACGGCTTCGATTAATAAATACACGAAAAATCAGTTTAGTAGTTCAGTTTTATATATGGACATTGTTTATTTTCTGAATATAACTTTTACTTATTATCGGTATAGGGTTCGACAATATAAAGTTATGCACACTTGCAATATTCATTATATCAACGTACATAGGTATATCACTTTTATCAGGAAAACCATATTCATCCATTTCATCTGTATCATGGTTATATTCAATTTGTTTATTTCATAAAATGTAAACAGTTGTCACTCTGGCACAATGACTGGAGTATAAACAAGGTTTTACCAGTAACAAAGCATTCTGCGTAGAGGTAGAGCTGTATTACATTTTAGTAAACACAAAACATTAACTACTAGTATTGATTCTAACGCGAATTAAACGTAAACCCTAAGGAGCAAAATAACCTTACATATAATAATGTACCTATGTACATTCAAAATGAAAAACGAATATTTATGAAATGAATAGTTGATAAGGTTCTGGTTATGTGGTCATAATATAAAAAATATAATATCAGGTATGATAAACGTACCTGCTAGTAGACATGATGTAACAAGTGATCCTGATGGTAAGTGGTCACCACCGACCGACCACAGACAATGGTGCTGTGAGAAATATTATTATATTAATCATTCGTTACATAGCCAATGCGCCACCTTGGGTTCAAAGATGTTATTGTCCCTTGTGTCTGTAATTACACTGGCTTACTCACCTATGACAATGCTAAGTATTGCTGTTTGGCGGTAGAAAATGTAATTATCTGATGAGTGAGTGGTATCGACTCAGGCGGGTTTGCACAAAGCCTCTCCAACTAACATTATTTGCAACAGATTAAACAGATGTTATAGCATGAAAAAGAAGAAAAACTAGACTACCCAAGTACCCATGTAAATAAGAAATTTAAGAACAAAGTGTGTGTTAACTCTTAATATAATTGTATTAGAGTTGACGTTAGTCATTTACAGACACACATGCAAAGTAATTTATACAAAAAAAGAAACCGTAATTAAGTTATTCTTTGTGTATTCGTTCTGTTCTAAATCATATAAATAAATATATAAATTAAAAACAAATAAAAGAAAATACATTATTTAACCTTAATAAAAAAACTTTTTAATTGTTATTAAAATTGTACAAAGTTTCGAGTTTTATGGGTCATAATTTTGTATATATCCTTAATATCTATTTTAGAGAATAATTTCACTTTTTTAGGTTTTTCTAGAATTCTTACAAGTCTTTATTAACCGACTTCAAAAAAAGGAGGAGGTTATCAATTCGTATGTGTTTTTTTTTTGTTACGTCATCATTGTTACGATTCATCACAAATCTTTGCTTTAATGGTCCTTGCCCCAGAATTTAAAGATCGCTCAGATAAAATACAGCGATATTTCTTATTAATCGGAACATCCTTTTCGTGCAGTAACGATGTAAATTAAAATATAACGGTATAATTTATCTTCTGACTTACGATGCAGATATTTTCGAGATTATTTATGTAACTTTCACCGTTTTAGTCAAAGATTGCGCCTTTCGGAATCATACTAATAAGTGGTATTTTTGATTATTTTTTTTAAATTCATGCCATATTATACTTATTTTTTTTTCATTTTCTGGCTCAACGCCTTTTAAAATGACACGTCATTATGATTGACTTTAGTTACACGACGGTTTTGTTTTTTTTTTATTTTTAATAAATTATTTTAAATCGTGTATGGTTGAAAATGCCACCATTATACATAATGATGTATTTACATATTTTTTGCGATATATCGCAAGGTAAAACTTAATTGCATCAATGCGAAGTCGGAGCGAGAGTTTGTATATTTTAAAAAGGTAGATCGGTTCTCGTAAGATAACATTCAAATAAATTGCTAATTATTACATACGTACTTCCTCTTTGGATAAAAAATAGCCTTAAATATTTGCATAATTATGTTAAAACTTTTTATCCGCCCATTACTACTTTTATGCCTGCGGATATTTTTCCGTTATAACATATACGTTGCTCAGGTAACTGAGCGGGATATTTCAACATAATATGATTATTCCTTCAAAATACATTGCTTCATTACGTAGGTATTTTAAATTGAGTCTATGTAGGTATATGTATTTATCGCGAGTTTACTCGGTGGTAGAGCTTTATGCAAGCTCGTCTGGGTAGGTACCACCCACTCATCAGATATTCTACCGCAAAACAGCAGTACTTGGTACTGATGTGTTCCGGTCTGAAGGGTGAGTGAGCCAGTGTAATTACAGGCACAAGGGACCTAACATCTTAGTTCCCAAGGTTGGTGGCGCATTGGCGATGTAAGCGATGGTTAACATTTCCTACAATGCCACTGTCTATGGGTGTTGGTGACCACTTACCATCAGGTGGGCCATAAGCTCGTCTGCCTACCTATACAATAAAAAAAAGTTACCAAACATATGTTTATGTTCCTCAATACCAAGATACAGTGATGTATTTAATACCATGTATTCAAAAATGCGATTATAATAGTTATGTAAATGAATTGAATTAAACAGCACAGATTGTACCATATTAAGAATATGTACCCGTGTTCGCTATCAAAGCTCGATAGGTCAGATGAAATTAGGTCTTTGTTCCGCAAATGACGAGGCGTCACCCGACCCGACACAACATACTTAAATGTCAATAAACGTATAGACTGTTTCATCCAATTTGTAAGGTTAATAACTGCGGGCACGAACATCTTTTAGTAGTTCTTTACATTGTAGTTCTTTGTAAATTATCAATAAATGTTAATTAATTAATGATAAAGAGTAACTACTTAGTTGTTTTTCGGTTCTGTGGAATCTACACCAAACCGGTTACACCTTACATTTAAAATTTAAATCAATTTTTTGACGTGACAACGTCTAATAAATCGATGAACGCTGGCTGCATGCACGAAAAATTGTCCCGTTAAGTTCATTGTCCCGTTACGCCCATTGTCCTGTTACGCTGATTGTACGCTTGCGCCGCATCTATCTCTCTTTCACTCGATTGTAGTCATTTCATCAATGTTTTATTATGACGTTGTCACGTTTAACTATCGTCCGTAAACCGACTTTACAGACAACCATTTTTTTTTCTTGAAACACTTCCTACTGAGTGTTAAAAACCTACCAACGGTTCTGAAATAAATACGCCAGACGTGTGACGAACCGGCAAGAGAAACTTAGTTCGATTTCACTCAGTTTACTTTGATATTATATTATGTTATGTAAAAGGGCCTGGCGGCGATCATTTCTTACCCAAAGAGTGATATCATTTATGTAGTCGTCAGTTTTATAGAATATTTTGAAACACAAAAAATCACATTTGATAATAAGTAATATTGAATAACTTTCTGAGATACTGTTTTTAATGCTTCACACAACATAGTCACACAAAATATTTGCTGACCCTCTCTATTATCGGATAACTCAGGTATTAAGCTATTGCTTGTTCGTTTTGTTTTAAGTTACCTACCTACATATGTCACATAATAAAATTTATTGCAAGAAATATGTCTATAAATTACTAAACAAAAGGAAGACTAAAGGTTAATACCCACAAAGCATTCAGTGCCACCAAAATTAATTTCAATAAGCTATAACACCAGCATCGGTTAATTTAATTCAATCTTGTATAATCTTGTAAAATTACGTCACAAAGGCGCCTTTGCGAGCGGAACCTACTTGTATGAAGTATATTTAAATTTTATTATTTCATTTAACAAGCCATAACATATAATTTTTTATAGATTAAAAATCAGACAAAATATTTATTAAATACACATTATACTTGTGATGATACGAATTCAATAGAAACCATACGAAGCAAAATAATAATGTAAGTAGGTATTACTAAACATCGTTCGGTACTTTTTTTTTAAACTCATTAACTCAAGATCACATTGATCACATTTTTAGATTCGTTGTTGTAATTTGTTAGCTTTCTAATATTTATCTCTAAATACGATTACCATTATTAAATAATCGGTAACATAACTCTAACTTGGTTTTAAGTTTTAACCATTTTTATTTATAAATCGTACGTAAATAATATCTACAAAACAAATTTATACATAATGTGAAAGTAAAAAATTTAAAAGAAATCAAACCAATTACTTGACTTTTGGCCTTATAACTTGTATTTTTATATGGCACCACTAATCTGTTGTCGGAAAAGTTATGTAGCAGTCTTCGACGCATTGACAGATGGTTATTTTTTTTAATATCGCGTTACACTTCCTTTAAAACGTATTTTTATATTTAATTCTCTGTTGTCTTCCTTCAAGTCTTCCGCACTTTTTACGGTAGAAATGAACTTTTTCGTTTCGATTATAATATAAATTACAATATTTATTATCGGCAACAGTAGAAACTTTCCATGTATTTTTATCGGTACAAGCGAAATAAAATTGTACAATTAATTAAGCACGTACATGTTACTCGTAAATTTTATTAAAATTACAAGTAATTATTAATATAAATATTGAATATTAAATTTATTCATATTTAAATAAGTATTTAAAACTTAAAATTAATACTTCTATCTCATAGTTTTTATAACTGAGTTGAATAAGTATGTAAGTGTACTTTCATTCTTGTATCCTCAACTTTTGCCTTTTTTGTATAGTGTAATTTAGTGCCAAGTAAAACTTAAGTACCTACCCAGACCCGACCAGCACCCGTCTGGGACCTAGTAAACTTCTATTCCAGGTCTAGAACCGACACTATTACTAGATTATTATTTGATATTCCATTCTATTCTTTCTTTAGATTTTTGTCTCTAAGGAGGTTGATAAACCAAGTTGTATAATATCATTAATCATCGATTAACTATGTTGTACTTTGAATTGCTCTCAAATGTCGCTCATCGATCCCAGAGAACGATCGTGGTATTGCTGTATACTATACACGTAAGTTACGTTTTTAATCTTTATAAAAGCTTTTACACAAGAAAAATAAGTACGAAAAATAGATCTTTGTTTTAATGGAAAAAAATCTTTTAAAATATTTATTAAAATCCTCACACAATACACGTGGATGCGTAATGAGAAAACTTTATTACAAGTTGCTTAGTAAGCGGAGTTAAATGCCTTATCACGACCGTCTGGAGTCAATAGAACCACAAACTTGACGTTACTATTTAATAGACCTTATTTCGATCGAGCTAAGGAATATTTTCGTTTAACTTCAGAGTCCATTGTGTGTGAGAGACGGTAAGGTCATTCTCCCAACGACTCCACGGGACTAGCGTGTTCTCTCCAGGTACAAAATTATTCATTGCATGTAAAAACAGAATTTCAATGCGTTCGGAATAAATTAAAATAAAAGAATTAAATTGCGGTAAGAAATATAGGCGCGGTAAGTAAAGTTTTTCTTTCTTATTCTATGTAGAGCTGACAGTGAGTCCATAAATGAGGTTTTTATTTTAAAAAACCGTAACACAGCATGTTTTATTCTGAACTATACAATAATTACAGTCACAAGACTGTACTCAAGTCAATTACACAATCCATATTATTTTTATTGCAAGATAAAATAAAATAAAAATTATGATTTGTCATGGTTAAAAAAAACCAAAATCCTTAAATTATATTATAGTTCGTATTTAGATTATACCCTTTAAATATTTAATAGACCAATGATTTACCATAACAATAACAGCTTTGATGAAATGCTATGTATTGAATTGCTATGTATTAGAAAAATTAATTGTATAGACTGTTATACTATGTGAATATAGCATATAAGTGATATAAGTATTGGCATATAACAGTGTATCGGTTAAGTTTCACTTGTTTTAATATAATAACCGGATGCGGTCATCTCCGGCATCTCAGGTTATCAAAATGCCGAAATTAATTTTCAACTCAAAGCTCAGTCAACATTCCACAGAAGCTTGAATGTTGTCTATTTTGTCTGCAAATATCGAACAGAATTTAGTGAACGGCTAATACCAGACATTGATTTATTGGAACCATTTATTAACTTGTAATTTCAATTACCTAATAACCAAACTATAAAGTATATTTTTATTATTTCATGACAAATATTTATCGCGTAAATAGAAATTAATAATATAAATTACGTGAACAAATTTAATTTAGTAGATTAAAACTAAGCACAGTATCTGTTTAATTAAAAATTATTATTAATGTCAGTTGTTAGTTATAATTACATTCTTGTTTACTTTTTACTGTTTAATTATACCGTTTTTAATAACTACACCTTGACTACATTCTTATTTCCAAACTTTAATACCTTGACATTTAATTTTTCTTTAATGAATTGGAGCAAAATCTTTAAATTTACTGAATTTTATTTGAGTATAAATTGCAATGTTTTAATACAGAACGTAACTGAAATATTTCAGAACAAATATGTTGGATCGTTTTAAACAAAAATATTGAGGGAGTGTGTATACCTAATGCAATTCAATTAGTCCAAAGCACGTCTCTTATTAGGACAAGTCCCTGGAGAGTAGTAAATTACAATATTTTGGTGTATTATTTTGTACAACAATAACGAAATTTAGAAACTTATGTGGTAGCGAAATTAAAGAAAAATAATATCATTTTTTAATGATTTATTATTAGTATTCATATCACGCTATTACTTTTCAATGTAATTAGCTTGATTGTATTGATTTAAATATCATAAAATTAATAACCATTGTGTCTTTAAGGATCTCCAAAAAGTGAAAGTGAATATTGCAGTAACAGAACAGAAAAGCAATTTATAATCGATTTAAATATTTAAAAAAAATGTTTGTGAAAAGTCAATTAATTTGTATGATACATGATTTAAAGTTCAAAAATTTAACATGACAATCATCTTGGCCCGTTTAGTGCTACAAATAGTAACATGAAATGAAGATGTTTACACTTACCATTCTACTAATTCTCTGTTTTGAAGATTTTTGCATTTTGATTCTCGTCAATTTGAAAGAACTTTTTAAACTAGTTCGTGTAATAACACTTATCGTTAGCCTACCTGATTCAAAATTCAGTACAGCCGAAAGTCTATTTGATCAAGGAACTAACTTCAGCAGTACAAATATCGTGCACTGAATACGATAACATGCCTGCCATGCCATTATATAGGATGTAAATAATTTATTTATTATACCTTTATAATGGGAATGGGAAAAGAAAAGTTATATAATTGAAAAAATGCCATAGATAAAAGCAAAAGGTTTGTATAGGCGGATATCGACCGTTTACTAATTAAATTAAATAAATCAATTCCGTCAAAGTAAAAGTGTAAACCCATAATATTTGTACAGGTATTATAATTGATTACTATTCCTAGTTATATAAAAGTATTATTTACTAAGTATTCGATAGTAACTATCGAAGTACATATAAAACAAACATCTAATGAATATAAATAAGACTAAATTTCGAGAAAGATTACAACACTTCTGTTACAGACACGTTGAATACATAGTACAGCATTCTTCTAATAAAAATGATTACTAAATAATGTGATCACTCTCTTCAAAAACGATACTTTAATAAAATAAAGAATAAATCTTCAGTACCTCAACAGTCAAGACCCTCATGAAGTCATACAAATACAATCTGCTTTGCGAGAAATATAACTGTGTATGTACTTATCTGTGTATGTATGGTCACTGACATCGACCGCGTCTGTTTCTATGTAAATAAATATAACATAAAAACTAAATTTGCATAAGGAATAAAAATAGATTTAATAACCTACTATGTATATATTTGCCTAAAAACATAAATAGGTATTGGATACCTATCCGTCCTAATATTATAAGTGCGAACTGAGTTTGTTTGTTTGATTGTTATCCTTTTATGTCTTAACCATTCGCTTAATAATAATTTATTTATACGTTGCCGGGGGTACATTTAAGGACAAATGGTATCTAACACCCAACACGCCGGCTATGCCGCGGCGGATATAAGTGTTTTATACATGCAAAATAATGCAACTGATAATAGTTAAGTATAGCATAAGTACTATGTTGTATATGATTTTAACAATATTTTATACTTCGCATGCTTTGTGCAAATAGAAAATTGGAATAAAAAATTGAATTGATAAACCGATTTTTTAAATATAATGCATAAAAGCATTTATATTAAATTTTTAATATGCAGGTATCTACAAGTAAATTTATACTTTTGTCGTCTCTAATAACTATAACAATATAATTATATGCATGTACATATAACTTTAATCCTAACTAAAGTGAATACATCCTGTGAAACAAACAAAAGTGCAAACCTTGTTAATTTGCGAACAGGTTTTAAAACAAAAAGCAGGATGTTCGTTTCACTCACGCTAGCATACTACGGGTATCCGGACAAACTATTATGTTACCAACGCGGTAATATAGCTCGAATAGTATACATTTCTAGCAAAATGTCTAATATTATGGTCTACTTTTAGCGGGCAATGGATAACTTTTATTATAAAACTGTTTTTAGTTAAATTTCATAATAGGCGGAAATACAACGAAGCACGCTTAGAAGTTAGAATTGCCATATTTTGAATATAAATCGTACATATTCATATCATCGATCATATCGAAATAATTTTGATCTCTGCAGTGAAGGAAAACATCGTGTGTCGGATGAAAATCTGAGCCATGCATTGGAGTAGCGAGCGTAGTGGTATAGGCTCCAAACATTATTCTCATACAAGGAAAGGAGACTTTACCCCAGCTGTGTGTCGTTTACAGATTGTTACTTTATTTTGTTTGATCTTTTCTTACTCTTTTTACCCGGCACAAACTGTGAATAATCCTTGTAGCAAATGCGCTGCACTAGCGTCGTTACATATGAATAATTTCACAGATAATGTATAAAATATATTTTCTGTTTGCGCTGGTTCACCTGCTACGTATGTCTTCAGTAGTGGATCGATTTTTAAGCTTTGAAGGTTTGCTAATAAAAAATTTAAAATGACTCCGCGAGTCAATACATATACGAATGAATCCTCTTGAATGAAGTTTTAATTGAAAACAATAACAATTCCATGTGGTTTTTGTGGTTTAAACTTTAAATATACAATGAGTTTTCATTAAAAATATTTTTAAGGCAAATAACAATACCTAATAAAAATAATAATTTAGTAATTAAATTAATATGTAATATTTTTTCTCAAATAATAATATCATATGGATATTTAAAAAAATGTAATTCTTTTGATAGAATTGGGAATATTTTATTCATATTATGAGGCAAGACACAAAATAATCAATTATATATAAGTATATTATGTAGTAACATTTAATTTTTTCCTCGCTTTGATGAATGTAAAGCAAAATGGACCTTTTTTTTAATTGAAACATCTACCTATAGTGTAATAACAAACATTTTAGAAAATGCTTATAACAAAAACGATTGTTCCGTTTCGCTAGAGATTTAAAACCGTTAATTAATTGCTAATTACAACAGACACGATAGCAGAGATGATTAATTATTGACTGATGAACGTGTTGCACTAACAGTTAGCGTTACGGATGAGAGGCAATTGCGTTACGAGGGTAAGACGTATAGAGACTATCCATATTCTCTTTTATAAATGCTTACATTGTTTCAAAAGAGCCAAAGTTTGCAATCATTTTATCATGTTTAATATATTATTTTAAACTTAATATAAATATATTAAAGTGGTTGTTATATAAATATGTTTGGTGACACATTGGCGATGAAAATAATGGTTAATATTTCTTACGACGCCAATGTGACGGTGATGATAGCTTACCATCAGGCGACCCGTCCATCAACCTATATTATAACAAACCATTGTTGTTGTTAAACCGATTTCGATGATCCTTTTTTCTTTCCATAATCTCATTGTTGATATTCTTTTTACCTAAAATGTACATTTTGATAAAAACAACAGTCGGTTTTTAAGTTTATGACAAAATATCAGAAGATATCATATGTCATACTTACTAAAATGGGAAGTTGGGTTTAGATATAAGTACTCGAGTTTCATGTGGTAACAATTTTCGAAATGCTAATTTAGACGGTTTTTTATAACCTAATGACGTAATCATCTTAAGAGCTAGTTTCGTCTAGTTCTCAATAGTACATTGTCGTGCCCTGTCGTAAACGTCGTGGCTTATGTAATTAAATGGGACTTTTCGCATATAATACACGAACTGACATATATGCAGCTTCTACCATGTGATTTGAAAAGGTGTTGGCTGCGTCGTAAGTGCAATGGACAACCATCCTACATTTATTACAAAACGCGAAAGTTTTTGGATTGATGAATGGACCTTTGTTAGTCTTTAGCTCGATGTCTACTTAAAGGATATGGATAACATTTGGAATAGAGAACGCTTATACCTTGCTTTAACGCCTGCCCACTATCCTATCTACTATCCGCGACCGTAGTACGGACCGAAGCAAGTTACGTAGTAAATGTCACCACAACAGAGCTGTAACATTTTAAAAAGCGTCAACTATGTCTGTCTCAACTTCACACGGGTTTAATTTATGATTGAATCAATTGATAGAGAAAGGTTTTATCAAAATATTAAAAGTGATACCATCTAACGCACCATCTAGGTGACCACCACCGTCCGTACATACACACCAGCTTACGGTACCTACACGAATCAATTACTCTTCCGACAAACATCAACACTTTATATTGCTTTGTTCTGGTTTGTAGGATGATTGGGGCAGTGAAATGATAGAAACTTACTATCATTTGCACACATCTCGGATTTTGACGAGCCCGTTGGCGTGGTTGGTAAGACACTTGCTTTTCACGCCGCAGGTCGTGGGTTCGATTCCCACCCAGGACAGACATTTGTGTGCATGAACATGTCTGTTTGTCCTGAGTCTGGGTGTAATTATCTATATAAGTATGTATTTACGAAAGAAAAAGTAGTATATGTAGTATATCAGTTGTCTGGTTTCCATAGTACAAGCTCTGCTTAGTTTGGGATCAGATGGCCGTGTGTGAATAATGTCCCAAGATATATATAAAAAGATATATATATATATATATATATATATATATATATATATATATATATATAATTTTGTATAATAGTTAGTAAAATGAGAAATAATGCACTGTTTCACTACCTATATAATATGTACAATGTTATATGATTTAAAAACTGTATTGCGTTATTTATGGTATTCATTTTCATGTTTCAGTTGTGGTGGATGTTGACGATCGGCCTGTCTGCGTGGAAATCTGTGATACTGCGGGTCAGGTGAGATATCTGATTAATTATTATGATCCATAGCAAATTTCATAGACCATTGAAGACAAAAATTAAATTTTACATTACAGTTCTTATTTCACTTTACTTGTGTCGATCAGCTTGTGTCACCCACAAAAATACTACTGCTACTAAATTTTACTGGTTCAACTCGACCAATTGAATTGAATAATATAATCTAGAATACGTTTAGGGCATGAGATAAGTTAAAGCTTGTTTTTAAACATAGACAGAGCATTCGCGCTTGCATGAGGTTGCATTCTGTTCCATCCGTTTCGAATACGTCAAGGAGGAAGCAATTCCTCCTTGACACATACGTGTAAAAGCATTTTAAAGAAAAGACGAGAAATGGTTACTCAATAAACATTTACATATAATATCGTTCGACCATAATCAATCAAAACAGGTATATAATATAAATTTTGATTGGATTAATGTATTCTATATATGTTACATATATATAGGTACTTAAATTATCTAATTATAATATTTATAATATTTCATATTAAATATAATATGAAATATTTTTAATTAGCTTTTTTATTAATATACGTATAAAATGTACACAAAATATATTACGTTAAATTAATTTCAAGTGAAACCCCTTAGATTAAGAGACTTGTTAAATGGGAAGCGATATACACATAAATAAAAATATAGGTATCCTATTTATATCAGTAGAAATAACATTAAGTCATTGTGAAACAAGTTTTTTTTCTTTATATACCTATATGTAAGACATACTTGGTAAAAACCAGTACACTTTAATTTTATACTCCGCCAGACAAAGAAGCCGTAGTAAGTTTGCACGGATCAGCTCAGGTAATAACTGCATCACCTGCCTCCTGCATCTGTTTCTGCACTTTTGTATTCACACGGAATAAAGCACGTGCACTATTCTACTGAATTTAATCAAACATTGAATATTTTTTTCAACTTGAAATGACAAAACATGCGTTCCCACAGTTTCTCTACCTGCACTTACAATAACTGTTATAAGCGTTCATATATTATACAATTGAGCATATGCTCAGATCGATTCAAGGCATTCTCGTTTTTATAAATAGTAGTAATAGGTCTATAATTCCATATATATTCAGTTCAACAAAATTTTGCTCCAAGTACATGCCGTTAAATTACGTATAAAACAATTAGGGAATAGTAAATGGTTATAGAGCCAGAAAAGACCCGAGACAGACAGTATGTATAACATAAGACTACTCGTCAGTTCTCGTCGTTCAGAAATGTATTTGATGAAAGTATTAAAAACTCTTATCTATAAATGTGTGAACTATTTCGTTTGTTTTATTTATTCTTGTTTGTTTTTCTCAGGATTAAAAAAAACTAATGATAAAAAATATCAGACGAAACAATTTAAATAATAGGTATCATTTCGAAGACAGGTGACCATTAAAACTTGAGATTTTGATAAGACCTAATCAAAACTGGGCTCCGTCTAGTTTTATGTCGAGATAATAATCAACCCTGCAAGATGACGGACCGACTTTTAATAATTAGTAAATCTATTACGACAGCTTATCGTTAGTCGTAAATGCTGACTATAAACTTAAACATAACTTTATGGGCAATTTGACGAAAGTGACGTCCAACAAAGTAATTGCATAGCTGTGGCAAGAAAGTTGATATTACGGAACACGCTTATATTTTATATTCATATAAGTATGTATCTTTATATATTGATGAAACAAAGATATACCTTATACATAGTTATCTGCTATTATACAAAGCGATAAAATACTAACTTGCAAATGAACTTATTCAAATAGTAGACTTGTCCAGAATAATGTGATATATATAATTTTATTACCTGCATTTTTAATTGGCATATGAAAAGTATACATTGAATAAAGTTTGTTTTTTTCTACCGTTTTTATTTACGGAAAGGTTTTTTAACAACATATTGGCAATAGTATATAACCTCGACTTTACTGTTTATTACTTATTAACAAAGTGATTAATTGATAAGAATCATTGTTATGTAGCATCAAACAAAGCTATTTGGAGTTATATAGGCCCTTAATTTGTGACTAAGCGAGAAGTCGAGACTTAATAAAACACGTGACGAGACACAGGACCTACTCAAACTTATCGCTTTATTTTTTATGCGCTTGATTTGTTATAATTAATCACATCGGATACGTCGGATGAAATTCTGTCACATGTGTGTCCCGCACTTAAGCAGCGCAGTGGAATAAGCTCCTTGGGTGAGAATAGGCCTTTATTCAGAAGTGGAACATTTACGTGTTGTTATTTTTTTTTTATATAAAGAGGGGGCAAACGAGCAGGAGGCTCACCTGATGGAAAGTGACTATCACCGCCCATTTGTTTAAACAAAGCAAATAATATCAAAATAATCTAAAATGTTTTCTTTAGATATTTTTTTTATCTGATATTGTCTTACAATTGAGGTCAATATAGTAAAGACGAAATGGGAAAGTATTAAGGTAAACTGCTAAATCCCTTAATGGACACGAAATGGCTTTATTGTATTATAAAACGCGTAAAATGTATTAACCTGCCAATAATAGGGTTCCCTTGACGGCCATAGTTTAGCCTACCTTAACTAATTGAAAACATTTCTTTTAGACGTAGAAAAATAATGAAACTGTCCAAAATGTATATTGTGTGAACTTAAACAACGATTGATAAATGTTTTCAGCAAATACCTGCGTTCTTATTAAGATGAATATTTGGAGCTTATGTTCTGTTCCACAAACATGTGACAGATGCAGTCTTTTGCATTACTCTTCACTTTTGAGCACAATATTTATTATATAGACAAAATCAGTGATCTAGTATCACTATCTTACCGGGTTAAAACCCTTAATCATTATTAAGATTCGAGTGGTCTATCCACTGAGTTATATCAACGTAAATTCACCTGGTCTGCTTAACATGAGTAATATAACTGCTCATTAAGTTGTTAAAGTGCGAAGGCGTTAACTATAAAGATAAGTGTCTGAACCAAACAGTTAAAATAATAAGCTTTAATTAACTTGATAATAAATTAAAATTACTGTCATTTACTCTACATGCTTTAAAGTACAGAACATTTCTTCATTGCAGACACTTCTTAATGACATATCAAGACCAAGTTGCTATATTATTTATTATTAGAAATTTTACTCGATAACTAATATAATAAATAAATAATCGTTAATACTTATAAAGACTAAAGAGTGGTTTTCGTTTATGGCATCATGTTAGTGGTTTTGATTAGATCGTATATCTAATAATTACAATATGTCAGTATCCCAGTAAACTATGTATGATTAGGGTCGGTGCCAGATAACCTTACAGTAATTAATATAACATTAGAGGTTCCGCAATAGTCGAAATTCGACAGTAAGTCATTCAAAAATCAAATCATAAATCAATTACACTTTCTTATTAACTGTCAAATTAGAAACTACCACGCACCAGTTCGGATTTTTTTTAAACGTAACGTTTTAAATGTCAAATAAATAGGGACAAAACTATATAACAAAAACATTTCATACTGCATTTAAAACTAAATAAACAATTACAAATATTAGGCTTAGAAACAGTTGCCATATTCACAGGTAACCATGCCATGCATAGACTCATTGAGCATTCATCATTCGAATTTTAAATAACGTAAATTGGAGTAATTAAGTTTCTAAGAACAATTTCACGAAAAATAGTTTAAAAAAAATTACAAGTCATCAACATAAGTACTTTTCAAGTACTCTGAAGACAATTATTGTAATGTTCCGCTTATGTTATATTATATTGAATCTTTAACCGTTAATAATGTAATAACACATTCACATGGTATTGTGTAACACCAAAAACTAAGTTTTAATTGTTAGTTAGCCCATGCCTAATTTCACTGATGGCTACTGATAAGTTAATTTTGTACTTCCTGTTGAAACAATACAATTCGAAAAATCAATGAATCATTTTGAAAAAAATTATAAATATACAGATTAAAGTTTAAATAGGATGTATGTAATACTTGTTTGTTTGACAGCTGGTATAAGATTTAAAAAAGTAAGATTATTTTCTCCTTTCAAACTTACTTCATACCAAATTTCTACAAAATCGGTTTTTGTGGTTTCAAATCAAATGAAATTATTTATTACTAGAACTTCGCCCGCGACTTCGTCTGCGAAAACTTAAAAACTGTTATTTAACGTAAAGATGTTATTATTTGTTAATAGACTAAACGTTATCAAATCATATAAATGGACAAGGATTAATATCATGTTACCAATATCACAACTATTCGATTCCACCGGTATTTGAACTTAATAATTTAAAGCAATTATATATATATATATATATATATATATATATATATATATATATATATATATATATATATGTCTTATTTCGTACTATACAATGCATCGTACACTCTAATTTATACGATATACCTATGTATTATCTTAAATATAATTTTCTAGCAGGGTGTAAATTTTCGTATTCACAACAAAAAATACTTATTGTCGTTTCTTAAATCTCTTTGTTATACATATGTACAATATTTTTATTACAGAATACAAAAACTAACTAATGTTATGTATTATATCGTTTTAGGACTCCATGTCCGAGCTCCGAGCGCTCTGTTACCCTGGTACAGATGTGCTTATGCTGTGCTTCTCCGTGGTGCGACCGGAAACGTTCCGCTCGGTCGCCGAACGGTGGACCCGTGCAGTCGCTAGTGTGGATGCGCCCTTAGTCCTCGTTGGAACGCAGAGCGACTTGGCACTTGATGGACGTGTTATACATACTTTAAAGGTACTAGTATAATAGTAGTAATTTATTATTAAATATTTTATAAATCCTGAACCGCGGGCAAAACTCTAGTATATTATAAATCTTTACACTAAACTTATTGACTTAGTACAAAAACCTTACTATTAAGTTTATTATTAAATTCCGTAAAAAACAAAATAACGATATTTATTGTTACAATAATAAAACTGTTTCCTTAAAAATAAACGATAACATCGCTATTAAATTGTGTTGCATAAATTATTAGTTAAAAAAATTGGAAGTCATTTTTTTTACGATGTTTTCGATGATTGGGAATCGATATTTTATTCTTTTGAATAGTTGACCACTTAATATAAATAAGAATCCTCCTCCATGAGTAAAATTAATCTGGAAAGCAAGAGGTTTCGGCACTTTTCTTCTCCAAACGGCGCTTCCTCGATCATTATAAATATGAATTAAATTAAAATATTAAAGTTAAAATAAATAAAGATATGTAGTAATAAAAAAATCATAACATATTTTTACTTTCGACTATAAAATATGCTCTTATCTTCAACATTGGCGTTTACGAATTTATGACGGCTCGACAATGCGGGCATTCAAACATAAGTTTATAATAACAGGACTACGTGCTAAGCATGTAGTTTTACAATGTTTTTTTTTTCTCAGGCACTTATTGTTTCGAAACAATGTAAAGGATAAAACTGCTTCGTTCTAGTAATATTAATGAAATAGTATTTTTGGTAGAGATTTTGTACCGATCGATGATTTCAACTTATTCTAGTTAAATGTATACTTAATTACAGTAAAATAATAAAATAAAAGTAAATCTTTTTAAATTGTTTTTTTTTACACAGCATTCAATACATTTTTTATTTATCTTTGCAGGCCCGTGGAGAGCACGCAGTTACAGAATCGGAAGCCCGAGCCTTAGCCGCGAAAATTAATGCAGTATATGTAGAAACATCCGCCAAAACTAGGAAACAGTTAAAGGACGCTTTTGACGCTGCCATCCTAGCTGGTCTGCCAGTTATACAACACAAGCGACCTCTTTGGAAGAAGTTATTATGTTTGGATTGAATTAAAAAAAGGGAAAAATGTTATGTACTTTTCAATATAAAATTGAGATACCACGCCATTATGAAATTAAAAAGTTAAAAAAACATCCAAATAAAAACGTTTAAGAATGATCGTCACTGCAAATATATTTTTTTCCAAAGTGTAGAATAAAAACTCTTAGCGATTAAGTGTTTAAAATGTGTAATGTGCCTTAAATGACGAAACTTTTTTTATAATTAATTTGAAACTGTGTTTAATTTTGTATAATATGAATTGTTAAACTTAGAAAATAAAATTAATATGATTTATAAAATATATGATTGCTGATTATATTATTTAAACGAATAGTATTTGAATGAATAAATCGAAATATATTGATAATAATTAGAAATGAAAGTTGTCCTTACCTCAAAGTGATATACAATTTCGAATATCGAGTTTTTTGTCTCTTTTCATTAAATAAACTCAAAATTATTTCATGACGAGTATTAAAGTTATCGTTCCGAGGACAATACGAAAACCTATTTTTTTTATTTCTATCTTGCCTACTTTAATTATGAAATTTTAAAAATCTGTTGAGACTTAATATGAACAATATGTAATATTGCAAAGTGAGTTAATGTTTTGTAAAAAAATGTTAATATCATAAAGAAGATCGATTGTATAGTCTAATTAATTGTAGTTTTAGTGAATTATATTATCATTGTTACATAGTGTGTAAATAGTAAGCATGGATGCATATAGTTGTTTTGATACTCAACATGAACTGATAATTATATTTTAATATGGATTTTGCTATTTTTTTTATCAATTCCCTAGTTGATTGTATTTATAAAATACCATCCAATCATTTTTACTTGGTGGTAGAGCTTTGTGCGGGCTCGTCTGGGTGGGTACCACCATCAGACATTCTACCGCAAAACAGCAGTACTTGCTATTGTTGTGTTCCGGTATGAGGGTTGAGTGAGCCAGTGTAATTACAGGCACAAGAGACAACATCTTAGTTCCCAAGGTTGGCGGCGCATTAGCGATGTAAGAGATAGGTAGTAACATTTCTTACAATGCCAAATTTCTGTTTAGTACATTTTTTATGACTTAATACAATCCTTATCCAATAAAATGTTAGGTTTATGGTTTTTATTCTGTTAACTTGCATTAAAATTATTTAAAAAACCATAATAATATAGTAATAGACCGTATACTTTTTAAATTTAGAAATTATTAAAAGAAAAAAGTTATATTGGTCGCATATCGCAATCGTATAAATCGCATTACTCTATAATGCATTTAAAAAGAAAGTCAGTGTATTTGTATTTTTACAGTAGTATAGTTGTAAAACAACTATGAAAAAGTCAATCGATTTTTGATCTCGGTAGTTTCAATGAAACCATATTCACAGACATTATAATGACAGTTCACTATCTACATTTGAAAATGAACAGAACCAAAACGGAATATCTGTTTTGCAATTTTGATGGTGCCTCCAATTTTTCCCAAATAGTTTTAAAGGGTGTCCAGTAAGCTCTGATTTTCGTTATCTGGGTTCAGATTCAGAGATTATAGTAACATTGACATGGATGTGAGGAACCGGATAAATTCAGGGACGATGAAATGGCGACAGGTCTCGGGTCGTGGTAAGGGCATATGTCGAGGAGAGATGATAAACTACTACGAGTAGAAGGATGATGAGTATGAATGATGATGGGTATAGGGGACGGAGAGGCCGAAGAAAGTGTGGATGGATTGCGTCAGAAGGATAGTATGAAAGGTGTAAGTACTGAGATGATGAGTGACAGAAAGAGGTGGAAGAAAAACACATATTGTGCCGACTCCACGTAGTGGGACAAGGGAAGGAAGAAGTAGAATAAGCTACTGTAATGGTAATCAAACACTACGCTGGATAAACGTGATTTTCGAGCGGCGAACGAGTGGACTTTTGGCGGCCTGTCAAGACGCAGCAAAAGCAAATCGCACCTTGAAATATACATGCCGGGTTAACTTTTGATAACGCGTATACTGATGATATCGATACTGCTAACAGCACCAAGATATAAGTCAAGAGATTATCTTTTCACTAGACTTAACGAATTTAATTAGTTTTAAACTACAAAAAATAGAGAATGCTTTGCTTTGTTTTTTTTCTTAAATTAATTAATATAAACTATTTCTCATTATAACGCACATTTCGAAGTCATATATTTCTAGGTTCAAGATTAATAACCGTAGTTTACTGTTCTAGTACTGTCTGCTTAATAAAATTATTCTAGTTTTGATAATTACGAGTAACACATCTAGTATATTTGTGTCAGCATTTAAATAACTAAACAAACACCCCTAAAAACAAGCCCTTTTGCGAAATGGTGTTATTTTAATTTTTGAGAAAATGGCTTGGATCATGGTATATATAGTAATGTTGATCGAAGGAAAAGGACCATAAAAACTTTTGTATTTTCAGTCCGATCTGTTTAAATTTTGAACATATTTTTACATAGATAATGGTTTCCATATTATTTCTCCCATTTTAATCAAATTAATTTCAGTCCATTTTCACATACAAAAAATTGAACATAAAATTGCCGTATCATTCCACAATTAGATATGTTCCAAATTTTTTGTCCTTGGCTATGAAATTCCCCTTAGAATATACAAAAGTCACTGCATTTTGTTTTTTATAATTGAAGTTTTTTAACATGATAAAACTGTTACAGAAATAATAATCAGTATATATAAGTTAGATATTTTTTTAATTTCTGCCTACTTTTCTAAACTGGTAAAGTAAAATAAACCTCCTTGACTATAACAGAGAGGTACATTTAAAGGTGTATGCCCACTATACCGTACAAATCGTACAATACCATGAGCTTGCTATGAACGTATCAGGATCGGAAAGCGACACGATACGCTCTACCAAGCCCACTAGAGCGATTACGTACCTTACGCGTGTATAACGCTTTTAGTGACGGTAGCCTGTAGAAATTTTTAACTGTCGGTTAACTTCAGGATCATCTTTTATACGAAGTTTGAAGCTCTGCGAATATGTGTGTATTCACACACTCATGCGGAATATGACGGTATATCGATACTGTTTAAAAATATCGATATATTTTTTTCACTTGCCCACACTGGGGCTCTACCCAGTTACGATGCACTTTTGGACATTTTGAAAACTTGATACCAAGGTCTTATACAAGATCGTTAGAGAGTAGTATATTTTTTGATACGAGACCTTGCTTGATACTGCGTAACAACAACTTTAATGAGTTGACTTACGTCAAAGTCATCAAATATTGTCATAACAAATATATAATATATATGTCACTTTGAAGTTTGAAGTTTCTAAAAGCGCCAAATCGCGCAATTTTGCAAATTTTATATTTATTGTTGTGATTTTGACACGCTTTTATTTACTTTTAGGTATTTATAAAAATGTCTGAAGGCGATCATCACACAGGGTTAGACATATCAGACATTGTAGATGATACTGATCAATTTCTTGAAAACGAGTTTCACCCAACGGAAGTAACTGAATCCGAGCAAAGTATCATACAAGATTCTGAGATTTTAAATTCCGAGGATCCATTGGTTTCAGAAAAAAAACCGCAAAATACGAATAAAGTAGAAATTGTACGGTCCACAAAGCTTCCTATGGCTAGGATAAAAAACATAATGAAAATGGATCCAGATGTCAACATTGTAAACGCCGAAGCAGTTTTCTTAGTAACAAAAGCAACTGTAAGTATGAATCTACGTTATTACTAATATATAAGTAATTTATAAACATATTATCACTAATATAACATATCACATATTTACTTGGTGGTAAAGCTTTTTGGAAGCTTGTCTGGGTAGGTACCCCCCACTCATCAGATATTCTACCAGCAAAACAGCAGTACTTGTTATTGTTGTTCCGGTTTGAAGGGTGAGTGAGCCAGTGTAATTACAGGCACAAGGGACAACATCTTAGTTCCCAAGGTTGGTGGCGCATTGGCGTGTTAGCAGTGTAAGCAAAGCCTAACATTTCTTACTGACTGGGGTTGGTGCTCATATACCCGTGTTTTTACCTATTCTATAAAAAACATTAATTTAAAATGTAGCAAATCCTGTCCCAGGATATTTATAGACTCCATTAATGCTTTGAAAATAAAATCTCTCTTCTGAAACTTTCTCTTGAAGTGACATTGGATTCAGATTTGGTAGAATTTTCCTACATGCAGGTTTTTTTATAATGTTTACTTTACTCATAGCCTACATAGCATAATCACCATAGAAATTATCAACCTAAGTTAAGGATGCGGAAACTAAATGGTGCTTGCCTAGGTCTGAATTCAGTTTGAATATGTACACATGCTTTATTAATTAAACTTGACATAAATTCATTTTTCAGGAGATGTTCTTAGAAACTATTGCTAAAGAAACTTTCACATTCACTACCCAGCACAAGAGGAAAACAATAACCAAGAAAGATCTTGATGTAGTCATCAACAAAGTGGACTGTCTGTGTTTTTTGGAAGGAGCTATGGACTTTTGAAAGCCATAGTTATATTAATAACTTAGTACAAGGTAATAATTGTAAATATTTTACTAATAAATCTTTTAAGTCTAGCTTTAGCCTATTTTAATTATTAAAACTGAAATGTTGAGTCCTCTGAAAACTAATAAAATTATTCTCCTGATGGAGTTGTGGGCATGGTCGGCCCAAATTTTGGCATCATGGCAATAATAATAAGAATAGTTAAATATGAACATGTATTAAATTGGTTTCTAAAAAGAACAATTTACTTGAATTATACTGTAACTATCATAATTATATTTATTTATGCACAATTTTTAAAATTTTCGAAAGTTCGATTTCATTTGAAGTCACAAATTTCACACAGTTTCCTATGTTATCATAGTTTCCATAGTTTTAAGCAAGTTAATTGAATAAGTAAAATATGATTTTGTACATCAATTATATGAACAAAATGTATCAAAAAAGAATCATAAGTTCAAATACAGTGTAAACTCTATATAACAACACTCAAGGGACTGTGCATATTTCGACATTATATAGAGTTGCCGTTAAATGGAAAGAAGAAAATGTATGTAAAAATGCAAAGTTTCTTTCCGAATAGTGTTAAAAACTTATAAGCACTGTCAATGGTCTTCTTAATTAGGTTTTCTTTCATTTTTTTGGAGGATTTTCTATCCTCCTTTGCTTGTAGATTTTATTCTTTCATGCCCGTATCAATAATTATTTTTCTTCAATGTGATTTTCACAGTGATTGTCTCTTACATGCTATGTTTACAATTTGTAAGGTTGTGAGCTACTAAGAATATGATTATCCCACTGTTGTAAACAAAAGGACAGATTTCTTAAAAAGTTCAGCATGTATGATGCTGATACTCGAGTTTACTGGCTAGGATAATAAAGTGGAAAAAAACGTACACACCTGTGCATTAATTTTGGCAACTTAAAAAGAACTTTTTTGTCATTATTGAGAGTGGATGTAATGCTAAATAGAGTGTATCATTGTATGGAATACAAGCTTAACAAACCAAAGCTGAGTGATTTCAATGCTTTAGGGTTTGTTAGTTTGTCGTTAAATTGAGTGATGTTATATGGAGTTTGCACTGTATAGCCTATATTTTTTTATTTATTGGGTTTTTCTGTCGAAAATTCTCACTAGCAGTAGTAAACAAACTCCCTATGTTTAATACAAACTAACTGAGCTGTCAATTAACCAGTAACCTGAACAATGCCTTTCTCATGCGTTAATTTTTTTTTTGAGTTAGAAATTGATATTATAAGTTATAACGCCATCTACTAATTATTTTTTTTAAATAATTTCACTCTTTTCCTCTTGTGACCCAATGAGAATACAATGTTTTACAAAATGAAAAATATTTCTTTTTAATATATCATTTTAATTTGAATATTTTGATTACAATATTTTGTCAGATAGTAGTGTCTCAGTAGTCAATTAGCAGCAGTTGTTGACGGTTTGTAGAAGTAGCGCGCAGTGTGCAGATACGGGCACGTTACTCTTCGACAAATGAGTTCTGAAATAACATTATTATAACTATATTAAATACATCAAATTATCAAACATATTGTTTTTATCTTTTTTTGTAAATATATATATTTTTTAAATAATTAAAATCACAAGCAGTTTTTCGATCTTAAACAATAAAAAATTTAAATTAGCCTTTTAGTATCACATCAATTTGAATGAAATAAAACCACTCAAGCGTGTATTCATTTAAAGATTTTTTTTTTTTTTTTTTTTTTTTTATTGCATAGGAAGGCGGACGAGCATATGGGCCACCTGATGGTAAGTGGTCACCAACGCCCATAGACATTGGCGTTGTAAGAGCTGTTAACCATCTCTTACATCGCCAATGCGCCACCAACCTTGGGAACTAAGATGTTATGCCCCTTGTGCCTGTAATTACACTGGCTCACTCACCCTTCAAACCGGAACACAGCAATAACAAGTACTGCTGTTTTGCGGTAGAATATCTGATGAGTGGGTGGTACCTACCCAGACGAGCTTGCACAAAGCTCTACCACCAAGTGAAATAAGTTTAATGACATATTTTGTAAACATACCCTTTCTCAACGGTACAGTCGACGCCAGAAGCGACGACTCTCAGTTGAGCAGGTAACAAGTGCAGTGACGACAGGTCGAGGACTTGCGCCTCGTCGGAGAGGTTCACTACGCCAAGCACTCCGGGAGAGCCGGGGAGTAATCTGAACACATACAAACAATAAAATAATTCGTGTGACAAAACTATAAACAAAGCGCTTGTCCAAACTTCGATGCTTGTGCTAAAATGAAATCAGAAAATAAAAATTAGAGACAACTTAAACTATTTTAATGAAGGCAGTATGTCTGTCTAACCTGGTGATAACTAGAATAGATTCCGACAAAGCTCGGGTGTCCAAGTCTCCTTCTCTGACCGTCGGGCTCTTCCTCACACTTGCAACGTCTTTGTAGAACTGCAATTGAATTGAATAATTGTATTATTTCCCTATTTGTCATTTGTTTGAACACTTTATAAGATTCGATAGAATGTATTCGTACTTGGTAATGACTCTTCGAGTCGCTAATCTGTTCTGCCAAGTTCACACTCCTGTAGTTTTCGGCGACTGGAAGCCAAGGTTTGCCGCTGATACTGGAAAATCCGGCGTTGCTAGAGTTGTCCCAATGGTAGGGTGTGCGGCACGGGTCGCGGGACTTCTTGTAATAGTTGATAGGGTCGTCAGTGTTGCAGGCCTGGGGGTCTCTTGTATCTATCCAGCTGATCTCGCCGTCGGTCATTCCGATTTCTTCACCCTTGAATTATTAAATATATATAACAATTAAAATGTTCTACAATAATTGGGTTTTGCCCTTAAACTCCTTAAAAAGCTGTTGTTATATTTACCTGGTAGGTTATAGCGACTCCGGGCAAGAGGAGAGCTAACATGTTCATTGCGTCAACGCGGTCGACTCCTTGGCGAGTGGCCATTCGGCTTTGATCGTGATTACCATTCTAAAAACAATACGAAATACCTTTTTTAGTATTTATACTTTATTTTTATTTTATTTGATCAAGTTATACTTACCACCCAGTTTGCTGTCTTCCCGCTAGGCATGTAGGTCATCCATTTGTCAATGACAGTTTTGATTTCCCAAGCGTTAGACGATTTAGTAATATCTCCGAGGAAACTGAAGTTGAACGGAATCGATCCATTCCTGGTCTTTGTGCCGTAGTAGCGGATCATATTGTTCAAGGTGCTGTAGGCCTCAGTCATCATGATCTTGTATTCGCCTTGTTTTGGAATATACTCGTCCAGGACATCTCTCCAATCGTAAACAACTTCGTACGTTTCATCCATGTCCTGGGTGTAGATGTGATCGAGGTATTCGTAGTCGTCTGGGACAGTACCGGGGATTCCTAAAGACAAACAAAATTAAACTCTCCTATTTAGGAATTGACCAATACTCGCTAGTTTTACTAATAAGTAATTTTATTTACTAATAATAATAATTTGTTATTAGTAATATACCTGCTACAGGTTCGTCAGGGTAACGTCCTCCGTAGTTTTTCGGATCAGCTTCGTACAATCTGTTCACGGCGTCCACACGGAAACCAGAAACACCTAAATCCAGCCAGAATCGTAGAACGTTCTAAAAAAGTACATAACATTATTTTTGGTCACTAATGTCGGTTTGGGAACTTTACTCACGAAAGAGATAAAAGTTAAAGAGACGTGCCTTCATTTCCTCTTGGACTTTGTCGCTACGGTAGTTGAGATCCGGCTGACCGATGACGAATTGATGCAAGTAGTACTGTCCACGCACTTTGTTGTACTCCCATGCGCTCTTACGGAAATTGCTAACCTAAAAAATTATTTAAATAAATCTTTATTTACTAAATTTTCTGTTTGCCTGAATATTTATTTTAGTCTGAACAACTAAACAAATTAAGTTAATCGATAATAAGTAGTGTACCCAGTTGTTAGGAGGTTTGACGTCACCAGTCTCAGGATCAGTGACTCCGTCGGTCCAGATGTAGTAGTCCTCGTAGGCGGGCTCTCTTCGCGCCGATCGAACAAACCAATCGCTCTCGTTGCTCGTGTGGTTAGGCACATAATCCAAAACAACGCGAATACCTTTAAAATGTTCATTTTTTTAGTTTTTGGCTATATTAATGGTGTCAATGTATTTGTTTTTATACTCATCGTGTGCAAGTACCTCACAAGACATTATGATTTAATTTCTTATGATTATGCTAATTGCCACTTAATTTTTTAAATACTTAAATTTTATACAAATAATGAATAAAAACTCATCTCATAATTAAATAAAACTTTTTTTAGTAAACTAGAAAAATATAAAGTAAATGCATAAAGCGTAAATCAAGATGATGTAAATCTAAAGATTTATCTTTTAGTTGCATTTAGATCATTGTAATTTCTGTTTTTAATTACACTAAAATAAATGATTAGTATATCTTACCCAAACTCTTGGCCACACTCATGAGTCTTTGGAAGTCTTCCATAGTTCCGTACTCGGGAGCGATTTTGCGGTAGTCTGTGATGTCGTAACCGAAGTCGTACATCGGAGACAGGTAGATCGGGGATAGCCATATTGCGTCGAAGCCAGTTTCTTTCAGATACGGGAGCTTCTGAGTTATGCCTGAATAAATTTAAAGTGTTTTATGCAAAAATAATGACAAAAGTCGTAGTAAATATGCTTACTTGTTCGTATGCTTGGAATTTGAAAGTTTAATGTTGTTTTTAAACAATAAAGTTTAAATTAATACAATAAAATTTACAGTAGGTAATCTTAAGCGAATTATGACAATGTAAATATAAATGGCGTCTTTCATACAGAAAATTGGGGTTTTAAACTTAAATGTATTTAAAATAACACGTAAGAAAATTAGAAAGAATTGATGTACATAGGGTACATCAATTCTATTTCCATTATGCTATATATTTGGGTAAGATTTGTGTTGTTAATTAATTATTTTACATATTACTTTATTTTAAAGAAAAACTCACCATTGAGATCACCGATTCCGTCACCGTTGCTGTCCTTAAAGGATCGCGGATAAATTTGGTAGATTAGAGCAGTTTTCCACCAGTCCAAGTCCACGGCCGACGCGGCGGCCGCCACGAACAACAGAAGGATCGCTACACGCATTACGATTAGGATCCAGGCGACGTGTTTAATGCTCAGCGCCGACTTAACAATAATGCCGGCAGTACCAAACACTTCCTTTAATATAGAACTAAGATGAAGTGCTTACCTACCTATTTGCGATAATGATCAAATAACATTTCAATTGTTTGTTTTGCAAATTGTCATTATCACGACTCTTATGCGCGAAGTACTTCTCGTATCATTCAAGTTAGGTAAAACCCAATGCATCACATCATGTGTAAAATTAATTATTATAATTGAACCAATATTTTGAAACTTTTTTTTACATAAGTATGATATTAGCCCTATTTGGTTCGATAGCATTGACGGGCAAGAGGGCCCCGGTTACCCGTCCGGTTGAGAGATCACCAGAAACTCCAACAGTGAAGGTCTATAAACGGGCGAGGTGAGACGAGGCGAGGTGACCGGTTGGGTCAGATCGAATGTTAAGGTAAAATCGATCATCCCGTATGATCGGTATCTCGAGCCTTGAGCATTCGGCATGGGGGGCGTTAAAGTCACCAAGAATCATGATTACTGCGGATGCGATCTGCTGAAACAAGGAATCTGTAGCTAGTTGGATGTACTCAACGAGCTAGTCGGTTCCAGCTATACCATTATAGGATTTATGTAGTCTACTCGCAGCCATGGAAGACTAGCGAGGCGACCAGAGCAGATGTCCTCTCTGACGTACACACGCCCAGCCCGCGGTACAAAGGAATGTTTCAACTGGTACTCGGGTAAGAGAGGAAAGAGGTAGCATGGATGTCCAGAGAGGGATTATCCGCCGTATTCGCTAATGGGGTATATTTCGGCTCTGGAGTAGAAAAACTTCGCACACGGCAAATTATCTATGTAACCCTGCTAACAAAAAACTTCGTCATTAACGAAAAAAAAACTTGAGCCGACACGACTCCTGGCAGATGTGAAACATCCAATTAAATAAAATAATGATGGTTTGTTGATTCATTTAACCTTTATTTTCATTAAATACAAAAATTTAAAATTCAAAAATTTAAGTTGTCACAACTTAATTATTTTTATTTTATTTCTTTTATTACTCAGTGACTATATTATATAAAGGGTTATTTGTAACGACCCAGCAACCTCGCAGGACTAGATAACTAACACCATAAGCAACAACTTTTGTTAAAGTAACAGCCTGCGAATGACCCAGTGGGTCTGAGCAAGGCCTCTTCTCCTTTTTTGAGGAGAAGGTTTGGAGCCAATTCCAACACGCTGCTCTCATGCGGGTTTGTGGAATACAATATATATAATGGCAGAATTTGAATGAAATTTGACACATCCAGGTTACCTTACGATGTTTTCCTTCGCCGTCAAGCACGAGATGAATTATAGACAGACTAGACAGAATTATAGATAAGAGAAATTAAGCACATGAAAATTCAGTGGTGCCTGCCAAGTTTTGAACCCACGATCATCGGTTAAGATTCACGCGTTCGAGCAACTGGGCCATCTCGTCTTCTATATATATATTTATTTTTCGGCTTCTAGGTATATACATACCATCGTATAGTGTGGCGATGCTGCATCGCCACGCATGCAATCAGTTTAACCCGCGACTTTTTATAGCATAAGTAGGTGGATGAGCATATGGACCAACTGATGGTAAGTCGTCACCAACGCTTATAGACATTGGTATTGTACGAGATGTTAACCAACACTGGCATCACCAATGCGCCACCAACCTTGGGAACTAAGATGTTATGTCCCTTGTGCCTGTAATTACTCTATGGCTCACTCAATATTCAAACCGAAACACTAGAATACTGCTGTTTTGCGGTAGAATATCTGCTGAGTGGATGGTACCTACTCAGGCGAGCTTGCATTAAGCTCTACCACCAAGTCAATCCATATTTAGTAGTAAAACTATTGATTGATAATATGTGGTCACCGACGTAAGCGGTTGCCTTGCTCTGTCTTTTTTAGTAGGCGCTAACAGCCATTATTAATTAACGGAAACTGCCACATATTAAAACTAAATGCCAAACGAAAGGAAAGCTAACATATAACTTTTTATGACAAAAATAGTTAAACAAATGAACTTCATACTAATTCAAATAAAATTTATAACCTTATTCAAACTTCACACCGTACCTAAACTATATTTATGGTCAGGTATAGTTCAAACCAAACCAAGGATCTTGACTGACTATTTGGTGTCTCCTTATAACGTAACGTAACAAAAATACTTAATACTAACACTACAGATACTCAATCCCGTTCACACATGGGAGTCCGTTTTACTTGTACGTTTTTAACGGATACGTCATAAATTTATGCTCTGTTCACACATAGGCACCATATAACGTTCAACGGATCCGTCATTACTGGATCCGATGTGTGAACAGAAAACTCTCGCAGTATACCGCCGTTATTCTGCAAGGATGGACGCTGTCGTGTTGTATTGGTACTATCGTCGGAGAAGGAATCGACGTTAATTTTTTTATTGGCAGCATCCACTTATGGCCCAAAGATCTAGAGAGGGTGTCGCTCGCCACGCACACAGTACCTATCCGTTAAAATTCTGCGTATCCGTATATTTTTACTGTTCCGTCGTCCAGTATTCGATGACAAAACGGAATGTAATTTTTTTTACGGAACGATATTTTTTACTGTATACAGAATACTGTGCCATGTGTGAAGTCGCTCATACAACTACATACGCCATCGACGAAAAAAAAACGTACACGATAAAACGGAACAGTAAAACGGAGACATGTGTGAACCGGCCGTTATCTCGCTGTTTACAGTGCATTATAATGCAGAACGATTTGACAATCGCATGCAATCTGTAAATCTACGGTGTGTTTACATTTATTTCTATTCCCTTTGGAATAGGGTATATTATGTAGTCTACGCGCAGCCACGCGCAGCCAGGCCATGGATAAGTCACGCCATAAAAGAATAGCGAGGCGACAAGAGCAGATGTCCTCTCTGACGTACACACACCCAGTCCGCGGTACAAAGGAATGTTTCAACTTGTACTCGGGTAGGAGAGGAAAGAGGTAGCATGGATGTCCAGAGAGGGATTATCCGCCGCATTCGCTAATGGGGTATATTTCGGCTCTGGAGTAGAAAAACTTCGCACACGGCAACTTATCTATGTAACCCTGCTAACAAATAACTTGTATATAACATTAATGAAAAAAAAATACTTGAGCCGTCACGGGACGCCTGGCGGATGTGAAACATCGAATTAAATATAATAATTATGGTTTGTTTATTCATTTCACCTTTATTTTCATTAAATACAAAAAAAATATTTCAAGTTGCCACAACTTAATTCTTTTACTCAGCGACTATAATATATAATATTATATACAGGGTTATTTGTAACGACCCAGCAACCTATATATATATATATATATATATATATATATATATATATCTGTGAATGGCCCACAGCTGAGCAAGGCCTCTTCTCCTATTTTGAGGAGAAGGTTTAGAGCTTATTAGAGCGCTTGTAGACGTCCGTTTTTTTCACCGGATAACGGACCGTCAATAAACGGCTATCCTTGTATACATATTTTTTTTACCGGATGGATGGACTGCCGTCTATATGCGTTAGTTTTGAACTGGTAGTCAGAGATTACACACGTGTGAAATGTCGAATAATAAGAAAAAAAAACTCGTACTGGCCTACTATTTGTACAAGAAGAAACAAAAAGAAATAGAAAAACGTAAAAGGTCATCGTGGGTGCATCCTATATTATTGGAAAGGGAAAAATATGGTGCATTTCAAACTCTTTTTACGCAGTTGGAAGAAGATGAAACTAAATTTTACAATTATTTTCGGATGAAGAAAGAAACCTTTCAACTATTATTAACAGCCATATATGATAAAATAAGACACGAGGATACTGACATGCGTAAATCTATTTCCCCGGCAGAGAGATTAGCCGTTACGATAAGGTATGTTAAAGATATGTTCAATTTCAAATTATAGAAAAGGGGATTGATTACCTGTATTAATTAAAACAAACTTTAGTAGGTAGTAATTGTTTTATTATACTCAAAAAATAAATTAAGGAGTTTTAGAAAAATCAAAATCGTAATCAGGCGATGTGGCGATTGAACTTAATTCAGTAATCATTGAAGATTGGGAATCATCTTGCTGCATGAGTTCTTGTGGCATCCTGGATGTGGATGGAATGAGTTGTGTTGGCTGATATTCATAGGGCATCCTGGATTTCGATGGAATGGGTTGTGTTGGTTGATATTCGTGTATCCTGTAGTCGGGTGTAGCCGTAGTGTAGCCTCGATTAATATTGTAATTGTAATTTTGCTGCTGCATGGACGCTTGATTTCTCCGAGTTAAATTTCTCATAACTTTAATGACTTCATATTGGAATTCAACATAATCGTCATCACTATACTTGTCTACAATCGGAGCAATACCTTTGAAAAAACACATACTCTTACTCTTGTCTTCATCTTCAACTGATTTAATTAAAGTAAGCATTTGTCGATCAACTTCGCTACAGTCTGTCTTTCTCTTCTTGCTTGTTTTTGTTAAATCGGTAGTATTGGCTGGTGCGGTAGGGTCATTATTGGTTTGTGAGTCAGTTTCTTTGTTGTGAGATTGTGTGATGTTTTTTTCTGATGTAATACTTGCGTCCGTTGTTCGGCGAGTCACAATTTTACACAAAAAGAGCATTTGATCGTAGAATTTATATTTTCGTAGACTTTTTGCACCAGAGCCGGATTTACATTCCTTAACTTTTTTGTGATATTTCATCCAGTTATCTCTTGCATTGTTCCATTTTTTTATGATATCTTTGCCTAAAAAAGAAAAAATTGTTACAGATATTTAGCTGCAGGGAACACATTTAGTGATCTACATTACAGTTTCAGAATGGGTATAAAAACTATCAGCTGTATTGTACAAGAAGTATTTGAAGCATTGTGGGAAACCCTTTCTCCAATTTATATGAAACTACCATCGGAAGACGAATGGTTAACAATAGCAAAAAATTTCGAGACGAATGCAAATTTTCCTCATTGCTTGGGAGCCATTGACGGCAAACATATTAGAATCATCAAGCCAGAAGAAAGTGGATCAATGTTTTTCAACTACAAGCACTATTTCTCAATAGTATTAATGGCTGTGATAGACACAAACTATAATTTTGTTTTTATTGATGTTGGAGCCTACGGCAAAGAATGCGATTCAGCAGTATTTAAAGAAACAGAATTTTGGAAAAGAATAGTAGGCGATAAATTAAATATTCCTCGACCTAAGCAGTTGCCAGGTGCAGGCAGTGAGTTACCTTATGTATTTGTTGCTGATGAAGCTTTCGCTTTACATCAACACGTACTTCGTCCGTACGGTGGGCATCAACTTGACTCAATAAAAAAAATTTTCAATTATCGTCTCACAAGAGCGCGACGCTACGTCGAATGCGCATTTGGTATTTTATCCAATAAATGGAGGATTTTGCATAGACCATTAAATGTTTCAACAGATACTGCTGTTAACATTGTAAAAACATGCTGCTTATTACAAAACAAAATTCATAAAGTAGAGGGTATTGCTAATAATGCTACTGATAATGCTAGTTCACACATGGTGTCTACTCTATCCCATTTGCCTCGTTCCCATTCAACACGAGGTAATGTAACAGCAAATATGATTCGTAACAAATATGCAGAGTATTTCATGTCACCAGTAGGGCGTGTACCATGGCAAAATCAACATGCATAAAAATAATGAAAATAAAATGTTACTTACCAAAATCATTTTTTTCTTTCTCGGACATCGTTTCAAAACCTTCATTTAACGCAAGACAAATTTCTCTCCAAGCGGCAAAACTCGACTGTCTATTTTTATAGCACTCTTGGGTTTTGTCCCACAGTACAGGCCTATTTTCAACCAAACTTATTAACAATTCCATGTCAATATCACCCATTTTTAAAAGAACGCAGGTAGACGGCACTCAATTAACAGAAAACAGGCAATACGTCCGGCAGCGTCAACACGCACCAATACACTGGCGTGGATGACCGCCATTTCTTACACCGGACCGGTGTCCGTCGCGCCGAGGGGAAGGGGTGGTGCATCTGGCGTAAATTGTTCGCCGGACCGATGTCCGGTGCATGTTCACACATTCATTATAATTCATACACCACCGCGAATCCGGCAAAAAACACGGTCCGTTATCCGGTGAAAAAAACGGACGTCTACAAGCGCTCTTACACCACGCTGTTCTAATGCGGTTTGCCGGAATACGCATGTGGCAGAAATTTGACACATGCAAGTTGCCTTAGGGCGCATTTTCATTGGTCGATAAGGCCCGCATTCGGGGTGCGGGAGATTTCTGTAACGCATGTCATAGGGCCCGCAAAGAGTTTATCGTTTTCACTGGTCGTCAGAGCCCGCATACGGGGTGCGGGTGATTTCTATAAGGGCGCATTTTCATTGGTCGATAAGGCCCGCATTCGGGGTGCGGGAGATTTCTGTAACGCATGCCATAGGGCCCGCAAAGAGTTTATCGTTTTCACTTGTCGTCAGAGCCCGCATACGGGGTGCGGGTGATTTCTATAACGCATGCGATAAGGCCCGCATGCGGGGAGCCATTTTCACTGGTCGTTAGAGCCCGCATTTGAAGTGCGAGAGAATTAGGTACCTACAGTTTGGCAGTGGGTTTTGAGATAAGCAGACGTACTCGCCATGGATCAACAATTATTGCTTTGTGGAGCAATTTTGACTGTTTGCGGTGTATTAAAAAAGAAATTAATAACTTCTTTGAAAAAAAAGAAAAAGAGATTTTGGATGCGAAATTTACTTAAAAGTAGAAAGATGCACGGTGCTTCTAATACGTTGTGTGCGAACTTGAATCCGGCATTGGAATGTGATGTAGAAGATCATGATAATTTTTTCAGAATACCTAAAAACTTATTTGACGATTTATTGAGAAAGGTAGAAAAAAGAATTGAAAAAAAAGACACATTATTTCGTGAGGCTCTTCCTGCAAGATTAAAACTTGAGGTCACCTTGCGTTATTTAGCTACTGGAGATTCTTACAAAAGTTTATATTACTTATTTCGTGTGTCCCCTTCTATTATGAGCAGTTTTATACCAGAAGTGTGTGACGCTCTCTATGATGCACTGGCAGATTATATAAAAGTAAGTACATATAAATATAAAAATAGTAAATAATATTAAGATTATAAAGTAAATGATTATTTAAATTTTGCAATATTCTTACAATTTGTACGTTTCGAAGTTTTAATTACGTTACGTACGTACGTACGTTAAGAAGTTTTAATTGAGCAGAATACACTTCCGGTCACCTAAAGCGTACCACCCTTTTTTATGGACACCAATTTATTGAACTATATTGAAATGCCGTTTTCGGAGTGTTATGGGCAGAAACAACAAATTAGGTTACAAAATATTGTTTTCAAATGTACGTTCTTAGAAATAGTTTTATTTGAAACAAAGAAAGAAAGAAAGAAATTTTCTTCTCTTCTTTCGAAAAATCTTTAGAAAAATCTTTCTTTCTTTCTTTCAAATAGTTTTATTTAATTTTTTTTCATTTTTTCATTTGATAACCAAAAATGTATCGTTTTTCTCCGATGTATGGATATTGTGTACAACCATCTCTAAATATTGACTAACAAAATATTTCTTTATTGTTATTAGTTTCAAATTTCAATGTCTGGTGGATTACAAAGTGGTTCGATTTTGGTGTCCGCGAGAGTAGTAATCATTTAATCAATATCAAATAATTAAATGAAATAAAAATGCCTTACCAGGCAAATAGATGTTGCATAATTATAAATAATATATAAAATTGCTTCATATGTTTGTGAAACTGATGTTGTTGAAATCGTCTTCATAGTTAGATAAATTAGACACAGATGCGGAACTTAAATATCCTGGATTTTCTGGATCATAGGTATTGGACGTCGAGGTACCATAGGACAACAACGAAGATTTGGTTTGCTGTCTCAATGCTTTTAATTGAATTTCCGATAAAGCCTTTTGAATATCTGTTTTTGCAATAATCGAAAACTCGCGTGGCAATGTACGTAAAGTCGAGGCTCTATATCTCCCAAAAATGTCGAATTCATCTTCTTTATTTTGTAGTAACGATGTTGTATTTTTAGTAACATTCTCGGCAATTTTATTTACTTTGTCAATGGCTTCATGTACCTCGTCCTGACTTTTATTTGATTTGCCCCTTTTCTTCGTTGCTAGTTTTGATGGCACAGTGAATGTAGATGAAGACGTTTCGGTTAGTTCTTGAACTCGATTTTCAATAATTTCATCCGCAGCATTTGAGTTTTCTTCTCTATCATACCGTATTATTATTTTCGAAGTCAACAGTATCAGTAGCTATTTCCGAATTTTCATCGATCTGTAAATAAAAAATATTCATGATTATATGTTCTTTTTTCAGGTCCCAAACACAGAACAAAAATGGATGGATATAAAAACTGGATTTCAGTTAAAGTGGAATTTTCCTGGATGTATTGGGGCAATTGATGGTAAACATATAAACTTGCGAGCTCCAGCCTGTAGTGGATCTGAGTTCTATAATTATAAAAAAACTTTTAGCATTGTTTTACTAGCTTGTGTCGATGATGATTATTCATTCACTTATATTGATATTGGAGCAAAGGGCAGATATTCTGACGGCGGAGTTTTTAGTAATTGTTCTTTAAAACGAGCAATTGATGACGGTAGTCTGAATATTCCAGCAGAAAGTGTTATTGTTGCGGATGCTGCATTCCCGCTTCAAAATAATATAATGAAACCATACCCGGGAAATAATCTAACGACACGGCAAAAAATTTTTAATTACCGTCTTTCAAGGGCTCGGCGAATTGTAGAAAATGCGTTCGGTATATTGGCAAGCCGATTTCGAATTTTTGAAAAACCAATAGCCAACAACGTCAAGAATACCATAAAAATAACAAGGACATCTTGCGCGCTTCATAATTGGCTAAGAAAAAATGATTCTAATTATCTTGAACCTGGACTTGCGGATTATGAAGATATCTCTACTGGTATAACAATTAATGGCTCCTGGAGACAAGTACCTCTTCGAAACTTCGAGAACATGGGAGAAGATAATACCTTAACTGAAAATGGGACAACAATTCGGGATAGATTCGCTGATTACTTCAGTAGTGAAGGTGCAGTGCCGTGGCAAACAAGATTTATTCACTAACATTCCGGAACAATTTGAGGGTAGACTGCACTAGGGACAGCGCCGCGGCAGAACCCACTATGCCCCGCGGCACTTGTTTCTTTAATAATACACTTCTCATGAAAAAAACGAAACATTTCGATTTTTATTTAACTTATGATAATAAAACATGAAGTACCTATATAAAAAAAAATATTTGAATTGGATCATCAATTCATTAACATTTTTAATTGAACACCTCATAGGTATCACTACTAACCTAAACACACATTTTTTCAGTAATCTTTCTCTAAAAAAACAAACTCGCGAGGTGTTTTTTTTATGAGAAGTGTATTAGATTGTCTCGTGTTACTCCAAAAAATGTCTAAATAATAAAATATAAAAAAAAAATAGTGATATTTTATATAATATTATATTTCTTAAAAATATATATTAACTAACCTACTTAATTAGGATTGTCTTTGGTAACATAAATAAAGTTTGTATACTTACATTTGAAAATGTCTTCTCTTTATTTTTAAATGCTCTTAATTTGCGCATCAGGATTTACATCGGTTACAGCAGGTCAACCACGAGACCTACTCAGGATTTACACTCGGTCTATAGTCGACATGGGCCCCACCGACATCAACCTCGATACCTCCTGCGAACCCAACTCTCGCTAGTATGGGTCACAGACCACAGTCAACCACAGATCCAAAACCATGTGCACTCAGGAATTACTTGGATCTGAACAAAACCAAAACAAATCATAATTCAACAGTTATTGTTTGATACATAAATACAATCAAAATAGCAACAGATGGGTTCATGTAACAAAAAATACCACTCGAAGTTCTCATCTAACTTTCAAATAAACAGGCACAAGTCTCAGGTGTCCACTCGCCTCGCCACAACACCATGAAGCCAGCAGCCGCTTGACTGGTCTTTCCATAAGACCCAGCTAGCAATTTTAACTCGTACCTATCGTTCGGTAGAACTTTCAGAACCCTGTACGGTCCTCTCATGCCACTATCTAGTTTGTCAATACTTTGAGATCTCTTAATTACAATTACCAGATCATTAACTTTAAATGATTTAGGGGGTTTTCGATTTTTGTTGATATTCGCGTCTTGTTTACTTTTATTTTTGCGTCTAAGTTTATCGGCGCGTCGCCTACGTAGCTCGCGCACCGCTTCACGGTTAGGGTTTGAACCCTCAATTATCTCTAACTAAAGAATTTATTAAAGGGGTAGTAGATTCAGTGCCAATTAAAATATTTAATGCAGAATACTGTGTGGTTTTATGTTTAGTGATGTTTAATACTAATTGTAGTCTCCACAAAACATTTCCCCATTCTTTTTCATTATTATTAACCTCTATTCTAACCATATTCAATACGGTACGGCAATATCGTTCGACCTGGCCGTTCTCTTGGTGCATTTCAGGTGTAATTAAATGCAACAGGATACCAAAACCAGCTATCCTGTTAATAAAATTTTGGTTATCAAACATTCGACTGCGGTCACATACCAACCGCTTAAAAGTGGCAAATAAAGAAATTGTTTGTGTTATTACGCGTTTAACTCTTCACAATCCTGTCGATACAGACCGTACAATAAAGAATATTTCGTATATGCATCAACTAGTATTAACACATACTTAAACCCGTTACTTTCCCTAAGTGGTCCAAGTACATCTGCATGCACAGTATCGAACGGTACAGGGATCTTATCCCAAGAAGATATTGGTTGGAGTGGTGCGCGGGGCACCTGTTTATGCGACAAACATACGACACAGTACAATATGTATTTAGTAACAAAACGCCTTAAACTCGGAAACCAAAAATGTTTGAGAATCAAATCAAAAGTTTTGTCTATACCCAAGTGTTCATGCTCGTCATGAAACACACGTAACAGGCTCAACCTAAACGCCCTAGGAACATAGCAAAGATAACGCTCTTGCTCGCCCTCAACTTGTAATTCGCCCTTGTACCGGTAATATAGAAGATCGTTTCGTTTTACAAAGCGACTTGAATCTAACTCACCGTTATTTAACTTTTCTAACAGAGTCAACGTCTCTTCATCCCCTGCCTGAGCAACTTGTGCCCAATTAAGATGCTTGCATATAGCATTTATAACATTAACGGGGTTTCAACTCAATAATCTACGTGCGACATTAAACAACCCTTGCGGTATTCTAAGGTAAAATCAAAGTCTTGCATGTAGATCCACCAACGTGCCACTCTAGGTTGGAGATCCTTTTTTTGTTCAGTCATTTTTAACGCGTTACAGTCCGTCACTATGGTAAAATGTTTGAGGTATTGACGAAAATGTTGTAAAGATTTTACTACGGCTAGTGTCTCGAGCTCATAACTATGATACTTTGATTCCGCTGCTACAGTCAATTTACTAAAATATGCGACTACACACTTGCGACCGTCTTTATGTATCTGCATAATTAAACTACCATAACCTATAGCACTCGCGTCAGTGTGTAATTGAGTAGGTAGGTTAGGATCAAATATAGCCAATATGGGCTCGTTAGTTAAATACGAAATAATTTCTTGCCTAGCTTTTTCGTGTACATCGTCCCAACGAAAGAGAACACCTTTCCGAGTTAAAACGGCTATGCAAGCGGCCAGCCAGACCTAGAAATTGGCGAACTTGCTTAACGTTACTCGGTTTTGATGACTTAACCAAGGCCTCAACTTTATATTCGCTCGGTCTAACCTGACCCTGACTGATTATTCTTCCAAGATATTCAATTTCATTCGTGAGAAAATTGCATTTCTTTAAATTTATAGAAAACCCAGCTTCTGTTAGGGTCTTAAGAACTGAGTCTAGTAAAACAATGTTCAGTGAATAGAAGTACGTCATCAATATAAACAAGCACCTTACCCAATTCTATGAAGGATTTAAGAGTTTTACTGATAGTTTTTTGATAAACGATTGGGGCATTTGCAAGGCCATAAGGCATTTTGCAGTATTCATAATGCCCTTCAGGTGTAATCAACGCAGTTTTATGAATAGAATCCTCACTGACACGTAATTGATGAAAGCCTGATACCATATCCAAAGAACTAAAAAAATTGGCTTTACCAAGCATGTCTACATGATCATTAATTAAGGGAAGTGGATGTATAACTTTAATAGTATTCTGATTTAAAGCTCTATAGTCAACTACCATCCTATCGGAGCCGTCTTTTTTCTTTACGAGCAACACTGGACTAGCATATTCTGACTCAGATTCGCGAATGATTCCTTTCTCTAATAAATCCTTAATAATACCACGAACGCATATTTTCTCATCATAAGACATTTTGTACGGTTGATAATATATCGGAACATCACTAGTCAACTTAATCTGCATTTCACTATCCTTAATTGTAGTGGTAGCGGTACCCGATAAAAAGTAATCTGAATACTTACTTAACACGTTCAACAACTGTTCTTTAACGTGCCCAGTAACAGGTGTCAACATATTTTTTAAAACCGAAGCTGAATCTACCTGAGTGACCTTATTAACATAAGCGCTATTATGCAAAATACGCTGCGTATTACCAGTACGTAGATACGCAACACCTTTTCTATTCAAAACGTCAGTACCAATAATTACAGGTACATTCATATGTATTTTATCCACAACATAAAAATCGACTTCTAACGTAATATTATTTAACTGTATTGGTAATGTAACCATAGATGTCGCCAAGACCTCCATACCACCTAAGCCACGTAATAATGAGTTAACTGGTTTAATAGGACATGAAAAATACTTAACTAAATCTGAAATTATAATAGACACGCCTGAGCCGCTATCGATAAGTACATCGACGGGTATATCCAATATGACAGCCGTGACGACATCAGGATTTTTAGGCTCACCCTCATTTTCGCGACAAAAATTAACGCTTCTATTATTTCTAACGCGTTCTTTAACAAAACACTTGCTTTCTGTGTGACCTATTTTTTTGCAAAAAGTACACTTATCAAGTCGGGATTTTATAGAAAAATTACCTCTGCTGTTTTGCGGTAGAATATCTGCTGAGTGGATGGTACCTACCCAGGCTTGCTAATGCAAAGCTCTACCACCAAGTCAATCCATATTTAGTAGTAAAACCATTGATTGATATTATGTGGTCACCGACGTAAGCGGTTGCGTTGCTGTGTCTTTTCTAGCAGGCGCCAACAGTCATTATTAATTAACGGAAACTGCCACATATAAAACTAAATGCCAAAACAAAGGAAATCTAAAATATAACTTTTTATGACAAAAATAGTTAAACAAATGAACTTCATACTAATTCAAATAAAATTTATAACCTTATTCAAACTTCACACCGTACCTAAACTATATTTATGGTCAGGTATAGTTCAAACCAAACCAAGGATCTTGACTGACTATTTGGTGTCTCCTTATAACGGAACGTAACAAAACACTTAATACTAACACTACAGATACTCAATCCCATACAAATATTTGGACATCGCTAATTCGTGTTACTCAGGGGGCTACTTCTTAAATGCATAATAGATGTCACAAGTGAGAACTGAAAAAAGGCGAAAGGTTGTAAATGTAAAAGCTCTAAATTATAGATGCCAAAAAGTTAAGGTATGGTTCCCACGTTCCCAGGCTGCCACTGCGCAATGTTGTACCTATGAAAGGCCTCCCACAGTCATAAAGTCAATTATAACTTACATACATATTGTTTTAAAATACTTATACGCGTTAATTTCTTTATGTGCGACCGATATTGTTTTATTTCCAAAAAATGTGTTTATTGACTTTGTAGGTAATATTCTTTTAATCTGCACTGAACACTTAAAAACAATATTATTAATTTTAGGTATTTTTTGTAAATTATATTGTTCATACATATTTCATACTTTTCCTACGAGTCCGTTTCTAATACAGGATGACTGGAAGTGATACTTAGTATTAAAAAATAAATAAAAAAAAATAAAAAATAAGAATATTTATTCCTCGGACAACAAAAGATCCATAAAGGTTAGTAAAAATTATAAAGGCTTAATAACTAGTGTTAGTACTTAATAACTAAGAGTGACCTCGTAATGTCACACATGTGCTCGAGTAGTGGACAGTCCCCACTATCGGCGATGACCTTCAAGACATTGTTGCGGCTGCCGCGCACTCGCCTTAAAAGTGAGCCTGCCTTCTTGCGGAGTATGGCCGGGAAGCTGTCGACCCCCGCGTGCGCGAACATACTTGAGACACTACAGTACCGCGGCAGCCCCAACAATGCCCTGAAGGCGTTGTTGTATTGAACACGCAAGACTTAAGACTGCTCTTGCACAAAATACATATTTGTATATTTTTGAATTATTATTTACACTGTATTTTTGGTTATAATAAGGTTTTAAATTACAAATATGTCTTCTTTGCTAAAATAAAAAAAAAAAACATAATTATATTTAATTTCAATCACTTCGTGGTAGAGCTTTGTGCAGGCTCGTCTGGGTAGGTTCACCCTCTCGTCAGATATTCTACCGCAAAATAACAGTTACTGGTAGTGTTGAGTTCCGGTTTGAAGGGTGAGTGAGCAGTGTAATTACAGGCACAAGGGACATTACATCTTAGTTCCCAAGGTCGGTGGCTCATTGGCGATGTGTGATGGTTAACATCTCTTACAATGCTAATGTCTATGGGCGTTGGTGACCACTTACCATCAGGTGGCACATATGCTCGTCCGCCTACCTACGTCATAAAAAAAACTACTTTCTTAATGGGGTAGATATATATAAAAAATCTGTTCCCATGTAATTGTTTTTTTTTGTGTTTAATCAAATCCACAAAACATGTTATAGATCATGTTATTCATGGGCGTACTCAGTACTCTTTTGGTCCAGGGGGGGGGGCAATTGAGAGATTTCTTAAGCCATGTCCCCCGCGCTTGTTTTGCCCTACACACAACAGGAGACATAAGGTAAAACAGCAGAGGAAACTATTTTATCTCGCTGGAAAAACTTTATTTACGCGTTTCCACACATGACGTGGGGGTTATATACATCGCCGGTGCCTAGTACCTCAGAGCACCTGAATTCCCAATAAAAACGAGCGATAGCTTCACCGTCTCTTCGGTGGGTGGCTAGAGATCGCTTGTGCACTACCGTGATGCCCCGACTGTTAGCTCGCCTATGCGGGGCCTCCTATCCTAGTTGGGTTCCCGGGATATAGAGAACATAACTCTGCGACGCTTACGGGGGGAGAAGATGCGCATAGCGCCGTCTCCTCCTCGCTCTTCTTCGGCGGAGGCACTCTTCTAACATGTCGCTCCTCGGCCTCATAATATTCTCACAGCCACTCGTCATCCAGCGCCTCTCGTGTCTCCGCCGACTATCACAGGGAATGCCTCTGGATCTGGAGTCCCCATGCAGCACACTCAATCGAGGTGTGGTGCGTCGAGTCCAGTTGCGCACCACACTCGCGGTAAGAGGATAACGAAACAGTCATGTCCGGTAGACACACTTACGTTTACGCTGACGACCTGTCAGTCTCTTTCTTCTCTCATATGTTTATTATTTTATCAAAGCTCGATTATGCTTTTCGCATTCAGTTTTATCATATTATGTTTTGAAATAAACATAAAAAATAATCAAAAAATATATAACGCCATTTATTATCTAAAACTAATTTCATGAGAGCACAATGGTTTAAAAAATAATAAATATTTCTTTTTAATATATCATTTTAATTTGAATATTTTGATTACAATATTTTGTCAGATAGTAGTGTCTCAGTAGTCAATTAGCAGCAGTTGTTGACGGTTTGTAGAAGTAGCGCGCAGTGTGCAGATACGGGCACGTTACTCTTCGACAAATGAGTTCTGAAATAACATTATTATAACTATATTAAATACATCAAATTATCAAACATATTGTTTTTATCTTTTTTTGTAAATATATATATTTTTTAAATAATTAAAATCACAAGCAGTTTTTCGATCTTAAACAATAAAAAATTTAAATTATACTTTTAGTATCACATCTATTTGAATGAAATAAAACCACTCAAGCGTGTATTCATTTAAAGAAATTAGTTTAATGACATATTTTGTAAACATACCCTTTCTCAACGGTACAGTCGACGCCAGAAGCGACGACTCTCAGTTGAGCAGGTAACAAGTGCAGTGACGACAGGTCGAGGACTTGCGCCTCGTCGGAGAGGTTCACTACGCCAAGCACTCCGGGAGAGCCGGGGAGTAATCTGAACACATACAAACAATAAAATAATTCGTGTGACAAAACTATAAACAAAGCGCTTGTCCAAACTTCGATGCTTGTGCTAAAATGAAATCAGAAAATAAAAATTAGAGACAACTTAAACTATTTTAATGAAGGCAGTATGTCTGTCTAACCTGGTGATAACTAGAATAGATTCCGACAAAGCTCGGGTGTCCAAGTCTCCTTCTCTGACCGTCGGGCTCTTCCTCACACTTGCAACGTCTTTGTAGAACTGCAATTGAATTGAATAATTGTATTATTTCCCTATTTGTCATTTGTTTGAACACTTTATAAGATTCGATAGAATGTATTCGTACTTGGTAATGACTCTTCGGGTCGCTAATCTGTTCTGCCAAGTTCACACTCCTGTAGTTTTCGGCGACTGGAAGCCAAGGTTTGCCGCTGATACTGGAAAATCCGGCGTTGCTAGAGTTGTCCCAATGGTAGGGTGTGCGGCACGGGTCGCGGGACTTCTTGTAATAGTTGATAGGGTCGTCAGTGTTGCAGGCCTGGGGGTCTCTTGTATCTATCCAGCTGATCTCGCCGTCGGTCATTCCGATTTCTTCACCCTTGAATTATTTAATATAAATAACAAATAAAATATTGTGCAATAATTGGGGTTTGCCCTTAAACTCCTTAAAAAGCTGTTGTTATATTTACCTGGTAGGTGATAGCGACTCCGGGCAAGAGGAGAGCTAACATGTTCATTGCGTCAACGCGTTCGACTCCTTGGCGAGTGGCCATTCTGCTTTGATCGTGGTTACCATTCTAAAAACAATACGAAATAGCTTTTTTAGTATTTATACTTTATTTTTATTTTATTTGATTAAGTAATACTTACCACCCAGTTTGCTGTCTTCCCGCTAGGCATGTAGGTCATCCATTTGTCAATGACAGTTTTGATTTCCCAAGCGTTAGACGATTTAGTGATATCTCCGAGGAAACTGAAGTTGAAAGGAATCGATCCATTCCTGGTCTTTGTGCCGTAGTAGCGGATCATATTGTTCAAGGTACTGTAGGCCTCAGTCATCATGATCTTGTATTCGCCCTGTTTTGGAATGTACTCGTCCAGGACATCTCTCCAATCATAAACAACTTCGTACGTTTCATCCATGTCCTGGGTGTAGATGTGATCGAGGTATTCGTAGTCGTCTGGGACAGTACCGGGGATTCCTAAAGACAAACAAAATTAAACTCTCCTATTTAGGAATTGACCAATACTCGATAGTTTTACTAATAAGTAATTTTATTTTCTAATAATAATAATTTGTTATTAGTAATATACCTGCTACAGGTTCGTCAGGGTAACGTCCTCCGTAGTTTTTCGGATCAGCTTCGTACAATCTGTTCACGGCGTCCACACGGAAACCAGAAACACCTAAATCCAGCCAGAATCGTAGAACGTTCTAAAAAAGAAACATTATTTTTGGTCACTAATGTCGGTTCAGGTATTTTACTCACGAAAGAGATAAAAGTTAAAGAGACGTGCCTTCATTTCCTCTTGGACTTTGTCGCTACGGTAGTTGAGATCCGGCTGACCGATGACGAATTGATGCAAGTAGTACTGTCCACGCACTTTGTTGAACTCCCATGCGCTCTTACGGAAATTGCTCACCTATAAATTAATTTAAATAATTATTTATTTGCTATAACTTCTGTTTGCATGAATATTCCTTTAAGTCTGAACAACTAAACAAATGAATGATGAGTTAATCGATAATAAGTAGTGTACCCAGTTGTTAGGAGGTTTGACGTCACCAGTCTCAGGATCAGTGACTCCGTCGGTCCAGATGTAGTAGTCCTCGTAGGCGAGCTCTCTTCGCGCCGATCGAACAAACCAATCGCTCTCGTTGCTCGTGTGGTTAGGCACATAATCCAACACAACGCGAATTCCTTTAACATTTAGATTTTGTCTACATTTATTTCGTCCAAAGTATAAATGCTAACACCAACGTATTATGTTAATTTATTATTTTTGTTCTTATCATGTGTTACTACTTCAAATGAATTTAAAACTAATAATACTGTTGTATAAAAATAATTGGGCATAGGCAATTATTTTGATTTATTTGTAATGAGCAAGTTATGTAAACATTGCCAAGGAGTATGAACAATCGCTATCATTTGAGCTGATTACGGATAATGGTTCGGAAGAATAATTATTGTTCCATTATATCTACAGCGTTGAATAATTTCGAATTTATTTATTTAAATATATTTTAAGTATAATATAAAAAATACACATAATCTGCAGGTGTGGATAAATTTATTAACAATTAACGATGGCTCTGCGGCCATGTTCAATCCCGGCAATCTAACATTTTATAATAATGTTTTGTTTACTAAATTTTCTGTTCTGTAAGCTCCGAATAGACTTATTCAGTACGAATAGGTATGTAAAATTAAAAATATGTAAATTTGAAGTTTTATCTTCTTAGCTTATAGTAAGTTATATTTTTTAAATAAATGGCTAATATATATTACCCAAACTCTTGGCCACACTCATGAGTCTTTGGAAGTCTTCCATAGTTCCGTACTCGGGAGCGATTTTGCGGTAGTCTGTGATGTCGTAACCGAAGTCGTACATCGGAGACAGGTAGATCGGGGATAGCCATATTGCGTCAAAGCCAGTTTCTTTCAGATACGGGAGCTTCTGAGTTATGCCTGAATAAATTTAAAGCGCTTTATGAAAAAATAAAGAAAATATAGTATCGATTTTGTTTTAAGAAAATTTCGAACTTTTTTCTCAAAAAGATATTTGATACCAAAACTTAAGAAAAGAGATGTAATAGGGATTGAAGTATATTATATTCCCGCTCAATAATATTAATTAGTAAATAATTTATCCATGTTGTTTTATTTCAAAGAAGTAAGTCATTCGCATTTAATGTTCTTTAAAAAAATAACTCACCATTGAGATCACCGATACCGTCACCGTTGCTGTCCTTAAAGGATCGCGGATAAATTTGGTAGATTAGAGCAGTTTTCCACCAGTCCAAGTCCACGGCCGACGCGGCGGTCGCCACGAACAACAGAAGGATCGCTACACGCATTACGATTAGGATCCAGGCGACGTGTTTAATGCTCAGCGCCGACTTAACAATAATGCCGGCAGTACCAAACACTTCCTTTAATATAGAACTAAGATGAAGTGCTTACCTACCTATTTACGATAATGATCAAATGCAATTTAAATTGTTTGTTTTGCATATTGTTTTTATCTCGACTCATACGAGCGAATCACTTCTCGTATCTTTCAAGTTAGGTAAAACCCAATGCGTAAGTATAACAATTATTATAATATAACAATTTAGTAAAATAATTTTGTGATTGTAAGTACTCGTACCTATTAGATTTAATAAACCCATTCGTACCTGTTTTATTTTCTTAAATAATTTGTCCAGACTCTTACCCCTCAATGACGTAACAATTTGAGGTAACTCATACTTCTTTTAACGATTCTCTCACAAGTCGGCTGTTTTTCGATATTTAATTTTTATACTAGATTTTCGAATCTAAAAATAATAATCACTTGGGCTACGAATCTTTACTTAGTATACAATATTTAAACATTCCCCGATTATAGTATACGATTCTTCTAACATTTTAGAGGTTCTTAGGATAAAAAAAGTATGCGATCGGAGTTTTTTCAATTATCGTAATAAATGCAATGTGGTTCAACGTAAATTTCGTTACCGACGCCGGACAACTGAGAACGTTTAATCTGGTTAAATCTGAATTTATTCTCCTCGTGGATAGTCGTTTGTAACCATATTGTAATGTGAAACAGAGACAGCATAATAATACACACGTTAACACGTATACACTCACATACAAACGACTGAAATATCTTGGCATAGCAACGCAATGAAATATAAGGATTGATTTATAATTATTATTAAATCGATATAATTTGGAAAACTATGAACAAAAATGGGTAGAAAACAATAGCACTTGTTAAAAATATGGGTTGTATATTCTTCATTGAAGATAAATTAGTATGTAAATAATCCTCTATTGTAGTGAGTCAACTACAATAAAGGTTTATTTAAGAAAAGAATAGGGAACGACCGTTTTTTATTTTTAACTTTTTTTACAAAGCAAATTTTATTATTTTATTTACACTACACTACATACTGTACTGACTTACACTACATAGTATAAAATAAAACACTTTTTGGGAAATTACCTTTATTTAAGTAACATTTTGCTTGAAAACAAGTTTTAAAAATAATTATTGTACATACACGATGAAAACATTTGATTTAAGTATTTTAAATATTAGTCATATGGAGATCGCAAAATGGAGGAGAAGGTTGGAATCTTAAAAATATAATATTATCACTTTATAGAAATTCCAGAAAGAAATCAGAAGACCACGAAAGAGGAAATTGTATTGAATAAACACTTAACCATATTCCTATGACACGAAACTTTTTATCGTACACTTCGATCAACAATACTACTAGATAACGCGTCACGAACCAAAACAATACTCAAAGTCAAATGTGACACCGACCATAAAATGAAGAAAACGATTTAATAATTTAAACCTAAAGTATGCCTAGTTCCCGAGCAAAAAGTGCGGTTTAGATTGTATTGACATTCACTTACGATCTTACGCCATGAATGACAGAAAGACAGGAAATGTACAATAACGGTTGTTCTATATTCAACCTTATTGCCTTAGTAATAAGTAATGATTGGGGCCATACTAATTTGAAATAAGCTCACAAACGTCATTGTGTTCTTACTTTTCGAGCCGTTTTTGAATCGCTTACTGCTAATCTAGTACATTATTGATCGAAGATCGTACATAACATACTTATGCATCGTTTATTATTATTTATGTTAACGCAATGATTATCAAACACATTCCTCTCGATATAAATCTTAATGTAATATGATAATAAATTCGCGAAAAAAGTTCTATCGAAATCCATTCAATTCCAATCACAAGTACCTTGAGAGGGCAAACATTTCCACAAATTGAAGACAATGATTAAGTAATCGCAATTAAGATACCTCATTTCAAAATATTATTTTACTAAATAAATATGTATATAACGTTTTTCAATTTTCACATATGAAAAAAAAACTCGTCTTGTAACCATTAAAAAATATGTTTTATGGTTTTTATTGGTTACAGTACGGTAACGGTATGGTTAGAATATAAAGTCTCAGGTTATGACTACAAACATGAAAAAATATATTTTTAATCTCACATCTTAAAAATAGTCATAACCAACTAAATTATTCAAGTTGATTTTACATCCTTATTAACATGATATAAGTTTTTAAGTATTTGTGAAATAAAAAAAAAATGCAGATTTATCATTTTCTTTTTCCATATACATAGATGTAATAAATATACACTAAAATATTTGAATGAGAAAAAAAAACAGTGATTTGTTGTACACAAATTAAAAAAACACTGGCATACAAATTAAAAAAAAATTACAAATTGTCAAATGAGCACAGTCAATTTTAAAACTTGCAATAAAACTTCGTTAATTAGACTAAACTACATCTAATTAAATCGAATATCTATATACTGTAGAAAAATTTGTACCGATTGACGTACACAATTGATTTGTACTCAAAACATAGTAAGTATTATCTCTACAGAAACGTCACAGAAAAGTTGGTCGAAAATAGTACACAATCTACAAAAATAGTTCAGTTCGCTAACATGCATTATAATATATTATATTAAATATAACGTACGGAATGGACATCGACTAACATCAATATGTACTTAATTTTCGTAATTATTTGTAAAAAAAAAAAAACATTCATTACCACGTAATCGATATTATCTAATTGTACGGAAAGTTACCATGTTATATGTATTAATTTAACTTTATATTTTGGAATACGTACTTTATGTTTATGACAATAAGGTTGATATAGCAAAAGTTATCTATTAGACATACGTTTGACGCTATTTGAAAGAACTTGCATATAATATTGATAAGGTAGAGCAAAGATCCGAGGTCAATTACTTATAAACGGTTATTTAATTTTATAATTATGTTACGACGTGTCCAGTGTTACCTCACTCAATGACGTCAGATGCGTCCATACAATTATCGATTTAAACAATAATTATATAGAATCGTTAAACTTATGATATAAAATAAGCACCAGTAGCTCAACGATAGAGGCCGTCGAAGCATGTGAAAGTCACAGATTCCATTGTTAATCACTTACGGCCGAGTACTGAAACGTAATTCAAAATGAAGTGGGACTTAATTATTTGGAACGTCATTAATATCAAAATTTAGTATGTGAAATTTGAAATGAATGGCGTTCCAAATAATTAAGTCCCACTTCATATGTGAAAGACGTTTCAGTATTCGGCCATTAGAGTATTTACGTTTACTTATTAAAAAAAAAGTTAGGAACTTACTTTATAAAATGCTCGGCACCTGTTTCAAACACAAGTACCTAACTTATTTAAGACAATACAACTTAAGAGAAGCGAACAATATTTTACAAAAAACACTTACGTTGTCTTTTAGGAAGACAAACGGCCTTACATACAAACGTTGTTTAGCGGTGATTCGGTGAACAATGTCTCCCCTTCTTTCGAATGCCAAATCAATTATGATAGAAAGAGACAAATTAATGTAAATAAACTGCTACCAATCAACTTTTATACGTAAGGCCGAAAGAGTTTAGCAGTTCGTTATTATGATTCAAATAAAATCAATTACAAAACTGAATACTGAGTAGTAAGGAACTCGGATTACATTCACACTGAACTATCACTTTCCTAACATTTTAACCACTTCGTAATATCTACATAATTTACCGAACATTCGGAGATATTAAGCTCTCTACACACCAAAGCCACCGGCCCGGCGCCGGCGGCTTTAAACGCAATTACAATTATCACAAACCAGCCCGCCGCGTAAAGCCGCAGCTTCGGTGTGTAGAGGGCTTTACTGTGACATGAGACTAAAATCTTGAGATGAAAATTTTTAAAAAGTAATTAAAATCTAAAAATAACGTCATTATTACTAAATAAATATAATAATTAATTTTTAACAATTTTCATCTCGATCGGCGATCATTCGATTTAACAATGTAAAATTATATTATTCAAATTCGCTACCTACATACAGCTTCGTCTCCACAAAAGGATTAATTATTGGCGACATATTGTTTCGTCAAGACGAGTTGGCGACAAAATCTTGTGGTATTACTTTATTTCGACACCAAAAATGGTTACCATGCTATGTAATCAGTTGTCTATCTGTGTAACAACAGACTGACAACTATTTCAGTGGAAACGCACCATAATGCAGATTCTTGTAGACATATATTTATTAAAAGATGTATATTTTATTTAAAACATTAAAATAACGAAGGGTATTTATTACTTTAGTCCATCTGGAAGGGAAGGTTCGCTGCTATTCTCGGTTTCTTCTTCCTTTGAGGTTTCGATGTGGTTTGTTGGAACGGAATCTTGGAAAATAAATACAAATATTTTAAATTATTATAATTATATGTATATATATAAAAAAAAATATATAGAATAATATTTGCAAACGACGTATCCGTTGAATTAATGAGCCGCTTACAATCGATTGAATATTTTTGTTAGTGGCTCAGCGTCTACTTAAAATATCTTTGGGAGGTGGAAAGTGGAAACGGTTATAGTCATTGCAACCAATTGTGACAACAACTAAGACAAGTCAAAGTAATGAAGACTGAAAATTGAAGAGGCTTTTTTTAGAATTCGAGCAGCATTGACTCTCTCACTCCGACGTCTACTGTCGTGCTTCGAGCCGAATCATAGCCACTCGATTAAATGAATATTTGGCAGGGCGTTTGGCACTCACGGCGACGGCGGGCGGCGGCGCGGGCGCGGCGGGCGGCGCGGGCGCGGGGGTGCGCGCGCTCGGCCCGCTCGAGCCCGGCCCGCGCCGGGACCTAAGGACGAGTTTTGAAAAAATTAATAACTATTTATGCTAATACTAAACTATTTATATTAATAACTACCTATTGCTCACGAGTGAGCCCTGCAAAGCTAAGCATCTTAGGAATCATGCGACTGGCGTAAAATGATAAGAGTTTTTAAAGACCAGGCTCGGGTTGATGTGGTTTTCAATTTTTCACAAATGATTTATTTACAGTATCAGGCCTCTTCTATCTCTTTTTGAGGAGAAGGTATTGGAGCATATTCCACCACGCTGCTCCAGTGCGGGTTGGGAATATAGATATAAGATTTCAAAATATCTCAAAAATAAGTTACCTTTTGTATAGAAAAATAAAAAAAAACTTTATCCCGTTTTTATTTATAAAATAAGCTATATACGAATGACATTAAATGTAAAAAAATATTATGTTAAGACATCAATAAAATAAGTTAAAAACCAATTAATTTTAAAAATATTGCTTTCTTTACATTGCAATATTCTAGGTACTTATTATCATTGGGCGCCATACAACACTGTTATTAAGTATATCTTGAAGAGGTTTTAATCGTTAAAATGATATGATAACAATTTTCTTTAAATTCTCAGTACTACGTCAGGACAATTAAGTAAATCTTTAATCAAGTGTTTACATTTAAAATCTTTTAAGCACTTGTCGAGTATCTTTAGCCAATTTAAGATTGACATTTGTTTCAAAAATGTATTATATAATTTCATAATATTAATATTTTCATAAAAAAATTTAAATATTTCTTTGATAGCACTACTTAATTTTGTAATGAGGAGAAGTCTACCGTTAAAAGTTTTCTGTACTATTTAAAATCTACAATTTATTTATACGACGATTTTTTGCAAAATTAACTTACTGTTTGGCAATATAAGTAAGTAGTGTTGTCACGTAACAAAAATAAGAACATTTCTCTTATATTTAAAAAACCGAGATGGCCCAGTGGTAAGACCGCGTGAATCTTAACCGATGATCGTGGGTTCAAACCCGGGCAAGCACCGCTGAATTTCATGTGCTTAATTTGTAATTATAATTCATCTCGTGCTTAACGGTGAAGGAAAACATCATGAGGAAACCTGCATGTGTCAAATTTCACTGAAATTCTGTCACATGTGTATTCCACCAACCCGCATTGGAGCAGCGTGGTCGAATAAGCTCCAAACCTTCTCCTCAAAAAAAGAGAAGAGGCCTTAGCCCAGCAGTGGGACATTCACAGGCTGTTATTACTTACTCTTATATTTATTCGATTTTAGGAAAAACAGTGTTCCGTGTGTTTAAAACAAAAGAACACACTCATTAAACAGATTAGTTAAATTAGATGACCTTAAAAAAATAAGGTCAGTAGCCATAGTAATAAACATTGTAAATACTTGGAATTCAAGAATCTCTAAGATACTTAAGAATTAATACTTTGCATCAAAAATTATATATTCCTCAATAACAAATCATTCTTATTGATATTAAACGTTTAACCAAAAATACTCACCGTTGTCCCGTCTGCACTTGCAGTGGTACGAATGGGTTGCTCAATTTATCCGCGTTGCTTGTGCTCTGAGTGACTGCCGCATTGACAACGGATTGACTTGGCGTCGGGATCGTTTTCATATTCTGTCGATAATAATTAAAAAGTAACAAACAATACTTTTAACTGAATTTGCAATATAACCCAAACGACGTTTGTAAATTTATACAAAACATACATTAACGAACACAAGAAAATAAAGATATGTTAATGCGTACTAAAGAAAAATTTCATCACTTTAATATTGTGTAAGTTTTATAGCATATTCCGTTGAGCGTGCGATGGTGCGTGACATGACACAGGGAAAACCATCCACCAGCACCGAAAATCTTCTTTATCAGTTTTGTTAATATAAATTTGAAACTATGTATAAAATAAGATGACTGAATGTCAGTGTACCTGTGAGACCTGCGCGGCGGGCGGCTGCGTCCAGGCGGGCGGCGGCAGGTGCGCGGGGAACACGCTCTCCGGCACGAAGTTCGGGAACGGCGGCTGGAGGGGGGGGGGGGGGGTAGAGTATTATTTACCGTCGTTCAGTTCGAAGGAACACTCGATATCTAGATTTATACTTCCGAAGAAAGTCTTGTAAAATCTAGTCACCATATGTTTTAGACTTATACTAAACTAAAGCAGTAACATTTATATCCCTGTTAAGGAATTGAGGTGAATTCATTAAAAAATAAAGACTAGCTTTGATTGAATCTGTTGGAGGGAAGTTAAATAATAGCTTTTAAAAATTAGTCTATGAATAGAAGCTTTGAATACTTCATCAAAGATAGCAAAGATTATCTACAAATCTACGTAATATAAAATTACTCTTTAAACTGACCTTGAACGAAGAGTTAGTCCACTCCTTGTACGGCTGAGGCTGAGGTCGATTGTATGAGTTATCTTTACGCCAAGTCTGTTGTTGAGGTCTGTACAGGAAAAATGTTTAGTCATTAGAATTCCGCACCGAAGATCATTTATTACCTGCTCCAAGTATTTTTAGGATAAGCCCTAATGGAATGGGCCGTATGATCAATACGTCGCGTGTAAAAACCGTTAGCAGTAGCAAAACTATCGACGTAAACTACTTTTGTATTATATAAATTTATGCTACAAAACGAAATGTGCTAATTTGTCGTACTCTTGAGTGATTATGAGCTTAAGCTGGCTAATAATAGTTTTAGATGTGTGCTTATTTCTAATGATTCTGATCGTGTGCTCTAACATATTATATTACGTTAAAATATTTTTATGCCATGATATAATAAAGCGCTGTGTTCGTTTTCTTGCGTTACAATATTAGACAAATGCAATTTAAAAGGTGAACCGAAAATACATATATCACTGCGTATAATACTTGAAGACGCCAGTGAAACCTAAAATATGCACAATCCATTTATATTAATTCTAAAGAAAATATTTAATTTAATTTTCCTTTACACCAATAAAACGTATACTTGCATATTTAGCTTTTATTGTTATTATTCATATTTTTTCATTCAAAAAATTTTATTTAAAATATTAAGGTAAAAGGGTAATAAGGCCACTGAGTCACTACCACTGCTCCAAGTGTTGGACATGGCTACGGGTAAAATATATTAATAAATTACACTGCATCACCAAAAATGGTCGACTCTATATGTACACCTAGTGGTGTCTCATTTGATCACCTGTATATTACATATAAATAATGTTTAATTATAATATATTTTGCCTTTTAAATAATTTTTTAAAACTTTATCTTATATACTTTAATTCCTATTCTTCTTATTAGGTTCACTCCATGTTTCAATGTAAGAGTGGAAATTTTGTTGGCTTATGTGAGACTTATTTTTAAAATAAATAAAAATGCTGATTGGGAAGTATCTACACAAGACGGGGTATATATACAGTCTTAATGTTACTATTTACACTACCAATCTTGAAATATCAAGGTATAAATATGCAGGTTAATGGTATTGAATACTAACTTATTATTAGTATAAATCTTATAATATGTTTATCAAACCGTAAAATGCTTTCTAAGACATTTGACTTGATGATTGTATTATGGCATTGGTTATACCTACCACACCTATGTAAATTACATAAATAAATGTATATTATACATAACATTTTGATTTCCGGTCAAGCGGTCGATTCATTTTCTACTTACATATGATAAAAAATACCTTCCACAAATAAAGACATCTAATTAGAAAGCGGGAATATTCAATCTAACTACATTTTTATTACTTCTTACCCAGAAAACAAATTCCAGAATGGATGGTTAATGCTGCATGAAACATTACTGTTCTTTTATTATAATACCTACACTTTTACTGTGTAGTCTACTATATCTTTTAGATAGTGACACTTTTTTTCATTAAATGTTATGTGCAAGATTAATCGTACATTTTTTCTAATGTAATTAAAATCTTAACCGATGCTTGCAGGTTCAAATTAAGGCAAGCGTATCTGAATTTTCGAAGAAAACATAAACATAAAGGAAATCGTAATGAGGAAACCTGCTTGTGTCTAACATCATTGAAATACTGCCACATAAGTTTCCACCAACCCGCTTTAGAGTAGTGTGGTGGAATAAGCTCTTAACCTTCTCCTCAAAAGAGAGAGAAGGCCTTAGCCAGCAGTGGGATATTTACTAACTGTTCATTTGTTAAACTTAAGTGTACGCTGGGAATATGTAAATTATAAAATATTTACATAACATTGTTTTTTTAATAAAAATAAAAACATTTCAAGCGTTATCCATGCATTTGTCATTAATAATAAAATATATGTATATCCAATCCATTATCCATAGTTGTTATGTACAATTAATAGAAAAAATATCCACCATAACATGTTTTTTAAAAGTCTTTCATTTATTTTTTCTATAGGCATTTTATTATTAATGTTATAGTTTATGGTCACTCTTGTATAAATAATATACATATTATGATAATAACTCACTTGTTCGGGGAGGAAGTGGCCGGGTAGTCGTTTTTAATGCGCCAACTCGAGTTTGGTTCTTGATGATTTTGTGTCTATACATTAAGAGGATTACAATTATTTAATAGTAATTATTACAATGTTACATAATCATTATTTTTATATGCTTATTACTATATCCAGTTATTACAGATGATACAATCTATATAAAACGTTAAAGAATCTTTAATTTTTTGTAGAAGACACAATGCAATTTCAGGCCACCATGTTGTTGGTGGGAAGAAGGTTAAGTTATCAATTCATTATTGGCGCGACTTGTGTGATTTGTTTAATTTTTTAAGAGTAATTGAGAAAGTAATCAATATCAATTTGTATCATTTGGTGTTCTAATTTGATAAAGACCTAATCATAGTTTTTACAAAATTCATCACTTTTGGATAATAAATATACTAAATATATAATATACCTTATTGTTCTTTTTGCTGGCTTCTGTTTCACTTTCGCTTATCTTGAGCAAACTTCTAAGAAGATTTGTAGCGTTGTCTTGCGGCTAAAATAAGAAATAAATATAAATAGCTTCATAAAAAGGCTGTATTGAGCACACCATTTTGATACATTTAATAATCATTATTAATGTATAAAACAAGAAAATGTAGATAAAATAATCAAAAATTACGGCTTTTGCAAATATATGCAATTACAGCAGTACAGTTGGCAAAAAAGTAATAGATTTCAAAAGGCTTTGTTTATAATCATTAGTGTTTTGTGCAAGCCTATCTGGATAGGTACCAACCTGTCATGAAATACTCAACCGTCAATACTTAATCTTTAAAATCTATGAAGCCTTTCAAATAAATATTAATTAAATGTTAAATGTACCTGAGGTGGTCCATTACTCATATTGTTGTTGGTTACGTTAGTCCTTGTTTCTGCGACAGGAGTCTTTAGTTCTCTCGGAGGACTGCGAAACACAAGTAATTAAAAGTAGATTTAATCTTAAAGTCACTCATAACAATATTCATCGAAAGCTTTCAAAAGAAAATGATTTTAATTGAATTATTTAAAATATTGTGGTGGAAAAACAGTAAAGGAGTGTTCGTTTCGTGTTACCTGTAACTAGCGAAGGCGGAGTTCTGTCCGTCGCGCCGCAGCACCGTGGGCGCGCTGTACGAGAAGGGCTCCGTCTCGCTCACCGCCTCGCGCAGCTTCCGTCCTAACGATATGTTGAGCAGATTGTGCGGCATCATCCTGGTCGGAGAATTAATTTGCATTTTGAAATTAGAAATAATAAAGGGACTTATCGTTACACTTTTTTTCGTTCGTGAAAGTAATAAATCAATTTCATTACTTGATATAAATCAACAATTATTAAATACTAGCTGATACCCGCGACTTCGTCCGCGTTGCTTGATATATTAACAAAGTTTTCTTATGTACGAAGGAAAAAACATCAAAAAGATCGCAAGCAAAAATATACTTTTTTAAACATACATCACTGAACACGCAGTGCATATACAAATCGTTGTTTCTTGAAACTTTAATGACTTTTTATTAAATGAAGATATCGCAATATTTTTTGATGAGGGCCAAGTGTCTGTGAAAATAAAATTTAGAAAATTTCATTGAAATCTATCCAGTAGTTTTTCCGTGATGCGCGCACAACTGCAGACCTCTATCATTTTATTTATTAAATATTAATAATATTAGTACGTGATATAGAAATACAGCTACTGAATCATCATTATTCTATTAAATGATCATATTAGATTAGTTATAATAGAGTTTTTTTTATAATAATTATTCACTAACACACAGTCGATAAAACGTCAGTGAAGGTACCTGTAGAAGCGCGGCTCCGGGAAGAGTTCGGCGGCGTGCGCGGCGGCGCAGGGCTCGTCCAGCAGGACGAGGTAGGAGGGCTGCGCGTTGAGGCGGTCGGCCAGGCGCACCGTGTTGTGCGCGGCGGCGCGCAGCACGCCCGCCACCGTGCCGCGCGCGCCCCGCGCCGCGCCCGACACGCACACCACGCGGTCCAGCAGCCGCGCGGGCCCCGCCGCACCGCCCGCCGCACTCCCCGCCGCGCCCGCGCCGCCCAGCTGCAGCTCCGCCTGCAACAGTATACTCAATTTAGAGCTAAACGAAAAATACCTCTTGACTTCATATTAATTTATTTTTTATTATTTTTAGATAATTGTCGTCAAAGGTAATTTCTTCTCGGTACCGTCCCTCGATATGACTTTCGGTGGAGATTTTTTCATTTAATTAGTAAATCATAAAATCTGGCAGACATTTATGCCTTTATTTTTGGTCAAATAATAAATTTATCCTAAAAAAAAATAACAGGGCAAGAGTAGACGGTAAAAATGAGCTTATATAATTACTATTTAAAAGTAATCGTAGGTGTATACCTGATCAAAATATATTTTAATTTGGATGAAAATAAACGCTACCTTATAGAGCAGGTTCCACTTGACGTGTAAGGTGACGTTCTTCTCCTGCCCCTTGAGCGCCTGCAGCTGGCGCTGCAGGTCGTCGCACAGCGCGCGCATCTCCTCGGGCTCGAGCGCTTCGGAGCCGCACTCGCGCCGCTCCGCCCCCGCGTGCGGCTGGCTCTTCAGCCACTGCACCACGTCCTGCGGCTTGTCCTTGCTGTCGAAATATACCATTCGTACTTTAGACGCGTTTAACGACCTATTACTTTATTAACCTATTCACTGAGGCGTCGAATTCGCTATCGTATTCATCCATCATCTTAATACACACGCCCTACCCGACATCCTGCGGCCAGAGATCGCTCTCGAAGTACACGTCGCAGTTGTTCGAGTACGTGAGCTTGTCGAAGAGGTCGGGGAACTGCATCGCGTAGTTCTTGACGAGATTCACGCAGCGCTCCGAGTACAGCCACGAGTTGCTCAGCTTGCAGCGACGAGTGTATCCCGATACTTCTTGGTTCTGTACGATACATTGTTCAATATTATATATTGTTATTATTATTATATTATTCTTTATAAGGCAACAAAACATAACCACCGATCGACGTGCTCTTTACGCTCGCGCTTATTATATACAAGCGGCCTTTTGCATAATTTCAAAATATAAATTACAGTTTGCCATATAATTAACATGACCATTATTCTACAAAGCCGGTACCTAATACTATATTACAAAATTAGATAATATTATACATGGTTCTTATGACAAGCAATACAAAAAGTATGAAACATAGTTTATGTTTAACAGTCGGTATTGACAAGTGTACCTTTTTATTAAACTTAAGGTTTAGTCCCACGTTGACTTTGCTTTGCCCCTCAGTAGCCAAATCGTTCCGCTCGCCCAGCACAACCAGTATTGTACCCGTTATCCGAGACAACATCTGAGTTGATATGCCTGAAACATAATATATTATTGTCACATATTTTACTGACTAGACACCCTGCCATCGAGTTTCTTTTTTATTTAGAATTATTAACTCCTATAATTTATGCCGATTTATTCAAATGTAAAATTGTAGTGCGAGACCTTTTTGACGGCGAATAGCCAATGCAGGAAAGTTTATGTGTGTGCAAATAAACTTATTATCTATTTGCCAGCATCAATAGTCTATTGAGACACGGCCTGAGAGAGATAAGGTGCGGTTTCAACGCCTGTTCCAATGACAAGAGGAGTAAAACAAACAAACAACATAACATAATTGATTGACATCTAAAATAGTTTATCGTTTTCATTACAGAATTATGAAAAACTGGCGTTAAACTGTGAGTAAAAGTTGTCGGAACTTAGTAATACTAAAGTGGATAAAAATAATAATTAAGTGGAAAATGTAAATCTAAGTTAAAGTCTGTGTGACGTGGTGTGTGTAGTGTGTGGGGTGGCGATCGCACCGCAGGCGGCGGCGGCGTGGTGCGCGGCGCGGTAGGCGCAGACGGCGGGCTGCAGGCGCGGCCGCGGCTCGGGCTGCTCGCGCACGCACACCTTGATGCGCCCGCTGCGCAGCGTGTCCGCGCTCACCACCTGCCCACAGACACACTATTATGTAACGATCTATCTAATAATAATAATACCACTTATTGTTGCTTTCTTAGCCGCGATTCTTCAAAATTTATTTTTTAATTGACAAGAATTTATTTAGTAAAATGTTGATACACATCACAGTCATGTTGATATATGTGTTATCGCATCTACTGATGTCTGGTTGGTTTGCTTAAATTTTTTATAAAATTATAGAAGTAATTACCTAAAGACAAGCATCACTACTTTGCAAACCACATATAAGCAAAACAATAACGGTTATATACGACATTATCACTTTTTTATTATTTCAAGTACATATAAATAAGCTGGTAATATATAGAAAAAATATCTGTCACTTACGGTGGCAAGACAGCCGTAGTATTGTCCTTGCGTCAGCAGAAAGACGTGGTCGCCGGGCGGGTAGGCCTGCTGCGGCGTGAGGTATCGGACGGGCGGGCGCTGTAGCGCTCCCGGCAGCGTGGCCAGCGTGGCCTGCAGCGCGTACCCGCAGCTCACCTCGCACCACTGCTCCTCCAGCGCCATGCTCACGTTGTCCTCCACCACGTACTTATAGCCTGAACATATACGAACGTAAAATGCGAAACATAAACGTACGGTATATAGCCTGAATCTAGAAATGTGGAAAACTAAGCGATGTAAATAAAAAACATTTACAACGTTGTTACAATACGTAGTAAGGACGTCTCTAACTGATTAGTTTACATTTTTACCTTATTAATGCACTAAAAAGCTTTCTTAATATTATATTTGTTTTACATTATTTATCATACCTTTCAAATTTAAAGCGTGAACTATAACGTTGACTTCTCCCAATTCTATGCCGAGACGATTCATGTTGCTGTAAAAAGGATATATCATATATAATTATTTTAAAAAGACAACTGTTATCATGTTTCAGCTTTTTCAAATCAAGAGCCGATTTGGAGGTTTTTTATTATAATAATTTATCAAGGGTATATTGAATTTACATATTGTCTGAATCTATTAATTGTCATATTGTAGAGTACTACATTACATGAATGTTTTGTAAAAATAAACCAATGCTCTCTCGCTTGATACATACTGCTCAATGATAGTTGACCGCTCAGATATCCACTGCTTATGCAAGTTGCCAACGTTCGGCTCTGTGGAGAAGCTGACGCCGTCCAGGTTGTTGTTCTGCTTGTCGATGTGATGAAGACGCAACTTCTCATTCGATACCGATATCACTCTGCAATTGTATCACAGTTTTACAGATAAGATGTATGCTTGGCAATATTAAGCTAAGCATAGGGGTAGTGGTTGGGCTTGTGGGCAGGGCCAACCACTTATCATAAGTGGTAATACTATACTGCCTTCCTTTGAATATAAAATATCCAATTGAAAATAAAATATGCTTTTTATCTACTTATATTTATTTCCTTTTCTTCAGACTGCTTTGTTTGCATTATATTAGGTCCAAAGTTAGTATAAAATTTTTATAATTTCTTAGGTCACTCACTTGGCCTGTGTGAGATGCGGCCAGCCGACCCATATGGTCTTGCCCAGGAGCTTCCGAGCAGCGTCTTCTAATAGAGGGTCTGTGGTTTCGGTTGGAATTATTTCCACTATCATACTCTCGTTACGAGACGGTTGATCGAAAACCTTTACTTTGCATTTCTTTAGACTCGTCTGGAATTCAAAAAATAAAATTGGTTAATTTTTCTTTGTTTAAAACCAGTTAGAAATAGCTCAGCTTGTTTCTATATAGATTGTTTCTGACAATTATATGTAGATCACATTATTATGAAATGATGTAAAAAAAAAGCTCACTCAAATATTTCACAAGCAAATAAATTAACTATCTTAATATAAATAATTCTATACAATTTAACATAATGTAAGCGTTACTGTACACAGTGTACAGTTGCGTAACAATTACTTGATGTAAGCCATTTTGTTTCAAAAGTATTAACTTTATCAGTTATGATGTAGCAATTTCAATCTTGGGGGTCTTGCCTTTATATATGTAGAAATCATTTGTGTCCTACTAACCAAGAATGGAATCAAATCTTCGAAATCGAATTAACATTTCAAAAACAGAAATGAAAAATATGGCATATTTTGTTGTTTCAATAAAATATTTCAATAGTAAAACAAGAATAAATATTGTAAATAATAAATTTCAAATTATTTAAAAGAAACATGATACCAAACATTTTGTAATAACTTTATTTGATAACATACCTTGTATTTCAAATGTCTCATGGTGGGGAAGCCGGGGTACAACAACTCTCTGTCCACATTGGGCAACATTCCCCTCTTGAGCTCAGTATCAGGGACATCGAGCTCATTTCGCCAGACCGCTAATTCTTTCGCGTGATTCTGAACTATTGGTGAGAAATAATCTGGTGCAACTTCTGGACCTGCAATATAAATTTATTTTATAACCATTTTTCTTATTTTATTAAATTATCATATACATTATGGTATCCCTCGCCCTAAGAGTCTAATAAAATACTATATATTTTTTTTTCTATTTAATCTAAATGTAAGTTTAATCTAAAATGACATTGGTACTGTATGTACCATGTTACGCCAAATGTTATGTCCATTGTTTTGTTTGGTGTAATGCATTTTATAAGTTACTCAACATATTTTTGTTGTGACATATTAGAGCAAAGTGTCTATATTTTCATTTAAATATCAACCCACCTAAGTTTTCATCAGTCCTTGTATATACAAGCATAGGTCCGTGTGTGTTGCGTTTTAGTTCCTCTTCTGTTAATCTTTGATAGCAAGGCGCCATTGCGGATAGAAGGTTTGTCTACAAAACGAATGATTTATTATATAATAAAAAAGTATGATTTGTATACATACAATGTTACCTAATGTGATGTTTCTTTTCACTGATTATAAAATCGGCAAGACGGTTGCCGGTCTATTGCTAGCTTATAAAGCGAAAGTTCTGTGTTCAAGCCCCGGGTCGGTTATAAAAGTTGATTTTTTACTGTTTAGGAAATTCTCACTGCCTTGGAAAGCACATAAAGCCGTCCGATTGGTCCGTTTCTTGAACTCTCTTCAGTTGTGTCAGATTGTCACCGTATCGGATATAACAGTCAGACTGGTTACACACGCAAATGAGCAGTATATATATAGCTCACTATGGTATGGTCACTGTAGTCGAAATCATTTTATTTTTAAAAACACTCGAAGATTGCATCATTTGTGGTTATAGTTAGACTATGTGTACTGCAATCGCGTTGAAATTGTAAATATAAAAATTGTTAATTATTACATTACTCCTTCTGCCTGAGCTATAGAAACTAGCATTGTAAACCGTTACTGTGCTGCCAAACAATGCATCTAAGACTATGTCTAGACACTAGGCCTGTTATAACACTGACTTACTTATGATTATGATGATTATACCAGAACATGATACAAAGTATTTGTTTGTTTGGTGTAGGATAATTGGTTGGTCATTACTCAAGTAAAGTGTGTGATGTTTTTAAATGAATACTTGCCTCATCAATGAACGGTATCAAAACTACAGCCTCCCAGCTGTTCTTTTTGCCATTGAGGTCAGTTTCAAACAGTACCGGGTAGTAGTGGACGATGGGAGAATCTTCATCTGTCATCAGATCATGAAACGGCGTTGGCAGCAAATGTTTGCTTGCTGCTGGCAACACCGCTAAAAGCTACAATAAGCATAATTCTTATAAATGTGAATATATATGTTATTTATAGAAACAATCTTCGGAATCTATTCCTTAAATCCCCTTTCCCTTGATCCAAATCTCGGCAACCTATTATTACGATTGAGTCAGTTTAATTTTAATCAGGATGAGGTAACAACTAGACAGGCAGAGTTAGGCTGCCTGTCCACCGGAGCGGAGCGAGGCAGCGGAGCGGAGTAACAGAGTAATGCGGAGCGGAGTTGCAGACTGTGTATGTCCACCAGAGCGGAGCTAGAAAGTAATGCGGAGCGGAGTTGCGGACTATTTTTCATACGCGGGGATATGAGTACGCGACGAGTTATTTCGAGCTCTCGGTGGCAAGCGATTGATTTAGTGCTACGCGAAATGTCAGTGACAGCAGACATGTTGTCGAAACAGTTAATACGTTATTACTTTACATTACTCGAGGCAGAAGAGCGCGAGCGCAGCCCGCACTCGCTTCCCCGCTCCACTTCCCCGCTCCGCTTCCCCGCTCCGCCACCCTACTCCGCATCTCCGCTCCGCTTACCGGTTTTGTATGAATATTTAAACTAGTTCGCAATTCCCTGTCCACTAAAGAGGAGCGGAGATTTTGTGCAATCTTATTGGTTAATATTTATCCGTTTCTCCGCTCCGCTGCCTCGCTCCGCTCCGGTGGACAGGCAGCCTTACTACGGACTTTTTATTTTCCTTTTAATATTATCATAAATAATAAGTGACTGCCTCGTTGGTCTAGTGGCTAGATAAAAGGCCGCAGACCCGGTGGCCCTGGGTTCAATTCCCAGGTCGGGCCAATAAGTAGTTATTGGGTTTTTCTGTCAGAAAATTCCCGGAGTCTGGAAGTTAGAAGTGTGCACACTCCCGTGCCTCGGAAAGCACGTTAAGCCGTTGGTCCTGCACCTGAACTCTTTCCGGTCGTGTCGGATTGCCGTCCCATCGGATTATGAGAGCTAAGGAAAAGAGAGTGCACCTGTGTCTGCGCACACACTTGTGCACTATAATATCTCCTGCGCAGTTGGCTAATCTCTCCTGAGATTGGCCGCCGTGGCCGAAATCGACCTTAAATAATTAGTTTATAAGTAAATGGTGTTATTACTTGTTCAAATGGCTTGAATGGTTCACCAAGTTCGAATTTTATCTCAAGATCCTTGAATCCTTTTACATCTGAAATGTATGGAGCATAATGGTGTGGATAGTACCAACACCAAGACGGACAACCCTTGTAGTAGTAGAAGAGATTCCATTGTATGGCTCTTACGTAACCTTCTGCTTGATCTGCTAATACTTCGCTAAAAAGCAAACATAATTGTAACAATTTTTGATCTTAGCCAACATTCAAGCAAGACTTTAGTATTTCCTCCTTATAATTTGTACACATCCATTTTATACTAAAACATGTATTACATATTATTAGGGTAATACTATAATACCGCATATAATTAATAAAAATATAATGAATAAAAATCAGCCTAGAGTCATCTTCGATAAAAGGACTATACAACACAAAAGGAATTTGTAAATTTGAACCAGTAGTTCCTGATATTAGCCAGATCAAAAAAAAAACAAACTCTTCAGCTTTATATATTAGTATAGACATAGATAAGTCCAAGTGGTAGTTGCAACATGAATATATTTTACATGTTGTACAAAACCATAACAACAAGACATTGGTGACATATGTTTATTACATGATGGGTTAACACAAAGTTCTACTACAGATATACAGAACTTGTACTTACTCTGTTACTTTAGAGTAGTCCAATTTATTCATATAATAGTCCTTCTTGTGTAATGTAAACTCCATTTCGATATTCGCTTCCTCTATGAAATATAAAATAAATTATTAGTGATGATGTTGACATAGACGTATAAATGTACATGTTATCATAAATAGTATTCATTTACCGTCACTTGTTTCTTCATAGTCAGAGTCAATTCCATCCATGTCATCCATTAGCTATAAAGAAAAATAAAATCATTATTTAAAAAAATACATGCAGTGTATTACAATATCAAAAATATTTAATTTGAAAATTCATTAAAAAATACTTTCATTGTGATCTTGAATAGACTTTGTTTAGTATTGAAAAGGCCTCAGCAATAACAATTATTATTTATTTTTAAATAACATGTTTTTCTATAACAAGTATTCAGATGTAAAGAACTGTCTTCTTTCGCATGACAGATTACTCTTAAAGACATGTTTACATTTCACTGTAGAGGATTTTTTTACACCAGAGTTACACTAGCAAATTTGCAACTGTACAGATTATTACATCTACTTGCACATTATCATTGCCATGATCTAAATCTACATTATAATTCTGTGTTTGACCGAACCTTGTGATTATAATCACATAATAATTATTTTCTTTATAATTTCAGAAGCTTGCTCCATACCATTTTATTAATTACGACCTTGTAAGACGATATTGAAGAATAGTAAGCTCAAATATTAATTCTTCATTATCATAATTCTTCTGCTCTTATCCCATTTTGGAGCAGTACAGTGTCTAAATGCATGAAAAATCATTTGGCCATGATGTGGAAGATAAATATACTTAATAAAAATAAATCCCCTTAGTAGACTTTTTCAGCCCAAGTTTAGATAAGACACAAGCGTTTTCTTTTTTGCTCTATCGAAACTACATGGCAAAAAGTACTATTGAAATATAAAAGCTATCGTAATAAATTAATAAAATTTGTTCAAATTATCATTTAATGTAATTCTAGAAACATATGTGTAATATATGAATACTTCAAGTTCAGAGTAACTTATAGTCATCAAAGACTGATAACATGATAAAACAAATAAACAAACATTTGATAAAGTTACACTTACCATATCTTGCGTAGCATTAATAAGAGCTTGCAATTCGTCATCAGGTTTGTTAGCCTTTATGTCATCGATATTTACATTAAATGTTTCATCATTGTTCGGTTTATACTGTGAAAATAAATATTAATTTTTACCGATAATTAAGATTAAGTTCCGTTTACTTTATTGTATTAACATTGCTAGAAATTAAGGTAAATCTTTTTCAAGTTTTCAATGCGACGATGGCTAATGCAGCCGGAAAGAATAATCTACACTAGCCGCCTCCGCCTTTAAAAGAGGTTGCCACAACCAAAACCAATATAGGTTGCAGTAATTGAAATATTATATATATATAACCTCTTTTCTCTCCATAGCATTAGGTCTTCTACCAGTCTTCGCTTCAAAATATTTGAGATCTGCATATGTATCTTGAAACTTCTCCTTATCTATTTTTGCCAATTCCTGCATAAATATCTCAAATCTCCCCAAGTGCAGATCTCCAGCTTCATTTATATAACCTTGAAATAGGAACAGAGTATAAGTGTTGTATCACAGATTTTGAAAATTCAATTGGAGAATTAACATACCATCCAAAGTTGGAAGAACAGTCATATATGTACTATATAAAACAGGTAACGCGTCATTACTGATATGCATATTTGGCAAATGGGGTATAAAATCATTGCCAACTAGGAAGCCCATTAGCACCCAATCATCAACAATTTTTTCTATATCATATTCGAACGGTAACTTGTCCTTAATACATATAAATTCTTGCTCTAAGTATTCTCTTAACAATGATAAATGTAGAAGATAGAAGTTCGTTTCTTCAGGACTTGTTGAGCGCTGTGTTGTTCTTCCAAATTTTACCTGTAAAAATTGTATATTATTGAGGAAAATTAATCAAGGAAAAACAAAATTTACTAATAAAAAAATAAAATATAAGCATGAAGCTGTAAAACTAGAATAATATATGATGTGTCTTCGCTACAATAAAAAACCCAAACTCACTTCCTCTCTCAACAGCGCAAAGTGTGGTTCATGTGTGCACATGCCCAACATGATGAGATCTGCGTCTAAACCATAGAGACAATGGCGTGTGTTCGGATTATAATCTGGCTGGGACCGAGACCAACGAATGTAATCCATTATCTTATGTTCCCCTTCACCAGGGGTCTGTGAAAAAAATACAAATTAAAAAAAAGCAATTCTCATATTTATCAACAAACATACTTTATATAAATTTCACAACAAACTTGACGAATCTGATATTCTGTAATTATATATTACTGCTATATTTAAATATGGCTTTTCATGGCATATTAGAAATAATCGACTCATAAGTTAATAAATTCAAACACTTAGTTTTCTTAACTACACATTTACTAAGATTTTTTATTTAGAGTATAAACTTTGCTATGTGAAAAATGTTTCCTTTGTTATATGATATAAATGTTAGAATTTTATATAATAAGTAAATTCAGATCTAAACTTATTGAGAGTAACAAATTCAAAACTATTCAATATGCAATACATAACTATACTCTTGATTAATTTACAATTACAATTATTTTCTTGTATTTATCTTTTTGTAAGCATTCTGCATTCCAATTTCCAGTATAGACAATATATTTAGTATACGTAGATTGACTCACCTCATGTCCAGATAATATAACTTTGACATCTGACCACAATGGATCAGTTGAGATTTTATCCTTAACAAAATATTTGAGCTGTTCATGTAAGCGTGCCATAAAAACTGTTCCTGGTGTGATACAGTTACTATCAAATCTCTTTTCAGTGGGTAACACCTCACCTAGAAAAATTAAATGAGACTCTTTGTAGCTCTACTTCCACATCTGTAAACTCACAATACTCACTTGCTTTATAAACTTTATAAAGTTCTAATACCTTTTGCTTTTGCAGTTTCTTCTAAGCTTTCAGCTTCCCTTGCTGATCTAAATCTAAACAAGAAATAAAAATCTTCTAAAATATTTAATTAGTGTTACTTAATAATATATTTGTAAATAACTATTAAAGAAGTGTACATATAGTATATTTATATTGTAAAAGCTCCTTTATCACGCTTCCTTTATTCGCGTTTTCACTATTCACGGATGAAAAAATTGCGACCCAACTCCTATATTCGTGGCTAAAGATTTCTTTATTCGCGGATCTAATTAGTACTGGTTTATTAAAAAAATGGATTCGGTATCCTTACTAACCACGTCGGCAATTAGACTAATAAAAAAGTAAAACAGACTAAAAGAAACTTTTGCTACAAATGCAAAAGTGAAAATAGACATACTTGATCGTTTACGTCTTGGAGACTCGTTTGCATCATTTACTCTTATTCAAATGCAAATGTTAACTGTAAAAAATGCCGAAATTGCGAATAGAATACAACAAGATAGAATCAAGTGACATGCAGGATTAGCTTGAATCGCGAGATGTAGATTTGACTGAAACCGATTTGGAGAACATGTTAAATCCGCAGGCCACTAAAGAAGAAGAAGAGGCTTGATGAAGCACTTGTAAGAAATGCCGTGTCATTGTGATTTCTTTATGAAAACTGATCCGTCTTTGGAACAGAGTCTTATTTTTAAGAGGCAAATTTCTAATGCCACTCCTGAATATTAGTCTGAATTGAAGCTTTTTAAACTGCTAAGCAGCTTTATACTATTGCCTAAACCTGATGATAACTAATAAATATGGTCAAAAGCTTCTATTAATTTTTTTATATTTTTTTGTTATTTATTTTGCCACCTATACAAACCATGGTTTCTGTATTCGCGGCATATTGCCGGAACCTATACCACGCGAATAAATAGCTTTTACTGTATATCTGTATTTTTGTTTAATTTTTTTTATTGTAAGCTTGAATGTACATTATGTAAAAGGTAAATAAGAAACAGTTAATAAAAATTCAAATAGTAAAAGCTTTCCCAAAGAGAATTGGAGCCCTAGTACAAGTCCTAAACTACATGCTTATGTATAGTAAACTAGCTGAGTCCAGCGGTTCCACCCACGTATAATTAATAAAAATCAGCCATGAGCCTTCCTCGATAATAGGACTATAAAACACAAATAATTTTTAAATTCGAACCAGTTGTTCCTGAGATTAGCCGGATCAAACAAACAAACTATTCAGCTTTATATATTAGTATAGATACGTAGGAGAATATTTGACTTCCAATGTGGAAGTCATTTTGTTCATATCGCATAAAGCACAAGATAAAGTATAAACACAAATTAAGCACTCAGTGCTGGTACCAGATTAAAGCTAATTCCTACACAAAAAAAAACAATGTAAAATTATTCAACCTCCTTCCTCTTTGTTGATTCATTTTTGCTCTTGGAGCTACACCATCAATAGCCATAAAGAATAGTTTTTTGGGCCTTATTATTTGGAATAGAATACTGATATAATGGAAGATATCTTTGAATATCTTTTCTTCAGTGATACGAAAATGTGGATTAGAATCATCAGGATGCGAGCAGTTGTGTATGATTCCATTCATATCCAAATACATGTTGTCAAAATCCGGTATCTAAAAAAAACAAAATATAAAAAAACGACATATTGCTATAAGTAATTTGAGAATGTAAGGTATTTTAATAAAAATATTGATAAATTATTAAACATTTTTTTTAATAATATCTTAGAACAATAATAACCATTTTTTTCAGTCACCCAAAATATGCTGACATACAACAATAGAGATTCCCTTCATTTATTAAAAGAATAAAGTACAACAGTATTAAAAATAAGAAATTAACACACCTGATATTGTTTAACCAACTCATTAAGGCACGGATACCTTTCACTGGTGTATCTAAAGAATTTCGGTACTCCCATTTTATTAAAATTTCAGTAACAACACCAACAATTTAATTATGAATTATCACAAATTAAAGCTGTTAGGTGAATAACCTAGTTCCAATATTTAGCTATCGATCATTCAGTTTAAAACATTCATTGGTGGTAACAATATTTTTTTTCTTATGTTCTTCCAATATGAATAAAATAATGATTTTGAAAATTGCAACGTTTATTCAGACATCATTAAATTATTAAAAAATTAAAAATGATTTGCTTCACCAGTAGAAAATTGGGTATTCATAACAGATAAGAAATAAGAATGAATAATGACAGGTAAGTAACAGTAATCAACAACAGTATTATTAGGTGATTATTAGATCTTCCATAGAACTGGTTTTTATATATTATTCTGGTTTTTATATATTTTTAGTTTTTAGGTACACAAAACGAATTAAAGTATATTATTGAAGACAAGATTTGTTTTGCTTTGCTACTAAATTAAATCATGCAACTATAATATGTACAGATACATTTAAAAGTAATAAATATGTCATAAACAAAGATAATCTCCAACAGTTGTAATTTGTTAATAAAACATCACAAATAATTAAGTAGAAAACAATAATTATTCATTAATAATCCATAACTCCTATGTAACAAACAAGTAAGCATCAGTGTTCTGTTTAGAAAATATTCTGTATCTGGTTATCTGGCGACTGTGACTCTGACGTTAAATTTAACAACTGTGAATTGACAACTTCTATTGATGTTGATTTCATAGAAGTCGAAACTCGAAGCAGAATATTAACTTAATATTTAATATTGAGAACAAAATTTTTATGTATATCTTTATTTAAATTTTGTTATTGCTTAAAATTCTCTTAATATCCTATTAACATGGAAGGCGATGAACTTAGTGGTGATTTGGTTAGATTGGATAATGGCTTTTTAGTCGATGAGGAGACTTATGTTGTAAACTCCGACGATGTTCTGGGTAAACAATTAATTTAATGTACTAAACATACTAATTGCAATATGTAATGCCTTTATTAATAATAATTGTTTTTTATAGAACAAGAAGAAAACAACTCTGATTCTAACAGTGGTGGGAAAAATGCTCCCCTTCGTGAACAGGATCGATTTTTACCTATTGCAAATATAGCGAAAATCATGAAAAGGGCTATTCCAGAAAATGGAAAGGTATGAATATATGTATTTGCTTTGAGTATATCTACTAACTGTCCTTTATTATATTTTATATTATTTTACAGATAGCAAAAGATGCTAGAGAATGTGTACAGGAATGCATTTCAGAATTTATATCTTTTATAACAAGTGAAGCAAGTGATCGTTGTCAGATGGAGAAAAGGAAGACTATCAACGGAGAAGATGTGTTATTCGCAATGAATGCTCTGGGCTTTGATAATTATGTTGAACCGCTGAAGTTGTATCTTAAAAAGTACAGAGAAATTGTTTTGTCGCCTGTAAGTCTTGTTTAGGAACTTTAATTTATACAACATAAATATAATAAGTAATGTACACAATAAACCAAAAATAAAATTTATATTTTGATGATATATTATATTATATTTCAGGTAACTATCAGCAAGTTAAATAAAACAATAGTCTTATATGGAAGTAAGTATATATAGTCTTACATGTCTTTTCATAATAATTGTATTGTCTGTCAATACAAAATCCTAATCTAATTCAATTGTATAGTTGATGTTCTTTTAATTGTAAATATGAACAGTGTTTGACAAATATCATAGATTAAATTTGAGTTTAGAAAAGCTTAAGAATTGTTACCTATGCTCATTCATTTATTTATTTGGCATACTACAAGTAATGGTGAAGAATGAGAAAAAAACATTTTTCTATATTTCTATTATGTAACAGATTATACAGGGTTATTTGTAATGATTTCGCAAAGATTGATGTGTTGCGTCGTCCTTTCGTTTATGAAGGAACTATAGACTTATGAAAAACTTGTAAATTTTTTTTATTTATATCTTGAGTTATGTCCACAGTCGTAGAACAAAACTTGTTGTTTATGATGCTAGCTATGTAGTATATAATTATAATCCTGCAAGGTTGCTGGGTTGTAACAATTTTATCATACTGCAAATTATATATGTAATATGTTGAAATTACAATTCAGTCCTAAGGGGTCTAATCAGTAAGACTGAATTTTCTTTATAATCAACTTCATTAACATGACAAACTATTTTTTAAAGGTGATGGAACACAATGCGTTTCAAGTGAAAACGAGAATGAAACACAGACAGAAACTGTTATATACAGCTATCCTAAAGTTATTGGAGATTTTACAATTACTTAAACTTAATATGAAACAATAAAGTGATGCTAACATTAATTCATATTTAAGTAACCAATAAAGGTTTAGATAGAAACTATTTAATAGACATTATCTCTAAGAAATTGTGGTATACTTTATGGAAATAAGAACCTATTGGATAATGAGAACTCTTTTACACAAATTCTTCTATTGAAATAAATAAAGCTAACTTGCAGTTGTGAATGGGAGTTATTCAATTATGTACTGATTTTAAACAATAAAATAACCAAATTGTTTTATTTTGTAATTTATTTCATTATAATAATATATGTATTAAAATTATTATATTTATCTTATATTTTGTATTGAAGAATATATTTTAAATACAGGTAGAAAATAAGCTATAAACATTATGTACTTTTATTTCATTTACATTCTAGCATGGAGAATTGTTAAATATACAAAATTCTAATTTGTTTTATACATTGATTGATTGATTAAGTTTCATAATATAATAATTTGGCCTTTAAACAATTTAAAATGAAAACTATTCCCTAAATTTATCAGCAATATATCCAGGCAAAGGCATTAGATACAAGAATTTATTAAAAATGATTGTGCCAAGAGAAAACGCAAAGGAAATGCCTAAATTAAAATCCAAGTTGAAATCACCAGTTTGATAAATATCTCCACCAAAATTCTTTCCAGTAAATCTCTCTGTTAAAAATGCTTTGCCACTCGGGTATCTACAATTGGCATTAGAATTACTATTTAAATTAGAGGAAGTTTGGATGAGATTAGTGATGGCAGTGCAGTTTTCTTCAATGCTATAAGGAAGACTGTTGAATATTGGTTGCTTGAAAATATTTCTGTGAAGGAAAATGGAGGCATATCTTGTGTGAGTTAGGTAGGTGAGGTAGAATAACCATTCTTCATAGCCTTTGTATGATCTGAAACAGAAAGGTTAGTATGCATCCTTGCGAACAGATTATATACTCTTTGTATCACTCGGCGGATTTTATTTTCAGATAATTATTTTACGCGTATTTTTTTAATAAAATCCCTCATAATCTTTAATAGCGGCAATCTTGCTCAGACAGAGCCAAGTTGTCTATTTATGCAAAGGTATTTTTATTGGCAAACTGTGTACCTAGTGCGAGTTTTTTTACGTATTTGATAGCGTTGACCCTAACTGCGAATTGTATGGAATTTCGATTATTGTCACCACCAAAGATTCAGGTCACCTTAAAACTCCACTCGCCAACATGATGTATATGCAGGAGATGTAGATGTTTACGATGCCAGCAATAAGGCCGTTCTTGACGAACATCATGACGGCGATAGCTTGCTGCTCCGCGAAGATGTAGCTTGACCAGAGCACCAGTGCGAAATATATGAAGTCCAGATTTTCGGATATGTCACCCAGGATTCTGGTTAAAGCATAACTAGTTTAAAAGACAAATACGACTATATCCAACGGGCATTATGTTTATTTAGATATTTGCTGTCTGTAAACGAAAATGATATACCAAATTTTTGTTTTAAACGTACAACCGGAAAGCGGTCGCCACATAATACAAATATATTTGTATAGGATTTTATATACAATAATAATATTTTATATTAAATAATACATACGGATATATAATAGCAGCGGAGGCGAAAGTTGTAACAAATGAAAAGGGCAGCGACACGAGATTCCAGGCGAGCAGGAGGCTGGCACCGCTGTACAGACCTTCCTGGGATTCCTGGTAGTAGCGTGTTCGGTACGGACCGTCTAAAACCACAAGAACTTATACACTTATTTGTACCTAAGTGCAGTCTATGTTTATCAGCTTAGGTATATCTATTATGGCCGAGGACTACAATTTGACAACTGCTTGAGTTCGAAATTTAGGATTGTATCAAACTTCGTACCTACTTTGTTTTTCGTACATTTTATAAGACATTTTGAATGGGTTGATTGGACGAAGCTTAAGATTTGTTTCGACCCTACTGCTAAACAAGCACTAGTCATTTTAATCTTAATGAAATCACAAACAATGGAATCTTATCGATAACGAAACTTCACGCAGAAAGGTCAAACTATCTCAAGATAATCTTTAAAGATTACAAGACCGCTGCGCCTGCAACTTTTTTCACGTTGCGCGTGTTACCTCATCGTAAAGCCCAAATTATACCTTATATATACAATTACTTATTATTATTATTATATATACAATTTGGCATCTGCAATTTAAATCGCTTATGTTTTTTCCGCCGTTCGTGGATTCTGGTATTTTGTTGCATAGCATATTCACAGGTAAATGATAAATTATAGGTAAGAGCTTATTTGTGTGTACGCTTATCTAAAAATTTCGACCAAACCTTTGTAGCCAGTCCAAGCAGAACATTGTCTTATATAATATGACCTACGTCCTATTAAATGCAATACAACGTATACCTGTATAAATATGATGTATTTATTACAACTTGGAGCGGAAATCGAGCAATAAACACGCTTGCACCCTTTTAGTGTTCGATAAGTATTACTTACATAAGCAAATTGTGTTCATAATACTAATAAAGTACGTTCCGACCATAGCGTTAAAGATAAGTCCACTTTTCGTAATAAACGCTCGCTGAAAATCCTGCAATATTGATTCATTATTAGAAAAATGGCTTAGATAAAAAGCAGTAGGTATAACTTTTTACATAACCGTATTACCTTAGATTCGTTGTAGAAAACCCATAAAATCAGGAAATATATGGGTAAGCTTAATAATCTCATTGACATTTGTTTCAAGCCGTGTTTCTTCAAACTGAAAATCGATACGAGCATTCTCCTGAAATAAAACATCAATGACTGAATTAGGTACACATCATTACTTAGTCCTTGTTATGTTATGGTTTGAAGGGTGCGTTAGTGTAACTAATGACACAAGGTACCTACATAACATCTTAGTTCTCAAGGTGGTGGCACATTTGCTGTGTAAGGAATGGTTAATTAATATTTCTTATCGCGATAATATCTAAGGGCCGTAACATTTTCAATCTGTTGCACTTGTTTGCCCGCGTGCAAATATATTTTTTATAAAAATAAAATAAAATAGATTGTGGAGGATGTAACTTACAAATACAACATCCATATAATCCTCACACCCCCTGGCTTGCCATAGTTCATCTGAACTTTATTAGGGTTAATGATCCGGCTGTGTTCTGTGAGATTGCCCTGCATCATTGCTTGACCTTCCACCTTAAACTTTTCCACCAGAGCTGCTATCTGATGATTGGACTCTATGAAGCGTTCTCGTGAACGCCTGTCTACTGTTGATAGGCATACTGGAAATATATAATGTAAAAAATATACAAAAACACTTTTTAAGCCTTTTTAGAACTTTTTTATTTGGGGCCATATATCAAATTTTACGAATCTTAAACAATGACCTTGAGTCAATTTATAGGTTTAATTAAGTATATACCATTTTGTATGTTATAAATTTAGATATTTTATGAAAACATAATGACATTGTTAAAAATGTAAGTAACATAATTTTTCTTCTCAGTCGTACACTCCTGACGGAGTGGTCGCGGTCATGAAAAGTCTGATGAATTGGTTGCGGCTTTTGCGAGACTTCTCCATTTCTCTCTATTGAAGGCACTGCGTGTATATTCAATAAGTAACATAATAGAACGTACAATAATACATAAGAGGATTCTCCAACTGTGGGCAAGGAAATCCGATGCTACCGAAATAGTCCAATAAGTTTCTTGTTGGTCCCGCGTACACCACGTCTCCGAGGCACAAATACACCACTCTATCAAGGAAAGGAAAAACATCTGGAAGAGAAAACAATTATTAAAAACAATTGAAGATTGAAATAATAGATACCGTACTTTTTAATTATTATTTGAATAAATAAGTATCCTATTCTATTATATACCTATATAATACAATTTAAGTACCTGATCTAGGTTTTTCCATTGTGAGTATGATAGTAGTGCCATATTTCTTAGCGGTATTTGAAAGAATCGATATAACCAAATATGTGTTCAAAGGATCCAAATCCCAAGTCGGCTCATCGAGAAGTAGAATTACTGAAATTATTTTTACAATATTAATTAAATAAAATAATTAATTTAACAATTTTATCTTTTTGCTAAATAAATCTTACATGGATCTCGAATAAGTTGAACTCCAATTACTAATCGTCGATATTCGCTCTTCGTTAAGCTTGTTACACATTTGTTGGCAACCTGTCATCAAAATAAATTGCGGTAATTCTTATTTAATAAAAAATTTACCACGTGTCCATGCTCCATAGAAGTTATTAAGAAAAAATATACCTGAGACAGAGCTAAATCCGCCATGACTTGTTTTACTTTTGACGACTTTAAGTATCCAGAAATCTGTAAAAAGAGTAACTTGAGTTAAATAAGCACTAAAGAAGAATAAACATTCGTATGACGCATCCGAGAAGCGTCCGAAATTCAATAATTTCGCTTTTGAATTTGATTATAAAATTAGTGTATGGAAAATATTAATTGAAAAGTTTAAAAAACTAGCGATAGTTCCATTTATATGACGTACAAAATTTGTTTTAAGAAAATCAAATAAAATTATATTTTTATTTATATTTTTTTTAAAACACTATATATAATTACATAATACGTAAATAATTAATAAATTTTATATCTGAGACATGATATGATAATGAGAAATATGATGGTAATTTGTCCTTCACCTTAGTCAACGACAATGCCAGGGTTTGTTGAACACTGAGACCAGGAAGGAGCTTAGTAGAATGTCGGACCAGGGCACAGGTGCTTCTAAATTGTTCCTCTTCCAAAGGTACTCCTTCAAGGAGTATGTGACCCTTGGAGGGTACTCGGCGGCTTATGACGTCCAGAAGAGCGCGTTTACCACTACCTAGTCAAAAGAAAAGTTGCGAATATGACAAGTTATGTGTTTACATAATAATGACTTCACATAATAATAGTTATTTCTTGTAGCAAAATATATTATTTAATCAAATTTAACAACTAAGTGAGTAAGTTTTTTTAATGTGAGAATAACTACATATTTTATGATATAGTTAAACATTTCATTGTTTAGGTTACCTTTGGAACCAAGAATGGCTGTAACTTCTCCGCTATGCGTAATGAATGAAACATCCTTTAATATGACGCCGGTCTTCACGCCGCCTGTCAAGCGCTGAAAGAAGCTACCCGGCTCTACCTGTAAAGATACTCTTATATACAATAACAGCCCTAAAAGTACCAACGTTGTGCAAAGAGCTCAACTGTAGTCAAGGTGAATGCTTGGTAGTCATCATCATGTTTTTCCACTGCTTTATTGTGTGTTTGTTGTCAACAACAACACAAACAAAGACAATATATATGTGACAGAATTTCGTGCGACGCATGTTTGTAGCTCTCCGACGTAATAAGGTACGTACTTACTCCGTCCCCACCGGCACCGTGGATGAGATACATTTTGTTATACGCACAATTCAATGGTGCTTTCCAGAACTTCAACCCGTGATTCAATATTTTTTTCTATTTGCTTGACTATTGACTATTTTTTAATTTATATACATAAGCCCAAATGTTATGTAAATAAATTAAAATGTACAAACTATAGCTATTATATCTAATAGAGGCAGTGATATATTTTTATACTATAATAACAAAACAAGAAATTTTCTCGTATTGTTTATATTTGCTCTATTATAATGTATTAAAAAAAAAACAAGTGTTACATTAAAATTATCTTTATTTAAGACCCAATGGCCAAGTGTGTTAGCGAGGTACATCCCTTTCTTGTTCTACTATACAGTCGACATCAACGGGTGCGAGCCGCAAAATATAATAAGAAAATAATATACAACATAAAGACAATATTATATATAAATAATTTACAACATTTTTATAATAAATTAATAATAATGTATTGCAAACAACATTAAACATTTATAATAATATTTAAGATAATACCAACAATTTTAAGTAGTTTTTCTTATTTATTAAAAAATAATAAAATACGTAGCGAGTTGGTAATTGATAGTGTAAGTACTAGAAAAAATGTTTAAATAAAGACTGCTAAATGCGATACAATATTATGTTTTATAGACAAATATTATTTCACTCCCACACTATAAACTTAAAAACTTATGCTTACTTGGCCCGAGTGGAAAACATTGCACAACTCCAATGTGTAGTCACTTCCGATCATGTTTACAGATTATAACTTCGATACTATAATAAACTCTTGAAATAATGACAAAAGTGCTTTAAAAATAAAACAATCACATTTCAAAATAATACAGCCTCCTTGTATAAATATTATCGCAAACTAACTTAACGTAGGCAACTTCAAACTTTAACTAACGTTGGCGGCGTTGCCAATTCTATTCGTTACTAACTTCTGTTCACTAACTGTACTTGACATTAACTTTGTATAACGATCAAGCTAATTTACTTTCTATTTCAGTGGATTAAGGTTTTTATTTGTTTGTCAACTTAAGAACAAGTGTATTTAAATGGAAGCTCAACATTCATATTTTTTTATTAATATTGACAGTCTGTAAATGTCCCATTGCTAAGCCTCCTGCTCCTCTCCTATTAGAGGCTTTAGAGCTCATTCCACCACGCTGTTTCACAACCGATGATCAGTTACGATTCACGTAAAACGTGAACCAATGATCCATTTATTTAGTGGTAAAATATATTACTATCTGGCCGCTGAGAAAGTGTTACTTTATGTATATTATCTGTGCTATGTGACACGTATTGAAGCAAGCCCCAACTCCCAAGCCTTATAGCATATTAGTTTTAAAAAATAGCTAATTCATTTTCAATGGACAGAAGGAAATATAATCATAGGTTTGATTATTATTCAATGGCTTTAAAATAATAATTGTACACATTGTCTTTATTTAATTTAATGTTACCGATTGAATATAAATTATAAAAAATATATATATTAGATTGATACAGCTCTCCCTTAATAATGAAAGCCTCATTTTTGTATACAATTTCTATACAACACATAAACACGTTCTCACACATCGACAATCGAAGCCTATAAGTATAGTTTGTTTCTTTTTCTCTTGCTAACGAAGTGTATACGAGGATGAGACGGATATATCTACTACTAAGTTATGTTCACACATTCCAAAGATTAGCTTACTCTTTTTATCGTACAAATCTAAGCAATGTTAGAAAGAGATGGTATAATGCGCAGTGTCACTGACGTTCAGTAGGAGTACGGTCGTCGCTGCGCTGTAGTCTGTCAGTTTAGTATAGCAAAGAAATACTGAACCCAGTTAAAACGAACCGCGATATTAAACGAACGAAGTTTTTCGAAATTTTGAAATGATTAACTTTAACATATCATTTTAACAATTAGGTGTTATTGTGTCATCTGTTGAACTGCTTTTTTGTGACAAGTGTTTTATGGTGTGCAGTGTAGTGCGCTTCGGAGTCCCGTTGGCCGGTATTTTACCAAGTAAGTTGACGGTACATATATTCTCGTATTTGTGTAGGTGGTCTGAGAGGCTTTTATTGGGTGTTTTTAGATGTTAGAAAGAACAGAAGGTTATGAAACACCAAAGTACTTGTAATATAAGCACAAGTGTGCATGTATTTGAAAACAAAGTTAATGATAACATACGTAATGTTTTTAAATTACAAAAAATAACATGATTTTCAGACAACAAAAAAAAATATGTATCACAAAAAATGTATAATATTTTCGCTAATTAACTTAGTAACACGGTTTCGGCATGATCAATTTTAATTTATTTTCTTCAAAAAATATAAATATGCAAAATAATACATCCAATAATAAAACAATAAATAATTACCATAATATTTAGGTACCTGTAATAAATGTGTAACAGTGAAAAACATAAGTAATTTAATAAACGTGTATAATGGTTACGTACAAAAATGTTTTATCCTGAAGCTGTAGTCGTACCATCCGGTTAGGTCATTTCTAAGGAAAAGGCTGCTTTGAGTAAAAAAAATAAAACAATAGCAGAAGGTAACGACCTCAGGATGTGATGAATCAGTCTTGAAACTTAGATCCATCAGAGCGTTGCCTACGAGGATAATATGGAATGTTTTAAAAAATCTTAAATAAGCTTACTATTCTTACTTAAGTGTGCGTTATGTTTATTTCTGAATTTAGTATCGTAAAATACAAATCCAAAGTGCTGGTTGGTATTTTGATTTTTGACTATTAACAATATGTTCATAACAACATATCAAGGGAAATTTAATCTTCCGAAACTTCGCGACAGGTAATTTTTTACAGCAATTATAAAGGGAAGTTATTATATTATATAGTCACGGTTTTTTTTTTATTTTTCTGCGCACTTGTATGATTCACAATCAATTTAAATTGATTAGGTATAATCTTGATATTAAATTTAAGTCTGGTGGAAGCTAAGCGCTATACCATATTCTTATTTAAAATGTATTTGTTCTTAATAATTAACTGTAAACCTGCCGTCGGCAATTTTAAATTCTCGAAAAAACACAGTTTTATTATGATAATGACAAAAATGTGACTCTAATAAACACACCACACCACACCATAGAAAAAACCAAGGGGTTTTTACTTATGTTCCGTATTATTTCCCCCGACTACGTTTGAGTAAAAATAAAAAAATCCTTATTAAATATTTGTATGATTATATGTAAACAGAAACAAATAAGGCCGTATTTATAACAAAGAATTAATTTTAATACAGTAGAAGTCCAAAATTATGAATATGCAAATCACGATCTTATGGTTTATAGTAGTAATAATAATTTAATTGTTTTCCGTATGCACGTGACCTCTATTCACAATAGAGTTCATAAAGTGTAACAAAGTATTCAGACATAGGTTTCTAGGTTTACGACTGTAACGTTCTCATAGATAGATACCTTTATTTTATGGCCGAGTTCATGAGAAATATGTGTATCATGTTACCTAGTAGCCGTCCGTTATATACATTTTTTGTACGTAAATTACGATTTTAAACAATGGACCATGTTATTTGTATATGCTTGTTTTATGCAAATATATACAACAGGTTTTCGTAAACAATAACATTTGTTGTAGCATATATTTAACTGTTTAAAAATATTTCTATACGTAGGTATATGACTCATCGATAAGATGAGTCACAGAAACCAGTTTTATTATTTGGTGGCTCAAATCGTATATATTATATTATCCTTTTAGTACGTATCTCCCAAATATTTCCATTGTTTTGACATTTTTTTTTAACTAGTGACTAAACCGACGCGAGGTCGTCGTCGCATAGTTGCAACAAAATAAAGGGTAAAAATTAATGTTTCTAGATTATATTGATATCCTTAGACGGAGGTTTTGTTCGATGAAAACCAGCTAACTGAGCAAGAGATAAGTCCAGTCAGTCAAGTGTATAAGAAAACGCAAGTATAATTTCTATTATCTTATTCACTCGCATCATTCGATCCGCGCAGTACTGTTAGTACTTTATATGCTTTTCGAGGAACGGGAAATGTTCGTAAATACGGGTTGCTATTGAGTATTTAAGAACTTAATGAATTTTAAGTCCTGGACGACCCTACCATCTAGAGCATAATAAGCTAACTACTAGACCACTGTGGATAAGAATTAATACGCATAATGAAACAGGAATATATCATGCCTAGTAGTTTAAATACTTCAATTCTTCGTTTAGTTTAAAAAATATCCATTATGATTGAAGAATATTATTTACTACCCAATAAAGTGTATAGATCCAGCTAAGAGCGATTGCATACCCAAGCAAAGATTAACTGATGACACAAATTGTATAGACTATAGACACCAGGTTGCCGCAACTGAACGGACGATCGCCAATAGACTCCAACAGAATCGTCCAAACAGCTATAACTGATATTCCAATGTTGTTAATAACCTTGGCAACTGTCACTTGGCTGTCATGCATGATCGCACGATTGCCGACTTTTGGTTATCCAATTACGTTATAAACTGCAACAAATTGACAGTCGTGTGTAGTTGGATGTTCGTTCCAAACAAAAACCGAAAGTGTTGGTGATTAGTAACAATGATAAATGGCCAACTAGAGTCTAGACTTACTGACAAGGCGGTTGGCCGGTGTTGTTCGTCAATTGGAAAACTAAACTTGGAACTTATAAAGCCCTTAAAATAATCCCTATCATCTTGAGCTATACTTTTAAGATATCAAATATTTAATAGCAAAAAAATAGAGTGAATAGGCACCTTCTAGGCAAGCGTGTTCCACCTTAGGCTGTATCATCACTACCCATCAGGTGTGATAACAGTCAAGCGCTTGCTTATATATTAAAAAAAACTATTACAACACTGTAGCGTCAACATTAATGCTTAGCACCCTCTCTCAGCCCACAGTCTTATTATTTCTGATCCTAAGTTTTATGTACCTGTCGAAACATTAATATTGCATTAGACAGATGCAATGCTTTATTGCAACATCTGATTACTTTATGTAAGCGTAGCTGATGTGTAGTTTCCCATTCGACATGCACCGCCCATAGAACATAAGGTGTGGCTTAAGATAGAATTAGGTAAATACCTAGTTTATTTTTGACGTGATAACGTCTAATAAATCGATGAACGCTGGCTGCATGCACGAAAAAGGATGACTCATTGTCCCGTTACGTAAATTTATCAATTAAATTGTAGATTTCATTTCACTCTCACTCACTCCTTCTTTGTATCCATACCGAATAATGATAATTCAATAAAAAATATTCAATTTTATTCATAAAAGTATGCAGTCATTTCATCAATGTTTTGTTATGACGTTGTCACGTTAAACCATCGTCCGTAAACCGACTTTACAGACAACCATTTTCGTGTTTTTTTTTTATGATCTGTCGGTCTTTTTTATGATGTATGTCTTTCTTATATTTTAAATTTCGATATTTGTAGGCACTATTGCTAAAATATTTCACTCGAAGAAGGTTAAATAAAATTGAATTAACTGATTGAATTTAATTGGCAAGTTCGTTGATGTTATATTATAAAATAAAACTAAATATATTTTTATATTATTGTGGAAATAACTACGGAACTGTTAAGTAACACAGAATTATAATCAGATTACATATCTATTTTTACGACGTTTGATGAATAATTTATTATTTTTATCCAATACGGGATTATCGCGTGAGGTGTGAGGCAGGAAGTTACATCGTTTTTTTATGCGTCTATCACTTTGTGGATTGTAAAATCTACTTAGGTACATGAAATTTAAACTTGCATCGAATGCACGCTTATCTAAACTACTGAACCAATTTTAATTCGGATTAGGTATTAGGAATGGAGTCATGGTTAGCGAATTTTGTTACATCACAACATCAATTCTGCATTTATGTATCTCTTTTAGTGGAAACCAATACAAGCCACTACGAAGGCAGCCGGTATTAATATTATTTTTAATTCTTGAAATTTACATACTGTGCTGAAATTAAGTAAATGTTAGTTTCTTTTATGCTTTAAAATATTAGTAAAGTGTAATAACTTCAATACAGGCTTGTTTAAAAACTTAAATATAGTGTAGCATATGTTTGATTTGGTGTTAAAGTATTTAAGCTTTCATAAATTAAATGATTTCAAAATATATTGTAATGTTTATACGTTTGCTCAAAAGCCTTAATATATTGACACTTTATTACGTAAGTCAATATGGCCTAGGTTCGCGTCCTACAAACGACCGATAAGCGTGAAGGCGACCGTCCTATGTCCAGCGAAACCTTGCGTAATCGATACATTGTTTGTGAATTATAGAGGTCACAGGCAACATTGTAATATGTTAATATTAAATTTGGCGACTAGTAGAGATTCTACTAAAAATCTCGATAACAACTTGCATTAGTAAATACGGCGCGGTGCAAAACTTCAAATTTCTTTATATATTTGCAAGTTGAATAACTTGGATTGGACTTCACCGACAGAATTTGTATTTTCGTCAAGGCGATCAGAATTCCGATTCAACGCGGAAATACTGCTAACATTCTTGCCATCGGCATCGTTCGGTCATTATTTGTAATGTAGCTATTTTCTATTTTGAAGTATACTTATTTACATAAAAATAATTCTTATGTCAGTGCCCTTGACATCTATAGATTAATTTATTTGGATTGAAGGATTAAAAAATTGAAAGGTTGTAAAACATTACATTATTTCATATTTAAATTTACTGTAATTAACTGAAATTACGTTATAATTAACTGATCGAAATTTTTATGAAATAATCAGTGGAATGTATTGGTCATTGACAGGAAACTGTCAATATATATACTCGTATAGCTATAAACTTCCGTTCTATGCAACCGCTATAAAATATGCTAATTCAAAACATTACACGGGAGGGACACCCTTTTTATGGTCTATTGGATGTGCATTAAAATTGGGCAATCGTAATTTGACATGATTACTGATATAGTAGACAAACATGTTGGCTCTGTCTATTTAGAGGGCTTTTTTTAAGTTTAATGGGTTGATTTTGATGCTATTTTTTTGTTTGAACCTGATGTAGCCGTGTTGGTTCTTAACGATAAAGTATGACAATCTGTTCAGGCGTTTGTAGATCATCATTTCCTATTTGACTAAATTTTACAGGTCTGTTTGATTTGAATTTTCGGTTCACCGACGCCACGACACTGGTATTAAAATATTAAGCTAAAGAGCCGACACTCTCATTATTTGTTTCTTTTTTGGGTCGGTTGTCATTTTAGTTTGTAATTTAATTTTAGTTATTATTATAATCAATGGAACAGCCGGAAAACCGGTACTAAACAGATGAGGAAAAATATCATCAAACTGCTGAACATTGAGACCGGCTTTCAAGAAGCTGATTAGACCCAAGGATTCTTCTCAATTTAATCTTATTCCTCTTAAAACTCGAGAACGCGGGATCCACAACTGTCATAGAAAAAATAAAAATTAATTACATAATAAAGTACATATTAACAAAATTATTTCATTTAAATTTTAAGAAAAACTTAATAATAACAGAAGATGAGAAATTAATAGTATGAAAATCTAAACTTTAAATATGAATTTATAAATTAAATATGAATTTATAAATCCTTTCGGTACCTGCAATCTTTTTAAGGTCATCGGTCCACCTGGCTGGAGGGCGCCCTACGCTGCGTTTGTTTCGCGGTCTCCACTGTAGGACTTGTCTGCTCCAACGGCCATCGGTCCTTCCTACGATATACCTGAATTTGTGGTCTAGTCCTGCAGTTAGTGACTACGTTAGTCGTCGCAATTATTTATAAACAACTATTAATATGAAAAAAAAGATCCACTTATAAATTGAATAAATAACAGTAAGTTCAGATCAGAATCAAGATAGCGCTGTACATAATATAATACGACCGAACCCGATGACACACACACATTCTACAGCTGTAAAGTATATATATATCGGTATGACGTGTTATTTTAGACTAATTTGTATAATGTCTACGTTCAAATCATTATGAATTATTTATTTTCTTACTCTGTATTTACTTGCGCTAATTTCATATACAAATCTAGATCTAACAAGTTTCTACACTTTTACCTGAACGTCACGCTGCGAGGAGGCATAAGATACCGCTGTCGGTATATTATGCCTTAAATAAATACAAATAAAAATTAAAAATAATTACTGTACAAATCTTGACCGCGTAGAATGGTGGCAAGAATGCTAGCAGTATTTCCCCTTTGAATGGCAATTCCGATTCTCTGGGCGAAAATTTTACCACAAGGTCCAAGCGTTAAAATAGATAATGAATGCACCAGTGTTTGCGCGTACGGTTGTTTATTATAATATGTGATATCACGAGGTCATCATTATTATATTACTTTATAATCAGCCATCATCGTTCTCATTATATTTATTGTTATCATGATATAAGTTTACAACCCATAATAGCGGCAGTCGTTATTACAGACGCCAGATACATAACATCTTAGATATGTAATTGTGAGTGCATTTACAATGTAAGGAATGGCTGTGCATGCAGATGCATGCAGTAAATTTTACATGGTATGTGAACAGAGAAATTATTTATCAATAATATCGCACTTCTGTTCGATTATCCAATTATTTATATAGCCAAATTATCGTCAACTCTAATGCTGCATTAACACGAGGCCAATAGCCGAGCCAATATACTAAATTAAGCCAATGCAATATTGGCTTCCTCTAAATAGAGACATTCCGCTACATTGTCCTTAAGCCATTGATCAAAGCAATCCATTGACATAGAACGATTTCTAGCACAAAAAAGTAGAAAGCTTCGTGTAAATTACAATGTATTTTCCAATCGAATACTGGCTTAACATCTTGGCTTAGTGGATTTTTTCGGCTATTGACTTACTGTAAAAGCAGCATTAAGCTTATAAGAACACGTTGGTATCTTAGCAGAAATTAAACATATGTGTCCATTTATTTTTGAAGAAAAACTTACTATAATAATAGTAGTTGAGATAATAATAGTGTGTAACTTTAATATGAACTAATGTATTTTGTGGGCTTAATGTTCGAAGCATGTAGTTTCATCGTTATAATACGGTGATTCCCACCAGCAATCGAATGTATATGGACATTAAACTCTCTATTTATTTATTCAAACTAAGCTCACACCATTTGCAACTTCATTTTACTGACAATAGACCATAAAACACTTTAATAGCATTATTAATTCATGGTACAATTAATTTTGTACTCGTTTGTTTGTTTGGCCTCCACGAGTAAACGAAATTGTGACAGGGTCGTGCTGTACGATTAAATGCTATGGATCGGCGAATAGATTTTCTAATAATATGTTTACAAATTGTTACATTTGGTACTCTATAGAGGCAACTATAGGCAGATCTATAGGCGAGGCAGAATAAGGTCCAAATATACTCCAATAGAGGAGATTAGGCAAGTGCCCCATAGTGGGAAGTTTTCTGGCTGATAGTTACTACTTCTTTGCTTTGGTGGTAGTTGTTAACATATTATGCAATGTAAGCAATGTAAGTCAAAAAGAACGAAGTGATGACAATTATGTTATATTTGTTTCAAGAACAATTTGAAACCATTTATCAAAGTAAAGCAAACAGGTTGTTTACTTGGGTCACTAAAAACGAATTAAGAGATAATCATCTTAGCACTGGGAACATATGTATGATAATAAAATTTGTTAAAATCTTCTAGATGGTAGTTACACTTAGCTATTTCTAAAATTAAAAACAAAATTGACGATTTAACATTACTTATTACACAGTTATAATTTATAAAATAAAAGTAAGTTAGATTATATTGTATCGTATTAGTAAATAAAAATATTTACTTTTTTTTCTTTTTTTTATTGTATAGATACGCAAACGAGCATATGGGTCACCTGATGGTAAGTGGTCATCTGGTCACCAATGCTCATAGACAATGGCATTGTAAGAAATGTTAACCATCGCTTACATCGCCGATGCGCCACCAACTTTGGGAACTAAGATGTTAAATCCATTGTCCCTGTAATTATACTGGTCCACTCACCCTTCAAACCGGAGCATGACAATACCAAGTAGTGGTGTTTTGCGGTAGAATATCTAATGAGTGGGTGGTACCTGCCCAGACGAGCTTGCGCAAAGCCCTAGCCGAGTAAACTACTGCTATCTCGCCCGAGAGAAGAATTTTTATTAAATTTCTATGAAAATATTACTGCATTTTGTCCACCTGAGAATTTGTTAACCACTTATTAGATAAGTATAAGCTTAAATCCTTTGATACAACATAAGCCATTAATTTACACTAATTCATAAATGTCGCAACTCGTCCTAGGCACGCGCAACAGTGCTGCGCAAGAGTTGCACCCAAACGGAACGACCGCCATTGTTTTAAAACATTATCTGGAAGATCCACAAATGATTAGTGTTTATGTCCGATTCATATTGTTTCGCTTTTGTATTATAAGTCATGTTCTGATGGGTTTACACATACTTTAAAGTCGACCTTGTAAATATTTTAATAATGTTTCATAAGATCGACTATTAATTTTTGAATTGTTAATTTTAGAAATTGAATGAAACAAAATTGTATCATATTAATTAGTTACCCGCATAATTTTTATTTATCTCATTGCAACTGTAAATCCAACGGTATTTTATAAAATCGAGAGGCAATGAGACCCACTTAATTCAGTTCTCAGACGAATTGCATTATTTTAAACACTACTTCATAATTCGGCTAACAAAAATTCGATTCGTTTGAGCTATCAAATTAGTCGTGTTTGTTATTCGTGGACCGACTTTCGTTGTCTATTTATAAAGTATAATTTTATTTATTTAAGCTTTAAGGTCGGAAATGTATTAATTATGATAAAAAATAGGTTAATCTTTTCTTTTCAAACCAAAATATTCATAATTCACAGACGTGTTATCCGAGTGTATCACTTTATTATTTTGATTAAGTTTATTTTAGACGTACGTACGTGGACGTGTGTTTAGACTGCACATTTTTTATTTTAAGGCAAATATAATATAACCATTATGTTAACTAACATATTTGTTTGTTTATCTAAACACGCGGTTTATTAACTTAAACTAGGTACTACATAGATTAATTCAAGCAGTATATGATTTCAATAGTTTAAAATTCAAAAAACCATTCGTTTATTATATGGAAACAAAGAACGTTCCTTTTAGATGTCGGTTACACGGATAAAGTCCACCTCATGTATCCGATAAACGTCCACCAAAACAGCAAGCTCATGAATTGGCCTTACCATCCGTTATAAAGGAATGCACAAGCGACCGCTACTTCACTTATATCATTATATTTGATCTAGTTTATACATTACTAGCAGACAAACTGCTTCTAAAGTATAACACTTTTTGACTGAATACATTAATGTCTGCGAGATCTTATCATTAATAATATAATTGAATATTTCATAGTGAAAAGTGTTTCACTTTTACGTCCGGTCCTTGTTTGTACTATTTATTTGTTTGTAGTGTTCAAATGTTATCGTTTTATTATCGAAGAGCTGAGATAGTCCAAAGAGTGGAATACGTGAAACTGAACCAAAGCTTGTGGGTTCCACCAAGGGCCAAGTTTTTGTGTATAATTTCTCCCTCACTCGGAGATAAAGAGTTATTCTTTGTGGCTGAGCCTTCATTGTGTCAGATGAAAACTGACATATGTGTGTACACCGGAATTGGAGCAGCAAACTTCCTCAAAAGCGGAGGCGGCTTGTGACTGCCAGACTACTTTTATATAACTTATTCATGCAAAAACCTTCTTTTCATAATAATACATGGAATTGACATACAGTAAACACTTCGTAACGATTGCAAATAAAAGAGCTATATTTAATAATTATGTAACATATTAAAGGAGTTGTATTGGCTAAAAGAGAGCAGAGGTGATTATCGAATAGGAGTATCGGAAGGATGTGTGATTAATGTTAGTTAAAAATTAGCCGGATAATATAATTAATTAATTAGAGTATCCGGCTAATGTTTAACTATGTACTTATTATAATAATTTCCTTTAACAAACAACGATTGTATTTTTTTTTTCAAATAGCAATTGAATATTATTGAACGTGTTCTGGGATAAAAAATTAATATAATAGCTATAGTTTTCAGCTTAATTATATCTTATTCGAAATTTAAAATTTCTCAGATATATTGAATTGATCAATTAACAATAACTCAATTGGTTAAAGTGTTTGTGTGCTGTGTGGGCTAACGATCACCTGATTGCATACTTGCATCACTTCATACATATAACCATCATCTCGGAACTAGAATTAAAGATTTAATTACAAGATAAATATCGTATTAACCTTGAATCGACTAATAAAATTAATTGTTAACCAAGTAATCGTACAGTGTATATTTATTTGTCTTAAGAAAAAATTAAAAGAAACTTACGAATAGACAAAAATATTTAATTAAAATATTTTTTTTGACCTGGTAATAAACATACACTTTAATTACCAAATAAAATTTAAATTTAGGCAGATTAATTTTTAGTTCAACGATGTTAAAAAATCATCGCAAATGTCGAGTCATGTATAGAGATTTGATAGTATGAAAAGTTTGGTAAATCGTAAAATTGAAGAAAGCGTTGAATAAACGAACACCGCAAAACGTGCAAAAACTGAAATCAATGTACCGTAAAAGCGACTGAATGTGCTCGGATTCAACTTCATTTTTTATAATTTAAGGCAGCCGTTATGATCAAATAAGCTTAAGCTAATTTTAATTTATAATTAATTACAAAATGGTAATAAAATAAAACGCGATAGAAATATTATTATACAGCTTTTAATTAAAACTTAAATTAATAAACTTTCTCTAATAATGTTTTTTTTTGTCAAAACAATATAATAGAATAATATACATTTATTTTAGTGAAATTTGATAATTCATACATAAATATATACATGTATTTGCAAAATTAATTAAAACAGGTCACCGCGTATTAAAAATAATAATATGTAAAATGTTAATTTTAACTATCTCTTTCTCTAAGAATATTATAATAAACAATACTATATAAAATCATTTTACACTAATGTATAACCACTTTTGCAGACAGTTTAGCTATATGATATAATTGTAAATAATATAGAATAGACACAGTGATATAATAAATCGAAGATAGCTTTTACTTCTCCAGGCAAGCACCAATTGCATATTTTTTTATATAGGTACATAATTCTAAAAAAGCCGAGATGGCCCAGATCTCGTGCTTGACGGCGAAGGAAAACATCGTGAGGAAACCTGTATGTGTCAAATTTCACTAAAAGTCTGTCAAATGTGTATTCCACTAACCCGCATTGGAGCAGGGTGGTGGAATAAGCTGCAAACCTTCTCCTCAAAAGGAGGAGAAGCGACCTTAGCCCAAAAGTGGGACACTCATAGTTCACTCATTACTTTACATCATTCTAAACAATATATGGTTTTGAATAGACATAGTTTTGTTTTTTTTTTATTATATTACGTTTATAATTTTGAATAGACAATATGTTGTACTATGTCTAAATTAATTAATTATTGTAAAAAAGACGTTTCTCTTCATTATACAGAATTCTGTCTTTTACATTACGAACACAGATGTCATGTTTCTCTTTTTGTTTTAACCAATTTGTGGGTAATAAGATCGCGGATAATATGGCTGTTTCCACATAAAACCTCAATCCGGACATCGTTTAATAAGTAAGGTGCTTTATATTCATCCAACGCTCAAGACTCCAAGGAGTATTTACGTGTATGTTCGAATTCCATATAATTGACATTGGCAATGTTCCGGACGCTTTCTTCACTCTTCGCTCGTATCAAGGTTACTTTTCTCTCACCTATGCTAAGCTGCTTGCTTGATGAGGCGCGTCGCCGTCCCCCTTTCAACTTTCGAATATACGTGACAGAGAATTCGCAACCTAAGCTTACGACAAAAATAAGTTGTTAAAAGTGAAACAAAACAAAACATTTGCAGAAAGCAACTTTTACTTTCAGTTGTAAAAACATATGTTTACGATAAGTCAATACTAAATTAGATTTTCCTTTGTCAAGTATGAGTTTCGATTATTTGTATTTGATAATATAACGGTTATTAAGCACAATTACGTTGAACAAAATAGTTGAAAGTCAACGTTTGTAATATGAGATATATAGCATTTTCCTTTTCAGAGTAACCGGTTGTAACTCTTAAACATAAGTACCGTGAATAATGCCTATTACGCAATTTAACAAACAACTGCGTTCGGTTAACTTAGATACAGTTACACATGTTACAGTTAGACTAGAACGGTCTGATTACGGTCAGTAAATTGTAGGCCTTTTAACGATTGCTCTGAAATACAAAATTATAGGGCACCGTGGACAACTCGTCGCTCGTCACTTGGACACATTAAACAACGGTTACCGAGAAACTGATTCAATAAGCTAAATGCAGTTTATTGGCAATTAAATTGATTTAATTGAGACAGAATAGAGATTTTAATTTTTAACAATATATAAGATGTCGTTTATCCGTGTTTCAGGGTTATTGTTTAAACGATATGAAATTGCTTGTAAGATATTGCCTACTTTTAAATAAATATATTTTTAAATACAATCTAAAATAAATTGTAAATAAATTGTGGTATGGTTGTATGACATAAAGATGAGAAGTTCATAAGCTTGTATAAGCCGACTAAATTATCAAAGTATTAATCTTTTGGCGATGACTAATTGAGATCAGTGAATCAGAAAGTGACTAAAATGTTTTTTCTTTACTTGGGTAAAGAAAAAATCATTTTGGTCACTGAGAAACTTTAGATAATGCTTGAGCCGGTAATAGCCATGGTTACCGTAAAATAACGGGTGAATTCTTAACCTTTTCATATTCCGTACTGTGCGAAACGAATTTAAAGTTTTATGTTTTTTTGGAAGGAAAAAAATACGCTCTTGATATTACCACTTTTCTGACATAATATTGACGTAAAATATATATATTTTGTGGAAATTCTTAAATTAATTCACTTTTTGAGCTGTTTATTGCGTTTTTTGAATATGATATAGGCCACAAAACGGCCTTTAAAGTTAATGTTTCGTGAAATGTTCGACGTCTCTTACAACAGGCTTGGTATAAGTAAAGAGAATACAATTAAAAAAATATTTAAGTAGGTGTGTAGACAGCATAACATTTGTGGTATTCATAATAATATGCATTTAGTCTACGAAACAAGGCTGTAATTGGTGTAGAAACGTGTATGTCACCCATCATGTATTAAGTGTAGTAACTCTCCCAAGCTCTTATCGTCTTGCTTCTGCTAATAACCATTCAGTTTTTACACTACCGGATGTTAGTTACAATAATCATGATTGGATTACGTTCGTGGTTGAGAGCGGAAAGTTTCTGACGAGTCACTAGACTTTTTGCTGAATGACTTGAATGCGATTTTAAGATACGATAATATAAAATATGAATTAAAATAATTGATTCCATTGGATGAGTCACTTTATTGTTTGTTTAATGTATAAGAAAATATTTTGTTGAAGCTTTAAATTTTTATTACTATTTATTAATTAATTATTGTTAATATATTGTATCTTAATAATTTAATCATTACTTATCTTAACAATTGATGGCCCAAATAGATCCACGAAGAATTACATGCAATTATTCTGTCAATTTTATCCATTTTATTGATTAATCTGGTCTAATTATTTCGAGTTTGCCTCGATTAATTTAATTGATAAACACAATATTTTAATGTTCAACAACATAGGAATTGAGTGTTAAACTTTGATAAACGACTTACCGCATACGAATACGTTCATGGCATTGCGGTTACAAAAGTAATCGTAGTGGGAAGGAAGATACTGATCATTTGGTTGCAACCTCAGTTACTTCCCACGAGGTTACGCCCGGCCAAGGTAATTGTGTCATCAACGCGTTGCTGTATCTTTACAATATGCCTTGCGTTTTCGTTAACTAATTATTGCATTGATTTGAAAAACATCCTATATTACAATCACTAATACTATTAACACAAATGTATTTTAGTTTGTTTATTTAGTTATTTGTTACTTACCCTTTACGTTTTAACTACTCAACGGATCGTCATGAAATTATGCATCGGAACACGTTGTCAGGTGTACAGAAAAGAACATAGGACAACATTCGAGTCCTCGCCCCCCTTCTTCACATGCGGATGAAAACTTTACGTGATGTAAACACTACCAAGTTCTGTACTTCGGCTTACAACTAAGAATTTCTCTTATTGGCTCGACTCGAGGTTTGAATCCAAAACTCATCGTAGATTACGTGGCTTTATAAGCGAGTCATTAAAGAATATAATTTATATAAATATACATATATAGACCCAGAACTCAAAGGAGGCGAACATTAATATAGTTTTAAGTGAAAGTTTTTGGTATATGTTAATTATAAAACTTTTAACAAAACAAAAACCGACTTCATAGGAAAAATAAATTAATATGCACTAAAAAGTAAAAAAATAATTGCGTATTCTTCTATAATTTGATAATTAATTTCCTATTTTCTACTCATCAATATGTAGGTACGAATGTGTTGAGTGGTTGATAATGTATTTACAATTATTGTTACTTTTGGAGTCGATGTCAGCCAAGATGGGTTTATAACTACATACATAGTTAGTTATAGGTGAGATGTGCTTGTGTCACACGCGCAACTTTACGAGGCGAATAAAAGAGATTTGTAATGTGTATGTTTTTGTTTGTTTTTAAAAGATTCCCGTATTATTATTGCTAGGTATATTATAGTGTTTCCTTAGCTGACATCGACTCCAAAAATAACAATAATTGTAAATACATTATCAACCACTCAACACATTCGTACCTACATATTGATGAGTAGAAAATAGGAAATTAATTATCAAATTATAGAAGAATACGCAATTATTTTTTTACTTTTTAGTGCATATTAATTTATTTTTCCTATGAAGTCGGTTTTTGTTTTGTTAAAAGTTTTATTTATTTTTCGATTTTTAGTGAATCTGAAGTACACTCACTAATTTGGTAGAATATGGGTAGACCTACTAAACGTGCAGCTCATATGAGACAGCGCCGTTTATATTATTATTTAAATATATTAATCTAAAACAGTGAAACGTAAAGAAAAATGTATTTTGGTACTTAATTAATAAATATTAGTTAATATGGTTAAATGTATGAATATAAATTAACATGTTTTGATTAAATAGATTTAGTTGGTGGGGTGTTGGGCAGCCATAACATAATCAAATAATTATTTCTAGTAATAATTAAATAAACTGTATGTTTATAGATGTTGTGTTATACCATTCTTCACCTAAAAAATATGACGGAATGTCTGTATATTAAAAAAAGGGGAAGTATCTATATTATCCTAACTAATATTATAAATGCGAAAGTAAGGGTGTTTGTGACGCTTTCACGCCTAAACCACTAAGCCGATTTAAAAAATTCTTTCACCAATGGAAAGCTACATTATCAAGGAGTAACATAGGCTACATTTAGTCCCCATATTCCCACGGGAACGGGAACTACGTGGGTGAAACCGCGGGAAAAATACTAGTAATCAATATATAAATATACATAAATATAACCTGTATATAAGAGTACATATACGATTCTATATATATATATTTATAATTTTCAAAATTGGTCTTAACTTTTAGGAGATGTTCAAATATGTTTCAATTACAAACATATACATATATACTAATGCTTACATGCATAACTCATATTATAAAGAGGAAAGATTTGATTTTTGTTTGATTTTTTATTACGAATTAAATCAAAAACTACTCGACCGATTTTAAAAATTCTTTCACCCTTAGAAAGCTACGTCTTTACCGAGTAACATAGGCTATATTATATTTTCAAAATCTTATAGATCCCTACTTAAAATGGAGCAACGTAACCCAACGTATCAAATTGTTGCCTATAAAAGTTATTATTTCGCGTGCGCTGCGAAAACTATTGACGGTATATAAAGAAGTGTTTTATACAATAGTATTACAATTACTTGATCATAACGATGTTATGGTAGGTGAATGAAAAATCTAGATAGCCTATAAAAGATTCGGCCGTGTATCGTTAGTTTGCTACTAAGAATTGAAGATTTCCGTTACTCTGTCATGGATCCTATAATCAGAATCTAACCAAACTATCATCAAACAACCCTTGAAGTATACTCTTTCGAATAAAAAAAAAATCATCGAAATCCGTTGAATAGATATCGAGTTATTCGTCCATTTGTCGCGCACATACCTCATGCAAATTTACGACTTATACGGTTTTCTCATGGATTCCACTGTCAAAACTGGACCAAAAAAAAATGGGACCAATGGGAAAGCAAACCCTTTCAAATAAAAAAAAAATCATCGAAATCGATTCATCCAGTCGAAAGATATGAGGTAACAACGTCAAAAAAAAAAAAAAAAAAAAAAAAAAAAACATACAGACGAATTGATAACCTCCTCCTTTTTTTGAAGTCGGTTAAAAATAATATAATACATATTATAATTAAAGGTATATTATAATTGTTGTACGTAAAGAAAATACTAAATAATTTTGTATCATTTAACAAATGTTAAAAACGTAGATCAAATGAGCTATGCGTAGAACAAATTGTAGTTTTTGTTGATCATACAATAATCATTGTTAGATTGTTGTCAATTGTGTTTTCAGATACAATGGTAATTATGGCAATGTTTTCCTAACAAATGGAAAAATAGTTCACAATGTGAACCAATTATTCACAATCTATAAATTGCAGTGAAGTGAAATTTAATAAAATTATGCGATAAAGATACAATAAACATGTATTTTAAAACTGTCGGAAAAAGTAGCTACTAAGTTTCGGTTCTTAATTCTTGTTAGAATCTAGATTTCAAACCAGTGGTAGCTTTATATTTAATTCAATATCATACTGCTTGTTACGGTCCACTTAAATAAAATAAATGAACTAAATGAATTTAAACAACTATTAAAAAAATTCAAACAATAAATTGTATTTATGTTTAAATTTTTAGTACAGGTAATAATTTTGTGTGGAATGTGAGATAGCGCATCGATTGCAAACATCTTGCTACATGCAAGCATACAACATGTCGTAATATAGATTTTAATCTATTATAACGTTTAACTCGTAAAACTATTGCATACATACATGTACCAAACTAGTTTACAGGATGTGTGTATATAAAACACGTTGCAGCTAAAATATAATCATACTAATCCAGTTAACATGAGATCCTCCTATTGCCGTAAACCCGAATTTAAGCGAATTTGCTATAAAAAATGCTCACTAAAATATTTTATTTTCAATGCTACCCACACGCGTTAGTATGATTTAGGATAAGGCTATGAAGTAACATCAGCAAACAAAAAACCTTGAACGTAAAAATATAAATCATTTAAATACATACGTATAAAATAGAAAATAACCTAAAATTTATATTTGCAGATATATAATATTTTTATCCAGATTATTATTGCCTGTTGAACCAACATTCCATATTTAACCTCACTCAGTTAATAAGAGATGATGCTTTATTTGAAAATTTTATTAAAAACATAAGTATCAAGGTGATTCATTACTGCTAACTAGCTTTCAACTGCATCGAAACTTACTACTCCGACAGCGGGTCGTAGCGTGTTGTTATAATAATAAAAGATGTAGCAATTATAGCTTTTCTAACACACAATTATTTTTCAAATTCACTGGACACTTGGATAGAGAGACGGACTGTTTGATTCTGAGCTTAGCGCGTTTAAATAAACGCACACACATTATTATTTTTATTATAATAATTATTATTTTATTATTATTATTTGGTAACTTTGTTCATACTTAGTTAGATACATACCTTTATAAAACAAAAATTAACTACATCCTTTTGATTTAGAAATTACTCTAGATTTGCAACTTTAACATATTTAATGATCGATTATGGCAAAATATTAATCGATTGAAAAATTAAAACTACCAATAACAATAATCAATCAGATTTGTCCGATTTGGTGCTCTTGGACTTATTCTAAAAGTGTTCAGAAAGTTAGTAAAATGAGATGTCGTCGTTTCAATAGTATTATATTATTGGCCGCCACCAAGATCACTAACGATATAATACGACATGATGAGAATGCTGCTGGACTAGCTATGGCTAAAAAAATCGGACTTAACCACCACATTTTTACTTGGTGGTAGAACTTTGTGCAAGCTCGTCTGGGTAGGTACCACCCACTTATCAGATATTCTACCGCAAAACAGCAGTACTTACTATTGTTGTGTTCCGGTTTGAAGGGTGAGTGAGCCAGTGTAATTACAGGCACAAGGGACATAACATCTTAGTTCCCAAGGTCGGTGGCGCATTGATAATGTAAATGATGGTTAACATCTCTAACATTACCCATGTTGGTGACCACTTACCATCAGGTGGCCCATACGCTCGCCCGCCTTCCTATGCAATAAAAAAAACACTTAACTATAAAAATGAAGTATAAGAGGCGCTTCTGCAATAACTTGTACAAATGATTGTGTACAGATAATCTTGACCCACATAAGTAATTATATTGTTTTAATTACTGCGGTGAAGACTGGGCAACGTGGGCCTTTGTTTTCAGCTTATAACATATATTTTTTAATTCAGTTGGTAGAAAAGTATCAAATTGCAATTTGCTTTTTCACGCAGATATAAAGCTAAAGTCATTGAATATATACATATATTATACAATATTTAAGAAGTAAGAAATTTCACAAGAGCGTCTAATGAAAATTTATTTTTTTATCAATTTATTACGCGATGTTGTCATTCGGTGGATATATTGTTCGTTAATCAAAATTATATATTAGTTTTATATTATTCACTAATAATTTTTTACGAGTTTTTGAGTATGGACTAAATAGTTTGGTACTATAGATTACAATATATTATATTAATATATTTTAAACATTTTCTTAGCACTTACTTTGTAGCCAGATTGAAATAAAGTGGACCAATTTATTTGAAAATGAAATCTAGTTATTAATACTAATTTTTATTACGAGCTATTCCAATATTTTATCCAAGCAATTGAAAGAAAAAGTTATTGGAATAAAATAGAAAGTAAAACTTCACTTACATCATAAAAAATTAAAAGTGAGTAAGAAATTTTTGTTTTTCTTAGTGATAATTATTGAATGAACAAACGAAGGATAAAATTCATCCCGTCACACACGAAATAACAGACATCTGTTGATTCGTTAGCAATTAAACGCTCTGACGGTAGTTAGCAATTTGTTATGTCGACAATCTTACATTTTATTTATTCATGCAATGAATATTTCCTAATCGTGTCGTTTGCTTGTTTCATTTTACCAATTTTATTTTACTTAGGCTGAATCAAAATATATATCTTCATAATTTTTTTGTAAAAATTCATATTTTTATTATTAAATTAGTTTCGAGCCAAGGTTACATAAAAAAACTACTATTTATTAACTACTATTTATGTGTTTTACATTCACATTTATATTGTTAGTTAGGATAAATAATTAAATAATCACATGTTTTCAGTTTTTAATTCTTGTTTAATTAAAAAAAAACATACAGACGAATTGATAACCTCCTCCTTTTTTTGAAGTCGGTTAAAAATTAAAACGGATGTACCGATATTTTTTACCTGTAATAAAGTTACTGTTTTGAAACACGTACATAGTTTTTTTTTATTGTATAGGTAGGTGGACATGCGTATAGAACCCTCTGATGGTAACAGGTCACCAACACCCATAGACAATGACATTGGAAGAAATGTTAACCATCGCTTACATCGCCAATGCGCCACCAACCTTGGGAACTAATGGTTATGTCCCTTGTGCCTGCAATTACACTGACTCGCTAACCCTTCAAACTGAAATACAAAGTACTGCTGTTTTGCGGTAAAATATCTGATGAGTGGAGTGAGGCACTACTATACTTAAGCAAAATCAATTGTTTTATGAGTTTAATAACCCGACTTCAAACGACATTTGACAACGTCAGCTCTATCAGTCAGTTCGCGAGTGTAGATACAAAATAATTAAATATTATAATAAATTAATAATATAGGATACATAAATGAGTTCTTACAATGTTATTATTCCATCGTATTTTTTAGAAAAAATAATGTAATGGAATTGTCATTTGATAAATAAAGCATAAAGTATTATTGTTTCGAATTGATCGTGCTATGTTAATTTTATGTATTTAAGTGACTACTGGTATGAACAATACCAATAATCTTTTGTGTTTATTATCGGGATTTGTACAGAATTGATTTACATATCATTATAATCATCATTTGTTAGCAGCTGATGTAAAAACTAAAAGTTATTATGATTTCATCTTAAAATTCTTAAATGTTTTCAAGGTTCTTCTGCTGAATATGAGGTATCTTCTAATTTATATTATGACCAGTCCTCTTTATTCAGCTTTTTCTCGTCGTCATCTTAACTAACTAGTATGTTTTTTTTCTGAGTTCTGATCCTGGAAACCATTTTGAAGACTTTCAAAATATTTTTTATGAATGATCAATGCGGTGACTAATTTCGCCACTCTAATTGCTTTATTAAAATATCCATTCGTAATAATTGTCGCGATAAAAAAATATTATTAAAATCAGTTTTATATTTAAAATTAGCTGTCACATAAAACTTATTTACAACTTTCATCTACTTAGAAAATTTATTACTGCTTACTCACAACTTACTGCTTACTCACGTTAACAATAAAACTCGTTCGTGTTATTCTTAACGAGATATCTAATAGGAAATAATCAGTAATATTGACCCACTACTTATATTGTCAATCTTATAAGAAAAACATGAAAATGGTTATAAGCTCATAGTGTTGGCGAAAGCGGTTCAATGTTTCTTATATATGGCACTATTATCACTTGATAATGTCTGCAATATCAAAAAATAATATAGAAATTCTGTTCGCAAGCTCCCTTTACAGAATAACACCGCGGATTGGTCAAATATATTTCGTGACATGTCTATTGAAAAATTTAACTCTACATTATCATCATACAGCTAAGATCGTTATCATCATTAATTTATATTTTGTAAAGAATAAATACTACTAACTAACAACTAGTTGTAAAAAATATCAAGAACGATTCTAAAATATGTCTGATATTAAGTTTGTAATTTCCACATAGCTAAATACTTCCCTAGCGGTTTTCTCACATACATTTAATAAGTGTTTAAAATGAATATCCGCTGTAAAGGCCCGAAGGAAATCCGTTTACAATAATATGTTATTTCTTAACTTATAAAATAAACATTATATAATAAATAAACATAAAACTTCATTTATGAAGAAGGTAATTAAAGATTTTAGTAATCTATTTCATAATTAAAGATTATTTTAGTTACCATACATATATTCGTATCTAATGTAATATTTAAAAGATACCTACTAAGCACTACAATTTCATGTTTCATTTGTCATTTGTGTTTTTTAATAAAAAAACTTAAGAGGTTTAACGACACTATGGAAGTTCGTTGTTGGACGTTTGGTTGCGAAATGAATAAAAAACATCCGAGCAATAATGTGCCGCAACTGAAGCGAAGGGATAGTTAACCGATTCGACACATATCCGATACAGTATTTATGGATTGCGTTTAACTTAACTGGAATAATTTTGATTTTTTTTCTTAGCATTGAGTCTTGCATCTTTGGAGGTGCTTTATTTTATTTTTAACTTAGCCAACCATTATTCATAGTCATTGGGTTTTGTCACTAATATCATAAACTATTCATCATATCGGCTTGAATTTTGTCAAAGTTTCTTTCTTCCCAGACGTAGACGATCACTACGAACGGATTTTACGCAAATCATATCCAAAATACATTTTTCTTAATATCTATCCGTGAAAAACCAGTGTGATTAGCTAGTATAGAATATTTTAGAGACAAAAACATCTCAATGGGCCCACACCCACACCCCACCCCTGCACTTTACGCCTTAAATGAATTTATTATAACTTAGAGTAAAAGCCTAAATGTTTAACAATAATTACACTACGATAAATTACCTAAATTATATAAGTAGGTAGTTAAAATAAAAGCGAGAGTTGAGTTATGCGTAAATGTCAATACAGTGTGGCTTGTCAACATTTCGTTGTTTGAGCAAAAACTTGCTGACCCATTGACGACATGTCGGTAATACCATTTTTAGAAAATATTATTGCCCATTTTTAACCAGATGCAATATTTCTGCGACTGTTAATGTTTTATTTCATTTATTTGTGTTTTTATAAATATTTTGTTTCTTATGTTTCAAACTTACGGTAGATGTATATAAAGTAATGTTTGTGAAGTGTGTGCTTATAATAAATTGTATTTTAAGTTACAAATACATATACATATTTTGTCTTCGGCGCAGTAGTATTTAACGCCATAGCTTATAATGAGTTGTGTATAAGGATATACTATTATAGTTGATGAATCGAATAGAATATTTGTAGCATTACATCATTCACGATACACTGCTGTATATAATTATACATTGCATTAGTAATAATACATTTTTGTATATTTTAGTAATGAATTTATTTATTAACATCCTTATTCTATTGTGTAAATTTGTATTAAGCTATGTCATTTCGAAACGCGTTGGTTTAAGTTAAATATTGAAGATGCAAAAATGAGTTTGGTAAGTAGGTAAGTAAGTATATTTAACTAGAAGTACATACATTCGAGTATTTAACGTTAACATGATAAGTGATAAATCCTTACTAAGACCTTCAAGCGAATTGTATAAACGTCAGTAATATATTGATTATTAAACTAACTAATGAACAAAGCTATAATATCGGAAACAATATTCAATACAACGGCTACCAAGAATGTATGTTTGTAGTAATAAGTATTACAAGTTGCCTATTCAGTTCATTCCTGCATTCAAAATAGATTTTTGAAAATTGGTTTTGTTTTAATTATTTCATTAGAAATGTATTCCTTATGCCTTAATTTGCTTTGACAGGAAAAAAGAACGAATAGGTGTTTCAGACATATTTTCCAAATATTTTACGTATGATATTCTTGTTTAATTATAATCTATACTTACTGACTTACTTACTTAGCTTATAATTGACCTCCTGCTGTGTCAGTTGGCCTAATAGGGCACTGAAAAATTGTTGTAACAGTTTTTTTTGTAAAATTCCAGTTAATAATAGGTATATTAAACAATAATGAACTAACGACAAAGTAAGTATATGTTATTTTGTTATCAAAATCGCATTTTCTATTCTTTGACATCGCCAATAGGGACAAGTAAAATTTCTCACTAACATTATTATGATATAACGTCACCTTTTTCTACTAAATATAGGTTTAATATACTCTTTGTTACTACTATTATTACTTATACCTCGAGTGGTAGTGCCACGCTACTTACCTTGATGTAGCAGCCGAATGAGTTAGCAAACCCCGGAGACGGGGAAAGTACCACTCACACTAAGTATCGGCGTATATTTATATTCCGTATATGATAGTCCGAGGCCCGAGCCGCCCATACAAAATAACAGATTTCTATAACTTATTATTATAAGAGCCGAGCGAAGCTCAAATTGAACCCTAGTAGAGATGAAAATATGACTTTGATTTTATGTTTAGCCAATTTTCAAAGGGTTTGTGATTTAAAATTTATGTAACATATAAAAAATTAATTAACATAATTACATTCCATTTCTATAATTCATCATAATATGTCATATGTGCGTAAATCTAAAGATAAAAACAAAAGAGTGCCCACTGCTACGCAAACTGATCTTTTTTTGGAGAATGTGTAGAGCCTATTCAATAAATATGCTCCAATGCGGGTTGGAGGAAATAAATGTGAAAAATTACATACGGTACATGCAGGTTTCCTATCGACGTTCTACTCTACTGTATAAAATGAAATTCAATCAAAGAATTAGTAGCAGTACTTATAGATTTGATTCTTTATCTATCCTTTAATCATCATTTCTCATCATCATCATCATTATAGTGTCTTAGCTTAATAGCTGGGCTAGTACCCCTCTCGGCTACTTTTCATATTAGCATACACACAATTCTTTATAGTATGATTGATTCGAATAGATATTGCGTTACGTTTCAACCTGGAAACGTGTGATTGTATTGTAATTACCTTATCGACAAAAAATACACTCGTAAAAGATTACTTACTGTTTCACACATATGAATGGCGATAACACGTACAAAATGCATCAAGTTTTTTCAACCATAACGGTCCACTTAACATTATTTACCTACATTTTGCATACATTGTCTTGATTTTTTTCTGTAGTACTTATGGGAAATCGCTTTTACCAATATTATTCAGGAAATATTGAAGATTGAAATTCATTTGTTTATTTGATATTTTGTAAACATGTATAGCTATGAATAAATCTGAAGTTTTTTTTTTGTTTGAAGTTGCTAATCTTTAAATCTACTAGTACGATTTGAAAGGTCCCATGATAATCACGCTACGACCCACGGGGGCGGGCGGAGCAGGAACGCTTAACGCGGGTAATATAGCTTATTAAAAATGTTTCTAAAATCAAATGAAATTTCACTTTTTTATAGTATAGCTAGGCCGACGAGTAAATTTGTGCCACTTGATGGTAAATGGTTACCAACGCATTGTAAGAAATGTAACCATCGCTTTCAACGCCGATGCGCCATTAACCTTGCAAATTAAGATGTCATGTCCCTTGTGCCTGTAATTGCACTGGCTCACTCACCCTTCAAACCGGAACACAACAATACTGCTGTTATGCGGTAGAATATCTGATGAATGGGTGGTACCTATCCAGACAAGCTTGCAAAAGCCCTACCAGCAGTATTATGCTAATCCTTAAATATAACTGATATAAAAAAAACTAAATATTAACGTTTAAAAAAATATATGAAATCGATTCGTTTTGTAAGTAGGTAGGTATAGAGATAAATAATGTTCAATATTAGCCACGTTCAAGTTCAAGCCTCTTTGTTTTGAGAAATCTGCGGCTGGTAGAGGTTTACAATCGAAGGGTCTCGGGCAATGACCTTAAGGCGCCGGCGCGCATACCACTCAGGGTAAAAATAGACCGCAGCCTGCGCACGCGCAGATTTCAAATGGATTCGCTAACCAGGAATGCATGCCTCAAGGGATGGTTCGATGTAAAATAGAAAATTTAAAATAGGATTTCATACAATAACATGGCTACTACATTATATTTTCATATAAGAATAACATTATTTACTGCTTTAAATAAATATCTACATGAAGGAATTTGAATCGATTCCAATACACGATATGATAATTTACGATACAATAGATTGAAACCTATTTGTAGCCTTCGTTTATGGTAAATAGAACCTAGTCGGTTCCATACATATAATCAAAAACTGCATAAATAAGTCACGCAATCATCAAAGGGACACTTCCCAGTCGGCGTGACGAAAGGCGATGTCACGTAAGTAATACATAACCGTTTCTAATTAACATACAAAGGCTGCACGCCCACCGAGAGTTGGCCATAATCAACTCTCGACATACCATTTACGGAACGTAAGATCTCAGCTAGTCAATGCCTTTTTAGTAACTTATCTAACTCTACAATGGAAGCGCGGAGATGAATAAATCGATACAAATTTAAAGGCGATCGATACTATGTTGTTCGTGTTCAAAAGTTCCGATCTGAAAAGTACTACTATTACAAATCACATATACATATAAAAATGGAATGTCATATTAATAGTTAAATTCAATTTCGAGTCGGTATCATGTTTTAGAATGATTTTGGCGCCGTATGTATGCGTATTCACAGCATTTTGCGCTAACGTTTATATTATGATTAATATTAAAGGCAGTATTTTTTTTGGACGATAAAATAGATGGTAGTGTATAGATAAATAAACTGATAGTAATGGTTAATCATAAACACACTTGACTATATTTGACTGCCTCGTTGGTCTAGTGGTTACATGTAAGGCCACAGACACGGTGGTTCTGGGTTCAATTCCCAGGTCGGGCCACTAAAATGTTATTGAGATTTTCTGTCGAATATTTTGAGTAGCTACCCGGAGTCTGGAAGTTGGAAGTGTGTACACTCCCGTGCCTCGGAAAGCACGTAAAGCCGTTGGTTCTGCGCCTGAACTCTTTCCGGGCGTGTCGGATTACCGTCCCATCGAGTTATGAGGATATAAGAGAATAGAGAGTGCACCTGTGTTTGCGCACACACTTGTGCTCTATAATATGTCCTGCGCAGTTGGCTAATCACTGTTGAGATTGGCCACCGAGGCCGAAATCGGTCAGGAGGACCATTATTATTATACACACTTGTTACATTGCCAATGTGCCAGCAAAACCTACATACCTTTTATGATTGAAGATAACAGATTCATTGATGAATGGTTCATACTCGCCCAGACGGGAATGTACAAACCCACGAAAAAGTACTTTAATGCAATGTATGTTATTAAAATAATAGGAAACTAATCGACGACAGTAATTGTTGTTTACCGGGGACATAATAGAACTAATTGAACGTGAAGGAAGTCGCAAAAAAATGTTTTGAATTGATAATTTGCTAAAAGAAGGTTAATGATCATTACCACAACAAAAAGTACGCAAGACACGAATACTTCCTAACATTATCGAATGAATCACCTATAAGTTTGCGTGGACTTGTAGATTTTATTAATCTCAACACGCAATCTTAAGAACCGGTAGGTGTGCAATGAGGTGAGGGTCTGTCGGTGGCTCCCAAAAGACATTGTGAGAACGGGACACGTAACGTAGGTAATGATATGAAACCGGTTGTAATGCCATTCCGAATGACTCAAGTACCGTAATGATTCAGAGTAAGGCGATAACAGATGCAATTTGATAAAGTTTGCGATTTAACTATCATGTTTATTTGGAAATAGAATCTTGCTCGGTCATATTTTGTAAACTAGTTTTATAAAGAAACAAGCTATTAGCAGCGGTTTCACTAGTCAATAAAGAAAGTAATACATTAAACGTAATTAAATAAGTATGAAATTTATAGATCACCATTTTACTGTCTGCGGAGTTAATTTTTTGTCAACTTATCTGTATATTTTTTTTATTAAAATCAGTACAGCGGTTTTATCGTAATCAAAATCACTAGAAATAGAAGCATAGATCGTCGACATACTGGTGCACCTCGTCCGAATTTATAATGTATACTTATTTAGTTGAAGAAATCAAGGAATCTTTTAACTATATTAGTATTATAAGGGTAATAAAAATATTTATGTTCATTATAACAAAATCGGTTAAATGTAAAACCGAATTGAAATTAGATAATTGATTGTTTCCTATTAATCTTATGTTATTTTTATGTTGTGCAATAAAGTATTAAATAAATAAATAAAACTGACATTTATTATTAAATAAAATCCTTTTTTTTAAATTAATTGTCTTTATTGATTTTTGCCTTTTTTTGTTTTATCTAAATAATTGCGATAATTTAAAATAATCTTCGTAAATTGCTTGATTATACCTATATTTCGGTTTGTTTTATGTGATACAATATAATACTCTTCATATGCTGGTTACTTCAATTTAGTAGTTGTAAAGTATATAAATGAATTTACCTAGATAAGTATTGAGTGAAGTTAATTTCACGCCAGTTATTTCTTTTATGATTTCATTATATGTGAATCATGTGATCTGAATCTCCCGTCCTGAGTACAATGGCGATCTCACGGGTTGTCTCAGCGTTTATAAAGGTCTGGTTCAAGGCCTAAATTACTCGTTGTTTGTATACATAAGTTGAGTATCGCAATTAAATATTAATATTTGTAATTGGAGCAACAATCAAAGATTAGTTCGGTGACACAACTAATTTATTTAATTTCTACCCACATACAACACGCCCCCCCTTAAAAAAAACATTTAAACAATCTAATTAATGTGTAAAAAAAAAAATACATACAAAAATACTTTAAAAAAAAGCATAAGAAAAAAAACTGCATTTAAAATACGATTACATAAATGGTTATTCCGTAATTTTTATTTTAAACGAATGACAGTGTAAGGGCCTAATTTTATTATTATTTATTTTACAGTAATAACAATTTATACATTACATCATTTTCCATATTTGCCCTTGAAAACACATGCACGCTTAGGTCGTATACATGACTCTTCCTTATCTTTACTTATTATTAAAGATGTAACTGAATCCGATTTGCTTAAACTATCCTTTTCGCTATTATTATTATTATTAGGTTGGTCTGATAAAGTTTGAGAGGTATCTTTCGGTATAATTATTGATTCTTCGCTTGGAATTGCATAGTTTTCGTTATTGGAAGACCCTGTTGAATATCGTACGGATTTTCTTATTGGTAACAATTGATCTGAGTGTCGTTGCCATTCGCGACCGTCAGATGTACGTACGCGGTAAGTACATGGAGTTTGACGGTCTATGACCCTAGCTTGTAACCACTTATCCTGGCGGGGGCTATAATTTCTTGCTAATACTGAGCTACCTACCTCTGCATTTCTGACAAAACCTGGTCTTTCACGACCAGATCGCTCTTGTGACAGTTCCACTCGGTCTATAACGCTAGGTTTTAACGCATCAAGGCGCCCACGTAATCGCCGGCCCATGAGGGCGACCGCTGGAGCAACGCCCGTTGTTGCATGCTCTGTATTACGATATTGGAAGCAAAATTTACTTACCGCAGTATCTACGTCCATTCCTTCGTGAACTGCCTTTTTCATTGCTCGTTTAACCGATTTAACGGCGTTCTCTGCGGCTCCGTTTCCGGCAGGTCTGTATGGGCTTGTAATCGTATGTGTTATTAAATTCTTTTGCATATACTCACCAAATAGCCAAGAAGTAAAAGGTGGACCGCCGTCGCTTACGACTTGAGATGGTAAGCCAAATCGGGCGAACAGTTCGCGTAATTTACTTATTGTAGCCTCCGCTGAAGTACTGCTCATTTTCTGAACCTCGATCCATTTACTATGAGCATCAATAGTTACTAAATAATGTTTACCTTGAAATTCAGCAAAGTCTATATGAAGGCGTCTCCAAGGATATGCGGGAAAAGCCCAGGGATGAAGCTGACCACGTGGTGGCGCATCCCTCTGTTGGTAACACGCAGAACACTCTCGGGTAAGGTTTTCTATTTCCGTGTCTAATTGTGGCCAATAAACATACCCCCTCGCTATAGACTTCATTTTCACCACCCCAAGATGACCCTCATGTAATTCAGCCAAAACTCGTCGTCTTAACGTATCTGGTATTACGACCCGGTGATTATATAATATACACCCCATCTCCAGTGTTAAATTTTCTTTGCGATATAAATAAGGTTTTTCTGCATCACTTACTTTATCAGGCCAACCGTTCATTAAATACTTATATATGTTTTTTAATATATAATCACGTTGTATCTCCCTCGCAACCTCTTTCGAACTGATAGGAAAAGAATCCTCTACATAATTAATATAACACATCGAGTCGAAGTCACATTCTTTCCGTTCATGCGGCAATGGCAAACGGGACAAAGCATCTACATTACAATTATCTTTGGATTTAACAAATTCTATTTTAAAATCATAAGCTGCTAATTTGACTGCGTATCTCTGTAATCTACTAGCTACCGTCTGTGGTAAGCCGAATTTAGAACCAAAAATAAATAAAAGGGGCTTATGATCGGTTTTAATAATGAAGTGCCGACCATATAAATAATGATGATGTTTGCTAACTCCACTTATTATCGCCAACGCCTCCTTATCTAGTTGACTGTACGAGCGCTCAGCTTTATTTAATGTGCGGGAAGCAAAACAAATTGGACGCTCCTCTCCATTCGGGTAGCGATGTGCCAATATGCTGCCGATGCCGTATGAACTACTATCAACCGATAACACCAATGGTAATTTAGGATCATAATGCACAAGTACATTTTTACTCACAATAAGTTTCTTAACAGTATTAAATGCGTTTTGACAATTATCAGACCAGTTCCAAGGAATATTCTTGTTTAAAAGTTTATGTAAAGGCGAAAGTATACTACTACAGTTACAAATAAATTTAGAATAATAATTTATTAAGCCTAAGAAAGAACGTAACTGAGAAATATCAGTAGGTGCTGATGCATCTACAATTGCTTTCACCTTACTAGGATCCGGGTGTAGCCCGTGCTTATCGATGACAAACCCGACATAGGTAATGCGATCCTGCATAAATGCACATTTTTCTAACTTAATTCTAAGGCCAACATCACGCAAACGCACGAATAAGTTTCTCAAATTTGTAATATGTTCAGCACTATCACGGCCAGTTACTGCTATATCATCAAGGTATACCACCACACCCTTTAGGCCCCTAAGAGTTTCCTCCATAAACTTTTGGAATTTCTCCGGAACACAAGTTAAGCCATAGGGTGTACGCTTGTAAATAAATGTGCCTATGTGAGTGGTAATGGCCGTGCAGGCTTGTGAGTCATCGTCAAGTAGTAATTGTTGGTAAGCGTTCGTAAGATCAATTTTAGAAAACTGTTGTCCCCCGCTTAATGCTGAAAATAATTCTTCAATACGTGGCAGTGGGTACGGTTCCGGTAATAGCTTAGGGTTAATGGTTACTTTATAATCACCACATATACGAATTTCTCCCGTCTTTTTAATTACTGGTACAATCGGTGTCCCATATTCTGAATAGTCAACTTTATATAACGTACCCTCTGCCACGAGACGGTTAAGTTCCCGCTCAACAGGTTCGCGTAAAGCCAGGGGTAAGGTTCTGGCTTTGAGAAAAACTGGGGTCTTATCGTTTAATTTTAATGATATTCGTTTTGTGCAAGTACCTAGCCCCTTACTAAATACTGTCGGATAATCACTGCGTAAATCATTAATTAAGTTTTCCTCTTTTAAATTTAATACCAAATCATCAATTTGTACCGTACATACATTCAAATGTCGCAGCCATGACCGACCGATAAGCGGCGGTCCCCCGTTTTTTATTACATATAACTTCAATTGGTTTGCCTTATATTTACCTAATACTACATCAACTAACAAATAACCTAACGGTTCAATCAAAGTGCCTGTATAAGAACGTAAACAAATATTATTTTTATGCAACGTAATATTCTTAAAATATTTTTCATAACAATCATAATTAATTGTAGCTAACTTACTGCCAGTGTCCAATTCAAAATTTAAAGATAAGCCATTCACTTGTACACGCACACAATATGGCCGATCGTTCAAACCGCACACATTTAAACAATACAATTCGCAATCGGAATTACTATCACTATCTAAGTAATTTTGCCTTTTATACTGTGAACTTTTATCATTTACCCGTCGCTTTTCGTTATTAGTATTAACACGACACATAGATTTCAAATGTCCTTTTCTTCCGCACTCATCACAGGTATAATTTTTAAAACGACACCAATTAGCACGGTGTAATCGCCCACAGCGCCAACATGTCATTGTCTCCGAGCTCACCGGCCCCGCTGAGTGCAAGCTCGCGCCGAGCCCGCCGCCGGCTCGGCCAGCTGCACCACGTTGCGCCTGAGTCTCCGCCGCCACGCGATGTAATGGTTCGGGGCGCAAGACCGCTTCGCCGCTGCCGCTCGAGAAACTTGCATGCGCGTGCCTTTCCGCCGCCTCCAATGCTAACGCCAACTCCACAGCTCTTTTATAAGTCAAATCTGGCTCAGCAAACAAACGAGATCGCATATCTTCACTCATTAACCCGGATACAAATTGATCCCTTAAATTTTCTTCAAGGTTAACTCTAAAATTGCAAGTACTTGCTAAATGCTTCAGTGCTTGAAGATACTCGCTTAGCGATTCGCCCGCACCCTGTCGGCGCAAACGGAACACATGTCTTTCCGCAATATCTGATCGCTTTGGTTCGAGATGTTCACCGACTAACCTCACTAATTCTGCGAATGATTTGTCCTCCGGATTATTAGGTGCACACAGATCATACATCAAATCGTAGGTAGGCTCGCCGACTAATGTAATCAAAGTAGCTACTTTTAAATTATCTTCAATTTGATTTAGCGTAATGAATTGTTCCACGCGTCTTATATAAGACGACCATTTCTTGCTCGTTAAATCAAAATATTCTATTTTTCCAATCGGCATTTTATATTTTTACAACTTCTAACACAATATTATGTATTTTACCTCGTCGCCAGTTGAGTATCGCAATTAAATATTAATATTTGTAATTGGAGCAACAATCAAAGATTAGTTCGGTGACACAACTAATTTATTTAATTTCTACCCACATACAACAACATATTTTCCTAGTCATTAGCTGAAGTCACGGGAAAATCATGTATGCAATTTGACGGTTATTTATGTTTAAACGTTCTTTCGCGTAAGGTAATATAACGCGTGAGTAAGTATGATTAGTATCATTATCTTATTGGTTGGTTATCCGCTGCTATAAAAGACGGGGAAGCTTTAATGGTAATTGTATTGATGGCTTTGCTATACACAATATATTATCTCTTACGAGTAGTCGGCTTTTATGACAACCATGACTTGAGTTAAGATTACTCCGATCTAACCTGGAAACCACAAGGTTCAATAATATAATATAATATACAAACCTTGGTCTATAATTTAATTCAATTACAACAATATATGTACTTACGTAAATAGCGTAAATATATATGTATGAATATAACCTTGCGCGAAGGTAATGGCGAAAAGCGTAACGATAAGAATTAACTTGAACAAAAATTAAGTTGTTTCAAAGTAAATATAAAAAAATGGAATAAGAAGAACTTTCGAAACAAGACTATAGATTTCAATAGTGTTTTGATGCTATTGTAATGATAAATGTGTTTAAAATGTTAAGTCTGTACAAATAATCATATAAATCCAATATTATTAACAATTTCTAATAATATAATTAAATTTTTGTTCACACACTAATTTCTAAAACGAGTTTACTAGAGATAGTAGGATCTTAATGCTTAAAATGGTTAGTAAATTGTAAATTATCTGTTAGAAAGTTAAATCGATAACGAATAGTATTATGTTAATACGAGAGCCAATATAATATGTAGGTACTCAAAAGTCCATGAAATCGTCGATAAATATATTCACCCAAAATTTAAAAAAATTGTCGTATAGATATGCAACTCTGCTTTTAAATAAAATTATGTATAACGTTCTGTCAGTAATTCTATGACGTTACATCCGACCAGACAGTTTTTGTCCAATAGGATATACACAATGTCATTCAAAGGTGGATATGACACAGATTAGGTTCATTTTGAATTAACAACGAAAGGTAATATATTACGAAATTAAACACTCAAATAAAAGCTTTATGTTAATACTACTTAAAAAGGTTAATAATATTTCATGTCTATTTTAATTGTCATGATATGGATATGAGTTTATTTTTAATTCATATTACTTAAGAAAAGTATTGTATTATTCAGTAATCTATGTTAAGTCTAAGATTTCAAACTATTTCGTTTTTCTTTGCAGATGATATGAAGCATTGGAGTTTACAATGTGGAGACATGACTACGCAGAATACTGTCTGATGTTTTCACGATGACAGAGGTAAGTGGAATTTCTTGCTAACAAATTTTCTGAAAAAACATGATTCATATATATGGCCGATACGATTCGCTCATATTTATTCGCCGGCAATGCAACAGAGTAGGTATTCAATTAGGTCTTTCTTCTGGTATTTTTATTGTATACGTAGGCGGACGAGCTTATACGCCTATAGAAAATTGCATTATAGGAAATGTGAACCATCGCTTACATCGCCAAAGCGCCACCAATCTTCGGAACTAAGATGTTATGTCCCTTGTGCCTTTAACTAAACTGGCTCACTCACCCTTCAAACCGGAACACAACAATACAAAATACTGCTGTTTTGCCATAGAATATAATATGATGAGTGGGTTGTACCTACCCTTATTCTCTTTTCTCCTCTTCTCTAATTTAATCAACACTTTCTGCATTTCATTTATTTTTTATTTACTTTTATGTGTTGTGTTCCTTACATTATGTTTAGTAAAGTGTAAATAAATTTTATATATTTTTACTTGCCTTCTTACTAGTCTTGCTTAAAAGCTGACCAAAGAATTCGACATCCACCATTACTTATATCAGTTATATACAAAAAGTATTTTATGTAAATCGAAAATCGGTTAACAAATATTTCCGGATGCTATAAAGGTCGATATCAATTATCTTAATTGAATTATACACGCCTATTAAGTTTTTTAATAAAATTATTTTTAATAATAAAAGTATGATATGTCTATTACTTAATAACTTGAAGGTTGAAACATTTAGTTCCACTTCATCTAATAATAATTTTATTAATACATAAAAATCTAATGTCGATCTAACGATCACATGACCAATGATCTTTATTCAAAATTATAGTGCTTTATTTTGTTTTAGTGACAGGCAATGTCGCAGTCTGCGCTAGGCTTGGGAGGTGAGCGGCGCTACTCTGTGCCCTCTAACCCCATGATGCATGATCCGCGGGGAATGCACTCTGAAGATCTACACGCCTGGTCTATTTACAGGTGAGACAACATATAAAACTTATATTTATTCTACCATGAACGTCTCTTATAATAAATATTTATTTAATTCAAATGAAAGATTTTGCATGTTTAAATGAGCTTACACTTGACCGAAATCACACCTGTATGTATTGCTTGGTCTCGGATGAAAAAAGTTAAACGAATCTGAGATTGACATAATGCGAGAAGATGATCTAGTGTGCAGTAAGTACCGCATAAGATTGTACATTATGCCAAGCTTTTTTGCAGTATTTGATGAATACTCCTATGTTGAAATTTGAAGAAATCAAGGATGTTGATGTCATATATTCTTTGTAACCTATTTAGCTTATTATTTTCAGGCAAAATCTAAATTCCGATTTCACTGACAGTGCTCTCGGTAGCACTGATAAAAGTCCTCTGCCATATGGAAATTTCCAGCTCCGTGATACTACAGTTCAATCCATCCTTTCTCACCCTAGATATGGACCCAAGTAAGTATTTAAATCACATAGAACAATCTACTAATTACCATTTTTATAGTTTTTGTGTAGCCATAGCGTCAATTTTGTAAACATCAAATAAAACTAAAGGATTTTCATATTTGCAGATCAGCTCTCGGTTCGAATATGTACACATACCTTAAGTTCGGGTTGCCCCGTGTGTTTCCGCCTAACCATAATGGTTCTCAACGTTCTGGAACTCCGAAACCAAAAACATCTATTGGGAGTGGCATGAAATCTGTTCCCAGGTAATTCTTTCAGATAGCATTGTTTTTTAAAACATTGAAAATCGATAGATAATAAGTTTTTTTTCAGAATACAAAGACAGACCCGAGGTGTGCGCGAAACATCGTCTGGATACGATAGTTCGGACAACGAAACTTCAACAAATTATAAATATAGCCGTAAATATCGTTCTGACCCTGACTTCAGAATGCAAAATCTTCACACTTCGTATCAGGTAAACTAAACCTTTACTATAAAATAAAATGCGTAAAAAATTGTCAACTATAAATATTAAGTAAAAGTAAACAACAACGATGCATACTTTGATACAGCACGCCACTGGAGTTCCCTTGGTCGCAATGCAGCAGGCCGGTATACGCGGGGAATCGCATTGGAGCAACTCCAGACATAAGTCAATCAGTGAAGCAAACTTGTTAGGAATCGACTCCAAACCCACCAGATCGTATAATAGAAGGAACAGTGTTGCGGATTTTGTACCAGACAACGATCATCAGAGGTAAGCATAATTATGTCCAATTAAGATGAATAAATAACTTTGTAATTAAATTGACCTGAGGTAATTGGTGTTCTTTGGCGTTCGTGCAAAATTAACTTTTGAATAACGCCGAAGTTGTTATCGGTACTTTGAAAGTATTTAAAGGTTGAAAGGTTGTATTGAAAGTGTTTAAATATTGAAAGGATGTAAGTAGTTCATCAGAAGTGGATCGCATGACAATGTAAATCTAAGGTATGATTATCTCTACTCCGTCTCCAACTGGAGAAGGTTATACAATAAAACTCATCACCTTCTGACGTTGCATAACGCTTCTCAATTATTGAAGAAATTCCGATGATATTAAAATTTACTCAAGCGTCAATTTGCTCCGACTAATTTATATAATTTTTCTATAGATTCTAAGCCGTAAAAATTATTGATTACTTTATTCAGCTCGCTGTGATCGTATGTACTATATGGTACACTAACAAAAAATAATTAATTGAATCAATATGTTATATTAGCCATCATTTTACACGTAGGGTTGCTAATTCTAAATACAAGAAAAAAGTCAATCACTACAATCTAAATCATACATTATGTTACTTTAGCTACCTCATGCCATCCTCTCATCTCGGCGGACGAATGTCAAAAGCTGGAAGTCACATGTCGCTAGCGCAGTCACGAAAGCATTCCACTTTAAGACCTGGAGACCATCTAGACGGCTACACGCATTCCGCGTATATATATCCTAATTATTACGTAAGTATAAGTCAAAGGAAGACCTACATTTTTAATTATGATATTTTTAAGTATGCACAAATGGCAATACTAGATTTTGTTATATCTAGTTGCAAAAAGTTTCTGCTTAATCGGTTGATTTAAAATTCAGTAATAAGATTTGATTCGATATGAAACAAAAATGAAGCTTATAAAAATCACATCAGACTATTTTTCGGCCAATAAGTTTTTCGGACATAAATAAAAGAGATTAGTTTTACCAAATCCCCTTTACCCTTTCATATATTTTATGCCTAAGTTTTTTATATATCTTTACAGGTAAACAATTTAGAAATCACATCACCTGAAAACAAATCGACATTACTCGTGTCAGGATTAAGTTTTGAAGTAAAATCTGGAGAAATTTTAGCAGTATTGGCAACATCGCAGCAAGAAGCGACTGGTTTGCTAGATGTTTTAGCAGGCGCTAGAAAGGCGAGTTTTCAAATAATATACTTCATATCGAATAACAGATATTCGATTAACACTTGATTACCTTTTCTTTCCTTGAAATTCAGTGTGTTCTCAAATTATAATACGCTAAACCAAAATAGTTGATATATAGATATTTACAATATTAGACACAAAGCTATCGATAACTGCAGGAAGATAAAATGTATAATATGTTAATGTCATAAAGTGTAGATATATTATCAGTTGTACTGGGAGTTGATCTCGCCAGATGTTGTAACAAGTCCCTACCACAGAAACTGTCGGGCGACATAGTGCTGAACGGGCAGGCGGTGGCGTCGTCCACCCTGCGGCGCGTGTCGGCGTACGTGCGCGGCGACACGTCGCTGTGCCCCGCCATGACGGTGGAGCACACGCTGCGCTTCCACGCCGCGCTGCGCCGCCCCCGGCACAACCACAACCAAATGAAGATGGACGACAGGGACCGGGTAACTTCACGTCTTCTTCAATATCTGTCTCATACTTAACGAAATTTAATGGACGTGACATATATACATATAACTAATTTATTTTTGATTCAGTCCAAATTGTTACGGCTTCATATTCATATATTGGCTGTAGCTGGCTTTATTCTACTCTACAACTACATAATTAATAAAAAAAAACAATTAATTTTAACCAAACTTTATTTCAGATAAACCTCTTGATAGAAGAGTTAGGATTAGAACAAGTGCGTGACACAAATGTTGTTCGTCTAACTCGTTCTGAGATCCGTCGGTTGAACGTTGCTTGTCAATTACTACTCGATATGGCGATACTGATTCTTGATCAACCCACGAAAGAAATGGATATCTTCGATACCTTTTTCTTGGTGGAGTATTTGAGGAACTGGGCGAGTTCAGGGCGTGTTGTTATTATGTCCTTGCATCCGCCTACTTATGAAATATTCGCTATGCTCACTAAAGTAAGTTAAAAAAATTATGTACATATAATTATTTACATACTAAGTCGAGTGTTTCAATTTTCCAGACGCAATATCATAAATAGTTCGCTATTGAAAATGACTATATATTCAACAATTTTTAATATTTCAGGTAGTTTTAATATCAGCCGGCCGTACGATGTTCAGTGGTTATAGAAGAGACATGTTGCCATATTTTGCCTCCATTGATTACCCATGTCCCGCCTTCAAGAACCCCTCTGATTACTATCGTATGTAAAACATTTCATTCCTGTGTTTTTTACGTTTAATTAAAAATAAACTTCCTTTTGTAGTTTAGAACTTTAACTATTATTTTCTGTATGTTATTATTTACAACTAAACGATCTCGATCTTCGATCAACAATACTACTCGTTGACAATATTAGGTAAGCTAATAAAATAATGAGTTATAGCAGTAAGCTTTAAATATAGTCGCCGTTACTGTTTTTTGTACTTAATAAAAATGTTAAAATGGAAACTGATGAGGCTTAATTGCCGTGCTAAATTCCCAACATGGAAAAAAAATATCGAAATAAATGTATAAATGTTCGATAGTGGACCTAGTGACGCTAGACGACCTGTCCGCCGCCGCCATGCTGGAGTCGTCGGGCCGCATCGAGGCGCTGGCGGGCGTGTTCGCGGGCGCGCAGAGCGCCCCCGAGCCGCCGCCGCCCGTGCCGCTCCCCGCGCCCGCCGCGCGCCCCAACGCCGTCCTGCAGGCCTTCGCGCTCGTCGAGTGAGTACGATACGATACATTACATCATAATCGTACTGTAGTCGTACTTTTTTATAGGAAAAGTCTACGATAGGATAAAACATAGGTATATTGTCTAACAAAATCATCGTAAGGATAGATTGTCATGTTTAGGAAACCTACCCATCTGTTACTTACACATTAAATAAAAATAATGTTTAACTCAATTTTTTGTTTCTTATTCCAGAAAAAGTTTGCTGTACACACAAATGACGACATTGTCCAACGTTATAACTCGAATTTTAATAGCAGGGGTCATGTCTATTATCACTGGCACTATATTCTGGGACTTACCGTCGACAGATTCAAAGGTATAAAATAATTCTCAATATTATTGAGCTTGACTCAGCTTGACTAATTAATGTTTTCATAAGATTTGAATATATTTCTAAACTAGGTAGGTATAGATGATTATTTATTGGAGAGCATATAAAGTGTTATACATAATCCAATGCTTAACAAACCGTATAAATATATATTTAATTAACTAAATTATTTCTCACCAGGTTACTGGTTTAACTATAATGTCTACAAGGTTGTACGTCAAATCAAATCTTTAAGCTGTACTATAAAAATAGTTATTTAGCGACGCATTTAATAAACAACATAAATAACAACTTCAAAATATTAATAAATAATTATTTATATATTTCTTATATTATAGTATAATAATTTTGTTTTATTTCATTTTTATGTGTTTAACTTGTAAAAAAAAATCAATTTTAGCCGGCTTGAAAATATAAAGGGTTCTATCATAGTTTTTTCATTTTATTTTGTCCAATGAGTTATTGTAACCATTGTACAAGTCCAGCTTAAGGAGTATTGATCAATACTTCGTTCCGCAGCTGAGCCAGCACGACCGCGTGGGCTACCACTACAGCGCGATGTGCGTGTGCGCGTGGCCCGCGCTGCTGTGGCTGAGCGCGCGCGAGGCGGGCGCGGCGCGCGCGCACGTGGAGCGCGACGTCGCCGTCGGCCTCTACTCGCGCACCGTCTTCGTGCTGGTCGATGTGAGACTCCTCTATAATTATCTATTCGACATAAGATACATCTACTATTAATTGAAATAAGTTTTTTTTGAAAAAAAAAATGCACGATTTAGTACATTACGATTTTGATTTTCAGCAATTTTTGGAACTTTGGTCGTCCATACTGACGTGGTTGGCGTATTTGGTTCCGAGCTATGCTATGAGCGGCTTGTATGCACAGTCACTTGGATCTTTCGATGGTTTCTATATTTATTTAGGTAAAGGTTCATATTGTTTACGAAAAATCTATATAATTTTAATAAACAATTGATTTTAGTTAGCTTCTTATGATTTCCTCAATAGCCTTATCATTCCAAAATAAATCGTGTGTATATAATAGTTCGTGTAGAATATTAGTGTCGATTTTCCAGGGTACATGCTGTTATATTTAATAAGCATACAAATGCTGTGTCGAGCGGCTATATTTTTAATACCAATGCAAAAAACCGCCTCAATTCTGTCCGGTTTCTGTCTGTTTCTCACCACTCTTGTGAACGGAGTGATGTTACACCAACAAGATCTACCATACTACGTCAAATGGTTGGAATACGTGTCCCCGTCAAAATGGACGCTGCCGGAGATTCTGAGACGGGAGTTGAGTGAAGTCGCATTGAGAAGCAGTATTAGTAAGGATTTAAGATGCACCAATAAACAGGTTTGTCGCTTTAAAGTTATTTGTAATAATAACTGATAATGATTTTTGTGCGACCGATGTCTTACCGACTTCCTCATTGGTCTAATGAATTCCGAGGTAAGAGCTCAAACCATGGTTCTGTCCAATAAAAAGTTATTGGGTTCTTTGTCAAAAATGTCTCAATAGCAGACTTTGGCAGATAACACTGTTTGTTAGTCTTTCATTAGAATGGTTGCAATCAGTTAAGAGGACATCACATCACAATTAACTTTTCTTTGGTCGAAATAATGAAAATGAATTATGAATTAACCATGTATTTTAAGCGCAAAGTGACTTAAGTTGAAAACTACAATACTATTATATTAAAACTAAGATATTTTTTATTATGCATTGCTTTTACTTATAATGTTTCTGTATTATTATATGTATCGTTGCAGAGGCAGCATTTAGACATCATAGTGCAATCTCCATGTCCTCCGCCAAACGGTACACAAGTTTTATCAAATTACGAATACCTGAGGTCTAACAACATCTGGGAATGGACAGAAGACAGTTTTTTGATTGCTTTAGCTATTTTCTACGCAGTTTTCGCTCTAGTCGCTATATTTGCTTTTGTCTTTGATTGCACGAAATATGTCAAAACCAAGGAAAGAGCATCTAGACGAGGTCATAAAGTAACTGTCAATACGCCTTAAAAATATCGGTGCTTGATTTTAATTTTATTATTCGCCATTTTTGGTGCTAAATTATGTGTTAGTGATTTATTCCTTACTTTCAATAATCAATTATATATATTATTGAACTATTGTCATAAGATTTTGGTGTAAATGTAACATTGTCACAGTTTCATTGCATTTCTTCTTTTATATTGCATTCAAAGGTATTTTGCCTTAATACTTAGATATGTATAGCACGTTGTATGTTTCAAAAATAAGATTTTGTAAGGTAAGCTTGATTGGAAATTTCAATGCAATTAGGTAATCGTTAATTATAAAATAATTATAATAAATGTACAAAAATATTATTATTAACAAGGAATTAAAATTTTAGATATTATAATTCAATGAAGAAGGCTGAATATTACGATGTCTTCCGTCCATAATAAAAAGGCAGGTTAAGTTTGCCTTATTTAATTCATAATGATGTATAAAATGTATGTACAATAAGATAAATGGTGTCTACTTATTTTAAGACATGTATCACAATTTTAAGCCTAAGATTTTTTTAAACCTAATATTATTAAAAGAGACTAGGTCAGAAATCTACAGCCTACTTTTAATTAGCTTTCTATTTATCGTTTAATGGGTCCAGTATAAAATTGAGATTATTAAGCCTATCACTATGAATGCTGTTACTGTACATCTTATAATAGATAAGATGAAATTTTCACTATAACTTTCATTAATTATTAATCTTCTTTTTTGAATAAAGAACATGAATATAACATACGAAGACATATCAAAACTTTGTACTTTCTTATTAAATTTGATTGGTTTAATTTTTCACAGACTGATATTTTAACATATGGTAGGTTTAATTAGGAAAGTTTGTTAGAATTGTAAATCTTAATTTGTCTTCTGCTTCAACTCTGCACCAAATATATGGTGCGATCAGGAATATTATAATTTAGGCGGGAAAGTATCATGCAATTAATGTCTCTTTATTAAAGTCTGCGGTGTATTGTGAGATAGAATTTATTGTTAGAAATATATTTTAACACTGCCTTTGGATAATGCTCACAAAATGATTACTATTTTTTTGTAAACATCTATTTTTTTATTTTGATTCCAGTTATTGTTGTAAGTTTAATCATAAAGTCAATTATTAAATAATTAATTTATGAATAAAACTTTTTTATAGAAAAAGTACTTAAATAAGATTATGAACGAGGAGCCATAATATTAGAAAATATTGTTAAGTTACCTTTGCTTAGAATGATTGAAAAGTATCAAATAAAGATAGATGTACCAGTGTAAAATGGTTTTATTTGCTCAATATAAATGTAATTAAGTTTATATGAATCGATATAACAAGTTGTAATTTTTAATTCATGATTTTAACATAACAATAAAAAAAACATTCACATCTAAAAAATATTACACTACATGTGCTTAAACTAATAATTTATAAATATTTTTAAAAGTTTATTTTTGTTAATTCATAATATTAAGACATTTTTTTTAGTCTGTGACATGACTAAGAATATTTAAAAAAATTGTTAAATTCTTGAACGAAAGGTCAACTGTCTTTATTACTATGAAATAATTCGTGATATCTCTTGCAAATTTCACAAACGCAGGGAGTCACTTTCGTGTATTGCTTGCAGTTTTGAGTGTCGGGGCTGTTGACGTTTTCTTGATCAATAAATCGACTTTCAAGTATCAACTTTTGTAGTGGATCTTCGTTTGCTCTTTGTGGTGTTTCTGTTTCGCGTTCACTGATTCTGAAAATTTATTTTTTTATATATTGTTTATTTCTTATATGCATTTGTACAATTAAGGTTGTAAAACTTAATCAAATACTAAAAGAACAACAGTCTACAACTTGAAAAAAAGTCGCCTTAACCAATTTTAATAACTTTGTGTCTTGCTTGTCTTATGTTAAATATTTTTTAACGAAAATAAGAAGCGCAGTTCTTAAGGATTTCTTGTGGCGATTCCAAGTGGGGCATGCCCCCAGTTTAGTAAGTAGTTGTCGGCGCTGGCGTCATTCTCCGTCTCTCTTGCTCTCGGAGTTAAGATGCGCCGTGGGAACCTCCGTCTCTCTTGCTCTCGTAGTTAAGATACACAGGGGACATAGCTGAAACGTGTTTTCGCTTTACAAAGCATAAGAGAGAGAGACAGCTGCCGCAGCTAGACTGCCGCGCCACCAAGCGGCATTTTGGGTCGCAGAAGGTTTGTCTTCAGAGCGCTCATAAGAACTGCGCTTCTATGTACGTCTGAATTCATTGCTCATAGTAACGTTTCGCCTGAGCCGAGCGCCCAAACGAGAGCGGCGGAACAAGCGGCTTGTGACGCATCTATCTCTCTTCCACTCCATCGGCCGATGAGTCTGAGTATTCAATATTCATCAATGTTTTCTTATGACGTTATCACGTAAAATTATCGTACAGACAACCATTTATTGAAAACAGTAATTAACCATAAGTCGGTAAAACTAATTACTTGCTCCCTGAAACGACTGATCCAAATAAACCAAAAATACTGGTGCTAACCATCTAAAAAAACGGACTAATATACATTACACTTAAATCTACTTTATATACATACATCCACTACAATACAATATTTATTTATAAGTAAATTAAAATTTAGCATTACTAAGTTAGGAACTTCACCGTTTATCATCAAACACGCTACATTCTTGGGAGCCACGTTCTTTCCAGCCAGTGTTACTAGTGGTGAGAGCGTACACTGCGTACTCGCGGCGCGACGGACGCAACGCGTTCGGAGACAACGATACACGGGATTTGGATACGGGACTGGAGGTTTGGAGAAATTACGAAGTTTTAAAATACAATTCATATGTCAAAACTTTAAAACTATCGCTAAACAAAACTGGTGCGTTTATTTGATTAACAAAAATAAATAGGTAGCTTTTTTCAAATAAAACTCAAATAATTGTATTTAATTTGGGAACAGGAGAATATTATCTTAAATGGGTCAGACTGAATTTCTTCTCTCTTGATAGAAATTGTGTGATACAGAATTGTGGAACAAATGGGACCAATTGAAGCTTCTAGTGTTTGGTAGTGTACGTTGCGAGGGTATGTTTATAAAGTTGCGTGTCAGGATCACAACCAAATAGATTATGTATACATTTTCGGCAATTCTCAAGTTTAGGCCTCTGAGCTTGGGTGTAATTCAATCTTATCCACGTAGTACACGTTCTTCTTTATCTTGTTAACTTTAGATGACTGTCCATACATATTTTAATTTACTGCAATAAGAAGGATCGACACATATGCCTACTGAAGCAACTTAGCCATCACTAAAATAAATATTGATGAGCTATTCCTTAAACCATAAATGCGCCGCATCGCTATCAAGGGTAAAATGGTAGGGTATATAGGTTATATACTTATATATTATATATTATGGAAAGATCGCCGCATAACCAAAAACACCAAGGTTCGCTTAATGAGACGCTTAATATTTCTTATTTTTAAAATTTTCTTAAGATGTAATGCCCTTGTGCCTGGAATTACACTGGTTCACTCACCCTTCAAATCGGAACACAACAATAACAAGTACTGCTGTTTTGCTGTAGAATATCTGATGAGTGGGTGGTACCTACCCAGACGAGCTTGCACTTAGCCTACCACCAAGTAAATTTGTTTTGGCCACCCTTAAACACAATTAATGCACTATTATTGCATATACATATATGTGCAAACACAGTTGCACTCCCTCGTTCTTATAATTCGGTAGGACGGCAATCCGAAACAACCGGATTCAGACGCAAGACCTTCCACACTCCAGGCTGCTACTGAGATTATTTATCAGAAAAACTCGATACATTTTTATTGGGCCGACCTTCGGTTTGAACCCAGGTCCTCGAAATTATCTAGGCACTAAACCAACGAGGCACCACCAATTCACCACCAATATGCATACATAAGCAGTTCCTAATAAAATCCCGGTAAATGTTATTATAATCTCAAGCAGCATATATAATAGTAGACTACTTACTTTGGACAACGACACGATGAGTTAATGGTGTCTTTTGGATCCAGACTACAGCATGATCTGGATCCATCAGACCGTGATCTGGATCGAGACCTTCTTGTCTTATTGCACCTAGTTCTGTAATGAGAATGGTCAATTATGTATACATCTATTTTATTAAATGACAGGTGTGAAAATCTTTTTGACTAGATCTACTCTACAGCCGTTCTACAGCCAAATTCGAACAATTCGTGGACATTGTATTATATGTTTACAACAAAATATCCCAAAGTCCTTGGTACAAAGACCGGGATCAGCCTATAAAAAATGTATTGTGTTCTTCTGGTGACAAATTCTCAGTAGCAATTTTGAGTATGTTAATAATAGGTAGTTTTGTCGGATATCAGACTAATTGAAAAGAGAGTGTTGCTGTTTGCATACATACATGTGCAAAGTAAAATCTACAATATTGGAAGTCTCCATTGAGATTGGCTGCCTTAATTGAAGTCTGTTAGAAAAATATCATGATCATCATTAATACCTGTGGTATTGTGCAGAGTGACATACTTGCTTCTGTCGAGATTTCTCAACATCTGATAGAGGATTGCAATGGCATGGTTTCCCTTTGTTACACATATTATGGTCTTGTTGATTCCATATTTCATCTATTCGGACTTTTGTAGCAATCTCAATTTTTGGTGACAGAATACCCTGCATGAAAAGGAAAATCACAATTATATTATTGGGAATAACATTTTGTCCAGGAATAAAAATATATTATATAGTATATGATATAGATTGGATTTTTCATTAACAATAAATGTCTACAAATATTTGTGGAAAAAATTCTTAGTTAATTTCTATTTAATTTCTACACAATAGTGTAGGAAATCTAATTCAGAAATTACAATTATAAAAGTATTTATCAATAATATTAAGACTACAAGTTTTATTTTCTCTTTGTATAAGTGTTATATTTATCATATTTACAGGAAAGTCCTTTGACCTCCTCATAAGAAGATCAACACCATCAGCTGAACACATGTTTGGTGGGAACAGCACATCATTCAAAGCTCCAAGATACTGAGCTAATATAACACATTCATCAGCGGAACAATCATCACACCATTGCACTAGTTCACAGTATATTGTTTCACCCTCTGAAAATTATGTGAGTTACTTGCTAAAGGAGTTACAAATAGTAAAAACTATATAAATAAAAACAACTAACTCAACAAACAGCAAATGTTGTTAAGAGCGCAGCTCTCTTGATATCTCTTGCGGAAGTAAAATATGTCCTTAAAGGATAGAGGAAAGACTGGTGGTAGCAAACAAGTGTGATAACTTGTGCCCAGAGCAAGTACTGTGAGTGATACACGGCCATCTTGACAAAGCCACACTCCAGGACAGGATACCTGGTTTATTGGAATTTCAAAACTTTTGAGTTATTTTTAATAAAAGATAAATAAATAAAAAAAACTGAAAACAGCACTGTATTGCTTCACTTTCATTTAAAACAGGTCTAAAATTAAGAACTACTCCATAACTATACACATCCATTTCTTACTTTTTGGACTTCTATTTCAATCGTTAGTTCAATTATTTTAGGCATATTCGAGCATCGTATCACTTATATTTTAAATAATATCAACCAAAACTAAACATCTCATTTTATGATATCAAAACCATATTTATTAATGAAACATAAATATTTACTGTCTACTGAAATGTTTTATTGACCACATGAGTTTTTTGTGGGTAAATAAGCGGAAACTTTATAAAAAAACACGTTATAATTTTTAAAATCTATTTCATATATTAAGAATTGTACTAAAACTGATAACTCTTTGAAGTTTGATTGATAATTGATTGACTTATCATGACAAAAACAGTTTTGTGTTGCCTAGCGGTTTCCATGGAAACAGTATTTGCTGTAGGAAAAATATTGTAAAATGTCTCACACCATCGATGCAAATTGTGTAAACTCAACATTTAATTGTAATTATAATGCATCCCTTATATTGTACGGTTTTTTCTTACTTATTAATTGATGATCTATCATAGGAAGCAATGGGACTAAATATTTTATATATTAATTTTAAGTAAAACTTTTTTAGGGTACAATATACAATAGCCTTTACATAAAAACTAGCGTTTTTGTCATACATCAAAGACAAAAAGACGCAAAACGCAAATAACTAATAAGTTAGAATAGAACTTACTTCTCTATGGTCATCCGTCATTCCAATTTTTAGTTTTTTACACAATTTGAAGTTCAAGTTACGAATTTTAACTTAAAACTTTTTTATAACATACTATTGTACCTCAATCTGCAATTTCAGTGTATGAAAACTAAAGGCTGTTAATTCAAAATGTCTAAAATACCAACAGTGGTTCATTGGTTTCGGTTAGATCTTCGTCTACATGATAATCTTGCACTGCGTAACGCAATAAACGAAGTAAGTAATGTGCTACCTCCTCTCCGAAGGTTAATAAGTATTTTTGATTTTGATACTGGACTAAATAAAATAACTTTAAATAGAAATTCGCTAATAAATATCTTTATAATATATTTTCAGGCTGAAAATCGCAAACATATTTTAAAACCAATCTACATAGTCGACCCCGATATTCAAAATAAAATTGGCGCCAACAGACTACGATTTTTGATACAAAGTCTACAAGATCTAGATTTAAACCTTCGTCAAATTAATTCACGTTTATTTATAATTAAAGGTAATGCTGTGGAATGTTTACCTCAAATCTTTGAAAAGTGGCATGTAAAATATTTAACACAACAAGTAGACATTGATGCGGAATTAGTCAAACTAGATGAAGCTATTGAACAAGTATGTGATGAAAATGATATATTTGTAGTTAAGAGAATGCAACACACTGTGTATGATTTCAACAGTGTGATAAAAAAGAACAATGGCAGTATTCCATTAACTTATCAGAAGTTTCTTTCCTTAGTAGCTGACACCCAAGTGAAAGATACAATAGAGATATCAAAGAAAATTTTAGAAGAATGCAAATCAACAGATTTCGAATCGGAAGAATACAATGTACCTTCATTAGAAGAAGTAGGTATTGATAACTCGGAACTATTAGAATGTAAGTATCCCGGAGGGGAAACTGAAGGGTTAAAAAGATTAAATGTATACATGGCCAAAAAACAGTGGGTTTGTAGTTTTGAGAAACCAAATTCATCTCCGAATAGTATTGAGCCTAGTACAACAGTTTTAAGTCCATACTTGAGTCATGGTTGCTTATCAGCAAAGTTATTCTATCACAAGCTAAAACAAGTTGAGAATGGAATGAAACATACCCTGCCTCCAGTATCACTTATGGGTCAACTAATGTGGAGAGAATTTTATTATGTAGCTGGAGCTGGCACAAAAAACTTTGATAAAATGGTGGGAAATACTGTATGCACACAAATACCTTGGGGAAAAAATGAGACACATCTTAAAGCTTGGGCAGAAGGAAGAACTGGTTATCCTTTTGTGGATGCAATCATGAGGCAGCTCAAGCAAGAAGGGTGGATTCATCACTTGGCTCGCCACATGGTGGCCTGTTTTCTTACTAGAGGAGATTTATGGATATCATGGGAAGAAGGAGCTAAGGTGTTTGAGGATTATCTACTTGACTATGATTGGTCTTTAAATGCTGGAAATTGGATGTGGTTATCAGCATCTGCATTTTTTTATAAATATTTTAGAGTTTATAGCCCCATTGCATTTGGCAAAAAAACAGATAAAGAAGGCCTTTATATAAGAAAATATGTACCAGAGTTGAAAAAATATCCAAGTGAATTTATTTATGAGCCGTGGAAGGCTCCAAAATCAGTACAAAGAACTGCAGGTTGCATAATAGGTGAAGATTATCCAAATAGAATTGTTGATCATGATAAAGTTCATAAAGATAATATACAGAAAATGAATGCAGCATGTAAAGTAAATAAAGAAAAGAAAGCCTTAAAAAGAAAAAGATGATATTTTTATAGGTAAAAAAAATATTAATAAGATTTGTTAAACTATATTTTAATCTGCTTCGTTTATTTTAAATATAATATAGATAAAAAAGTGTATATAATTACTTATTTAACTGTAGCATAAATAATTAAATTGTAGCACAATATAATGATTTTTATTATTTCGAAAATGAACAACAACAAAGAGAAAATGAATACAATTAAGAAAAGGTTCAAACATTGGTATGTGACAACAGACTAGTCTACCATGGTGTTATGTACAGTTTTTTCCTATTCCAACCTTCTATTTTAATATTCATTACAAAGTCATCAAATCAAAATGTACTACATTCAAGCGAGCTGAGAGCTCTTGCGAGCACTTTGAATCATCATTATAATAATGTACAATAATACATATTGTCAATTTTATAATAATATTTCATTCGTAGTTTTAAAGGTGCGCTCGAGATTTTGACTTCTTACCTTAAGAATAGAATTCAGAAGGTCGACGTTAATGTGAAAAGATATCCTGGTGTTCAAGTTGGTATGGGGGGGTCCCTCAGGGATCAATTCTCGGTCCTTTTCTATTCCTCATTTACATAAACGACCAGCCCTTCCTTGTAGGGAACAAACATGACATAGTATTGTTTGCTGACGATACCTCTTGAGTTTTGAAATTAAAAGAAAACAAGTACAGTATGACGATGTAAACAATGCTATCTCTGATATAGTACATTGGCTTAGTACCTACCAATAATCTTTTGTTAAATAATAAAAAAACAAAGGTTGTGAAATTTAGCGCGCCAAACGTAAAAAATGTAAAGGCTGATGTACATATCAATAGAGAAACGATGGGTCCTGTTGAGTCTACTGTATATCTTGGCATTACTGTTGATGTCAAGTTGCAGTGGGCCCCCCATATTGACGGATTGGCGAATAGACTAAGTTCGGCAGCTTTTGCGGTTAAGAAAATAAGATTATTCACCGATGTTGATACGGCCCGCCTTGTATATTTTAGTTATTTTCATAGTATAATGTCATACGGCATTGTGCTGTGGAGTAATGCGGCCGCTATCAATACGATATTTGTGCTGCAAATATCTATATAATATCTATCACCTAGGAGCTAAAGAATCCCTAAGACAAATTTAAAGAAATTAAAATATTAACTGTTGCTTCTCCATATCATATAATGTTATGTATGTTCGGAAAAACATCAATGATTTTGTGAGAAAATGACTGTGATACTCATAACTTGTACCAACAAGGAACAAACACAAATTAATTAGTCAGTAACTCTTTTGTGGGGCAATGTGTACGTTTTTACAACAGGATCCCAGAAATCGTTCAAAATGCTTCAGTTGCTAAATTTAAAAAAATAGTAAAGGAACGCTTGTGTGCTAAAGGTTACTATTAACAATTAATGAATTTATGGATGATAGCACACCTTGAGAATGAGACGATCGCCGCATGGCTATTTCTTTTGTAAAAAAACAATAAAAGACAAAAAATAAACCCGCTGAGTTTCTTTCGCCGGTTCTTCTCAGGGCTTTGACAATCAATAAGTAAGTGTAATACTTCAATATTGAACAAAGTATTTTGAATTGTAATTTTAATAATATACGTATTATTAATTAAAGTTTTCAAACACCGCCAACTAATAATCTTTTAATTAATTATATTCTACACTTCACTTGTCGTTCATGTAACTCTCGTTTGTAAAAGCCCGCTAAAAATATCTATCCTTATTCCACAGATAATATACTATATCAGTTGGGTCATATTTCATAAGTCGATTAACAAAATGAACATTCAATGAATATTTCAAAATATCAGATAATTTCAGTTGGCAGTGTAGACTGGTGTAAATAAAAAAATCTTTGATGACTGAAAAAAAAAGTAAAGTAATCACTATCTATTTTTATTAAACAATGGTTATGCGATTACTTGATCAGTAAAAAAAACAAGGATGAATACTGCAGTACTTTTATCATTTTTTAAGAATATATATATTAGTACATTGGAGAAAAAAAATCGGTTTTGTCAATGTCATTCCACAATTGTAACAAATAACTGTCAAAATAATTGAAGTATATTTTTTTTAGGTATATTTTTTTAAAAAATGTAATAAAATTTAATTATTTAACAACTATTGTGTCTAAAGAATGAGCCAAGATGGCTAAAAAATATGGATTCAAAGTTATGGTAAGTTTTTTAAGTGTACTTATAATTATTAATTATTATTCAAGGTAAAAAGTTTGATTGAATGGGCGGATTTAATGTGAAAAGTTCGGTTTAGAAACTTCCGACAAATAAATAAAAATAAAATTATGGGAGCTTAAAAATATATATTTTTTAGTTTTATTTGTAAATTCTTATAACATTTTAATTGAAGTTCGCTAATCATATTGCTTCTATAGCAAGAAATATTAAATATGAAAATAAAAAAAAACAACTTTTGGCAATATGCCACAAATTTTTAACTATGCGAAGTATTATTTCTCAATTCTCATTCTTTGTCATAGTAAAAAATAATGTCAAATTCAGAGAAAAGGGAACACATTAGAAATTCATACTTTATTCATTAATTGCTAGTAATAAGTTAACACATCATCCATTAGAAAATATCACATTAAAAAAATTTAAATATTTAAAACATAGAAGTCAAGTAATATTATAAGTCATTAGTTATCATTAATAGAAAACTTAGAATAAAAATATTAAAAAGTCAAAGAAGGTATGATGTTAGATATATACATTTTTATATTACAATAAAAGAAACATGTACTAATTGCAATAAGTTATTTAGTATAATTTAAGACTGAAACACTTTAATTAAACAACTTTATTATGATCTATGTGATTTACCTTATAAACAATATCATAATTTGCCTTTTAATGCAAAATTAAAACAACAATACAAGCCGGTCTAGGTAACAACCTCCTATTAAAGAAAATGCCTTTTATTCATTATTTTAATGTAAAAGGAATACATGGGTTTTCAATTATTACCTATGTACAAGGAAACATTAGCAATAACATGTTTAAAAATAGCAATTTCTACATAAACTATGAATTATTGTTTTAATAATAATGAAAATGGATGTTTTCTATATATTCATATTAATAATATATAATAAAAAATATTTTTATGCCCAAAAAATTTAAACATAATATTAAGTATGCTAGTAAATACATTTTCACCGAATTGTGACTGTTTTTTTTTTTTTATTTGACTCTAGGGCCTCCCTTCATTTAGCGTGACTGCAATTGTGACAAATGGCTTTTATTCACCATCAAGACTAAAACACATATTAGACACATACTTACACAGGTGTTTGTCTATGTTAGAAGCTGCAATTATTGGTTAATATAAATAAGTTCTAAGTACTGCTTGATCCCCGTATTTAAGGTGTTTTCCAGTTATTTTACCAAAAAAAACTTCATTTGTTTTGTTTGATTATTGCATGAAAACTAATCATGTTAATATTAAACATAAGTTACTTTATTATGTGATTTGGTTACACTTTTTGACCTTTTCATTGTTACAGTTTTTTTTCATTACATATTGATTTTCAACAATAGTTTGTTTTACATTTACTGCGTACAATATTTAAATTATTCTATATGTACACTATTTTTATTTAGGTAATTATATTTATAAATTAATTTAAAATTCGAATAACCTCATTTTTGATAATTAAATAGAAACTTATTAAAATATTTTAAATCAATATGTATATAGATATTATCTTAACAATTAATTTATTAACTACCAATATACTTACTTTATTATTCTCTATTGTTACTATTGAATAAATATTGAAACTGGCAGAACATAATTATGAATCATAAAAAAAAAATTAAAAATAGGATCTCTTTATTAAAACAAGTAAATTTCTTACATTGCATTGTATACACATACATATGTGTATATTACACGAATCATATTGAGAATGCAGCATAATCAGATACGTTCTTAATGGTTTATTTTTAATTTTTTTCTTAACGGTAAAAAATGTTACAAAAACAATGCGCGTTGCGAAATCACCGATAAGTGTATTGAATTTCTAATTGTTACGCTTTATCCATCACGCTACGGTCACGTGTTGAGCGAGTGAACGTCTCCCATTTGCGATTGGTTGTGAATACTAAACTTAGTACTTGTAGTACTCGTCCACGAACTACAATTGTTCAATTGTAACCGGTCGAACTCTCTAACCTATAGGATAATGGGATAAGAGGTCACTCTTTGCAAATGATTTCCTTTGCGTGAGGATACACACATAAAGGATCTTAGAAAGTCGTTATTCTATTTAGGATTTTGTAAACAGCTTATATAAGACACTAAAACGGATTTAAGTAAAATTAGCTCTCGGTCACGATGTAGAAAATATGAAATTGACGATCAGATCCGTTTTGTTTATAATTTATAAATTATATTATAATAGTTCCTCAACTAACGACTCCTCTCCCTTTTAAGGAGAAGGTGTCGAGTTATTCCACCTCGTTGCTCCAATGCATGCGGAATACACATACAGGCTTACAGATACGAAACATAAAGATTATTTCACGTTGTTCTCTTCGACCGCTTAACATGAGATTAATTAAAAACATAAATAAAGAAATCGAAAATTCTATTCTTGTGATCTCCAATGAATTGTGAATATACCAATCTAGATAAGCCTAATATCAATATATTATTTATGTACGATATTTTATTGTAGACATCTTGAAGTCATATAATATAATTATATATGATAACTTAATGTATAAAAAATGTAATTGCACTCGTTAATTATAATAGGTGTTATTGCTTTATTCTCAGAATTCTCATTCACTTGTATTTTAGTAATATAAAATTATTGTTAATATTATAATCTGTTATTATAAGTAATACTAAAACATATATTATTGTACCTTAAATTGCATGCTGTGGCCGTCTTAAAGAGTCGCACACCTTATATTAAGTCTGAATATGTTTATATTATTACATGTGTAAGTGTAGTGACTGCTGATGGTCCTTAATGAATAAATAAATAAGCACCCCGGAGTTTGGAAATTGGAAGTGTGTACATTCCCCGTTCCCGTGACTCGGAAAGCACGTAAAGCCGTTGGTCCTGCGCCTGAACTCTTTCCGGTCGTGTCGGATTGCCGTCCCAACGGGTTATAATTATAAGACTTCAGGAATAGGGAGTACACCTGTGTTTGCGCACACACTTGTGCACTACAATATATCCTGCGCAGTTGGCTAATCTCTCTTGAGATTGGCCGCCGTGGCCGAAATCGGTCTGGAGGACCATTATATATCAAATACAACGTTTTCGTGTTTGTATTTGTTACAGTTTTGGTAACGCCCAGCGGAAAAGCGCACGCATGACGCATCGATATTTCTTTCATCAACTAAGCTGGAATAAGAAACTATACGAAACATATTTTATATAGTCTATATTTGCACTGAAACTAAATTCTAATAATATCGTGGAAGTTCCATACAAGTGTCTTTTGTTGTGTTGCGTGAATCCGAAAAAAAAAAACAAAAAACTTCTTCATAATATTATTATGAATATGTTGGTGTTCTTGTAAACTACAATATTCTGCTCCAGCCATTGAAAATTTAGTATATAGCAATATACATATTACATACCCTTATATTGATTGCTCTAAACTAATTTAAAATAATCTAATGTTGTTAAGAGTTCAACGGCTACTGCAATTTGTTTTTCTATTTGATCATTAAGTAGTTCAACATATTTACAAATAACGTAACGTACAAAGTGAATAATATTATTGTGAAAGTTTAAGTAAAAACATTGCAGCAAATATTTTATTTCATTGCGTATATTATTTTATCGAATTATATTTTCTGACGCAAAGTATATGAAGTACGTCGTCATTTCTATTATAAAGTTTTTTTTTTTATGTTTGAGACGTGCTATTTTCTTTTTTATAAAACGATAAATATTTTTTTTTGCTTAATATTTGTAACTCACATTTTTATATTTTCTTGCAGATCTTGAAAAATGAAGTGTTCTACCGGAAAGTATTTGGACATCCTTATAATCGTTCATGATACGAATACATATTTGTTTCTAGGGTAAGTGATTTTTTTTACTACTCATTACAATGAAGGATCTTAAAATAAATAAACTAACCTTGTAATATGTCAAAAATTATTGTCTCGTTAATCCATTATTGTCTCGTTATTGTAATAAATATAAATCATATGAAATCCAATACAATAAGATGTAAAGAACAATTTGTGTAAAGTATAAAACATATTTACGTCAAACGTTTAGATATTTTATTGAGGTAACAATGGCTTACCGATTTATGATGGAGTATGATCATTTAAATAACTTTTGTTTACGTTGCACTTGTATTTCTTTAAATTTCATTAAACATTTGTACATTGTTCGAAACTTACTATTTCGCATTGGGACCGCATTTACACATGCGTGCTCGTGATCCGCCTCGCTAGTCGACGGATTGTTTGGCGAGATATTCGTGTGACTTTAAGGTGATACGAGTGACCGTTTACAAATTCCATTCCATCGTGTATCCATTTATAATTCATTATAAAGGCTATATAATTATTTAGAGTCTAGCGTTTAGCATGCGGTTTCACTCGCGGAATAGGATCCCGAGGGAATATGGGGACAAAATGTATGCTACACGCTGATAACGTAGCTTTCAATTGGTGAAAGAATTTTTAAAACTTATTTATTGGTTTGAGCGTGAAAGTGTTATTAAGAACAAACAAACTTACATTCGCATTTATAATATTAGTCGAACGTGTCGTTTACATAGTCGTAACTCGCGAATGTGTGAATGCGGCTTAAAAACATAGGTGTACGAAATGGTTACATTTTTATTATAATTTATCACATCATAAAAAAATCTACTATATACACGTACTTGTGTGTTTTGACACGTGTCAATAGATCTAAAAGGAAGTATTAAAAAATACTCAATAAGACAAGTTAGGAGCAACGGAATAGAATTGCCGTTTTAAATCTTATGACGTTTCTGTTTTCATTTGCCGATACTTTAGACGGTATGACGACTTATGACGTTAGATTCTGATTTAATGAAATCACCATGACAAGTATCTTTATAATACTCATTCGTTGTGGTGTAGTCATTAGCACGTTATGTTAACCATCACTATTTTAGAAAACTTGTAAAGACACTGACTCACACACATAGCAAATGGTGATGCTTTGGGACTGATGCGAAAAATCACATTACATTGTAAAGTTATTACGTAAAACTTAATTAAAATCTATGTATTAAATAATAAGGTCCAAAATTATTTGAAGCTTGATAGCCATTAGCATCTTTATCAAATATATTTGTGACCCATATTTAAAACCTTTGAAAGGGCGAATGATGATACTTTGAAGTGTCTTTTTTATTTTTACATGTAACAGTCGATTGAAAACCTTTACAAAACATATGACAACCCTTCCAATAATGAAAAGAGGGCTAGTTCCCATTCGCCCAGGGAATCGAATTTGCGATTTAACGGGGAATAGCTGTTAACATTTCGCCACCACCAAGTGGTTTATTTTTCGTAAAGTAGGTATTTTTAATTTCGATTTGTGTATGCTTTTTAAAGTTTAATGTGAGTTCGCATGGAATTTTGAATGAAATGTTCTTGGGACAAAACAGTTTCATTTGACGTATACTGAGTTGCAAGTGCTTTCTCGATATAATCACTGGCTTGACTTTAGTAAGGTTCATTACATTTAGTAAATAATATATAATTAATTATTTCTGCAATACCGAACTATGCCTATACTATTCATGTTGTCTTTTATTTTTATTATAATTGCGTATTCTTCTATAAGTTGATAATTAACTTACTATTTTCTACTCATCAATATGTAGGTACGAATGTGTTGTGTGGTTGATAATGTATTTACAATTATTGTTATTTTTGGAGTCGATGTCAGCCAAGGTGGGTTTATAACTACATACATAATTAGTTATAGGTGAGATGTGCTTGTGTCGCACGCGCAACTTAACGAGGCGTATAAAAGTCAATTTGTAATGTGTATGTTTTTGTTTGTTTTTAAAAGATTCCCGTATTATTATTGCTAGGTATATTATAGTGTTTCCTTAGCTGACATCGACTCCAAAAATAACAATAATTGTAAATACATTATCAACCACACAACACATTCGTACCTACATATTGATGAGTAGAAAATAGTAAGTTAATTATCAACTTATAGAAGAATACGCAATTATTTTTTTACTTTTTAGTGCATTTTAATTTGTTTTTCCTATGAAGTCGGTTTTTTGTTTTGTTAAAATTTTTATTTATTTTTCGATTTTTAGTGAATCTGAAGTACACTCACTAATTTGGTAGAATATGGGTAGACCTTCTAAACGTGCAGCTCATATGAGACAGCGCCGTTTATATTATTATTTAAATATATTAATCTAAAACAGTGAAACGTAAAGAAAAATGTATTTTGGTACTTAATTAATAAATATTAGTTATGGTTAACTAATGTATGAATATAAATTAACATGTTTTGATTAAATAGATTTAGTTGGTGGGGTGTTGGGCAGCCATAACATAATCAAATAATTATTTCTAGTAATAATTAAATAAACTGTTCGTTTATAGATGTTGTGTTATACCATTCTTCACCATAAAATATGACGGAATGTCTGTATATTAAAAAAAAGGAGAAGTATCTATATTATCCTAACTAATATTATAAATGCGAAAGTAAGTTTGCTTGTGACGCTTTCACGCCTAAACCACTAAGCCGATTTAAAAAATTCTTTCACCAATGGAAAGCTACATTATCAAGGAGTAACATAGGCTACATTTTGTCCCCATATTCCCACGGGAACGGTAACTACTTGGGTTAAACCGCGGGAAAAACACCAGTAATTAATATATAAACATACATAAACATAACATGTATATAAGAGTACTTATACGATTCTATATATATATATATGTATAATTTTCAAACTTGGTCTCAACTCCTAGGAGATGTTCAAATATGTTTCAATTACAAACATATACATATATACTAATGCTTACATGCATAACTCATATTATAAAGAGGAAAGATTTGATTTTTTATTACGATTTAAATCAAAAACTACTCGACCGATTTTAAAAATTCTTTCACCCTTAGAAAGCTACGTCTACCGAGTAATATAGGCTTTATTATATTTTCAAAAACTTATAGATCCCTACTTAAAATGGAGCAATGGAACCCAACGTATCAAACTGTTGCCTATAAAAGTTATTATTTCGCGTGCGCTGCGAAAACTATTGACGGTATATAAAGAAGTGTTTTTAACAATAGTACTACAATTACTTGATCATAACGATGTTATGGTAGGTGAATGATAAATCTAGATAGCCTATAAAAGATTCGGCCGTGTATCGTTAATTTGCTACTAAGAATTGAAGATTTCCGTTACTTTGTCATGGATCCTATAATCAGAATCTAACCAAACTATTATCAAACAACCCTTGAAGTATACTCTTTCTAATAAAAAAAAAATCATCGAAATCGGTTGGCGTGATATTGAGTTATTCGTCCATTTGTCGCGCACATACCTCATGCAAATTTACGACTTATATGGTTTTCTCATGGATTCCATTGTCAAACCTGGACCAAAAAAAAATGGGACCCCATGGGAAGCAACCCCTTTCAAATAAAAAAAAAATCATCAAAATCGATTCACCCAGTCGAAAGTTATGAGGTAACAAACACAAAAAAAAAAAAAAAAAAAACATACAGACGAATTGATAACCTCCTCCTTTTTTTGAAGTCGGTTAAAAACTAGTTAGTGGGCTACTACCATGGCCACTGATTATTCTGTTCCGGTATATTATAATGCACTACTGTGCTTAAACAAAGGGTTCTCCGCTATTCACTCACTCTTGTCAAGGGACACGACCCAAGATAATTCTGCCACAGAGCCCAATGACATTACGTGTTTCTGAGGCAAAGGAGAGTAAATAAACTCCAAGCTGTTTTTAGCTAGAATTTCTTAATAGAAAAACCCAATTTAATATGCCAATAAAAAAATGACCTAAAAAAGCACAGATAAGAAGATTGTTTGTTAATTTTTTAATCTTAATGTTTTTGATGCAGAAACATTGAAAAAATACACGAATACCTATGTAATATTAAATTTAAATTATAGTGTTAAATTTAGGGTCAATATTACGTTTTATCGCATTTTTATCGTGTTTATTAAACCCTGACTGATATTAAGCCGGCGCTACACACAGTGTAAACATTCTAAGTTCGATGACTTTTTGCCAATCTTTAGCTTGTTTTGTCTTAGAGGATAAAATTAATCTTCGTTGACATTCCCATTTATCGACAACCTCTCACATGTAAATTTGTTAAATATAAGACATCGGTTCTAAGTGTTATCAAACTTAAACAACGAACTTATAATTTTCTATTCAATTACCAAGTATTGGTATTAAAACTTAATCCTTAATATAAGCATGGATAATCAGTTTAATGGAGGGTCCACCATTCGTTTTAGTGTAACGAACATTCAATGTTAACTCATTGCTCATTATTAGTACTAAACCATACTATAGGTTTTAGTGCTAATAATGAAATAGGTTTATTTATAGAACACTGATTTTATGTTCAAAAATCGAATATTGTTAGATTTTCGCGCGATAAGAGGATACGATCTGACCCTATATGTCTCAACAGGTTTGATTTGTTTCCACGTGTCCACTAAACTTCGTTCGCCAATATATTCATCAAAGTCAAATCCATTTATACAGGTTGTCTCAAAAGAAAGTCTATATATGTATATCAAAATTAAACACTGACTGTTTTATTTATGAAAAAGTACAGAGAGCTCTTGGGTATTATGGAATCCTCGTGATAAATGTTGATAAACATACGAATATTCACTGACTATTCAAACGATCGTAAAGAATGACACATTTAATATAAAATACCTAATGTTCTAACATGAAAATGGTTCTCTGGTCCGTTGCGTGCCAGTGTAAGATTTTTTATTTCGGATACGGCCAATACTCTCCATTTTTTTTCGTATATATATAAAGCTAAGCTATGTACTTGTGCGCCGCTCCGGATATAAAGCTTTATTGTAATGAATCGTGATTGGTAAGTGTTATCAACCTTTTGAATGGGTAGTATGAGACGTTACACTACATGAAATGTCAAGGGCGTTTTGATTTCACTTTTATCTGACATCCAATTTGTATTTATTACGCGAGATACGTTGTTGCTTATCGAGGTTAACCTATTAATGACTAGCGTTCGGCACTCGGCAGTGATCTATAGAACCGGGTGTCGCATTTCCGATTGTGATAAAAAAAAACAGTATTTAAACGTGAAGTTATTTTCATAGTATTATGATATATGTATGAATAGCATATTCATTTGAAACAATGTAATATTATTAAAATCGCAGCAAAAAGTAATATTCGACATAATGTATAAATAAGTATTCATAAACTGTATATTTAATTTATCTTGTGTCATTTATTAGTCGTAACAATAAAGAAACAATATCTGGTTTGTTCTATTCATTTGATATCACTTTGTGGTAGAGCTTTGTGCAAGCTCGTCTGGGTAGGTACCACCCACTCATCAGATATTCTAGGTACCGCAATAAAAAAATATGTCTAGAAAATTATTTTCTGATGCGTTCATTCAAATTTTATAAATCTTCTAACACTAGTGGCTCAAATTGTAAAGCTTAAACGATCATTATTGTTTAGTAAAAAAACGCCTACGAATAATTGATTTATATTGATAAGTATTTATAACGTATGATAAATACGTTGAACTTATAATGTAAGCACTCACTTTTCTCAATGCACACACCGAAAAGTAAGAGACGTGGTTTTTTTTTTAATTCTGTTTTCTATATATATTTTTCTTATTATTATGTATACGTTCCAGTGTTACATGCATTTACCCGGAAATCGTAGCGGGTTCATAAAAAAACCCTTTCATAATATTAATATAACTCAAGTAGGCTTTTAAAGCGTTTTACAAGTTGTGACATTGATTTCGAAATATAATCCACCTAGAGTCTAGACGCCGAAAACAGAATAGTTACTATTTCTTTTGTTATTATAGTATATATCTATTAATTACTAGCCATGTTCCGCGGTTTTACCCGCGTATAATTAATAAAAATAATGAATAAAAATCAGCCTAGAGCCTTCCCCGATAAAAGGATATTATATACTATACAACACAAAAATAATTTTTAAATTCGAACCAGTAGTTGCTGAGATTAGCCGGATCAAACAAACAAACTCTTCAGCTATATATATTAGTATAGATTTACAATAAATATTTAGTTCTAGAATGTTCTATGTAGAGATATCAAATCAATTGCACAATATTTCAATCACAGTCACAATTGAAAACGGTAGTTCTAAAACTGCCTCATCATTCTCTCATGGTTTGTTTTATGAAATGACGTCACTTGTGATTTTGCTAGTTCATGTCGTAATTAGGTGTTATTGACAATTGAAATTGTCTACATATTTTTCAGTTTAGTTAAAAATTGTGTTACTATTTTTTTACCTCTTTTTGTATTTGTTTGGGAATGGTGCGTCCTCCTGTAATCGGTTGGGCATAATTAGTTTTAATTTAATGTAAAGCCTGTTTTAGTTATATACATATTATTTACAATTGATGTATATTATGTCCAAATTAATAAATAATAATCATGTTTTATGTGACAACAGAGCCTGAAAATATTTTTTTGTATATAAGCGTCGGTCGTTTAAAGGAATGTTTTGCTTTTTTTTTATAGGTAGACGGACGAGCAAATAGGCCACCAGATGGTAAGTGGTCACCAACACCCAAAGACATTGGCATTGTAAGAAATGTTAACCATCGCTTACATCCAATGCACCACCAACCTTGGGAACTGAGATGTTACGTCCCTTGTGCCTGTAATTACTACATGCAAGTCGTAATTACAGGCACAAGGCTATAGCTTATACCAAGACTATTATATACGCGATAATTTTGTTCCGTAAATTTGATTTTCTCTTTTGTTTTTCCTTATTTGTATACATTTAACATACATCAGTGAACAGACCCCACGATGATTTCTTTCATTGTCGAGCACAACATAACGAATGTTGAAAAAGCAATAATGTTCATGTCTAAATTTTTGTTTCTGGCCTGGTACCATTAACGATAACAATTAATTGTTTGAAAAAAAATGTAAATAGTTAAAAACAGAAGCATTGCAACGCAATTCGAGTGTTAAATGATTTTTTTGTAATAGGTAAATATTTATAAACAAGAATCAGCGATTGTGATTGTCCGCCTTTGTATTGAAACCGACAGTCGATTCCGGAAATAATGATCGATTTTTTCCCACGGCACGGTACTTTACATATTTTGTTCACATATTTAAATGTCATAATGTACAAAATAACCATACTTATTATGCATAATATATGTAAAGTCTTATCATGTAAATATAATCCAATTTATCATACAAACGCGACATCAACAGTTAGTGATTTGCTTTATCTTTCTTGTGATCTAAGGAAGTTGATAAAAAATATATATTATATGTATGTTTTCGAATTTCAGTTAACAACCTAAAACAATTAACTGTTTTTTTTTAAAAAACAACTGACACAAAACGTATGATGTATATAAAAAAAATTTTTGCAATCCGAAATTTTGATTGTGATGCTGCCTGGAATAAAACATGTAGACCCTTCAAACTATTAAACTGTAAATCGATAGAGAGACAAGATAAAATAATAAGAAAATAAATAATATACATTATGTTGGGAATTAGAAACTTTTTTTATTTGTGTATTTGTAATGTACAGTATATGTGTATATTTACAAGAATGTTTTGTTGTTTTATTCAAGTATGCACTTACAAGCTTCAATTAAATTTGTACAAATGATAAAGAAATGTGTTAAAATACTTAGTTGATAGAAACGTTCATTTACTCATTGTGATAACCTTTTTTATATTAAAACAAAACATGACTTTGATAAGTTTTGTTTATATTGTATGGACTTCCCATTTTGAAGTACACGAATACCTACTTCAAATGAATGGGTTTTGTGTGTGCGTATTTGTGTCTCATTTTTGTTTTAACACAAACATCTTATATTGTTTATGTATAGAGTGTTTCTTTAAATGCTTTAATCCACGGGAACCACTATTTCGAAAGATTATACCAATACGTTACGACCCAAGGGAGTGAAGCAGTAACATCTGACGCGGGGAAACGTGAAGTTATATTTATAATAAGTCTTCCTGCGATTTACATATAGTAGGACTTTGTGCAAACTCGTCTGGGTAGGGACCACCCACTCATCAGATATATTATACGTTACGCTAATTAAAAATTAATTTCATAATATGGTTAAAATATATCTTCCGTTAACGTTTAGAAATCAATTTCAACCAAATCGTAATTGCACAATAGACTCCCAAAATTTCAAGTCTTGTCATATCTATCTAGTTCTAGTACATATAAAAAAAAACAAAACGGTCTATGAGTTGAATGGGAAGTGTAGTTTTATCCAAAACCAAATTCTATTGGAATCAACTATACGTATTTATCTAGTTCATTGTCGAAACTAAACCGCACTCGAGATTGACATATCGCTTACACCTCAATATCTTTGAAAGTGGTGATTGTGAGGAATGCGAGTGACCTATACTTAATAGATGATCGGTGACCGCGTCTTTGTTTGCATAATGTTTAGAACGTTTTGTTTGTATACAAATGGTTATGTTCCACAGCACAAATGTAGTTCATCTACTGAAATATACATGAACTTTACCTGTCAGATTTTCGATTGTCGAGACTAATTATAAAATACAAATAATTGTTATATGCTGGGATTGTTGTGTCTATCTATGATATATATCATTTCTGTGATTGTCTGTGGCCATCTGTCTAGTTTCCGTAGTTATGAAATAAAAACTGTTATGTACGTAAACATACAAAGATTATTTTAAAAATTATGTTTCGAACTTTATATCGATAACTAAAAAATAAATAAAAAACGTCTGCACAGCACTATCATTCAAAAATGTCATTTCTAACATAATCTCGTTAGTGTTATTATAATATAGATATCGAAAAAAGATAAGTACATAATTTCAATATTATATAAAACATTTAAGGTCAGTACTTAGATATAATATGACCTCCGTTTTTTACACATCCCACTTAAATAACTAAATGAAACCGGTTTTATAATTCATTTACACTCGAGAGTAAAATAAAATCTATAATCAAGTCTACAAAAACGACCGTAATATGATGTGATTTCATTTACGCATCAAGTTTTTTTAACAAAATATTTATAAATTCATATACATTACATAAGATTCGGTAAAAAATGTCAACACAAAATGTTTCAAAGTTTAAATTTTTATTGCATAGGAAGGCGAACGAGCGTATGGGCCACCTGATGGTAAGTGGTCACCAACGCCCATAGAGATTGGCATTGTCAGAGATGTTAGCCATCAGTTACATCACCAATGCGCCAACCTTGGGACCTAAGATGTTATGTCCCTTGTGCCTGTAATTACACTGGCTCACTCACCCTTCAAACCGGAACACAACAATAGCAAGTACTGCTGTTTTGCGGTAGAATATCTGATGAGTGGGTGGTACCTACCCAGACGAGCTTGCACAAAGCTCCACCACCAAGTGATTATAATTATTGATTTCTTATTTAAATTAGACACCGAAGTGGATGCGAGTATTTTAAATGTAGTTAATTTTTTTAGTAATAAAAATTCTAATGACGTACGGTGTATTTAAATGGTTTTTAAAGTATCATTATCAATATCAAGTAATAGACCATGTATAATAGCTTTTTGTAAACAGTAGATTCGATTCGATAGTGTCGTCGAAATTCGATAACTTTTGACACATTCTTCGAAAGTTAGTAAGTTTCATTTTGCTTTGTAGTAAACCGAAAATGTTGAAGCAATGTCTTCTGATAAAAGAATGGTCTCAATCTTTTAACATATTTTTTAAATACAGTTCTTCGTAACGGATAAGGATGCAGATATAACCAAAGACGCCATTGTAAAATAATATTGGTAAGAAAAATTAATCAATAAAAATAACCCATAAATACGCTCATAACGCAACAAACCACAACAATTAGCCAATTTATATTAAAACTTGTACAACCAAACACTAAACGACCTCACACACGCTGAACATAAAAACCGAGCGTTATTTCTTGTCCTATTTTCCGGTTAAAAAATCTGAATAATAATAGAAATGTTGTTTTCACGCAAGCATTAATTAAATCATATGAAATTATGAGTTTAATAAAAACCTATTAAATTGTAATAAGCATGATATTTCATTTTTGTTGTTAGTAAAACGACTGCAGGTAATGCCGGTGGTAATGTTACTTAATAGTTCAGCTTGAAAGTTCACGCATAAAATAATAATAACTTTATATAGATTATTATTATTTTCGGAGCGCTTATTTTTTAAAGAATACAAGAATAGTAGTTCTGTCCGGAAAAGGCCGCTGTTTTAGCGATAATAACGCAAATTTTACGTTTTTGTTGTCTATATGCTGTTTATGTTTCAGTAGTGTAAATAATAATTTGTTTATAATTATGTATTGTAGTGTAGATGTTGTTGGATGTAACCATTATTTCGTAGACAGACTGGCGCCCGTAGACTTTGGCGATGTAAGAAATATTAAACATTCCGGATGTCACCAATGCGCCACTAGCTTTGGGAACTAAGATGTTATGTCTCTCGTGCCTGAAGTTACGCTGCCTCTCTCAAATCGCAACAAAACAATACTAATTATTGCTGTTTGTCTGTAGGATATTTGATGAGTAGGTTGTACCTATAACGGCGGGTTTGCAGAAAGCCCTACATTAATTACCTACCTGTATATCCTGGCGGATGGATAAACATTTACTCCCTCATATGTTGCTTTCTATCACTATCCTTCATTTTAGACCGATCTATCGCATTATTAACTACTAGCTGATACCCGCGACTTCGTCCGCGTTGCTTGATATATTAACAAAGTACGAAGGAAAAAACATCAAAAACATTGCAAGCAAAAATATACTTTGTTTAAACATACATCACTGAACACGCAGTGCATATACAAATCGTTGTTTCTTGAAACTTTAATAACTTTTTATTAAATGAAGATATCGCAATATTTTTTGATAAGGGCCGTGTCTGTGAAATAAAATTTATAAAATTTCATTGAATTCTATCCAGTAGTTTTTTCCGTGATGCGCGCACAACTGCAGCCCCTCTATCATTTTATTTACATTGATTACTATTTTTTTTTAATTTATTTAAACTATATCGAGAATCAGATGAAATTTAAACTGCTCGTACTGTGCTCGAAGCACTTTATAAAGATGACAAATGAAAATCCAACTCCTACACCTGACTTCTACATTGATATAATTACCCTGGTTTGAATTCAGCGTTATCATTCCGTATCGAGTCGTTACAGTGGACGCGCGTGCCGTGTTGAAACTGACTTGTACGAGATTTCAATTTTAAATTAAGAATAAACACTAGCATATTTTCTTTATATAATAAATACTTGTTTTTGTTGGAATTTTAAGTGTAAAAGTGGCCAGTTGATTTTTTTGACGCAGCTGTACTTGGGGAAGTTCGTAAGTTTTTTTTTTAAATAATTATTATTATGTTTATTTTAAATTGCGGTAATATTCTTTTTTTGTTTGTAGATTATTATATTCGACTAAGTATCTTAAATATTATAGATCATTAAAAATAGGAAGTAACAAAGTTTATAAAAAACGCTGCTGTTTACCTTTGCAGAAAAAAAAGAAACGGTAAATAAAATCAGGTAAATATTTAATTGCCAATTACCCACCATAAGTAATGTATTATTTAATTTAAGAGTATTAAGTTTACGCTGTATTAAGACAGGTTTAGTTAAAATGTAATTGTGGCCAAGTTTATCTTTTTTATATTATAAAAAGAATCCTACGTGCAATAAAAGGTATTACGTTTTTTACATAATATGTTGGATGATATTTAAGTGGTTGGAACCAGTTTTTCTAATATAAATAAAAATATTCTGAATTTTAATCTATTGTTGGAATATTACAAACTATATTAGAATTTTTCTATTTAGATTACGAATATAGATATACATTGTAAGATTTAGATACCAAGGGACTAGGCATATGCGTACACAGTGTCATTTTATGGGGCAGTTGGACCTTATGACAGTGATAATCATCATGAGCTACAACATGCCAGCCGTAGGTCGTATAAAGCCTTAGCAGAAGCTTAGTGTCAGTTGGAGGAAAATATTAATAGATTAAATTATAATACCTCGGGAAATACTGTATTTTAATAGCATTCATTTATAAAAATAACTAATGAAATCTTATATTATCTTATCCTCTATTCTATTCTAAAATCTTAGTTAAATTATTATAAAGTCATCATTTTTGCTCAAATGAATACCTACTTAATACTTTTAATTTTAAAAACGAAGTATGTTCTTATTAATAAAGATAGCTATAAAACGAGTAATATTATACAGCCAACGTAAATATTATGTGCAAGTGTAATTGATAGTTTGTGTCTAGTATCATTTTCCATAGTTGAAAAACGATATCAAACTTTCTAAATAGTTAAAGAAAAGTCGCCTGCGCAAACAGTAGAGGGTTTACAGGAGTAACGCTTTATTTTTAGTATAAATATACATTCGCATAGTTATTTTACCAAAATATTTCTTTAGAATTTGATTAAATATTTTAATATTTATAAAAATAAGAAAATATATATTTTCTTATTGCATAAAATGCTTATTGCATAATTTTACTGCTTAAATTTTCTAAACAGCACACTTTTAATAAAAAAGTAAAAACCACATTTGAAGGACTACCTTGGAACCACTGAATCGAATGCATAACACAACAGTGTAGTGTAAAAAAAATTGAGAATCCTTTTTTTGAAGTCAATTAAGGTTAAAAATAAATTGGAGTGAATTTGAAGACGAAATCGAAATTGCTTATCTCATTAGTTTCTTGAATGTCTTGCTATTAATACATACATAGGTTCCGCATTTCATGATTTAAATAGCAAAACCTAGGGTTGCCATCCATCTGTGAATCCCCGGAAATATGCTAATTTAAAAGGCATCGTACCTGCTTCTTTTAAATAATCCCTTACTAATATTAATCATAAAAAGTCCGAGAAATTATGAATTCATGATTTTTCAAGACGTATAGATCTAATATGCTTATATTTGTGATTATTTTTAAGAATTAGTTATATTTTACGCGGGTAAAATATCACATTAAATATGTTCCTTGATACCGATTGATTCAGGGCCATATAGTCGTTCGATTGATCTTTGTTTTTATTTACACTAGTTTTCTGTAGTACAACTCGTGTGACGTATGAGTATGCTACAGGCTACGTCATATATTTACGGAATAAAGGACGCGATTCATTCATTCATAAAAACCACTGTCAGTGTAATGACGTCATCATTCGAAGAATGCAACGATTGCAACATGATATTTCCATTTCCCTTTGATTTTATTAGGATTTTCCTCACACGACCTGTATTTTATTTATATAGTGGTGATTTATGGCATAAGCCATACCATAATAATTTTATATCGCTAATGGTTGTCATACGGTTTTAGAGGTAAATAAAACAACTGTATTGGCTATTGGCATCTCGGGGCCTCCATCAGTTCAGGGGCCTTCGGTCGTGACCAACTTGAGACTACATCATAATAAAATATAATATAAATACATTCATATATTTCGTACAAGCTAATGTACTGTTTACTAATATTAGTGCCAAGGATTTGAAAGATAAGTAGACTTCACGTCTAAGGGTTTATTTATTAAGGCTAATCCCTTCTTACATTCGACATGGAATCAATAAAATACAATGACCTCCTTAATATTTTTGATTATTTATTCCCAGGACGTATGTATGGATTTACATGTAAGTTTATATATTATTAATGCTTATAATTTTTATTTCTTACGTATATTTTGTACATATATTTGTTTACCATGAATGTTAATGTCTTTTTTGTATTTAATACGATTAATTAAAAAAAGTACAGTTAAATGTTAACGGAAAACTACGCTACCAATATATTTAGTTTATACAATAGCAATACTAATTTGATTAACATCAATATGCTCTAAATAACGTGACAGGTCTTGATAAAATTACGATATTTTTAATGGAGATCTTACATCACGTGCTTATAGGCCAGGTTTCGGAATTTGGCGAACCGGTAATTATTTTTATTCTATAATATCATTCATGTTGTAGTGACTTTAATTATAGAATGTAAATGTTCCACTGCTTATCAAAAGCTGCTTATTATTTTGAGGCTCCCCAAAGGGAAGTTTGGGGATTATTCAACCACGCTTGAACACAAAAATTTAGTGGTGCTTGCCCGGACTTGAACACTAAGTCTTCGGTTTTGTTTCACGTGGTCTAATCACTAGGCCATCACATATTATCAATTTTATTCTCTGGAAATTATTCTGATTGTTTGAAGTTGATTTCAGTGAGGTGGTAATGAAATAACGACAAAAAATATTTAATCTCGCGTTTTTTTTAAACAGTCATAGTGAATCGCGATTTAACTAATTTTGTAACTACACTCTTATATACTATTTGCTACATCTGCTTAACTAAAATGTGGAGCAGTAGTTATGTATCGTAAAACTCAGCAATAAACATAAACAACCAGTATCTTCCTGCTACCAATATTTATTTTCGACCAACTATTAGATAATTCAGTTCACAACGTCCATAGAATTTAATTTACAACTGTCATAATACATTCGAATTTATCGAATGTTTACCTCATTCTCGAACTAAAACTAATCCTTATAATTGTTACATTGTATGCTTTGAATCATAAGTTTATATATATACGATATGTATTCGAATTCGAACTCTTAGAATTCCAAATTATAAGACGGTCTCAACGAATTGCTAAATTATTGCTACTGGCAGCTGTATTAATTATGCTCAAGGTTTTTGACTACGAAAATTGTTCAAACGTAATAATTTATTTAGTTCATATCATTTGAGACATAATTTTTAAATCAATTTATTATGATTAAAATTATTTGACTTTTTATTATATGCTAAAGATATGATAAAAATGGAATAATTAATTTCTTGATTAATCTTAAGTGTTTTGTAGTTGCTCATTGTGTTTTAAGACTGAAAACACTTGGTACATACATTTATGAAATTGTATAATTATTAATTACACTTAATAGCGGTTCATAATGCGCACGTCACGCTTGATAATGATTGTGTGATAAATAGTGATTCAATCCAATCATATCGTAAATCAAAACATTCTTATCGAAAGTTAAATCACTAATATTGATTTCAGTATGTTATGTTTTTGAAATGTACGTTTTGCTTTGTTTATTCGTTTTATGTTTCTGCTTATAACTATAGATTTAGTTTTAAGTTCTTATGCCTTAGTCATTATAAGTTCTAGGAAAACAAAAAGACTGGATTTTTTTTTAATATTTATTGTCAAAGCTGTGTTCATGACTTAAGAGAGTGATAGGATTTTACTTTTTATGTAAAATTTTAATGAACGATTGATAAAATTAATATGTGATTGATTGATTTTTTTATAATATGGTTATAAGTGTTAGATTGAGTGTGATTTGGTCACAAAGATTATTTGGTCAAAACGATGATGATTTAAAGTGCTTTTTAGTTTTTAATTCAATGCAAATTTTCAGAAAATGAAAATAACAGAATTATAAAATTACTTAAGAAACGATAAAGATCATTAATTATTATGCTTGAAAATTATTTTGTATTTTAAACATATAATGTTATGGTAATTTAAAAGTATTATAAAATCTTCTTATTAGCGATAATGTTTTAAAAGAGAAACCGCGCTTTTGAAAGTTTATTTGAATTTTGTATGCATTCTAATAAATAAACACGTGTCGTAAATGTCAATATTTATGTAACGGTTAAGTAGATAGAATGTTCTTTGTCACTAACTTTTGTCACTATAAAGCCAGACTTGTATTATTTTTTTTCTTCACATAAATGTTGTGCAATTTAAATTTTTATCATCTTTATTTGATTTTCTTCTGATAATGAACATATTAAATATTGTCGTATCTATATCCAAATTAATTTTAAATAAACTTTAAAATATATTTATTTAAGTCGTGGCTGAATGGTACGATACCTTTTCAGAAACTAAAATAAATAAGTGTGAAATTAAAGCCTATTTCATTAATAGATTTCTATCAATAACAGTGTGCGTACATAATGAATATTTATAATATATAAATTGTAAACAATAATAATTCTAGATTACTTTAAGCCAGCCGGAAATCATACAGATTTAGTTGTAAATAACATAACCAACATACATAATATATGTGTATATTTCCTCATAACCGTCTTAGTGATGAGGTATAAACGATAACCGTATGCGATTATCTTACTGTCAATATCATGACTCTGCTTTGTCAGTATACTCAGTATATAATGTACATTGACATTATATACTGAGTATATGATTACGTTACGTATGTATTTTATTATCTTTATTCCTTTTAATAATTAGTTACTATAAACATGTTTTTTTAATGAAGTCGGCACACGTTACAAACAATGTAAAAATCAATGAATATTTTTGAACTTTTTATTTAATCTGTCTGTAAATATTGTCTGTCTATGGTCCGTCTATGGTCCGTCTACGGTCCGTCCGTCATATGGTTACCGAAGAAACTCCGTATGTTTGCTATTCCGGAATGTGAAAGTTATTTTTTCTGTAACGAATGTATAAGCGAACTAAAATATGTATATAATTTATATAAGGCAATATATTATCATAAATTAATTTTAGTTATCAAAGCATTGTGGCGCAGTGGTCTAAATTAAAAACTTAACTGCATATGAATTTGCATTTTTTGGCTCATAAACCTTCTACTCAAAATATATGTAGATGCCTTAGCCCGGTAGTGGGATATTCACAGGCTGTTACTTATTGTTAATAATTACAATAAAGCTAATATATATTGCTACAAAAAAAGTTGGTTGTCAAATGGAAGAGGAAAAAAGTACTGGACTATTTTGTTTTTTCATATTTGTTATATAGTCACCACTCTGTGAGGGATAGTGATACGTGCTAGGTAGTCCTTGTCCTTTTCTGTACCTTTCTTTCTGTGTTCATGACGTATATTCTAAATTAGCACGTCTTTAATTTTGACAAACATGTGTATAGAAACTATTTAACAAAACAAATAGGAGGTTGAAATCGCAATAAAAATGTAGATTCTTACGACAGATCTACTTATTATCGTAAATAATAAACATACGAAATATAATAAGTTTTATTATAATCAATAAAATATGTATTTAATTGTGTTCAAAAATCAATCGAGCATTGAAAGTTTAAAAGACTATTATAATATTCTTTAGAATTATTAACAAAAATCAAAACAAAAAAAAAACACTAGTGTTTAATTTATTAATTAAGTCAGTGGGCTGTGAAATAATTTGTACACGATTTGGCGCAATTTAGCACTTTAGCTCTGGCGACATTGCCAGTTAAATTACCTAGACTAACTTTGTTCAGAATAACAAGTAAATAATGCAATTTTGACGCTCATTACCATAGTCATTAAATAGTTTAATGTTTCGTTTGACGGAAGTGTACACTTGGCCATGTAATATCTGTTAAATTATGAGTATTAGCCTCTATTTCGTAGTCCATAAAATTTAAAATTGATTGTGTGATTTTATCCAAGTGTATATATGTATTGTGTTTTCAGAAAATAGTTTACCATTCCGATGGTGTACCAAAATATTTACATAATCGAACGGCAAGTTTGTTGTAACATAACGCTTGTCTATTCTGTATGGACTTGTATTTTCGTTGTTGCCATGTTTAAGAAACACAGTAATTGTATATGTACTTACTGTGTTTCTTCATTTTGTAATATATTCATATTTGTAACGGTGTCTTGAGTGGTAAACGATCAATTTATTGAAAATCATATTCGCAGTAAGTCCATTGTACAACAGAGTTGTCGTTAAAAAATATTCGCATATTAAAACAATATTCCGACGTGTTGCAGTAGATTTACCGATTACTGAGAAACTGTTCGAAAGCCTGTCCCGTCAGACTGGACATATTTGTCCACTCGATACCATAATTACGTTTAGTACAGGATGTGTGAATGTTTACGAGAAACTCAGAAATCATGGGATAACGGTGTGTCTAATTATTACTCTTTATGGCAGAGGCATATTATAGCAATTTTTCTCACAGATAATGTATATACGGTTGTTGTAAAAAGTATACGAGTACACGGTAGATAATCATTGTAATGGGAATACTTCTGATACGTCACGGGTTCGTAATACAAAGCGAAATAAAAGTATGCAATACGTTTTTTTAAATGAAGCTGATTGATAGGTGCATAGAATTTACAGTACACCACAAAGATTAAAAAAATACGTAACACATGGATACAACCGAATTAGCATACAACTTTGGCGGGCTTATCGCTACATTATAGCGATCAGGCAACCAATATATTTTAGTGTCATTACTTTCAGTTATGATACATTTCTTCGTTTGTTTTTGTTTCGCCATTATGTCACGGCCGAATACTGAAACGTCCCTCTCATATAAAAACTTAGCTTAACGCTACTTAACATAGGATTTATAATTAATTAGTACATAATTATGCAAAATTTTAAATTAACGCCGTCTCAAATAATTAAGTTGCACATAATATTTGAATGACGTTTCAGTAGTCGGCCGTTAATGACGTAATATGCTAATCTAGATCTGACAGGTTTTCTGATTTTTATGCGATCGCTTTGTGCCTTTAATGTTAAAATATAAATTATGTATTCTGGGACATTATTCACACAAGGCTATCTGATCCCAAATTAAATGGAGCTCGTACTATAGAAACCACACTGCTGATATTCTACATACACTAATTTTCTTTCATAAATAAATAATTATATCGATAATTACACCCAGACTCAGGGTCAAAAAGACATTTTAGTGCACAAAAATGTCTGTACTGGGTGGGAGTCGAACCCATGACCTGCGGCACGAAACCCAAGTACCTACCAACGCCAACCGACTCTTCAAATAGGCTGAAACTTTCTATGGTCGATTAAAAATATTATATGTTCTTACTATTGATGACGTAGGTAAGAGCGTTGGAGACAAATTATTATATCTATACTAATATTATAAAGATGAATTTGTTTGTTCGGACGTGCTAATCTCGCGATTTGTCAGGCGGATTGGAAATCATCTTATGTGCGTAAAATAGCATAACTATTGAGATGGGACTGTATAACTTCAGGGGCGAAGCGTTAACTTTTAACGCAGGAGAAATCGCGACAAGCAACTATTTTATCTATATAAATGCGATTACCAGCCTGCAATATATAACGTAATTGATAAAATGGCATCATAATATTATCCATGATAAAGTTGATGTGATAAAACGATACACATTATAAAAAAAAAATCTTTTGCATAATCTGTTGTAATTACAAATATTATTATCAATTTCTTTTGACGTTAATTTTGTCGACGTTGATTCATTGCTAATGTTTTAAATTATATTTATTGATTCGTATATGTCCTTAGAATATATGTTGCATACATAACGTATTGGATAGGTCCTAAGATCGAACTTAGGTCCGAAAAATCGACTGTAGTTGACTTTATTGAACTTTTTTTAACATATAAAATACAGTACTAATAGCGAAATAATTTATGTTTATTTGTTTTTTGACGTGACAACGTCTTATAAATTGGTTTGCCGGGTGACACTTCAAGAAACTGCGTTACGCTCCGCTCACGTTATGCGCTCACAATGAGAGCGAGTGAGAGGCACGCGTCCCTTCCACTCGGGCATGGTTAGCCCGCCTAAGAGCGAGAGAGACAGACATAAAAAGTGAAATTCAGTGCGAGATTCTTTGTATAAATTAATGTTTTAAATATAATTCTTTGTATAAATAAATGTTTTAAATTGTTACTATTATTTCATCCTTCTTCCTACTATACGAATGAATATTCACATTAAAATTATTTTACCACTCAAAGTCCTTGTCACGTAAAACTTTCGCCCGTATACCGACTTTACAGGCAACCAATTTTTTTTTTTTGACTCATAATATTAAATATCAAAATGTTTCCTAAAATGACTTTGAAATAAAGTAAAAGAAATATTTTATACATATAACCGACATGAAGATATGACACGAAAGAAGCAACGACTTGGGGAATTTAAATGAAAATGTTCGTATCGAATTGTTTTCTTTGAGTTAATAATAGTCAAGTTGAGCACATTGTTATGCCGTTCATTACCTTTTTGTTACATCTGGTGATTTTTTAAATTGACATCTGATAGCTGTAAACGTAATTTTTTGGTTCTCGCGAAATGAAATTACATTGTACCGTTAACTTATTTTTATGCTTCACATGTATTTTATACACAAAAATAATTATGAATAACTATATACGTATAATTTTATTCAAGAATTAAATGTATATAATAAAACTATAAAATATAAACTAAATATTTTCGCAGTTGCTAAAATTTATTTGAAAACAAATTACTTACCTAAAGTTAAAATGATAAGATGGTAAAATAAATATAATACTTAAATATTATACGTTCTAAAAATTTTTTAACACATATAGTTTACGTATTCAGGCGTGGTCTGGGAAAAGTTATTCTAGACATTGCTATCAGAAAAACATTACTGAGAAGGCAGCTATTACTTTATATCATTATAAATTAAAACTTTTGTTTTATAGGTGATTGATAAATAAAGACTGATATTCAAGTTAATTTTGAAAGTGACGGCTTACATACAATTGTGGACACGTCATCTGTTATTTATTTTAATATATAAATAAAATAATGATTTAAGTAATACTTTTGCGTTATATTCATATACGATATATGATAACAATATTTAAACACGTGTCGCGTGTTAAGTCGTATTACGTATATGATCGACAGACTTACAACATTCTTAGTGTAATAGATAGAGCATTCACTTATCTATGATCGAGTGGAACTTCAATTAAAATTATAAAATTGCCTTCATTGATATCCATTCTTCAATACCAATAATATAAAAGTTTTTCATCGAGATGTTTTTTTTTTAACTAATTATAATGTTTAAATAGCTACCATATTCCTTTTACCTTTTTCCTTTTTTTTCTTATTGTATAGGAAGGCGGGCGAGCATATGGGCCACCTGATGATAAGTGGTCACCGACGCCCATAGACAATGGCATTGTAAGAAATTTTAACCATCGTTTACATCGCCATTGCGCCACCAACCTTGGGAACTAAGATGTTATGTTCCTTGTGCCTTTCAGTAACTGTCTATAACAAAATAATATCAGGTTACTTTACCCATAATAATAGATTATATGTATAACAATCTTGTAAAACCTGTGTTCAACGTAAGGAAAAATAGACCACACCATGCTTCGACAGAAAAGTATTTACATAGTTTAGCATCAAATTAACATTTATGTAAAATATTTTATTTTTATTTTAATTGTAAATGAAGTGACATACATAACCTAATATTTAATGCGTAGCTGGTAGCATTAAACCAATGTGAGACCAATTGTATACGCTGTATAATATATAGTATATTATTTATTTAGTTGTATGTTTAGCAGAAATGTCCCAGTAGTAAGGCAACATTGAATTTTGTTTAATTTTTGTTTATAATCATTTCCGATGGCTGATAGAAACCTGAATGTTTTGTGTCAAAATCCATATTTCCACCAACCCGTTATATAGCAAAGCTCTTATTAAAGTGATAAAAATTTGAATGTTTAAAAAAAACTAACATTTACGGATGTATTTTTACCATATTAATATGCTTAGCATAACTTTATCTCGCTTTCCTTATTATTTTATTTGGGAGACATATTGCAACTGTTTCACGCATATTAAAATATGTTTAGCTACTATAAATGGTATAAGAATCAACAGCCTAGTTTAAGGTTGTGTAAAGATATCTTATAGTTCATGTAATGCTATTATATCTGTCAGTACAACCAAATAGGGAGATGCTTTTTTTTAATGATTTTTATGACCTAAACCTGATTGTATCTAATAGTCTTATTAAACTTTAATACTAGGATTGTCATTGCATTCAGCAACAATGATATGTTTTTTGTGTGTAAAATCTTGACATATTTTTGTTGAAATTGCGAAACAAGCTTAAGCTTTCAACTTTTGTTATCTGATAGGAAATATTACATAAGAAAGAGGACGAGCGTATGGTGGTAACCTGGTGGTAAGTGGTCACCAACGCCCATAGAAATTGGCATTGTAATTACACTGGCTCAGTCACCCTTCAAACCGGAACACAACAATAGCAAGTAGTGCTGTTTTGCAGTAGAATATCTGATGAGTGGGTGGAACCTACCCAGACGAGCTTGCTCAAAGCTCTACCACCAAGTAAGTAAGTAGTCTTGGGGGAAAAACTAATTTAATTTTGTTATATAAAGGTTTTTCTCTATATTACAAAATCAAAAACTGTTTAGGTCTTCTATAACGTTCGCTTGCAGCGAATAAAATCGTGTTATTAATCGTATTGTATGAGATAATTACGATTGTTCAGGTTGTTGAGGTAAAAAACCGCCCGTTAGCGAACAGGCGCTTGGCAATCAATGAGCTAGTAAAAATATTTTTTGTTTTTAACTTTGATGTTTCGCTTATTCTTATTCGGCGTTAAAACTTTACTTGAGAAAGTTATTAGGTTTGCGATATTTTATAGACACACAAATATATAGGTTTGACTTATTTCTACCATAGTTATATAATATTCCTTAACTTATTTATGCATATTTTAAATTAAATGTGAACTTTTATTGTTTTAAATATTATCTCTATAATTTTGTTTGTCTATACTTTTTTTGCCTTTGGGTATATCAAAAGCGGGTTTTCTTAAATTGAATAAATCATTGTTATGGCTGTTTGTGTATTCGCGGTAGGAGTTCGTTGACTTGTGAGTTTTTGTCCGTGTCTTCAGTTATTTGCTGTCGCGTGTTTGTCCACTATTTCATTTTAGGCTATTAGGAGTTCGTGTATGGTTTGTTAAATAATTTCTCTCGATTGGATAATTACTAGAAATTATTGGTCTATTTGATATATTTCGCATTAATACAGGAATTAAATGTAAGTTTTTCGATTAGTTAGTTTCAATATTTTTTCTTTGTAAATGCAGAAGTGATCTTGCCTAATAACATTGACTTTTTATGACATTTTAAATACGCTGCCCACTATGGGGTCTGGGTTTTATAGAGCGATTCTACTTGGTGGTAATTTTGTGGTTTAAACTAAAATGTATTGATATTAAAAAATTTACACTTTTATAAATACTAACCATTTTTATTGCTTAATATTTTCGAAGATATAGAAGGATACTAAATTGTACTTTATTATTATTGTAATGACAGGCACATGAGATGACAATTTACATTCTTTATTTGGAAGCACAATAGTAATATAATGAATGTATATTTTATGCTCACAGGCAGAGGTTACATCAGATGATCTGTGTGCTCGTATACCTTCTATAAATAAATCCACTAGGTACCTACCGAAAATTAAAGATTCAAGTCAAGCCGGCATTATTTGAGTCAATGTGGAGCAACAACATGTTTCAATTAAAAATATATATGGCAAATCCATTAACTAATTAATAACTCGACTACAATTACTAGTACGTTTGATATTGCGTAACGTTGTGAATGTATTAATTTCGGATTAATAAGACGACGGTCCATTTCATTTGAAACAAATTATCACCAATAAAACTTATGTACTTGTAGCACGGACTCATCAAACGCATTACACGCATTCGAAGAAATATTATAAAGATCATTATTGACGTTCTAGGGCTTGCTAGAATTCCAGGCCGATGTACGATGTCGCGAAAGTATTCGCTTCTCTCCGTTGACCGTGTCACAAGTCGCAGTTAGCACTTATTAAGTTAAGAATGCAGCACTCTTATGCGCATTTAAGTGTTTTTTTTTTAGTTTGTTCAACGGAAACCTTTTTAAGGAAAGGAGGTGACACTGTTTGAATGCGTTGTCCTGTTTTAACTTTGCTTTGGGTTTTTGTGTGTAGCGATGTTGAGCGGTCACCGACAAACGTTTGTTTTATATTTATTTATATTTATTATCTGCGGAATTTTATGTAAGTGACAGTTGTATAAATGATTGTATTATGGAAGTTCGATCTGTACTGTCACATGTATGTTCGTATCTACATACTTCATTCAACATATAATAGAATAGGATTGTGTGAATTATTTCATTTTTATTAACTGCTAATGAAGTACTGCTTCATTTATTATTCAAAGACTTATTTAAGTATAATAAATCTTATGTATCTAGAAATAAATGATTTTATGTACTTTACAAACGCATATTTATATCAATTTATCGCAATATTTCGATAAAGAATTGTAATTTTTGATAAGCTCGATGGTAAGTTGGTATCACAAATTGACCCGGCTGTCCCGTTTGTTTAGAGGCTAGAAATATGGCTTCAGATTACGAGGTCCTAGGTTCAAACCCCAAGCAGGGGTATCGCAGTCGCAGCCCGGTGTCTAAATATTGTAAGTGATTACATACCCGTGCTACGGAAAACACGCAAAAAAGTTGTTGATTTCTTTGAACATCTTCCTGGTCGTGCCAGGTTATCGTCTCTCGGGAAATTGGCCACCGTGGCCAAAATCAGGAACACATCGTCATTATACAGGATGTACTTTTAATGTTTAATCTTAAAGATTTTATCGATAAATAATAAATATGAATAACATTTGACTTATATTTCGATTGTCTGGTGGAGTTTTCTCGTTTGTTCTCGGACCCCTAACAAGTGATATCCTGTGATTAGTATCAAGTGAAGGATAATGGTAATTTGTTTTCGTTCAGGAAACAGATGACACTGTTGTGGTCGGTTTTGTTTTTGTTTAAAACTAAATAATATAATCGTAGATTTTTTTGTTTCAATATACCTATATTTTTTAAATCATTAATGAAATACCTTGATTTCTTATCATTTCTTCCGCTGCATTCGCGATTTTCATTGCTTTAATCTTGATAATTAATATTGATGCCAATTAATGACATTATCAACTTTTAATCATTATTTAAAAACCTATTTATTTACAAATATGACATTATGACATGAAGAAAAATTTTTTGTTACATTCTTAAGTTTTCGTTGATGTCTGTTATCGTAATTACTAATATTTAATGAGAATTTAAACCAAGTCTCAAACACTTATGAATGAAGAGCAATATGAGAGTAAAAGTGTGTCCATAAATTGTCCGCGATTCTTAATGTTTCCGACTTATCTGTGCCATCTTAATGAACATCTTAAGGATAATTTGTCCTAATTACTATTGTGTATTGACAAGCAAGGTCGATGGACTCATACAGACGAACACGCCGAACTATACTTTTAACCAGATTATTTAAGCAGGCTAAATTAGTCCTTAGAACTCGGTAATAGATTCTATAATTGAAATTCGTAAATGTTTTCAACGTTAGTACATTTGCTGTCGTAGGTGTTGCATAGAATGTACAATGTACATATATTATGTGTAATATGCGTGAGGATTAATTCAAGCAATGTCATATGAATTAACAATTAACAGGTCGTTTACGATGCGAATTGATCACGCTAGTGTATAATGAAATAACGTAATGCAAGCAATTACGTGATAATTGTATTGGATTTGTTTCTATGTATGATAATACACGCGTACACGTACGCTTTATTTAGTTTTGAATTTTATAAGTGTACATATACAGGTTGAGAATTTGAGATAATAATAATAATAATAATATCTTGGGACATTTTTCACACACGGTCATCTTATCCCAAACTAAGCAGAGCTCGTACTATGGAAACCAGACAACTGATATACTACATATACTACTTTTTCTTTTGTAAATACATACTTATATAGATAATTACAACCAGACTCAGGACAAACAGACATGTTCATGCACACAAATGTCTGTCCTGGGTGGGAATCGAACCCACGACCTGCGGCGAGAAAGGCTGGGTATCTACCAATCACGCCAACCGGCTCGTCAAACTGCATGATAGAACTGCATGGCTCGTTACTTCAAGCTGAAAACGGAATTGCAGAGTTTAAGAAAATAGAATACTGTCGTAAAACACTATTTAATAATATGGAAAACATTGTAATAATGCTTTTTATTATAATAAGAATTGTTTATATTTCGAAGTTAACTAGAAATCAAAACGAGAGAGAACCTTCGCCAATAAATCTGGAAAGAATGCTAACTGAAACTTCATCTCGAAAAGCTATAACGAATGTACTTACAATAATAAATATACTTTGAAAAATAATACTTCTTCACAATATATTCTCAATATACATACTCGTATATCGTCCATGACAAACGATTTATCTGAGATTTATCACGTTTATATTTTATCTCCGTTGTAAGATCTTAAGCAACATCAATATTTGTATCTACAAATCACAGGTATAACAAGTTTTATTATATTAAAATTTGCCTTATTTTTTATACCGAGTAGTAATATTTCGAAAGAGATAGGACGATGTCAAATATAATGCAATTGAAGTAGGCTTATTTATTTATTTATTTGAACAACAACAAGTAGTTCAATGAAGTTTATAAAAGTAACATATTCAAGATAATTAGTGACAACCTTTTATATGTATAACATATTAACCAGAGATAATGAGTTAAGATTAATATTTTTTATAGTAATACAATTACAATACAATGTTTCAATGTTTGATTAACATTATAAAATTACAATTTGTTAAAGTTAATGCTGTTTGTCGTCGCGGCGAACGAGTCGATCTTACACTCAAAAGAGCGCTAATAGATACAAAAATGATTCAATTGCAGTCGAAGAATTTTGTAATGTTTAAATTATATTTATCTATTACATTGGATATTTTTTTTAATATAATTTCCATTCGACTAATAACATTAACCATTTACTGTTTATCGTATTCCCCGGAATGTCTTAAGTATTAAAATTCAGACGCCATGTTTAGACGCGCTTTGAATAACTGTATCATGTACTTACGAACATATAATACATCGGTTTATGTATTTATTAAATGTGACTTTTGTTGTACCGACTACATAAACACGGATCGATACCTCAAGAATTGTACAAAATGTTTGACTTTAAATTTATCACTGGTTCTTGTTTAATAAAAAGTTGCAAACAATAAAAAACGACCTGAGTATAAATAAAATTGGATACTTAGATCACTCATACTAAAATTTCGATTGTGATGCTGCCCGTAACAAAACGCTTCGCAGTCACGTCATAGTCAACTCAATCACAATAATACAATAATACACCTGAGGCATGAAAAAAGTAGATTTATTTATGTAAATTAAAAGAATAAGCCTAGTTCTTGTGAATTCATAATATGTATGTGAATACAATGATGGCGTTTCTTTTTTGAACAATCAGATGAAACTTTGTAGGTTGAATATACATTGAATACTTAATTGAAACTTTGAAATGTATATTTATGTGGTACAGAGCATAATGTTGCCTGTTTAATAACTTCATTTTTTTTTTTAAACCAATTTTAATGGTAATAAAATGAATTAACAAAATATTCTTCACAGTAATTAAATCTTAAATAAAAACGAACGCCTGTTAGTGTTTTTGCTTTATATATTTTTTATTCTGATATAGCGTTACGGAATTCAATGTACCGTAAAAAGTAAGACGCCTTATTATTCAAGTGTACAATATAAATTACCTACTTGATTTTATTTGTAAGAATTAAAGAGTCTATGAGCAAATGAGAATAAAGATTCTATCTATTTGCTGAGGAGAGTGTTTTAGGTAAAGTTTCGCATATACCTTGGTCAATTTCTACGGTATTTAGGTACGGTTTTAAAACGTTATTTGATATACATACAAATTTTAATTACCTACGTCATAGAATTCCCCGAATGAAGTTCGCCCTTGTTTCTTTTTCTTTGATATAAAAAAAAAAAAAAAAAAATATATATATATATATATATATATATATATGTATATGCATATATATTATGTTACCTATAAGTGACTAATATCATTTATTGAATTGATATAATTTGAAATGATGTAAAAATATATTTTCTCAAGAAGATAGCCTATTAAAAAAAGTCTTAATTTCCGAAGAAGCATTAGGTACCTACCGGTCAAAGTATTTTTTTATTACCTACTATAATAACCTTTTAGAGTAGCTACGTTATGAGAACGTCGTTCTGTGATCGAGTTAACCGATCATTGCCATTTGCAATATATATACCTGTCGCGGCTGCCTATTCAATGTAAACCCACAGTAGTGGAACGCATATATCGTGCGATTTACCTTAAATTAAACCGTAACACAGAGGCACAAGGTTGAGTTTTATGTAAATACAAAGATTATCCTAGTAACAGGTAAATTCATTGTCAGTCTCGTATTAAGGTTGATTAGTGAATATTCTTGTGATTACATGAAAACGTGTCTCTTAATAACAAATACTTTTTTAAACATACTTATATCTATAGGTTGTAAATATTTATATGTTACGTGAAATTTATGAGATATATTATGTAGGTTTGGTAATAGTGTTCCATAATTAATATAATAAATAAATATGTTTTATAGATTAAGGGTATAAGAAAGATAAAGGTAAGAGGACAATTATATTGAAACTGTATGAATGAAATATATTCTTTTAATATGATAATGATTTAAAAAATAACACAGCCTGACTTATATTTATTAAACGTAATATACACACTATATACACAAACTATATACACAAACTAATGTAAGCAATATTATTAATAATATTTAAATAAAAATAATCACAAATTGTATTTATCCAAACATAAAGAGTGATTATAATATTGTTTGCAATAGTTACCAATAATTACTATTAGTTAACATTGCACAAACAATGTTTGTATATAAATGTAGTTCGAAAACATTTTTTTATGTTTTGACTAATTGTCCGTTATCAAAAAAGTGAGTTGACCTATTGCATGGTCGTTTTACTTTTTGTACTTTTTACATTAATATTATGTAACGACTTTTTAGTTTTGGAGACATTTCAATTATATGTATGTACTTACTTTTTCGATCAAATGTAGTAAAAAATATACTTATAAAACAGAGTGTTTTTATGAGTGAATGAATTCATTGTAAAACTTAAACAAAATTAGTATTTGCTTGTAATAGTTTGCAAGAATATCTTAACGCGAGAGATTAAAAGCAACTACCCCGGTTCGAAATTCAATTCTACTTAGAAGGGTCGACTAAAACCTTCAAAGTAAATACTTGTTTTACGCGCGGTTTCACCCGCGTAGTTTCCATTCCCGTGGGAATTCGGAAACAAAATGTAGCCTATGTTGTTCGCTGATGATGTAGCTTTCCATTGGGGAAAGAATTTTTCAAATCGCCTTTCTGGCTTAGGCGTGAAAGCGTAACAAACAAACAAACTCACATTCAAATATAAGTAAGAATTTGATTAAATAATGTATATGAATTATAAAGAATTATAATACGGAATTGTTAAAACAAATGTGCAACAATAAACGCCTATTACAATATATATGATATCGTTGTAATAATTTCAACATAAAACGTGTGTTATGTAGTTTTAATTTGTATTATAATAGTCTCGGCGAAGTTTCAATGTCTTCGTTACGCCTGGAATATATTGTGAGCATATTGAATTTTATTAAAATTGGTTATTTCATTGCCTCGTTATTTTTCAATTTATAGTTTCTTTATCTTTGTCGTAAAATAAAAGAAATTGTATATAAATTTTATTTATACTTCCTGGGTGAAAATTAATATGATGTAGTTTGAACAAGTGTTTATCATGCAATTGTAGCTAAGTAAATAAGATGAACTTTTTGTACTTATTTTATTTTAGTATTTTAACATAGATAAATTATGTAAATTATGCTTTAAATATTGTATGTATACAATACTAACGAGGTTGAATTAATTGTTCACAGATAGAAAACAGGAAGAATGGCGCGCTTCAACACAGTAATCTTCGGGGCCGGAGTACGTTCTAGTCATAGGTTAAGCTACTGTCTCATGGCCATGCTGCTCTTAGGTGAGTTGTCAAATAATAAGAATATATTCTGATGAAGATTTAGAAAGGCACGTAGTCTACCCGGTGGTAATTGAAACTAAAAGAAGGTTAAACAACAACCCTACAACGCTTCAATTGTATCAATGGGATATAATGTCACTTGTGTGCATTCAAAGCACAATATAGTATGACAAAAAAGGTTGGTGCTTGAAAAATGGTTGAAAAGGTGGCACTCACTTAGGCAGGGCCGTCAACATGCCAACAATACATCAAATATTATCGATAGTTATAATGTAAATGCGAAATTATATCTTTCTGGCTTGCACGCTTTGGGACGCTCGCTGTCCGGTACGGCTATACATTGAACCGAGTTTGATGTGGTATAAAGCAACTAGATATATAATTTAAAAAAAACCAAGGTTTTCAATCAAAAGCATTATAAGGCGTGTCATTAAGCTCTTGATGTCCTCTTTGCTGGTTTCGGTAACGGCGATCATTCTCAACGAAGATTAGCTAATGCCGGATATCATTGTGTGTCGCCGGGGCATATTTTATCCTCTACTTAATGTTTTTTTCAGTATTACCAGTAGCGCAGTGCCAACTCGAAAAGTTATATGTCGATGAGACGGATATACATCTCCTCGTGGATGAGACGCATCTGTTCAAATTGATTCAAATGTAAGTACAATGTACAACATTTTACATAAAAAATAATCTTACGATTAACGATATGATGATGCAATTAAGTTTTTCTTTTTATAAGAACATTTCTTAGTGAATACGAAAAATAACATAAAAATAACTTTCATAATACAATCGAGTGATGTTGCGAAACTTGTTTTATTGCGAAGTATTGACTCAGTAGTCACAGCAGGATGCTACACTAACGTTCGCAGGTTTGATCCTCGTCGACGTCAAATGCCTAAACAATCAGCACAGAATTTCTTTTTTATAATTATTCTTGTGTTTGGTGATTAAAAAATCATGATAAACCTGCTTCATGTGTACACATTAATCGACATTATAGCATAGTAGAGCTTACTTAATAGGAGAGCAGGCTTTAGTTAAGCTGTGTAATATTTATAGGCTTTATACTTTACTTTTCATCTTATTTTGCAGTGGGGAATACAACAGAACACTCCGAGTTACCTCTCAGATCCAACACCCCGACATAGTACAGTTCGTGCCGCCCGTTATCGACATGCCTGGTTTCGATAAGCCGGACCCGACGACGAAGCACACGTATGATATATGCGCGTATGGAAAAAGTCCGGGACATTCTGAGGTCACGTTTAATGTCACACCTCCTAATTTCGTTAAGTAAGTGTAGATTTAAGCACATTCAACTTCAGAAATTGTAATATTATAGTAGAACACGCACAAGTGGTTACAATTATATTTTATATTATTTTTTTTTCAATATTTTGCATATAATAAATAAGCCACTTCATAACTCTAACATTGAACTATTTTAAGTTTAGTTATTACTAGATGGGTTATATTGAATTTAATATAATTCCAGTTTGGATAGCGTCTTTCTCCGCGTCACAGTAATGCACTCGAATGCGATATACATCATCTCGTACATAATGGGCTGGATCTACTTCGCTGCGTGGTCCGTGTCGTTCTACCCTCAAATATTCATAAACTTCAAGAGAAAGAGTGTCGTCGGACTCAACTTTGACTTCTTAGCCCTCAATATCATGGGTTTCACCATGTATTCATTGTTCAACTGCGGATTGTACTTCTCGAAGGAAATACAGGTTAATGTTCATTCTCCTCATATAACCTTCGCTTTCTATATATTTCAACTAGTAATTCAAAAATGATTAATAAATATGAATTCATGTATTTTTATTGATGCTGTATTTGTTATAATATAATAATATTAGTTTAATATAAGGATAGTTGTCAATTACCACAGAGAAGGTAGAAGAACAAAATGTATGTAGATTATGTAAAAATGAACATACTCTTCAGGTCCTTTCGTTTTCTTGTATGAAATAATTAATGAACGCTTCACTCAATAAATGTACGTATGTGTGAAGTGGAAGAGAGAAAGAAGAGAGTGAAGGAGAGAAAGGCGTCAACAGTTTTCAAAGTCGGTCATTATTATTGACATATGTTTTCAGAGCCAATATTTCGTCCGTCACCCCCGCAGCCTGAACCCAGTACAGTTGAACGACGTGTTCTTCTCCCTGCACGCTGCGTTCGCTACCCTTATCACCATCACTCAGTGCTTCTTGTACGAGGTAACTTTCCAATTGTATACAATTTTGACATTGAACTTTGTGTAAGCCGAGATGGTTAGATCGTGTGAATCTTTACATAACCACTTCAAGTACCACTGAATTTTCATGTGCTTAATTTGTGCTAATACTTCATCTCGGACTTGACGGCGAAGGAAAACGTCGTGAGGAAACATGAATGTGTCAAATTTCTTCGAAATTAGGCGTATTTTGCCAACCAGAATTGGAGCAGCTCCAAGCTTGGTGGAATAAGCTCCAAACCATCTCCTCAAAGAAAATCAGAGAAAAGGTCGGCCCCAGATGTGGGACATTCACAAGCTGTTTCTTACTAACTTTAGTTACTACTTTATGCGAGTCCGTCTGGGATGATTTAGTGATGTAATTTAATTCCAGCGTGACAATCAACGCGTGTCGATGACAGCGCGCGGTATCCTGAGCGTGTTCGTGTCCGTCGTCATCGTGACCGCCAGCCTGGGCGCCGCCAACAAGATCGCCTGGCTGGACTTCCTCTACTACTGCAGCTACATCAAACTCTGCATTACGCTCATTAAATATATTCCTCAGGTCAGTTTTAATTTGAAGTTATATATACTAATGAAGGCTTTAGTTTATATATTATAATTTATATACTAATAGATGAGAAGATATATTTCTAAACATTTAACTGAAAAATTAAAAAAAACACATATATACCGACAGTTAAATATCTAAGCAAACGGAAAACAATACTATTATGTAAGTTTGTAATATTGCTTGATTTAAGTAGAATCGTATTGTACATTATTTATGAACTTCATTATGGTACGGTACGGTATAGTGGGCACACACCTTTAGCAGTATTATATTGTAGCGCACAGATAATGATAGTTATATTTTTCAAATTTCCAGGCGTATATGAACTACAAGCGCAAATCGACTGTCGGATGGAGTATTGGTAACATTTTCCTAGATTCCATCGGTGGTTCGCTCTCCATCCTGCAGATGACCCTCAACGCATACAACTACAACGATTGGATATCGTTCTTCGGTGACGCTACTAAGTTCGGTCTAGGATTGTTCAGTCTTATCTTCGACATATTCTTCATGTTGCAACACTACGTATTCTACAGGTACGTTTTATACTATTACATATCAATTCTGTATAATTTCACGGTGTTGCCACGTGACATAAAAGAAAAAAAAAACAAAAGGATTCTTAATGAATCTTTTTACTTGATTAAATTGTTTATTAGTAACACCGAGGAATCTATACGTGCTTTCATTGGGATGCTTTTATGAGAATATTGAACTTTGTAAATTATTAGTTAAATATTCTCGCCGGCTTTGGGTTTCATTAACATAAAATAAGCTCCTTACTAATCATTCAATTAAAATACATTGGTTCTAACAATCACGACAAAGAAACAAAACAAGAGTGAACATCCGAGGAAGATATTTTACGAACGTTTGCATTGATTTCATAATGAAGCGAAAAAAAAAAAGAATTTTATGAACGATATTGTATAACACAATAATAAAGGAATCTTTAGAAAATGGATTTAGATATGAATGGATAAGAGAGAGAGAGAGAGAACATGAACATGAAACAGAAATTGGAATCAGTATTAATATATAAGAAAATTGTTTGAACTAAGTTTTCTTCAGATTATTATGAAAACGATTAAAAATATGGCCGAAATATTATGAAATAATGGTCGAAATCAAATGGAGAATGTCGAATTATGTATGTGCACGAAAATTAATATTCAAATTAATAACATGTACGTCATACGTATCATCAAAAATATCATCAAATTTATCATTGACCAAAAATACTGGATAAACAGTGACAGCAATTGACAATCGCTACTTAAACGTAATATGCATTACCGGGACATCGCTTTAAACGGACCATCGCTTTAAACGGACATCACCATTCATACCGGGACGCTAACGCACGCATTTCGTACGTACACCGAGATGTTCGAAAATCGAAATGGGATACAAAATGGCGGATTTGTTTACGGGATGATAAGAAACATTTTGTGGTTAATATTTTCAGAGAGGGCAAGAGATTTATGATTGTTGACGGTAGCGGGGAGGGTTCCAGCATGATGAGTTCTGGTGTCGGCAGTGAATACTTTTTAGTACGGACTTGGTATGTATACGGATATGTTAAACTTCAGGCCCAGTAACGGACAATCACTAACGTACCTTACATTAGTTTGTGGATTGTTTTGTTTTACGGTGATTTTTAGTTTTTAAATTAGTAGTACCTACTTATTGTCCCGTACGAAACCTTTTTTCCTATTTATTTATTTTTTTAGGGATGCCGACGAGAAGAAATATGATCTCGAAGCGAAGGCGTGACGCGTTTTTGCTGCTTCTAATGCTGCCATTTTTAATTTAATTTATTTTGTATTTATATTGACTCGACTTTATTCGTAGTCCTATAAGCGGTTCTTTATTTAAACCGAATAAGATTTTGATAGGCTGAAACAAATATAAGAAAATTGAAGTTCCTCCATTCGTTAAAAAGCTTAAAAAATATTTACTACATTTTTTTTTGCCAATGGCTACCGAATATTTCAGACGTTTTAGTTGTATAGATATTAATTAGCCAACGTATGATATTATTTCACATTATACTCGACATGGCAATAAATTGATAGACTGATCTGGAATGCCTTATATTTATATACGCTGTTATATTTATTGATAATAATTAATATAAAAAAGCAATTGTTATTTGTTGGGAATGTGAAAAAAAAACAATGAAATTGTTGATTTTGTTATAATGACATTGTCAATTAATAAATTATCTGTGATGAAGCCACACATTTTATATTAAAATGTGCGTTATATCAATGCATTTTAATTTCAACCTCCATCGATAATGCATTTTAAACATATCCCATTCAAAGAACATACCTTCGCTCACCATCATCCAATTATTTGAAGAATTTAAATTTTTAGGTTTTTTATTTTAAGTTTACTCGAAAATTATTTTCGTGTCTTTAGTTGTATTATTCAATGTTATTATATCGTGTAGATTATTTTTAAACAATAAATTAATTCTGATTTTGCTGTGTTTCTTTTAACGTCCTTAACTTTGACATGAAATAAATAAAATATATTCATTACTATTTTAATAATTATATATAATATAAGTTAATTGATTAGCTTACATCAATCAATATTAAGTTTGCTAAATATTTTACATGAAAAGTATTACACCTGTGTGCCAGAAGTTCTTGATAACAAATACATGCACATATACCGATAAAACCAACTCAGAACATTTTATTGAATATTTTATTTATATATCTTTGCTTCAATTCAGTGAAACACCTTAGTTTCATGACAATAAAAGAAAAATGGACCCAATAAAAAGCCTTGTAGTACATCCTCAATAGAGTTTACATTTGTTAAGAATAGATTACTTAATTAGTTATTAAAGTTAGCATTGTGTTTAGTCTTACTTATTTTATCAGCTTTTCTAATAATAAGTTAAAGCAGCGCTGAAGCTTGAGCTAAACTAACTTTCATATTGCATGATATTTCTCAAATGTTTCTCATAATTCACAATTTATCATGTTTTATTAACATCAATCATTTTTTATTCGTCGTTGTCAATACATCTACACAATAAAAAAAAAATATAATAATTTTTCGCATGCATATAAACATTATTGCAAATTTAAAAAGTACTAAATTAAAATGACTTTCTTTATATAAATACCTTAAAATAATGAATATTAGTGAGCATTCCTACTAAATACATTATTTTTATTTTATTAAGATTGTTACTTTTCTTGCTAGTAAAGTAATAAATTTCCTGCTTCATTGGTCTAGTGGCTAGATTTAAGGCCGAAGATCCCGAGGTTCTGCAAGGAATTCGTATTGGGATTTTCAGTTGAAGATTCTTAGTACCAGCCCAGTGTCTGGAATTTTGAAACATGTAAAACCGTTGGTTCTGCACATGAAGTTTTCTGGTCGTGTTGATGAGAGTAAAGGAACAGAGAGTGATGCACTGGTGCACTAATAATATGTCCTGCCCTGTTGGCTAATCTCTTGAGATTGGCTGCCATTGCCGAAATCGGTCTGGAGGATATCATACTGCCTTACAAAGCGGCTAATCATTTAAGTATTATCGAATGATACACCTTAATATAACGGTATATACATATTAACAGTATGGGAAAAGCTAATAACTTAAATTTGGTATATTTTAGATGTTTTACTGACCCGTTAGTTTAGTTCAAAGCAGATTTATAGATACGGGGTTCGAATCCCAGTCCGCTCTAAGAAAACGTTATTGGGTTTTTCTGTCGAGCAGTTGTCTGTCCGGCAGAGAGTGTTGACTTTGTCACACTTTAGTTCCTTAGAAAGCACGTCGGTCCAGCTCGTTATGTGTCTCTGATCGTCTCGGGAGATGTCAGAGATTGCATATGTGTTTCCGTATACGCACTATAATATCTTATGCGCAGAATAATAGCCATGTTATGACTTTTAGCCATGTTATGTAGGTGGATCTAAGCTATTTACAATCTATTTAAAAATGGACTATAAAGTCTTTAGTTTCAAATATTAGTATTGATCATAAACAAATAATAAGGAATTAAACAAATTTTATATAATAATAATATAGATTTAGTTTACATCAATTGATAATCCTGTAGACCTGTAAATTTTTTAAAGAGTCCTTGTCTGATAACCAGATATCCAATGGAGAGGGCGCGTAATCAGAAGCAGTAAGCATAAGCAACATCGGCGGTAATATATATTACATTTTCTATTATTGTCAGAGAATCAACCAATGATTATTAAGGTGCGCACGGCTTTTATTCGACACGGCTCTACCGCGAGGCGCTCGCACGTGTAGTGCAGCCTTACGTGCTGCTGTGACCGAAATCAGTCAAGAGGACTGCTTCATCGTCACTTATAGCTGTTTTTGATCAAAATGCTTAAGATGAAACATCTGAATATTAGATAAGTTTAAATTTTACCTCTAGTGATTTAATCATTATTCTTTCGAACGAAACAAATAGTGCTGTGCTACGGGGAATCGGTCCTGTAAAAAACAAAAATCAGAAGAAGATGTTTATATACGTTGAACAAAAACGTGTCTGTGCTGAAAGACTTGAAAAGCTAAATAATTTAAATATAAAAATTATAAAAAAAATATCTAGCTGATGGGTTCTAACGGATATTGGTTCTCAAAATTATAATAAGCTTATTAGCTGAAGAAAATATCTTTGTTTGTCGTGATTCCCTTCCCAAAAGTATATTGCTCTTATCGTTCGTCAAATATACTCTGAACATTAATTTATGTACGTACATATTATGTGAAACACTCGGTTTACATACAGTTCGACGCACTTGCGGTATCGTCTCTAAAAACAAATCTGGGGATTCGACAATGTCACAAGTGCGTAAATAGAATTAGTTCTTTGAACCTTTTCATAAATGCCACATAATATGAGAACGACGCTTGCTGATAAATGTGGCATATTTACAACTACAAAATATACTGGCTGTTGCTTAGTGACGTCACCACCTGAATTGAAAACAGTGAGTCAAGTGGAAGAGATTAAGTTTCTAACCAAATACTATTAAGTATTTTATCTTTATATTGTAATCCTGAAATTTTGACTGGAATGCAGCCTGGAATATATATAGGATTAATCAAAGAGGAATCAATCAAAGTAAAAGAAAGATACAACAAAGGGAAACAACACTTCTGTGGATATACATATGTAAATTTAAAAAGTGTCTATTCACTCGCTTTTCATACTTGATTAACGGATCACAGATTACTATGGCGTGGATATATGTGAAGTGCGCTTTATTTGTGCTTTAAAACCTATTCCGAGGCAATCGTTATCGAAAAACGCTAATTGTAATATTTTTCATATGTTTCTGTTGGGTAATATATTAATGTATAATTGTCGCTGATATAATTACTTTGTTCCAGAGACGCGCAGTACATCCTCCTAGCAGGTACTATGTACAACTCGGACGATCTTCAAGATGAAACATATTATAATGAAGAAGACCCCGATATAACAGAACCTTACCAAGGGTCACCAACATAATACCAATACTCTAGCAAATGAGGTCCAAAACCATGCTTATGATAAAAAAGCAATAAATAATTCAGAGGATTTTTTTACAACAAGCAAAGCAAGAGTATGGAGAGGTTTTTGTCCAACTAAATATAAAAGAGTGAGAGAGAGAGAGAGAGAAATTGCAACATTCGCGATAGTTGATGTTACGCGTAATGAAGATAAAAGTTTGTATCATAAAAAACGGTAAGGCTCTTAGTGTGAGTGAAATGAGAAATGTAATTGATAAGGTTACTATTTACTTGTTACGTCCAAATATATTCTAAAAAAAGAACAGTTTTTGTAATTAATTTAAAGACGTGATAAATATTATATGATAGTGACGGTTAACACTACATTGGACAATAATATGACATTTATGTAGTTATATAAGCTATATAATATAATAATATTAGTATTTAATCAATAATACTGCTAGTAGATTCGCTAGATCCTATGTTCGCATTATTCTCTACAGCCGAGACGTGACGTACTCGTGTGTGTAAGAAGTAAAAATGAAAACTGCTAATGATAAGATTGATAAGTCAAAGTGGCCGTTTAGAGCAATTATCTACTTTAGTGTTGCCACTAATGACTACTGAATTTTTTTTAAATTATTTTATTGATAGGCAAGATATTAATTAATTTTAGAATAAGAACTATCGAATCGTCACTACCTCTAAGTATATTTAATGCATATTATTATTAGTTATATAAATGTATACTCAAACAATATACTAACTCGCCTTGTATTTTAATTATTTCATGTACCGATTGTAAATTTATATAAATATAATAAATAAAATATATTTGTATAATCTTTATAATGAAATGTAACATTATAGATTATTTTAATATTAACATTCTTAATTTTAATTTGAACTAAATATAAAGAAAATAAAAGGAAATGTTATCTATTTATTTACTTTTATTTCATAGCATTTTAAGTTGAACATATTCACATTCATTACATTAAATAGAATCTAGCATGTCACACGTCCTACCTGAGGGCCAGCGAAGTAATGTCAGCGTATTAATTACTTTTTCTACGATTCCTGTTTACAATAAAATTAATATAATTATATATTTTCGTTTCATTTCCAAGGCGTGTTATCATCTAAAAAGTATTTATTTTTATAACCCAGGATTTGGCTTGAAAGGCTATTATCTTGGCTTAGGCTTGTACTTTATACTTAGCACAAGCCAATCTTTAACCGATCATATGATTTTGTTTCTGTGTCACAATCCTTATGCCTCAAGTCAATGTCCTTATAAAGTTCTTTATGTGTTTTATTGTTACGCAACCGTAGTACGTAACTTAAAATAAATATGACAAGCCTAACCCTGTCACATTATTTAAATTTTATGTTTATGCAAAAGTACAACTTTTATTTAAATAAAAAAAAAACGGTAATTTCTGATTTCCAAATTTTTCTAATATATTACAATTTCGAATTTCATTCTTATTTCAAATATTTTTTATACATCGCTTGTTACTTTTAAAATTGTTCTTTACTGTAATAAATAATATGTATCCCAAAATCATCGGCTCATGTTTTCTTAAGACGAGTAGTCCCCTGAGAATTAAGTATTATTGCAACAAGCAAGTACATTATATAACGTCTGTACAAGCAGATATCTAAATAAAAATTATATATGTCATTAAAAAACAAATGTTGCGTTTTAAATAAAATTTTGAAATCGCTTATTTTGATGAAAAATTATATTATTTTAATCTTTATGCACAGAGTAACAAGAACTATTATTCTATTACGTACAAAGAATTTTCTGGAAAAAAAGAGATTATATTTTTATTACATATTTTATTCTTAGTGTTATAACTTATTAGTATCATAAAACGTAAGTCTCGTTCTTGAGAAAACGAATCACCAGGGGAACACTCCACTTAAGATTAATATTTAATTCTTCGTAGCATGAGGTGAAGAACCATTGATGAAATTATAATATTCTTGTAACTGAAGTAAAAAGGCTATTTAATATAATCGACAGCAGAAAGAGAATAAGGAAATTAGAACTTCAAAAAACTATATAAGAGGTTTTATTAAATTAAATAGACCACAAATAAAGGCACCAAATAATATTATTTATTTCGCAGTATCTAGTTAATGTATCTACCTATATACATTTATAATTATTGAATTACTCATTTTGCAATACAACAGATAGAGTACAATAAACAGGACTTATAATACGATAGCTGTGATCCCCAACAAAGCCCTCATGTGACTGTATTGTAATTGATATGTTAATTTTATCACGTTTCCAACATTTAATTATACTTTTATTATTATATCAGTTACCGTTACAAATAATGAAGGGAGTCGTTTATTTTTAAATGAATCAAGAAAATAAATGAAGCTATGATTGTCTAAACTAAAGACTAAAATGTTCGTAACCTTTTATACATGTTTTTCCTTTGTTGACAGATAAATAAACCGAATAGGTAACGTATATTTGTTATTGTATTTAATATCCAATCTTTATTTTTTAGCCAAGCTCGTCAGGTGGTTACACCACGTGAGAACCGCTGCCTGTGTCTGTTGAAATTCTACAACATTACACCACAAAACATGCCACCAGCGATCCGCATCGGATCAGTTTGGAGGAATAAGTTTAAAACGTTATCCTTGAAAGGAGAGAAGGCCTGAAGCCAAGCTTCCTACGGCGGCTAATTATGTACAGGCCGTTTTTTTTTCTATTAAAACTGTAAATCAATTATCTTTACCTTGTCTTCTCAATTCGATGTTTATTCTATAGCACATTATGTCTTGAGAATTACTCGCAGATCGTCCTATAAGTGACTTGTAATAGTATTTTATAGTTATTTATTTTTTTAAATAGTATTTTAATTTTTTTCTGTTATAGTATTTTAACTTTTTATTTTTTATTCAATGTATTTTTATTTTTTAAATAATGGGCTGTATTTATATTTCGTTTGGATATATTTTATGATATCACAGTTTATGATATCTTTAGACGTTACAAAATTCTTTGTTACTGTACAATGTACATATTTAAAATTGACAGTATTTTTACAAAGAAAGTTCTGATAAGATTGCGTTCGGAGAGGATTTTGATGTTCATAAAAATAATACCTTTACGTCACAAATAATGAAGATTATGTGTAAGAGCCTTCAAGTGGTTCCAGATAAGCGTATCAGATTATTAAACACTTACATCGTTTGTTATTGTATTACGTAATCGAATTTGTTAATACATTAATAACACGTTAATACGTTTTTATATCTTGGCTATTTTGGAAGTGAAAATTCTAAGTGCTAAGAGAATATTACTCGAAAGTAAAATATGCTTGCCTATAGCAAGGTTTATACTTGAGTTGCATATTATGTTGTTCTTACCTATATGTTTGAGTGAAATGCTTCTGGACCCAATTTTTTTCACTTCTGTCACGTATTTAAGATAAAAACTTTTTTTAGTTTTAAATATTATAATAATATTTAAATAAAATGAGGGTTGAGATTGAATATATTTTTTTTAATTTATTTATTACAGTATTATTAGTTTCTTTTTTTTATATAATATTCTTATTCAATTATTATATTGTCTTGTTCAAAGTCAGTTGCTGTCGATGTCCAAGGCACCTACGGATAAATTTTTAATTTATTTTTAAGCCAAAAAATTACGTGTGCACATGACACTTGATCATTTGCCAAATTTGTTTTCTTTTTGTTATTTAATTTTTGTTAACATATTTTCAATACTGCGCATTACATTTTTTATTTTAAGGTTATGTAAATCGTCTCAATCAAATGTTTTCTGGGATAAAACATGAACTCTACCTAGTGTTCATGCTAATAACACTTGTATTATCTAAAATCTAAATAAAAAGATTACGTTTTGACGTAGGAATACTTTTGTTTAAATATGAATATGCAAAAACGCTGCCTACGTATGACAATCTACTACAAGTTCTTATTTCATATAATAAATATAATTGCAGTCTTAAATTTTGATGTTATTGTGAAACGAATAGATTAAAAAATATATAGAATCGCATTGTTTAGTTTTGGGCAGGGAAAACCCGAAATGGTAATTAAAGAAAATTAATAATAAGATTTGAACCCTAAAACTTGATGTATGAAGTTATATGTACTTTTGTTTGTACCTACGTCGTTGCGTAGGAGGATAGATCTTCTAGCGCCAAAAGAGTAGAAACTAATTACAGTATTTTCAAAGAAAAGCTACTTTTACTTCAATGCACGTCGTATGTATCGTCGTAACTCGTAATGTATTCAATTTTCGTTTCTATAATAAGATTCCATAATTATTTTTAACTTGGCCTGTAAATAGATTTAAATGAAATGTCAGATCAAATGTTAAAAAATAAGGCTTTTAAACGCAATAGTGGAATACAACGATAAAGTAACTGTGAAGTTAGTATTCCTTGATTTTTTTTTATTACTTTTATTGTATTTAATTCATATATCTCATTAGTTACGCTGTGCACTTTGTTTTAACTATATACATATAAAGTGGAGCGTCGATTATCCGAACGTCGATCAACCGAACGACCGCTTATCCGAACTACTACGCCCGCCCAACCTACGCGTGGCTCTCACGTCTACCCCGCTAGTACTCGCACACTTGTCGCGACTTTTTAATTGTACTCGTATACTGTCACATCCAAGTAGCCGCTAGTCGATAAACTAAATTTTGCCGCGTGAAAATGAAGTCTCGATTTAAAATGCCTAAACGTCACCGCTAGCACCTCATGAACTACAAGTTCAGATAATATGAAAATATAATTGGTGCTTCTTTGGAAGCGTTTACTTGCTTAGATATTGCTGATTTGCTGTTGTTTGAACACAGGCTGAAAGCGACCAGTATCAAATATATGTCCTAAAAATAGTACGTGATTTAGCTGCTCGTAAGTGGACCCTTCCTTCGGCAGACGAAGATTGAAGATGTTTTTTAAGCGCTAACATTACCAGTATGTAGTATATACATGTTTTACGACAAGATTGTCTGCACTTTATTTGGTATAGTTATTAATATGGTTTTCATTTACCGATACGTAAATATGTATAGCTTAATCAATATACATATAGGTAGTTCGATTATCCGAAAATACCGGTTTTCCGAACACCCATGCCCCCCGTTACTTCGGATAATCGACGCTCCACTGTACTTATATTGTTTTTATGTATATGTAGTGATTATTGTGATATAAATATACTGAATTTAAAAATAATTATGGAAATACGAATTCTTATGTAACGCTGTCACTACATTTTGAAATTTAATGACATTTGTTAGGACATTTCAAATAAGCGGTATATACCTAAACGGTGTAACCTTCCCGATTGTGTAAAAAATTAAGTTATAGTGTAGTATAGTGTTCAGAATGAATGAATGAATGGTCATTTATAATTGTTTCTTTTTGCCACTTTATTCAAAACATTTCGCATATTTTAAATAATTGTGCAATTCATTCTAAATTTTAGTTTGTCTCAGAGGTTAGAACACATTAAACTTAACCGAAATTCATGAGTTCGATTTGTATTATGAATTTACATTGAATCCAATTATGAACTTCTAATAAAATTCTTGTGTTGTTTATAAATATTTCCTTAATTGAAGTTAAATGCAAACATATTATAATTAACCGTCAAATTATTTAAATTTACAACTATATAAACAGTTCTCAAGGAATTCCTTCGCAATATAAATAAATATTTTGTCCTTTATGAAATAACAATCGCAATAAACACGTAATGTCAAATCAATTAGGTCACAGGTAAGTGTCTTTAGTTTCGCTAAATTGTGTGTCAACCATGCATGACTGGGACGAGAGAGGAAATTTAATTTGTTTTCCCCAATCTCGCTTCGATTCGAAGCCTGTCAACTAAAATAATTCAAGTTCATAAATTAAGAACTCGTCGCCTCCAATGAGGTTACGACCTTTGGTGAATCCCCTTGTTTGGGTACGGTAACTGAATTATTGAATACGAATTTTAAGGAAATGTATTAAAAGGTAATAAATTTGCATGATAATTACATCAAATTATCGGGCATAGAGACTTATAGCCCTTAGATCATGGCATTTAAAAACCCACATTCCGATGCTGTTTGAGTCAAATTAATTATTTTTGGGTTGGCCCCCTCGGCTAGCTGGGCCCCAAGATCCGGGGGTTGTAGGTCTAGGCATATATCCGGGGCTGCTAAGCCCTTAGGGTATTTCATATTCTCTGTATGGATGTAAGATGTTATATTGCTGATTTTAGATTTTATATATGCATTGCTGTTGTGTTAAATAAAGTGTTTAAATAACTTAAAAATCTACCTTCTACAGTTGCCTAGTTAACAGATATTAAATAAAATTAAATTAAATCGCCGTACAGATATTAAACGATTATGCAAACTCGATGCAGGTTTACTATATTTACGCATATTTAATCAAAATTATACACTTTTGCACATTATTTTAACAGCTATATTATCCTATGCTATAAATAACAGGTAAATATAGGTAGCATGATAGACGTCTAATAGACCATGATGTAGCAATTTAGATATCATGAGAGAACTTGTAAATGAGATTATCGAACATCAGCTAATTGGTTTTACATCAATCTGTATCGTTTGGTGGATTTTCCAAGGAATAATAATAAGAACGTTATTTTCGTTTCGGTTTATTTATTTGCCAGTGTTGTTATTGTTAGTAATATTAACTGATACTGCAGGAATTAAAAACACCTTACAACTGACAGCGATGCTAACCATGGGATATATAATGCCCCTTCGGCGTGTAATTATACTGGCTCACTAATCGTCCCAATCACAACACATCAACGTATATTATTTATAATATTATAAATAACAGGCTGCAAAAGTAAAAAAAAATAATGTATTAGTCGGTGTTGCGACGATTTGTGCTAATTATGCGCAAATATTTTGGTAATGTCACGAAGAAGGGGTTCAAACCCGGGCAGGCACCACTGAATTTTCAAGTGCTTAATTTGAGTTTATAATTCATCGCGTGCTTGACGGTGAAGGAAAACATCGTGAGGAAACCTGCATGTGTCAAATCTCACTCAAATTCTGCCACATGTGGAAGCAGCGTGGTGGAATAAGCTCTAAACCTTCTCCTCAAAAAAGGAGAAGGCCTTAGCTCAGCAGTGGGACATTCACAGGCTGTTACTTTACTACTTTTATGTCACGTTATGTGTTGGAAGAACAATGTACAAAATCAGAGATTGACATTGACATAATTTAAATATAATTTAAATTCCGTTCTTTCCTCCTCCCTTCTACATCCTTAATTTTGTTTTCATACTCGCTACTTAGAAACAAGTTCTTGTTTTTATGATTATTATTATTTATAAATAAAAGTCGTTTTAGTATTTCGTCCTATTAAGTACTAGATTTCGCCCACGGGTCGCCCGTTAGATAGGCCTATGGGGTAGATGTTAGATATAAAAATAGCCTTATGTCCTTTCTTGGGGTTTAATTTTGCTTCATATAAAATTTCATAAAAATTGGTTCATTGGTTTAGCAGTGATTGCGTAGCAGACAAACAGGGTTACTCTCGCATTTATAATATTAGTATAAATATTTAACAAAGTAGCATGTTATACCATTATAAAAATATTATATCTATAGATATATCATTTAACTTTTCTAAATTTGTTATGATGTCGGACAATAATAATTATCGATGGCTTCTTAATAATTCAATTTACTTTTCACACGTACACACCCTCAAAATTTATTTGCTTAATATTTATTTGTTTTTTTAGTCTATGCTCCTACGTAATGCGCGCGAAACACGTGAATGATATTGGCGATGTCGGCGGGAAAACGCGGAGAGATGTCACTTTGTCGTGCTTTTGTGCGAAATAGTTTGCGCGGAAAAACATCCATATATGCAGGAATGCATGCATATAGACCCAGTACGTATGTAGTCGTCGGAGCGGCAGGACGCGCATGTTGAAGAAAAATGCATTAAGTATACGCGTCGAACAAAAAATAAATAGTGACTTAAAAAGTGATAGAATTATGTGATATAACTTAAATCTTTTTTTTTATCATAGCTCTGTGATATTGTGTCGAACTTTTTTAACTTTTTATAGGTATTAATAAATTTATAAAATGGCAGACGAAAAGTGAGTATTACAACTTTTTATTTTTTATTTTAGTTTAGACAGTATCTAGTGAGGCATCCTATTCGCTTGAAATACAACCGAATGATATATCACGTTAGATTAAATATGTACTCTGTGTATAATTTATTAATTAAATATAATAAGATAAAACAGCAAAATAAAAATTGTTTTGATTGACATACTTTAAAACAACAATTTTTAATCTGTGTAAATACAGTATGATAATGAAACTGGAATTTTAGATCTGTTTAAATAATTAACATAAAATATACAAATAGAACTGGATTCGTATACAACGTTAAAATTATAATTATAGTTTTGTTTTTAATGTTGTGTTAAATATTATATTACGAATAACAATAATATGAGTAGTTACAAATAAACTACATATTTTGTAAAACATAATTTCGCCTATAGAGAAGAGCAAGAGTTTTACTTAAACAAATTAATTGTTATGTAAATAGTTTTGCACACTTATGCAATATTTACTACATACATTATTAATATGTATTTTATTGTCTTTGATGTAAGGTAACTTAACCTACCTATTAAATTATTATCGTTAAAATCTTTGTTAGTGTAAAAAATGTTTAATAATGTTAACATAAATAATGTTTATTAAATTTACTTGGTGGTAGAGCTTTGTGCAAGCTCGTCTGGGTAGGTACCACCCACTCATCAGATATTCTACCGCAAAACAGCAGTACTTGTTATTGCTGTGTTCCGGTTTGAAGGGTGAGTGAGCCAGTGTAATTACAGGCACAAGGGACATAACATCTTAGTTCCCAAGGTTGGTGGCGCATTGGCGATGTAAGAGATGGTTGACAGCTCTTACAACGCCAATGTCTATGGGCGTTGGTGACCACTTACCATCAGGTGGCCCATATGCTCGTCCGCCTTCCTATGCAATAAAAAAAAAAAAAAAATGTTGCATTAAAAATTTAGATAGCTGCCTAGCCCACCTAACCGTGTATTTGAAAGGGTAATGATTGGGCCAGTTTCTAAAATGACATTTAAATTGTCGTTAAAAATACCAAAATAATTTAATCAGCGAATCAGCCACTAAATGTGAAGTTATTTTTGTGATAATAAAAAACAAGCCATTTTTTTCAAAATGTTCGTGATTGTTTTAGTCATAAACAAAAAATAAAGTATTTAAAACTTCTCTTCATTTTCTTAACTGCTAGATTTTAATTAAACCTAAGAAACCAAGGTATCATTATAATGTTAACAGATTTAATGTTGTATACGAATCCAGATTCCAGTCCTATTTGTATATTTTGTGATAATAATTAAAAACAGATCCTAAATTCCAGTTTCATTATCATAGTTAAATACACAGATTAAAAATTGTTGTTTTAATTGTATGTCATTTAAAACAATTTTTATTTTTCTGTTTTGTCTTATTATATATAATTTATAGCTCGGTTTTCTTTATATATGCGTTGGTGAACTATGTTTAGGTCTGACTTTATTTCGATATAACCGGATTAGCAACTGTCGTTTTTGGCCTTACCGTTAAGAATCACGTGAGTACCAAATAAAATCGGTTAAACATTTATATTTATAAGGACTCGTTTATGTTATTGACTAATTATTTAAATTATTCTTATAGCAAAAATCTCGTATAATATATACGAATATATTATCGTAGGTATCGTATATCTTATTAAATTGATTTATTATGGTTGGTGATATGTTAATGGACTGACGGTGATATGTTTTCCACTTGTATACAATAGACACGTGTCAGAATTTGCCCAGCCGTGGGAAATTTAAGGGATAATATAGATTATATTAAGTACATTACGTACAAACTTAGACTAGTCACAATCGGCTATATAAAGAGTTGAATGTATTATAATAAAATTTGCTTATTTTTTATAACGCTAAGCGTTAATCTGGATAAAATGTGGTATAAAACTCACATTAAACATAAAAAGTAACAGTCTGTGAATGTCCCGCTGCTGGGCTAAGGCCTCTTCTCTTTGTGAGGAGAAAGTTTTGGAGATTATTCCACCACGCTGTTCCAATGCGGGTTGGTGGAAAATACATGTGACACAATTTCAATGAAATTTGACACATGCAGATTTCCTCACGATGTTTTCCTTCACCGTCAAGCACGAGATGAATTATAATCACAAATTAAGCACATGCCATTCAGTGGTGCTTGCCCGGGTTTGAACCCACGATCATCGGTTAAGATTCACGCGTTCTTACCACTGGGCGATCTGGGCTTTTTGTTATTTAACTTCGGTGCAACCATTTTTTATGTTTTGGAACTTTTAGATATCATATTGTATGTTCTTCCTGATATTTCTTCGTTTATTGCCAGAATTATGTTCCTTTTGCAAAGAAATAATAATAATAAGGTCCTCCAGACCGATTTCGGCCACGGCGGCTAACCTCAAGCGAGATTAGCCAACTGCGCAGGAGATATTATAGTGCACAAGTGTGTGCGCAAACACAGGTGCACTCTCTATTCCTTAGCTCTCATAATCCGATGGGACGGCAATCCGACACGACCGGAAAGAGTTCAGGCGCAGGACCAACGGCTTAACGTGCTTTCCGAGGCACGGGAGTGTACCACACTTCCAACTTCCAGACTCCGGGCTGCTACTGAGAATTTTCTGACAGAAAACCCCAATAACTATTTATTAGCCCGACCTGGGATTTGAACCCAGGACCACCGCGTCTGCGGCCTTATATCAAGCCACTAGACCAACGAGGCAGTCTCAGGCAAAAACGAGGCAACGAGGCAAAGAAATACATGATTACTAATATAAATAAAAATGAAACTTTCTTTGGTTAACGTAATCGGTTATTATCAATTGGTCAATACGGCTACAGATACTGATAGTCAATTATTTTTGTGAATCACAGCAGACGTCAAGACGGGGCTAGACTGAAATAAATGTTTCAAATGTCAAAGTGATAATGGAATGGACAGTTTCGATATCCATTGCGTAGATGATAATTGAAGAAACAAAATAATATGCCAAACAAACATACATATAATGTTTATTCCGCTATAGAACTCTTATCGTCCTACATCCTTCCTTATCATCGGTACTGAATAAACACACCAGATATTTTGGCCTGTTGCATATTTAACAAACAGAAGATATATTACAACTAATACGTACTCATATGAATTAAAATATTTAAAACATACTTTAATAAAGAGGATTATATTAACATTTGTTAGCAGGTTAGATAACTGTTTGCCGAATTATAGGAAGAAGAATTATAAGACTTATAAGAAGCAGAATTCAGTTTGCATAATTAGGCTATTCAATGCTATCTTTCAGTTTCATATTGACATCGAAAAGCTTTTAATTTTCCTTTCGGTGGAGACGCACCGTTACAAAACATGGTATTATTCTTCTCATTGATTCAATTTTTCAATCATCTTTTTTTAGTACTTTTGACTGTTAGAATTATGAGAATAGAAAAAAGAGGTGAATGTTATCTTTTCGCCATAATAGTAGGCGATAGATCAATAAATAATGATACAATACAACAACATAACAAAACAGTTTTCGTTCGATCTATAAATGGCGTGTGAATTTCTTATAACCATAAGTTACGTATTATTTGAGCTAAGAGTGCAAGGTTGAGGTTGTTGGCTTATCTCCAACTGTTTGTCTTTGCACTCGTGCGGCGAGTGCTAGGTCAATCTTTTTGGTTTCTTCTAAATATTTCAGCGTATTGTTATTATTTGCATTTGAAACAATGTTTAATTGAAATATTTTATATTAATTAAAAAGATAAACAATAACGGCTTTACTAATAAACGTCGATTAGCGGGTGATAAGTTAAAAAATGTTGTCTTCTTCTGTCTTCTTCTAATGTCAAATTAAAATTGTCAGAAAGAGCAAAATCATTGTTTCTCATTCCCTAAGCCACGTTTAACCGTAAGCAAGGGCCGTCATTATTTAACGTTTTAGTTACTTTCTTGACCAAGAAATGTTCTAAGAAATGTTTTTGGTTCGGTACTAAAAGAAAAGGTTTTAATAGAAAAAGAAAGAAAGTAGGGAAATTATTGTTTTATGTCGAAATATCAATAATTTGATCTTCACTTTTTTCCATTATTAGTAAAAAATACGTACGTTATGCGAAATTGATGTAAATAACAAACCTACATGCAGAATTATCATAAATTCTACGTTGCAGTGTTAAATTCAACAAACCATACATTATAATTATGTTCGTTTTATTCATTGGTCCCGAATTGTTGCCAAAATCATATATAAGAAATGTAGCATTCCCAAATCAGATTTGTCACGATATCGCCACGTGATCTGAGTATTTTAAGAAGAATAGTAAGTACAAATTAATCGTTACGTAGAATTATATTATACAATCAAGGCAATCCTTTATGTCTGTCCAACAACTGTCCTCTATGCCTAAGCCGATTTTGTTTTTATTAACTAGAAAACGTTAACTGCGTTGGAATGAAAACAGCACCGTCTTCTGACAATAACTGGAATTCTGTTTGTGAGTTAGTTTGTTACGCTTTCACGAGTTGACTATTTCATCGATCATCTTTCATACACATTCTCAGGGGTACAGAACAGGGCATAGGGTAACTAACAACACGCGGCTAAAGCTATGTGTACAAACTAGTTGTAAGTTAATGCTCATTTTATGCAGCTCGGTTAGGCGGCTCAGTGCAATAATCACGTAAATCACTGAATTTTCATGTGTCCGAAACAATAAAGTAAAATACTTCCAAAATATATCGAGATTATAGACTACATTATATATTATGCTTAAGTTTTTGCTAAGGCTGTTAATATGTTGTGTCAACACAACCAATTTTTTTTACATAACTTAATTACAGATGCAAGATACTTAACATAATTATTATAGACTAATTCCTAAATATTTTATGGTATATGTTTTACTTTTATACTATAATTTGTTAAATCGATTATGATATGAATTGTAAATATTGGTAATATTACCACCAATGATTTAACTATAAAACAGCTTAAAGATAATATTATATAAGAAGTTGCAGTGGTCATCAACCTTCATTCCAATACACCTTTAATATATTATCTCTACAATAAAAACATATTATCAGTTAATTTTTATCAGTATATTATTAAATTACTATCATTTTACAATATTGCATGTGATAATCATGCTAGGTGAGAGTGACAACTGCCTCTGTATAAACTTTCATTATCATAATATCAAGTTTATCTTATCAATCGTAACATCAAAACACCACGGTAGAAGGTAATGACAGTTTTGTGATGAATTAATCTGGATAATGTGTCTTATATACGATTGGACTTTGATATTTTATTGCAGGTAATGTAAACATTTGGCACGTGTTACGATCATTCAAAAATCAAGTGTTGGATGTAGGATTGACGTAGGTATATTTATGCATTAGGTACCTAAACAATGGCAACTTAACATTACATTAATTACACATACAAATATATCATTCCATAAAATTATTTTTGTAATTGATATAAAAAAAGATGGTAAACGTGTGTAAACAATTCTTCGCGGTTTTATAACTTTTTCTCGTGTGATTTTCCTAAACCGCTGTGTACGAGATAATTCATTTAATTATATTATCAAAATTAATTCTAAGAAAGAAAAGAAGTTGTAAGAAAGTATCGTGGCTTAAAATGTAAAGGTATTTAAATGTTACCATAAAGAGAACAGCTGGTGCTATATTTTGAAATTTATTTTATCTGTATTTCCGTTTTTATCAAGGACAATATTTTGTCCTTGTAAAGATTTGGTTGATGAGTTACGAGAGCATACATTTAGATGTTGGCATCCATTATACGGTTAAATAATCGATTGAAGTCAGAACATTCGGATTTAAAAGAATATTTGTTATGTGCACGTGCATGACCTGGCGTGTCAACCTTCAAATAACACCTGTCATTGTGCCAAAAGGATTTTCTATTCTCATGATTCATTGATTGACGACATTTTTTAGTTTTTCCATTAAAATTAAATGGTCTTGCCATTGGAATTACAACGAACTGACATTTCTGTTTTTAAATTGTTCATAGGTTGAGACTCTTTTGGTTAAAATAGATGATTTGAATGATTATTACTTTTTCTGTATTTTTTTGTTTAAATTCTAAATTAGGTCCAACAGTTACGGTAAGCACGTGTAACGTTGGTTCTGCGCCTAAACTTACTATAGTCGCGTGGAATTATGGTCCTCTCGCTCGCGATATCAAAGGAATTTAAGGATACCTGTATTTGCGTATACATCATAATAATATCGAGAGATAATCTTCATGGTTTTTGTTCTTACTCTTATTAATGCTAGATCAAATGATTTATAATTGTCCTGTTATTTTTTAATATTCCATACAGCGCGTGAACGTCATCAAGTTTGCATATTTTTATCTATTTTGCGGCGAGATAAGAATCATGTGATATTTACACATGCGTTTTGTATCCAATACGAATCTGAGCATAACCGGATACTTCGAGATGTTAATTTATAATAGTCCTCTAGACCGATATCAAGAGAGATTAGGCAACTGCGCAGGGCATATTATAGTGCACAAGTGTTTGCGCAAATACTCTATTTCCTAACTCATTCAATGGGACGGCAATTCGACATGACTGGAAACAGTTCAGGACCTCCGGGTTTGCGGCCTTACATCTAGCCACTAGACCAACGAGCTAGTCAATGAAACTTTAATTATGTATGTATAACAAAATAGTTATTTTATGCATAGTCTATTACTGTGAAAGTAAATTAATTACTTTGTAATGTTCACGTTTTATAATTTGTTAACAATGAGTCGTTACTTTGACAATTCAATACGATATAGATCAATTTTACCGCAATCGAATATTTTATGTGGTTTTTCTTCGATCAACAATACTACTAGATAACGCGTCACGAACAGAAACAATATTCAAATGTGGCACCGACCATAAAATAGAAAAAAAACGATGTAAAGGTTTAATAATTTCAACCTAAATTTTGCCTTGTTCCCGAGCAATAAAGTGCGGTTTAGATAGTATTGACATTCACTTACGATCTTACGCCATGAATGACAGAAAAACATAGGAAATGTACAATAACGGTTGTTCTATATTCAACCTTATTTCCTCATCAATAAGTTATGATTGGACCATACTAATTTGAAATAACTTCACAACCGACATTGTGTTCTTATTTTTCGGGCCGAAGCGCTTACCTGTAATCTAATACATTATTGATCGAAGGAATTTTGAACAAAAAATGTGAACTTCTATTTTTAAATAAATAAACGAAATAAAAATATCTTATGTTTATATTAAGGTTTTGTTAAATAACCATTAATAAAAGGCATACACAATCATTAGCTTGTTCTGTATTTCAATAAATACTCTTAATTCGATAGCCATAAATCATTGGTTAACAACAGATGTGACGTCACAGATGACTCTTGAAACCAAATGAATGCGAGGGAGCAATCAGTTTCAATGTCAGATTTGAGGAAAAAATTCTAACTACGAGGTACTCTCTTAGAAAGTAACTCACTTTAATGATTAATTTTTGTATTGTTATTGTGTTTAAACTTTTTCTTAAGTTCAGTTTCTGTTTGTATTATTTTTAAACAAACTTGAGCACCAAATATTTCTTAAATGAGATGCCATTGTTTCTTAATATTTTTTACATTGTTTATTTTTGTTTGTGAAAACAGTGAAGTCTTAAAGTGTTTTGTTTTTGTTTCCCAATTTAAATAGTTTATTAATTTTTATAGCAGGTGCCGTGAAACGCAGTCTTTTGAAGATGATGACGTGCCAAATTATGGTTCTATGTAAGTGTCTTTCAGGTGTCGGTAAGGGAGGTGTCATATTGGGAGTTTTAAATACGCAACGAGCATGCTCCGGCTTAGGATTTACGGTTTAGGTTTTATGGTTTTCGAGATATTTTCTCAGATGTATAGATATTCGTTTATGTATTTTTATATACAAGTATAATGAATGTTATTTATTTCTCTTGGCATATGGTAGATGTATTCACATTTTTCGTGTTGAATTTTATATAATTATGTATAATGTATTGCTTATTATAACTTAAAAAAGAATTTCTTATATATTATGATTACTGTTATTGATTATATATAAACTATAAGTGTTAAACTTTTAATATTTTTTCACCGTTGTTATGTTTTTAATGAAAGGATTAAGCTTATAAAACGACATTGCATTGGCTTTTATGTTTAAATTATGTGGTGATTCCATTGGAAAATCCCTCTTGGATAACTCGTTAAAAAAAGTTTGATGAAAATTGAGATAGAGGTTGAGTGACGAGCAATTACCCGCCGCGATCAGGAACTAGTCATGAGTGTTTAAGAGTGGTTTTACATTCATGAAAGTTTTGGAGAGCCCAACTTTAGGTTGTGCAAGTAAATATATATCTAGTTGTTATATATACATCTAAAGTAGTGGTAGTAAGAGATAATTGAATATTAACGTTATTAAAATAATTAGGTATATAATCTAGATACAAACACGACACGACTAGAAAATAGCAAAACAAATGTTTATAAAAGTTTATAATTACTATTGAAATGCATATTTATTATTAATTTTTTACTTCTTCTATTTATTCATTTATAATACTTCTTTATAAATATTTTAAATGTATTTATTACTTATATGTATGTCGTAGTGCTTACAGTTTTTCGCTTAAACTTGTCATTTGACCACATGGCTGATTGAGCTTGGTGATTGCTTATGTTGGACAGTTGTTTAATTATATCGGTCCTACGCTTGGCTTCTTGTCTATGGCCCATTAGGACAATAATTGGTAATCGACGTAATTTTGGTGTTCCCGTCGCATCCCTTTGAAGTGTCCTTCAATCTTTTTTATGTTGTAATTGGTTATTCTTTATTTGTGTGTATGTGTGTGTGTGTTGTAAATGATGTCCTAGTCTACCTTTAATTAAAGATTTATAAACCACAGCAGTGCATAATGATAAAACATACAAAGTCAGAAAATGTAGGGTAGCTTTTAAATTCATTAAATTTGATGGAACTAAGAACGCTATTACAGTTGCACTAGCAAAGAACTTGAATAACTAAAAAAAATATATTAAAGTTAAAATAGATAGATGGTTAAAAGAGATGGGAGGAGAATTATCTGAAAACAAGCTTATTTAAGCATCATCATGACGCTGCAAAATTTCGCCTAATTTCAATGAGTTTTTATGTGGACAACTTTAAACTTAACAATAATATTGAATAAATACATAGGGTATTAAAATAATTAGAGCCGTGTGTTTATATGAAATCATTCTTAAGAAGACGAATTGTGTGAAATATTATTTAAATAAATTATTTTAGTTGTACTTGAGACATACGAGTAGGTATAATGTAAAGATAACAGTGTAAATAGGGAGAACATAGACTAGACAAAACTAACTGTGTTATATTAACGTGCTTTATGAGGCACGGGAAGGTAATTATTTAAACCCGGACCACTTTTACTTGACCGGAGGTTCTTGAGATTTGCACTTATATAAACTTCACAGTCAGGAGCCATTCTTGAGGAATATGAATACTATAACAATATCTTATATTATTTTTATTATGTCATAAGATTGCATTGAACGTTAATATTAATGACTATGCCATTAACCGGTTAAGATCTGGTTATGATAACGTCTGAACACTAGTATAACTACAGTAATGTAAGTAATAAGAAATGTATTTTTTATTTGTAATAGTTACGCGGACTGGCAAATTTGTCAATTACACTCATCCTTTAAACCGGAGCACAATAATACTAACGATAATTATTGCTATTTTGCTGTTTATTTTTTGTTTGTATATTTCAAAAACGATCTCAAAAAAATATAAGTTTTGTTAGTATTTTTAAGCTTTATGTAAAACCTATTCTTTTTTTAACATGAACGTTAATGTTAACCTAAAGCAGTCAAATTCAATAAGTCAAAATTTGGATATTTTATCATATTTACTATCTTTAAATAATAAAATAATTTTTATTTTCACTATCTTTAAAATATGCATGTAATCTAAACTATTTTGTTAAAAGTTGACATGAGGAGGTTTATTTAACGTTTGATTATTGCTAAAATCCTTATGTTTTTAATAGCGCTTCGAAGCCATTATTTCTATTTCAAATATTTATTTAAAGCGGTCAGAACTGCGAGCATACATTAAAATATGATTGTAAAATGAGAACAGATAACATAATTAACTCAATTACATTTTATAAGTATTCATAAATGAAACGCGCATTGCGTATTTTTTAGACCAGGTTTGGTTAACTCAGATAACAAATAACCGTATTGTTGCATTATAATACTATATAAAAATATATTTATTTAAGCATAAAATATAATACTATTTACAGTAATTAGTATTTACCTATAACCCGACGAAAATTGGTAGCGTTTAAAAATTATAGAATTAAATACAAATGTCGTGTAAACTAAATTGTGCATCGTTGTAATATAATGATATTTTCGGTATGTCTAAATATTTACTAACAGATAACACATGATATTAAATATGATACTGATACTAAAACGTTTCTATTTGTTTAAATATTTACAAAACTCGCGATTATAATGTAGATCTAGTGTTTTTAATTTCTTATAATAAGAATAAATGATATTTTAAGTAGATTTACATATACTAAGATATTATGCACTCTTAATGTTGATCGTGGAAATTATCTTTTGGTCTGTTTTTATTAAAATCATTTCAGCGGTGTCGAGATATAGTATTATCATTTGTGTTTATGGTTTCTTTATCAATAATAACCTCTTCGTATCTGTTTGATCTTTTCTAATAACGCAATAATCTAATAACGCGTAAATGGCAACTCCATTCATTCATTTATAACAGATACCAGTAAGATAATTATAATATAATATTATATATAATATATAGGTATATGTCCTAAAATAAATATACTAATATCACTATTTATAATTTGTTAATACTTGTGGTGACAAGTAAGTAACGCTTCGCTCGGCGTGAATACAATTTAAGCGATGTTTTTCTTTAATATTTGTAAGATAATCTTATGTTCTGGGCTCTGGGGCATATTGATGAATAATACTAAATTGTTGTACAATCTATCTCGCTGATCAAACTCGATCATCAATTCACAAACATTCGAACATATAAATGTTAACTGTGTACAGGGGGATAATTCTACTAATATAATTTTCACATTATCGAAATCGAAACGAACATGATCGTTGTAATTTACATTTTAACCTCTTCTAATAATACAACGATCCAGTTGCGATTCGATTTGTCTTTGATAGAACGTCAAAAGTTAACAATTAAGTTTGACTGATATAGTTTTTTGGCTCTTGTATGTATATGGTAACATCATACTGATTCTGTTTTATGAGGAATAGTCGTAGCTGGATCGGAATGGAGTCGACTACGTTAATAAACGTTTTAAATTAGAGGAATTGGCCTCCAGGTATGTCTTAGTGTATTCTACCGACAAATAGTAGCACGCCGTATATATAAAGGACGTAACATTTTAAGTCACTTGGATTGTTTTTACTACTTTCTATTGGAAGATCACTCGCTATAGGCTGCCTTGCTGAAGTAAATAAAAGAAAAATTGTTAATTACCAGCATTTTTTTTTATTACTTCATAGGCATCTGATATAAATATTCAGTGACAAAATGGTCATTAAAAGTTATTAGTAATTACGTTTACAAGGTAGCACATTTGAATTAATAATTAAGAGTAAATATAACAATGTCAGCCTGCATTGTGGTTATTAATAGAGATTCTTCTTAAAACCTTGTCCTAGTATAAGTTGTACCTATAATTTTTATAGCGCTTTAAATCGCTTTTATTCCTATAAATTCCGCGGCCGTTTAGATTATTAAATTTTGTTTTATTCATTATTATTAGTGTCATATTTTATGACGTCAACTTATTATGAATATAATATAGTTTATTTATCGATAACGTACCTGTCTAATAATAAATGCAAAATATCTTTGCATCATTGCAAAAATATTGAAATTCTTCGATCAATAATGTACTAGATTAGTTGAAATTAATTAATAATATTATAAATATTTATGAGTAATTCCTTTTTACATTAATTACAAATACTAATAATATTATAAATGCGAAAGTAAGTTTGTTTGTGACGCTTTCACGCCTAAACCACTAAGCCGATTTGAACAATTCTTTCACCAATGGAAAGCTATATTAACAGCGAGTAACATAGGCTACATTTTGTCCCCGTACTCCCACGGGAACGGGAACTCCGCGAGTGAAACCGCAGGCAAAACTCTAGTATGTAATAAAATAATGAAATGACATTTATAGTCACACACAACACAAACACAACAGTCGATGGGCGTTGGTAAGCACTTACCATCAGGTGGCCGCGTCTTTTTTTTAATGTTGCAACTGTTGACACGGTTTATCTACAAATGATCACATTAATTTAATAAAACTTTTTTTAACCATAACTCTAGCCACTTGTTACTAATGTATCAACTCACGCTGAGTTCTATCAAAGGCTTTCTGTAATGGTCTTTATTATGACCTTATGTTGTTTTAATTCAATTTATTATCCATCTATTTAATGACAGACCGTATTAACATCATCATTTACGGCAGCTTATACCAGAGAGTAAAAATTACAAGACATACGTAGACATTTAATAGGAGGATACTATGCCTAGATTTTTTCTGTGAATTCTTAGTATTGTTAATACTTAATACATTTCTATTGTGCACCATCACATTAATCAATTGGATTATAAAGATTCAGATCCTGCGGTCTGGGTTCAAAATTCGTTTTGAAGTGAAAAAAAATAGAGTTTTTATTGTCTGTTTAGAATTTTTTAAAGTTAAGTTTAAAGCAGTGTACTACTATACATATAATATGCTATAATTATACTGGTACCTAACATAATAAAATTTAAACTGTTAATATCGTTCGAGCTGTATGAAATAGATAGAAGTGATAAGATTTTTTAAACGTTGCAAATTAAAATATTAAATAGCATATATGCGCACGATTTGTGAATTTAGCGTGAAGAAGTTAATTGCATTACCTACACATGATATTCTTGATTTTAGAATTATGTCGTATTATAGAGATGTTTTGTAAATATTATTACAAAGGAACATATTATTATTGTTACTATAGCATAGGTAGGCGGACGACATATGGGCCACCTGATGGTAAGTGGTTACGTATACGTAGACATTGGCATTGTAAGAGATGTTAACCATCGCTTACATCGCCAATGCGCCACCAACCTTGAGAACTAAGATGTTATGTCCCTTGTGCCTGTAATTACACTGGCTAACTCACCCTTCAAACCGGTACACAACAGTACCAAGTACTTTACCATCAAGACGTGTTATAATAATATGTTAGGTATCGTATGTCTTATTCGGATTTTTGATCGGTTGAGTAGTAAAGATGTGAAAGATTAACAAACAAATAAATAAACAAACTCACTGCCTCATTTGTATTGGTTAGGCTTATAATAAATCACATAAAAACCTTGAAATAATAAGTAAATAACGTGATAGTAAAAGACGTTTTTAATTTAATAATTAATCGTAATTGCAACTAGGTATTCATAATTGAAGTACGTAAAGAAAATTGCATTGTACTGACATCGTACTGCTAACAAATAATACTACCATAAATAAACTGCCTTATTATATTCTTAAGTAATAACGAGTTTCGATTACAATAACAAAAATTATTTAAATATTCATGAATATATAAACAATCGCCGTTTAGTTACTGATTAATTAAAAATTATCAATTAAAACATTCAATTATCTAATATTAATTCGATGTGAAGATAATTTTTCTCATTGTTCATTTGTTCAGTCATTGACATATCGAATGGCCTGCAAACAATGACCGGCCTATCAGCACGTGTTGTAAATAAACATGAGATAATATTAATTACTATTAATAAACAGTGTTTTGTTGAATAGTACTTGAACTTTATATTGCTATTATCATGATTATAATTATGTTATGTATTTGATGAAACCATTCTATATAAAATTCATGATTCCTGAGCTTCTCTAATTTTTTTTTATGGCATAGAAGGCGGACAAGCATTTGGGGCCACCTGATGGTACGTGGTCACCAACGCCTATAGACATTGGCATTGTATTCTTACAATATCTCTTATATTGCCAATACGTCTCCAACCTTGGGAACTAAGATATTTTGTCTCTTGCGCCTGTAATTACACTAACTCACTCACCGTTCAAATCGGAACTACAATAGCAAGTACTGCTGTTTTGTGGTAGAATATCCGATGAGTGGGTGGTACCTACCCAGACCACCTTGCACAGAGCCCTACCACCAAGTAAAAGTAATTGTAAAGTATCTATTTGTGACTAGAACGTTTTTTTGTTGTAAGTATATTTAGTTGCTTATATTGGTAGCAATTATGTAATTTAATTTAAAAAAATAAAATAACTAATAATTAAGGTTTAATTAATGCTGTATACCGATGTTACCTAAGCTTTAATTGCAATGAAGAAATACCTACTTTAATTACAAATATTATAAAGTGTTTATACCAAAACACTCAAAAAAACTACTAATAGAATTTGATAAGAATATCTTTTTTATCTTTTACCGTAGTAGTTTAAGTTAGTTAACAAACTTTATTTAGCGATTACGTTAGAAAAACCAGAATTGGTATACAAATAATACAAGTAAGCTAGAAAGGAATTTTAACAATTCGAATGTTTTATTTAAAACATTTTTTAAACATAGTAGGGATTGAAAAGCAAAGATTTTTAAATTAAAAACTTGTCGCTTTCATGGATATTTAAATTAAAAAGCTATATCGATTTGTTGTTGACATTGCTAATCTCAGTAACTACCAGTATGATTGTAATAATTATTTTTGCCTTCGATAAACCGTTTATTGAGGAAAACTATAAGTTATATATATAATTATGAGAAGCTATAACTGTATGGAATATTGTAATTTGTAAGAAAGGCTTTTATCAAGGCATGTATAACCTTTACCGCGGCTTAAACTGTGGACATAGCTAGTGTTAAATGAAGACACATTTTAGTATATTTTTCATAATAAGACTGTATAGAACAGCAGGAATATTATTCATAGGTCAAACAGTCATTGGACGATAACCCTAGAGTCAGTTAAGAACAGTGAGTGGGTAGTGTTATTGTCTTAACAAACTTTTGTAAGACAATGTTCCTCTTAAGATATAACCAGGCAATTCTAAAATTATACAAAATAATTTTACCAATTTTCTAACAAAGTAAAAGTTGTTTTCTTAAATGATAAATGTTTATTGTTCCGCATTCGTCAGGTGCCGATAGAGTTCTGAATTGAATCAACGTATGTATTTAGTTAACTAAAAAACTTCGTTAAAATGTGATTTTTAATTTTTGTATGTTTCGTCTTTTCAGGAATGATTCCACCCCATTTTTACAAAATGGTACATCACCCATAATTAAAAAGACTCCCCTACCGGGAAAAACCACTAAACCTGGTAAAGAGGGTAGAGGGAAGGCATTTAAGCAGATAATGGCGTCATTAGTCGCCAATTTGGGCACCATCAATACAGGCATGGCATTTGGATTTTCAGCAACAGCGTTGCCACAATTAAAAAGCCCCACTTCAACTATTCAAATTACGGAGAATGAAGCCAGTTGGATTGGTAAGCTAACTTTAGTAAAAAGCAAAGAAAATAAGGGATCATTACCACCCACAGGCATTACCTATGTTACAAATATTAACCATTTTTTAGATTGTCAATCAATACGTCGCCAACATTAACACAAAGATCCAATGTTACGCCTGAAATTACACTGATTAAAATCATATAGTAACAATAATCAATATCTTCTATTTGGCAGCAGAATACGTGATAAGTGGAATATAAAGGAGCTTACACAAGGCTCTTGGATTAAGTACAATATTGACACCAATCATATTTAAATATACCCCATATTTTTCAATAATGAAACAGAAATAAAGCCAATTTCATACGAACAACTAAATAGTAATTACAATATAAATAGTTTTAACAATTTCATAAAATATTTGCAGCTAGTCTAAGTTCAGTCGGGACGCCAATCGGGTGCATCATCAGCGGCTACCTCATGGACGCGATCGGTCGCAGACGTACACTTATCATCACGGAGGTGCCACTTATTATTGGCTGGATCCTAATAGCGTGTGCACAGAATGTTCCCATGATTTATTTAGGTAAGACTAATATTTTTTTTATGTTTTAATCCGCACTAGGATTCAACAGCTGTAAAAGCTCCGTTGCTGGGTACCTTTTTTCTTTTTGGGAGAAGCTTTGGAGCTCATTCCATCATACTGAAAAATAATTAATAATTAAGTAACGGTGGGCGGCCGTCTCCTGTCCTGTCGATTACTTTGTTTTTCTATTTCTAATCTTTTTCCACAGGCAGGTTACTCATAGGTTTCGGTTCTGGTATGGTTGGTGCCCCAGCGAGAGTGTACACCTGTGAAGTTTCACAACCACATTTGCGAGGGATGCTCGGAGCTATGGCCTCTGTTGGAGTTTCTACCGGAGTCTTGATACAAGTATGTATAAAAATGTTATCTAACAATTTAGTATTATATGAATGATTATGATTGCAGTTATTAAACTGCAATCATTATCGTTTCACTATTTTGTACGAATTTGTTTTTCATTTTTGTATATCTTTTTCAAATAGATTAGTTTCAAAATTCGAATCTTAAGATTTGACAAGATCTTTCAAAACTTCTTTTTTTATGCATCTTGGCCGACATATGTTCACTTCTATACACTTGAATTACTAATAGACTTCAATTTACAACTCTCTAGTGTATCAATTATAGTGTTAATTGGGAAATGCGATCTGTCTTATCAATATTTATGCACAAATCATATAATTACATAATACCTATAAACGTATGCGACGACATTGATGAACGCAGTTTCCGCCTTTACAAACTAGTGCGTGTTGTTTTGACAACAACGCCGGCAATAGAGCTTTTTATATTAGAACAAACTCAAAACTAATATAGTAAAATTCAATCGCAAAATATCATAATTTACTATATAAACTATAATTACATCATACTTAAAGGATACAAACATCAAAATAACTAAGTCAGATTTCAACATTTTTACAACCAAGTCTATATTTCTTTCTGCTTTCTATAGATTTGCTGTTGAACTGTTTTCAGATATTCTGTTGTACACATTGTCTGTCTATCTCACGTAATCATTTAAAGGGGATAGCGAGTCCTGCGTACATATACAATTACTCTATCGACCTTACCTATAAGAGTTAAACGGCAGATAATTAGTTAAGCATACTGTCTTCTTCTTTAGAATGTCAAATCAATTATGACAGAAAGAGAGATAAGTGTTCAACAAAACAGTTGCTAAGCAACGTTTATAAGTGAGTAAAATGAACATACAGTGATAATATTAACCGTTAAAAACAATTTTAAATTTAGGTATATCAAATCTTCATTTAATCATACAGATATTATCTCTGCGTGCCAAGAGTCAAAATAATAAATTATTCAATTAATGATAAATCACACTGGCAACAATATAATTAATATTGTATTGTATCAATTATATTGTTACTTCAGTCCTTATTATCATTTTTAATCTATCTTTTAATTACTTTATAATTTATAGACAATGAACTATTAAGCATTATGTATGTATAATTATTTTCAAAGCACTATGCAATCAATAAATGTAAATTCAAATAATATTTTTTATCAGCTAAATCTGGTTGGATATCGCTCACATTAGCACGTGACCACTTATTATTTTTTCTACATTTAGAAAAATGTACATTTTTTATCCTAAAATTTAAAAAAAACACGACGTTGGAATAAAATTAACTCGCATACATACCCTGAAATGAACCCTGAAAATATTACACTATTTTATTAGGCATTTTTTTTTGCTTTATGAATCTTAAACAATGACTGATAATAATAAATTCTTGAAGTTATATATATACATGCCTTTTAAACTTTCATTGCAGTACTTTATTATTATTATATTTATTTTTTGATAATTATAAAGCGATAGTCTTTGTAATTATTTCGCCTCGAGGCATATATTGATTGATTGATTATTCTTAATTATATAAGTAATGGATATCTATAAATATAATTTGAATATATGTTATTCTATCATTAAGGTATATACATATATGTACAAAAAGTTCGAGCGTAGGTTATTTGAATAAGACGAATTTGTTTTTGTGAATATCGATGGCGAATGATATACAACCTCCTTACTATTAAGTTACTTATTGATGTCTACAAATTTATAATTAAATATACATTACACGAGTTACCCAGTACTACGTCGCGACGATATTAACTTCCTATATATTCAAACACTATAATAGGTCAATTCTATTTAAGTGCAAATAACAAGCGAATAGAATTGTCATGTTAATACTATGTTCTTTTGGTTAACAATAAGTAAATCACTCATTCAATCTCGTTAACTTACATTCCGTAAGAATATAATGTACTGTATTTAATACTTCTCATCGATGTATAGTGTGTATAGTAAAAGTTTAATATGTGTGCGTGGAACGTTGTCTGTGTGGCCTACGTGCGTAGACACCTAGTGATCCAGTGTAATTACAGGCACAAGGGGATATATATATACTTATTTAAGTTTTCAAGATTGTTGGTACTTTGGAGATGTAAGGAATTGAAATGACATAATAAGATGTTCCTTAATTAAGTAGAATTAAATTATTCTGAATGAAAGTTAACAATTATAACGCCTACACATTTTTTTAAAAGAGGTTTAAAGATTTAACTGAAAAGGTTATGTGTTTTCATGTTTTCGGGATTTTATATAGAAGCGATTAAGCGGCTGTGCTTGGTAGACTGAATTGACTTTCGAAGTTTTACTTTTCTTGATCGTAATGCGAAAATAGCTACCTATTATAGGAAGTTTGGTTAAAACATAAACACGATCCATCAAAATGATTTATCAACTATTTGTAAAACGTAATCCATTGAAGAAATGACAGTCAGTAAATATTACGTTATGTATAATGTATAACGGATAGATTATAAATTATCATACATTAAAATTCTGTATAATAAGGTTCCAGTGGAATTTTTATAACTATACACATGGCTTGCATGTTTTTTGTATGATTTACTTATAACTATACTTAATTATGATTTAATTCTTTTATTTATAATATAAATTAACTAATCGTCAAGTGTGATCGATTAATACAAAAAAAACCTAACATAGAATCCATATAACGACTGACTTTGACGAGCCGGTTAGCGTGGATTTTGAGACACTTGCCTTACACGTCATAGGTCGTGGGTTCGATTCCCACCCAGGACAGACATTTGTGTGCATGAACAATTGAACATGTCTGTTTGTCCTGAGTCTGGGTGTAATTATCTATGTATATAAGTATGTATTTACAAAAAAAAGTAGTATAATTATGTAGTTTGTCAGTTGTCTGGTTTCCATAGTACAAGCTCTGCTTAGTTTGGGATCAGATGGCCGTGTGTGAATAATGTGCCAGGATATTTATTATTATTATATAATAACATAGAATATTTAATGATAATTATTAAAAATATAATTCAGAAAATCACAAATGTTACAGAGGCAATAGCAAACTGGAAGGTAAAATGTCCAAATGACGATATCCCTAAGGAAGTTACCAAACAAAAACTTTGGTATTCGCCACTAGTTCATGTTACACAACAAAGTTTGAATCAAAATTTAACAAGTGCCAAAAACCGTGCACGGCTTCTAGCTTTATCAACTAAAGAGTCAGGTCACTGGTTACATGCGGTACCTACTATAAATCTTGGGACGCTTTTAGACAATGAATGTTTTCGCGTAACAATAGGTCTCCGGCTGGGAACACAGCTGTGTATTGAACACAGGTGCCCGTGTGGAAAAGTGGTTGACTCTTTTGGTTTACACGGTCTTTCTTGTGCAAAGAGTTCAAAGAGGCTTTTCTAGGGCTCTTGCCACCATTGACGTTCCTGCTCTTATTGAGCCTCTTGGAATTAGTCGTGATGATGGCAGGAGACCTGATGGACTGACATTGGTTCCCTGGGAGCGGGTACGAGCCCTTGTGTGGGACGTAACAACACACTGGCCCCGCCTCTTACAGGGAAACAATGTTAAAAGCCGGAGCTGCCGCGGAAAAAGCTGAAACGAACAAACGTAACAAATATTCATCTCTTATTCCAAATTATATTTTTGTTCCGCTTGCAGTTGAAATGCTTGGACCTTGGAGTAATAGTGCCAAAAAATTCATCCAAAATATTACTCCCCGCCTTATGGCCTCCACTGGTGACAGGAGGGCTGGTTCATTTTTCGCCCAAAGAATCGGAATTGCGATTCAAAGGGGAAATGCTGCTAGCATTCTTGCCACCATTCCACGCGGTCACCACTTATATAATAATAATTGTTAATTGTTATTTGTATTGAGTTAAGATTTTAATGAAGTTGAATAGCCTCTGAAGAGCCCTGAGGATCGGTGTACCACCCGCCTTCAGAAGCTCAGCTGTAACACCATCATCACCAGGTGCCTTGTTGTTTTTGAGTTGTACAAGAGCCATTCTAATCTCGAAAAGGCTGACGTCCTCAAAATCTTCGGTGTAATGTCGGGTTAGTCTTGCTCTTGGATCTGCAGCTTGACTATCAACAGGTGATTGCCTTGTCGTGTACAACTGACCGTAAAACTTCTCAACCTCTTCCAACAGCTCGGATTTGGACGTGACGATTCTACCATCCCCAGTTTTCAGCCTCGTCAGTTGACTCTGCCCAACAGACAGATCTCTGGCGAACACTTTGGAGCCTTTGTTCCGCTCGATGGCCTCTTCAATACGCATCGTATTAAATTGGCGAATGTCGCGAGTCAGAGACTTCGAAATCCGTCTGTTGAGCAGCCGATAACTGGCAGCATCATTTGGAGATGTCAGAACCATTTTCCGTCTTTCCTCCATGAGCAGTAGGGTAGAGGCAGAGATCTTTTTGGTTTCCTTTGTACGGCTGGTCTTGAAGACCTTAGACCCAGCCGTATGGACAGCTTCCACAAACCTGTCGTTGTATGCGTCCACATCTTCGCAGTCTGCTAGGCATTCGAATCGGTTTTGGAGTTCGAGCTGAAAGGTTTCGGGATTTTGGATTTGGAAAGGTGATGGTCGGAGCGTAGACTTCATTAGTCGGGACCTCTGGAGTTTGACATTGAGATTCAATGAGCCTCTTACAAGTCTGTGATCGCTCCCAGTTTTTACTGCATTGATCACAGAGACGTCATTGAATATTTGTCTTCTCGTCGACAAGATGAAGTCTATCTCATTCTTGGTTTTACCGTCAGGGCTCACCCAGGTCCATTTACGGTGTCCAGGCTTCTTGAAAAAGGAGTTCATCATAAAGAGTCCCTCCTTCTCCATAAAGTCGGCCAACATCTGGCCCCGAGGGTTGCGGTCTCCAATTCCATATGATCCCACCTTTAGCTCATCACCGAACCTTTTACCCAGCTTCGCGTTAAAGTCTCCCATGACAACGGTGAAATGAGTCTTCTGGGTATGTATGGCTCTAGAAATATCCTCATACATGACCTCAACTTCATCGTCGGAGTGTGATGACGTCGGTGCGTATACCTGTATGACCTTCAATGAATACCGCTTGGTGATTCTGAGTATAAGGCATGCCACCCTGGTCGACACACTCTCGATTTTCACAACGTTGTTTACAAGGGACTTGTGGACTATGAACCCGACACCACCGTGGGACAGTTGATCGCCCTCTCGGAAGTAGAGAAGGTTACCGGATTTCAGGATTATCGTATCCTCCCCCTGTCTTCGGACTTCAGATAATCCAACGATATCCCAGTGTAACCTGCTCAATTCTTCCTCCAGTTCGATAATCTTCTCATCGGTCCGCAGTGTACGCGTGTTATATGTTGCCAGGGCCAGAGGTCGTCGGTGTTGGTAACACGAAATCTGCCGGGGATTCTTAGCACCCCTTGCCCCGCCGTTACCATAGCTGTTACCGAGGCTAGGAATAGCAGGGCTGCCGGGGACTAGGGGCCGTTGTTTGGTTGTACCAATCATTGGGGGGATATGCCATAATCGCCACGCTTGGCAGACGGGTTGGCGATCGCAGTAAGATGGTCATAGTACTCGGAGATACGCTGCTGCCCGTTCTCCGGTATATATTCCCTCGGGTCGACTTCTACGCCCCCCACGGGATGAAATGGGGTGGTGATTGTTATATTCAGAGAAAAATATATTAATTTTGTAATCTCATTTTATTATTTAAACTGACACATTCTCAACTTACGTCAATAAGTACTAAACTATTTAATAACGGCCAGTACCAATATACATATACATAACACCTCCCTTCTTAAATTACTATTACAAAAACTAAACTTTTTTACATATATATTAAGAAAACAATAACAACACAAACAAAAAACAATCTTCTATAAAATCTTAACCAACTAGTTTGGGTATCTAACTATAGGTACACATTTCCTTTTGGGTCTGCCTGTGGAGCCCGATATATTTGGACAGGGTGCTGAGTTGTCATTATTCGTAGCCGCCGTCACAACTATCTCACCCTCTCCTACTGGTCGTGAACTCGTAATAGCATTCTCACCCTCTACGATATTACTCTCTTCCTTCGGGCAAGGAAAATAGAAGCTTGGTGAAATTGATCTTTTTTTAATTTGATCAATGTGTCTTTTTAACATTTGGCCTTTTCCATTGTCCACTACATATTGCTGCGTACCTTCACTATGAACTATGGTACCCTTGCACCATTTATCAGGACCGCTATACATTCTCATCCATACTGCCTCCCCATTGTTAAATTTACGCGAACTTCTATCATGCCTATCCTGTTCTACCCTAACTTGATTTTCACACGACCGATCATTGTGCATTAAATCTAACCTAGATCGTAACGAGCGTCGTTGTAAAAGCATAGCAGGACTCTCACCTGTAGTACTGTGAATACTATTCCGATACGCTAATAAAAAGGTTTGTAATGCTAAATCTACATCAACCTTATCTCGTTGTGCTTTATTAATAGCACGCTTACACAATTTTACCGCATTTTCCGCAGCTCCATTCGAAGATGGGTGATATACAGGTGAATAGAATTGTTTAATGCCATTGTTGGTTAAAAACTGCTTAAACTCTAAACTAGTAAAAGGAGGACCCTGATCTGAAACTAACTCCTTTGGTAAACCGAATCTTGCAAAAGTTGAGGTTAAAACTTTTATTAAAACTGATGCGTTTGTTTTTGTCATTCTAAAAATTTCAATCCATTTCGTAGTCGAATCGATAATGACCAAAAATATACTTCCATTTAGTGGTCCTAGGAAATCTATGTGAATCCTACTCCAAGGCTCTGAATGGTGAGGCCATGGATGTGGTTGAGATTTCGGCGGCGCAGCGGCCTCTATCGCACAGGTTTCGCATCGTTTACACAAATTTTCTACATCTTTGTCTATGTTCGGCCACCAGACATAGCTCCTAGCTAAAGATTTTGTTTTAACTATCCCCATATGACTAGTATGAAGTTGCTTTAAAACTATCGCCTGAAGTATTTGTGGAACAACAATACGATATCCCCACATAATACAACCACGTTCGCAATAAAGTTCATTACGCCTAAAAAAGTACTGTTTAACTTCTTCTGACGGGCACAACTCGGGCCATCCCGACTGAATATAAAGTAATATTCTACACAAAACTTTATCTTTACAAGTTGCTGATTTTATTTGATCATTTGTCACTGGCAAAAAAAATTCTACAAAATTAATATAAGTTCTTTCTTTTGGGTCATCTAACTTTGAATTAATAGGAGCAAGTCTTGATAAGGCATCTGCACAATTTTTCTTTGACGATACATATTCAATATCATAAGTGTATCCGGATAAAAGTACAGCCCACCTTTGAAGGCGTGAGGCTGCCATAACTGGAATACCTGACTTACTACCAAATATAAAAGTTAATGGCTTGTGATCAGTCCTAAGTATAAATTTTCTACCATACAAATACTGATGAAATTTTCGAACACCGTAGACTATTGCGAGCGCTTCCCGATCAATCTGAGCATACGATCGTTCTGCGATCGTAAGCGAACGTGATGCATAAGCAATAGGTCTTTCACCTTGCGGCGTTATATGAGATATAATCGCACCTACACCAACACTACTCGCATCTGTGGTAAGTACTAAAGGTAATTTCGGTGAGTAATGTACCAATACCTCACAAGAGCTTAACTTATTTTTTATTTCTTTAAAAGACTTTTCACACTCTTCATTCCAACAAAATTTAGTACCAGATTTTAACAGATTGTACAACGGCGCTAAAATAGTACTAACATTTTTAATAAATTTTGAATAATACATAATCATTCCTAAAAAGGCTCGCAATTCTGAAATATTTAACGGTACTCGAGTATTTTCAATGGCTTTGACTTTACTTGGGCACGTATGGACCCCCTCTTTGCTTATAACAAAGCCTAAATATGAAACGGTTTCTGAGAAAAAACTACACTTATCTTTATTTAACCGTAACCCGTGTGATTGTAATCTACTAAAAACGTTATTTAAATTTTCGATGTGAGACTTACTATCCTTTCCTGTTATTATTATATCATCGAGAAATACTCCTACGTGTGGCAAATCAACAAATAGTTGCTCCAACCGTCTTTGGAATATACCCGGGCTAGACGCTAAGCCATACACTAATCGGTTATATCGAAACAAGCCCTTATGTGTATTTATTACTGTATATTTCTTTGTTTCGTCAAGTTCAAACTGTGCATATGCTTGACAAAGATCAATTTTACTAAAGCGTTCTCCACCATGTAGCTTAACTAACAAATCTTCAACTCTGGGTAACGGATAACGATCAACATTAATTATTTTGTTTAAAGTTACTTTATAATCTGCACAAATTCTTATACTTCCGTCTTTTTTGATTACTGGAACAATTGGCGTGGCCCAGTCAGAGCGTTCGACGGGGGTGAGTACGCCGTCACGTACCAGTTGTTCGAGAGCTCGCTCCACAGGTTCGCGAAGTGCGTACGCAAGCGGTCGTGCGCGCATAAATATCGGTTGCGCTCCCTCCTGCAGGTGGATACTGACAGATCCTCCCGTAAACCGTCCTAATCCGTCCTTAAATACTTCAGAGTATCTGGAACTAAACTCCGCAAAATTAAACTCCTTACTATCACTGATGTTATTATACAATGACATAAGAGGTAACTGGACACCCAACTCAAAAATCCACTGTCTACCTAATAACATCGTTTTACCATTCTTTATTACATATAAATCTAAAAAAATACTTTTATTTTGATATGATACAAGAGGGCGTATTACTCCTATCGGTCGCACTAATTCACCAGTATAATATCTTAAGGTTAAGTTACATGTTTTAATTTTCAAATTTTTAAATTCTTTAATATACATTTCATGACTTATACAAGAAATCGCGCTACCTGTATCACACTCCATATTAAAAGGTCGTCCGTTTATATTTATTGATATCAAAAACGGCTTACAATGCTCTAAAGCTAATTGATTAAAGTCAATTGTTACCTCATCACTATGGTTACCACTGATTCCTTCTGTATCGTCTTGACTATCAACAATATTGTATTGACCTGTTATATTTGGACAGACTCTACGAATATGGCCTCGACGATTACAGACCCGACAAACATAACGTAAAAATTGACACATCTTAGAGTCATGTGATCCTCCACAGGCGTTACAGGCGGTAGGCATTGACTTTTCTCTACGCCAATTAAACTTATCTTCAATACTATTCTGCTTCTTCTGGCGACTCATACTGTCATTTCTCCTCTGCTGATACTTTGTACGCCACATACCACTGCTGCCGTCTCGCCATGCTCCCGCCATGGCCTGGCATGCAACTGTATTATTATCTGAATTTCCTATTCGACTGTCAACTGCCGCTGCCTCTCTCTCAGCTGCCTCCATGTTAACGGCCAGTTGATAAGCTTTGGAAAAATCTAGGTGCTCTTCCGCGAATATTCGCTGTCGAATTACATTGCTGCTTATACCACATACTAATTGATCACGAAGACTTTCTTCTAGCCAACAGCCAAACTCACATGTCTTTGACATCTTCTTCAATTTTGCCGTATATTCTGATATACTCTCTCCATTGTTTTGGATTCGTCGACGAAACTTAAAACGTTCAGCTAAAATGCTTGGCTTAGGTTGCAAATGTTTTCCCAAGATTTCTATTAATTGTTTAAAAGATTTTGAACTGGGTTTATTTGGTGTACATAAGTTTACTAATAATTCGTAACATTCCGACCCAATAACCGTAATCAATGTTGGAACATACAATTCATTTGGTATCTTATTGACAATTAGATATTGTTCCAGGCGGTCAACGTATAAACTCCAATCGTCTGAATTTACTTGAAATTCACCAATTTTACCTATTGACATCTTTATTTATACCTTTTTACTTACTAATTCAACATCAATACACGCATTTGTGGGTTTTAAACCACTTCGTCGCCACTGTTATATTCAGAGAAAAATATATTAATTTTGTAATCTCATTTTATTATTTAAACTGACACATTCTCAACTTACGTCAATAAGTACTAAACTATTTAATAACGGCCAGTACCAATATACATATACATAACAGTGATATTCTACGCCGTCACCATCGCGGCGATCGCGGTGACCGTCATAGCCAAAGGGCAAACGCCAAAGGCATGGCACAGAAGTGTGGTGGTGCTTTTCTTTAAAAAGGGCGATAAAACCCTTTTGAAGAATTACAGACCCATCTCATTGCTGAGCCATGTCTACAAGTTGTTTTCGAGGGTCATTACGAATCGTCTCGAGCGAAGGCTCGACGACTTCCAGCCACCCGAACAAGCCGGTTTCCGAAAAGGCTTTAGCACCATAGACCACATACATACGCTGCGGCAAGTTATACAGAAGACCGAAGAGTATAACCAGCCACTTTGCTTAGCGTTTGTGGACTATGAAAAAGCTTTTAATTCGATCGAAACCTGGGCCGTGTTGAAGTCTCTCCAAAGGTGCCAAATCGATGACCGGTATATCAAGGTGTTACAGTGCTTGTACAAGAACGCCACCATGTCGGTCCGACTCCAGGATCAGAACTCAAAACCTATCCAACTGCAGAGAGGCGTAAGACAGGGAGACGTGATATCTCCGAAACTGTTTACCGCTGCATTGGAAGATGTTTTTAAGCTTCTGGACTGGAACGGAGTTGGCATCAATATTAACGGCGAGTACATCACTCATCTTCGATTTGCCGATGACATCGTGATTATGGCTGAGACCTTGGAAGACCTCGGCACTATGCTCGATGACCTCAGCAGGGTATCTCAACAAGTGGGTCTAAAAATGAACATGGACAAGACGAAAATCATGTCGAACGTCCATGTTGCACCCACTCAAGTAAAGGTTGGAAATTCTGCACTCGAAGTTGTAGACAGTTATGTTTACCTAGGTCAGACGATCCAACTAGGTAGGTCCAACTTCGAGAAAGAGGTCAATCGTCGAATCCAACTCGGCTGGGCAGCGTTCGGGAAGCTACACGATATCTTCTCATCCAAATTACCGCAGTGTCTGAAGTCGAAAGTCTTCGACCAGTGTGTGTTGCCAGTGATGACTTACGGATCAGAGACGTGGTCGCTCACCATGGGCCTGATAAGAAGGCTCAAGGTCACTCAAAGAGCAATGGAGAGGGCTATGCTCGGAGTTTCCCTGCGAGATCGAATCAGAAATGATGAAATCCGCAGGCGAACCAAAGTAACCGACATAGCCCGAAGAATTGCTAAATTGAAGTGGCAGTGGGCGGGGCACATCGCTCGCAGAACTGACGGCCGCTGGGGCAGAAAGGTTCTCGAGTGGCGACCACGAACCGGAAGACGCAGCGTGGGCAGGCCCCCTACAAGATGGACCGACGACATCGTGAAGGTCGCGGGAAGCCGTTGGATGCAGGCAGCGCAAGAACGGCCAAAATGGAAATCCTTGGGGGAGGCCTTTGTCCAGCAGTGGACGTCTTTTGGCTGACATGATGATGATGATGATGATGAAGATTTTAATGTAAATAAACATAGAATACAATTGATGAGATATTAGTAGATATGGAGTTGTACATTTAGCTTGATCAACTTTTATTTATATATAATAATAGAAATAATTAACATAAATCTATTGAAAACAGAAAACAAATAATGTATTGTATTAATATGTAATGGTTTTTACTAAAACAACAATTTAAAAACTCTTATTGGAGCTGATATTAAAAATATTGTCATAGCAAATTAGACTAATGAGTGCCCCGCCAATGTCAATAGGCGGCTGTGTACGGTCGCGGTAAACATTTCAAACATTGATAAACGGTAATTGAACGGTAAGCATGTTTATTCGCGTAAAATTAGAATTGTCAGCGATGCAAACAATAACTGCTGTGTACCCAACGTTATTAGATAACTACACCGTACACGACACGATACGTCAGCGGAAATACGTAATAATGAGCCTTGGGATGCCCATAATTACAAAAATTGCTATAATTTGAACTTTCTTTTGATTTTAAATGCCCTTTAAAGTTTAGGAAAGACAGGTACACTGATTTTGAATTTGAATTTAACATTATGTTTAAATTGTTACTTAAGCAATTTCCTTTAAAGTGTATAATCAACTGAGAACCATGTAGTTTTCTGTAAGGACTCAATGCTTTTAAGTTTGAGGTGTGATTGAAGGTTCAGGTCTTGAGGTACTAGGTTGAAAAATTGAAATCTCAGGTCGGAACGATAAAAAGTTATGGGAATTTTCCGTCGAAATATTCTCAGAAGCAGCCTGGATTTTGAAAGTTGTAACTGTGTGCACTCTTGTACCTCGGAAAGCACGTAAAGCCATTGGTCCTACGTCTGACCCTTTCCGGTCGTATCAGATTTGCTGTCCAATAATGACAGGGAGGGAATAGAGGTCATTTGTGTTTGCGCGCACACTTCTGTAATATAATGTCCCAGGACATCATATATGTTTACTTGTATGATTTTGTATTATGGGGTTATTTAAAAAAATATTTATACATATAATGATACGTTTTAAGTTAATATACTACTGATCCCTCACTTATCAACCTTTTTTTATTTAGGATAAACTTTGTTTGTCAATGTTGCAGTTGTTCAACCTTCCTCTTATCAGAAAATATTGTTGTTATGAGAATAAATAAAACAAAAGATTACAGCACTTGTCGTGTATATTATATAAATATAAACTGTAAAAAGTTTATTTTTTACCTTTGTCCTATTTGAACGATAGAACGACATCCTGAAATTGAAATCGATCTTAGATATCTAGCAATCGATAGAACGGTCTTTAATTCGGGTCACTATAATGAAGATGAACAGCAACAGCCCACAGACATCTCGGAATCCCACACTCGAGCTTTCCTTTAAGGTCATGTGAGTGATTTAATCATCATTTCTTAAACGGAGATTAGTATTGATAAATAATAAAGTGGCTAATTACTACGGTAAATATTATTACATTGCATTTAAATTGCAATTAAAAGGTGCACAAATATTTTCTATTTGTTACCGAAATCGACCGAAGTCCGAACGCCTAAACTGAAATTTATTTACAAAAACTAATGTGTAATCTACGGTGCTTCATCGAACAAAAAATATCGTTCTGTAAATCCTCCAATTAACTGTTATTGACGCATTTCTATATACATACAAACATAGAAAATATTTTTGACCTTATTATGTCATATGGTTTCTTAGTAACGATAAAAAAAACATCTGCGAAAAAAGAGCCAAGTGTGAATGCAACGACCAACAATCACTTGAACTCGCGATCTTTGATTGCGATCTTTGTATCCTTATCATTAGGCCAAAATGTTACTAATATAAACCAATACCTTTATTTTTAATCATCATGAGCAAGCTAACAAAGGAATTGAATTGTTTTTCAGTATGTGATAGGAAGTGTGACGTCATGGAACATATTAGCTGGAGTGAGCGCCATCATACCTATTGTATCTCTCATTGGAATGACCCTGCTGCCTGAGACGCCCAACTATCTCTTAACTCAGGACAAGCCGGACAAAGCTGAAACATCTCTCGCGAAACTAAGAGGCTCGACCTGCAACCTTCAGGATGAAATTCAGAAGATGAAATCTTTTAAAGAGAAGAATCATGTTGAACCGTAAGTAACTCATTTAGATATCGTTTGTTCATTAAAAGAAGCGTAAATAACTCATAAATAATTGTAAATATAATACGATAGCAAATTACTTAGTTTTTTGTAATACATAGTAAGAATTTTTTTTCGTGAAAGAGGTCGTTAGTAAAACTTTGTTTTTTTATTTTTATGTGTAATATATAGACCTGCATTTATTTTTCCAATTATCTGTTGTATTATTCAAGTGTGTCTTGTCTAGGAAGTAAATCGTGGCAATGTTTACTCCATGACGTCGACTCCTTAATACAATTTACATATTTGCGGTAAACAATATATGTTATTGTTTTGTTTTTCCTAATACGTTTGGTTACTGAAGTTGTTAACAGGCGTTACACCTGTCATGATAATTGGTTTATGACACGTTATAGACAACATCATGAAGCTTGTTACTTTTGAAAACATGACTGGTTTTCGAAGTGTGACCGAATTTATTGTTAAATTAAATCTAGTATCAATTCATACTAATAGTTAAATGAGATAGCAACACTAGGTACTAATCTTTTTTTTATTGCATAGGTAGGCGGACGAGCATATGGGTCACCTGATTTAATTTTATATTTTAACTGCAAAACATTATCGTTGAAATAAATGTATGTCTTGTTTGTATACAAATTAATATTTATTTTATGTACTTTCTTAGAATAACCTTGTAAAGTAATGACGAACGACTTTGTATAAAACTAGACATGTCTGGAGATAAAACATTAAACATAGTAAAGTTGCTTATAATATCATAGCAATGTACGTTTGATTTTAAGTACCTATTTGATAAACGTTACTTGCAATTGTCGAGTGTAAGAATCTTTTTGAAGTGATAACTTCTTTTGGGTGGGTAAACCGCTTCGTAACGTAACGCGTTACGGCGCCACTGCCTGGCTTCCCTTTCTCTCACGCATACGGCAGCAGTAGAATGGCTCCTCCTCTCTCTCACTTTAACCCACAGCGCTAGATATTAAATAGTTCAACTTAGATTAGTTTAAGTTATCACTTCTGTTTGGCGTCCCGAAACGCACAAGTTTTATTACGTGTTATGTCCGGGGATCGGAATTTAAAGTCGGATGGAGTCGGAGTCTATTCTGATGGAACAAACCTATAAAAATATAATATCACTTTCCGATATAATACGATGGCGTTCAAACCAATAGTATGTTCTATAGAATTGTTCTGCAAAGATGTGTCGAGAATGTAAAATAAATTGGTAAACTGGAATTTCTTCTATGAATGTTTTAGATTCTTAGGAAATATATTAGGGCGGGTTAAAATTAATTTATACTATAATTTAAGAATGTACTATAGTTATACACGAATTGAATTGTACATAATATGTACATATCTCAACATTGATTTGTTGTTATTATTATGTAATCTTTAGACTATGTAATATTTATTAACTTCTGACCTCCATGTGTATCTCTTTTAGATTAAAAACGCCAAAAGAAATATTGAAAGCGTTATTATCTCCGTCCACACTCAAGCCATTCGGTATCCTCGCGCTGTACTTCTTCATCTACCAATGGTGTGGTGTCAATACTATAACGTTTTATGCCGTTGAAGTTTTCGAGGTAAGAAATATTTAAAGACCTATTTCGGACATGCTCTTGGAAACCATTTTCTCACACAAAAATTATGGTACGTTTGAAAATTGCGACCCAAAAGTATTATTTACCGTATACCGTCGCAACTACCTTTCTTTTTATCGTTCACTGAATATCCATCTATAACGATCAGAAAATTTAGTTAAATATTGACTGAATTAAATAACTAATCAATATAACGCAAGAGCCAAGTCATTTGCTGTTTTATATATTGATATATATTTTTTTAATTCAATCCCCATTTATCAATAGTTTTGCAATCTGCAAGAATAATTTAGAAATAGAATTTAAATTAGTTCTATCTTACGTTTGAGTTTCTCTTTTCAGTCGTCGGGTGCAACATTAGACAAATATTGGTTGACAATATCAATGGGAATTCTCCGAGTCATATTCACCGTAGTCGGTTGTATCCTCTGCAGGCGATGTGGGAGACGACCGCTCACATTTGTTTCTGGTAAATCATAGTGTACCTTTTTTTTATCGAGGGGAAATGCATTTACGCATGCCGTCCCGGTCGAGTGAGGTATGTGGGACTCACGGGGACCCCGCTACTCGGCTGCCCGTCCTACCCACTAAAACCACCTCGGTACCATTCCCGTCTTAAGGAGAGCGCCACGGGATCGCTTGCGCATGCAACCGTGAGGCTCCGACAAATCATAGTGTACCTATCATATCTTTATATTCAATCAAAACATTCATTTCAAGCGTTTAAAATTTATCACTGATGACCTAATACTAAATACTTATACAGAAAAAGCGAATACTCTAAAAATATGTCTGCTTTTAGAACATTACAAATAAAACTATTTAATTATGATTATGTAAGTCAATCGATTGAAATAACATTTAGGTTACCTACAATGTGTCCGATATATGTACATAATTTATTCTTTACAAGTATTTTCGTAAAAAAATCCAGTTGTTAATCCAGTTAAACATATGCTTTAATTAAATTTCAGCTTTCGGCTGCGGGAGTACAATGATAACTCTCTCGGTATACCTCTATTACGTTCAATACTGGAAGGACAACAATTTACCACCACAAAACTCCTGGATTCCAGTCGCCAGTATTTACCTCTTCACAATATTCTGCACCTTGGGATACCTCATCGTGCCCTGGATTATGATTGGCGAAGTTTATCCTACTCAGGTATGTATTACCAAATCCTAATATTCAAAAAGTAAAGTCATAGTTTGTTACCATACTAATGTTGGGCTGAGGCCTCTTGTCTCCTTGAGGAATATGCCAATGTGGGTTGTAGGTTACAGATGTAGCAGATTTTCATCCGAAATATGCAAGTTTCTTCATGATGAGAAGATAACCTTGAGTTTTTTTGGCATCTGAGCGAATAGTTACGCAGTAGTAGTACTTATAATAAATAATAAAATATATATACAGACATTGCGCCTTCACAACAATTAATCACTGCATTAATACTTTGTGTGAAGGTACAAAGGACATTATACAAATTATTAGTGATACTGTGCAATAGATACTTTAAAAAGCACACACATACACAACATAATTACATAGCAAAGGATTGCAATTTGGGTTAGAAACAGAATGCGAGTTGGCAGAATCATATGGGCCTGCACAAAGTCTTACTATCGACTTGTAACGTTTATTGCTATTATAATTTTATAGGCGCGTATAGATCACTGAAAGAAAAGTAGTCACACACTCCTTCGAATTGAAATTGTTTATCATTGATTTTATTTCTGTTATATATGTAGCGACATCTATCTTGCCACATACGAACTAAGAACTGACGTATCCTACATCGCGATATTAAAGTTATCAGAGCAATTGTACATATGTACAAGAACCCGACAACAACCTTCGGGGGCAGTAGCCCACCAGACACAACAGCCGTCTAGTCGGAGGATCCTCCCTTTTCAATGGTGGATGAGGAACTTTACACTCTGTTCCTCACCACCCCCAAATATATGTTTTAATTTATAATTTATGATAGCTTCTAAGTTCTAGACCTTTAATGATTCGAGAAATTCGAATGAACATATAAATCCACCGACCCAATTTAGAACAATGTGGGTGAAAACCATCGAACTTTTCGAGCAGCGCCAGTTTTCATCTTTCTTTTCACTTATACTTCATGTCTCTTCACTTGGTGATAGGACTTTTTGCAACCACACACCACATATTCCATTTTAACGACATTTTAACGACATGCACATGGGAAATAATATTTTAGTTCCCAGCGTCGGTGGCGCATTGGCGCTCTTTTAAACCCGTTACCACCCATGTGGCCCATTTGCCAGTCAGTTGTCATGTCTTCCAGACTTTCATAGGAAATATAATGTATTTCATATATGTTACACGAATAATATGCACTTATAAAATGAGACACGGCGTAAGGTAATTGATAAAAACTACGAAAAATAAACATTGACTGAAATATAATTCTGCAGGTTCGAGGTGTCGTGGGAGGGATGACGACGTGCGCCGCACACTTGTCGATATTCTCCGTCGTCAAGACCTTCCCCTATCTAAAGCACTCGCTAAACGACTACGGCGCGTTCGGGTTGTATGGCTCGATATCTATTGCTGGTATGTATTCCCATAATAACAAATGTTCAAAACTATGCTTATAACGCGGGTAGTTGGAAAATCACTTTTGTAGAGGATTGAAGGCTTCACCTGTTATTTTATTTTCAATGTTACCAGAGGCAAAATTTAGATTTTAGACTATTTTTACACTAAAATAATCTGCTAGTAGTGTTTAAAAAAACACAAAACTGTATTACCAGGCTTTTTGGCGTATGAATTATTTATACAATTTTTCCGTCGTTGATTATTTTTGGTGTAAATTTTAGTTGTTATGCAAGTTAAATATTGAAATTAGATAATTAGGAATTGGGTTCTACTAGAACGTATACTGGGTCAACATTTGTATTTATAATTTAATTACAGGAATGGCATTCTTCTACGTCTTCTTGCCAGAAACTAAAGGAAGAACTTTACAAGAAATCGAAGATTATTTCTGCGGAAGAACGAAAACTCTGAAAAAAGCGAGTATAACCGAAACTGCTTGAACGAAACAATATCAATATGAGGACTTAATTAAATTCATTACAAATCGAATGCAATACTTGAAATTAGGTGAAAGAAATCGTTTTAATTACGTTAGGCAGTAAATCGAGGAAATCATAGTGATTGTAATAAAATATTTTTATGAATTAAAACATATTAATGCTGAAGAAATAGAACAAGGTCTTCAACATTAACTGTAAATATTTATGATGAAGTACAAAGTGAACTTATTTTTTATAAAATTACTTTTATAAATAAAGAATTTTGATGACATAGCTAGGATAAATAGCTAAACTAAATTTATGAATCTTTGAAATCTTATCAAATTAAAAACAGATAAATTGAATTTTTCGAAAAAATGTATAGATTAAGAAAACATTTTGATGTATGTTCGTGTAAAAAGTATTTGATTTTTAATGTATATAAGATGATGTACAGAAAATATTGATAAGGTATGTGCCATTGAAAGAGAAAAAGATATTTATTTTTAATAATAGTTTTAATATATTTTTAAAAGTGGCAGCTTTTATTTTTTCTTAAGAGATATTAAATGTTAATTATCATTAACGTGAGTATTTAAAAATAAAATTATATATATAGACAAATCTAAAGCTGTATGTTAAGATGTGACCAGTTTAAAACAATTGTTACCATAAAGTATTTGTTAAATTATTTAAGTTAATAAAATTTAAAAATAAACTTGTTGTTTTATTGAGGCGATTAAATTTTAATAACATTACGAACAAATCTATAAATGTACAAATCGATTTTACAAAAGCCTTTGAATGAAGTAAAAATGTAGAATATCATTGTCTTAACAGAAATATGAGCTATTGCAATTTATTGCCAAAAAAAAACTTCACCTATGTTTATGCATAGCTTTGATTAGTACGAGATTAATAGTCTACGTGGGAAAACATGCGTTGCATTGTTTTCTACTTCATTATACTGCGCTTGTGTAGCGCAGACTTATCTGACCTATATAGGGGAAAAGGTAAGTTTAAAGTCTAATATTTATTATGAATATGTATTCGAGACAGTTTCATAATGTACAGAATTTATTTTGAAAAACTTTTATTAGGGATGAAACTGTATAGTTTATAAAGTGTGTATTAAAATATATAGATCTATTGTGATTTAAACGGAAAAATCACGGGCTTGCTCGTAATCGTATTGGATACGCATACGACAGATAATGAATCTAAACATCGCGAGGAAACTAAAATTACCAAAAACATAGGATGAAATTGTACCACTTGTGTGTCAGATCAACTCTTATAAGAGCATGGTGGAATTAGCATCAACTTTCTCTTTAGGAGTCTGCTCCTTTTTGAAGGTCAGATAGACATTATAGAGTTGGATCATATTATTTTGAACAAAGAGAACATTTTAACTTTTTATCTTTTACGTTTTTATGTATCGACTATAATAAAGATTGTGCTTACAGCAAAACTCCGACAAGCAGATGGAATGGAATTCGACTCGATATCACGAGCAACCCTTCTGCAGATACTGGCCGCTTTCGAAGAAAACATTCAAAATCGTTTAGGCAAAAATGCGAAACCAGTTTTCACAGCTGACTTTGCAAATAATAAATATACAAGACCCTTCATCTACCCTCAAATTATTAAAATGCCTTAAAGTAAAAATTTATCGCAAATAACTTATACTTACAATTTTAAAATGCAACTATAAGACTAGGATAATTATTACTTTGAAATGATACATAAACCAAACAAAGACAAAGTTAAATTGAATTAAGGCTTTAAATGCTTCTACTGCTTACTTTTTTTTAAGAATACTATCAATCCTGTTTTCAGAGAATTATTTTTATTCCTATATTTCTCTCTAAATAAGCGTAAGCTTATGCTATGAGTGAGTACTACAAAATTCTAAGGAGTACAAGGATTAAAACTGCTACTTTTTCTGCAAATTCTTATGCAGCACGTATATGCCAATGTCTTTATCAAATATTTACATTCTATATTGTTTAAATTACCTACAGTATTATTATTATCAATTGTAATATTTTAAAGTGTATTTCTTACTTTAGTGTTAATTAGCCATTTATTTTTATATATATATATAAAAATAAATGGCTAATTATAATAAATATATATATGTTTGATATATAAAAAATATTTGTAATGATTTTTTTTCTTCTTTTTCTTTTTTGGGTTTCTCCTTTTTTTTTAAAGAACTGATCCCACCCTTAATAAAAAGACAATTAGTAAAAATGTCAATTGTGACATTAATCGTATTAAATTAAATACCTAAGAAGCTAGCTAAGAATTAATAAAAGAATAACTCTCGGGCCTCTAAAAATAAATTTTATTATAATATGATGATTTAATTATGACTCATGAATTACACGTCAACTATCCAGATCCTGGATTTTGGACGGAGACGTCTATTATTCAATTAGGATATGGTGTTTGGGTTAATTTGTCGATGGTTACAATTGGATTGGCTTACGGATTCTCAGCTGTGGCACTGCCTCAATTAACTTTACCTGAATCGTTAGTAAAAGTGACAATCGCTGATGAATCATGGATCGGTTAGTAACCTAAAATTTATCTGTCTTGTTCTGATTGAATTTCAGCCACGAGGCTTATAACAAAACTCGATATTATAGTGCCCAAGTGTTAGCGATTACACTCGTACACGCAATTCCCAAACTCTCATTCAATGGCAGTCCCATCCCAATCCCATCTAAGGACTAACGACTATACGTGCTGTTTGAGTAACGAGAGTACCAACTGCCAATTTCCTAACTCCGGAGGAGGACTGACAGTTTTCTGTTAAAAAAAAAAACAATTAAAATATTTAGTGCCCTGACAATTTGAACCCAGAACTTATAACCTTACATCCTAGCTACCAGAAAAAAATACTAATAAAAAAGTAGTATAGAAAGTAATTTCGTATTTTTGCAGCTAGTGTCATATCTTTAGCTTCTCCAGTTGGTTGTGTTTTGTGCGGTTATCTATTAGACAAATTTGGAAGGCGTACTATGATAATTTATAGTCAATTACCCGTTTGTTTTGGATGGTTATACACTGGTGTTGCTGACTCTGCCAAACATATTATATTAGGTTAGTAGATTGACACGTAGTTGTCTTAATTTACTATTGCAACTTTTATTTCCCTTATGATTAATTTTAGAACTATTACATTAGATGATGAATTGCTTTTGAAGGTAGAATTATTACTGGCGTGGGTCTTGGGATGGTGATGTGCGTTCCTAGAGTTTACATGACTGAGGTATCACTACCGAATATGAGGGGTGTGATAGGTTCCTTCCCTAATATAGCTATGTCTGTTGGCCTTACATTGCAGGTAAACAACCAACTCATTTTTTGTACTTAACACAATTACCATTTTATTTTCTTTATAGGGAGACAGATGAGCCAATAGTCCTGTTCGTAATTGGTCACCTTTTTACGTAAAAAATGGCACTGCAAATATTAAATACCATTACGTCACGTGATAGGCACCAAGAGTTATAAAATGTTTCAAATTTGTTAAACTAAATTAATTCATACAGGTTTCAAAGTAGAGCATAATTGTTCTATTCAGAGAAAAATATTCACGTACATTACAATAATAAACATTAATAATGTTTGGTGTTATAGTAATTTATGATTCTAAGACAGCACACGGCCTTATCACGAGCTGATTTGTAATAAGTTTTTCATTTTCAGGCCACTTTAGGTTCAATGTTAAAATGGAGAACGCTTTGCTACGTAGGCTCTGCCTTTACAATTTCATTATTTCTTATGTATTTTTGTCTTCCTGAAACACCATATTATTTACTTCAAAGAACGTCAATAGAAGATGCACAGGCATCACTGAAGAAATTCCGTTCAAAAAAATATGATGTCGAAGCTGAGATGGAGGAACTTATAGATTTTAAGAGCGAGAATGATATTCATAAGTAATATTATAAAAACAAATAATTACATATAGCGTAGTATAGTTTCGCTTAAAAATTTGCATTTAATTTAGACTGACATTTAAGGAAGAATTAGCGGCTCTCTTAAGACGGTCTTCCTTGAAACCATTTCTTATTATGATGATATATAGTGTGGTATCTCAATTGTCAGGTGCCTCAGTTATATTTATGTGGACTGTTGATATATTAGAGGTATTTATTATTTATATTAATACAATAATAACAGAAACAAATTTCATACTAATTATTTAGCTTCAATAGTCTAAATATGTAAACAAGGAATAGATTTATTGTAAACGTCAAAACAAATTTTACAATATTAAAACTACGCATTTAACTTATCTATGTATTCTATAATTTTATGTCGATACATATACATTTAGTTATTGATTTTTTATAGTAATCACAGTAGCAAATATTTTTAAGACAAAAAATACTGTCATTCTTTTTCTTTCATTTCTTATAATCGAAGTTATACGTTGGTTTGACATATAACATAAGTAGTTTAAATATTTGTTTGTAGATTGATAAAGACTAACTGTCAATAAATACATTATTTTTTCTTTGAATAAAAAACAGAGGTCGAAGTCGTCAGTGAGCGCTGAAACAGGAAATGTAATTTTAGGCTTAACTAGGATTATTATGTCGTTGTTTACAGCAGCTCTTATATTTAATATTGGAAGAAGACCTTTAGCGATAGGCTCAGGTACACCCATATTTAGTAGAATCTGTTGTTGATGCTGATTTATTTAAGTCGTGAAAAATAATTATGGCTAGATTAATTATTAAAAAAGTAATGTACAAAAATACTAAATGTTAGTTAGACAGAATTTTTCCTGTCGATTAGAAGACTCATTCTGTGTCATGAAAGGTATATTAGTCATTACATTTTTAACGTTACAAGCTACAGTATGTATCTCCATGTAGAAATTAAATGTATTTCTATAGTATTAGAAACTATAGCAGTAACAATTACTTTTATCTTATGTCTAGAAAATGTATATAGTCTGTAGGTTCGATTGTCTATGTTCTAGTAGAATAGATTATACCAACTCTTAATATCGAGTTATTTTAAGTTATAACATAATTCAACAATCAGACATTATCATTACTGGCAAATTACTGTAATTTAATAAATCTAGAGCAAATATTTTTTTTTTTTTGGAAAATTCAATCATCATTATTATATTGATTATTATTATTCATACATGCGTTATTGTATACATAAATACGTTATTGTGAACAAATTATCGTTCAAGTACTTATTTAAATAAGCAAAATGAACATCGCTAATTGATGAAAATTATTATCGCTATGAAATATTAATTGCCCCTAACTTGAGAGTAGATTTCATACTATAAATTTGTCGAGTGCCTTTCTTAAAATAATGTTTATCGTAATAAAGTCGGAATAAATTATTTAAAGATTTCAATCAATGTATGCGAAATTTCAGTAATAAGTATATAAAAAATATTTTATTAGTGTTAGTGAAATGTAGTTTCTTTTTCCATAATAGCAATATCTTTTACATTAGAATGACGCTTCATTACATTAATATATTTAAGGATATAAGGTCAGTGATAGGTTAAGTAAGTAAGGTCCTCCAGACCGATTTCGGCCACGGCGGCCAATCTCAAGAGAGATTAGCCAACTGCGCAGGAGATTTTATAGTGCACAAGCGTGTGCGCAAACACAGGTGCACTCTCTTTTCCTTAGCTCTCATAATCCGATGGGACGGCAATCCGACACGACCGGAAAGAGTTCAGGCACAGGACCAACGGCTTAACGTGCTTTCCGAGGCACGGGAGTGTTCAAACTTCCAACTTCCAGAATCCGGGCTGCTACTATTTTCTGACAGAAAACCCCAATCACTATTTATTGGCCCGACCTGGGAATTGAACCCAGGACCACCGAGTCTGCGGCCTTATATCAAGCCACTAGACCAACGAGCCAGTCAGTCTGGAGGACCTTAGCGATAGGATATTGGTATATTAATTATGGTTATATGACAACAGGTATAGGTGTTGGTATAGTTTGCATATCCCTCGCACTTTTGATTCGATATAAAGAACAATCAACTATTTGGCCCCAGATTGGTTATATGGTGTATATTGCGTTTGTTACGATGGGCTACTACACTCTACCGCCTCTAATTATGTACGAATTGTATCCTTTACAAGTAAGTAATATAACATTAAACAGATAGTTGTAAAGATATATTGATATATTCAGATGAACGAAGATTGAGGGTCCAACCCAGGATAGCATCACTGTTGAGTGCTGATAGGTCACTGAATTTTTTATGTGCTTAATTTGTGTTTATAATAAAATTTATTGGAATTGGTGGTGGAAGATATCGTGAGGAAATCTGCATGTGTCGGATTAAAATTTTGACACGCGCATTTGAGCAGCGTTATGGAATAAGCTCCAAATCTACTCTTCAGCAGAGGAAGCCTTATCCCAGCAGCTGGGCATTTACTGGATTATTATTTGAAGTGTAAAATTCAATGGATTTTTACGAGAGGTGATATTCTTGTTATTCGTGTTTTTTTTTAAATATTTATTTGTTTGTGTTCCTAGGTACGGGGATTACTCGGAGGGATATCGATATCGAATTTAAATTTATTTATTTTCACTGCAAACATTTGTTACCCGTATGTGAGAGATATGATTGGTTTTTCGAACACGATTCTTGCTTTCGGCATTTCTTCTTTATTAGGTTATTTCACTTTATATTATTACTTCTGTTACATTGTTCAATTTAAAAATCCATTAATAAATTATGTAGTATGTTTTTGTAGTGTGTGCAATAAAGAATAAATAAATAAATAAATAGTTACGGTCTCCTGTATGTAATTGAATTGTACTGTTATTTGCTATTCGTTGTAACGGAGACTTCAATAAATTCACAAAATATAGTTCGTTTTCACCACCAAATTTTATGTTTTAATCGGTCACACAGAGACTTATCTATTTGTGTGATTATACTTAATTTATACTTCTACGTGTCATTTCAAGTATTTGTAATATGTATATTTTTTTTAATTTATTCTTTGTCTTCTCTTTTTTAACAGTAGGTATTGTGATATATGTATAATACTTCATTTTTTATTAAAAAACTATTGACCATTAGTATTACAAAACCTTAAATTAATTTAATACGAATAATAGTTTTTTTTTACTCAGGCTGCATATTCTTATACTTTTACTTGCCAGAAACAAGAGATTTAACATTACAAGAGATAGAAGAATATTATAACGATAGGCGTTCAACGTTGACGTCACAACGCCGTATCATGTCCATGCAGTTACTAAACAGAGATGCTGGACCATCTACCAGATCACTCGTAAAGATAACTGATAAACGCAACAAAGAAGAATCTAAGGTTAATTTTCGTTCTAATTTAAAATTAGAAACTAAAAAAGATAAGAAGGAAAATAAGAACGAAAAGACGAACGAAAAGACGAACGAAAAGACGAACGAAAAGACAAACGAAAAGACAAACGAAAAGACAAACGAACATGAGAACGAAAAGACAAACGAACATGAGAACGAAAATGAGAACGAAAAGACTGACAAAAAAATCGAACGAAAACACGAACGAAAATAAATAATATTAATTTAATCATATTACGGTGTTTTAATTAATAGAATGTCATATGTCATTAACGAAGAAAAAATAAATGATTTTTCGCAATAATGTAACAAGAACATAAAATATGCAATCGAACAAATCAGATTATATCAAATAATTTCATTTATCGATTTAAATAAATCAACAGATTTATTAAAATAAGACTAATGTAAAAAAAAAAATTTATAAGCGATTAGATTTTTTAATCTAGACTTTATTTTATTAACTTGATTTTTGATTCAGGTTAACTAACTTTTTAGTAACGCATTATGTGTGTTCAGTGTTATCTATAACTTTAGAATTTGAACTTCTTAATAATAATTAATGATTATATTATTAAAAAGAATATTATGAGTAGAAATTTCGGCCACATAATGCGAAATCAGAAATATTTTAAAATTACCGCAAGTTATAATACGAATAAAGGCCACACAGGAATATATTTGCCACATGTATAGCCGAAGAGTCCGCCCTCAAAAAGAGAGGAGCCTTAGCCCAGCTGTATTTTGACACTTATGTTTATAAGGCGAATCGTAAAATTGATGTTATTAATATCGAATTAATTATCCTTTTTAACATTCCTCAGTCCTGTTTTAATGTAAACGTCTTTGATACAATTACGTAATTTAATACGATGCATATCGGTTATGAGATAGTGTATCGTTAGCACATATTAAAGTACTAAAAAAGTGTTTCACAAGGGAGAATCTAGATTCATGCACCTCATATGCCCTACTTAAATACCGGCATTGCATCATAGCGATATTTATCATAATTATGCTTTTCATAAAGCTGTTTAAGGCTAATTAACGTACCTATATTGTAATTATGTTTTGTAATAAATCTGAGAAAATCATATTTGATAATCTTAATTAAATCAATTCAAGTATTAATTATTCATAGAGGTTTAAAAGTAAATATAAAATAAAATAATCGAAATATATTTATAACTTAATAAAAAAATATTAACAAGGAATATTTAGTATGGAATTAGTAAGATGCCTTAGCCTGCCTTTAAAAGCGATTAAGCGATTGCTCTCTTAGCTCATGGACAACTTCTGTCACTAATTTTTTTGTTTCAAATTGTACATTAAAAAAAAAATCTAATACTTTATGTGAGTCATGTGAAACATCTATATTTGAGATGTATAGTAAGATAATCTGTTGCTGAAATATCGATGATTGAAGAGGACCCTACAATAAAACCTCCAAGTCCTGTAGGAAGGCATACACAAGAGCGGATGCACAGCGCATTGTACAGATTGGCCATGACCTTGCTTTACATCCTAGGGGCTCCCGTAGCTTCTGGCGTCTGACCAAATCTGTGCAAAGCAATTTCTGCCAACCTTCGCTGCCACCGCTCCGGTATCCGGACGGATCGCTGGCTCACAGTCCGCAGGAGAAAGCCGATCTTCTGGCAAAACTCTTTGCGGATAGCTCCGTGATCAATGATTGTAGTGCGCTGCCACCAACTATCCCTTCTTGTGGCCACACGATGCCTGACATCAAAATCAGGCAGCGTGATGTGCGTGCAGAGCTGCAATCACATAATGTACGGAAAGCTAGCGGTCCCGATGGAATACCAGCCATAGTGCTGATGAAGTGTGCAGCGGAGCTGTCTCCTGTGTTGACGCGCCTGTTCCAACTGTCTCTCTCTACAGGATGTGTGCCGGTTCTTGGAGAGAGGCTAATGTGCAAGCGGTTCCCAAAAAAGGGGATCGATCAGACCCGGCAAATTATCGGCCAATAGCTATCACCTCATTTCTCTGTAAGGTGATGGAACGGATCTTAAACAACCAACTGATCCATTACCTAGAAGATCACTGTCTAATTAATGATCGACAGTGCGGGTTTCGACCAAAACGGTCCACAGGTGATCTTCTAGCGTACGTAACACACCTCTGGGGTGAAGCTATCGACAAGCATGGGGAGTCGTTGGCTGTCAGCCTCGATATCTCCAAGGCTTTCGACAAGGTCTGGCACAGAAGTCTTCTCTCCAAGCTGCCGGCATACGGTCTGCCAGCTCAGCTCTGCACCTGGATTGCCAGCTTCCTACACAAGCGTAGCCTTCGCGTTTTAGTCGATGGTTGCGCTTCACAGTTCCATGTAGTGAATGCTGGGGTCCCCCAGGGGTCTGTACTATCTCCCACACTCTTTCTTTTGCATATCAATGATATGCTCTCTCTCGGGAAAATACATTGCTATGCAGATGACAGTACAGTGCACGGGGGATACCACGGACGCGCAGTAGCTGGGCGGGCGGAAACTGAGGAGAGACGGAGGGATCTTGTTGTTGAACTCGATAGGACGTTAGGACTCATTGCCAAATGGGGCTCTGATAAGCTTGTCGAGTTTAACGCCAAGAAAACACAGGTATGCGCTCTCACAGCGAAAAAGTCGCCATTTTCCCCTCCTCCTTCTCTGTGGCACTACGCTGGAGATACAAAGCAAAGTCGCCATGTTGGGAATTGACATTCGGTGCGACCTCAATCCAAGGGATCACATCGAGGCTGTTATAAAAACAGCCTCAAGAAAACTCGGTGTCCTGAACAAGGTGCGGCGTTTTTTCACGCCACAACAACTGCTCCTGTTGTATAAAACACAGGTGCGGTCCTGCGTCGAATATTGCTCGCACCTCTGGGATGGCTCCGCTAAGTACTTACTGGAGGCCTTGGATCGGTTGCAGCGGCGTGCGGTTCGCATTATTGGCGACGTAAAGGTCACCAACACCCTCGAGCCTTTACAATTGCGTCGAGAGATAGCGGCACTCAGCGCTTTCTATCGAATATATCACGGCGAGTGCTCAGAGGAACTATTCTCCCTCATTCCTGCTTCCCCTTTCCTTCACAAATCTACGCGTGCTGGCTCTCGATGTCACCGCCTAACTGTGACATCAATTCCATCGCGAACGAAGAAATTTGGCAACTCTTTTCTTTGTCGCACCTCCAAAACATGGAATTCTTTACCAGCACACGTGTTCCCCTCCTCTTATGACCTGGGTTCCTTCAAACGAGGCGTGAAGAGGCATCTTGCGGGCCGGCAAGGCGGGGGCGGCTAGTGCAGATCATTCTTCCCTTCTGCACTAGCCGTCGTCGCGTTTGGACTCTACTACCACTTACCATCAGGTGGAGTGGAGTCATTTGCCCTCCCGGGCTATAAAAAAAAAAAAAAAAAAGGAAATTGGTTTTATTCATTCAACCGTCGATATCTTTGCAAACAAAAATCACACATAGGGACCTTAAAAACAAAATTGAAACTTAATAAACAAGCTACTCGATACTACTTGCATTGAAACGAGTTGAAAAAAATTTTCCAAGTCCGTGCACGATCGTGAAGAAAATAATTAAATACAAATTTGTTCCTTCGAGATTTTTCATAAATTTTCTCAATAACCAAAATGTATAAGAGAAATAATGAACCGAGATCTTAAAAGTAGTAAAATGAAGCTTCAAAATTTTATCTCGATTTGACCATTTTTAACCGAGATACAGCCTTCCAAACTGGCGAAAAAATTTATCATTATAAAATATATCAATACTCGTATTAAACTTTTCTTAATATTTTGGAGCATTATTTCATGTTACTATGTAAAGATCCGATGGGATAGCTTATTCCCTTCTATGTCAAGATATTTTTCCAAAATAAATTTTATTTATAAAAATGTAGGTAAACTATTAAGTTTTTAATTTTTATTCGAAATGTCTATTTAATCGATTAAAAAGTTTTATTGTGTATAGTACATTGTGACTCTATCTTAACAATCGATAAAACAATTGTCAAGTCAACTTTCGCGCCCGAACTAGTTTTTGCTTCATGTATTGTATTTGTTAATAAGAACACGACTAGAAATCTTTAGATTTCCCTTATCAAATTGTATCACAACACAATAATTTATATATTACAATGTTACGTACCTGTTTTATTTTCTATTTTTATTTATTTAAAATTACGGATGATTTAAATAAAATATAAAGCCATAATTATTGTACAACATTTAAATTCTTATAATTAATTAACGTAATATTATTACGTATACGTAATATTATTGCGTTGTAAGATATGTTACTCGCAAAAATTTGATTTCCTTATTATTATTCTTAATTTATTATTATTATTTATCATACCAAAATATCTGTTGCAAAAACGGAACGCAGCGTGACAGTTTGAAATAGGCGCGAAACCCTCCTACGCGGGCCTTTCAAAAATCAGCGCACTTACAACCAAGTTCCATATTGCGTTCGGTCGCGCGCCTTTCGCCTCACGTCGCAGTAAATAAATAATCGTTCGATATTTAAATCGACTACCGTGTATAAATAACTTTTTTAATTAACTTTGTGACTGTGGCAATAAAAATGTATCGTAAAGTTAGTGCGCTTTTGTGGTGCCTCTATGTTTTCAGTTTTCCATTGAGTGATAGTGCTATATCGGCTGAGACTGTAAGTAGTTTTCTTTTTATTTAAAATTTTCTTAATTTCTTTAAAAAAAATATTATAATTTTTACATTTGGGTTACGTTACGTGAGGCCATAATATTAAATATTTATAAAAAATTAAAATTGTTTCTATATATATTTAATGAATGAAAAACGTATTATATAAAAATATTTTTGTATAAAAAATATATCGTTCTAAAATCAATAACAACTTGTTCTGTACATAACTGCTCCAGTTTCTTGTCAACCTTGAAAGCGTGTGACTGTTGCTTGAGTCACAGTAAAGATCTATTATGATTTAATCAGATATGTGATTATATATTTAAGATTAAAATTGCACATTTTAAAACACATTCATTTTAATAATATGTGAAAATAAGATAAAATTGATATATTTAATACAATTAAAAAACTGAAAAAATATATGCAACGATTTTATGCTCCTATGCCAATATATTTACCATAAATTAAACAAATAAAATAATGCACGAGGGTGTAAACTATAACAGCTGGCTATGTTTATAATAAAAAATGGCAGCTTTGTGACATTCTAATCGAACCAAATTCTAAATAATTCATTTGTTTATTTTTCTAACTTATCTTAAGATATACGTAAAAATATTTAAGATAATTTTAAGACGTATGTAGTGCACCAGACTGTATTTGCAGGGTGACATCATCAATGCGGATTAATAGATACCTACAAAAATATATACAAAAATCGGATGTATTGATACCATGATGACAATACTCTCTCTGAAAGCCTTGTTTTTGTCACATTGGCTATTCAAAGTTCAAATTCCTGTTCACTTCATACCATAGTCAGATTTCTTCAATAAAATTATCACAATTTATGGAAATGAGATTAAAACCAGAAATAAAAGAGAAATTGCAAAATGAATCTTAACTACGTTTTAAATGATTGTATTGTATCCATATATCCAAAATTTTTATGATTTTCTGTCAAGAAAATCTTAATAGAAGGCTGGAGCTATTTGTTGTCTAAGAACAAAGCTAAGAGCAAGGATATTCTGTGCATCTATGTAAACAGAGAATTATTCAGTAGTAGTAGTCTTGCGCCTCAGATTCGCCGCCGTGGTCAAACTTAAATCACGAACACAATCGTATTCATGTTACGATTAATTAATTTCATGAGCATATACCTATTATTAAAAATAAGTATAATGTACAATAAATCAATATTAAAATTTCAAAACGTGGTCATTTAAAATTAATTAAATAAATATATTTAAATAAATTAAATACTCAAATAACTAACAACTGTAGTTAAAAAAATAGAACTATTTTTTTTTAAATTGAAATGGATGATATATATTATAATGTTAGTAGTAATTTATTGTTAGCTTTATACATATAGCGCTAACTGCAAAATATTATAATTATAAATTTTGAAATCAAGGTATGTAAAATGTAATCTAATAGATGAACTATTTACTTTTAAATACTTAAGACAATAGTTAAAAAAAACTGTCAGTAAAATGTTTGCCATTAGCAAATTATCGAAATACGAAAAAAAATATTAAAAATGTTTTAAAACTGTCACTATTGTGTTGAATTTTACATACTGTGTACTTGTTAATCGATATGACATGCAGGGGTTTTGTTAGTACCACACAAACTAACAAAACTTAGGGTTCATTCACATATACTGACGTCACTGTTTTGTATTACATCTGTTAACCAATTAGATAAGTTTATTCAAAGCTTAATGTGATCTTGACACTAGATATATTGCTTATGTTAGCCTATTGAAAGCCGTCAATCACCAGACTAGCCACTTAAGAATATAAATATGGCCAAAAGATATAATTAATTATAAAAGAAGAGTTCGGTGTATTGCATCGTTTAGAGTATTGCTTAGTACGTAAAGTATATACTGACAAATTCCTTGTTATAAATGATTAAGACTGAAGATTACGATTACAAGTCCTTGCATAAACCGATTAGTTTTCATGTTAATTGTGTGCTCGGCGGGAATTGAATGTTGTCGTGAGGAAAGAAATTCGCATTGGATTTTTCGTAGTGGAATAGGCAACAAACCTTTTCTATCCCTTTTCTATTTCCTATATTATAGGAAATCTTTTGCTCAGCAGTGAGACATTTACAGGCTAAGTTAAAAATCGTTAACAAAGAGATTTTTATAAGGTTTGCCGCATCACATATGTTAGGCTATTAAATAACTCATGCGCACGACCGGTATTACACACACAGTGACAGATAAAATAGGGTTGAAACTACCAGCACATTAAATCAATTCATGATATAATCAATGAGAGAAAATAATATGAAATATATTTTAGTACGCTAATAGTGGTAGCCCTGGTTAACCGATTCAAATCAAATGTCCCCAAGAACTGGTGCGTGGAAATGAAACAACGGAGAAAGTGAACTCACCATGGTATGCGCTAATTTGTTGTGACCTTCTTAATTTTGTTTTGTATTAGGTACCTTTGCCTAATTTAAGAAATGGCACATTCTTCATAAAAGACAAACAAAACCAGATAAAATGTTATAATGAACTTTGTCCAAATAAATCAATATAGAGCGATGAATCTCTGGGGCACGTGATAGATTTTTTAATATATATTTTTTTATTGTATAGGTAAGTGGACGAGCTTATGGGCCACCTGATGGTAAGTGGTCACCAACGCCCATAGACAATGGTATTTAACCATCGCTTTAATGTTAACCATCGCTTACATCGCCATTGCACCACCAACCTGGGGACTAATATGTTATATCCCTTGTGCCTCTAATTACACTAGCTCACTCACCCTTCAAACTTCAAAGAATAATATCTTATATTGTCAGTGGTTAATAATATCTTATATTTCACAAAAACACGTTCAATCATAACCTCTTTTTGATGAATAACTAGTGAATAAGCTTTGATTAAAATTAATTTAGGGATATTATAAATTAGCACATTTAACTATGATCTATAAATACATTGTGATGTAACTCACTAAACACAAAATATGATCTAGTTTAAATATTTTGTGATTAAAGTACTTACTTACTACTTATTTCATTATTATGAAAACAAAAAAAAATATATAAATAGAAGAACTAATGCAATTTTTTTTTGAATTATTTGAATATAAATTAAACTAATTATAATTTGCATAGATTTGAGACATATTTATGCGTTGCGTTGCGTTTAAATATCATTAAGAATTTTTAAAAGGTCACCTTATTGAAATTTAATAGCATGAATTTTATTAATATACCATATAGTCTTAATAATATAAAAAATTAAGATAAGTTTTTAAAATATTGTAATACCCTTCAACATTACACGTATTTGTAAAAATAAATAAAGTTTACAAATAATTTGAGGACAAATTCTCAATGCTATAGATAAAATTAGGGACGCCCAATTTCCTTTATTAAATTTGAATGTATAATCAATGAAATTTCGTTGAAAGGAAAAGGTGGTTATCATGTTATAGACAGCTGATTGACATATTATAAACACTGAAAGTATTTTTGGTCGTTTGTTTTTAAATAGCCTGCGAATACGAAGGTGTTATTAGTTATTGTAGCTATTTCACTACATATTTCGAATGTATCATTATTTTCTAACATGTTAAGGAAGTAAAGAAAAACTAGTTTGATTTTATTTTAATATTAATATAAAACTGGTAAAAAACGAGATTGTTTTACGTATTGTTACAAAAGAAGATGTTCATTTGTTATAATTAAATTCAATGAAATCTTTAGTCCATTTTTTTATTTAGTATATATTTAATATAACAATGTGAAAATAATCCTTTACATATTTAAAAAATAAATAATACTAATTTTTCTCTGTATTATTTTCACAGTCAACGTAGCGTCAAGCTATTACTAGGAATTGTTTTGGTAATTACCGATGAAATAAGAATATGAATGGCTTATAATTTTCTCGTAAAACGTAAAACCGTAACCGTTGTAAATTTCAACAACAAACTGCTAACTACTGTCCTCGTGGTAGAGCTAAGTGCAAGCTCGCCTAGGTAGGTACCACCCATTCATCAGATATTCTACCGCAAAACAGCAGTACTTGGTACTGTTGTGTTCCGGTTTGAAGGGTGAGTGGGCCAATGTAATTACAAACACATGGGACATAACATCTTAGTTCCCAAGGTTGGTGGCGCATTGGCGATGTAAGACATGGTTAACATCTCTTACGATGCCAATGTCTACGGGCGTTTGTGACCACTTACCATCAGTTGGCCCATATGCTCGTCCGCCTTCCTATGCAATTAAAAATAAAACTACTGTCATATAATGATATACCGATACATGCAACGAGACTTCATGAAGATACAATGATGACAACAAGGAAGAAAGCCGATACAAATAAGGTTGGCGAAACAAAAAAAAATTGCAATCCAAAATTTTGGATTGTGATGCTGCCTGGAAATAAAACCATGCAAGCACATCAACCCACCACACTCTGATTTAATAAAAAGATACATCAAAGCCACGTCTGCGGAGACTACATCAAAACATTAAATGTGTTAATACTCGATATCATAACGGATAAATTCAACCATAGGTTCTATACTAGTCTATTACTGTAGTTCACTCTTCGGCTGTGTAAAAATACTCGAACTGTTAGATGTTGAACTTTCAGACGTTCTTGCCACATGCAATATTCAGGTTCTATTATGTAAACCACACAAAGAAGCAATAAAATATAACAAATAATAGTACATTTCATAGACAGATGATGCAAAGTTTAAAATATTATGTAAGAAGCTTGTTGTTCTATTTTGTCGATTGTTGTTCTATTTTGTCGATAAGCTAAAATGCACTTGGCATTTTAGCTTATCGACAAAATAGAACGGAAGTTTTGTAATGTTTAACCGGTAATTGCAATATTTATGATATTACGGTGTACAAAACTCAAGGGTAGCCTTGCATCCCATTCCGTTACGTGACATAGAGTGTAGCCATAAATGTACACTCAGAATAAAATTAGGCCTGTTACAGATACCTATATTACATAATATGCCATACTTTGTCAATTCCCTGCTAATGGTGCCATGTATTACAGTTGTATAACACTGCCTTTATGCCACGTTGTAGTGATACTGTCACTTTTTTATTGCACCATATAATATTGCTTATAAAACACTTGGCTTTGTTGCTTCTAGGTGGTAAAATAACGAATGTTGGGTTTTTAATTAAATATGAGGTCGGCACAACAATGTCAGTTTTCTCTGTCCCATGATATGAAAGTGAGTAACACAGGAGCACTCCTCATCTGTTTCTCTTCTACTAAAGTTCCTTCCTGGTTATTGTTTATGTTAAGTATATTCAATGTATGTATCTTTGTAAGTTTGGCACGTAGATTATTAGTAAGAGTAGTTTCATATTATATCTTCTGCTTCAACAATATAGCTTCTTGCAACAATACCAAGAACTACTGTTTTGCAGTAGAATACCTGTTGAGTGTGTGGTACCTACCTAGACGAGCTTGCAAATAGCTCTTCCACTGATTAAACCATTTTTTTCTGAATCAGTGGTAACTTTAAAGCTAATATGATCTTGTCAACTGATTCAAAGTTGTAACAGCCTACTATAATAAATTATATTTTAATTTGAAAAAAATCACTAAAGCTACATGCTTCTATGATTTTTTAAATTTTAAAACTTACTCTTTAATTAAAATATCAAAAAATGTATTTGGAAGATCATCAAAAACAGCGGGTAAAGCCTTTAGCGTCACCGACCCACACAATACCTTATATAGATGGCACATCTATAAATGACTCGACAAGGTTGCGCCCACTGCTTATGACTCAAATATGACAAACTATCAGTATCTGTTATAGCAAATGTTAGCTTAGATAATAAATAAAAAAGAGATATATATGAAGGTGATCCCTACATAACGGTTTCTAACAAACTTGGTTTACAAAATTGCAGTATACATACATATATCAAGGATATGAAATTCATATTTGTCACGTCAATAGTTTAAATTTAAAGTGGAAAGAAATAGTTCATAGTTCATACATATCACAATGATTCAATTTATTGAGAGAACTTGACTGCTTATCATCAAATGGTCTTTAGAAAAGAAATGAAGACCATTACATTTGTTATACACTTAATGGATACCTAGGAAGTTTTACCTAGGATTTGTGTCATACATATGTATGTATGTATGTATGTTCATATCAATTCATACTATAATCTAAAGAGGGAAATAACTGTGAACTTCAACAAAATTGTAGGTAAGTAATATTAAATGATTTCGAACGGATAAAGTTGTATTCAATCTCACACAATGACACCGATACGTCGTATTAACGAAATGTACAAGAATAATTCGATATTGAAAATAAAACCAAACAAACGTACATATAACCACAACACAACTAAAATATTATATAATTAGAAGGCAGTGAATTAATTTAATTAATCATTAAAAGTACTTATTCAAGTAAGTAGTGATGTAGCGTAACAGCCTGTCCCTTATGTGGGTCCTTATCTCAAATATATTCTCTTCTCTTGATTCATTTCATCCGACATATAGATTTATTTACGATATTTTCCTTAACATCGGAGCGCGAGATGCATTATAAACACAAATAACCACATTGAAACTCAATGATACCTTCAATGTTCAGCTTAAGTTTACGCCGTCTCTTATCCACGTAAATTTTTGAGAATATTAACAATATTCCTTTTATGATAAAAAAAATACAAAACTTATCTCTTAAAAGCTATTGACTGTACATAAACCCAAGTGGTCTGGTTAGCCTGGATAAAAGTATGTCAGCACAATCTAGCAATTAGTCTACTAATGTAAACGTTGCTTACATGTTTTTTTTTTTAGTTTAGTGGAATAGGAAATAATGTATTCGATACAAGTAACGGTACGATATAATCTCTATCAGGATATTAAAAATATACAAAAATATTCACAATAACCTTGTACTTCGTGAATTCGGTGTCAAGTGAATGGATTCTGATATTAGATAATTGAGTCTTTATTGAGTTATATATTGAATTTGCCGTCAGTATTTACGTTTCATACTTTTAAATAACGCTTAAACGACGAAAACTAGAAAATAAATATTATCTAAGTACAAACTGATCACCGAAGAACTCGATCGTGAAATGTCAGAAAGTCATATGCGACAATAGCTAAGAGTATATTTTTTTATTAACCTGTAAAATGTACATGCATCAAAATTCAAAATAGCGTATTATCACATCGCAGTATAGCACGGAATATGAACAACTTTTTTAGTTAACCAGACATGTCAAGTTATTTTAAGTAATAAAAATAATTTACCGAATAAACTAATAAATCACGATAACATGTATATCTATATAAGAAATATTAACAAGCATATGAAATCGTATTAATATACATTTATAAATGACGTATTTGTACTGTATAAAAGCGATCGTTAAAATTCTACGGTATTGCTCCATTAGTCTTAGGTAAAGTTTCGTCAGAACTGCATAATCCGAATCGAATTAGGAATTATCTTAATGCTGTTTGGTTGCCTAAGAATTTGCGGTCGGCTTATATAACAGCTAGGCTGTAATCGTTAAATGACATAGGATAACTTGAGTTTACTTGAACGACTTTGACACAGTTTGAATAAAAGATTAAAAATTATACAAGATTGCGTTCGCGGTGTACGGAATTTAGGTAGAAATATATATATTATAGTACATTTTTCATATTTATTTATCTGCAGGTAAGGATCCCCGGACCATTTACCATTTAATTACTATGAAGCAAATTTTCCATGAGTAGCTTCATTTGGATTAGACGCCTAACTTTTCTCTTACAAAAATTCTTGATTTTGGTAGCTAACAGGGGTAGTGGGGAAAAATATGCCGAACTGACGATTCTCAAAAATGTTTTACTAACTATGGATTTTTTTATTCAATCTTAAGAAAATTATCAACTTTAATCTTGTGATTGTAATTATTCATACATTCCACAAGAATTATTAACATTGAGGTAGAAAGTATGTACAAATCAAAATTAAATATAGCTACTGTAGACATCTGGGTCGCTTTTAATCACCAGTGGATACATTGCGACGGTGTGTTATATATTTAGAGGCAATCATTTTCAAAACTATATAATAATTTAAAGAAATAAATATATTATAGTTTATTTTTTTAACGTTGTTTTGTTAATATAGTTCATGTATCTGTGACGTAATATTACGTAATAAAGTATATAGCTTATCCCATATTCAAGGAAAGTTTTTCAAGAATCGATCTGAATCCTTCTTTTCGAACTAATATTAATACCATATTGCTTACAATACAATAATCGTAGATACATAAGCCACTCTATCAATAGACTAAGATAAATTGTTTTTTTTTTCTTTTTTTACCTTTTTATTCCAAAATGTACATCAATAAAAAATCGACTGAGGTGGCCCTGTTGTAGTTTAATTACGTTATACCTATAAGATAAGGTATCAGCTATCATAACCGCAGTGGACTGCTGACTTTAGTTACACAAAGGCGCTAAAAAACAATTGATTTAACATATGATGCGACCCTCGACCATAGACAATATAATAAAAAATAAGTTTATTAAATTCAATTAATTTTGTTGAATTACGTTGAATTATTTAAGTAAAGCTTTTCGAGAATATCGTAAAAATAAATGCCAAGTGTCAATGATTTCTTTATTTCTTACTTAATCTATACTAATATATAAAGCTGAAGAGTTTGTTTGTTTGATCTGGCTAATGCCAAGAACTACTGGTCCAAGTTTAAAAAAATATTTTTGTGTTGTATAGTCCTTTTATCTAGGAAGGTTTTAGGCAGATTTTATTTTTATTTATAATTACCAAATTACGAACAAAGGGACTGGATTATAAGAACATATTTGGTTCAAAAGTCGATAATATCCTCAATATATGGTAGGGCTTAGTGCAAGCTCGTCTGGGTAGGTACCACCCACTCATCAGATATTCTACCGCAAAACAGCAGTACTTGCTATTGTTGTATTCCGGTTTGAAGGGTGAGTGAGCCAGTGTAATTACAGGCACAAGGGACATAACATCTTAATTCCCAATGTCGGTGGCTCATTGGCGATGTAAGCGATGGTTAACATCTCTTACGATGCTAATGTCTATGGGCGTTGGTGACCACTTACCATCAGGTGTCATATAGGCTTGTCTGCCTTCCTATGCTTTAAAAAAAAACAATCAACTACAATCACAATTATAGACCCAATTCAACTAGGTCAGTTAATTGTGTATACCAACCTTGAAACTTATCTTGCCTTGTTGTCAAATAAAAGTTTTTATATCTCTTATACATGAGATTGAGAGATTTGTAGTTTATTAAGACTAACGGCCGAATACTGAAACGTCATTTAAATATGAAGTGGAACTTAATTATTTGAGACGCCGTTAATTTAAAATTACGCATACTAAATTTGAAATTAATGGCGTTCCAAATAATTAAGACCCACTTAATATTTGAATGACGTTTCAGTATTCGGGCGTAAGACTAGTTATTTAATAAAATTTAATTTTCTGTCTAAATCATAAAAATTATATTAAAAGCTTAATATAGTTAATGATAATTTAATTAAAGCTCCATATTCAATTATCTTACCCGATATAGTTCAATAAATTACACTCATAAACGGATACTCTATTCAAATTCTACTTTTATGAAATGATTAGCATTTAAGAAAATGTTATAACCATTTTATTTATTAGCCGTGAGTTTGATTACTTTCACCGGCGTTTTCGATGTATTTATATACGTTTACTCTATACTTGTTCTACATACGTGGATCAAACGAGATCAATATCATATCGGATTTTTGCACACGGGAAAATCATAACCATTAGTTTGTATTTTAAATTGCAATCAATTTCATTTTACTTTCATACTTTCCTGCCGGTTCTCGATAGAATCCACATTACACAAAACAGAATAAAAAATAATTATTTATTATAAATTCAAAAATGCTTTTATGAAACATTATTTATATTATTATTAATTAAACGTTTGAAAACATATCGCATTCTTGTGTTATTTGAATAAAACATATAGCTCTGAAAATTAAAATAAGTGATATACTAATTAAACCCTTATTGTTATTTAGTCCTAAAAATCATATTCAAAAACAATGTAGTTACTGGAAAATCATGATTCGAATTTACACTACAAAAAAAATGCAGACGCTTTGATAATCTCTTCCTTTTTTAAAGTCGGTTAAAAAGAGTCCTATTATCGGGTTGCTATATTCGACTGATTATTATTTAAATTTGACCTACTGTAAACAGTAAACAGTAATGCCAACACGTGTTGCTTTCCATGAATAGTAATTATATGTTAATTGCTCATAGTATAATTAGCATACATTTTACATACAGTTTACTAATCAACATGAGAAAATACGTTTGTTTTTAGATACTGCAATATAGGAGATAAGGATTTTTATGAGTTCATTGTTGAGTAAATAAAGAAACAATTTCATATAAAGTGCTATATTACATTTCGACATTTTAAATCTAAAATGTCGGTACTGCCAGGTGGGTGAGTTTCCCTCGGATAATAAAATTAGTTATAATTTGTGAAATATCGTTATTTCACATAGGTATATAAAATTATAACACAAAATATTATTTAAATACAAAATTTGAGCCAATCCGTTAGAACAGTTTCCGAGATACACGAAATATATGTATATCTGTAGTCTGTACAATAATTGCTTATTTTATATCATAAGATAAGATAAGAAAAGATATTATCAATTTAACACTTGAAAGTTAACGGTTTCTTTATATTATAGCCAATAAATAATTATTAAATTACTAACATGAATAATCTTTTTGCAACAATTCGACAAAATAACATAAGTACCTCTTTAAATTAATTGTACTAATATTATGAAATACTTATAATAAACTAGCGCCTTGCCCGCGGTTTCATCCGCGTCGTTCTCGTTCCCGGGAGAATACAAAAATTATGTTACTCGCTGATAATGTAGCTTTTCTATTATAGACAAATAGAAAAGCTACATTATCAGCGATATTCCAATTTTTAAAATCGATTTAATGGTTTAGATGTGATAGCATAACAAACAAATAAACTCACATTCGCATTTATAATAAGATTTAATGATATCCTTTGAACTGGTTTAAATGAATAAAAAATTTACTTTATGATAGTCGCTAAATTAATCAATTTATTTACCTCTTTATTAATCATATCTAGGTTCCTCGCGTGGCTCCTCCACGCGTGCTTTCTGTACTGCATGCACAACATTTCATTATGATCGGTTGAGAAATTAAGACGTAAAAGCGTAACAAACAAACGAACAAGCAAACTCATTCTTATTTATAGTATAAGTAAGTGTATGCTTTACTCTAAAGAAATTATCGTATCAATAGACAAAGCTTTTCAAAAGGTTGCCTTTGTAAAGTCCACTAAAATTGCTAGTTAATATATAAGGCAGGTCATGTTCATTATTTAAATGTGTAACAAAATACACAATAAAATATTAACAAGTGTACATTGTAGCTTGACCGTGTTCAATCTCCCATGTCAAAGCGTTTGTCGTGATACAAAGGCCTTGTATAGAAGGATGGAGCCCATATTTGATGATTGATAATAACGTAAACAATAAACATAACATTAATTGGCAACAACTTGCTTATACAAAGAACAAACATATTTTTTTTACTACTTTTATTACCCAACTATATGGGGTTAATAATGATTATTTTGTAGGACACGCTTGTACAAAAGGATTCCAGAAATTTTAAAAATATATCATAGCAATGACTTCATAGATATTAAGGCAAGCAATTAATTATAAATATAACAAAAATAAGAGTAATAAAAATACAAATGAATATAGCTATTTAATTCGACTTCTGTTAATTTGTGTCAAAAGCTACTCAACCATGAAGAGTTGCAATATGAGATGATCGTATTAGTTACTAGACCATTAATGGTCATGGTTCTTGCAGTTTTTTTTGTATTATAAAATATTTTGTTTATTGATGAAATACTAGCATAATATAGGACTAAAGACTACCGCTGAAGACCTCGCTCTGACCTTACATTCACACGTGTGAAGAAATACCTTCTAAGCGAAGTGTACATTTGCTTATCGCGGTGTTCTTGAACAGCATTTCATCTATTTAATCGTATTATGAAAATGTAAGCCTCATTAGTCCAGCTCGTATGATTGCAGATCACGACACGTTGGGTACGATAAAGTATAGGTAGACTTTGAAAAAGCCGCCGCGCCCGACTTTTAGTCATTCAGTCATTATTTATTACGTTTTAATATCCTACATTTACTATAAAATTTTACGATGTATAATAAATTTAAGAGTACCGTACGAATCACCCTATTCCGTTCATGAAATGTCATCCAGCTTCATAATTTTGAATGTAGAATGTTAGTAAAATATTTAATGTGAACATACTGTGTAAAAAAAAGTTCAGCGGCGTATTAAGACTGATAAGACAGAAAACTAGTTAGAAGACTAGTTGCATTCTAGAAAAGAGGTTATTACGTAAGTCACATGATTTAATTTACGAAGCAATTTAGGCGAAAAATCTCTACTATGTTTATTATTATTATCTATTAGGGATTTTGTCGAGTGTAGGTTTTCTTTTAGAAATATGATCTGCCTTTTATGTGCTAGTAGTATTTTTTGGTCTACATAGTTTAATATTTGTTTTTGTTCACAGGAGACGCGATGTCGCAACCCACCCACTGCACCACAAAAAATAGAACGAGTTATTACCCTTTGCCAGGATGAAATCAAAGTCTCTATATTAAGAGGTAGGTTTTTTCTAAGCTTTCTGACATGTTTTGCTAGTTGAGCGCAAAATATTCTGCCAATGTCACGTATAAAGGAGATGACAACTACGAGATTAATCGGTTTTAAATATAAAAATGTTTAATGATGATGTGTCGAGACTTAGGAAATTAAAAAAGGAAGGTTTTTCACTATTTCTTCTGACATTCAGTTAGACATAACTTGACAACCAGTTTTCAATTCAAAGACAGAATTCATTGTTTACTAGTAACCTGCTTCTGCTCCCTTTTTTGCAGGATATGCCCAATAACCATATTTATTTATAAGGTAGCTACCTAAACAGTATAAAGTTTTTTTTTTAAATTCGTATATTACGTTTTGTATCTCTATCTGATCTACGCCGGGTTGCCGTATACAATAAAAACCAGAAGTCAAAAGTGATTTGGAGTGGTTACATATCAAAAATAATAAAAAAGATTAAAGTTTTTAATTGAATAGATGTCATACTTTTCTTCAGTTTTTAGTATTGATATAAACATAACAAAAGTTCAAGTAACATCAGTCCAAATCTAGAAATGTAGATATTTTGATATGTGATGTTTCACAAAATCATTGAAAAATAATATCGTCCGGGTGAATACTGGACAATTGGTAGCCCTGTGTTGGTAATCTGCGTACGCGCACACACGATCGTAATTACGTAGTCAAGGTCGAGAGTGAAAGTAACGCACTCACTGTGCTCTCTATGTAGCTAACTGATGTTTATTTATTTTGATGTTCATTTATATGTGTTTAGTTTGCCAACTAAACTTATGTACAAACATAATAGTAAAAAGTTATATAACTGAATATTTGTGATGGTACATCTTAAGGTATGTTTGGAAATATTAACGCTTTCAATTATATATGACGTGTTCATACTTTGTTTTTTTTTTCATTTATTTATTTACATACAACCTTAACTAAATACCAATAAAAAATAAAAATAATTATTATATAAGTCGTGACCGCGTGGAATGGTGGCAAGTTTTAGTTATATTATATACGATATGATAAATACATTACACTCGATAATATATATATCGGTATCACTAAATAATAACACTTAATTAATTGAAAATGCACTGCAGTACGGCTTAAACGCCAGGAGCTGCGAATATTCTTAAGTAACAATCATTCATATCGTATCCAAAAAGTAAAGTTCATATTATTATGTAATTTTATAAGTTCACGCGTTTGTTTATCCGACGCTCCTCTCTCTCAATGATTAGGTTGTCGTGGTCTGGTCAAAGACGAACACGTATTCTGTTTGATGGCGTTTTCCTTCTATAGTTTTATTTATTACTAGCTGATACCCGCTACTTCGTACGCGTTGCTTGATATATTAACAAAGTTTTCTTATGTACGAAGGAAAAACATCGCAAAAAAAAGATCGCAAGCAAAAATATACTTTGTTTAAACATACATCACTGAACAGGCAGTGCATATACAAATCGTTGTTTCTTGAAACTTTTTATTAAATAAAGATTTTGCAATAAAATTTAGAAAATTTCATTGAAATCTATCCAGTAGTTTTTCCGTGATGCGCGCACAACTCTGCGCAGACCTCTATCATTTTATTTATATAGATTAATCAATTTACGTTTCCTACGATTGGTTCCGCCAGTGGCGTTTCCTACATTTTGGGGCGTCAAGTATTAGGTAGGTACTCTTTGTCCTTTTTGATAACCGATTTCGGCCACAGCGGTCAATCTCAAGAGACATTAGCCCGCTGCGCAGGACATATTATAGTGCACAAGTGTGTGCGCAAACACAGGTGCACTCTCTATTCCCTTACTCTCATAACCTGATGGGACGGCAACCCGACACGACCGGAAAAAGTTCGGGCGCAGGATCAATGACTTTACGTGCTTTCCAAGGCACGGGAGTGTACACACTTCCAACTTCCAGACTCCGGGCTGCTACTTAGAAATTTCGACAGAAAAACTCAATAAAATTTTATTGGCCCGACCTGGGAATTGTACCTAGGACCACCATCTCTGCGGCCTTACATGTAGCCACTGGAGTCTAGACTCTAGACATGTCAACCAAAATTTAAACTATCCTTCGCATTTATTGGTTACGATTTATGATATAACTATACTTAAGAAATTGTAACTAGATAACATATTTCTTAATGAGAGGCCTGAAACTGTCTAGTCTGGTTTGACTAGACGGCATATAACTGATAAACGTAAATGCAACATTGATTACATAAAAACAATAATTAATGAATAAATATTTAATCATTGTTAGTTAAGTATAATTACATATGGGATCATAATTCGACGAAATCCGAAATTAACTTTTTAAAAATAATTATTATATACTAATAACAATTTATGTTATAAGTATCTCTATTGCCCATCAGTCCTTCCTAATCACCATTTTCTCATTCAAAAAACATGAATGTTCATACTATAGATAGACTTATGGGTTATGACTTATTATTATGGTTAACAATTGAAGTCCTTGTACTTAATGACTTATATTACAATAACTTTTGTCAATGAGTGTCGTAACATTCACAAATATAATAATGATTTTGATTTATTAGAATATATATTAGATATTATTATTGCTCACTTTAGTAATAATAAAATTATGATTAATAATATTCAGCTCGCCTAATTATTTAAAAGTTTTTAAGATTATTCATCAGTATTTAGTAAATTAAAAGCGAGTTTCATTTGTTTCTTTTTTTTAAATCTATGTTTTATATGTTTTAATTCTATATATAATTTTAATCTATGTATTACTGCATATAACATAGCGTATTGTTGTACATTTTATGTTTTCTTACGTGAAGGTGAAATTTTACTTTTCTGTTTATTAATCGAGAATTGGCTACATGGTGGTGGGTGGTAACAGCCACCCATACACATTTGCACTGTTAGTAATATTAACAATCCTTTATACCGCCAATGCGCCATCAATCTTGGACACAAATATGTTATGCGCCTTATGCTATGCCTGTAGTTACTCTGTGTCTCTTTGTTATTAAAAAATTCAATAGGATAATTTATTATATTTATATATAGTTTATGTAATGGTTTACATGTATATAGTATATTGTATGTGTATATATATAGTATAATAGTAGTATGTATAGTAGTAAAATAAAAAAATATTTTATTTATTTGATCTGTACACCTCCACCGCTTTATTAAGCTCATGTCCTTCTCCCAAAGATTGTCTGGAAGAAATAGCTCTCTTAGCGATAAGACCGCCTTTTGTGCTACCGGAATATATTATGTTTTTTATTTCCATTACTGTACGTTTCTGTAACTCTGTGTGTACAATAAAGCATATATCTATCTATCTAGGAAATACTATAAAATATCATACAAATACTAATTAATAACAATTACTTAAGTACAATATAGCAATAAGATATAATAACTATTGCTGATATAAAAATAAAATGTCTAACTCAATGACTGCGGGTATTCACGCGTTCACTATTTCTCAACCTTGTATATCAAACGTTTGAGGTTGCACAAACTTTATATCAATTAAATTATTTATACTTAGGCGCGCCATGCAACTTTTTTTTTTGCATTATATATGCTCAATTATTTTTACACAAGTATAGTATAGTAAAAATTTTTAACATTATAACTATAAAAAATCGTGCAATCGTTTTTTTTATATTCTTGGTTGGCAGACGGGAAAATGAGTGGTAAGTGGTCACCATCGTTCACAGACATTGGCGCTCTAATAAATACTAATCACCCCTTACATCACCAATGCCACCAACCTTGGGAACCTTTGTGTCTGACCATTTGTATCTGTAGTTACACTGGCTACCCGTCCAACCTGGATACAACAATACAGTATTGCTATTGGGCGGTAGATATTCTACCGACTACCTGATAAGTGGGTGGTTTCACCCGGACGCTTGCACAAATACCTAATTCCTAATCAACATTCAATAGACTACCATAATATTCACGGTAAGCAGTATGCATATTATGTTTTCTCACGTTAAACTATAAGGAAATGTCAATAACTGGATAATTATGAACATAATATATAGACACTTAAACATTTTATTATATGAATATGGCGAGTATTGTATTATTTGAAATTGCAAAGTTGTAACAATTATTCGTAAACTTTACGAATGTGTGTGTAAGCAATGCTGCAAAGCTGCAAACAATGGTGGTAGAGCTTTGTGCAAGTTCGTCTGTGTAGGTACCACCCAGTCATAAGATATTCTACCGCAAAACAGTAGTATTTGCTATTGTTGTGTTCCAGTTTGAAGGGTGAGTGAGCCAGTGTGATTACAGGCACAGGGGACATAACATCTTAGTTCAAGGTTGGTGGCGCATTGGCGATGTAAGTTAACATCTCTTACAACGCCAAATTCTATGGGCGTTGGTGACCACTTACCATCAGGTGGCCCATATGCTCGTCCGCCTTCCTATGCAATTAAAAATAAAACTACTGTCATATAATGATATACCGATACATGCAACGAGACTTCATGAAGATCCAATGATGACAACAAGGAAGAAAGCCGATACAAATAAGGTTGGCAAAACAAAAAAAAATTGCAATCCAAAATTTTGGATTGTGATGCTGCCTGGAAATAAAACCATGCAAGCATATCAAACCACCACACTCTGATTTAATAAAAAGATACATCAAAGCCATGTCTGCGGAGACTACAACAAAACATTAAATTTGTAAATACTCGGTATCATAACGGATAAATTCAACCATAGGTTCTATACTATTCTATTACTGCAGTTCACTCGTCCGCCCACCAATGCTATAATATATAATAATAGAGACTATTATTTATTTTGTCTTGTTTTTTTTTATATTTAGCACACCAACACCAACATGTATTTATTCATTTGTTGATTGTTAATGTTATTTAGAAGTTGTCTCCTGGTGGTTTGTTTTCTGAAAAAATCGCACCAAACCGGTCCAATCCATAGCTATAGGAATCAAAAGTAATTGTCGTACAGACAACTTAAATAAAGTATAATATTTTAAGTTTGAATGTCAGATTAACTATTGTAATCATTAATCTATATATTTTATTTTGATTATGTAATCATTTTGTAATCAATCTTACAGTCTCTTTAAAAATATATATTTAAAGACGAATACACTGAAAATGTAAAGAGTATTTCTGGTATATCGTATTGCAATGGATGGTGGTAAGCCTATATTAGGCTCCTTGTAGGTTATATACGGCAAAGTATCACGGATTCAACATTAAATTGTTCAACCACGAAACAGTTTTAGGTTGTTTAATTTCGATTAAAGATGAGACACAATGCCCTTGTCTCTTAAAATTAAAATGGCTGATGAATTGATAATGATATTGTCTTGAAGGTTTCAGATTAATATCGACCACGATGGTCATTCTCAATTTTGACCACTGAGATACTATAGTGTGCAAATGTTTGCGTGAATCTTGAATACAGCTGTTTTATTTACTCACTCGAAACAAAGAGCCAAACCTCTTTGTTTCGAATGTTCGAATGAGAATTATTAGGATTTAGATAAGAAACACCAAATCAATTTTTAGTACTGAACAATGTTCACCAAATTATCCACTATCATACTCTTAATGTCATGTTCTCGACATGATTAATTAATAACAAAAAAAAAAGAAACAAAATACAAAACAATATAGGCAGAGTACTTATTTTGTGTTCATTCATTTTAAAGTTTAAACTTTTACTCATATTTTCCGCTCTAGCCAATATAACTGTAACTAAAATAACAGCAGCTTCAAAATGTCCTCATTACATATTGTCAATACGCAAAACATGTAGAAGGTTGATCTTAACTGTAGAAACTAAGGTCACCTCGACGCTCGACATTCGATTGTAATTAGCACATTGCATTATGTAAGGTTGTACAAGTTCTTTTTAATGCATCTAAAGCAATCTTATTGTTTTAAAGATGATTTTGGTGAGAAACATTATTTTAAAGCTATACATATCTATCATCTATGTTTAAATAGTCTAACCTAGTTTACTTATGAGTTGTGCTAACATTAACTATCATTGCATAAGGAGCTGGTACCTACTAGTAATTGATTAGTGGTTTGAAAAATCGAAACACATTTTTTAAACCAGTAAATTAAAAGGCTGTGAATACTAATTTGGCAATTGTAATGCTCAGGCGTTTGTTGCACGGAGTCCATCGGAAAATCTTTGAGTGAGTTTTGAACGAAATACTCGGAAAACTATCGACATATTCTATGATATATGCAGAAAAAACCACGACAAACCTATAATATACCTAGACAAAAGATTTTGGTATCGCTAAATATCTTTTTCAAAGACAGCGCGGATATTATTTATTCAATGTACTCACTTCGTAGATCATCCTTTTGTGTTCAAGAAATCTTTACAATCACTTCACTCACTATTTATTAAAGTCTACGTTATCATTTTCTGACATTTCACGATCGTTACGAGCGGTGAGTTTCGAGTTTGGTTTATACAGAAAAACTACTGATTACAGTTTCAGTATAGACATCATTTAACATTTACCTATAACCTTAAAGAATTATACAAACAAGTTCGAATAAGCCTTCAATTCCATCAGAAAGTCGTGCTAAGTAAAGGTTGAATTCTAGTAAGCTCAATGTAAAAGAGTTTTAATTGCATGCGAATTCAATTATTTTAAAATATACACAACAAAATTTAATTTAAATATTTTGGCAAGTTATCTGTCACGGCTTCATATGTAAATTACTTAATTTGTTTTAATGTATATTTGTATTTTGTATAAACATACAGTTAATTATAAATGATTCAATGAAACGTTTGAAAACAAACCTTTAAAACTTGTAATGAAAAATATCAGTCGAATTTTGTGGCTTTGAAAAAAGATAATATAAATATATAATACAGAAGATAATTATTGTTAAATAAACTTAAAAGCTGACTAAACATAAAGTTTAACTTTAATAATTTTATAGTTTTTATAATTTCATTTAAAGTTTTCCTAAACAATTAAAGTTGATTTGATTAGGAATATACAAGTGAATACTATAGATCAGAGTGTCGTTTTTGTAACTCTATGTGATTAGTAAGAATTCTGATATAATTTTATACATAAAAATAAAAGAAAATAGGTTATTCGAAAATCTGTTGTGTCCATCATCCACCCAGGCCTGATCCAAAAAGACTTATCACACAATAAAAGCGTAACAGTACCTACGCTATCAGTCTCGCCATAGCTTGATAAGGTCACGTTGGCGACGCACGACGCCCCCGAACGTACCTTAATAAGGCTCGACGCGGTCATCCACTTATTGCAGAGTTTTTAAATCAGCAAAGCAATTAATCGCAATATCCTCCAAGAATTTTCACGATGCAATATATGCGTGCTCCACTTTTAATTATTATCGTACAGTTTTATCGTAATTAACTTAATTAAGGGAACTGTTACGCACAGTTGAATGACCTGAGAATATAAAAATGAAGTATGATATATATGTAGTTATATTTTAATGTGGTTATTTACTAAATATAAGCCAGCTATCACTAAGCATCAGAAAAGAATTACCAAAAAGAAAAAAACGTTCTTCTGTGATATTCTGATGAAATATAATCTAAATAATAATAGCCTTATGAAGATCAAAACCAATGCATACTTAATTTATTAATATATCGAATCGTGTGAGGCCAACATTCTCAAAAGCAGGGTTTTTATTTATCTAATATTAGGGAGCGTATCTTTCAGCCTTCCACCAATTCCACTATACTATTGCCTTTCACGGTATGACAGTCACACGATTGAAAGACTAACGGCCGAACACTGAAACGTCCCATCATCATCAACGTCTACTCATGATTTACACTGACCTCGCTAATGCCTACTAAGCGCAGCTAGTATAGGCAATAACTCATATGTTAAGTACGAAAATATTATATAACTGATGGCATTTCACTTAGGAATTCCAACTACCGGTCGTTTCCAATATAATAAGGTAAGGTATTAAGTAACTTTCTGCGTAGCTGCTAGCTCCACTTACGTATGTACCGGTACAACAATTTCCATAGTTTTTTTAAAAATCAATCAATTATTTTGTAATTCAATATACATACATATTTCGATAAACATAAAATGCAATACTTCTACTTATATATTATATAGTTACAATAATAAAGTTTTATATTAAATAAACCCCTGCAATCAGCTGATAAGACTTGAAATGCCAAAAGAAAGTGGATCGGATGAAATCGTCCTAGTGATGCAAGATTGACATACGACGCGATGTCCGGTCAATGAACTTTGTGTTGCTGATATTATTGGCCTTTTACTCATGCACCAATTTGTTGCGTTACATATAAGTAATCTGTACAAATAAGTATGCGACAACAATTGACTTTTTCTTTAAAAATAAAATTTTTATTTTTAGTGTTGAAAGAGAGTACAATATGGAAATTACTATTATAAATGCGAAAGTGACTGTCTGTCTGTTACGCTAAACCACTTTCACGGCTAAACGACTAAATTGATTTTAGTGAAATTCAAAATTCGAGCCAGGACATATAAACATAACTAACACCAGCTGCTTTCGGGCAGAGGGGCGATGGGGCGAGCAAACACTAGTGTAACATAATTATACCCAAAACGTTTATAATTACGTGTTTGTATGTGCAATTCTCGTGTTTATTACTATTAATAATAATAATAATAATATATATTATATACATATCTATATTATTTAAAAAAAAAAAGCTGCACGAGACATTTTTTTGTCGTCGCGTATTGACACGCATACATTGAAGTTTTCAAACAAAAAAAAACTCTAATCGAGGAGCGATATCCAAAGGTATTTTATTCAAAACTAGCTATGCCCCGCAGTTTCACCCGCATATTATTATTACAAAATATAATGAATAAAAATAAGCCTAGAACTTTCCTCGATAACAGGACTATACAACACACAATATTTTTAAATTCGAAACAGTTGTTCCCGAGATTAGCCGGAAACAAACAAACTCTTCAGCTTTATATATTAGTATAGATATAGATATAGATATGCTGCGACAAGACAAGCGCTTTAACCAGCATAAGTTTAAGGCACAATGCAAGCAATGGCTTCTATCTATGCAAAAGACGCAATGTGTCTGGACAAATGTGTGTAAATAAACTTAATATACTTAATTATTATTTTGATTGTAATTTATTAAAATATATATCGCTATTTACTTTTACATTTTAAATATTATTATTTTTATTCAATATGAAATATTTTCCTTTTACTAGAATAAAAAAAAAAAGCAAACCTCTCTGTTTTAATAATGCTTGCATTTTTTTTTTATTTTAGCCTATTGGGCGTGTTATAAATTGTACTCACTTTTATTATTTGGTAATTATATCTTTGTTTACCTTTTACTGCAATGACTGTAACGTTTGTGTTGGCAGCATATGTACAAGGCGTAGACTGAAAAGCAGCCTAGCTGAGACTACGACCTTTTCACCAAATCATCAAATATCATATTGTTAACTCTTCTTTTTATGGTTTTGTAACTTAATTTTGTCTTTGTTTCTTTTTGGTGAATAAAGTTACTTATTATTATTATTATTATTATTCATTGTAACGAGAAATCAGCTCACTAAACGCATTTCTAATAATGCTTGACTTCAGCCACAATTCCACTGAACCCACTAGACTAAATAAATGGTATAAGATTTATCTCGTTATTACTTTTGAAATTATACCAAAATATTTCCTTTTGAACTATAATAGTAAATATATTTCTATATTCTTATTACTTTAATAAAATGCAATTCATAAATTACCCTTATCTCCACACACACTGTTAATATTGACTACATTATGTTAAGACAAGGATAAGAAGTACCTATACATTAAAATGACTATATCTATCATTATACTTACATTTAAGCATGATCTCAGTAACATCATTAAGTCTTAAGGTATACAATTATTTCAATTTACTTTTATTTCATATGTAGATAAAATTAAATATAATTTACTTATTTTTTATTTAAATTAATAATGTAATAGATTTTTCTAATAGAAGTAATACATTTTTTTTGTAAAAATCACGATATACTTAGGCACTTATAATAATGTTTTATAAAAACTTTTATGATAAATGTTAAACTAATTTCCACAACCACACATTTAGTAAAAGTAAGAAAATGAACACGCTGTATAATATTACTTACCTACTTACCTTTAAACTTACTCGGACATTCCAATATATTTCATGTGATTGCAAACATGTTGATAGGACATTCTAGAAGCTATGTTGTGGTGTTGGGACACAGTGTCACTTTCAAGCGAGTGCAATCGCAGGTATGACCCATATACGCGCTTGCATAAGCCTTGCATAAGACAGGACATGCGATGCTCATTCAACTGTTACCCAGTATTGCAAACTGCATTTGCAAGCAAGTGTAAACGCAGCATTATTAGCCGTTGGCTTTTAAAGAATAAATATTATTTTTATATACAATTGCAATGTAATTGTCGTTGTTTAGTGAAATTAAATTGTATTCGGGGTAAATTTTTTGCTTAGAATTTAAAAAATGATTACATAAATAGAACCGACTCACGATACCTAATAAACTTCACGGGTCGGACACATATTTTGTTACATTATACAGAATGTATATAGAGTATATAATAAGAGAACATCTTAAAATAAAAGAAAATATTCTGAGTTTGGTATTTAATTTAAGCCTTTTAACTGCTACTGTTGGATTTACCTTTGTTTACTGACAAATCTAGGCAATATTGTCTTTGAAATTAATTTTCTAAGGATAAATAAAATAAACTTTGGTAGTAAACACTTTTAACAACAATCTAAATCTATACCAAATTTTAATGTAGTCTTTCCTATCGAGAGATTGATTATATCCAAACACACATATTCTCGTATTAGCGTATTACAAAAGACTATAATGTAACTGGAAAAGTAACCAAGTCTATTTCTTTGTTGCCTTATGACGGTTAAATTTAAAGGGTAAATAAGTGAGGCATTTAAGGAAATGAGTTCGGAAGTGACATAATCTCAAAAACTTTAATCATGAATATCTCGGTAATCATTGGTTTCCTAACTATGGGAGTGGGAGGGGTTGAGAGGTGGGTGGGAGTTTGTTTACACCCCTATCTCCCTCCTCCACCCCTTTTTCCCCCAAAAGTAGGGATGCGTAATTCTAATGCCAACCCAAGTGGAGAGATCTATTAGCGCATAAAATACAGGATTTAGTATAGTAGGATACATGAAACCAAGAGAAACAGCTAGTTCCAATATTAGTAAGACATTAAAATCGTGTCATCGTATTCACAGACATATGTAGATTTATCGAGTTATTACGTACAGGTTTTATATCAGAGATTAATTTTAACATTATCGCAACGCTCGGCCGGCAATTAGGTCCTTATGTGAATGTTAAGTGCTTATTATACTAATCTATTGATTTAAAGCTGATTGGAATGTCACAAAAATAAAATCCTTGGAACACATATCACAGTTCAAGATTTCAGAGCTAGAGGACAATTAAATTAATGCATGGTTTTACATTATAGATAATCGGCCTTTAAAAAATACACATTTTTAACACGAAGATAAATCAATAATAAAAAAACTATTGTTGTCCTTTTCACCAATTTTGGTTACGGTCACTAGCCTACTGATCCAGCAGCTTTTTACAGGAAAATGTTGTTTCATTCAATTTAAATTAATTGCAAAGTTTTTTTCATTTAACAAGCCATATTATTTCGGATCTACTATTGATTTTGATTAACTGCCATAAAAAATGCAATTTTGCCTAAGAGAAACATTGTTTTTAAGAGAACCTCTCTTAAAAACAATGTTTGTATATATGGTGGCGAATTGGCGAAAGTTTTAGGAAACGAATACGCTAAAATTCGATAATGTAATCTAGGATTATAATCATCATCATCATAGTAACTGAAAAACGTCGACTGCAGGACTAAACCCACCACTAAGGATTTCCACGACATCTGGTCTTGCGCACACATCAAATGACATGACCTCTGTAATATCGTAGGGTAATAATTACAATTTTTAATGACGATAATTTTGATTAAACTCATATCTCATTAAATTCATGTTTGTCTTGTATCAATCGTGTATCTGAAACAATAAAAGGTTTATAGACAGTCTTAGCTAATTTCAAATATTTTAAATAGCCTTAAGATATGAATTAATTATTTATTTTGTCGTTTTCCAGAGGCTCTCGATGTGATAAAGGAGGAACACACAATGCCAGCTGAAAGGCGGAGAAACAAACGTGAAGTGCCTTTTACGCATGACGAGAAACGCATAGCCGGGGTGAGCTGCTTTTATTTGTAATATTAAAAATATATATTACAACGAAGGAAGAAAATATTGCACCAGATGACATTTACATTGTCGCATTCAGTAAAGTAGTAATCATCAGTAGTAATCAGACTCTCTAGTGGGTACACGTAAGGTCGCAGACACGGTGGTCCTAGGCTCAGTTCCCAGGTCGGTCCAATAAAACTTTGTTGGGTTTCTCTGCCAGAAAATTCTTAGTAGCAGCCTGGAGTTTGGAACTGACGTGTGTACACTGCCTCGGAAAGCACGTAAAGCCCTTGGTCTGGCGCCTGGACTCTTTCGGTCGTGTTGGATTGTCGTTCCATCCGAATATAAGAGTTAAGGAATAGAGACACCTGTATTTGTGCACACAATTGTGCACTATAACATCTCCTGCGCAGTTGGCTAATCTCTCCTGAGATTGGCCGCCGTGGCCGAAATCGGTCGAGAGGACATTATTAGTCACAGACAGGAGACTCTTTATCGGATTATAAGGTAGATCTCACTGAGCACACAGAATCATTTTTAATAAACTTTTCAAATAAAACAAACTCACAGAAAGAGTTATTGATTACGAAGCTGCGATAAAACTTGTTCGATAAAACTTTATAATACTCACAAATGTCACCGTAATATTGCGTAGTGTCAGAAAAGTACAAGCACTTTACGTAACACGACATCTAAAGAATTCGCACATTAGAGGTTTCCAATCAAATATAAGTCGCTATAGTGTGTATAGAGAATAAAAATATTTCACGATATAATTATTAGTAACACTGATTATATACTGTGACTAGACATTTTGTTTTATTTAAGTGTCTTACGGCCGTATACTGAAACGTCATTCAAAATGAAGTGGGACTTAATTATTTGGAACGTCATTAATTTCAATATTTAGTATGCGAAATTTGAAATTAATGGCGTTCCAAATAATTAAGTCCCACTATATGTTTGAAAGACGTTTCAGTATTCGGCCATGAGTCTTAGCTGATGAAACATAAACGTAGAAAACTATCACTGGATCAAAATTATTATTAAATGTTCGTTCGTATTTACATTTGTAGACGACGCGATGCAAATATTATTTATAACGTCGATAAAATTTTATAACGTGTCAAGATGAACCTTCTCGTTAGACTGCAATAGTCGGATTTAGCAGATAAATTGGACTATTGAGAAGACTAGGTACTCATCTGTGTCTAGGTCTACATAAGGTATCTTTATGGATGTTATTTAGGCTGTCTACAAATTTACGATAGTAGCGACTAAACATGTAACGACTAAATATGTAACTTTTTCGATTTTATAAATATACGAATATATATTTCGCGCATCTGTCTTTTAATTTGCTGTAACTAATGCATAATATGCTTTTATGGTAAAGCATATAATTTCTACCTATTCGTATCCGACATAAAGCATATTTTAATTAAATACAAGTCAATTGCGCAATTTCTATCAAAACCAATTGCACTCTCTATTGCCGCACTCTCATGATCCGATGAACGGCAACCCAAAACCGCAAATTTCAGCCGAAGGACCAACATTGCGTGATTTCCGAGTCATTATATTGTGCACATTTCAAACTTCCAGATTCGGACTGCTACAGAGAATCTTCGACGACAAATCCAATATATTTTTATTACCTCGGAATTTGTGGTTTTTCAACTAGCCACCATACCAACGAGGTAGTCAATCAATCGTTCTATCAATTAATGATCGAGTCCATCTTTTAAATTACCTTTGGTTTTCAGATTTTGTTTCAATAGTGTCACTATATTTTTAAATTCTAAGTTTGCTTTAAAGATATCTTACAGAATTATCGTTAATTTTTAAACATAATAATTTTACCCGATGTTTGTACTATTCAGACATGCTTTGGTAAATATAAAAAGTCTCGACCGGTACTGAAATATGTTCAAACAGATGATTATAGTAATTTCACGCACTAGTCGAGCGAAAAAATTATAAATAGATTATTACACACAATCTAACGTAAATTTTCTCTATTTTCCAGTGCTTGCTGCAATGCGTTTACCGGAAAGTGAAAGCGGTAAGTATTGACTTTTACCCACTTAACTTGAACGGTAAAAGTAAATAATAATTTGATCTCTTTTTGTCTACTTTTATATGAACATTTGTGTCATCTATAAAGTAGACACAATAAAAAAATGTGTTGCTTTATTGTGAATTTTTAGGTTATCCAAATATATATAGCTTTATTTATTAAAGTAGATACAAGTTATTGATTCAAATTACAAGATCTATAAACATACTTAAACCTAATTTTAATGGTAAGATAAAGAGCAATATGATTTATATATATGACGTCCGATATGTTTTTACCTTTAACAATATAAACTATAATTCAAAAAAAAAACATTCAAACAATAAGACTTAACTATCTCGGTCCGATAAACGCTGATGGGGATTATTAAAGCGGCAATGTTCCATACGTCCAAGCCCAAGCCCAAGGCCAGCGGCCGTATATATAAAAAGAAACGTATAAATAAAAACGTAGTAAAATCTACAGAAAGCATTATAAAAGACCGACTTTAATGCTTTATTGCGGTGTCGCGAAATGATCGCTTCAATTTGTAACCTATAAACGCTGAGAGCGGTCGTTAAGATTGAAAAAGAAAGTCCCCTAGTCATTGCCCTTGAAAACATCAGTCTGGGGTAAAATTCTACTAATTTATAACGGTTCCGATACGTTCCTGATTCTATGATCCAACCGAGCGAATCGAAACTGTATCGTAGAAAATGAAAATGATTACGATTTCGATAAAGTGACAATTTGTTAGTAGAATTGGTCCCCAAGAGATATGAATATAGATGTCATAAAGTATGAATGGAATAGGTTATTACCAAGTTAAGGTTGTCGCGAAAACTTAAAATACAATTAGGATTTGTAGTCAACAGGTGTGTAGTATTGTAAAGCGAGAATATAATTAATGTTCATTGTAAAAAAAACCATTTATTTACATTAGCCTTTAATAATTTAAATAAAATTCATTGTGGTATTTTGGCGAATAAGTAAAATTAAAAAAAAAATACACATTAAAATGAAAGTTGTTGTAAACTACAGAAATTATTACTACATTAAGCATATAACTTATTTCTCGTATATAAACAGATACAAATATTTATTTAAAAGCGTTTATACGTAAATGTTTCGAATTATGAAAGGGAACATGAAGAGCAATGAAAATGAAACACATATAAGCAAAAGTTTAGAAACAGTTTTTTTTTATTCTAAGTATATAAATAAATCAAAAACAAATAAACAAATTGTATGGTAAATGACAAACAACGCCATTTTTAAAACTACTGTGTAGTCTATGGTTATAAACAAAAGATTTATGAACATCTTCGATTTTCCCAGAAAACGTTTACATGGATGTAGTCTTTTGATTTAAATTATTTGTTTGTGGAGAACTAAAGCATTGTTTCGAGCAGAAGTGAAATCAGCTTATACAAAATAACCACTATTAGAGAAAAGACTCATCGTCCTTGAGTTTTAATTCTTTTATTTATAGGAAGCCAACGCTGTATACAATTAACTAGAAAATTTGAATTTTTTTGCGATGGAGAATTCTACACGAACGGTTAAATATTTATAATGTTAAAAGCAGCAAAAAGGATGAGAACAGCTAACATACTCATATAATCGAATATAAATGAATACAGGTTACAGCCGCGTGTAGGTCTCGACCATAAACATTCGTAGATCGTAAAACATGGAATTGATATTGAGCGATATTTCACCATTTAAGATTTATATAAATAATCTTATTCTCATGGTCATAATAGGTTGTTTTTTTCATGATTCACTTGCGAAATTTTATTCAGTCGTATTTTGTGGAATGGAATTTTAGTAATTAAAATATTATATTATATAAATAATGTTTGATAATTTTAAAATAGTATTTTATATTTATATCCTCATCCTAACTAGAGGCTTGAATTAATAGTTTTATGAAACACACTTAAGTTAATAAAATATATATGTAAACATATTTTATTAAATTATAACAGATACATAAAACAAATATTTGTAATTCTTGCGTATCATTCACAAAATAAACAGTCCCGTTTTTATTTTTAGTCTATTTAAGTGGTTTTTAAGGCCAATGATGCTTAAAATAAAATCGATGTATCTGCATACATACATAATATGCATGATAAGTAAAATTATATTTCGGTAGTTAAAGGTTAAAATTAAACTTATAAAGCCAAAATTACAAGCCTTTCAATTTCCATCTCACTCTTTAATGTAAACATGTTCACCGTTTACTGCAAACATATTATTATTCATTATTATAATTTACATATAAATTATAATAATGAACAATCTAAAATGAAAATATTTCACAATTCCAGGTTGACGGCTATGGATTTCCAACACTAGAAGGCCTGGTAGGACTATATTCAGACGGCGTCAACGAACGTGGCTATTTTATGGCCGTATTAGAAGCTTCTAGGGAATGCCTCATGAGGAACCATGATAAGTTCTCTAGGAGTGTGCCTATGGGTGAGTAAAGTCAGAAGTACAACTTCTGACTTTGGTATAATCAAATTAAGCAAACTAGAAAGAGGTCGCTGTATTATGTAAAAAAAGTGGTATTTATTTTTGTCTCCACAATACACTACAAATATCTATAAATATCTATAATCTACAAATATCTATAACTACAAATATCAACACAAACTATTTACCAAATTCTAAGCGAGCCGTTCTCAATCTTGGATTTAAGATAATTTTAAGCCTCATTTTAATTTGAAGTATTCCAATAAAAATGAGGAATATGATAGAATATTTAACAATCGCCAATTCCTACCACGAATAGCCATAATCATGATACAATTTCTGTTCTAAGAAACTGCTCAAAGAAAGTGATACCTTGTTAAATTAAAAAAGATTACGTGTTCGGAGTAACAAAATATAATAGTTTAGTTTACCCCAACTTAAAAAGATTGAGAGCCGCCTAAAAGATTAATTGTTATAAGTATGTCGTAAGTGAAAAAAGTGTCCGTCACTATTTCGAAACTGAGTGTTGCAGTAACCAGTGCAATCATTTAGCATTTGTATATTATTATCCGTAGAATATTCGTAACATTTTTTTTAACTATGATATTATTAATTTGTTTTTACAGATAATGGAAAGAACTGCGACGTGTCGTTCGACATCTTCGAGTGCATCTCCGACCGCATCGGCGAGTACTGCGGGAACTCGGGACTGTGATAGCTTTAAAATGTTTAATATAGTTTCTTTATATTTCTTCTTTCACGTTTATAACTATATCTTATATTGCTAATTCTGTTTTAAATTTAATTCGTTAATCATTTTGGAACGTGATATTGTTATATTTATCCTATAAAATGATTTGAGCTTTATGGTCCGAGAGGCAACGTTGCGAATGGGAGAATAATTTTATTCCAGCTTATTACTGATCCATATCTTATTTGTTTCGGGTGATTTGTTTAAATAAATACATAACGTCTAATGTATTTATTTAATAACTAATATTTAAGAATAACTACTTAAAAACAAGCAAATTTAATTGTCAAGTCAAAATACACTTTAATCTATTAGGCTAGTAGGTGATAGATAGATCACGCGCACTTAAATCATCTTTATAAAATTTTAGTTTTAATATATAACTACCACTATCACCGTTAATATGATGATTTAAAAAATATATTGAAGTGTTGATATTCGTAAGACGTTCTTCCCAATACATATTTTTATAAGTTTATACCTTTAAAACTTATGTTTTAAAGGTGTTTTAGATTTTTCTTATTTTCCAAGTACTGTTTAGTTTTAGGATAACATGTTACCATAAATTGGGGCAAGGTGATAAATGATTTTAACCTTATAAAAACATATTTGAAATTATAAAGCTTATCTATAACAATGGTTACACTTTGTATCAAAGAGGAAAAACAGATATGCAAAAAAGATACTTGCCTAAAAATACTTGAACATCGTATGATTAAATCGTATTTTATAAGGTACTTCAGCATCAATCAAAATTCAGAAATATTAAGAAAAACATATATTCAGTGTTACCATTCATTACTATTAAGTTAAATATAGAAGTAGTGAAAGAATCTACTAAAATGTGATGCTCATTAACATAGTATTAGTTTCATAAATCCACATATCTAATTTTCAGTAGCTTTAGAATTACAGTCTCGTACATAGTGTAGTGCATCTGAGGAGCCTCCTTTAAGAACAATCTTGATACTTGATGTAAAATTTGATCGTGAAATGTCTGAATAAATGTAACATTGATTATAATTATTATTATAACATTTAAAGGATACACACATCCCAATAGCGCTACGCGGCATAATATTTCACAATCAGATCGAGCATCGAGTTAAGAATATGTATAGACCAGGATCAAAAGAAAAATCACATTATTAAATTTAATTGCGTATATTTTAAATTTACATTAATAAAATTTAACTCTTATTAATAATCCACAAAGAAATCTTATAGGCAAATATTGTGAGGAATGTATAGAACAAAATAGTGATTGAGTTAATTATCTGTCTATCATATTATTTGTTGGAAAGATAGTTCATTTAAATCCAAGCGCTTGTTCAAATGTTCTTCTATTGTCTTTAATTGAATGTAAATTTTAATTTTTGGTATTTCAGTTTCATTTGAGTTGTGTATTAATGAATGATCGACACAGTATGACAAAAAGGCAACGGACCTCATCGTCACTCTGCTAACCTATTTCGACATGTCGATCTATAAAACCGGAATACTTAATAATAATAATATGAACACAATATCAATAGCCTATAAATTTTCTTTGTGACAAGTTTGGAGATTTCTTTACTTTAATATAAAAAACTCATTTTAATTCTAATCTTAAGCTCATCAAAGCTTTATAACGAACTGATAGAATAATTTACTTTAAGAATTCTTTAATAAACACTGTATATAGTATATATATATATTGTTTTATTTTATTAAGCCTTTTTATAACAATTTACGGCTTTTGAAATCAAAGTGTTCCTTTGTTTTATTCAAAGACTCTTTCTCGCGAAAACTGCCAAACATATTGGCGAAGCGACGATTTTTAAATTCCTAACTTTTTAAATTTTATGAAAGAAAAAAAGCACCAATTTAAAAATATTTATAACACAATAAAAATTGTGGCATTACTAACCATTCAGTATTACCAAGAGTGATAAAAATTGCTAAATATATTTTAAAGATTTGTATGTTTTATAATAAATATATATCTAAGTCTAGGACAGTATATCAATGTTTGTTGCTGTCTGCACCTAATACATACACATATACATAATCAAAAGACAGTACATATTTTTTAGACATGAATTCAATAGTAAGCAGGCATTCTTAAAAATAAACCCCACCTCCAAAGTCTCGTTCAAAAATTGTGACTTATCTAGCACCCTCTATACATTTCTGCGACCCTGGTTCTTCGATTGGTCAAATAATAATACTACGAGCTGCTTTACAACCTACCGACCTCTTTGCAGTTCTGCGGCCCTGGTACCTCTAACACCGACACTAACGGTTGAGTTACGGTTACAAGTTTGTTTAAAAAAAACTTAATTATATAAATTTTATATAGCTGCTTTATAAACAACCTCCCGTGCACTTCTGTTGCCCTGGTATTTACGATTATTGAAACGCAGTTAAATAAATATATTATTATTATTTTTTATACATAAGTCGCGCATACATTACTGCGACTCATCAACTTACAATCACAATATGAAAATATGATAATAAAATTAAAGAAATGGAGCGTGAAATACAGAAAGATAAAGAAGGTATAATATTTAATTTGATATATTGATCAAAAGCAAGCTAGCAGTAACCCGTAGAGCCCTTGTAGTGTGTAATGCTTAATTGAAAATAAGGCAACCGATGAAGTTTAGATATTGCTATGTATTTAACGCCAGGCGTTATTTTAATATGACGACACATTCAATAACGAAGGCGATAATTTATTCTGACAATTAATAGACCGTACGTTGGTGACAAAAACAATCAGGTCATTTGTACCAAGGCGATCTTCAGGGGTAGACCCCTGAAGATCGATATTACTTAATAACGAAGAGGAAAATGATGGTCATAGCGCTGTTACCGGCGGCGGCTTAATCGCGTGGGCGTTAATCGAACGTGTCGTATAAATTACGAGTGTCGAACGATTTGTTTCACAAAAGTTCTTGTAATTTCCGATAGTCGATGAAAAAAGAAGTAGGGGTGGCGTAATGCCATACTTCTCCGGTGTGACTTTCAGCCCGCCATACCGACGGGAAGACGAGACACATTAATTAAAAAAATAACGAGTTGCACTCCGGGAGTGCCTGCAGAGGTGAAAACTTGAATATTAACGTTGTGCATTTTTGATATTTTGGAATGTTTAGGGAAAAATTTTGCACGCATTGCTTTAATTATCAGTATAAAAGTACTATCATTTATATGATAAAATACAATATTAATTTATTGCGCTATCGTATACAAACATGACAATTTATATTACATTAAAAATTTAAAACTTCAGTTCATTTAGAATCTGTCTTACGAATTTTCAATCAGGTTCCTGACCTGACACGTGTTTAACATTTTTTACCCGTTACAAAAAAGTGCACAACGCCGCCAAAGAAGTTTTCACTTCAAAAATCATTTCAATTATTTGCACCAGGCTATTTTTCATAGCTAATCATCGTCGAGTAGGCGGCGTTCACGAAAATCACCATGCCATACGATAGATCTAAATACCGCCACAAAGGAGTTTTTTTTTTTCGCAAAGCGATTTATATGTATGACATTTGGTTTTTGGTAAGAATACGATACAATGCGACCCTTATGCGATAGTTAAAATCTTATTTATTCGACACGTTTTCAAAATATGCCTGTATAAAAAGTAAAACAATTTTTTACAGCATGGCATCACATGAATTTCATTTTCCGGTCTATAATTTTGATTACATCTTGTCAGTTGAATTAAAAAAATAATTTTATCTTTGTGACTGGATTTATTTTTTATATAATTTAATATATTTAATGGTAGCTAAAGAACAAATTTAAAATTTTTAGTGTACGTAGAAGCATTATACTTGCTTATTCATTGTCACCTTCCGGGCCGGAAAGAAACACCTTAGAAGAACACACATTCTGAGAAGAATACCAATAATAGAAAAAAAAGACATTCTTTTTTTTCAAAAAACTGTTTCTTTTTAATGAATATATTTTTATATTTGATATGCCCAGGCTGTCCTGTTGAAAGTATTAAGTTATTTAATATGTTTAACGTAAAAACGTTTAATTTTTTATACTAGTACAATTATTTATCAAATCTATAATATAAAAATAAAATCATTAACACCGAAAATTATTTACATTCGTTTGTCGTCGTGGAAACTAATTTTATTTATTATACGCCCAAACAATTGTGAAGTTTTTATAATACGTTTTATATGTAACCGGTAGTGAAGTTAAAACCCTAATTAGACAATAAAAATCCTAACGAGAATATAAAACTACAGCTTAGGCAACTAATTAATCATAATAGAGACTAACAAAGCTATATTATTACACGTTGGAATAAAATTTTCATAATCAACCCGCTTCCTACTCATAAAGCACAACAAAATACAAAGCGTGAACAAAATTGACGATCTCTATCAACGATTGTCTGTCAGTCCGTCTATCCCACGACCTCCCAATTCGTTTGTATTTACCTACTAAATTCAATTGTGTAATGTGAGATAAGATGATCATACAACCATTAATTACTCAGGTTTTTCCTAACAAGACACATTCGATGGTAAATCCGGGATTTTTAAAACGTTTTTAAAATAACTTTTTGTTGTATAGTTCTCATAGTATCATTGTTCGGTTCACAGATAACTTAATATATTTACATATATCGTTGCTTGATTGTGTGTTTAAGTTTTTATATGATACCGGAACATGTCATGGATTATCCATAATTCTATAATTTAAGTTGTGACAAGTTAAAAAAAAGAGTTAAAACTACGTACTAACTACGTAACTATTAATCAAAGAGCGTGTAGAGCATCGACCAAATATAATAAGATTATTTAATATTTAAGAGCGAAAACTGCTTTAAATAAAGTCTTTGTATTGGCGATTGCAAGTTTCTAGAGCCGAGACGGCCCAGTGGCCATCTTTACTTGTAAGTTAAACGAAGGTTATGGATTTAAGCACCACAGAATTTTCATGTGCTTTCGTGTTTCATAATTTATCTCGTGCTCAGCGGTAAAGAACAGGAGTGGAGTATTCCAGGCTTATTACTTTACCTACTTCGTTTTATCTAGTTCTTTGAAAATGTATTTATTGTATCTGGATCCTCAAGTATATGTTCGTTTGCAGGTGGTACCCTTTAAAGAATGGAATCCTTTTTTAAACTCAACTGGACAATATTAATGTTATATGATGATGTCGATAGAAATAAAACGTTGAATACATGATACCAAATATTTGAATATCATTTCATCATTAAACAAAAGTTGTAGCGCAAAGTACCTTGCTGTGTTAATAAAGTGCCTTATTGGTAATTAAAAACAATATAGGTTTATTGTTACAAGAATAAAAACTGTTCAATAACCGTCAGCACAAGCATGCACCGTGAAGATCTGATGACCTTCGCCCGCTCCATTGTGAGCCCTCCGACCTCAGGCCTCCTCCCTACACGATTTACTAATAACCAAGTACTTAGACTCTTATACATAAAGCAGAAACAGAAAGGTTCGTGTTATTTACTAACATTTCTCGATAATCCGTAAATTAATGTTAAATGTTACTGCAAATCCAATCATTTATAACATTCCTATTTTTACTTGTTCAATTGTTTGTAAAAAAAAGAAATAATATGAAAAAATAAATCCATTCTCGTAGTTGTGACTGCTAATGGTAATTTAATAGTATAAAAAAGTGTATGTACAACATCGATTCCATTGATGGAGAAGAATAAATAACAACAAAAATGCAAACATTCATATTTTCAGTTCAGTTCAAAACAATTTAAATGACAATCGATTAAAAAATATTTTATACAATTAAAATGCTCTGTTAAATACTAAAATTATGTATGTATTTTTTTTATTGTATATGTAGGCGGACGAGCATATGGGCCACCTGATGGTAAGTGGTCACCAACGCCCATAGACAATGGCATTGTAAGAAATGTTAACAATCATCATCACCAATGCGCCACCAAACTTGGGAACTAAGATGTTATGTCCCTTGTGCCTGTAATTACACATATTAAGTACATAACATAAATATATATAATATCGAAATTACCGCTGTAAGAGGTATGTTAGGGTTTGTGAAATTTTAAAAGCGAATATGTACATAAATAAAATTGTCGTAGTTTCAATTTACAAACAAACCCTTTGTTGATTCTACTTTTCAATGAGAAATATTCCTTATCTAAAATACTTATTAAATTCGTCATGGTACCACCTCTGTGACGTAATTGTCTTTGAAAGGTCTATCGTATCGGCGTATCTTCAAACTAATATATCGTTACAACACAATAGTCAAATGGAAGGACATATGCAAATATTACGCCAATGTAACTTGAACCGTTGATAGATGAAAACAATTCACCTGAGATTGATACCAGGGGTCAAGTTTGAGAGGTGTTTCACTGAGTGAGTACATTTCGGTATAATCCGCGATGATCGCACCGGAACGGGCATTGGTAACGCTGTTTCCATTATTGTATTCAAAGGCGGTTTCATTCCGCTTTAACTTATTACTGGCAACTTTTATGATCAAGTTTTTTTCGGTTAGTAATATTAGTATCTAATAATAAATGTATTTTAATTTATTATTATAACATAATATATGGGTAATTATTTACGACGTTGAAGACATCGATATGCGATAAGGTCGCCAAAGTTGTCATAATTAGGTTGTATTCATGTTTTGTAATTTTTTGAATCTTTGTTTACACCACAATGACACTACAACAAAGTAATACAGTACAATAAAGTAAAGTAATGAGCGAAGATAAGTCTGAAAATGAAATAGTTATGAAATGAAATGACAAAAAAGTAATTCCATTAGCTATTGTCACGTGAAACTTTAAATCAATATAACGGTGGAAATAATAAATACAAAAGTTTTAATTACATATCAAAACTTTTTTTTTTTTTTATTCCATAGGAAGGCGGACGAGCATATGGGCCACCTGATGGTAAGTGGTCACCAACGCCCATAGACATTGGCGCTGTAAGAGCTGTTAACCATCTCTTACATCGCCAATGCGCCACCAACCTTGGGAACTAAGATGTTATGTCCCTTGTGCCTGTAATTACACTGGCTCACTCACCCTTCAAACCGGAACACAGCAATAACAAGTACTGCTGTTTTGCGGTAGAATATCTGATGAGTGGGTGGTACCTACCCAGACGAGCTTGTACAAAGCTCTACCACCAAGTAAACTGAAACATAAATAAGTTAAAATCATGGCCTCAATGGCAACAATGCTCTCTATTGAATCCTAACTAAAATTTTCTGGGTCTTAACAGAACTATCGCTTCGTTTATCAAATTCAAAATAGTTATTAAAAAAGCACAATTATATATTCCAATTAACTGAAGATTTATTGACGGCGGACAGTGGATACTTATTTCTGAAAATCTCATCACAATTAGATATTTATAACGACGTTGTGAAACATCCCCAAGGCTCACACCAGGAAGTGGAACAAACGCCGGACGCGGATATTAGTGAACCCGATAGCGAGTACGATGAGATCTCTTAGAAAAATTTAAAATTCTTTAAAATATACTTAAGAAATTAGTTAAGATAACAATCATTATTATTGTGTTTTTTTATACAAATAAAATCGTTGATTTGGATTTTAAATTTTAAATTGTTGTTTTCTAATTACTACTAATTCTGTAAATTTGAGATATAAGATTAGGTACTATAATATTTAAATTGGTTACCTATTAATTATTCAGGTTAAACTCTACAAAGAATCAGAATAAGACGTAACAAGTGATGAATTTAAAATATTTTAAATTTATCACATAAACTTCTAAAATTCCGTTGTTGGAAATTATTCAATAATGTATTTAAGCTGTACATATGTGCTTGCATATGAAATGAACGAGGATTTATATTTAGTTGTTAATAAAACTATACATAATTGTAAGTTCACAACACTTGTTCCTGGTAGAGGCGCACCGGAGGATGTAGCGGCCCTCGCATCTTATGCCACTGCATCTTTAGGAGTTTAAGCTTGCACACACACGAAGACATACTTTATTGTCACTATTTTTACAAAATCAAATCAATTTTATGACTCCCAGAATAATAATTACTCAAATTCTTAAATTGGTTATACTATATAGTTTACTTGAATTTTTGAATTTATTCAAAATAAAATATATGAAATGCTTGAAATCAAGAAGGGCGACAATTCTACTAAGCTATAACGATTACGATACGTCCCCGATTCGATTCCGATCCAACTTTGACTACTCTATATTTATTCGGATCTGAGGCCCTAGCCAAGTTGACATTCTACAATCGTAAACGCTAATAGAAAACTAAACAAATATATGAGAATGACATCTCTCAACGATAAGTCACGTGGTAATGACCACATACATTTGTTTAGTTTTCTATAGCGTTTACAATTGTAGAATGTCAACTTGGCTAGGGCCTCTGAACCGAACTAATATGATGGTATGATACACCTTATGTCAAAACCAAATTTAATTGTTAACTTTTATGCCAATAGTCTGGAAATAATAGGAAAACGTATAAACGGCAACGATCACGGTTCGATTAGATTGGGATAAAGTGGTAATTTGTTAGTAGAATTCGTGCCCAGTAGTCGTAATAGATATTAGTAACTAAAAATTTCGATATATTGAGCTACGGTTACAATTTATACCTTTCCACTACCAATATATTAGAAGAAAAAATAAGAAAATCCTACTACAACTTGAAAATCTTAATTCAACACACCAAAATTATTATTTTTTTAAATAAATTTATAGCTTTATTTTTAATAAAAAAATTAAAACCGCTGCCACTGGTTCGCGTACCTTGTATTAATAACAATGATGTCCGGTTATTTTCGCGCGGTATAACTTCGTTGAACGCTCAATTTTAGCGCCATATATAAGGCGGGTTTGTTTTTTATCTCCATAGTCGAACCCTAAGCGTGTACACTTAAACACAGTGAGGTGATGAGAATATTGTGCCAAAATGTCCTGGACATTGTATAGTGTTTGCGTTCTGTGTGTGTGCTCGATAGTACGGACTCAAGTTATTCCGAGCAAGTCTAGAGCAAGCGATGGTGATTTCAATAACGTTAACACAGATGGATCATTTGACTTTGGGTAATTATTATTTTCATTTCTTTTTAACATTTAATAAGACGTAACGAATACGACGCGAAAAAGACATCGTAGTAATCGAAAAACTATTTGTTCGATTTTTTTTTAAATAGGCATTGAACATTTTAACGTGAATATAAAGTGATGAAATACACTTACAAATAGCTTAGTGAGATGAGTAAAAATATCGGTAAACATATATTAATATTTAGTTCTAACTTTTAACTATTTTCTACAAAACGTAGTAGTATTATGCTTTTTGTAAACATCAAATTAGTTCATTGCATTCTTAGAAGTTATCTGACATCTTTTAAACTATAATTAGAAGATAATAATTCAGATCATATCTTCAAGTCATTGTTATTTTACAAAAACGTAATTGTGATGTAAAAAATATGCGAAGAACTTGATCTAATCTTAAATATCTTAACGCTTAATATTCCAACTGATATTAATAGTTAGATATTTTCTGTCCGTAATCTTTAGTCTTAAATCAAATTGAAAGTATGCAATCAAATAGTTTTATTTAATTTCTCTTCTAATAAAAAAATATTTTTTTACAATTGCGACTTATTTATTCTATATGAATATATATAATAATTTTAATACATTTCATTAGCGAAAAAAATATATATTTATATTTCCTAAATTTGAAATAAGCTCGGCCAAATTTGTACTGTAGCTTGTCTTGATATTTTTCTAAATTTGGATAATATTAAGTATATTTAAATTAATATATTATTATAAATATTTATGTATGTAACTGCTAAATTAGATATACATAGGCCGTTTATTTTTCATCTTTTTTAAAAGATGAGAGCAATTAAAATCTTGTATAATAAATAATTTTAACGTTCTACTTATTTAGATATGCAAATAAAGATCGTGGAGGCAGCTACCACTTAGCTCATGGAAATGCAAATAAGGTGGTCGGAGGTAGGTTCGGATCGAGGGAGCCCGGAACTGACGAAGTTAAAGAAACTATATACACTGCTGGACCTCGAGGGTGAGTTGAAATTACTTTAAAAGGGTAGTTATATCAATAATATATAGTATAAATAAATGTAATTAACGACAAATAGTCTAACCTTATTTTGAGATTTTATGAATAGTATATAACGAATTATTTATTATATATTTATCACATTCTTAAATTTCCGAAATATTCTTTAGATTTCGAGCGAAAGGACCAAATGTGCACCGAAAAATCGATCTGGACCAGCGACCGCGAGGACCTATTGGTAATAAAGACGATCCCTACTTCGACCCTAACGAAGACCCAAGCTACTCTTTCAAACAAGACACACGGACCTACTCTAAAAATGAAAACGCTGACAGTCGGGGTGATGTTAAAGGTAGGTGCTTGTAGTCGGATATATGAATAAATAATAATAGGTTAAGTACTAATTATAATTATAAATTATAATACAGTGTGATCTATGCACTATGTATACAATCATATATACATCATTCTGTAAAATCATTTTTATTCTCCCGTTCTCTTGATAAAGCTAAGCGATGAGATTTTGCGCGACACGTTAATTAAGCGAATATTGGTAACGTATCACTGCGTGCTATGATGGCAGATCTATGGTGAAACAATTTATATGATCAAATTATTTATTAGCGTCATATTATATTTAAAACTTAAACATAATTAAAGTACGAATAGAGTGTAGACTTATTGCTATTTTTAGATACCTCAAAAAGATTATTTTTTAAACAAGTATATTCTCCAATCTGCATGCACGTCCTAGCACGACCAAACGTGTGTGCAAAATTAGAGCCAATCAGTTTAATCAATCTTTACATGTATAACAACGAATATCAATTTTAATTGAGCTAAACGATTTATCTCATCCATTTTTAGAGGTTAGATAAAATAAAATCGGTCAAAAAGAGGTTTGTAAAAACAAAATCTACTGAAACATGCATTAAACGTCATGGACGGTAAAGCTATAATAATGTTCTCCACAGGACACTATTCGTTTGTGGACGACATCGGCGAGCGACACGACGTATCCTACATCGCTGGAAAGGACACAGGGTTCCATGTATCATCAGCTCATCCTGACGCTCCTAACCTCATCGGATCACCCTTTCATCGCGCACCACTAGTAAGAGGAGAGAGCACGTCTAGAGGTCGAACTGCTGTGCAAAGAGGATTGGATGGTTCTTACAGGTATAAGTGGTTAAACAAAAATCTGTAAGACGCATAACTTCTTGATATCCTGTCGAAATAATTCCCAATTTAAACAAGATTGTTATGTAAATCACAAACAAAAGAGGAGAATATTAAATCAATTTATTACTTTTTAATCTGTGATTCTATGGTATTAATGTGTTATAGATTTATATCTGCGGGCCCTGATCAAAGACGAACGGAGAGTAGTGACTCGCACGGTAACGTCAGAGGATCCTACACGTTTTTGGATGACAAAGGTGTTCAAAGGTATAGAGATAACCATAGTATAGCTAAAAAATAATTAAAGTTAACTTCTTCAGGCGAGTAGCTGTAATTTAAGAATTAATTTAAATCATTTTTTCTTGTTAAACAGAACGGTACACTATATAGCTGGACCAGGAATTGGATATCGCATCGTGAAGAATAGCAACGATCCCTTCATTCCCTCTTATTTCCCCACCTTGCCAAGTGCATATGATCCAGCATTCAACGCAGGCGGCAGTTCTGGGTCAGCGCCCTACACTCCAAACGACGAAAGCAGTGATGACGTATTCAAAGGTAATGAGCGGCCATATTGGATTTTTTAAAATATGTAACGTTAAAATAGGTTTCAGTACAGTACTTTAAATGATACCGGACTTTTAAAATAATATCGTACCTTGTTTCTAATCTATTGAGATGTACTATTTACTTTAGGTCCGGATGGTACAGCTGCATCAGGGCACGTCAAACCACCTCCTTTTGCTACTCCCGACAACGACAGGCCCAGCAAGCCAGTGACCTCCACTCCTGTTATCGGAAATTCTGAAGAGGATTCTGTTGGAGAAAGCTATGGTCAAGCACCGCCTTATGTGCCGGATACTGGAAGTGAGGACTTGCCCGAAGTGGGCTACGTTGACGAGGACGCTTCTAGTTTTGCTGGCCCCAAGCCAACTCCTGGACCAGGTGATGCATAGCACGGATGATGGCAAGTGATTGACGTTAGTGATCTTGTTGAAACCCGAAAATTCATTTTTCATCAACTTTTGCACGGAACACTCGTGGCTGATGAAGATTGCTTATTGCTTCTGTTTAACGTACGTCTACCGTCTTTTTCTCTGAGAGGACGATTGATGAATTTACGTTTTTAAAAATAATGTGCCATTTATTTAAAAATAAACAAGATCACAATAATCAATCGAATTGCACAGAACGGTTGGAGAGAGCACTAATTTGGAATGACTTATAAGAAATTGCTTGTTCGCAATAAATATTGTACACTATCAAACTGGTTTTTATTACACCAACACCTTTCGGCACCAAAGCACAGTGATGGAGCGCACAAAGAACTTAGTAATAATTACAACTTGCAGGCAAACCATGGCGTCCCACCAGCAAACCTTATAGGCCGACGAAGAAACCTTACGTACCGCTTAAACCTACCCAAGGAACGAATAGTATACACGATGATTACGAAGTTGACGATGACGATAACAGTAAACCCGAATTCGCGATAGGATTTAATATACATCACACAAAACCTGGCACGACCATTATTAGGAATATAGGGGAGGATTACTTTGGCATACCACCCGGCGTGTCGGTCAGGGCTCATGTGCAAAGTATTGACTTATACCCGTTTGGTTCGAAACCAATTTCACCTTCTGAAGCTTTGGAAAATGATAAAACATAATTTCTAAATAAAAGAATCACTTCAATTAAAATTTTCACAAAGTATTAGATTTAAAAAATGTTATACATAAAATTAAACTTCTAAATTATCCAGTGAATAAATATATTATACATTCCATTGCGTTTAATTTAATAAAAAAAACATGTTGTATTTTTTATAAATTTATTCGAACACGACTGTAAATTTAACAAAATGCAAAATAGTAACTATTACAAGGAGTCTGGCTGTTATTATATACCTATAGTGCGTAACGTTTTCACATCGTTCTCCCGTATGTCACTTCACCAACAACGATTTATAACTCGGGGTCTCAATTATAAAAATATAATTATGACAGCTTCTGAGTTCTGACTATAACCAATAAATATAATACGAAATCAGAATTATCAATTGAATCTATTTGAAGAAGATATAATAAGGGTTGTCACGTGGTACCCTAATATATGCTTTTGTTTCATTTGTAAATATATAATTAAAGAAAAATTTACACCATGTACGTTATTTTTGTTACATACGCTATTTTATATACATAACAAAATTGTTCAAACATATATTATTATCGTAAACAACTATTTTAATAAGCTGACATGATATATATTTGTATCAATTGAGACATTTTAAAAGTTATAATAAAGTTAACACAAAATTAACTGGAAGGTTAGTTTGGCAATTTTTATTAGTGAATAAAGAAGAAAGTTAGTACGTGGTTAAACTATTACGTCTATATATATAGTATATAATTAAATACCTAACTACATGCAAGATTGAACAAACAGTGTCTAGCTTCGGTGTGATTGATTATACATATATATTTTATTACAATTTGCTTAAACAAGTCACTTTGATGTTGTGTTACATTCTCGTTTGAGAATTAAGCTGCTTCACAGCGTTGTGCGTATTTTAAAATATATATAAATATAGTTACGGGGTATAAATATAGAAGAATGTTGGCAGTTTTTTTATATAGAAAAACAACGCGCAGCTAAAAATTTTCGATCTCGGAAGCGTCTTAAACGAGAATATATCCATCGAAAATAAATCGAAAAATAAACCTAATATTGTTTCATTCAGTAATACTTAACAAATTAACTAATCTTAATGTACGAATAAATAAGTAAATACAGATAATAAATATTTGATTTTGTAGCAATAAATTATAGATTATTTTAAGACGGCTCGTTTTAGAATACAAACAATCAACTAACATCGATATCTCAAAAATATATATAATTACACAAATCTGAAAGGATAATTTACAAAAATGATCATTATTTCAACCTTTCGTAAATAACAAATTCGCGCGAACAGAAGCTTTGCTCCAACTACTCCGACTCCGACTATAGCTATGTATATAAAATTTTTATATTAATAGAAAAACATTTGAGAAGATTCTAGAAGGCAAATCCGCAAATCACAAGAGAAAGCGTCAAGTCGATTATCTTGCAATATATTATATAAAATTTAATATCTTATACATTCTTAGGATACTAAGGATTTATTCAGAAAAAGAAAATATTTTCATGGCCATGGTTACATACAAAATAATAAAAACGAAATATGAGCTGACAAACAGAAAACCTTTACCCCTCCGGAACATTACCCCTATAGTCTATTCACATCACAATGGGAGTAGATAAAAATAAATCGACAAAAAAATTTAATAGTTTCGAAAATAATACAAAAGTTAGTCATTCGTCTCTGAACGTTCGTATGATGTTATTATTCGATTTTATCAAGCTTTCTTTTACGAGTCTTGTTTAATTAAACGGACTGTGATTGAAACTGATTTTGTATTTACGAGTTTTTGTTTTTGTTTAATATCTTTTGTTTCGCCTTCAAAACGGACTAAGCTGATTGAACGTTATTATTTCAATTTAATCTCTTTTAAAAAGATTAGAGTACGTTGTTATTTTTAATTACATATATTTAAAAAAAAAATTAATGTTAATTAATATTTTCAATATTATTTATTTAAAGTTGACAGTCATTTTGGCTAAACCTTATAAAATTTTAAAGTAAGAGTTTTGCATTGAGATCTCAAAAATGGAATCAGATTAAAAAAATTTAAATTTTATTTTACCTGCAATCTATATAACGTATATCACATAACGTGTGATAGTGATAGTTTTTTTATATAAATATTAAAAATGGTCATTAATATAATATATCAATTAATTGTATTTTATATAAATAGTTCTTCTAATTATAAATACATTGCTATAAATATAAACTTCTATCAGAAATAAGCAATACAGTATTAAACTATTATCACAACATAAATATATTTTTAATTTAAACGTAGAAACCAACTTAAAGTTTTAACATATAAAATTATTAAAGCCTATAATTAAATATTGCAAGATAACCGACATTTTAATAATAAAGTGTGCGTGCTTATAACTATACTTTTGAAGGATATATACAAATATTATACTAGACCGTAAATTCAAGGCCATTAAACTTAATTTAGAGTGTAGATACAGTAGTAGTTATTACATAACAATATTAAGAAAATTTATCTTAAGAGTATATTTATACATATAGATAATATATGAAGAATTGGACAGTGCAATATTTATCCAAATAATATATTTTTTCTACAGAAATTTAAGAATGAACTTCAAATTTTTTTGTTATTTCGATTATTATTTATTTCTGAAATCATTTCCTTGTTAAAGCAGAAACGATGATTTTTTTTTATTGTTTAAACCATAGACGGTCGTTCTTTTTTAAACCGACTGTATTGGGTTTTTCACAATTATTTCACAGCCCTCATTACTCTTACGGCTCGTTTTTTTTATTTAATTCTACATTACCAAGCGTACATATTTTATGATTTATTATCATTAAGCTTAATTAGCGTTTTTATATTTTTTAATTCTTAAAATCTGCTCTTTTCCAAACAGATTAAAAATCTTATTTTGGTCGAATTATTCAGTTTCATTCAATTTTTTAATGTTTTGTTAAATTCTTAATAAAATTGTGTTAGTTATTTAGACATGTTAGTCACAAAATATAAAAATACATTTGAATAATTCATTTAATAAAAGACAAATCAACTCTTGACATTTCACATAATATGTATATTTAATTAACTTATATAAACTATGTAATTAAAGCAATAATATGAAATTCGAGAAAAAACACATTTATTTTATTTGTGCATTTAATTAAATAACAATTAAAATATTTGATTTATGTTTGATTACTTCAAATCTTTTTACTGGTTAGTCGTCACACTAAAAACAATTTTTTAATAAAATTTCAGGGCAAGCCAAAAGGAACACAAGGTTTAAATGATTTCTATATAGACTAGAATTACTATTAGGAAATACGTCGATAAAAAATGAGTAAAAAGGTCAAATAAAAAATGTCCAATAATTATAAGTAAATAAAATAATGATTAAAGTTTATAATTTCAATGTCTTCATTTAAAATATTTTTATAACAAGAGAAATAATTTGTATTTTTTAATGTTGCAAAGCGGCAAAGTTTTGCATGTCTTAAATCTACTTTTGTGAACGTCATATTGGCACAGACTTATATTTTTTTATCTGTTAATTTACTAAAAAGTTTAATAGGTCTTAAAATTTATAGGAAACAATAATTCTGAGCACGATTAAAACACTAACAAATAATATAATTTATTCTAAGTAAATTTATCTAAAGATATCGTTTTGTTTTTTTTTGTTTTTAGTGGCATAAGATTAAATAATAAATTTGCTAATCTGTCATACATACACATTGCTCCTTTAATATGTCAGGTAAAAATAGACAAACATTAACAAATGATTAACAACATTTTTTTAAAGGCATAATCAAGCGAATTTGTCATATATTTTTAATAACTTTTAAATTTTTGCCATTTTTCAAGTAATCTGACAAAGGCTATAATTTGAGAAATTTTGAAAATAGAAAGATGCAACAAATAGGATCTTACTAAAATAAATATAGAATAATACAGATAGGGTTATATATACCTTTCTTAATATTTATGGTAAATAAGTTAATCTATTGAATTGCGTTTCAAAAAGAAATATAGAATAAGATCTAAATCCGCTTGAACATCAAATTTACTAACATAAATAAATATTTGTAATGCAAACAATTTAAAGATAAACCGTTATTAGTTATAACATTACCTTCTTAGGATATTCCTTAACAACAATTACAGGAAAATGTACCTTAATTATCTCTTCTATTGAACTATATGTACTATATATTGATAAGTCTTGATATTTACTTTTTTTTTCAAATTGTGCTAGTTCTTCATTTAATTAAAATAACATTCTATTATTTTCTACTTACACAGGATTAGCACTGAACTCCGATTTCGAATAGACACTAAAATAGTTATGATACTTCAAAGTCAGGATCAGTAAAATGTTTTCAGAAGTTATTTGGATTGAACTAAGTTAAAATTATGTTAAGTGACTATTTATGCTAAGTGACTAGATTTTCGGCTGTTAGGACTTACGTTTATTATTACTATTTCCCGCTTTGTAAACTTATGACGATAAATATTTCTGTTTAAATAATATATTTTAAAATAAAAAAAAATATTGACTATTTTAAACTACGAGGACATCTTCTCTTATTAATTATTTTCAGTTATATTTTAAAATATAAAACGTACGAACGCGTACTTGACGCCGCGTGTGTTATAAAATTATAAATTATATTTTACAAAATGTTACTAAAACCAGTCTTTATAGGAACAACATAGTTCAGAGTTCTGTGCTAATCCAATACAAGTACGATATAGTTCAACGTTCGAACTTAAAATGCATCGGTCAAAATAGAATCAACAAGCTCTACCTAAAAGGTCATACAACGATTAAAACAACCTGTATTACGTAATTTTCATCTTCTTAGTCGTCTCCTCTAGCATGTCTTTTATTTTGGTCAAAGGTGATCGTTTAATGTCTTCGATCTTGTATGTGTCTGATGGAGGCAAATGGATATGCAATGGATCACGGAGACGCGCCAGGTCCTTTTGTAACTTATCCATCTGAAATTACAATATCTTATATGAAAATATATTCAAATACCTCTTAAGTGGTTTTTTTTTATCAATTTTATGCAGGCAACAAAATAAAACAGACCGCCTGACTTGATTTGTATGTAAGCCCATAGTGATAATGGTAGTTTTCTATACCACCAGTAGACATTAAATTATAAACAGTATAATGCAATAAATTATTAACCGAAATTTTAAGTTCAGATTTATATTTTTAAATAATGAATAATTTCAAGGAATAAATAATAATTAATTAATATCCAATTGTTTACACAGGCTAAAGTAAAATACTAACACAAAACAAATAATCACACTCCAGTAAAGCGATAAGCTTTTAACTTTTTTACTAAAGGTATCTTCTAACGAAGTAATTAGTTACAAAAAAGTCTCTTACCTCATCTTTCAAATTGTTATACTGGCCAATATCAAGTCCGATCTTTTTCGCCTTCTTGTGCAAAGTAATAAGGTGCTGTCTATCTTTTACATCCGGCAAAATGTATTCCTGTAAAAAGTTACCGATATTACGTAATTTTTTTAAACATATTTGACAAAATTACATTTAAAACCTCTTTAGTAAAAAATATTTTAAAAAAAATTCTGAAATTGTGTACCTGTTTAGTAAGCACGAAGTACGCGTATGCAGCCATTGCTGTGCCATACGTTACGAAGTACGTCACAGGTTCCATTATGTCCCAAGAGTACTCCCACCAGGTAAGCCTCGCTAAAACTCCAAATTGCACACCCATTAAACCAAGACCCACCCAGGTCAAAGCAGATGTGCGTCGAGTTGTCTCCATTTCAAGAGTCATGCGTTTCTGAAAAATTATATGATATAATTAGCAGAAGATTAAGAAAAAAATATATTAAAATATTTAACTATGATTTATAATATGCAATTTATCAAACAGAATATATAGCTTTCTGTGAAGGAGTAATTAAAATGAAAAATTAGCAGATTTTTTAGATTACTAGGCACATTAATTAACCATCTTTATTCAGTGGAATAATCTGTGAACAATAATAAATCAAACAATAGAACATAACATCTATGCAAGTGTAAGATAATTACACCAATCTAAGATTAGGTTGCAGATTTATAACTGTTATAAGAGCCAATACGTTTTACAAATTAAGACATTTTAATTGAGGAAATTTACGGTTATGTCCTCCAAGCTGCTGAGTCTAATCTATATGATAATGTAGTCCACGCTGTCGACACAAAACAACTCTCCATCTACTAATGCATTCACAGATACTTTTGTTGTTCCTAAAATATACTTCATAATTTAGCGTCATATTGAATATTTGGTGGTTGCGTTTTGTTTATAGTTCAAAACTCCGACGTGGATTATATTTCTATTAAAGTCATATGTTTATATTAAAAATAAAATAATAATGTATCTAAATATGTTATGTCGTTCACAAAATATTGCCATTCTTTTCATTAATTATTATTTACTATGGCGCGACTTATATTCATACAAAAAAAAATAGCCCTCATTGTATGTTACCTCTTCAAGCGGCTGTAGTTCAGCAGATAATTTTTCGAGCTGCGACCGTAGTTCTCTTTCCTTACGAATCTGGTGTTCACGCACATTCAGCGCTTCATACAACTGATTGACGAGGTTACGTACGTCGCTCAATCTGGTGATCTCTTCGGTGCTCAGGCGCTCCTGTAACAAATATGAATAAGAATCGGTGTTAAATTTTTTTATTTCAATTTTCTTATCAATAACAAAGGCACCTACCTGTCATTTTTAAATGAACTATTTAATATTATTTAGCAATGTAGTGAAAGCTAAAACAATTTTTTTTTTGTTTAAATTTTGTATTTAGTTTATTCATAAGCTGATATAACATCTCATTTGTTTTATTAATGATGTTAATACCGTCGATCGAAGTCATTAGTCAGTTGGTCACATCTAAGACAATACAATATTTTAACGTCTACATCAATATATTAGCAGCTCGGGCAGAAAATTTACACGTATTTGGCCGGTCGCCAGATTAGTTAGAGACAAATAACTTCCATTCAGTTAGAACGTAGGTAAAATAAATTATTTAGCTTTTGTATAAAGTCTGCTGGATAATTCGTATATTTTGACTTTTTGACCTAGAGTACCGAGGTAGAGTTGGGTCTTTCTTGGCTTATTGTAGAAGTTTTCTTTTCAACAGTACGTAGGTACACCGCAACTATCAAACTGTTTTATTGAAATATATAAATTACATTTATACTCAAGATTACGTTAACTTTAGTTAATCGTCGTTTGTGATAAGTAACAGAAACACGAACTGCGCTCAAAGCTTAAGACTGATATGCACTTTACTAGTTGGCGTGAAGTTTTAACGTCTCAAACTAAGTTATACGAGTTCGAGTTGAAACTATAAAATACCTTTAAATTCTGCATTGTCAACGACATCGTGAGACCGCTCTGCATCACGTTTTGCAATGTTGAGGAAATTCACAAGATATTCTATCTGATCTCTAAGAACCGCAGAACTAGCAATAACTTACTATTCAGTAAGTTAATGGATTTTGCTATGCGGAGAATAACCACGACTATTTCCTTGTCAAGTTTTATTGTGGCTATTTTCTCTATCTTATTAGGTTCTCTAAGGCGTTCTATTTGAGGAACTGGTCAACCAATACGTGGACCAGAATTTATTTGGAAGCGTATGTTTTTACTTCACTTTATTTTCTACATCATCCAACAAGAGATGAATCCTAAATACAAACTTATCACATGAAAAACACTGTATACCCTGTTTTAACCTTCGATTAAGCTCCAGGTGTATCGTAGATAAAATGTTATACTACAGGCTTTTAATATAAGAAACAAGAAATACTCATGACAAATAACCGTTGAAACAGTCACAGTCATAGGTTATTAAATAATGTCAATTAAATAAAGTTAAGTCTGATCACTTCGATTGCAAAAATATTATTTGACACTACTATACATAATAAAAATTAAACGTTTCAAAATATACATAAAAACAGCATTAAGTATAAAATATGCTTATATTTTAAAGAGATTGCTTCAGACGCATAGAAGGAAAAGGAAAAGTTGAATATAGGCATAATAGATTAACATCTTTCTGCTTTAATAATAATAATGAAGAAAAGTAAAATTTATTATTTTGAATGGTTGGGGTTCTTTCTACCTAGCGAATATTCGCAATAAAATTCCAATAGCTAGATCTATATTTTCAATCAGTTTGCTCAAAAATTAGATTAGTTTCATTATTTCGAAAGCGAATATAGAAGAATATAATAACATTTTGAAAAAGTAACAACAAAACATGTCGTTTTTTTTAGGGGATCTTTTATACTTGCCTTCGTGCAAGCTCGTCTGGGTAGGTACCATCCTATATATAGATATTCTACCGCATAACAGCAGTACTTGTTGTGTTACGGTTTGGAGGGTGAGTGAGACAGGTTACTTACAGACACAAGGGACATAACAATATGATCGTCCGCCTACCTATCCTATAAAAAAAGTAATAAGTAATTTTAAACTTTAAATTAATAATTGACGGATCCGTAATTAACTTTAATTATTTAATTGCTTTACATAAATATTATCTTAAGGTGAATCTGGAAAAGTTTGAAATGACCTCTTACGGAAATTTCTTAGTAAGAAGTTATATTAAGTTGGAAACGTAATATCGTTTCAGTAATTGTAGTTCCGAACGATGTTTTATGAACTACTAAATTTGTTTTCAACGTTTTGCATCAAACTTTGCTGATTTAAAAGTTTATAAAAAGCAAGCTGCCTTTTAGCCAAAAGGGCAGTCTACATGTACCTGTTTCATGTACGATATACGCCACGTTAGCAATGTGTGAGTGGTTTTTTTTGTTCACTTTATTTCTTAATCTACTTCACTATCAAATAATATAAATAAAAAAATACATAATTAATAATTATACATATGTAATTATTTGTATCTTTGTACATATCGGTGGTAGGCCCGTCGAGGCTACTAACTGGTGACGGTGATATTTAAAGTGGACAAGGAAGATATTGGCACGCGTGTTGGCCATTAACGGGAAATTACCGGCTTATATTTTTTACAGCGCCAATCTCTATAGACGAAGGTAACGTACGATCATCTGATGCTATTGTATATGAAAATTACAATGTTGCATAAACTGTTTTCACTATAAATCTACACAGTGAGTTAATTTAGTGCGAATTTAATAAATCTCTGTTTCCTACAAACAAGCATTAAGTTCGTAGAGTTTGAGTTGAAGATACTTACCGTCCGCGATCCTCTTACTCTTACATTTGTAAGGTGACTTACCTACATGTCAGATCATGTGACTGCTTGCTGAAATTACCTTTCAGTTAAGTTATCTTTCAAGCCAATAACACTTGGATTACTTCTGTCAAGAGATAGTAACATAATTACGAAAATGTAATCATTTCAAGTTTAACGATTATATAATTATTTTATATTTTCATTAAAAACCTTAACAGTGCATTTAAATATTAAAAAATTAATTGATTGTTATATCTCGTAACGAGCCAATCAATTTAATATGACACAAGATGCACTGCGAAATGTTATTGACATGCATGAATTTTCTAATTTTTCCCACAAAATTAGGTATCAGTCAAAATCAGAAATCGTTCATTCATGCTATACGCACATGATTGAGTCACGTACTCTAGCTGTGTACGCGTAATGAATTTCTTCTTCATTCAATAATTTCGGAAAAAATAGATTTCGACAGACAAACACTAGACTTAGTCTGTGTCTGATTTTTCAATTAATAATAAGACTGTGACTCAAGCTATTATTTTTATCGAGTTGGATCCATGCCAAAGCAAAAGCTCAACGTTCATTGAAAGTGAGAATAAAAATACGACTGAAAATAAATTAAATTTGTAATTATTCGGTATCGCACCACCAGCGATTTTGGGGCTGTTATTTTTACAGGCGAGTTATGCCTTCCAAACGTCATAACTGGTATTATTATGACGGCGCATGAATTTTTAATTAAAAAAAAAAGTGAAATTTGTCGAGTTTTTGTGGATTTCCGACGACTTTAGCTGATAAACGATAAATTGGACCTGAATAATTACACATCAAAATCTAGTTCGGGGTACCCGAATAACTACACATAAAATTCTAGGGCAAAGTCTTGTAGGTTAGGTTATGTTAGGTTACTTTTAAAGCCCATCGGAACCGAATCGGCCCATTCACTAGCCTAAGACAAAGTATCATTTAGATGATAATTCTCATCCCCCCAAATCAAATCTTATATTATATACATAATGAAATATGTTCTAACGTTTCAAAATAAAATACATTGTTATTTCATTTTAGCCGGAAAATCTAAAATCCTTTGTCTTCGATTCTTGTTATTATATTGACCTATTTAACTGGAGCTGTCGCTGAAACATTAAGTTTAAATCAATAGAAAATTTGCTCGCCTAAAATGGTTTGATATTTTCTTGAACTTATTTTTGTTAAACTGTTTTTTACGATGTTAGAGATTTTTAATAATATGTTAGTATACTTTGGAGTCTTTATAATGAACATTTTTATTTTATTTATAATAGATAGGACTGTCAAATGGGTCACCTGATTGTTAGTGGTCACCAACGCATCATCATCATTGGGGCTGTTAATATTTCTTAAACCATGTCTATGTCACTCCGTACATTGTTAATCTAATAGAACTCTCCAGAACACAACAAATAGGTTTTCAAGTTTTCTTATATATTTATTACATGAATATTATTATTTTAAAAATGCTATGTTATGTCTTTCAATGTCGCAACTTGCAGCCATTACCTTAATTTTAAATTAAAAGCAGTTGAATGTTCGCGTGACGCCTAATCGTTTAGATGACAGAAAACTGACGGGTTTGCCGTAAAATGTTAACTATTTCTTAACATTTAAAGCAGAAAGAACGTTATTTTTTATTTCTATTGCCTTTAAATCGTTATTTTAAACTATCTAGCGTCTCCTCTTCTCCCGCTTTAAATGAAAATGTTTGAAAAGTAACGATTATTTTAAAATATATTTTCCATATCGTGTCAAAAATAAAGCTTCAAAGAATAAGTGATAGTGATAAATGAGATCGCCCCGACCCCGAACAAAAGTGCTCCGAGCTGGAGCACATGCCATTGTTCTCTGACAAATTCGAATGGGAGAAAAAAAGATTTTCATTGTGGGATTTTATACGCCTTACACATTAGATATTGTAAACTCGACGCTGCTATGTATTCGATTTTTAAAACATGAGAAAATACATAAAATTCTTATTTTGAAGGAGATAAAATTATATATATTTTTATAAATCACATATGTATCTATTCTATTTAGATATTTATTTTAATATAACTAGATACGAGTGCAACGCGTGGCTAAAGTAATAGCTTGTAAATCTCCAACTGATGGGCAAAAAGCTCTAAATTTTAAAAATTTAGATCTTTAAATTATTTATAACAATTTAATACCAAAATTAACAAAAAGAGAAAACCAGGTTCCTTTTTATACACACCAATACTTTGATCATTTATCGAGTTTCACTTTTTAAGACACAACGTTCGTCGAATGACGAAAACATTATAACAATCTATCATTCCTTACAAATTAAATCAGTCACTTCCGCTCACTCGTTAAACTCGACTGTAGTCTGTAATGTCACCAAGGTAAAATATATATATATATATATGGTATATATACATATATACCATTTATAAGCCAAACGCCGCATGCAACTGTCAGATTATTTTTTATTTTGATAACGTGTGTTCGACAGATAGCGTGCGGTCAGGAATCAATTTGGCTTTTGCTTCGAAATCTTTTTTTAACATTTTTAGGCTTAAAAACAGAATATGAACTGTAACATGAAACATGAAAAATGTACAGGCAACTCTAAGTGTAGGAATAAAAATGTTGTTTAATGAACAAATTATATATATATATCGTTATATATATATATTTATATATCGTTAATTGACAGATCTACGACGATTTATGTTTAATATAACTATTACAAACTAAAATAAAGAACGGGTAGTAAATTATTCCGGTACGACCGGTACGATAATAAAAACATAACTGCTTTTGTATGAATAACAGTGAAAAAAATTTAAGACATAAGAACCCATTTGTAACCGTATTTTTTAAAGAATACTAGCAATACCTGTTTCGAAGGATACATACTTGATTCATACGTATTTTCCATTCGAAATAAACATCAAAATTGTTATAAGACAATAGCCACAGAAGTTAGGATCAATCCTTGACAAGTCCTGAGCCATGTATCACTGAGCCAGTTAAACTAAGATTTAGGCGACCTTCTGCTATTTGCCGCTGTGACGTCACTTAAGTGGTAATGACAACACACTTACAAAGTTTATATTTGTTATAACAAGAGAGTTAATATTCGTCTATACATATCTGTTATGTATATGTTTGTTATAGTCTGGACTCTGGTTATTCCCGTGGAGAACATACGTCATACTGCATTGATGTTTCATTCAATCCCGTTATATATAACAAATGTATAACAATATGAGACATAATCAGATATACGATTAAATTAAATAATTGGAAATTGCATATTTTCATAATTGCAACACCAGTTACTCAGATATGATAAGCAAAGCAAATAAGGCACGTAACCCAAAATGCAGATCTAAGTCTGGCCGTGGTGTATGTTTTAATGTCATATAATATAATTTCTCTAACTGTGAATGAAATATAATAACACATCCACGAATATACTAGAATTTCTAGGTATTCTTTATATAAAATATATATATTATTAAGATACAAAGAACGAGATTAACTTTTAGTTCATACATGCCTTTGTCTAACATTTTCATAGAGATTACATACCTACTACTATTCTACTATTTTACCAGGTATATAAAATGAATCTTTGTCTGTATGTCCTTTATAGAATCGTAAACTATCCATTTGATCATGTCATGATCTTCGGTTTTGTGCCTGAGCCCACAAAGGTTTCTGAGTTGGTACGACCAATCTTCGACAGATGGCGCCACTATGATAGAGATCCAATGAATTTCATTTATTGCCGTGATTTTTAATTATTATATTTTTATGAATTATACGCGGGTGAAACCGTGGGGCAAAGCTAGTAGACATATATATATATAATACTATTACTATAGTTGTTTTAGGAACCTATTCTATTTAATTATAATTCCCCGCAGAAGTCAAAAATGTATTGCAGCGACCTTGTTTAGGCGGAATCAGGTCACAAATTACGTTAGAGCTTAATAGCTTAATAGCCGTGCACAGCTTTGAAATGCTCTCTCTTTGTTCGAATGCATTTTAATTACATCTGAGGGTATTTGGCAGTTTCAGAATCTACTTTTTGTTGTTTTCCGCCAGTTTGTTTTGACCCAACTTTAAATGTGTTTTATGTATAATGAATTAGATATAAAAATAATCGACGAGAAAATTCATAGCAGCATAATATAAAGCCTTTGGTCCATGTGATTATAAAAATGAAGGAAAAGAGTGTTGGTATATACTTCTACAAACATATGTGCACTGCAATATCGCCTGCGTAATGGACTAGTCCTTTAGATGAGCCGTCGTAGCCATAATTAAGGCGGACAATTATAATTTCTTGATTAAAGAAAAAAACAGTTTTTCCTTTTTTTAACTTTCTGGTTTTTTTATTATACATTTCTCGCTAACGGACGAAATTTGATTCCCCCTAAGTGTCCGTTATAGGGAAGTTTATACGTAATATAAAGTGACCACTTGAATGGTTACAACTTCGGTTAAGTTTTGAAATTTCTCGGTGTAAATTAAAGATGTTATCTAAGCTGTAATAGCTGGGAATAGAACACGGATTTAAAGACGGGCGTTTAAATCCGGCGAAGCACGGCTAATTTTAAAAAGTAACGATATTCTCAGACTAATTACGTAATATCATTCACTCACTCACTTATTATCACGTATCTAGAGCAATAAAGGTTACGTTAGTTCTTGCATTCCTATTGTTAGATATCTATTGGAAGGGCTTTGTGCAAGCTCGCCTGGGTAGGTACCACCCACTCATCAGATATTCTACCGCAAAACAGCAGTACTTGGTACTGTTGTGTTCCGGTTTGAAGGGTGAGTTAGCCGGTGTGATTACAGGCACTAGGGACATAACCTCTACGTTCCCAAGGTTGGTGGCGTATTGGCGATGGTTAACACCTCTTACAAATGCCAATGTCTATCCCATATGTTAGTCCGCCTCCCAATGTTATAAAAAAAGAATTATTTTTATAGAAATGAACTCACAACCGAATAATCCGGGAAAGATTAACAATTTGAATGGATAATAAACATTTTTAGAACCATATTAGTGATAACATCATATCGTGGATAAAAAATATTTCATAGTAGAAGTATACATTGACCTGATGCACTCGCAATCCCAGTTTTATTAAAACTCACCTGGTTCTTACGCGATAAATGAACGGAAAAATCTATACTTATACTCTATCCTGACACTATCAAAGCACAGACAAGATTACCGGAGTCTAGAAAAAAGACAGGTTTTTTTTAATAAGGTAAGCATTTTTGTAAAGTTAAATTTTTTGAGGGAAATAGAACGGGTGACTTATAGTAATTATATTTATAAATGCGAATGTGAGTTTGTTTGCTTGTTACACTATCAAGGTTTAAACATACAAGCGATTTTAAAAATGTTATGTCACCAATGGAAAGTTACATTATCAGCGAGTAACAAAGGCTACATTTTGTCCCCGTATTCCCACGGGAACGGGAACAACGAGGGTGCGGGTGAAACCGCGTGCTAAACGTTAGTAATGTCATAAATTAGTTTTTATATATAACAACATTATAAAAACAAATATTTACCGCTTTTTGATAAAAAAACAGATAGAAAAAAGCGATACACTTAGCTTCAGAGTCAAGCATCGATTAATTAGGACAGTTACACTCAACTATAGTAGTAGCAATCCAGACCCATCGATACGGTTAATCAACGCGAGGCAATTCAGAGATAATCAAATCGACCCTCACACACGTGTTCCGTGAAGCACATGCTCAGTCAGATTAGCTAACAATGAGATGCGTTATCGCGAAATCTGCAATGTGTTAACATTTATATGAAATAGACACAAGACACATACACATACCTAATACAAATAAAATATGACTACAGATTATTTATTGTATATATTTCAATGTTTTTGTTTTAATTTTTAATATAAATGTACGTTCGTAAATTTTTACGACGATTATTTTTAATAACTCTTTTTACATAATTTAGTTTTAAATAAGTACCTATTACAGTTTTAATATCAAATATGGGTCGTTACGTCTCTCTAAAAGCGTTGCTGAAGTAAGACAGTGTTTAGAGAATTTTAATTTACAACCAGTTTAAATATGAAACTTTTCTCTAAACAAACAATAAATCAAAGAACGAGTTAACTTCGAACACAAAGGAAACGATAAATAGCAGACTGTCAACGTTGATTACGTAGTTAGAACTGAAAATTTCTTCATGCAGATTCTAGAATCAAAACCTCTGTTTTCTGTTTTTTTTTTTACAAAATATTTAAATGCATTTTATTTATCTAAGTATATATGAATATGTGACAGAGAAGAGTTTGCGAACAATATTATTAATGAAGATTGAAATAAATCACGATAGGTATTAAGAGGGCTCCTGGTGTACCCTTTTAGTCGCGGCTTTACTAGTGTAAATTTAATTATTCGATACAATTCGCGCTACCTATTTACCTACATATATATAAATTGACAGCACTATGTAACTAGAAAACTTCACGCACGTGCCGACAACGAATGTAAAAAGTTTCAACTTCATGCTGACATAGAATACGAAGAGAATCCAGTATTGACTTTTATATAAAAGATACATTACTTATACTAGTACACAGTTTCCTCGTTGGTCTAGTAGCTAGATGTAAGACCGCAGACCCGGAGGTCTTGGGTTTAAATTTCAGTTCGAGCCAATAAAAAATTATTGCGTTTTTCTGTACACGGCCGTGCCTCGGAAAGCACGTAAAGCTGTTGGTACTGCGCCTGAACTCTTTCTGATCGTGACGGATTGCCGTCCCATCGGATTATGAGAGCTAGAACATACAGAGTGCACCTGTGTAGCGCACACACTTATGCTATAAAATATCTCCTGCATATCGGACTAATCTCTCTCGAGATTGGCCGCCGTGGCCGAAATCGGTCTGGAGGACATTATTATTATTATTAGTAGACAATGTATTTCAGCACAATTAATACGCTTATACTAAATCGACTACAATTCGTACATCGTCAATCGTACAATATCGTACATGTAGTCACATATAAAATCAATCTATCACTAACGGATATATTATGTTAATCTAATGCAGCCCGCCTGTCGTGTCACGTCGTCTCAATGTAACAAGGACGTGACATAGTAGTGACATAGTCAATGTTGTTATAAGCTAAAATCTATGAACGTTTCCAACTGTGAGATTTTGACGATTATATAGTTGTTTTTTGTTTTTTTTTTTTATATTATAAATTGTATTTAATATGTGAGAACATTATTATTTTTTACTTGTATATTGATTTCTTAAATAATCTTCGTGATAATAGCACATTTTCATTGAATTTATAATTACATATATTTGGTCTTAAGGAAATAGTAGTATTTATATAATTGCTTTAATTAATAGTAATAAAATCTATTTTAGGGTTATGCGTTTTTTGCTAACAATACAATAACTAATGTTTCCGCAATTTCCTTTAAAAACACAGTTTAGAATTTTTATAACAAAGAAGTGTTTAATGGCCGAATACTGAAACATCATTCAAATATTAAGTGGGACTTAATTATTTGGAACGCCATTTATTTCAAATTTAGTATGCGAAATTTTAAATTAACGGCATCACAAATAATTCAGTTCCATTCATATTTGAATGACGTTTCAGTATTCGGCCTTAAGTGTATCAACTAAGAATAAATAATTTCGATCACTCAGATTAAAACAATAGATGTTTATTGTAATTTCTAATTACAAGATCCAATTATCAGAAAAGGTAAGGATCTAATCTACTTGATTTAATTAGTAATCATTTAAAGCCATAAAGCCATTTAAGTGTTATACGAGAGAGCTTTGCGAATAAAAAGTAATTTTGATAAATGTGGTGCAACAAACCTGAGGTGGACTTTTAACGTAGTACTCGGTGTCATTTATGAGCAGTCGGAAGTCATTTTCCAATAACGACTCGACCGTGTCGCTGGCCGCGATGCGAACGCGTTCGTCTGCTGCGAGCGCGACCGCACGCTCCACGCCGCGATCTTCCGCCTTCACCTAGACATACATAAAATAACATTAATAAATTGTATCACAAATAATAAATATTCGTTACATCATAGTTGGTGTTCATATATAAACCGATTGCTATAGTTTTGTTTTACGGGTAATTTTATATGGAACACCCCGATAATCATCAAATCCCTTTAGAAACTCGCACAAAACAAACAAAAGAAAAATTATTTTGACAAGCCACGACAGCGTGTTTTTCTCGAGTATGGGTTATTCCTGAATAGGTATAATTTCTGATTACTAATACGTTAATATTAATGTTTTCATTTCGAACATAATTTATATATTTACAAATTATCACAAAGTATTATTGATTGAATTTATAAAATGATTCCACTCATGTGATATTTTATTAAATTTATCACGAAAACAAACAGACACACCTATGATTATCAACAAGGGTATAATTCGCTCGAATGACGTATATAGTTAGTATATAGTTTACTATGCTAAATGGAATATACGCATAATTTCATTCTTTTATACGTGTTACTGATTGTAAATACACCAAAACCCCGTTCTCTCGATAAAGAAAAAAGGTTAGAAACTTATTCCCTACACTGTTCAAGTACGAGTTCGTGGAAATCCTTCTATTTGTATCCACAGATGTAACTGAATTTAATCCCAAGCTTACAGGTTTTCTCACTCCGTTTACCTGTACTTTTTAGATGGATTATATACATAAATCAAGCACTCAAAGTGGTGTATGCCGGGTAAGCCAGCCATCTACGATTAAGATTATATATTAGACCTACACTGGGCCATCCTAGCTTATTTTTTGTTTTATACGGCCTACCTGATAAAAAGTGACTGCCACCTGGGGAATATCTGCAACACTAAGGATATCGCTGACGCGTTGCCGGCTTTTGAAAAATGAGTTGGCTGTTTTCTTGAAGGTGCCCAAGTGAAATATGTTCGGAAAAACCGTCGGCGAAAGCTGGTTCCCCAAAATAAGTGGTGTTGAAAATTGGGGTGTTGTGGATTTCCAGATATCGAGGTGGTGTGAGATAACTTCGTATTATATAGTTTGTGTTTAATGATGAGAAGATCTAACCTGTTCGAGAAGGTCACCGACGGTCTGCGAGACAGGACGAAGTGTGAAGCGACAGCGTTCGCGACGTGACGGCAACGGCACCGTTATCACCGGTAGACCACGCCGGTACGTCACCGACACTTCTGAAACAACATCATAAATAAAACAATTAATAATGTGAAAAATATATTACTTTTAAAACTTTTTATTAACGATATCGATTATTACAAAAACTTCAAGTAACTCCACGAACTGCTTGGATATGGGATAGAGAGCGCTAGCTAGGTTTGGAGGAATAAATAAAAAAAGATAAAAAAAAGATAGCGGCAAGTGGTTTGGCGGCAAACAAAAATGAAACGTGGCTTCGTTTGTAGTGACTTCACTGAAATGACAAAGAATCCTAACAAAAAAAAACAAAAGAAATGGGAAACTAGGATTAATTTCAGTCCTAATTAATATTTACACATTTATATTATTATTAGTGTTCTAATGCTTTTTTTTTACTATTTTGTTGAATTGTTAAATTGGAGTGAGCAAAACTAAATTTGTATAATTGCATGATGAGTTAGCCTATAATTGCGATGTATAGTGTTAGTAAACTTCATTATTTAAAATTGTTAACACACATAACACATAACATTGTGTTGGCTTCTATAAATAAATAAATATGACGCGAAAAAGAAAAAGAAAAATGCGAAAGTAAGTTTGGCTATTACGCTTTTGCCTTTTTTATTGCATAGGAAGGCGGACGAGCATATGGGCCACCTGATGGTAATTGGTCACCAATGCCCATAGACATTGGCATTGCAAGAGATGTTACCATCGCTTACATTGCCAATGCGCCACCAACCTTGGGAACTAAGAAGTTATGTCCATTGTGCCTCTTATTAAAACTGGCTCACTCACCCTTCATACCGGAACACAACAACAGTGAGTACAGTGAGTACTGTTTTGCGGTAGAATATCTGATGAGTGGGTGGTACCTACCCAGACGAGCTTGCACAAAACTCTACCACCAAGTGACTTAACTATTCAACCGTTCATCATGACATTTTGCGTGGGTACACTTTGTCAGGCCTATAAAAAGGGACGTACCAACTATAACCATACCTTACCAACTACTCGCTGCTCGCACTCAGGCGAAGCCAGAAACTAATTATAATTAAAGAAAGCCAGTTTAGTAAAATACAAGCAGCTAAGTACCCTGCCCATAGGTCATCAGAATTGTAGATTAAACATTCCTTACATCGTCGACGCGCTCAACGAAACAAAGGATAATAGTTGTTTTGTCCGTAATTAAATTAAACTCGCTCACAGCATTTATACTGGTAATATAAGATATTTGTTATTCAACATTAAAACAGCTAATGCATGGCTTAGACCTACTCAAATAGTCCCGCACAAGGACCAACTACTATTTGATTACCTTAGAGTATTGAGTTAATTACTCATTACTCTCTAGCCATTCCCATTTATTCGAGGTCGGTGCTGTGGATAAGCTAATAAAGGATTGGGCAGACTCTCATTGTTGGCCGTTTGTTTGTCGCCAATCCTTGGTAATGCCTATACCGATGTGTCGGTACCCCGCATTCAAACGGATGGTTAACGCCATTAAGTGCTGGATTGACGGATGAGACTGATCAACTTCCATAGTCAGTTCTTACACCGTGTCCTAAATCGATGAATGAAATAGCTATGTCATATTCAGAACCACATCTATATTAAATTAATTACTACCTTTATTTGTAAGCAGCAATTTTACTTAGGAAGTAATACAAAAAATAAAAATAGTATAATTAGAACAAGATATGAAAGAGATAGAATAAAATTACATCGACAATACAATAGAAATGTTGAAAACTTTGTACCGAGTGCGAGTTTTAAACGCAAACGATCATGTTAGCTTTAAAGAAAAACAGTAGATAGGGAAACTCTATTGTATTTAAGCAATTGAAGCGCTTCTTACTTCTGTAGTATAAATGTGTAACGCTAATATCGTAGTAGTATTAGTAAGTTTTCTGTTTTATTTAGTTTTACGCAAATACATTATTCGATTGATATGGAGCTTTCACACTATAATAAATTATAATTTTAAGACACATCATGCCGATTCATAGTCGAAAATTATTGTGTTGTTTTGCAATCATTATCGTATTCAACGTCTACATTAGAAAATTAATTTATTAATGAAAGATTATTGATTGATGTATTTTAATTAAACCAAAATATTTATTGTATTAGGTGTAAAGAAAAAATGCATTGATAAAAAATATTTTTACAAAAAAAAAACATCGGTACCAAAAAGGGCAGTTCCGGATACAATTTCCTGCTACGAATTTACATACGCAATGCGGAAAAATACTCGTATAAAAGGAAAGTAGTAAATTTATTTTATGACATTCGAACGATTCGATATACGTTTGTTTTATCAATTTTTTCATGTGTAATCTGAAAATTGTCAATTAAAATCCTATTACATACAATATTACCATATTATCGACTCGAAATTACCGACCCCGTAGCACAACAAGGTTATCATATTTGAATATCAATTTCCGATGTGGTTTGTTTCCATTATATCAAATTAAAATTATCTAGACTTCATCATTCATTTTAATAGTTTATTTGAATTATTATAATATGAATTTTACTTGGTGGTAGGGCTTTGTGCAAGCTCGTCTGGGTAGGTACCACCCACACATCAGATAATCTACCGCAAAACAGCATTACTTGATATTGTTGTGTTCCGGTTTAAAGGGTGAGTGAGCCAGTGTAATTACAGGCATAAGGGACATATCATCTTAGTTCCCAAGGTTGGTGGTACATTGGCGATGTAAGCGATGCTTAACTTCTCTTACAATGCCAATGTCTATAGGCGTTGGTGACCACTTAACATCAGGTGCCCATATGCTAAATGCTAAAACAAATGAAAAACAATTATTGTATGTATCGACAAATGCTTGATAATTTTCTATCATCATAGTGCGGATACGTCGAAATCACTTCGTCGACGTCAGCAGACAAATGACGTTAGTGGAATGGGACAATTTAACAATAATAACAGTTTGTATTCGATGAAATATTTGTCAAGTGACATTGGAAATATCAGCAATACTATTGTGTATGTACTACCTTCATTATTCACTTGTGAAATGTTGACAGCCGACTGAGGGCGATATACTATTTTGATGCGGGTATACTTGTAATGTTATAATTATTACGGTCAATGTCGCATAACACTTTCTGATATTTTACGACCGTCTTTTGCGGCTAGTTTCAAGTTTATTCATACAGAATATCCCTACAGTATTTTCGAAACTAAACTTGGTTATGAAATTAACTGGACATCTTCCTACGTATTTAATTGATAGTAGATTTATTTGAATGCTGAATGTACAATAGAAACGTTAGCATTATGCTGAATGTCGGCATGTTTCGCTTTATTCATTATGAACGGTATGTGTATGAACTGAATCATTGTAAGTTGAACTTGAAATGTAAACATCATATCGATTCGTTTCCGATGCGATTAAATATAGATTAGTCAAAGTTTGATTGGAATTTAATCGGGAAAGTACCATAATCGTAATAGATTAGTAGAGTTGGTCTCCTGTACAACTCACTCATCAGTAAAAGTATGATCTATCTATCAACTAACTGATCAGAGAAAGTATGATCAATAAAAGTTCAAATTAGTTAATTTAAAATATATTAGCGATGCCTGTTATTTAAGGAATTACTATGCCTGTTAACCCCTCCCAAAATTAACAGGACGACAATAACTCAAGGGGTCAGGATCGAATCTGCGATTTTTACATCGCCTGTAAACAATGAGTATATAGACACGAGTTAAAGTGGACTTCCCAACTTTCAACATTAAAGGTTTCAACATTAAAGGTTTTATATGAAAAAAATATACATCACACTGTCGTTTTCATTTAAAAAAGCGGAACTTTCCTTTGATCGAGTTCGTAAGCATAAGGTTCTCTATCAGTCTGTCTTATCTTACACACTTGTAACTTTCTCCTAATAACATGTAATTGTAATTTATACAATCTAAAAACAAAGCTCATTTGAATGCATCGTATCAAGACATCACACCGATGAATACAGTATGGTGGTACAATTAGAACGAAATTGTTTTATAAGAACCCCGCTACACTGGATGCATAGCAGCGAAGATCAAACAGTTCTGCTGGATGAAAACTGTTTATTCTTTACTAGCTCTCAATATCTCACTAATACGTATCACTAATACATATCTCACTAATATTTTTATGTATTTAAAGCGTTCAAAATGCCTAGGTGGCTAAATTAAAAAAAATTGTAAAGGAACGCTTGTGTGCTAAAGGTTATTATACAATTAATGATTTTATGGATTTTTCAATTTCACACTTTTCAATTTGTTTTTTGGAAACAGTATGATATAATATAAAATAAAAAATATAAAGATATAATAATAAAAGAGACAAAAAAAATCAACCAGCTGAATTTCTTTCGCCGGTTCTTCTCAGGGCGGGTGTTTCTTTTCCGAACCGGTGGTAGTTTCTACTTTGACTATCAATAAGAAAGTGTAATACTTCAATATTAAATAAAGTATTTTTAATTTGAATTTACTAATAATTAGTTGGTTTTGTCTACTTTGATTTAAAGAAGGTACCTTTTCAATTACATTAACTCGTACCCATTGAATTAAAATTTGACATTGATCATAAATAAAATAACAAATTATGTTAACAATAACGCAGCGTTGCTATGCTCAGCTATATTCCCAGTGGACGTTAATTATTGCGCGGGCGTCGGATGCAGCCTGATTACCCGCTCCACTTACCCACTCGCCTGTAAGTACAATCGACTTCACAATGCTTAGAAAATATATAATTAACATATCAATTGAGTAACTTCCCCACTTTATGATTGACTAAGGGCCTTTTAATATAGATATTATGTAAGAAAAGCCGTAATATCGGAATAACTTCAAACTTTTAACCTGGCGCAATGACATCAGATAACGTATTTAAAAACAAAATTGTCATCCACCAATTATACTGAAGATTCTATATACATATGATATAGATTCAAAACAATAAAGTTACTTAAAGTATTAGCCTGACCCACCCCTGGACTAAGGACAACTCCTTTTGTGAGAACTTCGACAAGGCTCAAACCTCGCTAATGCAGTTTGGTTGATACAAATTTGAATTTTATACAAACAACGCAGGTTTCCTCACGATGTTTTCTTTCAGGCAGCAATCATGAATTAACAACGTACTATATACCAAATCCTTATCGAACATTAATCATAAAACTCCCCAAGCAACATTAAAAATCTAACGTGAACTAGTGTTACAAGGTTTGTTAACTTGGAATACAAAGTCATTACACTGCAAAAACGTGTTCTCTTCAATCAAGTGCAGTTACGGCGTGTCGGAGGATTGAAACTGTAATTAAAAGCCAAAGAGCTCTTGCGAAACTTGCCTCACTTACCCTCGAGTAATACCCCCGGCTGTCTTGAACAAATTGTACATCGTTAATCCTCTACATGATACAGTAGCTAAAATTCGTTAAGAAGAATATTATAAATATATATATATATATATATATATATACGAGCTTTAAAATTTTCTGCAGAATTGTACTTTGAACGATTGGACTTTCATGCCTAGTAATCGTCGAATATGAGCAAGTTACAAGTTGTATGCTATTAAATAACATCTTTATTCATTGGAACATACCAATCTGCAGCTCTTATTCAGAGGAGAATCTTAATAATATACCTATTTATTGAAAAACTTAATTAATTATCATACCTAAATATATAATTGAATTGAAGAAAGGAAATAGTTAGTAAGCTTCATGCCTGTTCTTATCGGCACTGACGGTGACTTTAAAATTAATTGAATACTGTGAAATGATTTAATGATTATTATTTATATGTACATATTTATATTATTAATTGAATCAAAATATTTTTATATAGATTTTGTGTAAAAATATAATTTCTGAACATTTAGTATTAACAATTGCAAAGACAATAGAGAAAGAGAATGATTTACCAAAAAATACATTATTCGCTTTCCCCTGTGCCGCGCACCACGTACACTGATTATGCGTTCGCGGAGAGCGACGCGGCGCGTGCGCAGGTAGACGCCGTAATTGCCCTGTCACTTTCCTAATTATCGCCATACCGACGTTTCTCCAACATCTCTGATCTATCATAGCTATCATTTACCATGCTGTGCGTTTTATTAATTATACGCTTTTATTATTATTGATGCTTGTGTCGATTTGAGTTAAAAACATACATCTTCTATTTAAATATGTTACAGAAGTCAGCTTAAAATAAACTTATACAACAACGACAGTGACACTATAATATTACATCCAACAATCACTTCTAGAAAACATTTAATGAAAGATTTTTAATTTTAGTGTGCGTAATAAATTTCTTCCTAAATTACGAATACATATGTAAATTTACATACAAAGATTTACTTTTATATTATTATAATAGTGATTATGTGATTTAGGAACATTAAGCCTGTTATCAGATTAAGAGCGAAGGGTATGATTATGAAAAAGGTCAGAGGGTAAGAAAATAAATCACTCTTTAAGTAGGGGAGTATATGGAAGGTACAATATAGAAAGAACGGTGCGAGAAAGTTTAGTGAAGTGTAACAGGCAGCCGCTTGATTTAATACGAAGCCATTTGAGCATTTGACCCTAAAGCGTTACTTACTTGAGATCGAACATGCGAAATCCTATAAATGCGGCAGTGAGTTTGTTTATTTGTTTGTTACGCTTTCACACCTTAACTACTCAGTCATGAAATTTAGCAGACATGTTTTCAGGAGTATATGTGTAAATAAGGACATATTATATCCTGACTGCCTGTGAAGGGGAGCCTCACAGGCAGGCGAAGCCGCGGCGAAAACTAGTCTAAATATAAAAATAACGTAAGCCTTTTTAAAGCGCTACATTTTATTTAATAACATTCAAGCCAATATTCAATGTAATCAAGAATAGGAGAAAAAGTAAAGGTGTAAGATTGAAAGATATTTCCAGTAACATAGATATGCTTGTTTAAAACTCAGAGCTTTTTAACGACGTAATATATTCTTGATTATAAGTCTGAAGATTTTCGTAGCAATAAATAAAGTGCTTAGGATAAGCACTTTATTTATTGCTACGAACTTTATTCTCTTAATTGCTCATCAACTGATTTCGTGAATAACCGACCGTTTGGTTTACACGGCAATTAAAAGCTTGATTATATTTAGTAAATTTAAATACTTGATAAATTGCAGCACATTCCGTGGATTTCAACTAAAAGTGGATATCACCGACAACTAAAAACTAGATAAATAGTTGTTACATAACGCAAGTAATTTAATTTTCCAGATGTTTAAATAAATTTGAATCTGATGTTATCGACAACCATTATCGATTTGTAGCTTACTTTTATTGCTTACTTCCTTTATCGAATTCTGAACAATTTTTAAGTAATTTCTAACAGTGAAGACATCCATATCCATATTAAGATATCTATTATGTACATAGTTTCATTGTTACACGATACGTCAACAAATGGTCGGCACAAAACACCAATATATAAACCAATATGTACACTTTACTCAAGGAGTCATGAGTAACGAGGCTTTGTTCTGGTCCCAGTAGAGCTACCTCAATATAGCATCACATAACTTTTCAGAAAAATTCTTTAAAATGAAACTGTGTTTTTTTTTTATATTCCGAACTAACAAATTAACAAAGACTATATAATTCATAATACTCGATGTATTTAATCACTACATTGTCATATATTTTATATAATATTAGGTAACGGGCCCTAAGTAAATTTAGTAAAGGAATAGTTTTAGATTGATATTGACATGACGAAGTGTACTCGCCTCGACAATTGGGTCTCGAGACATCAATCAATATGTGACGTGATTTATATACATAAAGTTATCAAGGCTTTTAGAGCTGAAAATTGAGATATTTTTTATATTCAATATGATAACGTCATAGGAAGGATAGATATGGCATGGAATGAGATTAAATGATTATTATCTGAAGACTTTAAAAAGTATTGCCATTGCATGGGACGTTGATATTAACAAGCTTCGTTTTTTTTAACGCAGTAATAACTGAATGTTAATGCCGTCAAGCTACGAGGTTATCTTTTAGTTCTTTTACCCAGTCATTGATAATATTTGGAGTCTTGCATGTAGTTGGTTGGAGTCTTGCGTTGAGTTCGTTGCATGTAGTTTTCTTTACTATATCTTCCTTCATTAAAGACTAGAAGATTTCACCTAGATTTTAAAAAATGTATGTAATCCATCCACTGGGCTATTTCCGTTCGAGAATTATAGTTAATATTACAGAAATGCCATAGGACCACTTAACTACCTTAATTCTCAAAATGAACAAACCACTGCGCAGTAGAGAAACAGCTTAACCACTTATAATAACGCTGAATTAATAATTAATGGCCTCTCTTTTAAACGTTGCTTATTACAATAGTTTTTATCTCTTCCTGTCTCTAATCACCACCTAAGCAACAGTTATAGGTGAAACCGTTCCATTACCGATACAAAATTTTTTGAAGGGGAATATTTATGCTAAAATCAAAACATATGAAAACATTTAAATAGTGTTCATAAGCTTAACAAAGTTATATTACATAGATATAGGATTAATAATTTTTGTATTTACAACAATGTTAGACGTACAAATAGTTTTTAGGTCGTATTGTACTTGTTTTTTCTAAGTTTTAATAGCTTTCTATCATCTTTATGTAAGAAGAAAATGTGTTCATTCAGTAAAGAATAGAAAAAATCAAATCATACAATTAATAGAAGAAATAGTTCCATCTAAACGCTACATATACATATGTAGAACGTTGCACTTAAATTCTATATTGATGTTTGATGTTCATCATCGCATACAAACGAATTTACTTAAACGAATTTCGAAGTAATACTGCTATAAAAACTATTTTATCACGACATATAATAATTTCATGCACAAATGTTATCGTATTATAGTAATTATCATAACACAATTATTTACGAATCATTAATTTTTGCGAACGAAAAACTATGTTGAGAACAATATGTCTCCAAAAAGACTTTCTGATTTTCGCAAAAACTTGGCAAATGGCAATTATTTATCGCTAACGACCGTTACGCGTTGTTTTTAGAGCTACATCTTGTAAAATAATGCATTATTATTTATCGATGGGCAGACACCCATTATTCATGTGTAGCGCTAAGGTATTAATTCCATTGACTTAAAGCTATATACGTGCTACATACATACGAGTAAAAACTGTTTTGTTTTCATCTTCCTGCAAAGGTCCGTATTCCAAGGCTGGTACCCTTTCAATGGATGGTTTGTATTTTTAAGACCGTCACTATGGTAACCTTTACAATGTGTGGCTGCTATTGTGACTAATAATGTTTATTATTTGAAATCGTATCAAATGAAATTGATTGGTTTACAAATGCAATTAAAATAGAGGACGTTATTACGTTTATGTTATTGACTTAACTAGATTACTATAATTTATCTATAATCATATATTAAAAAAATGCGAAAGTCACTTTGTCTGTCTGTCTTTATCATGCTTTCACGGCTAAGCCACTGCACCGATTTCGATGAAATTTGCTATGAAGCAAGCTTGAGCCTCAACGAAGGGCAGTCATGATCAAGTTTACAATTACATATATGAAACTTCTTTAATTTTTGTTTTTTCTTCGATAACTTAAAGCTTTAAATTCATAATTTTTCACAAACTCAAGAATATACAAGAGAACATCGTGCCTATTTTTCATACAAAAATAATCATAGCTATTTTACAGCTTTAATTGGAAAACTAGCATAAAAAAACTCAATCACACCACGCATCAATCGTACGCTAAACTCTCACTAATATTATCAATGACAACTGTTTTAATCATCCAACATCACGCCACCTGATTGATCTATATAAGTATTTGCATATGTTATAGCTGCATGCATGGTTCAATGTTCAATTGCATGTATGTAATGCGACAGAGTAACATGGAACAACATGTTAACGTGTTCGTAACATCTTACATGACCATTTATCATTCGATAATATAGTTTTTATTAAACAGATCGATTCGTTTTGAACACTGTAAGATTTCTTTTATTAACATTTCTTCTGTTGTTTTTTTTTTTACAACATATTGATCAAACATGTCTTATTTGATTTATATATCTGTTAATATTCGTGAGATGTGTTCCAATTGTATTTCACACTATATAAGGATTATGTAAATAGATTATTGAAATGGATTTAGCTTATATCCACTTTCTAAAACGATCATGAATATCAGATTTACTAACGCGAAATACTGGACGGTCATTGGTTCATTGGCGAGTAGGTTGGCGTGGTTGGTAGATACTTGCCTTTCGCGCCGCGGGTCTTGGACTCGATTCCCACCCAGGACAGACATTTATGTGCATGAACATGTCTGTTTGTCCTGAGTCTGGATGTAATTATCTATATAAGTATGTATTTACTATTTACAAAAGAAAAGAATAATACGTAGTATATCAGTTGTCTGGTTTCCATGGTACAAGCTCTGCTTAGTTTGGGATAAGATCAAAGAGTAAAAACACGAGAAGATGGAATGAAAATTTAAGTTTTTTTTTATTGCATAGGAAGGCGGACGAGCGTATGGGCCACCTGATGGTAATTGGTCACCAACGCCCATAAACATGGGCATTGTTAGAGATGTTAACCATCGCTTACATCGCCAATGCGCCACCAACCTTGGGAACTAAGAAGTTATGTACCTTGTGCCTGTAATTACACTGGCTCACTCACCCTTCAAACCGGAACACAACAGTACCAAGTACTGCTGTTTTGCGGTAGAATATCTGATGTGTGGGTGGTACCTACCCAGATGAGCTTGCACAAAGCTCTACCACCAAGTTAAGTAATAAAATAAGAAGAAGTTTCAACGGAGATTCAAAGAAATGCAAAACAGTTTGAAGTGACACCACTTTTATTGTACTCTATAAAAACTTTTCGAAGAATAATTTTTAAATTAAGAAAAAAAGGTAATCAAGGTTGGAAAAATTTCGTTTGACAAATCCTACTTAACATTTATGTAAATTTAAGAAACTCGATATCCAACTCTAAAGAACTTAAAGAAACTGTACTCGGGAACTTAGTAGACAGACGTTTTGCAATGTAAATGTCTCCTGCAGGTGAGACCGAAATGAGTTAAAAGTGAATAAAAATTAGATCATTTTAAGTTACACAAAATACGAATCACTCGACTGGGTCGCCTGTACGCTAGATATTGAGAATTTAGTCCATTTGACATTGCCTGGATATCTTTTAATAAATAACACGCTATTAACGTTGATTTTAAGCAAGCTCACCATTTATTTAATTCATTTTTCAATATAGTCAGTTGAAAAATATAGACGACATTCCTTGAAATTATTATTACGCTGTCGTAAATAAAATATTTCGTCAGCTAAACTTTTTAAATAAATATCTGAAGTGCTAATAAAATCTTTTACCTATTCTTTTATGAAATGGTTTTCTGTATACCTATCAGATTCTAATTAAAATAACATAAGAAACTTAACTTATATGCAAATTAATTAATATGAAATTTTATTTACAAGACAGTAAATTAAAATTATGTATCTTTTACTGATACAGAGTTTAAAAAAATATCCGAAAAAAAAAGTACGAACGTATGTTTTATTTATATTTGTTTTGATGATATACAATGTGCAACAAGGAAAACAAAACTATAGTGCGTATCGGACAGAGATAAAAATAAGCTTACACAACGTCAGTTACTATTAATTAATACGTAGAATTCATCGTATGCGATTAAATGTTTTAATTAGGACGTAAAATATTCCTTCAAAACAGTAACCAATTTATATCTTCATAACTCGGAAATTTAACGCAAACATCCATAAAATCTCGCAGACCAACTAACTACCGAATTACTAACCATCTCGGATGAACCTATCATCGAATCGTTGGTTAATTACTTGTAAAATGATATTGAATTATAAAACAACCTACAAATAAATTAAAGAGAGATAGATGTAAACATAATTTATAAAACCAAGCTCATACACGGAAGTCGTCTTTGATAACGCGAAACTTCGTTTCCACTACAGAAAACGTACTTCAGCGCGACCCCATAAGAGGTTTTCGCGGTACCTCGTAAAACATTGATACGGGGACGGAAAGCGGAATATAAGTGGCGCTTGCAAAACGACTTCGTAAAAAGGGGCAACATTAAGGGCCCCAATTTACGAAATTGTGTTCACAAAAGTTATTAAGATTTTTATATTACACTCGTTACTCGCTCCGATATAGTATCTATTTTTTTTAAATATAGAACAATCTATATGTACATTATGGAGACGATTAAAATGATTCTAATATTACTTTTATTAATGGATTAATAGTTACAATATTTAACTGAGTTATGAGTTGACCATTTGTACTACGCAATCCTAAAACCTACCGCATTGGCACCGTGGCAACCGCCAACACAGCAAGCATTGTCCCATTGTATGATCGAATCATACCGATGCATTATTAACTTTGTAAAATTATCATTCACTTTTGTAACTAAAATTTTACAATTGTCACGTAGTCTTAAGTGTATATTGGTTAAAATATTGTAAGCAAATTTATGTCGGTCTAATTGCACCTTCGACGGCATCTTTACTTATTAAGTATAATTATAAATAAATGTAAATTAAATGACGAAATTAATGAATGAACTTAAAAATTCACGTTATCGGCGTGAACAATGACTACGACCCGAAACATCTTCCAAAAATATTCAGTTAATATAACAACAGTCATGGGAAATATTGTTTGATAAATAATATACTTATTGCAAGACAATGTGGAAATCAATCAGCAACCGACTGCTAAAAGATAGTAAGTAATACGAGCATAGGTAACGAGCTTGAATTACTATCTTGGGATCGACAAGATTGTGAGACTGATGTGTGTAACTTATCGTTTACAAATATACCCTTGTGTATTTGCTCGTAATAGACACAAATACGTTTCTTAAATGTTTTATTAAAGCAATTCAAAATACCTATTATAATATATTTTTGAGGGGTAAGAATTACAAGCGATTTATTTCGAATGATCGATACATGACAATTGTATTAATTATATATTGTACATAATCAACTTCTACCTACAGTTTTACATATGTAACCACCTATTTTACAATAAAAATATTTTAAGTTAAATTTCTCCTGAAAACTGATTAATTCTATTGATATCTTTTGGAACAGGATTTTCCTCAACTTACCCTCAGGATACTGGTTATTACTTAACATTTTTATAACATTTCTGAAATTGCTTCATTGTATTGTTAAAATTAGTGCTGATTTTAAATTTCATTACAAATAGAGTCGAAACAACTGTGTTACGCTACGTTTTCAATTTAATTTTTATTTAAACGAATAAAATTGCGGAGAGATGCTAGACTAACAAAACTATGGATGGATATGATTTTTAAAAAGATTAGGTACTTACTACCTTGTCGATTTTACTCGGTAGACTCGACGTACCAGTGAAAAATAACGATTTAAATTTGTCACGTATATTTAATACATATATTTAGTAGGTACATTACACGTATATTTTAATAAATACCTAGTAAATTATCCAGAGCTAATCAAAGGCCTCTCTTTTATTATGGGAAATGTTTGGTTGTTGTTGGACTTATTTTACTGCGTGTACATATTGCTTATAAAACTATTAATTGATATTTTAATATATTGATGAAGAACATATTGTTTTCCATGAAAGTTTGATAGCGTCGTTTTTATAAAGACCCTCATATTTTTGAACAGATACGGTAAAATAAATCACTTCATAGCACCGCTATAAAAATATAGAAGTGCATTGTTTGTTTTTTTATACATAACGGGAGCGTTAAATTATAAATAGGTATTCTCGGCCGTTATTCTTCATAAAACATTATTGGAATTCGATTCGGATAACCAATTTTGTTTTATAAATAATACTTTCGTTCCGAAGTATGAATGTTTTCGAATGTTTTTTTTATTTTTTAGTATAGAATAGGAAGGCGGACGAGTATATGGGTGGAGCTGATGGTAAGTGGTCACCAACGCCCATAGGCACTGGCATTGTAAGAAATGTTAACCATCGCTTACATCATGACGTTTTGCGGTAGAATATCTGATGAGTGGGTGGTACCTACTCAGACGAGCTTGCACAAAGCTCTACCACCGAGTAAATGTCTATGTAACTATGTAAAAACTCTATCAAAAATATTATAAGATAAAACACATGGCAACTAATTATTATTTTACATCAGAATGGCGAGAATGATAGAGATATCTCAAGTGATCCTTATTATTAGATGAGATGAAAAATAACGAAAAACACGAACTCATAAAATATTTTCCTCACGAAGTCATTCGAGAGCATATTGAGCGGAGCTTAGAAGCGAAGACTTCGATTTGCATACAAGACGGTACGAGGAATTTTAAATCGTGTACAAAATACAAGCTATTAACAGTATTCTATCTATCTTATCAACTACGTGACCAAATGCTGAATTAAAATTACAGAAAAAAAAGGATTGGAGATTAATCCACCACGCTGTTTCAATGCGGGTTAATGGATACTGAATAGTTTTATACTATTAGATATATTTGATATTCTACCTGTATATAGTTCTGTAGGGCGCACCGCAGAAAACGGTCGCGAAACGTCTGAAAATTATATGTGACGTTGACCAATATTTATCATTATTCTAGCGTGTTTAAATAGTGTAACATCATAAATCGGATATCAATATTTCACGGGTTGGTAATGAAGTGAGGTCTTACAGTTTAATAGCAAAATGTTAATTTCTTTAATAAATGTTACACTAGAATTTTGAGTATTCAATTTCAAAACTCACAGGAATATTAATTACCAATTTTCTTTTGCAATTTGTACTTGTTAATAGTATAGTTGTATTGTATGTAGTTACATTGTGTATATGTTTTATATTTCTTTGTATACAGTAAGATGAAATGTTTTTACTTTCCATATTATTTTTTAATATGGTCAATATTTCCATTTATATTTCTCTAATGGTATGTATGTTTTTATTTGCATTAATTATTTTCCATTATGTATTTTATTATTAATTAGAACATAATCTATACAAACACACTTTGCATAGTATGAATTTTGAACAGAACGGTTAAATGCTTAAGCCTGACGCTCTGAATACTCACTGAAGCAATAATCTTTAGAGCAATACATATTCAATTCACTAGAACTAATTAAATTGAAATTCCATATACATAATATTATGTAAAATAATTTACCAATACACACACTGTGTATGAATTTTAAGTGAACGACTAAACTTATGATTGAATGCAGTTTGTTTGAATACAGACACATTATTTATAACATATGTTAGAAAAATCTACGACTTCTGTTTAACACGCTCGGGGATTCAAACCCAATGACTTGGGATTTGAAGCTATCTAAGTTAGCTACTACACTAACAGAAGAGGCAGTTGAAGACGAATTAATAATTGACAAGTGAAAATTATCTAAGCTGTAAGATGTATCAAATTATCTATTTAATCTTGTAACTTATATAAGCCCAGCGACTTGACGTTTGGTTAAACCGTCGATTAGTTTGTTTTGTACATAAGTCTATATATTAGCTTCATATTTACTCCGTTGATAGAGTGGATGTTATGGATTTACACGTTTTGACGCTTACACATACGAAGTTTTGCGTTTGAAATACAAATTTTAATAATAAAATATAATTTTGTTACAACATATTATTCATCGACTATGTTTTATATAAATAATATCTAATATCCAAAACTTCCTTGTATTTCCTTGACTTATGCTATTCCGGTTTGTAAAGCGAGCGAGCTGGTATTCACGGATATTAAAAGTGCAATATTTGCTTCAAAGATGTACCTATTATTTTTTAAATTATTTTTTCACTTTTTTATTTTTCTTTAATGTAAAGGTAGGTACGAACATTTGGGCCACCTGATGGTAAGTGGTCACTTCTAGACCACCCATAGACAATGGCTTTGTAAGAAATATTAATCATCACTTACATGGGAACTAAGATGTTGTGTCCCTTATGATTGTAATTACACTGGCTCACATACCCTCCAAACCGGAACACAACAATAACAAGTAATGCTGTTTTGCGTAAGAATATCTGAGAGTGGTAAGGAAATGAATTATATATACAAATTATAAAGAAGAATACTTTATACTAAGTTTTTTTCCGGTTCTTCTCATTAGAACAGGTTCTTTGACACATGATTATAAAATTGCTTATCACAGTTTAGTTCACTTTCCGATATTTTATAGTCTGCACATTATGTCAGAGCCAGCGTTAATTATTATAAAGTTTTTGTTTTTCCTTTTATATATATATTTTCTATTTTATCATGTAATTGTTATATTGTCTTAAAATATAAATGCCGTCATTTTTTAAGAACTACATAGCAGAGCAATGTTTAATTTTACCTCATATTTTAAATAATATTTGAAATTCTGTATTTAATAACACTAGCCCATTTGAGTGAAGCTTTCATAAAGAGGAATTCTCTCATGGTTTCATGATTTTTAACAAAGTCATTTTTACACCTTAATGACATTTTATACGACCGAAATACATTCCGACAAGAAATGAAATTCCTACACGCCTTCACCTTTATATTCAGGGCAAAAGAGATGTTACATAAAATATTGAAAGTAAAGTCAAGGAATATTTAAAATAATTTATAGAAGTAATTGCTGGCAGGTTGATAGACAGGTTCATAGACAAAACTTAATTTTTCAAAAGAATTTGTTTATAAATAAACACCCTCGCTTCACATAAAAAGAAAATAATAAAAAAATCATTGTTTGTTATTCAGATAATTTATAACGAAACACTCAAAAAGTAACAAATCGAAATCTGAATATTAATTCAATTTGAACATGGTCGCAGCATTATCGAGATGTAAAATCCTTGCCCTTCACAATCCTTGTTATGTAGTTCTCTACTAGGCAAGGATTTGCAAGGGTAGTCAATATTTTAAATATTATCGATGGCATAAGTAAAATAAACGTTTTTTGCCTGAGTTCTAAATAAATGACAAAACCTCAGTATAAATATTATACTTAATTTTTTTCGCTGACATTATCCGATATAGAGCTAGCTATATAGCTAGCGCAGATAAATTCCACTAATGCAAAAAAAGCAAATATTATTACTCAGGAATTTAATACCAGGAGCACATCTGTCCTTTATTGAAATTGCACCGCAAAATTTTATATTAAAAATTCTTTGAACAACGTTGAAAAGGACAACTTTATAAGAAGTGCTTTTGTAAATACAAAAAAAAAACATAGAAACAGCAAATTTAGCTCTACTTAATATACATGAATTTTTTAATACCTATACTTGATTGAGAACGCCTGGACACGTTACGTTTAGTTTGTTTTATCATAGACATTAATTAAAATTATGATTATTTATTTATTATAAAAAGATTTGAAAATCAATCCATAAAATCAATATGATGAAAAATTTACTATCATATTCTGTTAAAAAATTGGTTGCCTGTAAAGTCGGTATACGGGCGAAAGTTTTACGTGACAACGCAAGACATGAACCGGTGTGTATGCCTATCTCTCTCACTCTCTCTCTCTCGCTCTGTCTCTCTCGCTCTTAGGCGGGCTAACTGTGCTCGAGTGGAAGGGACGCGTGCCTTTCACTTTTTATGTCTGTCTCTCTCGCTCTTAGGTGGGCTAACCATGCCCGAGTGGAAGGGACGCGTGCCTCTCACTCGCTCTCATTGTGAGCGCATAACGTGAGCGGAGCGTAACGCAGTTTCTTGAAGTGTCACCCGGCAAACCAATTTATAAGACGTTGTCACGTCAAAAATAAACGATATACATTCGAACGTCTAAAGATATTTTCACTGGACACACTATATGTAGATATATATATAAACAGGATCAGATAGAACGTATTCACACGGTGAGTGCATAAATCCAATAGATAAGAGTATGTTCGACAGTGGACGGAAATTCATGAAATTGTATAAGTCGAAGTTGCCGCTGCCCCTGAAACGAGGATAAGACGAAGAGGAATTTATACACCGAGAGTAGTAACTCGTAAAGTAACGAGTTTAAAAAACAAGTTTTGTTTCCTTTACGACTTGCTTTAAAGTTTTAACAACATTTCTCAATTCCTAGCACATATTTTACGTTTTTATCTTTAGGGATTGACCAGCTCCGAGCTTAGACATTATATATATTATATCCACGAGTATATTACATAATTCATTCAAATAGGATAATGTATTTATATAAAACTACATTTTATACGAAGTACACGTTTGACCACAGATGTAATCAATTATAACCAATGAACATGAAATCGAAAATATTAATGAAACCTCTTTACTAATATTATAAATGCGTAAGTAACTCTGTCCGTTACGCTTTCACCAGTCAACCCCTGAACCGATTTTGATAAAATTTTAATGAAGCAAGCTGAAACCACAAGGAAGGAAATCTTTAATACTAGCTTTTATTTTAAAATTAAATTTTTATTTTGACGATTTTCGTTAAAACAATATTTTTAGGAATATTTAAAACGTTTCAGTAAACAACTTACGGTCTAATTCATAATATGTTATCGGCGGCTTATAACCTCGCTACAAGTATTAAGTCTTAAAATGTCATTCATAATAGGTCAAAAATTCTTACAAGTTCTATAGCGCAACGATAAAGTTATACAAGCTAGGACCCTACTATAACGCTTCGATATTAGTAAAAAACATTGGTCAACTGACGTTTGCAATTGACATTTGATTTCTATCTGTATTTTCAAAAACAAAACAGAAGTACATTTATTATTAATCAAATCAACTATAATTTTTTTTATTTAATACTTATTTTATTTACATTAAAATTACATATATATGGGTGTTCGACTGTGCTGCCATCTGGTTTCAATGTAAGTAACATATTAAATTAAATCTTTATATCTGTAAAGTGCCATCTATTAGCTAATTTGGGACTTAAATAACAAATATTATTAGCAACTTTTTGTTCTAAACAAAATGTAGAATAATAAGTTGTAATTAATAATTTAGAATCAATTCTAGATAATACCAAGGTTAATTTTCTTATTTAAATCATTTTGGTATGTAGAACGCATTAAGCTGTCATTAACATAATACAAAATAGTAAATACTTATAAAAAAAAAAATAGCGTCTTGAATGTCGGCAAAACTGTTTCGTAAGTTTGGAAGTAAAATTAAAGTGGATTTAAGTAGTTAAGTGTAATATTGTTGTGTTACAAATGAAGATATATTAATCAACAACTGTTTGTAGTGCATTATATAGCGGAGTTATCAGCAAAACTCTTGGAATATTGAAAAGTATGGTTTGTTTACATTTATTTCTATTTTCATTGGAATAGAGTATATAACGTTAATACTTGTTCTCCGGACAGATTACTATGATAAGTAACGATTTAAAGATCATTTTAATATTAATTATGTTTGTAATAAAGCAAACATGGTTTTTTTATTGATAAAAATACAATTTCCGTAGTAAGTCTCACAGTAAAGGTTTAAAAATATCTTATTTCTTTAGACGATCGTTGTTAAGTAATGTTGTTAAAGAGAACATATAATTCAGTTTATTCCTATCGAGTGTCTTATTTTCTCATGGATTCTGGAGATAATTCTGATGAGGCGCCGACATATACTACTTTTTATTTGTAAATATATACTTTTATAGATAAATAAGTAAATGTAAATGATTAAATAAAACAAAATAAGATTTAATTTTATAATATATTTTTGTAATATTAAATTTTCTGTTTTAAGAGTACTGCCTTTAATATCAAGTTTTTACTTCTAATATTTCATTTTCCATTTTAATTGCATGCAGTTCCCTCTTGTATTCAAGTTCAAATGCAGCAATTTGTTCTGCAGGTGATTTTAGTCAATTGATTAGTGGATCTGAAACACCGCAAATTGAAATATTTTAGTATTAAAAATTTGTAACCTGGGTTTAAATTACATCTTTTTATTGATATTAATATACTTTTTTCTTAATTTTTCTAGGTTTTGGACCCATTTAAGAATTTGCAAGCATGGCAGGCGGTGATGGATCCAACAATAATAAGAAGGTATTGGAGGAGGTGGTGCCGCTACTGTGTCCACAAGTACTGAAATAATAAAAATGTTTTGATAAATAAAGTGATTTCTGTGTGTATTAAAATTTATATAATAACATACTACTTTAACATAATTTGTTTTGTTTTCTTTTCCACACTCATTCTAAGAAAGATGATTAAATCAATTGATTCCATTATTACACTACATCCATAATAAAAATATTAGAATTATACTTACCATATCATTTGAGTTACCGCTGATGTTCTTTTGCCGGTTCTTCTCAGGGCTGGGTGTTTCTTTTACCAACCGATAATATTACCCAGTTTGACAATCAATAAGAAAGTGTAATATTGTATAAAGTATTTTGAGTTTGAATTAAATTTTCCACAAGTGGAGAGATGTAACATTTCCTGTAAAGATGAATTTTCATATAACAACACAATAGTATTTCTTAAATAACTAATTGCAAAAAGCATGAGTGATTTGTATCTCATTATCAAGATAGAAATTCCTACCATGTAAAAACAATGGGATGCAATATAAATTACCTGATTTATATTATCAGAGTCAAATGCATTCTAGTCAATAATGAACTCGTTAGGTCTTCAGATCCTTTATCAAATCTATTAAGAAAATTTTAGAAAGCAAAAACAGTTAATTTTACAAATGCATGCATGAAAACTAGTGAAAAATTATTGACTTGCGAATATAACAAAATTGTAACACTAACCTTATCTTCCTCTAGCCAATTTTCACTTCTCTGCCTTTTTTGTATTCGTTTTCATTTTAAAACTTTCCTCGACAATATAATTATTATAATTTGTTGATACGATTAAAAATCATAATAATGACACAAGATGTTTGATATTTTTTAAATTGTACCTGTCCACAGATAAAAACTCGGTGAAACCATTCTCTATAATTCAATTCATTCATTCTATTTTATCATTTTTTTACGAAATGGCAATCTTGTGTACGATAATAGCATTTTACTTGTCGGAGGTTGTTCAAATGATTTTGAATTGAAAATGTTATCGAACGTTTGATAGGCTATAATGACGTTTTAACAAATATCGGCTTACACATTCGATAGGGGTTTTATTATGAATTAGACCGTTAATCTCTACTGAAACAAGATGTAACCATTTTTAAATCTCTTACAATAGATAAACAACTCAGAATGCTGAGATTCTTAAGTCTTTATCTTGAAGACGACACAATGGCGGTTGGATTTTGCAAGAGTATTATTTATAAGGGAATAAAAAACTACAAACACTTTGTTAACGTTGTAACGGATCGTGATGTTGCATGATTATGCGTAAAATAGATTTATAAATAATACTTCCGCCAATACGTTATGAACAATACATTTATTTAACTTTACTGTTCCAAAAAAATGCATGGCGGAAAATGCCGACTTACCGCCATCTAGTCATTCTCTGACAGTCAACCTATTTGCTAAGCTCAAAGACAGCAAAAGCTTACAAATACATTAAAACCTGATACAGACATTCGAAAATTCGTTTCAATTGTAATACAAATATCTTATATTCTACTAAGATTATGTAATAATGCATCGTTACTAACTGTATTCATATAAGGAATACAAATAACAACATATATATCAATATATTGGTAAAAGAAATACAAAAGAAACCTTTTCAAAGCGCTTGTAAATTTATATTGAATGATAACATTTTGGGACTTGAATATTTCATACAGGAGAATCACAGGTAACATTCGCTTGTCGGTGTTCATTCATACTAAATCCCGCCCGAACCATGACGGGAAAGAGTTTTGCAGAACAAATTGGTACTAACAGCAAATTTGCAACACAAATCGCAGCTGAAAAATTTTCACTAGCTGGCACAAACAGGACCGTTTTAATTGCCAAAACCGCCCACATCGCTTGGTTTGTGTTCGTTATAACAGTTTGCATATACGAAGGGTTGAAATGATAATATCGACATTGAGTAGTTATCGATACTTTTAAATTTGATAGTCGATACTTTCGGCTTCGAAATTAGATCCGGCAATACTCAGTGATTCATGACTGACTTGAAACAGTTGTGTGGCAATAGGCGTAAACTATGTTATTAACTCGTATTACACTCTTGGACAAATACTTATCACCCTTTTCTTGTTCAGGAAACAGATTCAGAGATTATTCCCCGAGTCTGCTCCACCGCTCACACTTCCGATATATGTAAGTTCCACACAATATTTTCGAAAGCATTAGTTGCATAATGCATCTAAGCTCAAGAGCAAACTCACGAAAAGTAATATTTTAATAAGTATTATATTGTTAGGTATGTAATGGGTCTTACAGTTACTTACAGTCTTGTATACAGTAATTACAATTTCTAAAATATTTATTTTACTGGCTGAAATGTAAATATAATAAAATAAAACACAACTTTGGATAAAGGCGGTGAAGCAATTCTATAACAAGTATCCAATTAGCTGGGTAAGACGGAAATCATTGAAATTTTTTCATACTACATTTTACTATGATGAAAAACATCTAAAATATGCGATGAAAATTTCTCAATGAGAAATAGCTGTTTAATTTAAGTTTATTTCGTTTGTGGTATTTGGTTTGTTTTGTTAACAATTCCCATTATGTATATAACCTTTGGTTTAAATCAATTATCCAAACCATCGTGTAATTTCGTTACAAATTAAACGACTCACGACATAAACACATTATCTAAATTTAATTATAATACAAGATATTTAAATAATTGTATGTATATTACAGCATTATTATAAATAATATAATAAATCTAGCATTAGATTATAATATGCGAAAAATTGTAAACAGAGTGAATGAGTGAGATGTTTATAATTTAACTTGAATTCACGTACAAATAAACTGAGTGAATCACTCACAATTTTTAACAGTTTACAATTTCGCTTTATTCATTAAAAACTAAGTAACGGTGCTTACATTTATCCGGTAACATATACATATAACCAAAAAGAATATTTAATTATTATTTTGAACGTAAAATGTACCAACGTTACATAAACCGACCAATCCACAATACAACCATTTGTACGGTCACTACTGACCAACAAACGGTAACTAGAATTAATCATTTATGATCATAAGTTTTTAACAGTATAATAATAACCGTTGGATCTGTTATCTCTTTCTAACTTAAACATTAATCATATGAAGAAATGAAACAACGTTCATACGGAAGACGTTTGCAGCTCTCTGAAGCGAGACAAGAAGTGCAGAATTCTTTCACTAAATTAGATTTTAATGCTTTACCCACATTGTTCTAACAAACAATTAGAACACTGATAACTATTGACTGTCAAAAACGATGTTTAAAACAATTAGTATTTATTGATTTTAAGAATTAAGCTAACTTAATTTTTAGTTGCGTGTGTTCACTTGTGTTCACTTAGGCGGACGGGCAAACGTACCGCTTGATGGTAAGTGGTCACCGCCCATTAACATCGGCAATGTAAGAAATATTAATCATCCCTTACATTGCCAATACCCTACAAGTTTTCGAACCGGTAGTAACTTTAAATGTAATCTTGTCGTGTCATAATACATGTCGATTTAAAAGTTTCGTGCGAGCCTAATTGAACCAAGTATATTTTGATTTTTGAATTTCTGTCCATTATGTCTGCAATAAAGCTTGAGGCAGCTTTATAAACCCTTCAGCGCGGAACACAACAGTACAAAGTACAATTGTACGCCAAAAGAATAACTGATGAGTACGTTGCACAAAGCCCGACCACCATTTACTGATCCACAATATGCATTGATCTTAAGGAACATTCGTTGAAACCGAATCAATACAATCATATTCAATAGTAATTTAGTTAAGAAAAAAACCACACACACATACATACATACATACATATATATATGACAAATTCTTTATGTACATATATACTACGCAAAATAAGTTAATTAAGACCTTTTCGTAACGACTTTCTTCGCCCTGTGTTAATCGATCTTTCAATCTAACGCTTTACTATTTCATTAATCATAGTTTTATTTTATCAACGACATAGATTACGATCTACATTTATTAAAGTTTCTGTTTTTCTGCTTCATAATAATATAATATGAAAATAAAAAATACGACTAATATATAAGAATTACGTATTTTCGTAACTAAAAGTCACATTTACAGACTACTAGGTATCCTCTTCGTTTGAGGATTTTTCATTCGTAGTGTTTTTAAAAAATATCTTTATTTGAAATCATTATTATGTAAATTACATTAAATAATATCTAATGTTTAAGCAGCGTCTATTCTTTTACAAATTTTAAAATTCCTTCAAATATATGCTTGCTGTTATCATTAAACGACAAATGTATTGAACTGCCAAGCGATAAATTTGCGGCACAGCTCTTTCAAAAGTCAGATTTCCTTCTATCCCTCAGCCAGCACAGCTTGCATAATGATATAATTAAGCGAACGAAAAGTTTGTTCATGTACTTTCTAGACTTCGCAATTCAATCTGCCTAGAACGTATTAACATATTTACGCATGTTATTTTAACGTAATTTTCTTAAACGTTTCTTGTAACTTAATCTAATAATACATTTCTGTAATTTGTAATTAAATAATACATATTTGGAATTACGATTTAAAACTATACACTAAAAATATGATGTAATTATATACAATGTTTATATGCATCAATAATTATATATTTCGTTCTTTTAATTTGAAAATTAATCATGTATTTATCATAACATGAATTATTTAAAAATTGTTAACGTCACATTTTCACAGGGAAGCAGCGGATCGTGTAATTATTGGAATCGAGAGCGAAGCGTTTTCTAAGTGCATTGAATAATAAAGACTGCTGTCGCCAGCTTAGCTGTTAATGATCTCACGATCGAATCAATATTACCAAATTAATAATAAATTATGTTTCTATCGCCTACACTCTAAAATGCGTCATTCTACGAGTTATCGACAAATTTTGCCATAATTGGAATTCTAAATTTAGCCTAAGCAATTAAGAAACGCTTAATTATTATTATATAGGTACCAGAATATTGTAAATACAATGAAATGAAATTGATAAGACTATACTCAAAGCGTATGACTATATATTTTAGTGTATGTACGTGCAAAGCTTATTCAGGAAAAGGAAAGTGTTAAATTATAGTTTATAATAAGCTTTTAAAACAACACTGTTTTTTATCTGCTTTGTATGAATTTATAACACTCAATTGTAACAACTCTATATTTAACTTCCCACTTTATGTGTCCATTAAAAATGATTGCCCTTAATACATTAGGAGCGATAATTCAATTCGAACAATAACCAAACTAAGAACGGTCATCGTATGAAACTCGGGCAATTAAGAGTAACGTAAGGCGTGCGGTATGCGCGTGCGACGGTACGTTTCACATTCGCATCGCGATCCGTGCGGGCACAACGTGGCCAGTTTGAAAACCACGACACCCTGGAATCATTGTGTGGGACAAGTGTACAGTCTCGTGTGTGTTGGGTGTCGTTGGACGTGTGTTTGTGACGGTGTGTGTTGTGGCATGGGGTAGAATGGGGGCGGGGCACAGCGCTGAGGGCGACGGCGGCGCCACGAGCGATCCGCCCGCCCACGATCGACGAAAAACTCACAGCAGGAGGCGAAGGTAAGATATTGAAAAACACTTAGTTTACTATCATTAAATATATTTAGTTTTAATAGGTATATTTTTAATTGAACTTGTGATATTTTCTATAAATTAAAATTTTTTTTGTTAAAATAAACGAAATATAAATGTGAAAAAGTTCTTAATATCTATCGCATTTTGTGAATAAAAATAGAAACAAAAGCAGTGAATAGACTGACGATGAATAGGTGACAATGACTATTCCCTAGACGCCGCACAGTTCAATGAAAGTCGACCGTTAGAAAATTTCTTACTGTATATTGTACCCCATTGAAACATCCACAACACTTTGTACACTTACATATAGCAGTTAAAACTTTTTTAGCGGTTGTGCACTTTTTTGTTATGGGTAAAAAATGTTAAACTCGCGTCAGTTCAATTGAAAATTCGTAAGACGGATTCTGAAGTGTTAAATTTTTAATGTAGTATAAATTGTCATGTTTGTGTACGATAGCGCAATAAATGGATATTGTTTTTTATCACATCAATAATAGTACTTTGATACTGATAATAATTAATGCAATTCGTGCAATTTTTTTCCCTAATTATTCCAAAATATCAAAAATACACAACGTTAATATTCAAGTTTTCACTTCTGCCGGCACCCCCGAAGTGCAACCCGTTGTTTTTTTTTTAAATATTAATCTGTTTTTACCTGTATCCATATGTCGGTCAGCTTATGGTTCCGAAAAAATAAACATAAATAAACTTTCCATATACGAGTAACAATGAATGGAATCTAAGCGAGATTTAACTAATAATAAAAATCTTATATATCTCTTACGTTCTGTAGCAGCAGCGGTCAGCATATTAAGAAACTTTATTTAACAATAAAAGGAGCGTGTACAACTCTATACAAGTTTCAGAAGTAATACATTTGTTACAATCAATTATTTATATATAATGGTTTAAGTGTAACCAATGTTATGCTTTTAATGTGGCTCACTGGCTAGAATCCCAACCACAGATTGCAGGTTCATATCCCAGCAAGCACAACTGCATTTTGATGTGCTATCTTTGTATTTACATTTGTATTTTTATAGCATAGGAAGGCGGGCGAGCGTATGGGCCACCTGATGTAAGTGGTCACCAACGCCCATAGACAAGGCATTGTAAGAGATGTTAAGCATCATTTACATCACCACTGCGCCACCAACCTTGGAAGCTAAGATGTTATGTCCCTTTTGCCTGGCTTGTAACTACACTGGCTCACTCACCCTTCAAACCGGAACACAACAATTAGCAAGTACAGCTGTTTTGCGGTAGAATATCTGATGAGTGGTTGGTACCTACCCAGTCGAGCTTGCACAAAGCTCTAAACTTCGCGAGAAAACCTGTACCTGTAATGCAATTCTGCCACATGCGTATTCACCAACCTTGCAGTGAGATCGTGGAATAAACTCTTGACTTCCACCCAACAGGATATAAGGATAAGCAAACCCAGCAGCGAAACAGAGGCAGTTACTTTTTTTATTCATCATTGCGCTCAAATATGTTTGACGTTATTAAGAAACAACAGATAATTAAAAATAGAAAACATTACAAAAACCTATTATTAATATTGACTTAGGGAAATTTAGAGAAAATGTTTCATAGTAAAGTGGGTCAAACAAGATGAAGTAATTAAATATGTCCGCATGTAGCAATTTTCTGCTAGACGAATAAAAGGAATGTTAACAACCTTTTCTAGCGGTGCAGTTATCAATCAACCATTCAACGTATTAATTAATGATAACGTAGACAGGGTACGCTACGAATAATATTCTCAAACAAATATGCAATCTATGTTAAAAGTGATAGGGCTCATATTCATGTGATATTTTGTGTAAGCATTTGCTGATTTCAACGCAAGAACTTCACTCGTTATGGTTAATAAAGCCAATAGTTTGTATGAAATATGCTTTTTTAAATATTCGTTGATATTCAAAGTAGATTACATTTAGTAATTAAGAAATTAACAAATCGTTTTATTTTATGAATTTATTAATAGTTAATGTTATGTTTGAAAAACCTTTTTAAATTAAAATATAAAAAAATCGTGAACCAAATGGATTCAGCTTTAAGATTTGACACACCATACCCCATACAAACACTTATAGGATAGGTCACGGCGGCGGATCTAAAAAGGGATTAGCCAACTGCGAAGGACATTATAGTGCACAAGTGGGTGTGTGCAAACGTACGTAGGCGCACGCTCTATTCCCTAACTCTCATAATGCGATGAGACGGCAATCCGACACGACCGGCAAGAGTTGACTAGAAGGCAGTCATTACTTATAAACTATATGTATACGAATACGAGCAATACAATTATACAGTTGGATCAATATAATTATTATGCGTCCATGCCACGGATGTGATACGAAGTGTCAGAATCTTTAGAAAAATAATATACTCTTTACAAACACTAAGCATATTAAAACTGTGTAATACAGTTTTTGAGGAACTGTTGTATCTCATCTCATATTAAATATAGATTTTTCTTTTTGCTTATATACCTACATTATAATCAAAATTGTGCCGCTGGAAAGAACCTTATTTGCAATTGCAATTATTACATCTTACGTAAATTAAATTTATACGGAGAAAAAAAAGAGAAAAAGAAAGAAAAATACAATTACAATATTTCTTAATTAACAGTATTCCTCCGCATCTGTGCCTTTATTAACCTTCTTTTTTTTGTATTTTGCGACACTGATAAATATTTAACTTTGCCTAAGACACATGTGGCTTATGGTTTTGAATCAATTATTTTTATACTGAATTTCCTTTCACGTTTAGAATTTAAAACACAATCTCTAACAAAGTCGAAACTTTTCTGTTTCTTTTATAAACTAAAAGTATTTTCAACTAACAAACCAGCCAACATTTTACGCTTTTAACTTATTTCCGACAAATAGCATTTCTTTTAAAGTTACACTTAGTGTTACATTTAGAAAATCCAAGTGCACTTGGGTTTTATATGATTATAGAAAACTAAAACGGATTTATGGCCTGTTTGTCCAGGTGACAGTGATTCTGTCCTTCACTCAGGACTTGTGAGTTTGAATCCCGCCTCGAGTCTAGGTGTTTTATGTATAAAATATGCATTACATATTTATATACATAAATATTTCATATCAGTCGGCTAATAACACAAGCATAAGGTTGCCTTCCTAAGAAATATAAGACAGTGTGAAATATACATGTATAATATATGTAATATGTACATATTAAGGAATACATTTACCACATATTAAAATAGAAGATAAAAGTAAATAATGATATTAGCTAGATTAAATTTGTTAAATATAAATGTAATAACAGTAATAAAATAATACTGCCCTCAGCTTACTGGGACGCTTTTGAGAAGTTAAAGATGTATTAACAAATGATTTTCGGTCGTTAAATGAGAATAATAAGGGTGCGACGGTAATGAAGATAAACAGAACGAAATGATTCAAGACACTGTTACATAAACATTTCTATAATAATAATTCATAACTGAAATTTATAAAATAATGATAATCACATAAAACTGATAGTATATAAGACCTTCTTTTATAAATACAGACACACTTGTGTTTCGCTTACGCTATACGTCGCTGTGCTATGTTCTACCGACTTATTAACTTAATATGATACTTTATATTTACTTCTTATTGATGGTGAGATAATAAATAAAGGAAACGGTGTAGCTTTCGTAAAAATGAAAACATGAAATGTTATATCAAATGAAACAGCCATACGTCATGTAGCGACAGTCTTGTAGGGCAATCAAATATCTGTGTGTCGGGTTATATCGATGGCAATTTATTTTCGACCCTTATCTTGTTCTATGACATCCCGCAAACTTCAATTTGGAGGAAAATATTATTCATAGTTGTCAGAAAACTGGACTAATCTGAATAAAATCGTGAAAGTGCGTGACGTGTAATACAAAAGGTTCAATGACCGCTTTTTCTTCCTCTAATATATTTAATGTTTTCCGTTTGATTCATTTTAAACGACCGAATACGACCGACGAATGAAATGAACATTTGGTTACCAAATCTAAAATCCAATTATAATAATCCGAATAATCGGCTCTATAATGGGACATTTCAAACCAGTTAGAATTATGTATGCTTTGCACTTAATAAATCGAATTTCAAAATATTAAATTTTATAATAGTTTGACACAAACGACTGAACTTAATTTTTCATCATGATAAATTAATAATAATATATTTACATATAATAATGTATTCATCTTTTATGCTAATATATAAAGCTGAAGAGTTTGTTTGTTTGATCCGGTTAATTTCAGGAACTCCTGGTTCGAATCAAACATTACTAATATTTTTGTTTTGTGTAGTCCTTTTGTCGAGGATAAAATGAATAAAAATAAGCCTCCAGGCTTATTTTAATTCATTATATTTTTAATAATTAAACGCGGGTGAAACCGCGAAGCACAGCTAGTATAATATAATTTTTACATCATCCTACATGAAATCCGTGAATACATACATACTTCAGCCTTTTTCTCTCTCTATATAATTTTGTTCAGAATAAAATGCTCTAATAATATTTCTTTATATTCAGCTTTAAATTGATTATATTCGACCAACTGATGGTCACCAATCCCAACCGCCTGTAGACATTAGTGCTGTAAGAAATTATCTTAAAACTTACATCGATAATGCACCCCGAACGTTGGGAACCAGATGTTATGTCCCTTGTGCTTGTACGGGCTCATTCGCCCTTGAAACCGGAACACAACAATGCTAAGTATTGCTCCTTGGCGGTAGATTATGTGATCGGTAAAAATTAACTCAACTTGCAGGCGTTAAACTTAAAAAACGCTGTAACTTCGACGTTAAAATCACGCTCTCATAGAGCTTAATAAGTTTATCTTATATACTAAAACCAGTTCATTCAAAGATGCAATTGACATACATGCGATTGTACATAGTATACATATATTCATATGTTATAACTATATTGTATTTACAGAACCAAGTATATAAGCAACTTCAGCTCATTCAGTTGCAATATAATTTTAGACATACATACAAAGCTAACAGGTGTATTTAAGTTAAAGCTTGAACTTTGACTTGATTTTAATACAAGTTAATACTTTGACGAAACAAATTCACTCATATTTGCGTCTAAAGAATAATTAGATAAGAGCTTGTATCCATATAATTTTGACTCAAAACATGAACATTATCTCTTTTGAGTTTAAAAAGAAAGTTAAGAAATTCCGTTACACGTATCCGGCCCACAAACGGTAGTGGTGCTCGGGCGGTGGATTACACTTCAGCCCTCTCGTCATGAATGGCTTTTGACTCCAAAAGACGTTAATAGTGGCACTAAGGTCTTGTTTTTCTGTGTTTCTTTATGAAACGAATGATGATATCCACTAAACTAAAAACTTAGAAAGAACTTAATTAATTACTTTCACTTGCTATTTTGAAATATGTTTGTTTAACAAATGCTTTTCAACCAATATCTAAATATTTCACATTCAAGTTACACCATTCATAATATATGATTATAAGTTATTTTATGTATTTTTTTTTTTATTATTCATGTAGCGTGACACACTATAATGAGTGTTGCACAGAGGTATAAATAGAATAATTTTATATTAAACATTTTAGTGAAATTTTATAAAAACAAGCTACAGAAAAAATGGTATATTAGTGTTATTTAAAATGCTAGATTTGTATATCTATATTTAACAGTCAACTGTTTGTAGAAGAGTGTAGTGACAGAAGATTCAATTTCTCACCTTTGATTTGAGTTTTTACGGAGGCGTTCATATATCTGTGTTATACAATAAAACATGTTCACTGAGATATTATCGAAGTGAATCTACTGAAACTTTTTTTATTGTATAGGTAGGCGGAAGAGCATATGGGTCACCTAATGGTTAGTGATCACCATTGGCCATAGACAATTTCATTTTAAGAAATGTTCCATCGCTTACATCGCGAATGCGCCACCAACCTTGGTAACTAAGATGTTATGTATCTTGTGCCTGTAATTACACTGGCTAACTCACTCTTCAAACCGGAACATAACAACCCAAAGTACTGCTATTTTGCGGTAGAATATCTGATGTGTGATTAACATACCCAGACGAGCTTGCACAAAGCCCTACCACCAAGTAAACTAGAAATACATGTATATTCTTATACTTAAGCTTTCATTATCAACGAACTGTTATATAATTATAGGAGTTCCTTCATCTGAAGCCAAATTCTAGGTGTAGAATCAAGTCATGCTTCCCATAAAAATGCAATATCATCCGATCTGAACCAACACGCAAAATTTGAACTACGTAGGATATGATTACGTTGTTCAAAATTAGCTACAGCGAAGCTTACAAGATATGTCCAACACAAATTAACAAACAAACATTGCTTGTTAAATAAAAGCTTTCTAAAATGATATGATAGTGCGTAATCATGTAACAAATTGTATTTGTAACTGTTTCATCTAAATTAATTTTGAATAAGGTTATAATCTAGATCAAACATCGTTTTAACTACTAATCTTAATTAAAACTAAGTTGAACTAGCGTAACGATATGCAGCATAGTTCGAAACCGGGGACCAGAGAGTGTTGGCTCACACACTATATAATATAAGGAGATACATCTCGTAAAAGTTAAGAAACTTTTTCTCGTAAACAAATACCGCGAAATTGATTTCATTCTATTTTGGATTATTGCTGTTCGTAATATTTTGTTTGTTCATAGTGATTTTCATGTCACTATAGCACTTTCAACAGCTTTAATGTTTTATTTTTAAATATGTATGTATATTGAAATGTTAATTTTTTGCTTTTATTGAGCGAAATATTATTTTGATTGGAAATAAGGCCTGCTCTTTCTGTTTCTGTTACTAAGAAAATAGGTAACTCTCCAACAAAAAATATATACGGTTACAGAACCGATTTGGATTCTATCTATTCTTATATCTACAATATTAATTCAATTCAATAATGTATATGTAGATATATATTATTTGTATATATATATATATATATATATATTTACATCCTGGAACACTTTTGGCGTCATGCACGTTGTGCAACGTTACGACGTCCCCTAGTTCTGATATATTTTTTTATAATGTTGAAGTGAATATTGCTAAGTTTTTCGATTTCCCACCCGGTGATATATTTCTTATTCCTATAACTTTATTTTCCGCGATATTCTTCTTGCAGTCGGGGCCAAGCATTTTCGAACCCCGAAGCATTTTGATGAAGATTTGCCTTCCGGAGTATATTGTCTTAAATTACCTACTGCGCCGACTTTTCACTTCCAGTTCATGGTCATGCGTAAATGCGGCGTTGCCAAAATTGTAATGTACGAAAGAGATAAAATGACAGCTTTTTTCTCTTTCTTACAATTGTTAATAGAATTATACTTAAACTAATTTTCGTCCGCAGTGAATGACATAGGACAGAGGATACCTAACAATACTTTGCTATTGTTAAAAAAATTTCAAAGTTTTTTTTTATATTTTTATTAGTGGTGATTTTTGATATTGTTTACTTTTAACCTAAGACTTAATATTAGGTTACTGTACAAATTATAAATGAACATATAGTATAAAGCATAATATGTACTATATAAAATTCTTGTTTCATTTGTTATATAAGCATATTACAAATGAAAAAGCCTGCCTTGTTGGTCTAGTGGCTAGATATAAGGCCGCAGACCCTGGTGGTCCTGGGTTCAATTCCCAGGTCGGGGAATAAATGATTATTGGGTTTTTCTGTCAGAAAATTCTCATTAGCAGCCCGGAGTCTGGAAGTTGGAAATGTTGTACACATTACTCCCATGCCTCGGAAAGCACGTTAAGCCGTTGGTCCTGCGCCTGAACTCTTTCCGGTCTTGTCGGATTGCCGAGCCATCGGATTATGAGAGCTAAAGAAAAGAGAGTGCACCTGTGTTTGCGCACACTTGTGCACTGTCATATCTCCTGGCTAATCTCTTGAGATTGGCCGCCGTGGCCAAAATCGATCTGGAGGACCCCCCCCCCAATATAAGCATATTATTATTAAATAATTGTTCAATTTTGGTTTAATGTTAATTTTAAACGAACTATACACTATGACCTGATATGACTAACAATTTTGCTTAAGAATATGTATCTTTTATTTTGAATTAATTATGTTATTGTTGTTATTTAAATTCCTGATGGATTTACGCCCAATGCGGTATGATAATAACTAGCTGGCGTGCGAAAATATCAGGCATTTTAATTTTGAAATGTGTCCATATTTTTTGGATATTGACTATTTGTATAATATTGTGAAAATATAGATGTGTTAATATATAAATAAACGAGTAGGTATAGTACAAAATTTCATTATAACAAAATAATGTATGGTGAAATTGTTCCCCTTTCATAAATATACAGAAAAGTTCGTGATGGCATATGTCTATCTTTTAAGGATAGCTAACTATACACACTTTAATGTTTAAAAAATGGTGACATAATAATGTGGTAATTGGAAAGCTTTAAAAACGGATATGATGTTAATCCTTATCAAATTAAATACGTTATTTACTTTAAGCATTTCATGTAAGTTATAATTGCCCTTTTCACTACCCAATTTAAATTAATATTTTAGGAGTTATCGTAATGTTAAAACTATCATGCACTAAAAAAATTCAACCGGACATACTAACGCGCGATGCAACCGCCTGCGCGCCCCGCGTCCCACTAAATATTGGAAGTGATAAAATTATTTGTTTATTTATTTTATTATTTTGTTGACGTGAATCAATTTAATTATACAAAACTTTCATTTCGGAAAATAATATAAAATTTGATTGTATTTTAGATTCACAATTTAAGCGATAATGGCGTACATATTAAAGATAGAAATAATTAAGAGATATATTTCCACCATACATTATTTTCGTGTACCTCTTACGGTTTTTGCAGGCATGCCATGTTATTTTTTAGTCAATTTACTCAATAACTTTATAAATTATACCCTATTTGTTACTTTTTTTTAAATAATAATTAAGTTTCTTTAAAATCCATTCAGTACTTTTGCGTGAAATAGTAACAAACGTCCATACATCGATACAAAGTTTTGTGTTTACTATATTAGTAAGAAGTAGAATTATTATATGCCCTGTACTGAACACACAAACACTGTACTGTTATATGGGCGAATACATCGATTGGTGAATGTTTATAACTTATTGATTAAAAAATGCACGGGATAAAATTCTTATTTTACCTGTACGAAGTCGGGACGGGCAGCTAGTATTAAATATAACACTGTAACAGTTAATAATGCAATTATTGACCTTTTTTATTTTTAAAATGATAATTCTCAACAACACTTTCTGTTACCTAGTTTTAGCAAAAGAAACAGCAAATTCGTATACAATTTAAATAACAACAATAACACAATTAATTCAAAATAAAAGATACATATTCTTAAGCAAAATTGTTAGTCATATCAGGTCATAGTGTATAGTTCGTTTAAAATTAACATTAAACCAAAATTGAACAATTATTTACTAATAATATGCTTATATTGGGGGCAGGGGGTTCCTCCAGACCGATTTTGGCCACGGCGGCCAATCTCAAGAGATTAGCCAAGAGATATGACAGTGCACAAGTGTGCGCAAACACAGGTGCACTCTCTTTTCTTTAGCTCTCATAATCCGATGGCTCGGCAATCCGACAAGACCGGAAAGAGTTCAGGCGCAGGACCAACGGCTTAACGTGCTTTCCGAGGCACGGCAGTAATGTGTACAACATTTCCAACTTCCAGACTCCGGGCTGCTAATGAGAATTTTCTGACAGAAAAACCCAATAATCATTTATTGGCCCGACCTGGAAATTGAACCCAGGACCACCAGGGTCTGCGGCCTTATATCTAGCCACTAGACCAACAAGGCAGGCTTTTTCATTTGTAATATGCTTATATAACAAATGAAACAAGAATTTTATATAGTACATATTATGCTTTATACTATATGTTCATTTATAATTTGTACAGTAACCTAATATTAAGTCTTAGGTTAAAAGTAAACAATATCAAAAATCACCACTACTAAAATTATAAAAAAAAAAAATTGAAAAATTTTGCTATCAATTATGAAGAAAATTTGCTAAAAAAATGAATAGACCTTCATTTTTTTAGCCAATTGCTAAAAATAGCAAAGATCAATTGTATCCAATATTTTATTTGTTTCGTAAACAGTAAGTTTAAGGGTTTAAGATAAATTGATTTTGATTTTTAAAATTTCATTAATAACAGTGTACCAAACAAAAATCAAGCTTATTTAGAGCTACAAATTATTTCAAGCTGACTGGTACTTTCTGTCAAACTGTAAATATTTTGAATAAAAACATTAATCTTTAACCATTCTTTATTTTGAAAACGTGTAGGGTTTTTTTAGCAATGTAAGTGACAATGAGGTTTGCAAGAGAAGGAGATTCAAAAGTTGCGTGTGTATTTCTATTTGGCGTTCTAATTTGTATTTTTAATTGATTCCTTAAAACAATAAATATTGTATTAAAATTATTCTATAAAAGTTTAATGGTCAAGCCTTCTAATGGAAAGTCCAAGTTAGTAGTAGGAAAGTAAAAGATTAGATTTATGACAGCGATCACCATTTTTTTATAGTATAGGATTATATGGCATATGGCATGGATAGGCAGACGAGCATATGGGCCACCTGATGGTAATTCACCAACGCCCATAGACAGTGGCATAGTAGATTTACTTTAAAAAAAACATCACCAATGTGCCAGTGCCGCCAACCATGGGAACTAAGATGTTATGTCCCTTCCGCCTGTAATTACACTGGCTCACTCACCCTTCAATCCGGAATATAACAATGCCAAGTATTACTGTTTTGCGGTAGAATATCTAATGAATGGGTGGTACCTACCCAGACGATCTTGCACAAAGCACTACCAGCGAGTAAAAGTGGTAAATATAAGAGCTACGTACTGTTTTAATTTTAAAAATTTTAACTTTAAAGTAAAAAAAATATAAGGTGCATCGATAGGAAGATCAAAAAGAGCTTAACGTTATCTGAAAATAACTTTGATATTTTTAATACCTTAACTACTTAAAAAAATATACCAAATATTTATAACACATATAGGTAAATAGGTACCTACTTACTTATAGTGGGGTTTAATTACGTTATGGTACCTTGTGGTAAAACTAATATGGAAAAAAATCTCGTCCGCCTATCTAGTCTATAAATAAAAAGGAAACTTTTTAATAATAAATTATTATATAAATATATATCCTAGAAACAACGCTGCGTCCTTATATACGGACGCAGCATTGTTTCTAGTGGATATTTTGTTATAAAAAAGTGTTTTTTGATGATTTTTCGATTTTTTAAATATTTTTGCTAATGAAAAAAATCTCGTCCACCCATCTAGTCTATAAATAAAAAAAAAATTTAGTAACGAATTATTATAAAATATACTACAACCAATGCTGCGTCCTTATATACGGACGCAGCATTGTTTCTAGTACGTTTGTATAGTATTCAAATTATTGTTATTTTTATCCATTGTTGTATAATTTTTAATTTGTAATACAAATTTACAATTTTAGGTTTTTGTTGTATTATTTTTTTTTTTTGTAATTTAAATATTTTTCATTTTTTTTTAAATTTATTAATGTGTGCTTTTTTTGCTCTCTAATGTAGTGATTATATTTGGAAACTTGATCGGTGTATGTATGTGTTATATTTGTTAATTGTATGTTTCAATTTTACTGTTTGTTTCCTCTTTAAATAAATAAATAAATAAATAAACATATATTCCAGGAATGTGGTGTCAGTTTTACAATAAACGCTGAATCAAATATCGAATCCCACTAAACCACTAGTAGTAGTAGTCTAATTTTAAAATGTTCTTACTACGAAGACTTCGGGAACTCATTTTTGACAAAATATTCAATATTAAATATGTAGTACTTCTTAATTTTAATTTTCGTTGTAGTAAAACTGAGTTCCGGTCGCCGGTTATTACACAAAACGTACGTTACAAATGGCAGTATTAATTATAATGATTTTAAGAAGATAAGTAAACCGAACGAATAATGTAGCGAGTTGGCAACGTCGCAACTCAAGGTCTTTGGAAGCCAATAAGCGGACGTGTCGTTATTGTTAAGAAAAATATTCGCGGCAATAATATACGCGCTGCAGGAGCGCCACACCTCGGCCGTGAAATCTTCCGGAACTTTTGATTATATTTTTTCAATCTTTTTACCAACATTTTTAAGTCCACACATTTTTATTCTACGGATAGCTAGGATCATAAGGACGTATGTGCTAACGTTCGTAAAAGTGGCGTCCGGTATGCGGACGTCAAAAGCAGGTGGACGTCACTTTAAATGCAAATTTTTCTTCAGCGGTTGCCACTTTGTTTGGAGGATATATATATATATATACAAATATGTATATATTATATAACTGTACGGACATACATACATTCTTACTTTAAATAGTTAAATACAATTCAGTATATACGATAGTTACTAAAATATTACTCTCAGATAAAATTCTTCAAAACTCGTTAAACAAAATAAAAAATACAATAAAAGAAACCTTTACGTCTACCGAAATATCCATTTTAAATATTACGGCCGAAGCTTTCAACGAGATTCGTAGAACATTTACGACATGAAACGGGGGAAATGCCGTCACATTTCGCAACGTATAAATATGTATTGCATGAAGATCTCGACGTCCACCTGACGATTAGCGAGCCGCGAGCGTAGCAATTGGAGCGGATCCTAACTGGAACTACGGCGAGCGAGCGCCGTTATCAGATACTTTTTAGATTAAGATCTTACTTCTAATATCATTAATATGTTTACAATAATCGAAAATATGAACTTGAATATATATAAAGGTATGAAATATCATGCCTTTTTGATATTCCTTAATTTTATTAGTATGTATTTTATATATTATTATTTAATTTGTTAATTATATGCATATATATATTTATTTATTTGTTTACTTCAAAATTTACGACTAACAAATGACAATACTTCAAAAAAAGTTTAATTAAAACAAAATAAAAGCAACAACTAACAATACTACATGAATATATACAATATGAATGCTACATACGTAGAAGCATATGCAATATATATTTATATTACATGTTCGAAATTTAAATTTTAAATCAAGTTCAAAATATATAATACGGTATATGTGGTAAATATGAATATTACAGTTTAATTTCTCTAATCCAAAATAAATGTTCCGTTATGTACGAAATAGCGCTCTTGCGTTTCAACACATTTAATCACAAATAAAAAAGATCTCTGTTATATAACTTACACAAAATATATTTTCTTAAGACAAGCGAGTATTAAACTCATTAATAAAAAAAATGTTTAACGCTTTAGAAAATTTACTTATGTTTTAATTACATGCATGTTTTAAAAAAAGTGTTTTAAATATTTAACAATTGGACCTCTACCTAACGTTTGCCTTATTTAAGGCGGTGATATCTTTTTTCCATTTAATGCAACTTCACATAAGAACATTCCGATCATTTATTATTTACCTTTCTCATGTATCAAGTTAATTAAAAAAATTAAAGGCATATTTCAAATATAAAGGCAAATTTAAGAAAAAAATGATGTCTTTAAAAAAAAACAATAACAAATAGGACAAATATATTATCACAAATTAACAATTTTTTTTTATTGCATAGGTAGGCGGACGAGCGTATGGGCCACTTGATGGTAAGTGGTCACAAACGCCCATAGATATTGGCATTGTAAGAGATGTTAACCATCGCTTACATCGCCAATGCGCCACCAACCTTGGGAACTAAGATGTTATGTCCCTTGTGCCTGTAATTGGCTGACTGGCTCTACACTGGCTCACTCCGGAACACAAAAGTACCAAGTACTGCTGTTTTGCGGTAGAATATCTGATAAGTGGGTGGTACCTACCCAGACGAGCTTGCACAAAGCTCTACCACCAAGTATAATATAATATAAATAATGTGTTGATATTTAAACAACACGAAGTAGTTAGTAAAATGTAGGCATTTATACGCAACTAGATTAATTCATAATAAAATTCAACATAAAATCAACCTATTTTCCTAGTCCAAAGAATTTGGAAAATATCCTTCATTCTATCTCCCTTAGCGATAAGATCGTGTTTTGAACAAGGCATTAATTTTGTATTTGTTTACAATCTGTAAAGAATATTCTATTCTATTTTATAGACAGTCCAGGTATTGTTAATTCATTTATTTTTTTACAAAAATAACGACAGTTTAAAAAAAAAAGGTTCTTCATCATTATTCAATGTTTACATTAAAGTTCATCCGTAAATGTATAATTTAATTGAACAGAACATGTTTTCACTGCATATGTTACATATCAATAACTTTCCAATTATAATGTATTTAAAAATGACGTACATAATATGTTGTTCTACGAGTATATATTAAATTCTAAGACAACTTGTGAGATGAGATGCTTAAGAATACTCGCGAGATAATTAAATTAAAAAGTTAAATTTCAAGATTACTGTTAATGATAATAACATTTGTATATTTATAGGTTGGTCTTATTTATAGCGGATGAAAACAGATTATATGAAACACAAAAACTATTTTATGATTTAAATTATTATTCGAACTATTTTTATTAACTATTATATAACTCTTCATTCTTAATTATAGAATTTTAGTAAACACAATTATTAAAAATTAATAATAGTCTCTTATTTTATTTTACATTTAATTTATCACTTATTATAATAAACGCTAAAAGAACTCTGTCTATATTTTGTTACCTCATAATGAGTAAACCCAATTAATTCATTAAAATATTAAAAATATGATATGAATAATAAAAAAGCGTGAAGTACGGATAAAATATACATATACATTAAGGATAAAATGAAGTCTATTGCATTAAAACTATGTACCTATATATTTTACTATCAATAAATAAAAATTTTAACAAAACAAAAACCGACTTCATAGGAAAAACAAATTAATATGCACTAAAAAGTAAAAAAAATAATTGCGTATTCTTCTATAATTTGATAATTAACTTACTATTTTCTACTCATCAATATGTAGGTACGAATGTGTTGTGTGGTTGATAATGTATTTACAATTATTGTTATTTTTAGATTTAGATTATTCTTGTAAAATTACGGTTTAAAAGTACTCGTACTACTTTAATAAAGTATATGTTGATTTTGATTAAATATAGACATAGAGGCAGGCTGACCTGGATATGGATAAAGGGTAGAAATTACGACATGAACAAGAAAAGTAAATTTGACGCAGGCGGAGCAACGGGAAACGGAATTAACTAAACGAGAGATTGTATAATATTAGTAAATCATATTCGAAATAATAAAATTATCACATTAACGATAACAGTAAATGGTAATATTTTATGAGCATCATATTTATTAAAATATAATATATATAAATAAATTCATTCAAATAATAATTGTAAAAAAATAAGGCCACGCAAAATTACCACAACAATACTAGCAGTATTTTCTTATAACATCGTAACTGAAAATGAGGAAGCCCTATTGACCAATGAAACTATTTTGACGTTATTTTCTAATCTAAATAAATAGAAAAAAAATAAAAAAAGTTTGATAACTAAACTCTGATTTCTCGCTTTCTGTCTTCGTTTATTTAACATTTGAACGGAGAAGAAAACATTGATTTAAGAGGTTAGTCGTTGACGATTCTTAATTGGGCGTTACTGATAATTATGCCACGCAAAGACCTCACACCGTGCTATGTGTTTGCGGAGAAAATCACAGCTCTGCTTAGCAGTCTGGCCAGCAGCGACGGTGGGATTGCATAGCGATTTACTTGTATCAATTACATAAAATTTTATGAAAAATATATTGGAAAAATAAGCCGAAGTTTCCCATGGCCAAATTAATAATATTATACAATACAATTCAATGATAAATTTATGTTCATAAACAAAACTTGTGATAGATAGCTACGGAGTAAAAATGGAAAGAACCGAAAACAGAGAGTACTATGCTTGTTTAATTTTGTTATTTTAAATACTTCAAAAAATTGAAGCCAAGAAATTAAGAAGGAATGCTATTAATTATCTAAATTTACATAATATACTTTTTTAAGGGTTTTTTCATAACAGTTACCGACAAAAAAGGTGCAACCAAAATTAGCCCATTTTACATAAATTATGTCTTAGCTTAAATAAGTTATATAGGTAAATGATCCTAAGACCATTGCGGTCCGCTATCAGTGTGGCTACAAATCGTGTAAAAAGTGCGCATCCGAGCGTGTACGCTTCTCGCGTTTCTCCACACTACATTTTTCCACTTGAGACACATGTAAGCTGCTGAATCGCTTCACGCTAGCCGGCCCGCGAATATGAGATTAAGTTTGATTAAATTAAATTAAAAAAATATTATGTTTATAAACTATGTATTATCTTATAACAAAATTACATAAAAACTAAATTATACAACTCCATTTCGACTGTTATATTTCATATATATATTTGTTAATCCATTATATGATTACGATTATATATATAACGGTTTATTTTGTTTAAACATGAAAGGTAATTAAAGTAGCAATAATTATAAGGTACGTCTTATTGTCAATTAACTGTAGCTGACTGAACAAAATACATTTAAAACTTCGCCCATTAACTAGCCTTGGTCTCTTAAAGCAAGTGCCCGTGACTTCGGACTTTATCCGCATTTTCCGCATCAGTGAAAAAATACATTTCAACTTTCCTTGCTTTAATTATACGACCCTAAAGAAATAATACTTTGCCTTTACATATGTTTACTTATCCAAGTGAAAAGGACTCACGGAGTTTTTCTTTAGTATAAATATAAAATATTTTTACGATAATATAAACAGAAATTTCACACATTAACGTGTTAATTACACGTCAATTCATTATCTGTATAATGAAACAAATGTACATGTACTCGTACATAGATTCACGTCACAGACCACAGTATAATAAGAAAAGATATTGCAGAACTTTTTAGTTTAGTGCGCTTCACTTACTTAATCTTTAACTTCATCTAATCGATCCTTCTAAAGAGCCCTGGCACACGAAGACAATAAATTTGGTCGCAGGTTTTAGGGATTAGGAGAATAAAAACATACTAAAAGTCATATAAGTATACAATAATATACGTAAATGTACCCACCCTGTTTTGCAAACATTAACAAATGCATATTCATAGCAACACATAATAAAAAGTTAGTACTTATACCTATATGTATATTGAAACGAAAATCTGAGTTTTCTTTATATAGTAAAACAATAACAAAAGAACATACTTCTTCCCCTTCCTAAATGGAAGTTCATTAATTTCTTCGGTATCGAAAAGTTTTGTATGGACGAATCAATCTCAACACAAACTTGTGCAATAATAGAATCCTTGTTTATTGACAATTAGACTGTGGTTCCGTATTTGTTTCCAAAGTACGAAACGTTGAATAACTAATTAAAAAGTACTTTTCTATTTGTTGTTATCACCAAAGCTAACCACCTGATATTAAGTGGTCACCAACGCCCACAGACATTGGCATTGTAAGAGATGTTAACCATCGCTTACATCGCAAATGCGTCACCAACCTTGGGAACTAAAATGTTATGTCCCTTGTGCCTGTAGTACACTGGCTCACTCACCCTTTAAACACCGGAACACAACAATAGCAACTACTGCTGTTTTGCGGTAGAATATGTGAATGAGTGGAACGTACCCAGACGGACTTGCACAGAGGTAGGGCACCCAGTTTGCACTTACCATCAGGTGGTCCATAGGCTCGTCCGCCTACCTATGCAATGAAAAAAAATCATTTATGACGATGATGAATTGAATCTTATGTCCTCTCGAATCTTATGATCCCGTAAAAAAGCACTAAAACGAGTGTTGTTATCATAAATAAAATAGCTGAACGGAGTTTTCGTGTAATATGTTTATCGTTCGTTGTTTATTTAGTACTTAGGGTCGTCGCACACGGGCCACCGGCCACAATCCCCGTCGCACAACGGTTGACGAAGCTGTGGCAAGTCCATATAAAATGTATGAAAACTACAGGAAACATTTCGGTGGCGGCGTGAAGTGGTTGTGGCCGGTGGCCCGTGTGCGGCGACCCTTACTGTATTATGTAAAATATAAAATTCACCATTTTTATAAAGCATCATTCGTGTCTTTACGATCTAACCTTTCAATCTTAATTATTTCTTCTTCAAACATAAATATAACAAGCCTTAACATCACTTTTATTTTAATCATATTAATAAAAACTTCCTCACTTTTATCACTGTTAAAGCTTCATATTTTAATACCAAACTAATAAAATGTACATACTACTAAAAAAATCACTTACGCCCCGTTTATCTGATTTATACAATAGCATTTCAAAACTAGTAGCTGAATTGGATATTTTCCATAATAGTCTATCTCAGTTCAAACGCAACATTTGCCCACGTTGAACTATCTTGCAATCCATCCAATTTGAGTTATTATTCACTACTTATATAAAAATTATGACTTTTTTTTTTTCAAAACATATATGTAAGTTCATATTAATATACAATCGTAAATATAGTAAATTCACAATATTTTCAACAATTATAATTTTGTTAGTTTATTTGTATTTTTATAGTTTTTTAATGGAAATAACGATTTATTTTAGTTCATGCCTATTTATAATATGACGTTTTACGAATGATGTGATAATAATCCGTAACTAGTAGAACATTTGTCAAAAAAATATTTAACCTCTACTTGACGGTCTATCTAATATATCCACTATTGGTAGTCCAAAATAAACAAATCTTAATTTATCTTAAATTAGGATTAAAGTTAAATGTTTTGAATAGAAAATAATATCGCATGTTAAGCGAAATTAACTTATTTATGAGGCAAGGGGCATGTACATTGCAATTTTGTATATTGAAAACATACTTATGTAAATTGAGTTTAAAATGCACGATACAATCACTTTATTAAATTTGCCATTGGGTTAAATTATATCGTCTTTTACCATATAGCTTAACATGGCTGTGATATTGGGACTTAGGGACATCAATTTGATGAGTTTTTTTAGTACAAATTAATTATAGTCGACAGGAATATCGTTACCACGATACGTAAATAATCTTTCACTTAAACGTTCCTATGTTTTATTAAGACTAATAATAATATTTTATTAAGACATTTTGCGTGTCTTGAACATGAATGGGCGTGATAGCGCTTTCATCGCTAGACAATCGCTTTTTAAGCTTAAATCAAAATCCAAACCTGTAATTAACAGAAGCTTTTGCAAAAACTCAACATTTTGAATGAAACTCATTTCTGTAAGATATAAGGCATACAATACGTCATATAACACTCATATTACAACTGAGTTTTAGCGGTTTAGTCGAATACTCGATAAAATAGACATTCCAACCCAGCGGACCATTATTATAGTAAAAAAGTTTTCTATCTGTATAAAATAAATGAAAAATGGAGCCCGTAGTGACCTAACTACGAACATTTATAATGATCCTTAGCCGTAGTTGAATTACCACTACGTTGTATAGTGGTCGATTTGACGTGAGTAGGTTACGTCGAGATAAACGGTCGAGAGCTCGAGAGCATGTCGTCTACAGAGCAGATTTTAGATTGTACTTAACGAGAAGCCGATGTTATCACGTTCAACGCTAAACTATTCCAAATTTAAATTCAGTACAAGTAAAAAAGGGCTTAAGTAATAATGAAATTTATTTAATAAAAATATTATAATATAATGAAACATAAAGATTATCGTAAAATATTCTTGCAAAAGAACATCTATCTCTCTCTCTCTCTCTCTCTCTCTCTCTCTCTCTGAATATCGTAGACATAATAATCTAGACATCGCTGGCAACATGCAGTTGACATTGACATATGGAATAATTTTTAAAGATTCTTAAAATAACTATAATATGATTCATGCAAATGATATCGAACACTTGTTTTGTATTGTAGTGCGAAACGTATGTCTAATCCCAAAAACGTATATCACTGTAATTTATTTCTTAAGAGTACTTCGTTCACCACTCATGAATGAGGATCATCACTCTTCTGAAAATCTAAATTTCTAAAAACCCGTTTTCGAATTTCTTCCGTTCGGCACAAACGTTTCATACAATTTATATATATTATGATGGTAAGTCACTCAGCCTTTTTATATACTAATGTTTATGTATATATGTAGTTTTTAGCATGAAGTACGATGAAATATAATGTTTCAACGATAATCAAGCGGATCTACGCGACACGCGATACCTTGAACTTTAATTAACTTAATCACCTTAAAATACCCTTCTAGTATTTTTAAATGTGATTATAAATTTATAATTTATTTTATTATTCAATCACTCAATTTTGAAACTTTAAGAATTATATTGAGCAATATTTTTACGATTTAAAAAACCAAAATTAAGTAGTTTACTAGGAGTGCATTTGATAATTCATTTTTTTTGTCTATAGGTCGCAAACCTAACATTAAAATAATATAGATTTAATCATGTAGATAAACAAACAATATAAATAAAACCTATTTTTACAATGGCGTAATTTAAAATCTTAAATTATAACGAAGTTTCGAGAAAGTGAATCAAAAAATACTTCGTTAAAGTTAATAAATTCATACACACGAAAGCAAAACGATAAACACACACACACACACGAGTTCATATTTATACGCTTAGGTTGCAAATGTTAATTTTACATTCGAAGTTATGAATACATTTACATACACATAGTCAACATTGTGTAGCAAGGGTGGATCCACAATTTCACTGCGAACTATATAATTAACGCCTACAAGGTTCTCGTGTAAGCAAACTTAAACATTGAATATTTAGTATCAATGATAATAATTGGATAAGTATTGCATGCTTGTTTTTTTTTAATTTATAAAACAAGTACTTTACATATCCAAACTCATATTTCTATAGTTAGAAAGAAAAGCAAAAATACTACCTTGGATATTGCAAGTTATGTTAAAGGATAAAATTAAAAAAATAAGTAGTTGAGCGTGCATTAGGATTATAAGCGCTACATATTTTTATATTACACTCAGTACCGGCATGGCGCCGGCGGCGACGACGCTTAGCGCGATTCTAATATAATATCTGTTGATATACAACAGTATATGAGCAACGTATAGAATATGTAAACCTTAACTGATGATAGCGGGTTCAAAACCAGGTAAACGTCACTGAATTGTCAAGTGCTTAATTTATGTTTATATTTCATATTGTGCTCGACGATCGAGTAAAAAACGTCGTGAGAAAACCTACGTGTTTCGGATGAAAATTAGCTACATGTACATGCGTCATGCACCATTCCTCATTGAAACAACGTGGTGGAATAAGCTTTAACTTATGTTGTATTCAGAAGCACGCGAGTATAGTTTCATTCAAATATAAATCATCATCAACTTTTCGACGTCCACTGTTGTACATGGGTCTCTCCAATGGCACGCCCCTGAACTCGGAGGGTGTTTGGTTTGTATTACGTATATCTTAACGATACAAACACAGCTTAACAGAAACTCAGAGTATGGAAATAGTTCGCAGATATGAAACCAAAACTAAGCTATCTAGATTTACCATTTCCTTTTGTTTCAACTGCAGTGCTTAGAGAATATTTCAGATGACATTATCACACATCATGTTTGTTTCATCGTGTCTAACATTATTTATAACTACTGAGATTGAATTTGGACGGATGTCATTATACATTTTACTCTACGGAAAATTTTATCAATTATATATTTATTTGGAAAATACGGTTATAAAAGAGTAAAATAATATAATGTCACATAATTACAGAGGTTTCAAACGGAAGTAAATAATATACCTATATCTAATAATAATTATCTTTTACTAATAGTATTAATCGAAGTACATTATATCAAATAAATTGAAAGAACGTAAGAGAATACACGAGAGATCCGATTATCTTTTGTTTATAAATAATTAAAATATTTATTTTGGTGTAAGCTATTAAAAAAAAAGATGTTATGAAGCTGAACTATGCTCGCATATTTATGAAATGTTAGCCGAAAAGCTGTCCACGTTTCGGACACCCTGCAGCACCTCATCCATATGCATAGTGATTTAACGTGATGTGCATAAAATAGGAGACTAACAAACAATTTAATAAAACTGACGAACTTTATCTTGACGAGCGGTTTAGGCATAGATTACGACACCATTTTATGTTTCAATAAGACTTAAAATTACCAAATATACATCTTATATATATTTTTTCGAATATCTAATTTATTTATCTAAACCGACAGTCAATCTTTATTCAAAATTACAGCCACAAATAAACGACGTCTCTCTAGAAATATACATATTGAAAGATAATTAAAACTATTTACTGATACTTATAATATATTTTATGAATACACTAAATATTATCAACCAAGTTTAATCTTTTGTTCGGTTGGTACCACCGTGAGAACATTAGTAGTAATTATCGCCTGCCAGTAGTATCAAATAATGTATATACTTTCCATATCTAACATAGACAATAATATTAATGAAAGCGGACATCGCCTTCACATTACATAAATGAAAACGCAACGCATTAATTAGCTAATTTTACTAACAAATTACTGTTTGAGTTTACTTTTATGAATGATTAATCTAACATTTTAATTTGTTTTTTTTTATCGTATAGGAAGGCAGACGAGCATATGGGCCACCTGATGGTAAGTGGTCACCAACGCCCATAGACAATGGCATTGTAAGAAATGTTAACCATCGCTTACATCACCAATGCGCCACCAACCTTGGGAACTAAGATGTTATGTCCCTTGTGCCTGTAATTACACTGGCTCACTCACCCTTCAAACCGGAACACAGCAATACAAAGTACTGCTGTTTTGCGGCAGAATATCTGATGAGTGGGTGGTACCTACCCAGACGAGCTTGCACAAAGCTCTACCACCAAGTAAGTAACATGTGTTACGCTTTTGAATTAGATTTTATTTAAGTATTAATTTAATGTATTCCGTATTTCCGTATTCCGTATTTCCGTATTCCGTATTTCCGTATTCCGTATTTCGGTATTCAGTTACTGGTTTTCGGCTGAGGCTTTGCCTGCGTGTGAAGTAGGAGGGGAGGGGCAGCGATTAGAGAGTATTAAAAAAACAAACCAGTAGGTGACTGATTGACTGAAAAATTCCACCATTGACTTTATCATTTAAAACACTATTCCCACTAAGAAATAAATCAACGATAATTTAATGATATATTTAACATAGATCTATCTAGATTGTGTAATCTTGTTTAAGTTGTTTTAAAAAAAAAGAAAGTAGTTGTTTAATAAAACGATGCTATAAATACACAGACAGCTAGAAACTTATAATAACCGGAGTTTTCAGCGGTGATTAAAAAACAAAACGTTTCATATAAAACCTGACAAAAATAGAGGCTTTGAATATTTCACAGATAAAATTCGACGTAACCATCACAGAAATAATAATGGTTTGGTGTAAACAGAAAGATCGCAGGATATCGTCATCCCTTAACGAGAGATCTGCTCATTACTGCATAAAAGGAGGTCATTCAGTTACCGGGGCGTAGTTGCTTTAGAATTCTTCGTTAAAATACTACGTTAATTATTCACAGCTATGGTTCGGCGTTGTATTTTTGCTGTTGATTCCATACATATTTATTTTTAATGTTACTTAATGGATACAAGTATCGCAAGAACAATGCTTAAAGATATATACTTCTAGATATTTAAAAAAAAAAAACAATTTGTTGTTCATAAGTATAACCAAATCCACCGCTCGAACACATTACGCTTAAATTTTGTATCTCAAGAAGAATAATTTAAAAATATAAAATCATGCATGAAAGTATTTTTAAACTGCTACCGTCGAATAGTTTATTTCTTTCTACTAGAAACAAAAGGATAATAAAAATGTAATGAAAATGAAATATTAATGTATAACTTTCATGGTTTGTTATATTTTATACAATATCATTAATAAATATAAACATAGTAAGACTACCTATAATGTAAAATTGAAACTTATATCATTTATTTCGTGAACAATCATCACATCGGGTACATCGGGTAGTATCAAAAGTTGGACAAGTAATGCTATATATCCTTCACTATATCAATAGTCACAATGAAATTTTTCATCACATAGGCGATCATTATTTTTTAGATTTCTGAATATTCGATACATTTCCATTGAACTTTACTACCCAACCCAATCCCATTGCAAGATAATATCAAAATAAATAATTGTTGCTAGATATCACGTATTACTTTGGGACATTAATTAGTAAATTGATCGAAATAAAACCATACTACTGTACCACAACAAACCAAATTGAATCGTATCATGGCGTTAATTTCATAATCTAGTTAACCAACGGATATGTACAGCATCACAATTATGTAATGAAGTATGGTCGTATGGTAAATACAGCATTGAATCTTATTTATCCTCCAATGAATAGTGAATGTTTACAGTAACCTTTTTTACATAGTATTTTTTATATAGAGTAACTGGCATATATATTTTTTTTAATATAGGTAAGCGGACTGACAGGTAAATAATTAACTAGGCAATGATAAGACATTTCGTTTAATTAAATATTTTTACTGGTGTCGGCTTTTGCTACAAAGTATCAAGAAGAAACGATCTTCAATAAATCACTTATGAAGCAAGATAACAAATTATATGTGACAATGAAAATATTACGAGATATAACATAAATATACAACGTAATAGGAACAAAACAAAAGGGCCGCATAACATAATCGTTACCATAAAAAGGTTGTTAGGGTGAGATCACATCGTTACCCTACAAAGGCGTCAACCCTCCAACACCTTGACTTATCCCGTAAAGAAAGCGTATAAATATATAAAACAAATATGTTATCTGTCAAAAACAGTTGCATACATAATTATACTATAAATGTATTTTACGATAATATAACTGGCCTCTTTACTAATAATCAAAATGTAATAACATTTTTACTATAAGTGTGCCGTCTAGTCATCTGTAATTGAATGTTTATGCTAGTTAATAGTTTTTCACTGTAGGGGGTAATGTTTTACATGTACTGTCTAGCTTCTAGTAGTAAAAACAACTGCATGATTTTAACAAAACTATGCCATGAAGGCTTATCATGGGTCAAATATTTAGCAAAAAAGAACACTTGTGTCACTACTTTTTAAAGTATATTCATTTTATACTAAGGAATTGGTCGAAGAAGTGAAATAAATATATTTTTAAAATGCCCGGTAGTCCTAGCAGACGGTGAGTCTTATTAAGCAGCGAAATATTCAGTAAAGACGGCAAACCAATTTCCCGCTTAAGTACATCCAGGAGCCCTCGCCGAGTCCAGACGTTTTATCTAATCGATGTTTCCACCTGCACGGGTCTCTGCTTATAGAATTTTATACAAAAGATTTTTTTAAATATATTACTAGAACTTGAGTAGCACTCACAATAAGTATTATTTTGAATTAAAAATCTGTAGAAAGAGGTTGTATTAAATTATTAAAATAAAAAAAAAAAATATATTAAAACATTATACTTAATAGATAGAGTATATAGTTAATATACTATGTTTCATTATCTTTTATTATTATATTTAGTATTCATCAAATGGAAAAATATTAAGACATTTTTCTGTTGATTCATTCCTGTGTAATTTATTCCAATACCTAGTGAAAGTTTTCTTATAAGCTATCTTGAAAGCATTAGCGTATATAAAAGCGTTGACTGGCGAATCTGAAGTAAGAATTTATCATTTCGGATACAATTAATAACATATTCAAAGAGGGCGATAAATATCAAAATCTCTGTGTCTTAGTTAGAAATTCAGATAATTAAAGGTAATATATTCCAAGATTCGAATAGAATATCTTCTTCAAACTTGCTTAATAAATCTTATGTAACTTATAATACAGTTTCAAGGAGTTAGTATGACATTATTAAATTATAATTCTAAATGAAATACTGAACACAATAGACTTTTCGTTTATTTTCAATTTCTATATCGATAGCGCTGAGACGGTTCATTTGCGTGTATCTTATCTGAATATTGTAGGTTCAAACCCGGGCTAGCACCTGCGTCCAGTGTGTATCGAATGTAATCTTGCCACATATTTAACCGACCCACATTCCATCCCCGTGGGTGGGTATAAGCTCCATACTAAGTCTATGACTTAGGTGGGGTTGACGTTGCATTATGCTTTTTATTGTAACAATAAATAATCAATTTTGTTTTTGGATGTGAAACAATACAGATAAAAATCATCAAATCTTATTAATCTGGCAAAATCTATATTTCAAGCGGTTGTAGCCTTAAAATTAATTATATAAAACGGCAAATGAAAAGTGCTTAAAAGAACCCTGTGTTCATATATATTTTGAATTATTTAAATGATTAAAAAAATTATCAAATAAATAATAATTAGTATAAAAATTTATCGTATAACATATTCTACGATATATCAGGCAGCTAACTCTTGTCGGTATCAACTCACTTCGATATCGCAATCTGGCTCGTAAAGATCGCACCTCTATAAAGAACCTTTACAATCCCTTGATTTATGGAACTTTTTACAAAATATGAAATGCATATTCACTTCATTATATTATATATATCGAATATAAATCTTATAACGGTTGGCGTGGTTTGTAAAAATAAATGCCTTTCACGTCGTAGATCATGGTTTCGATTCACACCCAGGACAGACATTTGTGTGCATGAACATGTCTGTTTGTTCTGAGTTTGGGTGTAATTATCTATATAAGTATTTATTTACAAAAGAAAAGTAATTTATGCAAGTATATCAGTTGTCTGCTTTGCATAGTACAAGCTTTGCTTAGTGTGAGATCAGATGGGATTGTGTGAATAATGTCCCACGATATTATTATTATTTTATGACAACACACAAACGGAGCGCTGTATGCAGTATGTATTCATTTCACACACATTGTTAAATTAAATATGAAATAATTATCAAAAATGTTTAATAAAGTTAATTTTACATCGTACTTGGTTTTAGTGTTATGTCACCATCGTATTACTACAAGTTAAATTCATTAAACGACACATTCTGTCTAATACAATGCGACTCTAGTATTCCCGTGAGAAATTAAGGAGACTACTAACTTAAAGCTATACACAGAGAAAAATATACACATAATGAACTTATACAGTTGGCCACTAAAAACAAATACAGATTTTATATGATAAGACATATAATTTTAATTTTAAGGGGGATGCTTAACCGTCTCAATTATCAACTTATAAATATATTATCAAATCAATATGTTAATAAGTGTTTTAAACATACGTACATAATATTTAAATATCCGTGGGCGAAGCCGCGTCGAGTCAATTTAGATTATGAAACGACTTTTATTTTATTACAACTTCAAATTTTTAAAAACGACATTCGAAAAACCTTATAATAAACAAAATAATGACGTAAATTAAAACTTCGTCCTCAAAGTAATAGAAATTTTCTCAACAATTACTTAAAACAAAGCTGGTCACGGAAATTCCTCTGCCGCTGAAAGCTTGTACGCAAACATATTATTATTTAGTCGAGGCCTCTCCAAAGAGCGAAATACTTTGCATAATTATGAAGTAACATAAATTATAACATTAATTGTTATTACGCAAATAGTAGATGTCGTTATAATGACCCACTTTCATATTTATATACTTAAACAAAATGGTAGAATGTTGAATGACAACACAATATATTATATAGTATATAGTTGTGTTATTCGTTTTAACGTGACATTATGTGTTTTTATTTAAATATTTTTTATGTAATTTGCTTAATTACCTCATTTTAAAAAATAATGAACTAAATTAACCTAATATAGAAATATTGTTTTTTTTAATTACATTTAGATCGACAGATTACATACAATGATATCTGAAACAGTGAAATATCAAAAGTAATTAATTCATAAATATTAAAAGAAGAGTTTTGATTTTAATGTATATAAGTTATTAAAATACTACGAACATATTATAAGGTAATCTCACACACTTTTTTAACTTAACAAGTAAATAACTTCGAATAGGGAAACTTCATATATCTGATACATCTTCATCAAACATAAAACTTCTTCGAACTAAAGAAATAACAAGCTTTGCTGCAACAAGAACTCTGAAACTTGAATCCAGTTTAAACTAGCCGCAGGTAGAGAAAATTATTTCACACATTTAACGTAACAGAAATTCAATACTATTTTGTATCAATCATTACAAGAACTAACATGAAACTTTTTGAATTCATTAACATTTTTTTACTTTATAAACTTTCATACGCAAGAAATAATTATTATTGAAATGCAATAGTATATTTATTATAATAAAACATTATTATAACCTCGCACAAAAGGAACAACTAATTTGAATTGATATCTGCATAATTTCGAATTCACTCAATACCGCAGGAACAATGTGAGAACAATTACAATAGAACTCTATATACAACATTAATTGCTATTTTAAATTAGTGAGTAAAGCTAAAATAAAATAGTATAAAATAAACTCTTATGTAAAATACTTCGGTTCACGATTAAATTGAAAGGAACGTACAAAACACAGTCGTGCAACATTTTCTACTAAGTAACCTCGTGACGTGGTAATTCTATAAATACAAATTACTTTTAAATCTAATTCAATTACTTCGGTAAATACATTGACTACTTTTATATTTTCTAACAATCAGCTTTATATAATATACAAGAGAGAATGAGTAAGTTTAGAATTACAAAATAATTTTACGATTAAATGTAATACGTAACAAAATGTTAATGAAAATATGTATTTAATATAATTAACATTAATGGATGGAAATTGCATTCTATTTGGTTGACTAACGGCCGAATACTGAAACGTCATTCAAATATTAAGCGCAACTTAATTATTTGAGATGCCGATAATTTTAAATTTAGTATGCGAAATTTGAAGTTAACGGCGTCTCAAATAATTGCACTTAATATTTGCATGACGTTTCAGTATTCGGCCGTAAGTGTGCAAAAAATAACGTGATTTAAAATACTTAAAATATCTGTGAACTGAGTAAGGCGTAGACAAAGATGTCATTTATCGGAACTTATGTCTGAATGTCTGTCTGAAGAAGTCGGTCGTTTGGCACCAAAAAGGCACGCATTGCGGGCTCGAATTTTTTTTTGTTAAATTTCCATGTTATACAAAAACATAATCTTTTAAAAGATGAATCGTGTGTCTGTATGGGTAAATCATTGCTGTTAAGAGGTCGTGTAGGATTTAATTTAGAAATTGCTGTAAGGTAAAAAATAAAAAACTACATTCTACGCTCGACCGAAATTAGCATATATTTAATACAATAATTGCATTACTATTTACTATTAATTTCATAATATTTTGAAGTTCTTCTTTCTAACATTAGCTATTTTATACATTTATGGCGAAAAGCATTAAATAGTTGCTTCAAGATGTCTCGATTTCACCGTCTTTGTTTAGCACTTGAAATAACACCTCAATGAGGATGGAGACAGATATATATAGATATCAGTAAGTTAGACAGAGTGAAAGTATATTATTATAAATACTGCTGCAAATTTTGAATTACGTGCTTAAAACTTAAACGTTTTCCGTCTGTACTGCAGTTTATAAAATTGTAGCAAAACTTTAGGCAGTTTCGAGAACGTCATTTAGTAAGTTGGTTCTTTTAATTACTAAAGACAAGACTTACGACACGTACAGATCTCTAAAACTAAATAATATATAAGTGGCGATATTGGTTGTTTCGGAACAAAGTTTAGGCACTCTAAATGTGTTTCTATATTTCTTTGTCTACAAAACTCATATCGTAGAGACGTGAACAGTAACGCGTGAGTATTAGAAAATGGCGCAGTGTAGGACGGAAGAATAAATTCATACAAAAATAATTTAATATTATTGTTATAAACAAGCTCAGATAGAACGAACATAACCATAAGTCGCCGCGCAGGTATATAAATGTAGTTGTAAAGGACGGCGGCTGATTACTGCAGGGATTTTAGACGCAAAAATGTTGCTCAGTTAAAAATTAAAAAGATTAAGTAATATTCCAACTCTTTAACCATTTAGGTAAAGGTACTAATTAGGCTTACAATTTGTTATTGGTTACAATTTAAAACAAACTATGCTAACTGCTAACAAAGAAACATTTTTTGCCATTGCATACACATACACATGTTAAATTTCATGTACAAATATATATTTTCTCTTTTCGTTGGTTTACTTATCTAATGCCAACTTTTTGCGGTAAATTGTTTACAAACGGTTTATGTAACATTCGCGTATAAATCAAGATGTCAACGAAAATTTATATCTTATGTACGCATCCGTCGTAAGAAGACGCAAATATAACTAATAATTTATGTACCTCGTATGTAACTAGACCAAAAATATAAACTTCTTACAAAGGAATAGAAACTGCAATCAAAATGGCGGCCGTGATCAAAACATGTCACATATAAATATGTCATAAATAATATAAATAGCAAAATATAAAATAATAGGAATACAATTATAATAAACAAGATCAAATAACAATTGCTTATTAAATGAATTAAAGAGCTCTTCAAACGATGTAATGAAAATATATAATAGCATCCTCATATGTTATGAGTAGTAGTAAGTAATAACAGCCTGTGAATGTCCCACTGCTGGGTTATGGCCTCCTCTCCTCTTTGGGGAGAAGGTTTTAGAGCTTATTCCACCACGCTGCTCCAATGCGGGTTGGTGGAATACAAATGTGGCAGAATTTCGGTTAAATTAAATACATGCAGGTTTCCTCACGATGTTCTTACCATTAGGCCATCTCGGCTTCGGCACGTTATGAGAACTGAGATAAAATTAGACAATACAAACAAATTCTCATGAATTTTTTTTAGAAGTGTTTCTTCATACAATAATAAAAGTAATTAAATATTCATGTGTCGCGTGTTAAACGACAGTTACTTTTTTTAACGGCTACAATATAAACACCAAAAACAAAAAAAAATAGAAATCAGTAATATGCAAACGTGTTCTAAGCTTCCCTGAATTCTTGTACGCTTAAATATATTTTAGTCACGGTCCATATTAATCTTTATGAGTACATCGTCCCAACTATAACTTCGTTCTATATAATGCTTGGGCTCAACTTTGTGATTGCGATGTCAGAAGCGTTCGTATTTCGTACAAAAGAAATGCTTTTTATTCACTAGAATACGTCGCTTATAACAAAGAAAGATAAATTTAATGCAGTAGTATGTCTTTACATAAAAGCATTATAGATTATTACGAGCTCTTGATTTCTGACAAGTTATCTAATTACAGTACTTTAACTTTCCATTTAAAGCTTGACGATGTTTAGTTATAGTTTTTTTTTTTCTTTTTCATCTTTTTTATGTAATAACTTCCTAAAGAAACTTCCACATATACATATATATTTAATTATTTTTATACAAACTATTGGATAGATATGACTAGGTATATAAATACTACAATAGTAAAAAAGAACAATGATTAAAATCGCTAACAACCATCTGAAAAGCGTAAGTACCCTGAAAACAACGATATAATGATCAAAGTTTATAAAATGCGCTAACAGTTTCATGATTCATGAGTAAAATGTAACAAGCAGTTAACACGTAGTAGCGTGTCGGAAATTATTATGTGCAAAACTTGAACACTTTCGTATTTTTAGAACTGTAGTTAGATTCGAATAAAGCCTAATAATTACTAATACTAAGTAAGGCTTTTTGTAAGTCCGATTGGGTAGGTAGGTCATCAATTATTTTATATCACTACCCAGTCATCAATTATTCTACCGCTAATAAGTAGTACTAACTATAGTGTTCCGGATTGAAATGTAAGTGAGCCAGTGTAATTGCCTGTCACAGAGTACCTAACTTCTAAGTTTCCAAGGTTGCTGGTGCATTACCGAGTGGTTAATATTTCTTACAGCGTCAATTTCTATCGGCGGTTACTGAAAGTCATGTGACCCATTTTCTATTCCGCCTACCTATTATAAAAAAATAAAGAAAGGATGAAACCATAAGAAACCACTAAATAATAATTAAAAAAGTATCAATTCTATCTATATGATATGGTAAAAGCTGTACAAAATTGATCGCTCTTTTGAAAGACAAAACGAATATGCGAAAGCGACCTTTCCGTTCCGAAGTTCATGTGACGTAACAAAGAGCTTTATATCTCATGAGTACTTTTCTTTCGCTTTTAATGAGCATTAACAAATATATTTTTTATATATAAAACTTTGATACAAGAAGATAATATACGATATTAGTTAATGACGTATGAGGTTTTAGTGTACGCTTATAATTTACACGTAGCTTATTTTCATCTAATTTATCATGCGCTCCTGAATACAATTTTTTTTAACCATAGGACTATTTTGCACCATAATTAAATTCTGGAATGAATGTACAGCTACTGTTTTAATGTATTGTTTCAGAGAATCCAATACTATTCATAGTATATAACGATATAAAAATAACAAAATAAATTTGTCCTTCTAAAAGGCAGTTACAATATAACGACGTCATTTTTTACAGAGAGATAGCATATGAGCTGAATAATAACACTGACGTGTTTTAAAAAATAACAAAACAGTTTATAGCCTAAAACAAATTGCAGGCAGCGCTTTGTCTCCCTTGCACTTTGCCGTATTTACTACAACTGCATAGATTACCGAACCCTTACATAATATTGGGTTTAATATACATATATAAGTATATACTCATTGTAAGTAACGTTAGAGTTACAAAATTCTTGTTAACATTGTGTAATATGACATTTATTAAAATCAGAAAGTTAAAAGTTTTGCAGTTAGACTGATTTACATAAGAAATTTTAAACTAAACTTTTTAAGAAGCTAAAACAGACCATATATAGCTAATCGATAACCAAAAATAATATTCTTACACTCAATTATATTCATAAAAAAGCGATTTTATTTGTCATATATCTCACAAACTTGAATGTATAAATTTCTTTCAATTGAAATTATTTTAGATATAAAGTTGCAATCTTCGTGATAACATCTAAATTGTCCTATTATTCGTATGAGTAAAATCTAAAAGCGACCTTGCCATTCATTTGAAAATAGACATCTTATCTTAGAATCAAAATAAAGATATAAAAGCTGTGATCAGACTATTTGTGAGTTTGCCTGTGTCACATAGGATTTATTTCAAAGTTCAAAGTACGATTATATACGTCTGCGCCTAAAGGTGTTTTACTCGGTGACGTTAAATATTTTGCAGTAAAAGTAAACTTCGAACCAAATTTTGTATAAAGTTAAGGCTTTTATCGTTCTATATAATATTACCTTAGTGTAATAAAGTCTAATTTCAACATACAAACTTAACCAAATATAAAATCTTTATAAGATTATAACATATATTTTATATGTTATTATTACATATTTCTACTAAGGAACATCATGATAAAATAATACGAGTGTACTATGTGAATTATATAATACAAAATATAATGGAAACTTGGCACAAGATATAGATTATTTTCGTACACTGAAATACAAGAAATTCTCGACATTCAAGGTCGTTCCTTGACTTTTACACGTAAACCGTACGTTGTGCTCTTTAATGTAATAAGGTTATTCAACTTATCTCGAATATCTGACTTTTGTAAATCTTTGGCGATAAACCAGCATTTCGTTCGTATTCATTTCTTAGCGTAGTAAGTTAACCAGATTTGAAGTCATACGCAAGCCATAAAGATATAAAACTATAGAAAAAAAATACGTCTCTATTCTGTACGATCGTCAATTGTCTGCCAAGTACGGTTCGTAGCACCCCTTAATCACTTTTAAAGCGTAGCAGTCGTAGCAAATAGGTCGGCGTAGATGCCAAGCGTAGACGATGGGAATCCGTAGCATGCCGTAGCTCGTACATCAGGCCGAGTCCAGTGCCAAGTAAATACTCAAAAGACTGTTGGCCTCTGGTTCAAATTCTAAATTTATCTTTTGTTAGTTTTGAACTATAAGTGATCTGTCATAATAAAGCATTTTATTATAAGAGTATGTAGTTTTATAATTAATGAAATAGCCGAACCAATTAAAAATAGAACAATCTAGATAAAAATGTAATTAATACTCATACAGACATCTAATATTATACTTAAAAAAATACATATAACCTGTGCATCGCTATCTCAAATATTACATTTATATTTATTTGTCAATTGATTCTTAATTCATAATAATTAGCAAATTCGTTATTTACTAATTCACAGACTAATTAAACAAACAGAACATGTACAATATGTAGTGACAAATAATTGGTATTAATGTTTATAGGAACAGGCAATCGGTATAATCTAATCTCAGTTACATAACAGTTACCAATTGACAAACGAGCACTAACGTGGTTGATAAACGACTAACAACGGTATGTTTAGCTATAATCACGACCACGAGGAATATATTTACTTCACAACACAGTCAGACAGTAATTGGAGCTTAGTTGTTAAATTTTACTGAAATATCAAACTAACAATTCCACAGATTCAAAATCTATTTGTAAAATGTATTCCCCCGTACTGCGCTAGTTATTGAAAATAACTCTGTCGATTGCTATATGTTTTAAACCGTTTACTCAAGTTCTCTACGTACAATTAAACTGGTAGTCGATACAGCAATGTATGCATAATAAAAAAATATCAGATAAAAATATTTGTGTGCATACACGACATTAAAAGCTAATTTTACCAATTCCTCAAAAAAGCCAGCCAGACACAAGCCTAAACTTGTATTTTAATACTATAACATTTTGATATTGAGAAATATATATGTGATTTTGGCAACTAAGCCGCACTTTACAATGTACCAAAAACAACCTATGTGGGATACATATAGGAAAAATCAGAATTGTAAGTGCAGTGCGAATAAGAACATAAAGCTCAGAATACGGATTAAATCATGACAACTTACCATATTGCAGTTGTGGTATATTTTGCGGAGATTGAGGTTAATCGTTTTATTAACGTTTATAGAGAAATATGCCTTAAACCATTGTAATAAGGATCATAACAGTCGGCAGCATCTAAATGTTTTGAACTGTAAATCTGAAAAAAATGGCTCCTTTCCAGAATAACTTTGCACAAAGAAATTAAAAAAAAATTAAGACCCTCTACTTCTACAACTTCTTGAGATTGCAAATAACTAACTGCAATCTAAAAAATGACTGCTATAAAATAAACAATTTGAAATGGAATCGTAAAATCGAGTTAAAAGTTGAAACACCATTTGCAAAATTTAAAACCCGGTTCGTTGGACGGCGACACTCCAAACACAATTTGACACGGACCGTTTCGTGTTTTTCTTGTAAATCGATATTGCCAATGGAATAATACATATTTTATTCGGACAATTTAAATTGCTAACTCGTAGCAAATGAAATTACATCATCATAAATTTTATACACAATAATAAAAACACAAAAAACTTTTATTATTATTGTTAGCTGTTCCTGAGTTATTGATTGAGAAATGTTCGACATATTTTGGGACGGCTACAGTTTCCATCATTCCATCATCTCGAACGCGTCGAAAAAACGTGAATGTAAGACTAAATTTTATTTCAATAATAGAAATCGACCATTTTCTTTATGTACTAGTTAAAATACATTTATAAATAAAATATAGGTTTAATATATTAATATATTTCACTAACTAATAAAAATAAATTGTTTTACATTTGTGCCAAATAAAAGATTGTAGTTTTGTTTATCAAACGTAGCAAACATATTCCAAGCATGCTACATTAAACGCATCAAAATAGAAAAGTCACACGGAAAATTTCGAATTAACTGCTCGCAGTGAAGTTTCGTTTCAACGAAACCGCACTCATTAGCGCGAGATTTTCTTCATTAAGCGGGAAAAAATTCAAAAGATTCCTTTATGATCTAGAAAAGATATTAAAAAATGTATGTTTCATACAAACATGTAAGTTTTTGTCGTAGCATATTGTACATGCATGATGTTTGCTTTTTAGTCCGGTCCGCATTATCATTTTGATATTTTAATTTCAATGTCATGAGAAATAAATTTTAACGGACAGATAAGATGTCCTCCCGATAGCAACATTAATAAGCCACACATGGAGATAATTAAGCTATTTTCAAAACCAAATCATGCTTATCCCGATAGCGTGCATCCTATTAAAGTATATAAGCGCCGCCAACGGTATTATTATTGTACGTGTAAATTTTATATGTACTCGTAGTTTATATGAATTTGTGCCTTCCGTTTAGCTTATCACAAAAAATAATGCACGCCACTGGCTTCAATTACAAATGTCGTGTATATAATGTATGTATGTATAATGCATGTTTAGCGCATATAATAAGAACACGTGCAGCCTTTATATGTTACATACAATGTCACATAATATCTTGGATTTCACGGTCGTACTCTTTGCGGACTTTCCGAGTTTGTTCTAACAGAATTTGAGCCGAGTTGGCTCTGTGATTACGCTGTTATTGCGTTTTGTGTAACACATTACCAAATAATAGCTTATGTTCAGAAATTCAATTGTTTTTGCATTTCTTCAAATTTTACAATACGATATTGATAATATTTAACGAATATTCAAGTGTTTAGATATAGTGGAAAAACATCAAAATCACATCCTGACAATAACAAAGTATTAAGAGTAACGAATATATACATAAATTAGCTTTATAATTGAATTAATTGATTAATAATATATTTTAATTTAAATAAGCTTTATATACATCGAGGAAATAAATATGTATTAAAAATATGATCAAGTAACATTTTTATGAATTCCTTTGCCTGCATATTAAAAACAATATAATAAAGTTGGCGACAACTGTTTCTTTTCAACTGGATCAACAGAACCAAGTACTGTTGTTGGGTGGTCGAGTATGTGGTGATACCTACCCAGACGGACTTGCTGAAAGTCCTTCTAGTACATTTCAAACGAATTTGCAATCACAACTTTTCAACATGTTTGCCAATAGCAAGAAATACAAATTTTTGGTATAGAAATATAACGTGAGATTAGCATGCAAAAGGACTATTCGCTGACCCGAAGTGGAGTATATTAAAATTTACATATAAGACGTGATAAATATAATAATCTTGAACATAAAAAGTCTATCTTCAAACAACGAGCATACAGAGCATTACTTACCATATTTATTTTTATCCACAAAATATTATAATAATAATAATAAAAATCATTTATTGGTTTACACAACATTGGTTTTTACTTGCACTGTCTATAGTATTAGGAAAACCAGTATTATGGCGGAGGTCCTTCCCATGCAAATTTGATACAAGAAATTGTACACGACAAAAAAAATAGGTATATATAAAAAAGTATTAAACTAATCATTTCATGTCATAAAAATTATATTTATAGTAAATATATCGCTCGCTATCTTATATCACAATAAGTTATCATAGTCATTTTAAAACAGGGTCATTGGTTTGTTTTTCTGAGGATTCGCGTAAAAATAAATAATGGTTTCAAGTACTTTTGGTTTTTTTTTTATAATTCGCAGTGAAACTTACATTTCAATGAAATTTTAATCAAAAATATATTTCTTTTGTCACGTTAACATTTGGTGTATTTATTTCATACACCTACCTACAGTTGGTACATACTTTCTTTTATTATGCTTAGTGCTGTATAATTACTATTAAGGCTTACTCGCAGCTGTGACGCCGTATTTTGAAAATTATAAGTGAAATTTTCAATTCAAATTATGTCCACGCTGCATGTAGTCGTTGAATTTAACAAAACCAAAATACATATATTTATGTAAGACTAAATTTAAACGTTGTTATGTTTTTAGATTAACTAAATCTTTTAGAATAAAAATATGTTAAAACTTGAGTCGTGTCTTCTAATAATAATAAATATATATATTGCTCAAACAAAGAAAAAAAAGACGAACAATATTATGAAGTAATATTAATTGATATTAAAAGCGGTATACCAATTGTAAATTAGCCGATGTCGAATTTGATAAGCAATCTAATAAGTAGGTATACAACATTGCCGTCATGCAATAATACTTGAAAGCAATTGCGTTTTTAATATGCATAACTAACTGACTGATACAACGTTACAAATATTTGTGAATTACAAATAATGACGATACGAAGTACAACTTGGTACACTTTTTTTATTGTATTTTAACAACATGTTAAAGTTTATTAACTTTTTTGTATTGCAATAACACGGTAAATTAGCAATTCAAGTAATGTGATCATTAGAATAAAGAAATTTTGTATGAATTCTGTATTAATTTATATCCATTTTCGTATAATAAATCTTTCGACATCATATTGATTCTACGTTTCGAACGCATGAGTTTAGACAGTACCTCTTATTGTCGAGTTATTAAATATTTTTGTTTTAGCATAGGGTAAAAAAAATAGTACGACGTAATATAAGAATAAACTGCTCCATTTGTATGGTTATAGTTTTACGCTGGATATATAGCATGTTTTTTATTTTACATTTTATGAGATGTACTCGTAGCTTAATTTATCAATGTAGCCGATACAATATTTTTCTTTAAAATATATTTTCCCTTAATTAATGTTTTCAGTAAATGAAAAAAAATACATCGGGTAGTGCGTTTCAAATATATTTAAAAATGTTTCACGCAAATTCCCTCTGATACTTATCAGGCAGACATCTCTATCGGGCCGATAAATTTATCATTGAGACAGTTAGAGAGTTCACAGCCAACGATCTCGACGAATAAATTTAAATAAATTTCCTCCAGTTAAAAGTTCAATTTGCTTCACGCATTTTCGCGCAAATATCGACATTGTTTATTAATTAACATGGTTGAAAATCATTAAGCGCATTTATTGAGATTTTTGGAGATTTTGAGATAGTAGATGAAATTCAAAGACCCTTTTATTTTTAGAATCTCTTACAATGTCCCTCTAATCGAATTTTGACCACGGTGGCCAAACTAGCCGTCTTCGCAATTGAGTTATAGTGGATAAGAGTATGCACAATCAGGGGTCACAGTCTCATATTTTCATACTCATGGTTTGGTCGGTACGTCCCCTCAGGAATTATTGACGGAAAATCCTATAACTTTTACTAAATCTGGGAATCAAGCCTGGAACCTAAAGGATATTCTTACTACCACTAAGCCAACGAGGGAGTTAGTCTCCTGTATTATTGTGTTATACATCTATCGCATTATACTAGATAACAAATGTTCTGTGTATAATCTATGACGACCGGTCAGGTCGTAAGTCAATCAACTATCAAGCATCACGTTAAATATTTAGACGTACCTTTTACAATTTATTTCCCCTTTAGTAAAACAACCGAAACATACCTTCGCTTTCCGCTAAACCCATCGAGATGAAATATTTATTTTTCCTACCGTGGAGGTAATATTTAATTCCGAAAGAATTTTTAATCAAAAGGTTAATCGGTGTACACATACGTAGTTTATGCGATGACCACTTCGACCAACATTTTTTCACTAGTTTAGCGAATTAACTACGTTGCTGGAAATTATATGAAATGTTTTCAGTTTATTTTATAGGTTAATTGAGTGAATTTTAGCTCTTAAATTAACACCACTTCTTCGTAACATGCAATTATATATTCTAATATTATAAATGTAAGGAAACCATGTATGTCTATCTGTTATGCTTTTAAGCATAAACCACTAAACTGATTTTAATAAAATTTGAAATGACGCTTGAATGAAGGAAGAAAATAGGCTACTTTTTATACCAAAACTCCTTCCCCCCTTACACTGTCGTATATGCATATAACCAACATTTTTTAAAAACATTTTATACCAGTAAGCTACGGCTTCGCTTTTGCGCGACTCATACGTATTATAAATACAATATACAAAGTCACAATCACGCCAGGCGACCTTTTTCTCTAACCTAGACCCCAAATGCTAATAACTATGAAACGCACGCATTATGCTTTTTTCCTGACGTTTCAAAGTTACTGGTCTAAGCCAGCGATATAAAATAACTTTTTTATAGGATAGGAAGGTGGACGAGCATATGGGCCACCTGATGATAAATGGTCACCAACGCCCATAGACACTGGCAGTATAAGAAATGTTAACCATCGCTAACATCTCCAATGCGCCACTAACCTTAGGAAATAAGATGTTATGTCCCTTGTGCCTGTAATTACACTGGCACACTCACCCTTCAAACCGAACACAACATTAACAAGAAGGGCTGCTTTGCGGTAGTTTTATAAATATATAAAAGTAACGATAATGATACAATAATGATAATCATTATATATATTATTTAAATATACATAATAAAATATAACTATACCTAGCTATATACTTTGAAAAATCTCAATCGATCTCAATTTTCAACTAACACTTGTAAACTTGAAATATATAAATATGAATTAAAAGCGCAATTATCTTAGGTCAGCTTAGACATTAACTTAACAATTAATTAAACTAATAATTTCCATTAATATGTGACTAAAATCATGTACAAACAAACAAAATATTCTTGATTTTAATATATATATTATTAATACATATCTCTGTATGTCTGTCTATTTAACTTTCACGGCGAAAATACTGAATCGAATTTGATTAAATTCGCCTCCCTGGGTGATACTTAAACTATAAACAATTTTTGTACTTCAAAAATTGTATAGCGAAATTTGAAAATAGATTCAATGATTATACAGCTATCGGAAGAGTCCTACTGCATTTTATTTTAATAAAGTTCATTATAAGTAAACTAATTTACAAAATGTATTTAAACATCCGAAACATTTAACTGTAAAGATGAAGCTATGTGAGATGCCCTGTAGAGGTTGTTCACGCAATACGCGTGCCGAACATACAAGATCGACGTAATACAGTAGGCGTTGTTATAAAATATACTCTGGGTAGGACTTTTGTATAACGAAGGCTTACAAAAAAATATTTTATATAATCTCGTGATAATATTAACGTATAACAATAAACCTATTCATATTGTATTGAATAGTTCATATTTATATAAATTATAATTTACAATAACTTAAGGATGACTATTTTACATTCTACTTTTATCTGTTTTAAATTAAATCAGAGAAGACAATAAGTAATTTAGAATTGACGACATTTTAATGGTATAATATAATAACTCAATTTTGTGATTTACTTAGATGTCACCCGTCCAATCCACGACCAAGATTCTAACCACTCCAAACATCAATTACCATTTTGCGAAAATATAGTTATTCGAATTCATAAAGAAAAAGTAGTTTCACGCAAAAAAAAAACAGTAATTTGTGTAATTTAGAACGTCAACGCTGTGTCATTAATATAAAAGCATCAAATAAATCACTAGGAAAGGTAATCGCCCAGAAGAGAGACATTCGTAGGCTATTACAAGATTTGTCGCCAACAAACACAACACCCATGATTTATAAAGCGTCACGTCTCTGAAATTATGGGCACGTGTTGGTAATTCTTACATTAAGAGTCACTCAATTTGTCTGCGACCCGAGATGAGATGTTTTTGAAGAAAAAATAATATTTTATTCAATGATTAATAACTTCATAGCAATGTTCCGTTAGGATAATGAGAAGACACTCAATTCGACTGATTTTTTATGTTTCTTGCCTTAGAACTTCTCAATTATATGCCGATTTGCTTTTTGAGGGGCCGATTGAGGGAACTCCACTAATATTATAAATATAATATACAGCATTATTACAGACGTTTTATGTTCCTTTAAATATATATTATTTAGAATTACTAGGTGCTCCGTGCAGATTTTTAGGTTAAACGTTCCAGCTTCGGACCCAGAGATCATAGTGTGAAATAAAATAGCCGATAATAACTATCCTATAATAATCGAAAAACGTGGATAACATCGTGAATGTATCATCGAACAGAAAAACAATTATAAATTTTGAAAAACAAAAAACATATTGATAAATGTGAGAACTTGATTCGCTTACGTCGAATAACTCTATACATATATACTAATACTCTTTAACCATTCTTGTGTAATAGATAATAATAATTAATTGTACCTACACAATGTATAGTTTAAAAAATAAAGGTTAGTAAAATTATGCTCAAATACATCTGTAACATTTACTTACGCAGTTTAATTTTATCATAAGAATCAGACGAAAGTGGCGCCAAGATTCTACCATCTTGTGGCACATTCATTATTTCCTACGGCTATACAAACATATCATGTTTTTCTAGAATCCATTACTAACGTGCGATGTGACGCTGTATTAGAAGATTATAATTTTGTCAACGAGGTCGTTAATTCACCAATCAAATATGTTATCGCTTTTTATTTAGAACAATGTTTTTCTTTGGTGCTTACATACTAAATAAGGATAAAGAAACGCTATAGGATATCAAGAATAAAAGTTGAGAATTCAATGAACTTGGAATGTGTTTTATCTTTCGTTGAAAGGCTTTTACTTTTAAGGTACAATAACAAAAGGAAACAAAGTATTACAGCAATAGATTTTTATTATAATATTCAATGAGAAAGGTAAATGTTTCAATGTTTTTGATGAAACAAAACGAAAATTGAATGGGTTTACATTGTAAAATAAAATATTCCAGCTTTGACTTCGGCCGCCCAACTTTTCCGTCGCCGTGCCAGCACCGACAATTTCATTCAACACCAAAGTTCAGAAGCATTCCTTCCGTTCCAAATTAGTATAATACACGCACAATTATTACATAACTTATAGATTATAACGACATGTTATACTTAAGCCCGGCTATTATAATAAAGAAACGATTCGTTTTGCTTACGAACAATAGAATCGTTTACAATATAATATTGTAGCAATATTATTAATCATCTTCAAACATTTAATCATTGATTTTTGTAATTTTAAATTGTCTTATATTTGTTTGTTTGTTTTTTTGCCTGTAATTGAGATACCACTTTTTGTCTTCATTTCGCCATATTTGTTCAATAATATATTTGTGTGATCATTGATGATCTAATAAAGAAAAATAAAATTTACCGTTATTCGTAGCATTCTGATACATAAGTAGCAAACCTATGATAGCTTCTACAAAGACGCCCGTGTACAATTCCTTTTATACAAAAGGTAAACGACTTGATTCTTGAATTTTTTTTTTTTTTTTATTGCATAGGTAGGCGGACGAGCATATGGGCCACCTGATGGTAAGTGGTCACCAACGCCCATAGACATTGGCGTTGTAAGAGCTGTTAACCATCTCTTACGTCGCCAATGCGCCACCAACCTTGGGAACTAAGATGTTATGTCCCTTGTGCCTGTAATTACACTGGCTCACTCACCCTTCAAACCGGAACACAGCAATACAAAGTACTGCTGTTTTGCGGCAGAATATCTGATGAGTGGGTGGTACCTACCCAGACGAGCTTGCACAAAGCTCTACCACCAAGTGTAAACACTAACACACTAAATATAATATAATTCATTAAATATTACGAAGCATGCACCATATTACGTCACATTTACTTCGTTTCGGCGACAATTGACAATGAAAAGGCACGTAGTAACGACGTAGCTCACAAGGAAAATGTACAAAATATTTTTTCCTATTTCAAAGAGCATTGTAACATAAAACGAAATGCTGAGCGCAAAAGCACGATTTTACCAACTTAGGTTTTCGTTAGTTTGTGTTTACGTTAGCTTTGTGTAGCTTACAAGTTTGTTTTAGAAATCACATACATAAACTAAAATATCATATATGTGGGAATTATTTGTCAGTAATTGTATGCGATTGCTTTAAATAAATAATACCCGTGAAAAAGAATGTAATACAGAAGATGCAATTATTAATTTTTATTTTTAGTTTATATTTTTCTTTTTTTTAATAGAAAAATTAATATTGGTAATTATCAAGTAATTGGTATATTGGTAATTATCAAGTAATCTGTAGTTCAAAAACATGCAAATTCAATTGCCACGCCAATAACGAGATTGCAAAAGACTGGACTATCTTTCATTTGCATAATTGAATATTCGAACCATGTCGTAAACACATTTCACGATAAATATAGTCGACAACGGAAAATATTTTTCTTATTTTACACGGAAACTTGCTAATAGGAGACCTGATGGTAAGTGGTCACCTTTGCTCATATATCCTGCCACTTTTAAACCGAAACGAAATCAAACTCCGCCAACTTGGAACCTGTAGTTACACTAGCTCACTCACCACTCAAACCGGCAAAACGGCAAATCAAAGTATTGTCGTTTGACGGTCCTATGTATAAAACTAAAACTCAATACAACAATATTCAACTAATTAAAACTTTTATAATTTTATTTTCAGACGAAGGCAATAATAAATGTAAATAATATATAAATAATCATTAATATACTCATTTAATCGTATCCACAAATAAGCAATGAACGAAAGAATATTTTTCATTAATAAATAATTCATCAATCCAGTCAGATTAATGTTACTCTGGTTTCCACCATCGTTGGCCCCGAGTGGAATAAGGTACGATTTATTTAACACAGGGTAATAAATTGGTTCCCAGGTAACTTTATCATTTAATCTCAATTTCGCGTAGTTCACTTTTAGAGAAATTTCATTTAAATAAAGAATAAAAATATTTGCCATATGCAGCAGACTTAATCAAATATAATAAAAAATAATTACTGTACAAATCGTGATATTTAAGAATGTTATTTATGTTGGCAAGCTAGCATAACTCTGTTAAAACGCAATTCCGATTTTCTGAGTGAAAAATGTCGCCAGTGACAGCAATAAACCGGGGAATTAGTTTTTTTTCGCAGTAATACTTCTCTGAGTTCTCTAAGTCTAAATACTTCAACTGCAAGCGGATCAAATATATAACTGGAAATAAATCTTCAAAACTACATTTTTTTCAAAAATCCAAGGAAAAGTCTGAAATTTATAACTTACTCGTAAATTTATTTTCAACGAGTGACCCGAAAAGTAATAACTTCTCAGTAAATTATATCTTAAAAACACGTTACCTTCAAAATAAAAGCTCAATGTAGGTAATTACTACTTGTAACATAACTTAATCATCAGCAATTTAAAAATGAATAAGTAAGAAACTTACTATATGGAAACATTACTTGTATTTTATAGTTGTAATTACTACCAATTTAATATATGCGTCCTTACTGACGTACATTTCGTATTAATGAAATAAATAAAATCTATACTAATATAATTATAAAGCTGAAGAGTTTGTTTGTTTGATCCGGCTAATCTCAGGAACTACTGGTTCGAACTTAAAAAATATTTTTGTGTTGGATAGTCCTTTTATCAAGGAAGGCTCTAGGCTTATTTTTATTTATTATATTTTTTATTAATTAAAATCGGGTGTAACCGCGGTGCACAGCTAGTTTATAATAATTTATTTTAGCATTTTTACTTTTAGCTAACAAAAACAAATACTTGAGCTTAATATTTTTAATTAAGTAAATGTGATATGTAAATACTACATATCGTTAGGCACGCTGGAAAAAAATAACCGTTAAATAAATATATAAATACTGTGTAAAATAAATTTGTAATAGTGGCAGTAGTGGTAGTAGTCACTTTCCATCAGGTGAGCCTCCTGCATAGAAAATAATTAATATCCTTTAAGATGCTTCTCTATAAATCATACAATTATCTCTTTTACCATACGTGTTATTCCTTTCGAAGTTAACAGGTAAGATCGTTTCATATTCCGGGCCAAAGCTTTTCACCAATATCCATTAGAATTAAGAACCATTCAGTTCATTCGAAAACTCCATCTAGACGTAAATGGAATGAATGAAAACTCGTGAATTCATTCACGGGTTATCGTCTTTCAAAGGTTCGATATTACGAGTAGAGAGTTTTATCGTCAGTCGTAAACCAAGAGAAACACATAAATGTGTACTGAATTTAAGGAAAATAAAATACCGAGTTCACGGTAACGGCTAAACATAAGAGCTTACCTTTATCTCACAGTTATAACAAGTATATATAACTTTTAGCTTATATACGCTGATTACTACTTATCCAATAGTACTTGGTGGTAGAGCTTTGTGCAAGCTCGTCTGGGTAGGTACCACCCACTCATCAGATATTCTACCGCAAAACAGCAGTACTTGTTATTGCTGTGTTCCGGTTTGAAGGGTGAGTGAGCCAGTGTAATTACAGGCACAAGGGACATAACATCTTAGTTCCCAAGGTTGGTGGCGCATTGGCGATGTAAAAGATGGTTTACAGCTCTTACAACGCCAATGTCTATGGGCGTTGGTGACCACTTACCATCAGGTGGCCCATATGCTCGTCCGCCTTCCTATGCAATAAAAAAAAAAAAAAAAACCTAATCGAATGTGAACAAACTAGCCGCCGAATACTGAAACGTCCTACAAGTTAAACGCTACTTAACATTGAGAAGTTCTTAAATTAGTATTCGAAATTTGAAATTAAGGGCGTCTCAAATAATTAAGTTGCATTTAATATTTAAGTGAAGTTTCAGTATTCGGCCGAATCTATCAAATAACTAATTATAATTAATTATTATTAGTCCGAATGTGTTACGAAATAAACGACCATTCAACGATTATATCTGCTGTTTTCCTTTCTATAAGTTTACATTAATTGCAACTTGAAAAAAAATCGACTTATAAAGTGTACTTAACACTGAAGTATAATAGTAAATTCTAAATCGGAATTTTTAGATGCAAATCGTTTGGTCTCAAGTAGGTCGAGTGCCTTGTTAATGACGAACGCTTGCCAAATACGCCTGGTGTTGCCAATATTCATACATAACATGACACTTTAACATCAAACAATTTATATTCTTAATAGAGTATTGCAATTATGAATGCATATAATATATATATATATATATTTATATTTATATCGTCTTTCCAATTTCTTACAATTAAAGATTAATGATACATAAATAAACAAAATAATCAGTCCATTTTATAGAGAAACAATATTGTTTCCTCTCTCCTTATGAGGTAACACCATGAACCATATAGGAGCTGTTATGTGATGATACTGAACAATGAGTTAACGAATCAATAATTTAAAGTTTTTTTGAATAGGAAGCGTCAAATTAACATTCATTTGTTCATATATTGATATTTATAAAAAAATATAAATAACATTTATTAATCATTTACAATTAGATAATTTATGTTATTCTTTTCAGAATCAAACATTCAAAATTGGAGGATGCTTGTATTGTAACAAAGCTTTAATAATTCTAAAATGTTTCTTTTTCAAATTTCATACTGGTTACTTTTTATATAAATAACATATTCATATATACTAAATATTTATATATACTATATACTATATGTAAATTATATCGACATACAGTACGTAACGTATAAATATTTTACATAAATATTTATTAAATTATAAAATATATGCGTTTAAAAGATTACTCTGTTGTTCTATAATCATAAGAAAATATTATTTCGTGTTGTACATTGAAACACCATTTTCTATTAGCACTTGATACAAATAGACATCAGATAATGTCGCTTGTTAAGGACAATTGAATTAATCACACAAGTTAATCACATGTCCACATGAGACGTTGATTAGATATAACATTAATTGTACAAAGCTAAATGAACTTAATAAATAAAATCAATTTAACATATGAGTTTAGGAATCTACAGCCTCACTTATAAAACTAGCTTAACGACTGATTAGTAAATCACTGATTTCTCTCTTTCTATCATTAACGATTTGACAGTAGAGAAAAGAAGAACGCATTAACTAATCACCTACTTAAACAGCTTCGGAAGGGTGCCTCAAATGTAAAAGTGCCTAGGGCGTTAGATATCTAAGTTCGGTCCTGTGATCCTGTCCATAGTCCTTCTAATTTTTAATAAAAGTGCTGTTTTTTTGTAACCAGTAAATATATATCATAAATGTTCCCCTCCTTTCTAATAAACAAGCTTCTACGCGCGGTTACACCGGCGTTAAGGGTCATTGAGTCCGCCCTAGAGGCTCACAGCTCGATTATATTTACTTGTGATCCTTAACCTTTATCAACAAAGATATTGATTATCTAGAGTATTTTTGACCAATCTGTCCGGCAAATACTGAAATTATCGAGTGCATATGATGTTAGTCTAAATACAATAAATTGTACACTTTTCATTTGAATTTTTGAGGTAATTTACGTCAAATACTAAGAAAATTTTCATTTATTACGTAGTATCATATTTGTTAGAATATTTCACTCAAGTTATTAGCCAAGATTTACGCAAACATTCGTAAAGTTGCTGTTTGAAACTTTGGTAATGTAAATGAAAATAGCAAAATTAAGCTTGATTTCGCTTTGAAAGTTAAAAAAGTTTTTATTCGTCTTGCTAACTTAAATAAAACCCGCCAAGTGTGAATCGCTCCAGTATAGGGATATTTTATAACAATGAGAAGATAGCTGTTTTATAGTTAGGCTTGAAGGAATACGGATAACGAATACTAAGTGTAAGAGACATTAAATTGAATGTAAAATTACCACCGATTCAAGACGTAGGTCAACTAGTTCGACCAATTTCGAAATCGTTTATTTTATATTTCTTTTCTATATTTTATGTTATGAATTGATGTTTTTTAGCAATATGTAACAATTTTAACAATATATAACACAACCTATATGTCAAAGCACTGTATTGGTAAGGCCCTAGATTGCGCATAATTAAATCATGCAAATAAATGGTTAGTGTAGACTTAGAATTATAAACTATTTATTTTTATTTTAACATACTCGTATCACATATTCAGTGTGCCTAGTGCGATTTATTTTTAATTATTCGAAAAAGTTAATTTCAACTGCGATTTGTAGGGAATGAAAACAGCGGCATCTAGTGACAAGCATTTTATGTTGTGAAATGTTTGTGATGTTTATGAAAAAACTTGCACTATGCACATAGGTAATGTAGACGTGAAGTTTGCATGTGTGTATAATATTTTTGTTGTGACAAATCAAAACATTACGTTCTCGCACGTCGTAGAATTCGTAGCGCTATATAAATTGATGTACTTCTTAGAAAAAAACATATACAATACATGCAAAGAGTGATAAAAGAATAATACACGAAACAACATCAGTCATTAACCCTTATATAGAAAACATTAATGCAATAACTACTAATCGTACGACTTCACGGTCGATAAATAAACTCACGTCTATTAATTCAAGTGTCAACATTGCTTGTTTTTTAAACGTTTGATATATTGCTCAATAAAATGCAACACTTCTTCATCAATATAATTAATATAGTCGTACAGATATCTGTACTGTGGTTTAGCGGATATCTTATTTGGATTTGGTTCCAAACGCACTGCACCACAGTAAAGTATACATAATACATACCTGCGAAATAAATATTAAAAAATATTTTACTTTTCATATAGGTGTCAAAGTCACACTAAAGTTATTTAGCTTTGTTTTAATTCAGTCACTCAGTCACAGTTACCTCAATGCGAATACATCTCACATAAAATTGGAATTTTGATTAATTGATATCGATTGAAAGAAACATTTGACATTTGATCTGTCACAACTATACTTATAAAATTGTTTGTCCTGACTGACTATCAACACATAAAAAAACCACACGATTAACCCTTGTAAGCAAGTAGCTTAGTTATCGAATTTTTAATTCCAACTTTATTGCATTGTAATAGGTAGTTGTTAGAGATAATAAACTAAATAACAATAAGAACTTTTTTTTGTTTCAGGTAATAAATAGACTGTCTATGCTCAATACATTTTTAAGAAATGTAAAAACAACGTTAAATATAGGTAAGGTACCCAACGATACAAATCATTTTACTATTACACATAAATGCTGATAAAGGTTACACTTCAAATGGCGCCGCAGCTGAATCGAGAACAAGCCAGTCGTGGAAATTAATGCGCGCCCCGAAAACATTCGTTAACAATAAAATATTTAACAAAAAAATGTGTTCATCAATCCAGCAACATCAGCTTTTTATTTAAAGTAATTGATGAGTTTTTATTTCGATGAGATCGCGGGTTGAAACACCATTAAGTTTTCAAGTCCTTTTTTATTTCAAATAATGAGCGAAATAAGAGATATACGTATTATGTACATCTTTTGAATCACAAAATTATATGAAACTGTCTTTGTACTACGACTGCTATTAACTTATCTCTAATTGAAATTCACTGAAGCTTTCACAAAATATTAGATAAAATATGTTGAAAATATATTTGGACATGTTCCAAGTTTAAAATATGATAAGAAATTCAATTCCTTTCTCTCATTACAAAAAACACCTACTTTTATATATTTCATATTATTTTTAAAATACACAAAAAGTATAAATACAAATAGTAATTCTAATTCTAGTAATTATTACTACAAATTTAAAAGTATTTTATGAATAGGAAAAAAATATATTTTCATCGGGATTCGCATTTCTCTTAACGTTTAAAAAATATACAAACTGCCTCAAACTTTTCATAGAATCGGGTTTCAACTTTTATAATGAGTAAGAAATAACCTCTATTTATAAATAAGTAATATTCTTCACAAGATGTTGTTTTGCTAAAGTTTTCACATAAAATTTCATTACTGGAACAGCATATATCTTGCTGCAAAAACAAAATGGAATTAATTTAGTTAGTTATATGAAAATTTATAAAAAAATGAATATAGGTACGCATGTGTATAATTACGGTTCATCTACTACACTGCTCCTATGTGACAGGTTTTCGTTCTTCAATTAAGATCCTCACGAAGTTAATGATCGCCGACAATGAGATAAACCATAAACATAAATTTGTCACATGGAATTTCAGTAGTAATCCGCCGGGTTTGAAAACGTATTTGCGATTAAGATGTTCTGGCCACTACGCAATTTCTCATCGATAGGCGTTTACTAAGCCGAGATGGCCCAGTGGCTACAACGCGTGAATCTTAACCGATGATCGTGGGTTCAAACCCGGGCAGGCACCACTGAATTTTCAAGTACTTAATTTGTGTTTATAATTAATCTCCTGCTTGACGGTGAAGGAAAACATCGTGAGAAAACCTGCATGTGTCAAATTTCACTCAAAATTCTGCCACATGTGAATTCCACCAATCCGCATTGGAGCAGCGTGGTGGAATAAGCTCCAAGCTTTCTCCTCAAAAAGGGGAGAAGAGCTAAGGCTCAGAGGGACATTCACAGGCTGTAACTTAACTTTACTTTACTTTAGGCGTTTACTAAAATATATTTTTTATCGTAAATAGATAACAGTAACCATTAGAATTCATTCAGTCATTTTTTATTCATACAAACTCGAGACTGACCTGTTTTCATAATTCAAAATACTAAGAATATCTGTATACAGTATAGAAATATCTATACATTCATTTCAATTACTTTATATATATTATAGTGACTGCCTCGTTGGTCTAGTGGCTAGATATAAGGCCGCGGACTCGGTGGTTCTGGGTTCAATTCCCAGATCGGGACAATAAATAGTTATTGGGGTTTTCTGTCCGAAAATTCTCAGTAGCAGCCCGGAGTCTGGAAGTTGGAAGTGTGTACACTCCCGTGCCTCGGAAAGCACGTTAAGCCGTTGGTCCTGCGCCTGAACTCTTTTCGGTCGTGTCGGATTGCCGTCCCATCGGATTATGAGAGCTAAGGAAAAGAGAGTGCACCTCAGTTTGCGCACACACTTGTGCACTATAATATCTCCTGCGCAGTTGGCTAATCTCTCTTGAGATTGGCCGCCGTGGCCGAAATCGGTCTGGAGGACCTTATATTACTAAGTACTGTTGTAAGTTTTGTGACTTTAAAACATTGAAAACAAACAAATTTGCAACGAATAAATTAATATTTATTATAAAATTCAATAAACATTAATATATAAAAGCCAAGTAAAACTTCAAAAGAACTAAATTAAGTTATTTTGAGACATTAATCAGTATTCTGTCAGAATCTTTTCTATCTAGTTGGATTCTTTTAAAGGAATTATGCATTGAAGCGTGAAAAATCTCATTCCAATAGCCAGTCGGCGAAGCTGACGTAAAATATCGTAGCTTTTTTTAAAATATTGTAATTGTTAAAACGAGTTTGTTCACTTTTGAAAACGTAATTTTCCTCTTGGTTATTTTTTTTTATTGTATAAGTAAGCGGACGAGCGTTTGGGCCACCTGATGGCAAGTTATCAAAAACGCCCATAAAGAATGGCATTGTAAGAAATGGTAACCATCGCTTACATCGCCAATGCGCCACCAATCTTGGGAACTAAGATGTTATGTCCCTTGTGCCTGTAATTACACTAGCTCACTCACCCATTAAACTGGAACACAACAATATCAAGGAATGCTTTATGCTCGTAAATATCTTAAAATCTAGAATCTAAATTAGATTAATAAGTTATTTGAATATGAAAAATAGAGATAGGTTCTCAAGTTTGCTGATAAAGGCCTATTCTTAAAAATAAGAAAACGAAAAACTTTTTAAAGAGTTATTTACAACGACACCCAACCCGATACAGCAATTGAATTAAAAACAATAACTATATCCAACCTAAAAAAAATATTTAATAATGTTATACCGATTCGAAAGACAGTCACAGCTACACTTTATTATTATTATATTAATATGCATATTGAAATGATGTAGGCGTTTTGGAAACATAGAATAGTTATTAATCTAAGATAACGTTTGATAATCTGTTGTGTATTAATAGCATTTGAAGCTTTATGAGCAAACAATAGGATATATAATTTCCTTCGACCGTTAATCACTGTGATATGATTAGTATCTCAGACCGCATAGGAGTACGTGTTTGCCAATTAATGGCTGTCGCCTATGAATAGTTTACACGTTCACTATTCATGAACAAGATTAACGGTGCAAAACAGCAAGGTTTTGTTCACGTGTACGACAGAATTTATTTACACCTTTGCCAAATAATAAGGAATTAAAAAAATGTATAAATACAAATTTGGAATATATATTCACAAAATTATTTTAATCAACCACAACATACACAGCACCTAAATACATTGTTGATACTAAAAACGCGACTTTGTTTCAAAGACAACTGTAAGCCAAAAATACCTGCTATCTTTATAAATATATTTCTCATTTTCATTTCGTTAGTTTGTGGCCGTTTCTTCTCTTACATTGAATATAATCCCGTTAAATAACGATAGACCTAGAATAAAATACTACTTGAATAATGTATATTTTGATTTTATTGGATTACACGAACAATATCTAACTTATAAATGCAAATTATTTGTATAAGTTTTACTAAAAGTAGTTGTTTAAGTTATAGAAACTTTAACTCAAATCCTTAAAACCGGCTAAGCCTATAAACTTAAGTAATAACGCAGACGAATAGATAAGTAAGTATTTTTTATGGTCACTAATGAGACTACAGGGGCTCGCAAAAGTTATTTATATATCCAAACGATAAAACGAATAACTGTTAAATTTGTCGCACTTTTCTCGATTGCTTTATTACTATTATTAGGCGAAGTTCAGAAATAAAAGTGTCTTTACTGAAAAGTTAACGTAGTTCAACCCGTAATTGGTATAATTTCGTTTCAAACAATTGGCTCGTTACTAGTTCCGTCTCCTGGCATACAGACTTCAAAATCTTTTATTTCATCCACTTACATTTTATATTAGGACTGTTTTTAAATTAAGAAAAATATTATATATAAAAAACTAATATAATTTATATAAAACAAACCTCTGTGGATCTATTTAGTATCACCAATATCTGAATTAATCAGAAATAATTGAGATAACGAAGCTAACCAGTAGAACCCAACATACTTACCCTTAATAATAAAAACGTAATTGCAGACCATTAAACAATATTTTCCTTAGTATTTTCCAACCTTGGCGTAGTTGACAGTTTTCATGTCAACTAATCGAGATTTTCCGGTCACGAAAGCATACCGTGAGATGCAAATCAATAATAATAGACAATTTCTAAGTCTCACATTACGGATAATTTATCTGTCTTACAACCTTGGATATAATAGCACTGTCATTGTTCAGCCAAAGGTTATATAACGATATGAGAATATGACGAGAGAGATTATTTAAATGAAATCGTTTATTGAAATACTATGTTAATTTTGACGAAAGAAATGTTATTTGGAAAAACATTTAGAACAAATTTAATATAAATATTAATATTATTTAATTAGTAATTTATTAGACATGTTGCTAATACTGTGTTTTTATCTTATTTTTGAAAAAAATAAGATCAACTCTAAATAACAAACATATTGATCTTTCAAGTAAGAGTCGAATCTAGGTAACAAAATACCTATTTGACCCGCTCTTATGTTTTCATGTATATATTATTATTTAAAATATAACACTTTCTTTACATACTTTATTGGTGGTAGGATTTTGTGCAAGCGCGTGAGTGTACCATTCACTCAGCAGTACTTAGTATTAGTGAGATAGTGTAACTAGCACAAGGGACATTATATCTTAGTTCCCAAGGTTGGTGGCGCATTGACGATGCAAGGGATTACTTACAGCGACAATATCTATGGGCGATGGTAACCATTAACCATCTGTTTTACCCTTTCGCATTCATATTTTGTATAAAATATAACATAAAAATCATTTACTTTATGTATTTAAATAAGTATAGTTATAGGTACATATAAAAATTGAAATTAATGATATATTTACTACATTACTACTAAAATTTTATATGGTAAACAATTTTGTTAACTTCAAGGATTAAAAGTAGCAACATTTTAATTTGCGGACGTCAAATGTAAGCATACGAATTCAGAATACGGTACGAGAACGTAATTTCCAAGTTTACGTGCAATTGAGATAAAATACATGTACATTTCCTACAGCAAAATTAGCATCCTTTTAACTAAAAAGACGCTTTAAATTGTGATAAAATATTTAAGATTATTCTTTGGTAGACTCTGTTACATCAGACAGACAGTTTGATGGAACAGAGTAACCTAATATTACAAATTTTAACTCTCCATTTTTAAGTACATAGTTATAATAGGATCTCATTTTCAAAGATTATATATTTGTACATATACCAGTATGATGTAGGTCTTAAACAATACTAAATTTCGACGTCAAATGTCATATGAATTTATCCTGTTATTAGAATCAACTACAGTTATGGATCGCGCGTGACATTGACTGTGTTGGCTCAACTTTTCATATGTTACTTTGTTTTTTATTTTTTCATTTAAATTGGCAAATAAATTGTATTAAAGAAATCGTATCCCCGAAGGTCTCAGATATATCTAGAAAATGCACTTCGAAAGTATTAGATATTGTATTTTATATTTTTCTTCGTCCTCCCTAGAGTTGTAGAAAACTGTGCAAAGTGAAACACAACATAAGACGTACGATTCTTTTGCCTTATTCAGATATATTTATTCTAAAAATAAATACTTGTAAATTCTTCAATAAAAATACTGCTCTTACTACTATTTAAAAATGATAAAAAAAACTTGTATAATGGAAGAAATCTTAATTGAAATTCGAACGTTTTCAGTATTCCAATCGTGTGATCTCAATTAATTACATATAGAAATTGGTCCAATCATAATCTCTAGAAAGTTATTGATTGAACCAATAGATGAAAGAGTGCCTCTTTGATTAGTTTCCTTTGTCAACGTATCTTCAATTTCCGAACATGTCCAGTTACTCTAATGTACGTGACCGAACGACAAAATGTAAAAGATATTTGAATTTAATACCGTTTATACAATTTCGTGTTTTCGTGAAATAAAATACCTAACTATTTATTGTAAACCAAAAATATTCAATTACAAAGGTGAAATTATCATACAAGATTTTTAATCTTTTTGAAATGTTGTATATTTTAATTGAAACTTACATTATGTTAAACTTGATATTACAAAGAAATATACATTATTATTATTACGTATTACGGTACAGGTATTTAAAAAAGACGCAAAAATCGATGATACATTGTCTAAGGCTTAAATTGTATATGATAAAATCATTTAATTTGTTCAAACACGTTTTGTTTGACGAGCCTGTTGGCGTGGTTGGTAGATACTTGTATTTCGCACCACAGGTCGTGGGCTCGATTCCCACCTAGGACAAACATTTATGTGCATGAACATGTCTGTTTGTCCTGAGTCCGGGTCTATTTAAGTATGTATTTACAAAAAAAAAGTAGTATATGTAATATATCAGTTGTTTGGTTTCCATATTACGAGCTCTGCTTAGTTTGGGATCACATAGCCCTGTGTGAATAATGTCCCAGGATATTTATTTACTTATTAAACAATTCGGGGAAGGCATTTGTTAATCAATTATGCTGTGCCGGTCTGAAGGATGAATGAGCCAGTATAATTTCTTACAGACAAGTAAGATCCAATGCTTGGTACTCAACAACGCGTTCTCGATATAATTAATTTGACACACATGTCACAGATAACAAAATTAACATGAAAATAACCTTTCATTTAACGAACTAATACAGCGTTAATACACCATCGTGCGATGTCAGTAAGAATAACCAATCAACACCGAGCGAATCCAATTCGCTCCGGCCCCTCTGCGACAATTTCCGAGTTTGACGAACGTGCCCATCTAAAACAATGAACGTGATTCTTCATACGGATATAAAGATTGATTATTCATTTATCTCAGCGTTTGAATTTTTTTTTTATTGCATAGGAAGGCGGACGAGCATTTGGGCCACCTGATGGTAAGTGGTCACCAACGCCCATAGACATTGGCGTTGTAAGAGCTGTTAACCATCTCTTACATCGCCAATGCGCCACCAACCTTGGGAACTAAGATGTTATGTCCCTTGTGCCTGTAATTACACTGGCTCACTCACCCTTCAAACCGGAACACAGCAATAACAAGTACTGCTGTTTTGCGGTAGAATATCTGATGAGTGGGTGGTACCTACCCAGACGAGCTTGCAAAGCTCTACCACCAAGTAAAACCGAACACGAAAACACACAACACGAGAACACGAAAGTGAATCCGTTTTGAATTATCTATACGCGGATTACATCCAATATAAGCAGATATGAACTATGAACTCTAAATCTATATAACCAACACAATCATGATGCCATTGCACTGACTTAACAAAGGTGATATGGCAGAAAGGCATGATTATTTTGTACATATGTATATACATAATGTAGGGTAAATGACGGACTTTCTATCCTTGTTTTCTGTTACAATAAAAAAGAGATAGCAATATTATTTGTCCTGTCAAAATAGTTTGATTTATAGTGTATAGAATGGAATCTTTGTATGGTTCGATAGAATATGTTTACTTTCATAAACTAGTTTTATTTGATGATGATTGTGTTTGTATTTTTCTTTTAGATGGCTTCGTAACAAAATTATCTTAACTTTATTTTGGAAAGGAACTCTTTTAAAATATTTTTAAAAAATAAATAAGCTTTGAAATATAAACATAATACACTGAATTCATATAGGAATAAAAATAAAAAATAAATCGTAGACGTGTTTCATGTACTAAGCACGTGGGAGATATGGCTTTTGTGGAATCTATTCAGTTTTATATCTCGCATTTCTATAGACACATTCATGATGCAGTGTCGAGCAACTATGCTGTATAAAGAACCTTTTGTTATAGAACTATTACTTTGAATATAACGAAATCAAAAAAGTAAAAATAACATTAATTGAAATTAGGAACATTTACGCTTTTGTGTAATATCGAAAAAGAAATCGTAACTCATTTCGAAAAAAACTTGCTAAAATTTAAAAGTCAAATTCTATAGAAATCGAATTCTTCATTGTTATCGCCGACTACTTACCGTGTATATTTTCTCATTATCTCTTTATTTTTTAATGTATTCAACTAAGGCTAATCCCGCACTGTGTAATCCCACCGCGCAATTATTTTCACGGTTTAAATCTGCATAGTACCAAGTAAAATCTGTATCAAGCCACAGAAAACATTACCGCGCGAATTTTAAATCGCGAGTGCAAATATATTCATGAGATCACACACGTTAATTCTATTAGCAGTGTGGGCTAGCCCTTATTTCTAAAGAGTCGAAACTTTGTGAATTTGAATACTGAAATAGAATAATTTCTTTTTTTTACAAAAAGATAACCAGCAACCAATTATAACACAGCTTGCTTGTACAAATATAACAGTAATATTCTAAAAGAGTAAAGACGGACTAAAACAAAGTCCAAGTTAATTAAGGAAAGAGCCCTTTGATGTTCAATCAGGGCTAGGCTTACCGGCGACTTACTAAGTCAATAAAAGTATTCCCAGCGAACGCTCTTACATTAGCAATTGTTTTAGCATTTACTAAGAGATTGTTGTATTTACCTGAAACAAGAAAGTAAAATTAGTATACATTTAACGCGATCACAATGATTATACCTTTTGGAACTTGAATAAATATAATTACACAACATTACAAACGAGTCATGCTTTTTATATACTTATTTCAGCGGACACTAATATATTTATTTCTCTCTTCTCACTCAATTCAAAAATCAATTCTCTTAGCACATACATGCACATATATGCATATAATACATCATTAATGTGACTTGTCGTATTTGCAAAGATATTAAAACCTTAAATATTGATACTTGGCTTGACTAAAGATAGACACTGTTTTAAGAAAAATGTATATATATTTTTTGCTTCCAATAAGTGCTCCAGTATTCAAATCTCTTTTATAGCAATTTATTAGATTCTTGCTTTCGACCGAGAGCTCTATTATTGGAGCGATTTCCGCTAAATTAAGCCGTTTAAGTAACTGCAAAAAGCCAGTCAATATTAAGTATAAGCCATTAATGTTTTTGCTTACTTTAGTTATAGTTATAAATATTTCATTTTAAAGTTACAAACAACTTTGCCACATGTGCTACTTAATAATTAATTAATTATTATTTATGAATATTATTTTGACGAACTTAATATGTAGGATGGCATATTGATCAATGACTTGAAATAGTTATTATTATACGTTACTTGATGCTGGTTATTATAAATTGTAGGATTTCTAAACGCATAGTTCAGTTGAAACTTCATTACGAGATAGTCTAAGTCAGAATAAGAGATAACGAGGAAACCTGCACTTCTAAGAAACTATGAGATGCAGGCTTTCACGTCCCTCACGGAACGCAAGATAAACTTCTAGCCCATCTCATTAATATAAAAGGTTTTTGCTCTGCTTTTGGGACACCAGCTTCATGTTACTTGACTTATCATTAATTTTGTACTTTACAAAAGACGGTAGATGTATATTTTTAATATGGACATATTGTTTAACGGCTTTACTTAAAACTGTTTATCGGGTTATATTTTATTAATTTATACTTTATTGTACACCACAAAGGAAAAAAATACAATAACATGGATACAGTCTAAATAATAGCAGCATACAATTTTGGGGACCATAAAGTCGCCAAAATTACGCTTTACGGTCGCTACATAGCGATTTCTTCCAGGCAACCAACAGTGTTAGGAATAACCCATAGGATTTGAGGTAAAGGTGGTGCAGTAATAATAAACATAATAACATTATAATAATACATATTTATATAAACATTATAATCTATACCAAAACAATAGGGTTATAGTTAAACAATGCTGTGTATTCTTCTCTCTCTTCTTCAGAAAGAGCTGTGTTTATTAAAACAGCCGTTAAGTAATGTTTATATGTAAAGCTGTATATGTAGATACTTTTTATATAATTATGAATCCCTTTTAACATAATTTTATTTTTAAATATGGAACGAGGACCGTGTTAGAGCGTATTAGACATCATATGTGACAGTACCGAATGCCATAAACAAGAAGAGTAGAAAAATAGTACAGAAATATATATACTTTTATGTTATAAAGATAACGAGCACTGTGCAAACGGCCAGTATTTTTCACTGCATAATACAAAATTGTAAAGGCTGCATATTTCCAAGGTTAATATGCGAATTATCTCTGGAAACTTTTTATCTCTAGAAATAAAGGATTCCCTTGAGCATAGACAAGCAACTATTTTCTATGTTTCAAATCTAAGCATAGGGATTAAGTTTGAACAATGCTCGTTTATAAAAAATGTATGTTATAAATAATTAATTAAACTGAGAGAACTTTGTCCAAATACAATTTGTCCTAATAAATTAACCCCCGGGGAGAATAATAAAGCGACAATAGGATAAGTTAATCCTCTTTGGAACTGTATCACGTACCAGTTGATATTAATAAGTTATTAATAACGCGTTGTATAAAGTAAAAGTTATAAAATAAACATACATATTGTAACTTCTTTTAGGAATATGAAGTTATCAATCCATAAATCTTTATCAGTTTTATTATTATAACAAAAAGATTGAGCGTATCGTGTATGGGTTATCAAATAAAACGATTCTTTATTGATGTAAGCACTTACATGCACTTTTAAATCGACATTTTACAAGAAATTGGTAAATAAAGGCTTCACGGTAACATTAAATTCAGTGTTATATTCATATATTTTATAGTTTTACGTTTACAACAATATTCACAAAACCTAATGTTTTAATTTAATATAAAATGTGGTAATCATTATTTAAGCACAAGAATAAAGATGAGCTCGATACTTATTTTCCGACTCCGCAATGTCAATGAATCTTTCTTGAATTAAGGATTCTTTTTATAATACATTTCAGCAAATATTTTTTACTTTGTGTTTCGTAAATTAAAGTAAAATCTTATGTTATTGCCAAAACAATAGAGTATAATCTTATTTTAAAGAACCATTATAAATATATGTTTATGTTATATATGTTAACTTTGTCCAAATACAATTTGTCCTAATAAATTAACCCCCGGGGAGAATAATAAAGCGACAATAGGATAAGTTAATCCTCTTTGGAACTGTATCACGTACCAGTTGATATTAATAAGTTATTAATAACGCGTTGTGTAAAGTAAAAGTTATAAAATAAACATACATATTGTAACTTCTTTTAGGAATATGAAGTTATCAATCTATAAATTTTTATCAGTTTTATTATTATAAAAAAAAAGTTTCAGCGTATCGTGTATGTGTTATCAAATAAAACGATTCTTTATTGATGTAAGCACTTAAAAGCACTTTTAAGTCGTCATTTTACAAGAAATTGGTAAATAAAGGTTTCACGGTAACTTTAAATTCAGTGTTATATTCATATATTTTATAGCTTTATGTTTACAACAAAATTTTTTTTCTTATGTAAGAGGGGGCGCAAACGAGCAGGAGGCTCACCTGATGTTATACACAATATTATATTAATACTCACAATACCTAATGTTTTAATTTAATATAAAATGTGGTAATCATTATTTAAGCACAAGAATAAAGATAAGCTCGAAACACTTATTTTCCGACTCCGCAATGTCAATGAATCTTAACAGGATTCTTTTTATAATACATTTCAGCAAATATCTTTTACTTTGTGTTTCGTAAATTAAAGTAAAATCTTATGTTATTGCCAAAACAATAGAGTATAATCTTATTTTAAAGAACCATTATAAATATATGTTTATGTTATATATGTTAACTTTGTCCAAATACAATTTGTCCTAATAAATTAACCCCCGGGGAGAATAATAAAGCGACAATAGGATAAGTTAATCCTCTTTGGAACTGTATCACGTACCAGTTGATATTAATAAGTTATTAATAACGCGTTGTGTAAAGTAAAAGTTATAAAATAAACATACATATTGTAACTTCTTTTAGGAATATGAAGTTATCAATCTATAAATTTTTATCAGTTTTATTATTATAAAAAAAAAGTTTCAGCGTATCGTGTATGTGTTATCAAATAAAACGATTCTTTATTGATGTAAGCACTTAAAAGCACTTTTAAGTCGTCATTTTACAAGAAATTGGTAAATAAAGGTTTCACGGTAACTTTAAATTCAGTGTTATATTCATATATTTTATAGCTTTATGTTTACAACAAAATTTTTTTTCTTATGTAAGAGGGGGCAAACGAGCAGGAGGCTCACCTGATGTTATACACAATATTATATTAATACTCACAATACCTAATGTTTTAATTTAATATAAAATGTGGTAATCATTATTTAAGCACAAGAATAAAGATAAGCTCGAAACACTTATTTTCCGACTCCGCAATGTCAATGAATCTTAACAGGATTCTTTTTATAATACATTTCAGCAAATATCTTTTACTTTGTGTTTCGTAAATTAAAGTAAAATCTTATGTTATTGCCAAAACAATAGAGTATAATCTTATTTTAAAGAACCATTATAAATATATGTTTATGTTAAACCATCGTGTATAATCTTATACCAGGCATTAGGAAATTACTGCTTTTTATCTTATTAGACATATTTCTGACACTAAAAGTCAAATATACCATTTGGTTTTAGTGTCAGTAATGGTCTGACCTAATCTAGTTAGAGGCTTTTGCGATAAACCACCAAACCTAAGATATCTATTAGGACAATACTATTTTTAACCGACTTCAAAAAAAGGAGGAGGTTATCAATTCGTCTGTATGTTTTTTTTTTTTTTGGTGTTGTTACCTCATAACTTTCGACTGGATGAATCGATTTCGATGATTTTTTTTTATTTGAAAGATGGTGCTTTCCCATTGGTCCCATTTTTTTTGGTCCAGTTTTGACAGTGGAATCCATGAGAAAACCATATAAGTCGTAAATTTGCATGAGGTATGTGCGCGACAAATGGACGAATAACTCGATATCTATTCAACGGATTTCGATGATTTTTTTTTTATTGGCAAGAGTGTACTTCAATGCTTGTTTGATGACAGTTTGGTTAGATTCGGATTATAGGATCCATGACAAAGTAACGGAAATCTTCAATTCTTAGTAGCAAATTAACGATACACGGCCGAATCTTTTATAGGCTATCTAGATTTATCATTCACCTACCATAACATCGTTATGATCAAGTAATACTATTGTATAAAACATAATTGTAGTACTATTGTATAAAACACTTCTTTATATACCGGCAATAGTTTTCGCAGCGCATGCGAAATAATAACTTTTATAGGCGACAGTTTGATACGTTGGGTTACATTGGTCCATTTTAAGTAGGGATCTATAAGATTTTGAAAATATAATAAAGCCTACGTTACTCGGTAAAGACGTAGCTTTCTAAGGGTGAAAGAATTTTTAAAATCGGTCGAGTAGTTTTTGATTTAAATCGTAATAAAAAACCAAATCTTTCCTCTTTATAATATGAGTTATGCATGTAAGCATTGTATATATGTATATGTTTGTAATTGAAACATATTTGAACATCTCCTAAAAGTTGAGACCAATTTAAAAATTATAAATTTTGAATATATATATATATATATATATATATAGAATCGTATAAGTACTCTTATATACATGTTATATTTATGTATATTTATATATTAATTACTAGTGTTTTTCCCGCGGTTTAACCCAAATAGTTCCCATTCCCGTGGGAATATGGGGACAAAATGTAGCCTATGTTACTCCCTGATAATGTAGCTTTCCATTGGCGAAAGAATTTTTTTAAATCGGCTTAGTGGTTTAGCCGTGAATGCGTCACAAACAAACTTACTTTCGCATTTATAATATTAGTTAGGATAATATAGATACTTCCCCTTTTTTTTATATACAGACATTCCGTCATATTTTATGGTGAAGAATGGTATAACACAACATGTATAAACATACAGTTTATTTATTTATTACTAGAAATAACGATTTGATTATGTTATGGCTGCCCAACACCCCACCAACTAAATCTATTTAATCAAAACATGTTAATTTATATTCATACATTTAACCATATTAACTAATTTATTAATTAAGTACCAAAATGCATTTTTCTTTACGTTTCACTGTTTTACATTAATATATTTAAATACTAATATAAACGGCGCTGTCTCATATGAGCTGCACGTTTAGTAGATCTACCCATATTCTATAAATTAGTGAGTGTACTTCAGATTCACTAAAAATCGAAAAATAAATAAAAATTTTAACAAAACAAAAACCGACTTCATAGGAAAAACAAATTAATATGCACTAAAAAGTAAAAAAATAATTGCATATTCTTCTATAATTTGATAATTATCTTACTATTTTCTACTCAACAATATGTAGGTACGAATGTGTTGTGTGGTTGATAATTTATTTACAATTATTGTTACTTTTGGAGTCGATGTCAGCTAAGGAAACACTATAATATACCTAGCAATAATAATACGGGAATCTTTTAAAAACAAACAAAAACATACACATTACAAATTGACTTTTATTCGCCTCGTTAAGTTGCGCTTGCGACACAAGCACATCTCACCTATAACTAATTACGTATGTAGTTATAAACCCATCTTGGCTGACATCGACTCCAAAAGTAACAATAATTGTAAATAAATTATCAACCACACAACACATTCGTACCTACATATTGTTGAGTAGAAAATAGTAAGATAATTATCAAATTATAGAAGAATACGCAATTATTTTTTTACTTTTTAGTGCATATTAATTTGTTTTTCCTATGAAGTCGGTTTTTGTTTTGTTAAAATTTTTATTTATCTTATTCAGGTTCCATTTCTATGATATAGCCGTTATGAGGTAACAAACAGACGAAATAATGCAATTTATCAATCGACCCTTTCAGGCAAAATGTGCACAATTTATGTAACACCATGTATCAACGCTAAATAGAACGGGTAAATAATTTCCTGGATAATTACCATATCCGACGATAGTTTATGAGATTAATACGTGTCGCAGTTTTCACTCTGGAATATGGAATGAATTCCAAATATTATGCTGCCATTAATTTATACCAGCCGCCATTAATTGATCAAACTGTGAAATAATCGTACCGTAATCGTAAATATATTATTTACTAATATAATATAAGAAAAAATTATCATCGGAAAAGATCGAAAATACTTCTTGAATTAACATCCTTTGGTGTAATGAGATTAAAAATTCATGTACGAATTTGAATGCAACGTATATGTAACGTTGTAAACTTATCTGAAACAATAAGTTACTCTTGTCGCGTTTTTTTAACTTTAAAGTGAATCTGGACCGGAGTAAACATTTATCTTAAATACGTCATTGCACCGTTTCTATATTATGTACTATTTGGGTAATAATTATATAAATTCTGTCACCAGTATCATCCTCATCTGTTAGAACATATTATGTCAGAAAGTGATATGCGACATTGAATTTAATAATTATCACATTTAAAGTCTACAGCATCAAAATAGCATATAAATTATCAAGTAAGTTCGTTTACAATATTTCACATCATATTTGAAGTGAGTTGTTACAATAACACCGCTAATTAGACAGAGTTGCGCGCTTTGATTTATTTAGATTGTCTATGTCACTGGCTAATGTTTTAGCTGGGTTTATTAAAATAGATAATATTCTTGATTTTCATATAATTAACATAACTATAAATAAAAAGAGATTACTCAAAAGTTATACGAGCTGTGTCTAACAAACAATTTTATAACTTCTATTTGATAATTTATCTGCTTAATATGCTTTAAAGATATTAAGCTTCCAATTATATTAAAAATTTAGGATTTTCAAGTACAGGAAACTGAATTTATCCGTATGATTTGTTAGTTATAATTATGACCTTATTTTATAACCAATAAATAACTAATATTATAAAGCTGAAGAGTTTGTTTGTTTGTTTGTTTGAACGCGCTAATCTCAGGAACAGCTGGTCCGATTTGAAAAAATCTTTCAGTGTTGGATAGTACATTTATCAAGGAAGGCTATAGGCTATATTATATTTTCATAAAAATTGGGGATTCTTACTAAAAGTCCAATAATGTAACCCAAGGTGTAAAAAAAATGACCCGAAAAAATCCTTACACGGCGTGCGCTGCGAAAAACTATTTACTATAGAACAAAACAATGTACTTTGGAGAACATATAATTGTCTACAAAAAATATCACGTCACCATATTGTAGTTATCTCACAACAAGTGTTTTCTTTTATTTGTTAAATAATTAAAATGCCGTCTGTCTCAATAAATTAAATGCCGCGATAATCTTATACAATACTACTACAGTTTTTTTTAGGAATATTTACTCTGCTACTCGGGCGAAACCGGGGCGGGTCGCTAGTAACCAATAAATGGTAAAAAAAATCGGAACGAAAACGTTAGCATGAATGACTTTAAAGGCTTTGAATATGGCTTTTAAACTAACTATTGGAATTACCGATGCAGGGATTAGTGGATTTGACTAATCGGCGGTTGCGTGAAATCCATATGAGAGCTTAGCACTAAAGCGTAACGTAGTTTACGTAAAGGATTAGCAACGGGTCGCGGTTAAAAATTTTATATAACTTCAGCGTGGACTCATTCATATAAATTCAAACTTAAAAATAATTATTTCATATAACTGATACTATTTTTATTTTATTTTCTTAAAATCATACTAATACCGCATACATATACATATGTATACTTTTCCATCGTAGATTCTAACGAGAAGAAATACAAGTCTGATTCGTCCGTCGTATATCATTTATGGATGTTTATATCGCTTACACCGTAATCCAAAATATATTTTTCTTATTTTTTTTACAAAATTAAGTTGTGTTTAATAAAGTTTAAATAATACTAATTCGAAAACTAACAATATAAACTAAAATTAACACCATTGACCAACTACAATACATATAAATGGAATAGAGAAAATAACTATATAAATATTATGAAATTTAACATTGCACGAATAATAAAATTGTTTGCATAAGAATTCGTTTGCATTTCACATATGGGGAAAAGACTGCAATAACTGCCTCGTTGGTATAGAGGTCTTGGGTCCAAACCCTAGGGCGGGCTGATGCAAAATTAATGGGGATTTTCTTTCGAAAAATTCTCCGGAGCAGCCCGAAGATAAGAAGTTTGAATTGTGTAAAAAGTAACAATACAGCATCACAATATTTTGAGTACCGTTATTTTTTAAAATATATTTAAATATTATGATATCCCCATAATTAGGTCGGTTTATAAAATATACGAGGTTTCCGTCAACCTATTTCATAGCACAATTAACTAATTTATCATTACGTTTAAATTCCATAAATACGTCGTTCATTAGAACGAATCACGCAACGCAGTCACGTACGTGACACGCGTGAGGTTCAATTCATTGCTACAACGATTGAAAAATTAAATTAATACCATTCACTTTGATAACAATATGACTCCTTACTTTCATCTTTATATCATTATTTGATTACATAAAATGCATATTTTAAAATGATTTCACATGCTAGTAAAGTTCAGTTTAGACATTAGAGTAAATTTAGCATGATTCATTCAATTCATAAAATTATCAGTCTGGTTTACAAATCATTATCGTGTTATCGCTTTTTTGAAAAATGTTATAGATTAATTGCACTAATGGTGAACGTCAGCAAATATGCAAAATATAAGTATACCCAGGCAAGTATTAGTAGGTTGTCACTGTATATAATGTAAACCTTCTGAATTATAGAGAAAAACAAACATAATTTGTTTTATAATACAATTACGCTCTACTCAATTAACAGAGTAGTTTATATTTAATACAATATAACAACATCTATTTTAACAAGATATCTATCAGAGATCAAATAAATTTTCCAAAGAAAGTATTTAAGCTAATAAATCTTTATTGAAATAAGTTATGTATTAGCTTTTAAAAAATCAATACTAACGCTAGTCTTCGCAAGGCTTTATAAATATTAAATAGAACTTCTTAGTATTTATACCAAGGTTTAATCGATTGTGAAGGAAATAACAAGAACCCCATAGAATAATTAAGGTAAGTTTATCCGTGTAAGTGGAAACAAATTATATGTGATTTTTATTGCATAAAAAAAAAGAAAATCATACAAATCATAGGGATGAAAAATTTGCAACATTGTCAGTACACTAATAATTTGTCATTTAATTTAGTGGTTGGTTAACAAGTTTAGATTTAGAAAACGTAAGATCAATTTACAAAACGAAACTATATCATACTTATTTTCCAGGCTATTGTCCTCTAAATTAAAAAATAATATAAATTATTTGAACAAAACAAGTGTAAAACAGTTAACAGTACCAATGAAAATGTAGATCAATTAAAGAATTTTGAATTTATTTCGTTAGCTACTTGACATTCACAAATAGAGATAATGGAAATATCAAAATAATTGCACAAATCGATACGATTGTTGCTTTTACCAATCTCCACGTTTTCAATTTCTATGAATTCCATTACAATAAACATACTATTTAAGATAGCAGTGTTTATCTGTGTACTGGAATGTTATAAAATATATAGATGTACATAGTATTTACGTTCGGACACATCAGCTCGAGGACATATGACGTCACATCAAAACCAATTTCATATGAAGCGTAATAGTATAATAAACGTCTAAATCGATTCAACAAGTTGTAATAAAACTGCATAAGGAGTAAATGTATATATTGTCTCTAATCGTCAAATGGGATAATTAATGGCTTGGAAAACCAACGTCACAACAACGACAGCTATGATATTATTTTGTAATACTTAATATATTATTGATAATTTCATTAATATCTTAACACAACTTTTCTAAATAGAATATACTAACTTGGTGGAGCGCTTTGTACATATACGACTGTATGCTGCACAAACTACATACTCGAGGGATATAACATCTTAGTTTCAAAGGTATGTGGCGCATTGTCAATGTAGGAGATGGTTAATATTTCAATTAATACAATCATATAAGTGCTTTTCAGTGTTTTTTTCCTTTTTCGACCAATATAATTTGCTTCAATTTTTCTTTTATTATGGTTTTCAAATATCGCTAAATCCTTGTTACTTAATTATTATTATTAAGGAAGCCAACGTTTTATATAAATAAATGCATTTACTTATATATAATCTATAACACCATTTTGACAGTAGCATAAAATATTTAATAGCATTATGATCTTATGATGATAATACTATAAGTTAAGTTCTCTGTTCGAATTTTGGTTCCAATTTTCTATATATGTAAGGATTTTTTGATTATTATACAGACGTGCGTACTGCGTGAGTTTAAATTTTTAAATAATAATTTATTCGAGTATGTATTGCCAACGATAGAGGAATACTCAATTTATTAAATCATTACATATATTGGCAAACGTATTGACAAATAGATTGGCAACATTATAACATCTTAGTTCCCAAGGTTAGTAACGCATTGGGATATAAGAAGTGGGGAATATTTTTTACAATGCCAATGTACTTTCATCAAGTAGGTCCCGGTCCCTGTCCCTGGTCATCAAAGTTGCCCTTTTACCAGACTACCTTCTAATATATCAAAAATAATTAAAAAAAATAACTATTACGTACAAATAACTATTTCGGCCTTGTTATTGAAGGATTACATAAATTAATTACTTCACTACTCATTGTCTTGTTTGGTTGTTTCTCGCATCAGCGATGTCCTTCACTGGTCAGGCTGACAATCACTTAGTAAACAATCGTTTACTATCTTAGATTTTTCCGAGATTAATCAGCTTTAACTATTATACAACAAATATTTAAGGCTTAAGGTTTAATTAATTACCGGTCAGTCACCTCCTAAATCTACGTTGATAATGTAATCTAGTCTTATTAAATCCCATCTTTCATTTTATTATATTTCCAACACAACGCTTTAATGCGCATGGGCGCTTTAAAGATCATCAAATATCATCAAACCTTAAACTAAATCCTGAGGCCTTATTTTCTTAATCATAATGATCAGTTTTTTTCGGGGATCCTAAAAAAGCAGGAATGTTTATGCGTCTTGTATCTTCCATCCAATATAACATAGGGCAACACCACAAATGAAAGTGATAGTATATTGGATAGAACACGGGATGTTAACCCAAGAGAAGAATAGGTACATAATTTGAGACGTGCCATTTATACGCTGTTACTTATGTATTTGATTACTAATGTCACACCTGTTAATGTTGATGTTACCTATACACATGTGTTCTATACACATATGTCACATACCTATACCTTCAGTTAATATTTATGAAAGTTAAAGTTATGTAAAGTACAACATACATAACACTTATAATAATACAATTCCGAATATTATAATGTTACTCTTAAAATGTCAAATAAGGCACTTTTCATCTAAACATGATTGGAATGATCCCGAGACTATATAAAATAATGATCTAATTTGTATCAATGTCCGATTATCCGTAACCTTCGTTTAAGATCTCTATAATCTGTTCACCGCTTAAACCAACAGAGCTCATTATACCAGATAGTCTTAAAGACCAAATATCATAGTAGTAGTATATTTTTCGACAATCAAAGAGTGAGTGAAACACTTTTTTTATTAATAAAGATTTTTTGACTATGACTTGGAAACTATGGTGGTTAAAGTACTTTAATTAATAAAGTAATATTTAAACATACCAAAACTATAGCGTGCTATTGTCCAACACCTGGGTAGAGCCCAAAGGCCTCGTCATCTCCTAATGCGAAGTCTTATTCCTCCTCGTCCCTCTACTGCGAGTTGGCAGAGGCGTATTTAGCTCGAGGCGGAAAATCTTGCAGGGGTGGTAGTAAAGGCGATTTTCAAAATCTTTACCCATTTTTTGTGACTATAATTGACTTTTCTAAAGGAACCTAAACAACCTACCTAATCAACATCACACATGTATCCTAAAACTCATTATTAGTTACCTTGCTATTATTATTAAACTCTAAACATTTAACAATATAATACATCTTTTTCCTTAAATATAAGAGACAGATTTATCAGAGTTGTATCTAACTTATGCAGGTTTCCTTAAGATGTTTTCCTCCAACACCAAGCACGATATGCATTATAATCACATAAATAAAAAAACATTAATTTCATTGCTGGCCCGGTTTTGACGATCTCGCCTCACGTGTAACATATAAATATTTTGTATATCGAATGCATCCTTAATAATATTTTATTATACGTCATTATCTTTAATAAGCATTTTAATTAGATCATTTGTTTTAAATTCTTTCAATCACCGTCATTAAAAACCCTTTAATAAAACTTTATTGCTCTTACATTAAATAATATTTAATTATTTATTTTATTCATATGAATATTGTAAATTGAAATATGCTTTTTTCCTGAATACTGTTTTATAATATAATTAATGAAATTGATACGTAAATAATTTGATAAATTAATTTCGCATAATAATTAAGATACGCGATACAAGTTTTAATTGTTGTTTAACATTTTGTTGGTTCGATTGGTTTAGTCCTATTCCTTTCGCTTATATTATATTTAAAGGAATATAAATGATACGTTAAGAAGCTGGGCTCTTATCTGAACTATATACACTCGCTCTATAATTCAATCTGTATGGAAATAGCTCGACTGAAGCTTTTTTCCTATTCCATAACCGAAACGAGATGATTCGTGTGACAAAAATAATATCCTTATTTTACTAAAACACGAAATACATTAAAGGCATATTTAATACGGTCGTTATTAAAGTAATAAGGTATTTTTAGGGCTCCACTGTTTAATCCGACCATAACGTTTTATTATACGAGGTACCTTCGGACTTTCTGTTTTCACCCCGAATTTAAGAGGTTAACGCCTTCACGCAAGCTGTGTTGCATGATAAAAAAAAATATTACAAAACCTTGAAAATAACAAAGTATTTACTCGAATCGTTACGCAATATTCATATTATGTATGGCAGATTGTTTTGAAGCGTAAATGTCGTATATAATTTTGACATGTATATCTGATGTATGTTGTCATTTGTTTCTTGTGAGGAAAATGTTGTATTGTGGTTACAAAAATATTCATGATTGTCATACGCGATCGTGAGCCGCGTGACGTTGAAAATGAAAACGTGACTTTTAATACAATCTGATGACCATCAGTTGTTAGCTTTAACAAGTATAACGATAGCTTATCTAATTAACTAAGAAATAAAATGATCATGCTATTTTTATAAATATACGATACAAAGAATACCACGTATATAAGTTTTCCGATTAGTTTCGCCTGAGTAGGTACAATAGACTCAAACCGTGGGAGTCGTAAGGAATTTTTAAGCACATAAGCACCTCAACTATTAGTCCGACAAAACCTCCGGAAAGGGCAGTCCAAGAGGGTTTAGCGTCATGAGGCGGTCGACCGCAAATCTGCTAAATTCATTTCATGCATTTTGCACATTGTACCGATTTCAAATTAAAAATATAAGGGCAAGTAAATTTTGGTCATGATGATGATGATGCTATTTTGAAAAACACAATTCGTTCTATGAATATATATGAATAATAATTTGAATTCTATGAATTCACTGTTAAATTTTGAAATGAAAAATGTCCAGTAGCGTAACGTTCAATTCGATTGCGAATATTAATGTTATTGTATCTCATAGAGCATTGATATGATTAATATAGAAAACTAGTTATTTAATATTAAAATATAACATGTTAAAGCAAATTTCCCAATATTTTTTTTCAGAAGAATACGTTACCCAGTGATAACAAATCAATATCTCCTTATAAGCCACGATTGCGATACACTTGTAATCATAGACTCGAGATACGAGATGTTGATACAATGTAAAAGTAATAATTCGTATTATTTTGAGTTCAATTTTAGTTTTAGAGACACTATCACAAAATCATCAACCAAATATGTGTACATACATACAATAACCACTAAATTTAGTATTACCTAATGTTTTTTATTCCCGACTCCCCGCGATAACGATGCTAATATACCTTCGTTTAACTTATTCGCGATTACACCGTTTTAACAAAATATTAAAACGGAAATGTCAAACCGCTTTACTTAAAAATATTTGAAATATTCCTTTAATCATTTTGTTCCCCAGCGACTTGGTAACAATAGTGTCTGTTTCATTAATTATTTATACTTCCATACAAATTGGATTAAGAGCGACGCGGCTTGTTTGCGAAGTTTAAGCTCTTCACAGATCCAGTGGAAATGAGTGTTGTTTGTTCACCACTTCACTATTGGCGCTGTTTCGAATTCGAATCAACCTGGAAATGGTATTGCATGTAAACTATATAATGCCAGCGATTTTAAAGTTTTACATTTAATGCAATTTTAAAGACATAGATAAATATCTTCGAAGAGCAATCATTCATTGCGGATAGTCTGTGGAGCGTGAAAAGTGCCGTTAGTTCTGCAGTCGACCGCATGGGACCGGCACGGCAGCGCCACTGCGGCACGTGATGTATGCGACTATGCGCTCGCGCAACCTATCAGACGCGAAGCCGCCGCGCGACAGCCTCCCGCGCATAACATCAAACGACACCACACGTACCGCTACTTGACGCGCGTGACAAAAAGTGAAAACAGTTTTTTTTTTAAATTAAATAACCAAAAGTGTAACTGTCTGTGCCTGAAAGTGATTATGGCAACGTTTCTAAAGGTAAATAATAAATAATTGTATTATGTAAAACGGCCTCGAACTTGACTTTGAATTACGAAAGTGACACTTGTAAATATTGCTAAGGTTGTAAGTAAACTTCGTACGTATTTCATAGTTCTACTATTGTATTTTAACTTAAAATAAATTAATTACGCGTTATTATAACTAAACAAAATAATGTTTTAATAATTTTATTGACCTAAATTTCTCAAACTTAAAAAGATACACGAGTTACAACTCGTGTTCATCTTCTAATTAAGTAATAAATACAAGTATGACGTAATGTAATATAGGACTTATTGTTCTCGACATATGTAAAAAAAATCAAAGGGAGTATTGTACGATGATTTCTTATGCAATAACAAAACAATGCATAACAAGCCTTTGTAGCTTTTGTTTCTGTAATTGTATTCCATTACCCTTCTTCGTATTCAATTGAAAATTCGGAAAACTTTAGATACCTTGTTAAATCTGAAGTAAAACAAACTCTTTGAATTTGAAATCGAAACCCGATTGAATTTTAAAACTGATACTCGTAATAATATATTAAGTGACGACTTTAATGTGCCTATTTTAGTTAAGTAATGCTCATATTATACAGTTACTGCAAATCGATTAAGAATTACTTATACATAAATTAAAGAAAAATATCACCGTTTTAAAAGAGTCGTTATGAATAATAATGTAACTTTTTTGTTTATTAGTTTCAGAATTTGAAAATAATTTTGTTCTAAAATAACTACTATTCGTGCACATATGTAGCCTAGCCTTAATTATTGCTAAAAAGGTCAAGGATTTTATGTGATATTCAGTTTTATATATTTGAGCATGTATTTCAACATATTCTTACCTCAATAAATAGCATGTAAAGCGTGCAAAAGTTTGATAATTTTTTTATCAAAAACATGTATGCTTACTCGGATATAACAAATGTTTGCTTATAGCAGAGTGATATGATCGAGTTTTTCTCGAACCCCTCTCAGATAACTTATCTCTACTGATAACAAAATATCATCAGTATTTATCACCGACGTGCCTATTCTGCAACGGGTCAAACTTTCATTTCTCGATTCACGGTTGACATCATTTTCTCATCTTTGTTTACTGAATAATATATAGGCATTTTTTATTGTCGTCTTATAATAGGTAATCATATACGCGTTTATGATTAATAGTTTCGAGGCCTTCTCTACAATCAACGTTGTTTAGTTTTTTTTATTTTTATCGTCGCGAGTATCATTGCCATTTCCTTAATAATCAGAGAAACTTTCCCACGATATCACGTATTTATTTATATTTTCCATTAACAATTTAAGTGCTTAATTGCCCTCTCTCAGGTCTTAATCAATAATCAATACAACGATCAAAGGTAAACTTAGCGAACCTTGAGAAGACAAATACAACGCAGCGAAACAATTTAATAATTAACTAAAGTACGCAAAGTTATCACGAATCGGCTTGTTTAAAACTTATAGACAGACGCTTTAGTAAAACCGTTTTGAATTCTGCGAATGAATTAATGGAAATATTTTGAGATTGATTATTACTTAATTACAAACTTATACTATAAATCCTTAAAATCATCTTTTTATTTTCCAATACAGATTTTTTTTCCAATGAATGCAAATAGATTTTATGGACATTTATGACATCGTTATGATGATATATGAATAAGTAAATCGAAGTTCTTCTGCGACTGTTTTTGTTGAACTTTACATACTTTTTAGAATTCCCAGCACATTGGAGCATACTTTGTAATCAGCACGTGTAACTGCCTTAATAAAACCCTCAATAGCTAAATCATTCGATAGTTCCAATGCGTACAACCGTTTTTACTTTTACTGCCGCTTGTTACGCACTTTTTTGTCTCAGTATGAATACAAATCATTTAAATTTCGAATGCGATATTCTTACTAATTGTAACTTTATAATTAGCTCTTTGCTAACCGCATTTTCAAAATGTCTTAAAAGCCATAGTATGAAATATTGCTGACTTTAATTAAATTAAAAAAATATGTATTAATTTTTGTACTATATTAATCTTTTAAATGAACCGGGTAATTCCGTGGAAAATATTACGAAACAGCAAATAAGGACATCGTCTTTGAAGAATGGGTGTGCATTGTCTTATCTAATGATTTCATAGTTTTAAGCAGCTAATCTATGACTAACGACTATTTTAGGTAGGTTATACTTTTACACGACTTTAAAAGCGGATTTTTTTATTTCAACAGTTTTTTATTATTATTATAAGTATATAATACATATTTGCCGATAGTAAAGCCGAAATTTTTAATTCTGTAGATACGTGATACTGTTTTATGATATACATGTTTCCAGTTATAGAACATATTATATATGTATATGTATTCATACAATTATATTTATAATAACAATAATTAAAAAGCTGCGAGTTCTCTTGAAACTACATGAACCAGGTAGTAACAGATTAACGTGTGAATTTTATTTTTCAAAACAAATGCGTCCCATGGCCAAAATTTAAACATGCATTTGACAACATAACCTTATCGCACAAATAATCATCACCGGGTCCGTTGAAAACAATACGACAGGAACTACGGTGTGGAGCCAGACTAATAAATTATAGAAGCCATAATGATTCTTATTAACTTTAAAATAATGGCTACTTTTGTTTATAAACTCACGAAAATAATTATTTAAAATGAACTAAAGTGCGTGTCCTCATGCGTTTTATTCCGAAACGTCATTATTTTTTTATTAATTACATCATTTTCGTCTTAATGCGGTAATTTTTTTATGTATTGCAACATACAACAATAAAGGCCGAACGCCGAAAGGCGTGCTAGTTTTGGAAACAAAAAATACTCTATCGACATTTTCCGATCTGACTCTACTTTGAAATAAATGGCTATGAAATGGTGGATAGTACACATCAATCCTACGAAAATCACGTTTTCAAATTCGAGATTTTCATGTCCATATTTAACGCACGATAAAGTTAAATATCTTGAGACAAACATTAGACATATATATACATTGACCCTCGCCGAAACAGCGTTATTGTAAATTCGAAGCTTTCTCTATAAGAATGAATACCTTTGCAGCAGTGGATCATTTACAGACTGTTATAACCACTGATAAATTATAAACAATATTAAACAGAACTTATGTTCTGAAACTACGAGCTATCGTGATGTGAAAGTCATATGTCAATCAAAATAGTAGTCGCGTAGTTCGCGTGATTCCGGAAAAACTTTCCTCTTTGTTAAAATTATTACGACTAGTATAATTATATTCCAATTCATCAAGCGTAATTCAATAAGGGAAATAAATTATTCATAAACAAATTCGTAACAATATAAATATGATAAAATAAAAATAAAACGTGATATATCACGTTACAAATTACGTTTAACATAATTTGCGGCTCTGATACCATTTCGAATTACCCTATAAACTACTCGATTTAAAATTACATAAGATAATTCACAATAACATGTGATCATGTTCATAATGTGTGTTATATGTGATTACAAGTCGTTATAAATGTAACTTCGAGATGTAATGTCGACGTTACAACATTTTTAATCTGTGACATTTACATAAGATGCTAGTTGTCTCACAGTTACACAAATATCATTAATTTATGAAAGTGATATATTATGTATATGTATCGTATAATGCTGACCTCAGAAATTGTAGATTGTTAGTGAATGTCAATGGTTACAAATGTTGTGAATACGGTATGTTATAGAATTAAATAAAGGTACATCCTTAATTTAATACGTTATTTAACACAAATATAAGTATATCTTATAGCAACAATAAGTTTTAGCCTGTCTGTAGTCTTTTACTCATGAAACGGCACCACAATTTTATTAATTAGCGCCCCTAGGATAGAACAGCTATTTATTGGGGGTTCGCACCTCTGGGTTTAATCTTCTCTACCTCTAGTTGTATCACTATATTTTATAATGTGGGTTATCAACTTGACAATAACTATTTTTATTGCTTAGTTTAATTTTGGTGACCAGCCTTTTTGAATTAACGATTATCAACAACAGATAATGAGATGTTTTTCAATAATAATTATTAGTGTTAAATAACAATTATTTGTTTGTCAATAATGTTATCAGCACAATTTTGCAAAACATTAAAATTATATCACTGATGAAAAAAAAAGTTCGCGACTAATTAACTGTGAAGGTTTTAGTCGGATGTTTGTAAATACACTGAAAGCCCCGTTCAGACGTAACAGTGAACGGTTAAATAGATCAAGTGTTCTTTCATCGAGCGTTTCCAAATCATTCACGCATCATTACGTTTTCTAGAAGCTTCAGATGTCTTCGTGCATGAGATTAGAATTTCAAAACAGATATACTAAGAAATAGAAAATAGCTCTTTGTTTGTACCAAGATGGCTTATTTACAAACTATATAATTATATTATACTTTAAGTGTTTAATATTACTAGAACAGTATGAAATTTAATTTCACCTTTCGTAAATAAGTATGTTGGTTCCATATAAAAAAATTAAAAATAACTTTTGCCTCATTATAAAAACTGCTAATAGAATAATATTTATATACAATATTTGATAACTATGATATCCGTTGGACCGTTGTTGGAGCGGACCAACCAATTATTTCAGCGCCAAACAGTAGCATTGTATCTGAAAGGGTGAGTGAGCAAGAATTTATCCCCGAACCCGTAGTTCTAAAATATTATGTCCCTTCTGTAAGTTGATATAAAATTTCGTAGACTAATCAAATAGACATAGACACTGACAATTGGAAACATGAACGACGGTGTTCATTTACTAATTAGCTCGACTTTATTCCTAATAAAATTTAAGATATATTTGTTTAAAATATTATTGTTTTGACAGCAAGATTGTATTACTAGTTTAACTTAAAAATATAAAATTCGACATACTTTAACAATTATAGTAACAGACAAAGCATAAATATCTTAGATTTATTTTTATTTTAACAACAAAATAATGTTATATTTAAAATATATTATGAACAAACGCAGCTAGTTTGAATTTCGGACCACCTTTTTAATGTTTACAGTTCATTCCATATTTCTATTGTAGCAAAAGATTATCAGGGTGAGGAAAGAATATTTTGATTACCGTGGCATTATAAAGCTTCAAATAAATGTAAGTACATAACAAGCTTATGCCCAACAAGCAGTACAAATAAGTATATAGCGAATTTAATTCACTTGTAATTTTCTAAGTAAATCTAGATTCATAATGTATTAGAAATAAATGTTTTTTCTTTCTTAATATTTACAGTTAATTTGACTATCGTTATATGGAGATGGAAACAAAATATAACATATCAAATTCAATAATATCCACCGATAAAATAATATGTTCTTCGTTTATACCTTCGTCGTTTCGTAATACATGTATATAAATAAGCTCAAAGTAATAACATTTCAATATACGTATTGGTTTCTTGTTCGTATTCATGAAAGTAAATTCTAATTTCAATTTAATATCAACTGATCTTTCCCGTGTAGACCCGACAGAGATAAATTAAGCCTTAAAATAGTATGAGCTGAGTAAGTGGGTTTTGTTAAGTAGGACTAATCAATCATACATCAAACTCGTATGCGTCTTCACCACCCAGATCGTGTCAGGTAACCAAACCACCAGTAAGTAATGCCTATAGAGGGATGACGTCACAAAAGCGGAAGTTTCTTAATTTTTTTTTTCATTCAACTTAGACTGGTGATGATGTTATCTGAACTTTAATTTTACAATTTAACTGGGTACAGATTAACTTTAATTGATTATCTGATTAGAATTATATATTGAATATTCCTGCTATACGTATATAATATACATACTAAAACACGTTATCCTGCCTATGTGTATACCTTTACGAAATGCCATAGCGATCTGTTAATCAATTTAGAACTTGACGGGTTACAATGCTATTCCCTATCGAGTTAGGTACAACAAAGTAAAAAGTATAAAAACCTATCCATCAAAAACACACACACATCAGTATGTGCCTACTGTCATAGTGATTTGTCTATTAATCTCAAATAGACATACCAACATCATTTTTTTAATTATATATAAGATAGTATATCTTCGTAATGAATACTATTGTTGACACGACTGTCACTTAAGACCTAATAGTCATTAAACATACAGCCGCCTGACGTTACTCGTTAATTGGCAAAGTGCCTGAAGCGTGATAAACGGGGGTTATTGTTCGATCCAATACCGATTAATTACTATTAATTAAAAGACATTTTTATTTGTATATACTTTAAATTTTATTAAATTATTATAACTATTCTACAAAATCATACTTCCAGTCACTAATGTGAAAATTCGGATAAGAATTTCTATTAATATGCTATTTCGATACGTGTATCCTTTATGTGATAATTGTTAAGCTTAAAGTAGCATATCATATTCTGACATTTCACAAACGTGTGGTAAATTTCGAGTTTCAGTTACAAAATTACACTACGATACATATCTACTTATTTACTTAGTATTATTACATAATTGAATTGCAAAGAATCGATAAAATATCTCATAAGGCATTTTTTCATCATAATAATTACAAATAATTTCGATTTCAACAGCTCATATTTATATCTCTTAAACGATAACACGCGCTTCATTAGAATCTACAAAACGCAGATCTCGGACATCACGTGTTATATCACTCATCTTTAACAAGATGTAATCTTTAAATAGCACTCTTTCTGACTTTATCATAAGTGAATACGTGGTAAAAGATTGGCTCGGCTTAATATATTCGCCTATTCAAAAATAGTAAGACATGATTTACTAATTATTTTTCGTATTTCTTAAACAATTATTTAAACGATACAAACTTTAATAAGAAAAAGTTCTACCTAATCAACGTTTTAACTTTTTTATTTGTAATATTATAGATTTATTGCAAGTCTTACTCCATAAACATACATTAATTTTATTATTACATTGATTTCAATATTAACAACATTTTATTAAATTATGAAATTGGGGTTAAAAACGTGCAATTAAAATTGCTTACCACATCATTAATAATAACATTAAAATATTATATGTCACAAACATTGCCTAAGAATTTTTTTTTATTCTTTGTGGCAATACTAATAAAATTTCTGTGTCCTTATCCTTTCAAATTGATATTTGTAAACATTTACATATGTTAATGTTGAAAATGAATGTTATCTGTAGCGGCTAGGCAGTTAACGTAATTGCCATGTGGGAAAATAAATTAAATAATTTCGTAAGCATACCAAAATTACATTGATTAATATCGAACAAGAAAAAATCATTTCATATTAAATCTTTAGAAAATTTCGTAATGTTTACCACCCGTTTAACACAGCGAAATACTCGTTTCGTGTAATAATATAAAGATCGAATTGGATTTAAATAAATACGACCCCAATAAAATTTACAATGAAAACCGCAAGAGAACCCGTTTTTCTGTTAAAATCGAATCGAAGATTTCACAATTGTTGTCGAATACAAAAAGCAAAGGAATTTTAACATCAATGTTTTGCCATAAAATTCTTAAAACAGTAAAAGTATTAAAAGTTTTTCTTTTAAATCAACTATTGCCGTTAATAAATAATTAAAGGAACTAAAAATATGAACAAAAAAGGTGCTTAAAAGCAACGTTCGCAAAAAACAGTAAGGACAAAATGTACTTGTAATGCAATATTTTAAGCTTGTTCGCTATGCATGTCAAGGATACTTCATGAGGCAAATTTTATCTGCAAGCTTGCAGGAAAACTACTTCTTAATCCGTGGCAAGAAGACATACAGGTTACAGATTAAAATATAATCTGACGGTTAAATTAAAGAAACTTAAAACGTTATTAAATATGATGTTATGTATATATCCACAAAACAAATATCCTTTTAAACCCAGCCCACCCACATCGCAGGCGTAAATTAAAATGTATTACTTTTTACGTTGATCAAACAATGATTAACTTACTACACCAATTTTAATCAAATCGGATCAGTCTGTGATTAATTAAAAAAAAGCCAAATTTTTACATATAGATTAAAATAAGCAATCTTTGCTAACATTATTTATAAAATATATATAGTCGTAGGCACTGAACGAAACACATAATAAGATAATAATTGTGATTAAAAATAATAAACAGCTGGCGTCTGGGTCAATGACACCATTGACTTTCAATGCGATAAATACGAGGACGGTTAAAAACTAACATACTTTTTAACTACATTTACTTATCGTGCACCGATAACTGTTATTAAAGAATATTGGATGAGTCTGTAACAGTTATAAACGTTGTTACATGGGCGTAAATATTCAGATTTTATTTTAATAATTTATCTCACAGTAAAACATTAGTCATTTTGTTTTTTAATTGATAAAAATATTTATATATCTAAAATATTATAGTAAGCTAAGAAGTTTGTTTATTTGTTCTAAGTCTCGTCTAATATTATTTAAAGTATTTTTTCATCTCTTTAAATTCGCCTGTTATTATTTTACACTTATATATAGTCACATTGCTCTATCTCATGTTTCGCTATAGGTATTATAAATAGACTTTTATTTGGTATATCGTCATCGTCTATCTGAAATGCTTTGTGTTTATGATTTTTAACCAATAAATTTCAATGTTTTAATTTTTTTATGTACAGACATAGACTCGATTAAGGAAAGTTTTAGCAAATAAAGTTTATACGTAATTACTTAGATATACATCGCGATAACACTTTGACCTACTTGCATAGAATAGTAAAGCGCTTTTGTTACGATGAAAATAAATAAAACCAAAGCAAAATGTTAATCTAAACATGCTCGTAAGAAAGAAAAGATAAACGATCTCCTTTTAAAATATCGTTTATAATAGTTTATTGAAGATATTAATTAATTTTATTGGACTAACGCAGCTTATAATGCATCAGTATAACCCTTGTCCCTTAATATATCTTTCAGAAATAAATTCATAATCAATCGAATGCTGATCGTTTATCGAATGTGAGTAATGTTTAATTTCCTACTTCTAGAGCTACGGATATCTTCGAAATGAAATGCATGATAGAGGCATCGAAATGATTTATATCTGCATTCTGCAGATGTATAAATTAGCCTAGAAAATACGGCACCGCCGTCCACACCAAACTATTATAAATCAAACTAATAATAAAAACCTTTTAAGCGAACTTTTATGTCAATTTACTTTTTTGCTTTTCAAATATGGATTGTAAAAAATACAAAATTCTTAAATACCAAATATTTTTTAAGCTACGAAAAATCTACGAAAACAGTCAAAATTTTGTTTTCATACAGAATTCCAGATTGAAAAACCAGATTTTGATTCATATAAGAAAATTAAAAAACAATATATTTTTTAACAGCAAAAGTAATGAAAATAGTAAATGAATATATATAGAAACAGAAAATGTAATGAAAAGCTCACATTTTGTACAGCATTTCAAACTGCATGGTTTTGAAAGGATTTATTTTCTTAATATAACGTTAACAATACAAAGATGAAAATTAAAAAAAAAACTTTTAAATAGTTATAGTAGCAACTCAACTTTTTTATTTTATTATTTAAATTCCAAAGGGTAAGACATATTTGTGAAGTTAAAATTCGTACGAAAATACTTAATTACGCGTGTAAAACAAAAACGAAACAGATTTTTTATGTTCATGTATAAAAAGTTTAAATACCTATTTATTTATTTTTATTTAAAAAAAACGTAAACTATTAAATATCAAACAAAACACTCTTTCTATGTCTAGTTGGATCTAGTCTGGAAACTCTTTTGTCAAATTTGGAGAGTAATTAAAATTTTTTTATTACCCTTTTTTATTTAACTGGTATTGGTACACCAGTTCTACCCAACCAATAACTGTTTTTTTCATTTATTTTTTATTTTAATAAAACATTGTTACTTTATTCTGTATTGTTTTTGTCGTAATCGTAATTCTAATTGAGGACAACAATAATTTTTCACTTCTTATTGTCTGTTGTAATACCGACCAGATTTTATTTTAAAAAGATATAAAAAAGTATGAAAGTATTGCATGTTTTATTTTATAATAAATAAGTATCTAATAAATAAAAAAGGTTTTAAGCACAAAAAGTATTTGTATTTTTTTTTAATAAAAGAGGAATTCCACGGAACGATAGTCAAATGTAGCAATATAATATGCAAGTACGCCCGAGGCTCCAAAGAAAGCGTCTTCGCTTTGAATTTAGTGCTCAATAAAAGTCTTCAATTGTTCAGTTTTCTTTCAATTCAGCGCACCTCAAAGACACACGGGCCACTTTGCAGTTTATAGTATAAATTACCCAAAAGACTTCCATCAATATTGATTTAGTTACTGATGTCTTAGTCGAAAGAAAAATAATTCCAAAATATTGGGCTACTCAATCGTTCATTGAGTGTATACATAACATTCAAATAAGATTTAGACCTTCTGGATAAAGAAGAAAAATCTGTTTATGAAAGGACGCTATTAGTAACTTGATATTGAAAATATCGGAATATATATAACAAATATATACAACAGGCTGATTAACAATAACTATAATGGTTTTTCTATTATATCACTTCGATAATTTTTATGAGCATCAAAACATTATTCTCTTTATCTCCACTAGTTTTAAAAGTTAGGGAGGTACTTTAAAAGTATTTTTATACAATTAATATTCTTGATAAAAAATATATTTTTGCTTTGGATATAAAAAAAACGTCAAAATAAAACTGTTAAAAGATAAATTTAAGCTTCGTATACTAAAACAATAGCCCATTCATAATGTAGTCCCATCACTTTATTTATTTCTTAACAATCAATATGTCTTATCTTTTATGCATATTATGATTTATTTGCTATGGACATATGTGACGTAGGTAGCATTGATTATATTGACATATATAACAGAAGCCTTGCGCGGGTCACGTTTTTGCTAAACGTTAGCAAACATTATAAAACTTGCAACAAATTGTTTATTCACGTTTGAATACTCTTAGACATTAGCGAGATTCTATTCAAATGTTCGGGAAAAATTGTATTCATAAACATTCATGTAATGTTAATTAGTATGTTTATTAGTTTATATATTATAACACCAATTGTCTTAACAATAACGTAACCCAAATGATAAATTTAAAATTAAATTATAATATTTCTACATAAATTCCATACTTATTTGCAAAACACATCCGGATTGGCATACAGTATGTTGAAAAGCTTCACTTTAATTAGTAATCCTGGATTCATTCAATTCATCTTCGTTTTTGTAGGAAGCAAACTTGAAACTTATGGAAGGATAGGTTATTTTGTATATCCATCACCTACCCCCTCTACTACACGGGCGAAGCCGCGGGCGAAAGTAGTAATTAGTAATCCGTATAAAGCGACCATGAAAAAAATTGAGACGCAGTAGCAATACCACTAAGCTTACATCGCAAAGTTCCGCACTATGGTCTCTAATTGAAAAAAAGTCACGTAAAACGAAAAAACGAGCGTCGAAAATCGCTTACGAATTGAATTCGATTTGACCTTAACACCGTTGTGAATTTGTGCGATCACAATTCAATAAATAATCGCTGATGCGGGTGATTAACTTTGATGTTCCGACTCAATCCCACGTGTCCTTTTGATGTAAGGCTATGTTCTCTACAGTTCACTGGTTCCATGCGGGTTCAAAATTGTTACTTTTACGCATATATGTACATACGTATGTTCATAAATACGAGTAACTGAACATCTCATCATCTATTACCGCTTCACCTTCTTCCATAACTGTTTTAAACATTTAGCGACAAATGTTTACATAATGTAAAACTAAATCAATTAACTTACAGTATTAAGATTCTCAATTGATTAAAATTTTACATTTAATAAGTTTCAACAATTTATTAAACAGTTACCTGCGAGCGTACTTTTTTTTTCAGATTTCAGAATCAAATATTTTTATTATTTTATCATCGAAATAGAAAATTGAATAAATTAATAGAAACATTTCTTATATATGGTCCCAAATAAAAGACTAAAACGAGCGGTAATATCAAAAAGATGTTCAGTATGTAAGTATATCGAATGTTCGCGATCTTTTCATTTCTCCGACAGAGATTGTAATTAAACACTTTCACGTTTTTTGCTATAGACTTTTAAAGTAGGTACCACTGTTTTGCAATATTTTATTTTACAGTGACGACGATATTATCAAGCTTTTCTAGTTTATTATTGTGTGTGTATATACTGGTGTATTTTTCAAATGGACGTGATGGCCAAATATTATGAGGAAACTACGAGGAATAATGAAAAATACTTGACAAAGTCGGGTCCGCTTTTGCCGAACCCGTTGATTTTGTAGAAATCTAAACAGTTGTAGTTTTCGTCAAATTTGGCCCGAGACTCCTTTGAACACCCAAACTAGTATCTATACCAGCCATTACCAGTTTTTGTCAGAAATCATGTCAGTTAGTAGTATTCAAAAGATTAGTAATAAACTGGTAATGACACTTTTAAAACATTGATTTAACACTCAACGTAGCACCTGAGCCCGATCGAGGTCGTAATTGATCGAAGTCCAATTAGAACAGTTAACAGCCGAGTAAATATTAGTGCGACACTGAGTTCGATTCCTGTTGAAATGTTCTCGTTAAGGCCTTAAACACGTTATTAATAAAGCCGTTCTCAATACTAAAAGGAGGTCAAGGCGATATAGTTTAATAAACAGTTATTACACCACATATGTTACTCACTATCGATTACATAAAAAACTATTAAACAATTGATAATAATTATGTAATTCTTTACTATAACAACTAAATACAATTATGTATTTTTCTAACATTCTTCTTGTACTATTCACGCGTTTTCTTTGTATTATTTAAAATTGAACATCAAAAATGCAATAAAAGCAGTATATTATTTATTGATTACCCCAGTTTTGATTTGAGCAATGCGCCGCTATCTGAAAATGAATGTTGGTGACAACTTTTATTTATTGAAATAGACAAACGTGTTTCAAGTACGTCTAATAAAATATCAGTTTCAACATGATATTATGTACCATAAATTCATTGGGATGTCAAAAACTTGTAATTGTATATTTTCATACCAACGTGTTGTATTATAAGATAATAATAGTACGTAACTACTAGGGTTGCCAAAATATTGTATTCATGGAAAAACGAATATAATACGATAATAATTTAACTACATTATCACATGATTAAGGAGTATAGAAATATGTCATCTTACATGCCAAGGATATTAAAAAAATGGCCTTTAATATTTATATGATGTACAAGCAGATTTCCATTGAAGTTCAAACCCGGCGAGCGCCACTTACGGTTTAGCGGTAGTATTTCATGTGCTTAATTTGTGTTAAATATATCATCTCTTGCTCAGCGTGGAAAAACCACCGTGTTTGTACAGACATTATGCTGTTTTGACAAATTCTGCAAGATGTACGAGTTACGACGTAGTATGTATTTACGTATATCCAGTAACTCAAATGGAGCAACGTTCGAGAAAAGTTTCCTTCTCCTTAAAATTAGAAAAGGTCATATCTATTATCCAGTCAGCCTTGACCATAGTGCAATCCCATAAGCACCAACATATATGTACAATTTATCGTGTGTTGAGAAAGTACTTGCTACGGACAATTATTCGTTTTGTGCTAAGAAATTGACAATGTCTAACGAAGTCTTTACAAATTCTTATGAAGAAACTAATGAAGTATTTTAATTAACCATAATATGCTTTGTATGCGCTAGTTCTTTGTATAGTAGTATTTGTTGAAAGCATATATTATATATAGTAGGTTGTTGAAAGCATATTTTATGTAACATAGATCGTTTCTATTACCGACGAATTCAATAGACATTTCATTTACAATTATTGTGTGTATATTTCTGTAATAATAATTTTAACTCATTCGCTCTCATAGTTGTGCTCCTTGTACACACAGATAGACACAGACAAATGTATACTTGCAGATAATTTTTAAATTCAGCTGTTAGTATTTTTTTATTTGAAACTTATTGTAATTGTCGTCGCCGGTTCTTCGTAGGTCTGAGGTGTTTCCGAACCGGTAGTACATTTTTGACAATTAATAAGCATTTTTGACAATAATAAAAATATTTTGAGAATATCGTTTTATTAATAGTCTCAAAACACAAATGGTTCAAAATAATCTGCCATAATATTTCATAACTTTGAAGCTAGAATATAGTCTTTAATAATATACAATTTTATCGAGCAGTCTATCGCTCAATCATTCTCTTTAATAAAATTACAGTTTATTTTCGAACGGCGATAAATTAGCTTTAATCGTTTCTGCCGCGTCTTCTGATGTTCGAGATGTTTTCCATTCGTCTTTCGCTTTCGCACATAAAATAGCATGATGACCCGTAAACATGGTTCACGTGTGTAGAATGACTGACGTATGCGATAACTAAGACAAAAAGACTAAAATTTTATGCCGTTCATAATAAAGATACACAACGTGCTTTATCGAGCTATACTAATATAATAAAGTTAGGTAAAAAATTAACCTAGCTGCCTGTAAATGTCCTACTGTTGGGCCAAAACCTCTTATTTTTGTAGGTTAATTCCACCACGCTGCCTCAATGCGTATTGGTAGATAAACCTACATGTTGCAGATTTTAATTCGACTCAGAAGCACATGAAGACCATGAATAATCCAGACAAGCACATTCAGTGCTTACCCAGGTTTTAAACTACAATCCTCGGTGAATATAATATTCTATCGATAACTTATTTCTCACGGTTTCTAACCAATGTGCCATCTTCGATTCAATTGGCTTCCTCTATAATTGGCTAAAACTATTTATCAATTAATCAACACTTATATATATATATATATGTTGTAACATATATTACAACATTTCTGTAACTCTGTGTAATAAAGCATATATAAATAAATAAATAAAATTCATATGCAACAGACATTCAAAGTATATTTTTGGAATTAAACATTGCACTAAAGTAAACTAGCCAAATACTAAAACCAACCATGGAAAACATTTATTTGTTCTCGTAAAATAAAGTTACAGTTTCGAAATGGAATAAAAGACGTGAAACTTTGTAGAATTGAAGGATATATCAGAACTAAACTCAACGTTGTATTTATCTAGAATCTAGATAAAGTGGCTCAGTAGTAATATCGTCTGTCTAGATCGATCAATACCACAACTAATTTTGTGCAACCCGATTTAGATAAGCCGCTTAGTTTCAAGAGATTTATATTGACAACATAGATTCCAGTAATATATTTCGTTCAAAGTCAAAGAATGGACAGATAGTTACCATTTGGTAAAAAAATAAATCTAAATAATAAAATATAATTAAAACAGTACCTACATTCACAAATTAAAATATGTATAGCTTTTATATAATAATGAAGGATTGGGTCGAAGATGTGATCTTATTTTATTTCATTTTCATACATACATAATGCAATTTAAATTAAACATTCAATCTGATTCTCTCTGTTACCATAACTTACGAACTAATCGACAAGTTTGATCTGTACAATCTGATGCATAGTCAGGAAACTATTACGACACTTCGACAGTTTACAATGTTGGTGACATGTTTGACATTTTCAAACAACAGTTGCAACTTGCAAAAGGTACTTGGTAAGGTACAAATTTCTATATTCTAATCACGGTATCTGATTAAAAAAACAAACTAATATAACCTAAATCTTAATACTATGTTTAATATTTGCCTTAACTTTTCACCTCGGTCTTCATCTTAAATTTACCGCGTTTGTGCAAATAGCAATATCTCGTAAACATTTTCCAAATTAAACTATTTAATCGTATGTATCGATAAATAAGAAATAATATAATGTAAAATAATATATTCACAAATGGACGAGGATCTTCACGTTACATTCGCTCGATAGCGGGCAAAGTGCTTGTTCAATATAGCGACTGATAATGTAATCGAAAATTTTCCAATTTTCAGTCTCGTTTCGTCACGTAATGAGCAGTAACATTCCGTAAATTTTACGTAATGGTAAAAATTACAATAGTATTAGACATAAGATTTTTTCTGTATGAAGACTTTTTCTGTAATACATTAAAAACATACGATGGATAAATTCTGATGTTGGGAATAACTTTCGATTGTTAAATATACATTTAAAAATATATTTTGACCGTTAGACGGACATACGAGTATAATTGTATGTAATGCAGCGTGAACACTGATAGCAAGTAGAGTGTCACGGCCGAAAGAAAATCGGTCACTAGGATACTAAGAAAAAAGTGATAACTTGCTTTAATCTACTTCTGTATATACAATTATTACAGACCACAGTCTAGACGAACTTTATATTTATTTATGACTATTTTTTTGTATAAATATTCACCCATCAATAATATTTCAAAGCTCTATATCCGTACAAAACTATCTAACTTCGTCCCACCATTGACATACGGACGAAATAATGTATAATACTATTAAACAGATCTACTGAGAAAAACATTTAAAGATTTTATTAAACATTAACATTGTACCGCAACGTTACGTCGTCACGAAGATCGTCCGCACCAAAAATAAGACGAAACAGACGAAACTATCTTTACATCTCTAAATATAAAACTGTGACAACGTACAGCTGAAATAAATCTTTTAACCTTCTCCGGTGCGAGTCTCGTCTCCGCTACGGAACAGTGTTAGGGCTGAGGTGAAAATACTTATTACAATATGAAAATATTAAATATAATAATTAATATAATATTTATTGGAAGTGATTTCAATGATTCATTAGCACCATTGACATTGACAGACGAGTGACCTTTAGAATCTCATCGCAAAGATATTACTGATATTTGACAAATCCAAATGGACAAATAGTTTTCCACGCAATATTGAAATATGTGGAATCATGTCACGTTAACGTAGTACGCTCTGAATATATTTGCCTTATCTTGTAACAGAGATAAATACGAGTATATAAACCAAATACTTACGTCACAATTCACCTGGTGCATATATCTGATTAGAGCTTAGCATTTCAGCAAACAAACGGTCTTTTTCTAAACACAAACTTACTAATTATGTTTTCGTACGAAAATAAATGGAGAAGATATTTTGATACAAAAGCATAATGAAATATGATGAATAACATCCATCCACTTGAAAGCGTCAGTCGTAATTGTCAAAATTGACGATTAATTGTTAAATCTTCAACTAAAATAATTATATCTAGCAATATATAACAAAATATAATATACATACTTCATATTATAATTTACCAATATGACACGACTGTTAATCATACATTTTAATTACACATGTAAATTAACAGTCCACGAAAGCCCTTTTCTGTTCGGCACTGCCATGTATCTAGTTCTTATTTAGAAATTTGTAATTATGACATGATAAAGTTCCAATTTGCAATATTTAATTCAACTAATGACACTGGGAGTTGGGACTTGGGACCTTATCTTGTAAAATGATAACATTTTCACGAAAGCTTCAAACAGAAATCTTATTAAATTATAATTTTAACGAAATGTCTTTTCCATCTTAAGACACAAATTCCATTTTAATTAAATTTGCAGACGCATCATGATAATGCTCAGGGGTTTAAGAAATTATATCTTACAAACATTTCCATCCCTAAAATATAATAAGTAAAATTCGTTCATTTTATTTTAAGTTTAAATTTATGTTTTGATAACAAAAATAAATAATAAAAAGCAATATGACTTATAAATGTAAAATAACTGTCAACTATGTTCAGTTGCCATGAAACCACTGAACCGAAGTCATTGATATTTTTTACAAAAAAAAAAAAAGTACTCGCTGCCGTTTGCACTAACAATTCCAGTTTTTGCAGTTTATTGCCGAGTAACAGTAGTTGTGAGAAAATGGCTCGCAATAGAATTGTTAAGTGGAGAAGTTCATGCAATCTTTTATTTCTTTGTAGCCTTGACAGAGACCTTTGAAGTTTAATTATATTTTAATGAGGTCATATGAGATAGCGTTTTGTTCTTAATATCTATTCTTTTTCGTCAAAGTCGTACTTCTTAAAAATGAATACTTTGCTTTACAATTTATTCAAACTGGTATTTCAAACGTGGTTACGTCATATTTTAATAAATAATTATTTAAGAACTACTAAATGATTGTGTAATTGAAATTGCTTATAATTAGGCTCAAAACCATATTTATATCGTGCCTGATTGTTTGTCTACAACACTGTCTACTAGTTATTTACAAAGGCAAACTAGCTCCTTTGTTGGGACTCCTTTTGCCGTTATTTCTCTTTAAGGATATTTTTTTGAAAGAAGCATAATACGCTTTCCAGTTGACAATGTATGAAACGTGTGATTACATAGTTTATAGTTATGCGAGCACTATTATAAAACTGATAGAGATTGTAATATTTTAATACATTTACGTAGCATGCATATTTCGTAATCATTTATTTATTTAAAAACCGATTTTTTTTTGAACAAATGTATTCTTTATTTACAAATTTATCAAGCATTTATAAATAAGTATACAAGATAAAACATTTTCGATAAAGTATGTATTAACCTGTAACATAACATACTGATACGAGTAATACTTCAATTCATCAATATCAATTGATAAATTATCACAAATATTCCATTTAACATTTAAAACAACATAATCTTTACAAATATAACGTATCTCTGATAATTAATACCAATCCAAATTATCAACGACCATTAAAACACAATTTAAATCGATTAAAAACATAATTACACTATGGTTGCATTTTATACAAACGTTGAAAACGAAATAAAAAACGTACTGCAATATACAGCCCGTACTTAATAAACACTTACAATAAATCGACACCAATATTCGGGTCACAACATTTATCTTGATATGAATAAAAAAACTTCACCTAAAAACCGAACCGGCTTCACTTTTAGCCTTTTTATATTTGTCCAATAAAACTTTTTTTAGCAAAAGTAAGTCTAGAAAGCTGCGAGCCGTTAAAGCTTCTTTAGTACATTTTTATATATTGAATTGTGAGAGCATTCAAAAGAAACAAGAATTATGATAATGTTTGAATTCCTCCTTCGAATCCCATTTCGGAAACTATACATTACTTTTCTTAGAATATCTGATAAATCTTCGTTATCTTCCAGAAATCTCGTTTCAAATATAATGCAATAAATATAAGCTACGTAAATTAATTAAATTGAATAATATGTTTTAACGTCTCTACAATATTTAATAAGAATTGCATTCATATATGAAGCTGAAGAGTTTGTTTGTTTGATCCAGCAAATCTCAGGAACTTAAAAAATATTTTTGTGGTGTATAGTCCTTTTATCGAGGAAGGTTCTAGGCTGATTTTTATACATTATATTTTTATTAATTATACGTGGGTGAAACCGCGGGGCACAGCTAGTACGTTATATTTGCATTATACGTAGGTGCACTGATTAGCACTGGTATTAATCACGCTAAGTGAATACTCGTTTCTGAACGTGACGAATACTAATTGCTACATTCAAAAATTTCTTTGAATCAACATCGTTTATCTAATTAATCCAGATTGTTCATTATTTATTTACTTTAACTTTGTTGACAATAACTAATTGATTAATGCTCTCAGTGAAAAATATTAAACGTTCGTAAATAAATAAAAAAACAATTAACTACGTTTTTTTTTTTTTATTGCATAGGAAGGCGGACGAGCATATGGGCCACCTGATGGTAAGTGGTCACCAACGCCCATAGACATTGGCGTTGTAAGAGCTGTTAACCATCTCTTACATCGCCAATGCGCCACCAACCTTGGGAACTAAGATGTTATGTCCCTTGTGCCTGTAATTACTCTGGCTCACTCACCCTTCAAACCGGAACACAGCAATACAGAGTACTGCTGTTTTGCGGTAGAATATCTGATGAGTGGGTGGTACCTACCCAGACGAGCTTGCACAAAGCTCTACCTACCACCAAGTAAACTACGTAATGAAACAGTGTAAATAAAATTTTAATGGTAGTCCGCAACAACTTTTAATATATTATTTATATTTCTGTACGAAATAACTTTGAACATAGCATATTCTTCTTTTTTTTTGTTACGTTTTCACGCCTAAACCACTAAGCCGATTTTAAAAATTATTTCACCAATGGAAAACTACATTATCAGCGAGTAACATAGGGTACATTTTGTCCCCATATTCCCACGGGAACGGGAACTACGCGGGTGAAACCGCGGACAAAATGCTAGTATTAAATAAAATAAAACAACGCGTTATCACACACGCTTATCACCTACATACATACTTTACTTGTCAGTATTAATCTAATTAGTTATCTGAATGATCAATAACATCCATTCAATTCATATACATCAAAGTACGGATGAATGATGAAATTTCACATGTACATTGTGATGATTTGTGCATAATTATGCGAGAGAACCTCTTAAGCGCCTTACGATGAAATCGCAAAACAATCTTTTTACATAAAATTGCTCAAGAAATTTATCGCAAAAAATTTAACCTGAGTGATCACGCCTTATTTGTTTCGCGCTTAAGTATATTAATAGATTTTTTTAAATGTATGAGATACAGTATAGATACAGATAGTATAGTTAAATAAAATAAAAGACAATGACAAACAAAAATAAAAACATATCGCAGACCTTTTAATGCTCAATTTATCTCGATATGAATGTTCAAACAGCGAAAATACTCAACAAAATGTTATGAAGGCTTACGAAAGAAGATTATTAAAGGACTTTGGAAACATTTTTTTTTTTTAACTATTTCATTTAAAACATCTATACTCAGACTTTGTGTCCCTGTTATTTTTTCGCTTCGTTAAAAACATTTAGTACATTATATAATTATTATACATCTGCTTGTTATTTATTATATATTGTATTATAATATTGAATAATTTAAATAATGTTTTATTGCGTCTTTTTGTCGCATCAAGTCAGCCGTTGTAAATGTTAAATATAGCTTAATATGAATAAACACAGACCTTTAAATTGTCTTAATAAATGCCTCTAATTAGACATTTCAAGCGAAAAATATCCTAATATCGTTCCCGAACTCTTCAAGGATCGGTGTCCTGAGCGTCATGAATATTTATACCAGACATTTTTACGGTAGGAAGAAGCGAATCTACATCGTTCAAACCCTTGAATAATATAGATGTCTGCCGCTGCAATATCCCTTTCAGAACACTTTCACCCAACATTTTAGGTTGGGGAACATCATCCGGAAAAGTTATACGCTTTGTACCTTTTATGTTTCCCGCACAATATATTTGTTTTAAGTTTCACGGGATTTTGACCGCTATTACGTTCGGTTTTACATACCGAATTACATTAATTCCTTTTTTATTTTATTATGTACTAACTCCTAAAAATAGTGACCTTAATATTTATCTAGATCTAGAATTTAGATTATATATAGTAGACAGTATTTAAAAGTTAATATTATACCTGTTAATATTATCGATAAAATCATCCATTAGATAACTCTCTTCTCAATGGTGATAAACATAAACAAAAGCAGCGAGGACTCATTACAAATTTAATTTATAAAAAAATTTTGGAACTGAAACCATGATTAACTTAGGTAAGAATATAAAGAGTTATTTTTAAAATCCACGCCTAGCCAACCTTAACCTTATGTATATAACGTCGAGAATATTAGACTGCTTGATCTTCATAAGTGCTTGTAATAGATCTCAATGTGAAAACTGGAAACGATGAGCGTAATTTATGTAGCACATACTTGAGTATGAGCGCCATCAAAGGCATACAATCATTAGGACAACGCGACGCTCTTGGCAATGGTTCAAATGTTTAAAGTACTGTACTTTAAAATGCATTCAGCGCTGTAAATTTCTTATATACGCTTTTAAATTAGAAATTACATTTTTCTATTAAAATATATACACTTAAACTGAATACAAAAACTTGTTTTCAATATTAAGAAAATGGAAACTGTAATGATTTTATAATATTAAAATATGTCTCTCATTTATGCATTGAGACTAAGTTTACCGATACATTATATAAAGGCTAAAAAAACAGATATCGATTAATCTCAATCTGCGTACACATGCTTACAGAATTCACTATTAATTTCCGAACGTCATGTAAGTTATATATAGTTTTTTTTTTTGTGAGTTAAACTGCCTAACGTCAACGTTGTCTGCTATCTACTGGCCACTTGCCAAAATTGTCACACGTATTCAAGATCTTTCATTGAATTATACATTCAAATAAATTATTCTTTTAAATATGAAGAGCCCATTGACTCGTAATGATGATAATAATTCGTAGTTAATGTTACATACATTGTTGATTTTTTTTTCATATGTAATATTTATTACACTTCGCCAAATTACTGTGTTATGTTCTAGTTCTTAATCTACAAATTATTTTGTTTCAGGCACTCGGTGGACTCGGTCGCGTCGTATTCTAGCCAGAATCACGTTGACCGTATAAGGACTCAAAATTTCTCAGCGGCTTCTTGTCAAGACGAAGGCGACTTCGGGTCGATCAAGACTAGCCTGTTCAGACGTTCATCTTCTAATCTAGAATATCCAATTAAACGCCCAGAGAGCGTCACGTCCAACACAAGTTCCACAAGAAGCCGCCTCCGAGAACTTGTCGAAAGGAAATCGGGTCAGGACGAACACAAGCCCGCGGCAAACACCGTCGCTGATATACAATACTTTGAAAATCCTTCAGAAACACTTGAATTTGACAAACCACGTAACTCTCTAGAACTAAAAAAGAATCAAGACGATCGTAGTAAAAAAAAGAAATCATCTAAAAACAAGGACTCCGAAAATAAAAATAAAAAACAAGAAAAATACCAAAGTAAGCTCGCCGAATATTATAAAATTCCTGTGCAACTACCTCAAGACGAATTTTATCAACATTTAACGCGGTCTAAAGCTGCAGAGGAGTTTCTACAGAAACGCTTTCCAAATTCAGACTCCGAATTTAGTGGTAGCTACGGACGACTATGCAAGCATAAAGAAATAGAAGGCTCTAATTTACGCCGGAGCAGAAGCTTGGCAGTAATAAGAGAAGAGACTTTTACAGATCTTCAGCTCCAAAATCACCCCAAAACCAAGAGGTCACAACTCATACCACGTGCTCGATTATTTGATAAGCCTTGTTTTCGCGACAGGTAATTACATAATATAAATATTGTTATATTGTAATTTTTTAAAAATAAATCGATCATTAAAATTAAATATTTTTTTTTTGTATTTCAGATTGACTGGGCGTACTAAATATCAAACGAAAGAAGAAGTATTAGAAGGAATTTATATTGATAGCACAGTCTCTTGTTTTGCTGATATAAATAGATCGAAACCAGAAGAAGAATCTTCAAATCATCAAGATAACGAAGAATATAGATCAGAAAAAGAAGACACCGTATCACGAAACGAAAGTCATCAGTCTAGGTCCGTTTGCGGAAGTTGGCTCAACTTAAACGAAGATAACAGGCAAACAAATCTTTCTGAAGATAGCATCGGTCATTCGCGAAACCCGAGTGAAATAGATAGTTTAGATTCTAACTACGTGAGAAAGCATTATAATTTTGAAGCACACTTAAAAAATTACAACAACAGTTCACCTGAAACTGAAAGATCCATCGCTTCCCACAATCATAGCAAAGAATTATACATAACTACCGATGATCACGATAGTGACAACGAAGTTGAAGATCGACCTAAAACGCCAAAATCTTTAAATAATAGTTGCGGTTCCGACACACTTGCTGAACTAAATCATACAAAAGAAGTTTCGACTAATTTTGAAGAAGAACCAGATACCTACGACGAAATATCATTAAAAAGCAAACAAAGCGGAAAAGAGACCATAAATGAAAATTTGACCAGTAAAGAAGATAAAGAACAAATCCAAGATTGTGATAATCGATCAGTTATATCTGAGAATGATGGTACTATATCTAGTCCAACTGATAGCATAACATCATATATATCTATTTCCATAGCTTCATCTACTGATAAGTCTCACAAATTGGAATACTTAGCCAATTCTCTTGCTGAAAAAATTGATGAATATTGCGATTCACATTACCAGGAAAATATATCACTGAACTCTAAAACTATTGATTCTGAGATTCAAACTCACGAAACTGATCCAATTTACACGGCAGTTCAGAAAAAAACAACATTTGCTAATTTAAAGAAAGACTTAAATAAAAATAACGAATTTAGTAAAGATACGATAACAAAAACTCCATCTAATGATTTTTATGTAAGTAATACTTTCATTGGATGTAACGATTATGAAAAAGACGATTACTGTACATCTTCAAGGAATATAACGACTGAACCTTTTGTAACAACTCTTATCGAAAATCAATATTACTCTTTACCTGACATAAACATAAGTAAGTGTTTGAGAAAATCCGAAAGAATTGATGCACGACTAAGGGAAGAAGATCCGGAAGACATTCTGTGTGAAAACACGTATGAAGTAGCACAAACTCACTTTCGTGAAATATTATCCAACAAAAGTAATGAAAATTACGGCCATCTCAACAAAATAAACATTTCTTATGGTAACATTAACAATATTAATGAAAATTCTTGTGACTTTCTGCCGGAAGTATCTGAACCACAGCTGATTCAAAATTTTTCAAAGCTCGAAGACGACTTAAAGTCTATTATAACTGTAGATAGTTCTAATGCAGATGAATCTAACTCTATACATTATTATCAATTAGATCATCACCAAAACGAAAGAGAAATTAATGAAATAGAAGGAACCATTAGAAATAATAAATTAATTACTAAATCTGAAAGCCTAAGGCTTGCTTCTAATGTAATACAAAGACCGGAAGTCAAAATATTAAAATCTTTATCAAACGATAATATAAACAAATCTATACAAGGCAGAAAAATAAAAACCGGAATCAAAAAACACTATTCCCTTCGACAACGTAATCCTACAGATGATGACAATTTTCGTATACCTAGTCCAAGCACTGTAGAAAGGACCATTATAAAAAAATCAGAACCATCTGTTTCTAAATTGTCGTTTAGTGAGCAAATAAGAAATCATTCTCTTCTTTCACGAGTTCAATCTTTCAAAACATCAGCAGAATCGAATATTGCTATTGTACCACTTAGCGGTCACCAGACAATTGTCATTGATCCGCCTTTACAACAAAAAGCACCCAATACCAAAGAACAATCAATAATTTCAAACGAAGAAATAGTTTTAAACATAAAATCAAAAGTTGATTCAAATATTTTAGAAACTGCAATAAATACAAAAGAAACAAACAATAATAAAAACAAAGCCGAAAAAAACAATAATATAGCAAAAGATCCCTTTATAACAATTAAACTAAAAAAAGTTGTTAAGCAGACTATTCCTAAATTAAACTGTGTAACTTATGATAATACTTCAGTTAATCAAAATCAGTTTCATAAGCCTCCTTTAAGACTTATTATAAACGATAGTAAAAATCATATACCTAAAACCAATTTACCAATAAACAACTCCGAAAAAATCATGACTCGACCACAAGTTCTTCAAGTTATTGATTCTAAAAATAAAAAACAACAAAACAAAGTCACAATAAATAGTCAAAGAATTGAACGAAACTGCGAGACAAAAGAGGAAAATAAAGATATTAAGACGGAAAACAATGTAAAAGAAAAGCTCAATAACGCAATAAAAACAGATATGGAATATCAAGAAAAAATTAATTCAGTTAAAAACTACTGGTCTAAGCTCATCGAAAAGTCTCCAGAAAATACTAATAAACAAGATTCTTCGGAGAAAATAGAAATATCGGATATTTCAAATGACAATAATGTTGAAGAAGAAAATATACAAAACAATGAGGATACTGCTAACGCAAATACACCAGAAGTTTCAGTCGGTAGTATTATTAAATCTTTGGAAAGTGTTAAAATTGTTGACAGCATAAAAAAAATAAGCCAAACAAAACTACATCTTTGGAAAGATGAATCAGAAAAAGTTAAAAGCGACACAGAAATAGAAGAACCTCCAGTAGAAAAGATTTTCAAAGAAAATACAAGTACAATATATGATAATTCTACGCCTGAAAAGATAACTAAAAAATCGGAAATAGAAATGTGTAGAGATACGCCAGAAATAGAAATAGTCGAATTGAGTAGTGAAGATAATCAAAATCAAAAGACGCAAGCAACACTTATTAAAGCAAAAGGATATGAAAAAGGATGCGATGAATTTGACCATGTCAGATATAAAGTTATGAAGTCTGAATTATTTAAAAACAGTATGATCGCTAATTACCGAAAAGAAGCTCAATTTGATGGTCTTTTACAGTATCTTCAAGATTACAGTTTTCAGGAATTGTTAGTTAATAATAATATAGTGATTATTGAGCCTGTAAGAACAAAAGTCGAACCAGCCCCTAGAAAAAATACAAATACCGAGACGTGTAAAATTCCTCCAACGATGTTAAAGAAACATGAATACACTTCCCATGTTGATAAATCTAAAAATGCAATTCGGAGACATTTTTTTTATCATCCCATAAGGGTAAATAAAGAAATTATTGAAGAAGAACTCCCAAATCCAGATACAGTTAAAAAAGTCCGAAACTTGTTTGAAGACACGTTAAAAATGAAAAGTCCAATGGGACATGATCCACCCCTAGTTGAAGATAATTCGGGCCTAGCCCGACGAGCTACATCATATAGAAATTTAAGTGAGGAAACAAAGAGTAGCAAAGTTAGTGGAAAGAAAAAAATTATAAAGCAATTAACGATTGATACTAACTTTGGTATTAAGAAATGGGACAACGCTAGCCTTTCAAGTGGTGTATCTAGTGGTGATTTAAGTTCTAATAACGAATACGAGACAGACGGTCTCAGTCCATATTCACAAAAAACTCTTAAAGATAATGTATATAGTTCAAGCGATGAATACCTTTGTGATTCAGCAAGTCAGGATTTTTGTTGTGAAAGTCAGTATGTCAGTCCTGATATTCTTAAAAAAATAAGGGAATGTGGAACTTCTGTTACTTATTATGGCGGAAAAGTTTTGAACTCTAAGACAAGTTCTGCCGTAAGTCCTATGACAAAAGCTATAATGGAAGAGATTAAAAGTTTGCAAAAAAACTGTAGTAGAGATTGTTATTCATGTCAAACTAAATGTAAAGGAGAAAGATGTTCTTGTCTTGTGGCAGACAAACATCAACAAATGGTATCAGAAAAACAAACTACTGATAAATATGCAAACTTTGAAAACAATCAGAATGAAGAAAAAAATAAACGAACGGAAGGATTTCCAGGTTTTAAATTCAAGCTTGTCAAATCGAACAGTTGCAGCAGTCGATTAGAATTAACTGGTACAGATGAAACCAAAAGTTCAAGATTTAAATTTAGGAAACAGAATTTAAAAGAAGACCCCCCTATAGTATACGACGATGAAAATTCTGTAAAAAATAAAATCTGCCGCTTAGAAAGTTATAACAAAGGTATCGTTAACACTCCATTCCAGCACAAAGATGGAGACATGAAATCAAACACAACTGTGTCTTATGAAAATGGACAAATTAGTCATTTAAAAAAAACCAAAACATTTGAGATAACAAAGGAAGCCGAAAGTCAAAAGTTACTAAAAGACATAAACTCAGCAAATAATATTCAAGAACCAATAGATGTTGACAACAATTCTACTCTAGTTAATAAGCAATTAAATGAAGAAAATTTCGAAAAAAAATTTTACTATGTCAACGAAAACAAAGAGCAAAATAGAGTCCCAAACGAAAAGTTTGGAGAAATGGTATTCGAAGAATTTGAAGTTTTAGAAACATGTTACGATAGTTTAAATAGTAATAGGTCTTTAAAATAGATACATGTAATAAAATTCTTATGTTTTTAATAACTCGTGATCTGTGCATATTCGTGAACGCATTAATTTATTTACTTGTAAATTTAGTCGACTATATACGTATTTAGAATAACTAATTATCTTAATTAGTTTTAGTAATAAATCAGATACTATTTAACACTAACTGGTAAATTAATTAACATTGGACGAAACTGTAGTCCTGGTGATGGTCTCTCAATCTTTGTGTATTAAATGATATTGAAAGTCTCAGTAATTTCATTTAATTTAAATCCTTACCGTCAGATTTTTCCGGATCCAGTTTTGTAGGTGCTGTTTTGGATCCATGCAAACATACGCTTGTGAAAAACGAACGACGCGTTGGCCGCCATCTTCGACACCACGATTCCTATGTAAACAAAAAATTCTACATTAAAACCAAAAAGAAAAAACATTTGAATTATTCTTATTTATATTAATTATTAATTCAGCTTAAGATCGGTACACTTCATATTAGGATATCTCAGGCATAGTTTTTTCTTATAAGAAAGTTGAAATACTTTATGATTGCATTTGATTGAAAAATGCATTTTTTTGTCTACTCTGTAACTTAATTAAAAGGAAAACAAACCTTAGGTTAACATAACTGGATTTCCTTATAGTTCTGATACTATCGTCATAACAATAATTTCTTGATTAATGTCTTTATTAATATTATAACACAATTCCACTTATATCAATTTAAATCTTACTTCTTAAGCTCAGATAACAACTTCGCCGACATTCGAAACATTTTTTTCACAAATCCATTTTGAATACCATAGCATAGATTAGATCTAAACCAACGATATCATATCAATTCAAGGTCAAAGTTGTTTACTTATCTTTACTTCTCTTGACATTGTTATATACTTAAAAAAATAGAAAATAGAATTGAGATGGAACTACCATTAATTTCAAATCAAATTAATTTTCATGTGCTTTGTGTTTATTCATTTCGTGCTTGGCGGGGAAAGATTTAGAAGGGTCTATTTTCACTGAATTTCAGCTACACTGCTATTAAGTAGCGAGTTGGAATATGATCGAAACATTGTCCTGGAGGCCTAATAGTAGGATATTCCTTTATTATGAAATAAATATTAGGCTAAGGCCTTTAAGGAATTGTAAATTATGTCACTTTTTAAGCCTTTACTTTTGTAAAACGTAATTATTATTAATTAGTTGATTGAATTAAGAATAAACCATATTAAGGTTCATACTGAAATAGTAAAATTATACATTAAATTGAATTACCATTGTTATGATTTTACAGACAAACGCGTCATATTTTTTCTTTTAGTTTCATTAAATATATTCTCTCTTTGATTTTTAAAATGATAATTTATGTCAAAACTGTCGTTGTATTGTGTTAAGTTTAACTCGGCACCCACGAAGCAATATAATAAACATGAAAAGCATAATATCCTAAGATATTGGCAAACATAAACTGTCACGCGACTTACTATGGCAGACAAAACCGCACATGCCACAAACAATTACCATGATAATTGTTATCTCAATTGTTTATTTAGTAAGCGTTAAAATATTTTAGACGGAGATTTTAGATCAAATTTCGAACTGGTAACGAATACACCTCCATTAACCCATGCGGGATTGTTTTTTCCATATCACCGCGTCCATACGATACGATACGTCCATACTTTTTATGAGGTCCTATACGATGGACGAGATATTACGTCCCAAAAAAGATGCCCCTTCAACGTACCTATTATTATGTCTAAGTAAACTCTATCACCAGACTCGGTTGGCAGTTATCACGATTTCTATATTTAAAAGTTTATTATGGATATTTTTCATACATTTTATTATAAGTACCTATTTAAATAATTCAGAAAGTTGTTGAAACATTGCTCTGACGTATCTTATATTTATAATACGTGTTTTTCTTTAGTTTTACATAGTGTATTTGTGTTCACTGACCATCGTATAGGAGAAGCGTCATCGGACGGCGACTTTTTATTTTAACGGAATAATACACCCGACGTGATGTAAACGGATTGAGGTAAAGACGTAATATTACGCCAGCCATATGCAGAGTTAAAAAAGTAGATACCCTATGATTTATTTTCGAATGAAATGGTTTTACGTTACCAATCACCGTAACATTGGAATATATACAAGCGCTTTATAACATGTATCTAAACGCACGAATCAAATAAGAAAATATAACAATGTCCAATGATTGAAGTAATTTTGAAGTCGCGGTCGATTTTATCAACAGAACAAACACTTTTCAATGTCATATTCATTTGCTTAACAATAATAATGTTCCGTTTACACATTTGCCTTAGCTTAATCTTACTTGGTCATTAGTTACGGAAAATAAAGAAATGACGTAACGTAAAAAGAGATTCCATGGCATATTCAGGAACCTAGGCTTTACATAATAAAAAAAAAATTGAATTAAGAACATGTTTACGAAGCTAACCTTATTCTACTGATCAAGCACATATTTTTAACTAGTGTAGTTTGAAAATGTTTAAATCCATTTAAACTTTGTAGCAATGTTTAATTAACGACGAGTTTGCTAGTTGCTCAAAGTTTGAAACAAACAATTAATTCATTACTGCAATGTAACTCACATGATGTCATTTGTAAACCATGCTTAAAAAGGATTTGAGATTGCATATTGCATCTATTGTTCTTTAGGAAATACCAGTGTAGTATAGATTGAGGCAAAAGCTTGAATAAAACTCAGTATATTTTGTATCATATGATATAAATAATCTAAATTAAAAAAAAGGGTTAAGTATGTTTTTATTTCTCTTCATAAACTTAAATTCCAAAATAAACCAAACACTAAAAAAACATAGAGTATCAAATAATTTGGCTACTACATAACCAGTAAGCCAACTAGAATTTTTATTTTACAAAAATAATAATAAAATTTTACAACTGAATACATTTGCATCTGATTTATTAAAAATATGAGACAATATAGTTAATTTTGTATTAAATAGAAAAAATTGTAAAACAAAAAAACACTTTGTAACGCTAAAAATCTTATAGTATATTTTATAAATAGAGCTTTTTTTATTTAAAATAAATGAAATATAATAGATTCATAAATTGATTTAATGTAAACTTAAGAAATAATTGACGGAGTATATATTTTTAACACATTATGAAAAATAAACTTGAAAGTCAATATATAATTACTTCATTGGAGATGGATCAAATTAACTTCAAATAACTTTATACTTGTTTTGCATAACAACAAACAATGGAAACTATAAATACAAACCTAGACAGTTACATATTTACTATGGTTAATAAAGAAGAATTTAAATACTGAAAACAATAAGGATAAAGGCGGTTTACATATTACAATTATTATTAGATTACTTGTAACAAAAAAAAACGAATAATATTGAGTGTAGTTTTTTCCAACAATTTGGAGAATAAAAAGAGAATTATAATTTTGAAATATTTATGAAATTTTTGATTCCTTCAATTTGATGAAAGTTTTAAATATTAAACAATAAAACAAAAAAGAAAAATATTTTGATACTACAAGGTATTATTTCAGATATGCAGCATTTAGAATATTAATATATCATACACGTACATTTATTAATCATAAATAAATAAGCAAACCGGTATAATTTTTTGTATTTGTAACATCACAACAACTTTATAGATAGCCAATTTATTAAGAAAAAACAAGACTTGAGTAAACACATATTTTTTTTACGAAAACAACTTTCGTCTAAATGACATTTGACAGCTGAAAAATAAATATCTATGCGTACGTATTACTTATCGAAGTATTTAGGTACACGTGCATTACGAAAATATTTTAAAAGTGACAATTCTATATGAAACTTGACGATATAAATACAATAATTGACTTAAAGTAGTAAATACTTACTCTGTTATTTGACAAATCTCGTAATATTGGTGATAAACACAAACCACGATTTATTTCTAATTTAGCTAAAAGTCGGCACCTAGACACACACACCGTCGACGCCATCTTTACACTACTTATGTACACCCGCCCAATCCATCTATACGCCGTATTTGGTTGGTATCAATGTGAACTTAGGTTGTTGATATAAATGTGTTGTATAATATCATACTTAACATTTGCCGGCAAAAGATATTGGTTAATATGATTTACATAAACTTAAGGTATAAAATATTTCTTAAAAACTTATTATTATATATTTATTCATATTTTGTTTGCTTATACTTACGCACATATACAATATTTAAAAATGTTGAAAACTATAATATGACAATTATATTCAATTCCACGACGATTTTTATAAAATTTTATATGATGAAAGTATAGTAGGTACCAATTTTAATTTATGCGATTTAAATTTACCCGCCTTTAAATCAAAATGTTGGCCAATGTATATTTTATAAATGCGTTCCAATCATTGCATATAGATTAAAAATACTTACAAGTATCAAAAAAATAGTAAATAAAAATGCTCTACAGCAAACTAAGTAAATAGCTTTAAATAAATTCTTCGTAATTAGATAATTGTGAAATAAGTTATAAAATTATTAAAAAATATATATATATTTAATATTACAATAACTTGGAACGCAGCTTAAGATGATGACAATTTATTTTTTAAGTTGTCAAAATGACGTTACAACTTATTTCGTTGTGATTGTTTCGAATTATTCGTTTCCTATATTTACAAAGTGCAATGGCTGTTCCAGATTATAAACTTAGTTCTGTTTTATGTGGTCATTCTATGGATGTTAGATGTGTTTCAACCACCAAAGAATTCTGTATATTATCTGCCTCTCGAGATAGAACCGCTAAATTATGGCACCCGGAAGGGTTGGTTTACAATCTTAACAATATCATAACATACAATGCATTATATTTAAACGTAACTAAATATAATTGTTTTTCCACAGAGTAAAAGACTTTGTAAACGTAGTAACCTATAAAGGACATAGTAACTTCGTGTCTTGTGTATGTTGGTTGCCGCCGTGTGAAGCTTTCCCTGAAGGCCTGGTTATAACGGGTAGTAATGACAATACCATACTAGGCTATAATTTGCAAGATGGTGCTGTTCAAATAAATTTAAAAGGTCATGAAAATGCAGTATGCAGTGTAGCTCCAGGTCATGATTTTGGAGTTCTAATAAGGTTTGAAACTAAATATCTTTGTTTTAGAATTATTAATCTTTGTGTTGGTACACAGATAAACTCATTTCTTCATAAGATATCTTTAGACATCAGATTATCTTTAGAAATAGTTATTATATATTATATTTTGACTTATTTTCACAAATAATAATTTGAACTATGTAATGTATCTATTAGCTTATCTAAGATCATCTTAAAGTATGATAATATGATATCTAATGGTTTATTTGTTCTGCATGAATTCACTATACTTCTGGGTGAAACTAAGTCAAAAATCTATTAATCAAAAAAAATCTATGTACCCTCCAATGATTAACTCAGTTATTCAATAATTCTTTTTTTGGTTATATCACCTTTGTATTTTATGTAGAAGGATATTAAGTATCACAATATAATGTACTTATATATAGATGATCGTACTTCTAACTTACTCAGAGTCGCGCTGGATTAAATATCACCACACATATAGTATTGTGTAAATAAATTAAAGATAAGTCTGGATATAATTTCATAGATAAAATATAACTGTTTTATTGAAACTGATGTTATAGCTCAAGCTGGGACAATACTGCCAGGGTATGGAATCTGAACACTCCACAAGTATCCCCAGTGGTTTTAAAAGGCCATGAAGCAGCAGTGTGGGCAGCTGTAGAACTTAAGAATGGTACTCTTGCTACAGCATCTGCAGATAAGACTATAAAATTGTGGAGGAAAGATGGGGCAGTACTTAGTACACTAACAGGTAATTGTTAAATTTTCGTATAAGAAAATTTCTAATTAATATCAACTGAATTGAACATACTACTTATATTAAGATAGATATTATATTAAAACTGCAAAAACTTATAAACATATTAGTTTGTTATTAAACAATAAACAATCAGCTTCAATAGAATTTTATTTATTAATAAATTATAACTTAATAGATCAGAGCTCCAAAGTCATGTTATGTTGTGTGTGATCAGGAAGCTTTTGCTTGTTGGTATACCTCTCAGTAATTAATCAAGTCCTATTCTGACTAGTAATAATTTGAAAAATGTATTAGTTATCACAAAAAAATGTGTGATAAATTATAAAATTGTATGTTCACTGACTTCTTCGTGTAGATAGTTATTGAATTATTTTTTCAGGTCACACGGATTGTGTACGTGGTCTAACTGTTGCGAGTGAAGAAAGCTTCCTCAGTTGTTCAAATGATGCCTCTATTAGATTATGGACTAATAGAGGAGAATGCCTTAACACCTACTATGGTCATACAAATTATATTTATAGGTAATTATATATCAAATTTGGGTGAGAAATTATTAATATAGAGAATTTAAAAATAAATCAAATGGGTTGATTTAGCTTTCATTGTGTCACAATATGTTTTAACTTAACTTTTTTTGTATAATATATGAAAATTAAACTTGTTCATTAGATAAAACACTCATATGCATATAATAAAAGTATAAATCCTTTTGCTTTGAATATTCAGTAACTATTGATAATTTTTATAAATACTTGGAAAAGTTATAGCTTACCTCATATAGACATAAATAGATTCTTTATGAAATAATAATGTGAAACTTTGAATATTTCTAAATATTAAAATAAGTCCATAATCATGTTCCAGCATCAGTATGAACCCGGGCATCCCGCAGGGCTTCGTGAGCTGCGGCGAGGACGGCGCGGTGCGCGTGTGGGCGGCCGGCGACTGCGTGCGCGCGCTGCGCCTGCCCGCGCACTCCGTGTGGAGCCTCACGTGTCTCGACAACGGGGACATCGTCACCGGTACGACGGTCACCACAATGCTCACCACCATTCACTATCGCATTTGCAATGTTGTCCATTCAAAACTGCATGATTTATAAGAATTGTGTAAGATTTATATTCAAACCTGTAAAAATTTGTCAGAAATGTTTGATTATTTGACCTCAAATGACTAGTCCTATTACAAATATTTTCCTCCTTAAGTATGTAAACTCGACCTCTCAAGGGTATAACATAACAAATTACATAATATGTAGAATTTTGTGACAGTATCTCCTGGTCTATTGCTATAAAATTTACATAGTTTTGTTGAATATAACTCTCATTATTTTTTTACTCAAATTTGTATATTATGCTGTATTTAGTTACTTTCAGTTAATCTAGTAGCTGAGATGATTTTGATTATAAGTCTTCTCCCTTAAGTATTATGGACCAAGTTGCATACTGTGCCAGTTTGACCAGTATCTTTTTTTAATATAAATTACTTTTTTGGGTCAGTTAAAGCATTGTAAGCACATACTTGCACTCCACTCTTACCTCGTTACTATTGAAGAAGTAAGCTAAATTGTAAATATGTTATTACTATTATGAGGGTCAAAGAGAGTTCTTACTATCTGCATAAATAGAATAGTTTTCGGAAATTGAATCTCATTTAATATGATGAATTAATATTAACTCAAAGCAATTTGTTTTTAGGTTCAAGTGACGGCCTGGTACGAGTGTTCACAAAAGATCCGGCGAGATATGCAGATGAAACAATGCTCAAACAATTTGATGAAGAAGTACAAAAAATTCAGGCTGCCTCCCAACAGGAAATCGGAGGATTCAAACTGTCCGAGTATGTTAAAATGATTTGTAATCTTGCTCTGTAGTGACACAGGATAACATTGTTTACCTTATTGTTTAATTTGTTGAATCTATACTAATATCCAGTTAATCTCAGAAACTATTGGTTCGAATTTAAAAAAATATGTTTGTGTTGAACAGCCCGTTTATCAAGAAAGGCTGTAGGTTTTATAACATCACGCTACGACGACGAAAAAATAGCACTGGATAAAATCCTTATTTTACCCGAACGAAGTCGGGATGGGCAGCTAGTATAAAATATAATGGCAAGCTTAATGACATCTGTAACTCCAATTTACATTTCATGGGTGCATTTGCTATTGTTTAATAGTTTTTGTCGTCTCGTAATCTGGGCTACATTATTAACTATTTATTATACAGTACAGTAGTGTTGGCACATGTTAAGTTATGTAAACAGGATAAATAATTGCCGACACTTAGTTCACTCATTAAAACATGTTACAGACTACCTGGTCCCGAAGCACTGTTAGAGCCTGGCAAGTCCGATGGACAAACAAAGCTGGTTCGTCGAGGTGAAAATGTTAAATGCTACTCTTGGAGCAATGCTGAGAATACTTGGAACGAAATTGGTGATGTAATGGGCGCCAATCCTCCTAGTGAGGGTAAGACTATGTATCAAGGCAAGGTAAACTATTGACTTTTATTATAAATTGCTGTTCACTTTATGTACTTATTATAGTTATTCCAAGACAAAGAAAAGGGTGATATTCTCTACAGTTTTTTTGACGTGACAAAGTCTAATAAACCGATGAAAGCTGGCTGCATGCACGAAAAATTGTCCCGTTTCGCTCATTGTCCCGTAACACTCATTGTCCCGTTACGCTGATTGTACGCTTGCGCCGCAACTATCTCTCTTTCACTCGATTGCAGTCATTTCATCAATGTTTTGTTATGACGTTGTCACGTTAAACTATCATCCGTAAACCGACTTTACCAATTTTTTGACTTAAAAGACTTTATTTAAATAAATTTTAAAAAACTAATATCAATTTCAATTACGTAGAAAATTACACTTACACTTTTTTACTTGAGATAACTTATTTTACGGCTAAAAAAAATATATGATAAACACGGTTCTCCCATTCAAAGAATTCCAAATTTGAATTCTTTATTTTTACTGTTTTAGGAATATGATTTCGTATTCAGTGTCGATATTAAAGACGGCGCTCCTCCCATCAAACTACCTTTCAATAAGAATGAAGACCCATGGGTGGCTGCCCAGGCATTCATACATAAGTCAGTATAAGTATCATTGTAATCGAAATCTCTTATAAATTTAAGTTCGCCGCGTCCATCTGTATACATTTTTACTTGGTGGTAGAGCTTTGTTCAAGTTCGTCTGGGTAGGTACCACCCACCCATCAGATATTCTACCGCAAAACAGCAGTACTTGGTATTGTTGTGTTCCGGTTTGAAAGGTGAGTGAGCCAATGTAATTACAGGCACATCTTAGTTCCCAAAGTTGGTGGCGCGTTGGCGATGTAAGCGATGGTTTACATCTCTTACAAATTACAATGCCAATCTATATATAAAATCTATGATATATAAAAATACATATGTCTCAGTTTTATAATTATTATAACAAAATAATTATAAAACTGAGACATATGTATTTTAAGTTTTGTAAATATTAATTATATTATTTTAATTAAGTCGTATGTTTTGTAATAATTATAACAAAATAATGTTTTAAGATTTACTTTTAATATTTGTTTCGTTTTGATTAAAATAATTATTAAATTCGGTTCTTGTATATTCTCAACAGTGTATGCTTAAATGTTAAACACATTTCATAAATTTCTATGACAATAATGTATGGTTGGAAATAAACAGCCCAGCCTAAACAGACACTAAGTTTCCCACAGTTTTGTTTCTTTTTCCTTTATGTAGAATACATTGATCTGAAACAAAAACAAAGTGGGGCTCGATAGTCAATTGTAATAATAGTTATGCATCCGTTTTTCAGAAATGATCTACCTCAAGTATATTTAGAGCAAGTCGCCAATTTTATCATTACAAACGCGAAATTGGACTCTTTGCCAGCTTCGAGTAATGGGTATGTATAGTGTCAATGACTATGCTTTTAAAAAAAGAGGAATATATTAAATTGTTGTTACTACCGAAATTGCAATTTTGCTGCAGACAGCATATAAATTAAAGTTACATATATATAGATTATAACTGTAATCGGTATTTAGTCAACTCATATAATTAATTTAATTTTTTTAATTGATATATCGAAATTGTAATTGATATATTGAATGTTTAACTTTTATATTACTTCAAAGTCGCTCAGCGAGCTTATGGAGCGGACTATGCTCGGAGTTTCTCTCAAGGTTCGAATCCCAAATGTGGTGATCTGACAGAGAACCAAAGTTATCGACATAGTCCAAAGGATTAGTAAGCTGGTGGCAGTGGCTGGACACACATGTCGCAGAACCGACAATCGTTGGAGTAGACGTGTTCTGGAGTGGAGACCATGCCTTGGCAAGCGTAGGACGCTCTCCGGCTAGGTGGAGTGATGATATTCGCAAAGTGGCTGGAAGTGGATGGAAATCGAGAGCTGACGATCGAGCTCAGTGGCGTGCCAGAGACCTATGTCCAACATTGGACGAGAAATGGTTGATAATGATGATGATATAGAGCTAGTTTATATATTTATTATAGTAATAAGTCTTCCGTTGTAGGTTCGCCGACCCGTTCACGGGCGAGTCCCGCTACGTGCCGGGCAGCACCGCGCCCGCCGCCCTGCCGCCCCCCTCCGCCGCAGACCCCTTCACGGGCGCCGCCGCCTACACCACCGCCGGCTCCGCGGAGAAGCCTCTCGTGCCGCACGACGCCTACATAAGGTCAGTAGCCTTACCTTACTTACTTACCGCGGCGCAGTAGTACTACACGGACACACCCCCACCTTGAGATAAAGAACCAGGGTTTTTATTCTATACATATTATTATAATGAATTATTTAATGATCAATTAAAAAGTTATTTTTTGTTTAGGAATGTAAACAATATTTCTTACCGTCTTTTTTCGTCAATTTTTTTTTCTAATAGGTGTTTCAATTCGTAAACTGATTATGTAATTAGTTACCTTTTAAGTAATTATCAAAACATCCGTGTGTTGATTGATTACGAATTCGGGAATGTAGACACATATTAGCAATTTAATTTATTTTTTCAGATTTGATCAAGCAAACTTAAAAGCAATACACGATAAATTAAAGGAATTTAATAGTAAAGTGGGTGATGGCCTGAATGCTTTTACAGACGAACAGATAGAAAACATTGTTAAATTAGGTGAATTGGTAAGTAAATTTCACTCTACTATATAAAAAATATATATTTTTAGTCACAAAAACCTTTTTATATAATGCGAAAAGAAAGGTAACTAAGAATTTCACCTCCAGGGTGGAGGTAAACATTGTGACTGAAATTAATATAAGCCATTAATGTGCATTTACTCCGGATTTTTACTTATTGTATTTCTACAAAAGTAAAAATCCATAACATTAAACCAGATTTGCTAATAGGTCTGCTTAATTCCTATAAAAAATGGAGTATATTAGCTTACAAAAAAATATTACATTAAATTGACTGAAAAGTTTCTATAACTTTTAACAATTTTAAGATGTAAACATTAGATATAGAGGTTAGAGGAGACAATGAGTAGTTATTGGTAGTCTAAGCCATCAGTGCCGGTAGTAATTAAGTAAATATGTTTCTTTAAGTCCAACATACATATAATTCAAGTTAAAGCACTCATTTTATTTTTACAGAATTGTACATTTACTACTGAAACAGTAAGCTTACTGAAGAAGATGTTAGAGTGGCCGAAAGGTTAGTTTCATCATCAAAATTTTAAATTAATTATATTGTTATGAAAATAACTCTATTAAACTATGCAAATTTGTTTTCAGAAATACTTTTCCCTGTACTCGATATTACAAGGTTAGCGGTTAGAAATAAGGAAATAAATGGGCAAATATTTGACACAAGTTATGGACCAAACTTTGTTAAATATCTCCTCACGCTACTTACTCCAGGTAGATGTTTTGATAAATAAAGGTTTCCTATTTTGGGTATAATTATTAGTTAAACTTCTTCTTCAGTAAAATTTACTATATAGCTTTTATAATTTTGAATACTTTTCCTGCAATAGGTAATCTGGCAGCCAATCAAATGCTTGCAATGCGCGTGTTAGTGAACGCGTTCAGCGATCTCCCCGGCGAGATGTTGGTGCTGGCCGCGAGAGAGAGTGTTATGCACGCTCTCATCTGTCTCACTCAGATCAACAATAATGCTCAGGTGAGGGAGTGAGAGGTCGTTGAGTTAAGTAGATGTGTCTCAAAATATAAATACGAGGAGAGTTCCAAAAAGTCCACAGATAGATGAATAGAAAATAAAAATGTTTCTTCTTTTCGAAAGTAATTTGTCATCATTTCTTCTCTAAATAGTTTTTATTAGGGATGTTGCGAATATTCGCATCCGCAAATGCGGAGCTTCCGCATAGATTTGGACATCCGCATCCGCATCAGCAATAATAATCAATGCGGATTTTCATGCGGACGTGGATGTAATACAAGTTGCAACAAGAAAGAAGTGGGCGGGGCCGCCGAGTGGCGCGTGCCGTTCGGACGTGACAATGACCAATGGAAGTGAAAAATAAGGTGGACATGATCCCGTTATTGTTAAATTAAAAACAAGTTAATTAACAATGTCACAACCGACACAAAGTAATATATGGAATTATTTTGAACCAAATAAAGAGGCCCATGATAAGGCTGATTGTAAAATATGCAAGAAAAGCTACTCTGGTAAGGGCCGAACCACCTCGTCAAATTAACAACCATAAAAATGAATCGAAAATTTGATTACAAGTCGTTTACGTCTGACATTTGGTCGGATCCAAGCTCAAATGCTTCTTTGCTTAGTATGACTTGCCATGGTATCGCAGAAAACTTTGATAGATCATCGATTATATTGAAATGCGAGCTAATCAACGGCCGTCACACTGGTGACATCATTTCCGAAGAATTTAACGCGATGCTTTCTGAATGGAATATTAAAAAAGAACAAGTGACAAGAAAAGAACATAAGAAAACGCTGCTATTTTATTTTTTATTAAGTATAATGCTCCTATTATTATTATTATAATATTAAAATTAGTAAGTGAAGTACTTAAATAAAAATTGTAGCATTATACTTAATACTGGTTTTAATTAATAAAAATGTTAATAATTACTTTAACATTGTTTTAAATCTTCATTCATATACTATATTTATATAAGATCTTAAACATCCGCCTCCGCGGATGTAAGCCTTCAAAAATCCGCATCCGCGGATGTGAAAAAATCGGCATCCGCAACATCCCTGGTTTTTATTATGCTTATATGTTATTAACTAAGGTATTTTTTTACAATAACAGGTTGCAGCGACTTCGTTATTACTTAACTTGTCGGTGGCGCTCGCTCAGCAGACCGATAACGTAGAGCTAGCTGAATGCATAATTGTTTTGTTGAATAAAATCACCGATAAGGAAGCTTACTTTAGGTGAGTACTTTAAGTAAAAGTACATTTCAAGCTATTGAATACTATATATGCTTATTATCAGGTGGCCCATTTGCCAGTCTGCCAAACTATCTCTACATGTAAATAAATATGATATAAAAAAAAAATTAAAAGGTAATCTGTGCAAAACAAGAATGTATAATGGAAACTTAATGCTGGATGCTGTTATATAATATATTAACTGTATTTATATAATTTTCAGGGGCTTAGTGGCACTCGGAACCATATTAGCTGAATCTCCTAACAAGCTTGTGATACAAACGAAAATTGTCACAAACACTCAGCTACAAAACAGATTGAAGAGAGACAGCTCAACTTTTGATCCAGACTTTAAGAAGATATCAATTTGCTCTTTACAAATATTGAGAATGTTATGAACGATAAGTGATACTTTCAATAGTATAAAAGCTGGTTATTTATTAACTAATACAGAAAAATATATTAATTCAAACATACAGCTTACTCTGAAATAATAAAAATACAAATCAACTTACAAACCGACCGTCATAAAATAAATTTGTTTTCATTGAATTCAAAATATACCATAAAGTGATCCTTAAAATTATAGCAATAATAGGCTATTTATTAATATAATTGTAACATGTTTTCATTATCTTTAGAAACATAATAAAACTTTGATCTCGCATTGAGAGTAAAAAGCAATTTTTTGTGACATCATTTATTAAATAAAAAAATATTTTGTATATTTATATATATATAAATACCTTAATTCCTAGAAATATAATTAGAAATATCTACAGTTAATTATATAAACAATATAATATTATTATCAACAAGCATCTATGCTAGCGAATCAATGTAATTTGAATTAGATAATCTTTTACCGAAGTTCTGTTCTATGTATTTTATCATGCTTACTTTAACCTAAATATTAAAATTATTGATATTTAGTAAAAGAAGAAGAAGGCTTCAAGTATTATTATGATATCCCGCATGTTCAATAAAACTTACCTTGTAAATAAGGAAAGTGAAATGTCAAACTAAACATGGCCAAATATATACAAAACATTAATGGGAATAAAGTACATTGATATTTCTAATAATATAAACTATCTGCCTATCAAGTTGAAAGTGTATATCCATATAATCTCGTGGAACATAGTTTGCTTCTAACAATGCATAGTTTTAAAATGTATCACAAATTATTCAATTTTTTTATTTAAATATTTTTTTCATGTAGAAGAATTTCAATACCTATATAAATAATATGATTTTAATTTCATTAATTTTTTATAACATTCGTTAATATATAATATCATGGGAATCATTTATAACCTAATGCACTTTATAGATTTATATTGTATCATACATGCCTATGAAAAAAAAAACTAAATAATATCTAACAGACCTTTGTTTATTAAAAGATTAGATACTAAGGAAAAAATAAAATTGACAGGCACACAAACAATTATTATAAATAATAATGTTAAAGCTATATATTTGAAGAGTAATTTATCAATAGTGACAGTCAAATAATAATAATTACTTAATACATTAATTAATATAAAATCAATATGTGTAAATATTTTAATGTGACATGAGTGCCATAAGCTTCGAATTTCTCGTAAAACTATAAAATAACATGACAATATACATATTTCGACACAAAATTAACCTTAAGCATTGCATTTACTTCTTTTTCTTCAATTCTTCAAAGCGTCTGTTAAGATCTTCAAAGTCAATCTCATCGGGTGCACTAGCATCTGTGCCGTTAGAGGCATTGGAGTTGCTACTGTGAGGTACTGAGGGTAGTATCAAATCAGATGGCACTGACGGCAACTCTGGTAACTCTGGAAAGTAGTTGTTAGGTGGCACTTTGGACCGTGGCTGGGGTGTTGGTACATGCGCTGGCTGAAAGTTAGCGAAAAAATATTGTAATTCGCGTTACTTTAAATGATAACAACAAATAATTCATAAAAAAAAGGAAAAAAGTAAACAATTACGCTGATAGAAACTTATAAAAACAAAGATTATAAATACAGGGTTATTTGTAATGACCCAGCAACCTCGCAGGACTAGATAGCTAACACTATAACCAACAACTTTTGTTTATTAGTTGGATTTTATTTTCATACAAAAATAAGTATTAATTTAATTTCCTGCTTAAACGATTATAAATCTACGTGCATCTCAAAGATCGACGCGTCGCGTCGTCCTTTCGTTTATGGATGAAATATCGACAAATAACCCTGTATAAATGCAAGAACTAAATAGTAAAAAGTTTGTCAATAATAGTTATGATTTTAATATACAACATTTTTAAACTATATTTACATATGACATGATAAAACCCTGTATATTTTTCTTCCGTGTGGTTAACCCATTGATACCCTTACATATGTTCAAAGATTGTGTAGATAATCGGCACAATAAACTACATGTTATTCTATTTAAAATGATGATAAAGCAAATCATACAAACTAAATATTCAACATAAAAAAAGAAAATAATTATGAGGATAAAATTATGAAGTTTGTTTTTTACTTAGAGAGTTCTGTGTTATGTTGACTTTACATTAATCACTTTTACCCATATATTCATAGATATCATTTAATAATGGCAGGTTAAAAATTAATATATTACCGAATCATGAGCGATGCTGTCATATGCAGGAGGTAGATTGTTCATTTCCTCCTGGAAATTGAAACATTGTGACCAAAAAGGGAAAACATAGCAAAAACAATTTATAACCTTTAAAACTGAATAAAAATATATTTATAAAATAATTTTGAGGTGTTGAGTAAGTTCATCTGCAAGTGTGTATAAATAATATGAAAATGCAGTAACTAAAAACCAAAATCTAATGATTTAATAAATAAAACTATAATATATAAGTATCTATAACTAATTTTACTCATAAATACACTCAAATAAACCAACTACTATGAGGAAAAATATTTACCTGTAAAAAGCTGTTGTTCAAAGTTGCAGAATCAACACCAGGCGGTACATTATAAGTCATAGGCTTACTTGGTCCCCCAAACACTGGGGGAGTTGCAATAAAACCACCAGCTTTGCCTCCAGAAGGTTCCTAAAATCAAAATTAACTAATAAGAATTTAAACTATGAATAAATTTGTTAAACTTTAAGTATAAATGGACATGAATACTGATCCTTTGTCTTCTTCTTTCAAATGACAATTGGCTGATGACAGAATGAGATAAATTATTATTTACCTATTCACACACAGCATTGTGGCTGGTATGAAATAATCTATACTATATAACTATGAATATCTAGTTGCAAAGAATAAAAGTGTCCTAACCATAACCTAATGACGAAAATTGTAAAAAATATGTTTTTTGTTGGAAAAAAGCATTTCTAGACAAATTTAAACAGTTTTAGTCATATTTACAATGGACCATTGGCTATGATCTGTGTATTAGACAAGGGTAGACCCTCAACAAATTTTAATATTACATACAGATGGATAATTAAATGGTGTCACTGTCGGTGGTGGCAAATTAGGCATTTGTGGCAAAGGAGGAGGTGGATATCCTATAAATCCAGGGGGGTTTGGAGGTCCATTTATATCTATGAGCATTGCATCACGACCTGTAACAAGACAATCATTTAATAAGCAGTTTAATCTTTAGTTAGCTATGATTCATCCAATTTAGTTAAAGAATACACATCATTGTCACATCTTATGATTATTTGGGTAGATACAATTAATAAAAATATAAAGACAATAACTATGTTTGCCTGTTAAAATAAATGTTAATAATAGAAACATTACACTAGAAAAGCTTACTTTCTTCCTCGTGCATAACTTGCTCATCAGGCGTGTATTCAACATTATAGTTCTTAGCTATTTCTATCAGGTATTTCTCCACAAGTATTTTAGGTGGACTTTGTACTGACATCTTATGCTTCAGTTTATCACTTATGGTGTTTACACTTTCGTTTCTGCATGCATCAGCATAAATTTTACCATATTTTGCAGTAAATAAATCAGAAATTATTTTAAGTTCCTGAAATACATTTCAAATTATATAAGGTAACAATAACAATTAATATTAGTATATTTATATACTAAAGTGAAAGTAAAGTTTATAAATTTGGACTATTATGAGTTTAATAGAGCATGCTTCCTATTTACCTGCACATCAGTGTGCATCCTTGGTGCAACCCAAATAAGAGTAGATATAGCTTCACTAAGGCCCTCATCCAGTTCTTTCATCTGCGTCACCAGTCCAAAACGAGCCAGTACCAAGTCGCAATACATTTCCACTATCTCCATAGCCTCAACCATATAGTCCTCTCTGTATATCAATAATTTTGTGATCAATTGATTACACTTTAGCAACCATTTATTAAGAAGATATTATATTGATATTGCAAGCAATAATTGTAGCATTTAAGAATTAAAAGTTTTACTGATAGAAATGTTTAATAGCTTATGTAAGTATGTTACTAACCTGATTATGTGTTCTACACGAATTTTAGCACGTTCACTTTTACCAGCAGCAATATATTCAGCTATTTCTTTACGAGATTTTTGAGCCAATTCAGTTTTCTTTTTTTCTAGTAATTTAAGGCGGTTTATAGCTAATCTCAAATGAGTTTTTAGCTTAGAATAATTAGGATTTGTTGAAAACATTTTAAAAGTAATAACTATGCACAGAATTGAATATTCCGTATGAGTAATCTAATAACTTTATTGTGTTGTTTGTAATTTCTATGAATCACTATTCAAAACTTCAGATGTAATCAAGTAAACGTCAATTAGTGACAACTCGGCAGTGTTGCCACCTTGACTTTTTCACGCCGCCTTCGCCTCAGCACACTGAGAAGAGCTAGCCACGGTCTTGTATACAGGTCTATGAACGGAGCCCATATTCAGTGGGCAGTAATTTAAGCCGAAGTACCCACTACTGTAGTTGATCCTGATTGTGTTGATCGTAGTATGAGCACGGTCGTATAAACAGGTCTTGCAACATCAGTCGTGGGGGTTCAGTTCAATTTACGGCCGCCAGAGGCATGACAATTCGCGTAATAATTATCCCGAACACTTACAAATCCAAACAAAACAGTTAATTAACAAAACAAAAATAACAAGAAATCCGCAAAACTTAGCAAAACGATATAACAATATTTAAATAACACAATACTTCTCCATCACCCTCACCACTCTCAGAAATCCCTCACAATTACTCGATTGGCGATAGCAGCGACGTTTAGTGGGCGCTGTAGCGAAAAAAAAGTTGTTACACAATAGCACCTATCTCTCATCACTGAAATTGGACTCGGTTGCTAGCAACCTGTATACAAGACCGTGGGTATGAGATATGTCCGATTACGGATAAGTTGTTTGTTTCTTTTTAGAAAAGGCCAAGATGTGGCACCAATACAGGCAGTATTGGTGCCACATATATACTATTACATTTATTATTTTTATTTTCGTTTTAAAAATTGCTTTTACTGATGTGCCAAATACAACATCAATTATGCAATTTATATAATTAATTATAATATATTAAATGAATCGTTTTATATTAATCGACTATTTTATTTTAATGTTTATTAGTAATAGGGGCACAGTTTAACTTAGAACGTTAAAAGATTTTCTCTTCCCTTCACTTTAAAAAGAGTAGGTATTAAAAGTTAAAAAAAATGGCTCGAACGATCTAAATTGGTCTGCTGGCTTCGATCAACAATACTACTAGATAACTTGTCACGAACAAAACAATACTGAAATGTGGCACTGACGTTAAAATGAAGAAAACGATGTAAATGTTTAATAATTTTTAACCTAAACTATTCCTTGTTCCCGAGCAATAAAGTACGGTTTAGTTTGTATTGACATTCACTTACGATCTTACACCATGAATGACACCATGAGAGACATAAGAAATGTCAATAACCGTTGTTCCATATTCAACCTTATTTCATTAGCAATAAGTTATGATTGAACCATACTAATTTGAAATAGCCTCATAAACGTCATTGTGTTCTTACTTTTCGGGCCGGTTTTAAACATTATTGATCGAAGTCTGCTGGTAAGAAATTAATAATAAAAAAACTGCCTCGTTGGTCCAGTGGCTACATGTAAGGCCGCAGACACGGTGGCCCTGGATTCAAATCCCCGGTTGGGCCAATAAAATGTTATTGAGATTTTCTTTCGAGAAATTCATAGTAGCAGCCCGGAGTCTGGAAGATGGAAATGTGTACACTCTCCCGTGCCTCGGAAAGAACGTAAAGCTGTTCGGCCGGCCCTTGAACTTTTTCCGGGTCGTGTCGGATTGCCGTCCCATCGGGTTATGAGAGTTAACCTGGAAGAAATAGAGAGATATATCTCTTGCGCAGTTGGCTAATCTATCTTGAAATCGGCCAGGACTCAGGAGGATCATTATTATATATACTTAAATTCTAACTCATTCGCTAATGTATTAATGAGGCTGTAACATGGAATAAAAGGTGTATTTGTAAGTCACTCACAGGTCACGAATTCACTGCATAAGAAGTGCTTCGAAAGTCCTAATGATCACCTATCCTACCTCACATCGATCTTATGCCAAAAGATTAAGAAAGCTGCGTGTGTACATTTCTTTTCAGTGATAAAAATACCGACCGTTATCATTCTATAACATCGATTAAAATCGATAAGTTAATTTTATAAGACAGACACTTATTGGCATCACGAAACTTTAAATGTTAAAACTATATCAAATTCGGTTAAATTATTTATAATATGCATAATGCCAAAGTAGATTAATATAGTTTGTTATTTTCTATAGAGCATTATTAAATGATTTGAAAAGTCTGCGTACACCAAATCGCACCAGGGTATTTTATTCCGCAGTAAATTTAAAAAAAAATTTAAAAACTGAGTTGGCCTAGTGGCTAGAATGCGTGAATCTTAACCGATGAACGTGGGTTCAAACCCGGGCATGCACCACTGAATTTTCAAGTGCTTAATTTGAGTTTATAATTCATCTCGTGCTTGACGGTGAAGGAAAACATCGTGGGGAAACCTGCATGTGTCAAATTTCACTCAAATTCTGCCACATGTGTATTCTGCCAACCCGCATTGGAGCAGCGTGGTGGAATAAGCTCTAAACCTTCTCCTCAAAAAAGGAGAAGATGCCTTAGCTCAGCAGTGGGACATTCATAGGCTGTTACTTTAAATTTAAAAACACTAATACAAGTATTATAAAAATTAACATTTTATTTCCTTCCTTTTTACACATTACAAATACGAAGTAATTAAGTACACATTAAACTAGGAAACAAAGTTAGGTACAGGTCTTTAAACGATAAAACAAATACATGGAAGTAAAAGTTCAATATTAACACAATAATCAGTTCTTTGAATTAACGTTACACATACTTATATTATTTATAACATAAATAAAATATATAATCATATGCGTAACCAGATGGAACAAGTTAAATCAATAAATATATCTACTTTACTCTTAGAGAAAGGTTTTATAAGCATTTAACCTTTTTCGTTTAGCAGATACTTTTGACACTCTTTTTGATAATTATTTTTGAATGTATTTTTCGATACTTCGATGTAAGCACGACAGATATTCTTAAAATAAAAGCAAAATTAATTAATCAGCTCAACTTAAAAGTTGTGTATTTCCGAACCGGTGGTAGATTTATGACAATCAATAAGAAAGTGTAACACTTCAACATTGAATAAAGATATTTGAATTTGAATTCTCACTACTTGACACAAACAAGTCCAATATTTGGGATTCCCACTACTTGACACAAACAAGTCCAATTACGCTTATGTACGTCATTATTACATATACTTCATTTATTTTTCAACTTATATAAAAATCAATACTTTTCTTATTTTACTTTCTAATATAATTACAGTTTCAACATATTATTTTTGTAAAACACATGGTGTTTCTATCGAATCTACGATCAAAATTCAATACAAAAAGGACATCATTTACATTTTTACTTACGGCAGGTAAAAATGAAAAAAGAATCCAAATAAGAACAATATTTTTTATCAAATTCTGTGGTAACACTATTAATAACATTTTTAATTCAGATTCAGTTTTAGCTTTCATAAACACAACTTTAGTAATTGCGCCAAAAAGACAAGATAAGTTTCATATCGGCACTTCGTTTGGCGTGTTAGCATTAATTGTCTGAACGTGGTAATTTTTAGATATTCTACCGCTAAGTAATATGTTCTGGTTACAAGGGTGAGTCAGCCAGTAACTACAAGCAAAAGGGACGTAACATCTTAGTGCTCATCGTTGGTACTTATATTATTAAAAAGTAGATGACATTTCTTCATATTGAATATGGCAAATAATACAAAAAGAAAATACGTGTTTCCATACACTTGTCGTTAATTCAAATTCAGTCATTACAAATATTTGACCACATTTTGTTCCATCAGTAACATAGTATTGCCGATGTCTTTTTTTAGGATTGCTTTTGTTTAGAATTAGGAATGCACGCTCACAGATAGACCACTTATAATTGGCTCCTTTTTCCTAGTCACTGATAATTATGAGAAACAAATAACACTTCTTATATTACCAATAAGCCACTCGAACTAAAATCCTTTTGCCTGTAATTAAACTGGTATAGGCACTCACTACTCAAACTATTATTTTATCAAACAAAGCGCTACGCAAACATGGAGACAAAAGGAGAACCGCCTTCTAAATTAATTCATATAGTACAGTCAACAAAAGCGATTATTATAAAATTACAATTATAACTTTGGCGATGTGTATGACGTGTATTTAAGCAACAATTACAATAATACAAACCACGTTGAATTAAGTTAATATAATAATTCGTTGGTCTTAAAAATATTTTACAAAAATTTTAACAATCAATAATCTGTAGGTTATTTACAGTAAATATAATTTGCAGGTCTACTTTTAAAAAGCTATTTATTACGAACATGTGCAAATTGACATGACCTCCTTAAATAACTAGTGACCGTATTAATTTTTTTCGAAAAAATGCATTTGTAACATAATTAAGCAGTATAACACATTATTAAACAGTGTCCAAGCTCGATTAGATCTTATATTGTCGTGTGAACTAGTATGTGATAGTTATTGTCACCATAAACATTCCTACGTTTTGATATTTCACAGATTTCAATGAATATCTTAAAATAGAGATAACGAGATAATAATAATAAAGTATAAAGTCACAAATTGAAAATATAGAGCACTACAAAAAATATCTGCATAAATATAATACTGTTAAATTACTTATAATACTCCAAAACAGAGCCAATGCTCTTATTAACAATCTACTAAATCTAACATTCAGTCCATATTTAAGTCAACAGAAGTTTTATTCTCAATTTTATTAAAAGAGTTTTCAAAATCTTCATGTAAAACTACAGTTGTGGCGCTTATACTAGATGGACTGTGGGAATGAGTAATATTTGTACGATTACTATCTGCTAAGTGCTCCAACTCGTGGCTTTCCAAATTGGGTACAGCCGAACATATAGAACTCACACGAGACACTGTTTTTCTTTCTTCTGTCGGTACTTCTTTTAGAGAATTTCTTCCGAACATATTAAGTAACGAACAAAGAAAAAAAGTTGCATAAGTCCAACTTACAGACATTATTAAAGCTAAGAAAGTCCCTATTTGAGAATATGGGAGGAGATTCGACCGCAATAGAAATATACCCGCAAAACCGGTAGTCAGAGCGGCTGCAGCAGTCGGCCCCGCGGAAGTCGACAGTGCAAACTTAACTCTACTTGATTTTGTGCCACACGCATTTGTAAAACTTAGAGCATAATGTAGACTAAAATCTACTGCTAACCCTGCCGATGTCGATATAGCCACACTTTCTAATATATTTAATTTCCAATCGTTAAGCACGAGTATAGCTATTGTGACAGTTGAAGAAAATATCATTGCTAAGAGAGCGCAAACACTAATGATAATGCTAAACGTTGATGGTAGAAGTACTATAAAACCGAGAACAGCGGACAATAATAAAGCCGTTACAGTACCACCTGCTAAAGTTTTTTGCAGATCATAAAATTGAAGATCTGATAAAAACCATCCAAACGACATCCCTGGTGGTGCATTTTCTAACTCTTGTTTCGTCCAGTTTTCGACTTGAATAAAAAAATCATTCATTGCTTTATAAGACATTGAATATGGTACCACACTTTCGAATTCCACAACGATAGCTGCTACTGTGGGCGGATACGAAGTTCTCATAAATTTAGGACCTGCAACTCCAGGCAAAAAAAGTGCACGTGAAGTTTGATAAAGAGATTCCATTGCTTCGATAATACAGAAATCAAAAACTTCCTTAGTGTAGGGAAATTTAGATGATTCACAACATGGTGTTCTATTTATCTTGTCTATGTTGTCGATACATCTTCTGCTCATGTACACTTTAAAAGTTTCGATAAAACAATTTGGTAAGAGTGGACCTAATGTTGGTTGGTAAAAAGGCTGAGCTTTTAGTTTAGCACAAAAATTTAATAACCATGTTTGTGACTTTGGGTTTGATATACTAAAGTTTTCATCAAAAATTAGTTTTCCTTTTGAAAATGGATCCATGTGATTTCCATTATCAATGGGTTTTATACCCCATATCCATCTAAGAGGCATTCTACTACCGACACCTATATCTCTTCCAAATCTCTCAAATAGAAATTTATCCCTAAAATAAATATCATACTGCTCGAAAGGATGTGATGTTTGAAAGAGCTGAAATTGTTTTGAATCTGGAAGTTGAAGACCAGGATAATAAAATACAACTATAATACTGCAGACTCCAATAGCACCCAATATTACTACAAAAAATAAATGCAAACGCATAATACAAGTAATAATAAATCTGTTTAGTATGACTTTGATATCTCCTCCAACCTCATATATAGCTTTACTAATTGAACTTAATATAAGCCACCTATTAGTACACAATTTTACATCTAATATAAATACTGATACGGGCAACCAACTCACCATCAATAAAAAGTTGACTAATACTGCAGTACCCGCAAAAACACTAAAACAATTGATGGCTGGAATGTAACTGACATATGATGCAAAAAATGCAACTGCAGTTGTTAAAGTAGTAATGAATATGGGCAAAACAGAATGCTTTAAGGTTTCTTCAAGTATTTGTATGAGTATGGTCTCACCAGCACTTGAAACATTCTTAATGTCAGTCAAACCATTTTCATCAACTACAACATTGTCTCTGATAAGCTGTTTACTTATCATTTTCCAAACCTTGACATAGAGAAAAGCATCATCTGCTCCAATACCAATCACAACAACTATGACTAATAGATTCATGAAAGGAAAGAACTCTAAATTAAATACATACACATACAGGAAATACGCTATACCAAGTGAGTATGCTATCGCTGTAAACAGCAATAATGTAAGAAATATTGATTTTGTATACACCCAGACACATATGAAAACGAAGAAGCCTCCAAGCCCGATGAGCCAAGTGTCTTCAATTATCCACAAGTCAAATAATGCATTCTTTAATCCTAGTTCCATGGCAGGTATAGTAAGAGTGCCATAATCTAAAGTTGAACCTTGCAATTTCATGTAATAGGGCATTATAGTGGTACTTGTTGGTAAAGGCAGAAAGATCATCACATTTTTAACAAATGTCTCAGAAAACATAGGTGGTGAGAAGGCATCTGAATCAATAATATAGAATAATAAGTTGTACACTGCATCATATTGTGAACAATATTTAGGCACTCGACATCTGTCTAGTTCACACGAGGCCATGAGAGTAAAATTATGAAAATAACCTGCGCATTTCTTTAAAATATTTACAACATTAGTAACATCTTCTCTAGTCAAGTTTTCACATGAATTCTTACTAGCTATTAAAGCTATATAGTTTGGCACACTCCATATCGGGCAACACATTTCTTCAGAGTGTGATGATCGTTGGCACAGTCTATTAAAGTCTTCTTCACCCAATTCCATGAGCAAGGACTGCAATTGACAAACCTTTTCTACATTTTCAAAAGAAAGCATAGATGTATTATCGGTGGATGTAACAACTAAATGAGCATAGTCTGTAGCTGGTGCACCGCATACACCTGATGCATAATTAGGATGAAACACATAATCTGGGATTTGCTGCATATTTTTGAGGGATTTCCACTGTTTCCTTGTATGATTTTTAAGGAAAACTGTATTTTCATCTTCAATAGTAACATTCTTTCCATAACTCCAATGAACATGCTCCATGGTTGTGTTAAATTCTGGTGAGCTATATAATGTTGTCGCAAATGTGTTGTTAGTCTTTTTTCTTTTGTGATGTGGTTTTTTAGGATGTTTTTTACCAGACCTAGATTTATCTTTCCTTGTTTTGTTATAATATGATTGATTCATTCTGATTTGGTCTTCTATTTCCTTTGGGTTAACAGCGAGCCTTTTTGAGGGTCTTGTCTCATCATTAAGGTTTTCCCAAGCTATGAAACGATCGGCTAAATTCGTACCTCTTGTTTCGAATCCAATTATTGGTTCGGAAAATGAAGGAAGGTTGTGGCATACTAAAGGAATGACAGTGAGGAGCGTGGAGATTACGATTATAATAAAAAGGGTAAAGTAAGAATGACGAACAATAAACCTGGCGTAAGCAGACAGCATCTTCAGTCCTTGACTTCATTGATCTCATATTTAATATTTTACACCATTTTGTCCTTTTATAAGGCCTAATCATGGCCTTTTGTTAAAGCTATTTTACGTAAATTTTAAATAGTTACATTATACAAATTAAAAATGTAACATTATTTTTGCAAAAATGTTCGAATGTCACAAAAGTGACAAAAATTAAATACAAAATATAAATGTCAAAATAATGTCAAATTGATGAAATCCATACTTGCCAATATTCTCGTGTCAAACATGGATAAGATAAAAATTGAAATATTAAAATTAAACAAAATGTTTTTAAAGTAAAAACTAGATTTAAATTTATTTAAGTGAATACTAAATAACATTCGTTAATCTCATTTTGAACAATTAATTTACTTCTCCTAAAAATTATTGCCCTATATGATTATTTAGATTTTTAATTAAATGTATTTTGCTAGTATTGAATTACTAATTATTCGACATTTAAGCGTACGATTTGCTGAGTTGTTTCTTTACATTATAACAAGGGTAACAAAATAATTGAATAGTTGAATAAGTGAATTCGTAGCTAACACGCATATACTTTAAAGTCTGTTCTACTTTTTACTTATTACATAAATAAGTTAAACCATACATTTCGGTAAATACAGATTAAATAGCCTATAGATATGTCATTCTTTTTATGTCGTTTTTTGACTCTTAGTAAATTAGACGTGGAACGTTACCGCAATAATTAAATATTTTCCTTTTAATATTTTCAGCTCTATGGTTTTTATACGAAACTTAATCAATGGCAACACTTTTCTTGTCTCTGACATTTTGTGATCACAAGACTTCTCCGTTTTGAGATTCCTGTCAAGACAGAAATTGGAGAAAAAAAGGCCGTCCCTTTTGGGATCTTCAGGTTAAACAGCTCCAATTGACTCAAAAACTCCATCAAGATGAGATACTTTCTGACTTACCTGTTAGTGCTGCTGTTGTCGCTGGCCATACCCATATTTTCGTTGTACTACCTACTAACTGGAAAGGGTGAGCTGATAAGTTTCGGATGGTTCCTAGAGCATACGTCCCCCTACATGTGGGGAACGCTGGGAATAGCGTTCGCTGTCTCGTTCTCAGTTGTCGGTGCAGCAATGGGAATTCATACCACCGGAGTGAGCATAGTAGGAGGTGGTGTCAAAGCCCCAAGAATTAAGACCAAGAATTTGATCTCTGTTATCTTCTGTGAGGCTGTGGCTATCTACGGTTTGATTACGGCTATCGTGCTTTCTGGTATGCTGGAACAGTACAAAGAGCCATTTTTGGACATTGCCATCAAGCAACAGAATTGGATGGCTGGTTACGTGATGTTCGGTGCTGGATTAGCCGTGGGGCTCGTAAACCTGTTCTGCGGTATTTCTGTAGGTATTGTTGGCTCTGGAGCTGCACTCGCTGATGCTGCCAATGCTGCCCTCTTTGTTAAGATTCTAATTGTAGAAATCTTTGGATCAGCTATTGGTTTGTTCGGACTTATCGTCGGAATTTACATGACATCAAAAGTCAAAATGGGCAACCAGTAACTTAAGAAGAAAGTTATACTTGAAAATAAGAGTAAGTGTTTAAAGCCAATTTTTACCTACATTTTGAAAATGAAAGAGTTCAGTTTAGTCATACCTGTCATCAGATGCTTCCTTCATTATCCTTAAATAACTAGAAATATTGTAATGAAATTGTAACCAAAGAAAATATTAACTGATGTTGCATGAATATTTTTTACCATTACCATTTGACTTTTATTTAAAATTTTATCTGAATCATGTCACATGTTGTACTTTCCCACCACAGGCAGCTTTGACTTGCGGTAAGTAAATAATTTATAGTGATTTGGATGAAGTGTAAGAAGTTTGCACCTACAAATTATAATAAAAATTATATTTAACAATTCCAGAGATTCTTTTTACATATTATTTGCATTGTTCTAATAAAGAAGACATAAAATTATTAACATTATTGTGTATTGGTAAATATTCTTACTAAAGTTTGGGTACTCGGCTATTATTATATATATGGTATGGTTACTATGGAATTATTGAGCAGAACATGTTTGCAATGTATATCTGGAATATAAAGGCTATGAGGCCCATTCAAATACATAATTTTTCAATTACAATAGTAGTAAATGACACCCTAAAAACTAATCAATGTAGGAAAAATTATGTACTTGAATCACTTATAGTGAAACAGTAAATGATTCTCTTCTCTGTGACCTACAATTTTTATTTCTTAGATTATGCAACGTATTTTGTTCATAGACAATATGTACCTAATTCATTCTTGACATTTAAAATTGACATGAAGTTTGAGGTTTTATCGTACACAGTATTAAGACTTATTTTCTTTTTCAGTGTACTAAAAGCACTGGACCCTCCCTCACCTTGACCTGTAAAACCTGCCGCTGCCAGTGCTTAATACAAATGTTTATCTTAAAAAGCAACTTTAAGCTTTGAAGTTTTCAATAAGTGTTGGACTTGTATACTTCTGAATTTCTGTTTTGTTGATGTGTAACTATATTGTGTTATATTACTACTGTTTGAGAAATATCTGCTCTTAGCACAAGCTGTTAAAATTTTTTTTTTGATGTATAAAAATAGTAACTATTTTATTATTATAACTTAAGACATATTATTATTTTAAGTTCAGTCGTCCATAAGGAAATATTAACAAAACATGTGGAATGTAAATTAGTAAATTATGATACATTTATTTAACATTATATGATATTAACTTAATTTTGTTTTATTGTGCTAAGAATGGGATATTTTATCTGTATTATATTGGAGTGTTTTAGAGTACTTCAAAACCGATAGAATATGTATTTTAAATATATCACAGTGTCCTGTCAAAAAATTGACTAGATATGTTGTGCATTGCAATGGATTTAAGTCATCATAAATTATTTATCAATGTTACCAAGTAACAAATATATTACTTTAAATAAATGCACCAATATATGTAGTCATTTTGTTTAAGGCTTAAACATTCCATGAAATGTTAATACAACATTTGTGAAAGCTTTGATTGGTTATAGCCTGTGTATATAAATAAATGACACTTAATATTTCAGAAAGATTTCAGTCATTTTCATGTTTAAAATAACTTTTGTCTATTTAAGTAAAGGTTATTCCAATACATGCTATCTTTAATATTAAAGTTGAATACCGCAAACAATAATTTGTTAAGTGTCAGTTATTATTTATGTTCAAGTTAATTAAAGAATTTTCAAGTAACACTTTCTTTTTTTGAATTAATGTGTCTTTTTTATGAAATTATTTCAATTTGTAAATATTAGTTTGCTTCCTCTTATTATAACGAGATACACACTAATTTATTGTATATGTAAATTCATATCCATATTAACTTAAATTAGATGTTATGTGAATGCCGTACTTTGTAAACGAAATAACGACCATCCCTCGGCACAAAGTGTGCACATTATAAAATTATCGAGAAAGTATTATATGGTATCAGCCTGAGTACTATTTACTGATGCGTTTATAAGTTTAACATATTTGTGCAAATGTAGATATTATGTATGTTGATGAATAAATAGATAAAAGTTTTACTGTTTGTTCTTATTGTTTATATCTATCTATATAAATATTTACTGCCTAGGTTTCTTCATTAATATTTTAAAGGTAACAATTTTTACAAAATCTTTCAAATCTTATGGGTAACACAAGGTGATTGTGGTGCACAAATTTACTTTATGTTGTCTTGCGTTACATAATGATTGTTACATTATGTTTAACTATCTATTATATAGGTATTAGGATGTAGGTATTCGTAAAGAATATCTATCTATACTAATATATGAAGCTGAAGAGTTTGTTTGTTTGATCCGGCTAACCTGAGGAAATACTGGTTCGAATTTAAAAAATTTTACTTTCGAAATTAGCCGGATTAAACACTTCAAATTTATATATTAGTATAGATAAGTGTGTCATTCCCTGGTTCCTTCAGCATCTATATACTATATGGAAGATATACATAGGAGGACCGAAGACACGTACTGAACCCAGACTACGTAAGCTAATTGGTGCTGTTGAAGGTTGGTGTTTAGGCTCAATTACCTATTGTACTCTACAGATAACAAGTAATTTTAGTATCATGATTTGTGTCGTCATTGTTACTGTGAGATGCGGTATTGGCTTCGGCCATACGGCCTTAACAAACACTAAAACTAGAAATACAAATATTGATACGTTAGCATAACGCCGACGCTTACTTGGAAGATTTATGTAACTACTCATTATTATACATACATATGTATTTTTCAGTGTGTCAGGACGATACACATTTTTAAAATATTATTGTGTGTTGTCTCAATTCAAACAATTTACTTTTGTCAAAATAATACGATTTTGCCTACTGTTCTAGTCGAAGAATGTAGGAGCCGAGATGGTGTAGTGAATATTGAGTGTATCTTAAGCACCGACCACCACCGGCTGTGTGGTCGGTGATCTGAACCTAAAGTTGCGTCTTACGTAACAAGTACATAACCGTTGAATTTTAACATGCTAATTTGTGTCATTTCAGTTCAGTTTCAGTTTCAGTTATTAATCTCGTTGTGACAGTTAAGAAAAACAGTACGAGTAGCGTCGGATCAAATTTACCACGTACATATGTATAACTGTCCAATCCACTAGCATTCATGTCTATACTACATTCTACTGAAAGGCATATTGCTATTTGCACGCATTTTTATCATATTCCACGGCAAAAATTCCGATTTAAGGTGTCTGTCCACTATACCGTACCAAACCATGACCGTGCTATGAACGTATTAGGTTCGGAAAGCAATACTGTCGGTCCGTGCATGGCACGCGCATAGTCTAATACTTTCCAGTGAAAAGAATATTTTTTGTCGGACACGTTCCTATTACGGTCATAGTATGTAGTGGTATACCTACATTCGCAGATTTTTTCGGTTGGCTTTTGAAATTCGCAACTCGATTTTCAATGGGAAATGGGGTTTGGAGGTTCGGGGAGGAGGGGTACAACCCTGAAATTTATGATATTTGACCAAGATATTTATGATTAAAATTTATAAATGATGAGATGAAAGATGTTCATCCAATATAAGTATAAAAATATCCTCTAATTATCTTTTGGATATGACATAATAATAAACCATTTGCCTGGTACCTAGTCTGTAACATGCCTATTTTTCAATATATATTTTTTTCGTAAATTTAATCTATAAAATATAAGTGCAATGTTGTAATATTCGTGCAATATTCGATGGCGTTATGGTGACACCAAATGTGCGGTACATTAATGCACAAAGGACTATGGCAGACGCGAGCGCTGGCGTAGCCTGGCTGACGACGAGCCACAGTGACGAGCAAACTGCTATAGCGACTTACTGCGGAACCGCGTTATAGGGTGGTCATTTTTTTATAATACCTTTGAAGTGAAAACTTCTTTAGCATCGTTGTGATTTGAAAGTCGGTGAAAAGAAAAAGCGACAGTAAAAAAATTTTAACAAAACAAAAACCGACTTCTAAGCAAAAACAAATTAATATGCACTAAAAAGTAAAAAAATAATTGCGTATTCTTCTATAATTTGATAATTAACTTACTATTTTCTACTCATCAATATGTAGGTACGAATGTGTTGTGTGGTTGATAATGTATTTACAATTATTGTTATTTTTGGAGTCGATGTCAGCTAAGGAAACACTATAATATACCTAGCAATAATAATACGGGTATCTTTTAAAATAAACAAAAACAAAACAAAAAAGAAAATCATCGAAATCGGTTGAATTGATATCGAGTTATTCGTCCTTTTGTCGCGCACATATTTATGCAAATTTACGACTTATATGGTTTTGTCATGGATGCCAGAATCAAAACTGGACTAAAATGGGACCACATGGGGAGCAGCCCCTTTCAAATAAAAAAAAACTCATCATAATCGGTTCACCCGGTTGAAAGTTATGAGGTAACTACACAAAAAAAAAAAACATACAGACGAATTGATAACCTCCTCCTTTTTTGAAGTTGGTTAAAAAGAGAGACACATGGCCGAATACTGAAACGTCATTCAAATATTAAGTGGGACTTAATTATTTGGAACGCCATTAATTTTAAATTTCACATACTAAATTTTGAAATTAATGACGATCCAAATAATTAAGTCCCACTTCACATTTGAATGACGTTTCAGTATTCGGCCGTAAAACTCATAAAATTTAACGTGGGAGAAAATGAGATAGGAAGCAAGGTTTCACTTCTATCACGTGTGAATTGCACACATGTTTTTTTTCTTTAGTCAGTAATAACAATTAGGTAAGAAAAACACCATATTAGCCATAAAATATTTTATTACAATATAAAACAGTTCAGATGCTACATTTGTACTACTTCTACAATAAACGATTTCTTTCAATGGGAATGTGGACTAAAAATCACGAAGCGGAATGTAATCATGTTGAAGGAAGCGTAAAACATTTTTTTTATATACATTCGCTACTAAGCTTACAGCTTGCATCTTCGGAAACAATCTTGCTAGAGGAACCGAATGTGTTGATTATATTTTAGTTATTTAAAAGCATCTGAGCTAGTAGTAAAAAATAAGTTGCATGTCTAAAGTAATAATAATTCAAAGACTATTCCGTTTCATCTCTTTCTCTTTTCATTCTCTTCAGTTTGGGCTTAATTCATCATTTGAATTATTTAGTTTGAGAAGTTCAATATATTGGTAATTTTTTTATTAATATAATCTGGATAAAAAAGTGTTTAATAGACATGCCTATTGCATATAGACAATTTATTATTATAAAATATACACGATACAGAAAATATAAAATCATTTGAATATTATGGCAAAAAGACGTTAGGGAATCAAGTAAAGCTTTTTTATATTTCCCTACACAAATCGCCCCTTACTTAATAACTACAAAGTGTAAAAGTCTATTTATTTACAAAATAGGTGGACTCTTCGTTAAACCCTTAAAATGCACACAACACTCGACAGAACCGTATACCTAATATTTACATTGCAAATATTTAGTCTAAAAACTATATCTAATTTCAAGTTAAGCTATTAATTACTACACGTGTCTTAAAATTTCGAAATTATTGAAAATTTATTACATTTAATAAGTTTTGGTATCTTATAGAAAAATATTTCACATCTCGTATATAACTACATTAAATATCTAAATCTATAACTTACTCTTTATACAACTGACTTTGGGTGACACGTTACTAGAAAGTTCTAAGAAGCCAAAGTTACCTAATGCAATCTATTTATCTTGCAAAAATATATAGATTATATAATTCAATTTTATAATATTGGAATACATTACATACTACATAGATGTTTGTTATAACTTTTAACTTTCAAATTCTAACAATTGATTAATATTTTACTTACATTTTTCATCATAATTTTTTTATTTACTTTTCGTGACCAAATTATATACCGTACTGATATTAATTTTGAGATTTTAGGTTATGATTCCCTTTTACAATACATTTTCTAACTATTAGAGCAGTTTAGTGCAAAGTTGGATGTCAAAATTATTAAGTAAAAATAATCTACAATTTATATAATAGCGAATTTTATTCTACTTAAAGCATAGACAATATATTTAAAAATAAACAGCCGTTGTGCTACTTTATGGCAGTGAGCACTGAGTTATTACGACAGTCTTTGCCAGTGTTGCCAGATGTACGAGGTAAGTCGTATTCGTACGATTTTTAAGGTGTTTTGAGCATGTTCGGTCAAAAGATAGCAGGTACATGATTCATACAACTCTTTCAGATATGCCAAAAACCAACAATCAGACCACTAGCCCCAAAGGCCCAATAATATATACCTAATCCGGTACAATTCAATTCCGGTACAGTACAATTTTGACAAAACAACATTTTCTCCATTCATTCATTATCCTATATGGAATGCTTTAAATTAATAGTCAATAGAGAGATAATAATAGATGGACTAAGTGCTCTATTCTTTGTGCTCTTGGTTGTTCACTGTGAAAATTGTTAAAATCAAAACAAATGTTTTAAGAATGTACAGATCTTTTAAATAACATTCTTATTTTTTATTTAACCATCGTACGATCGCGAATTCAAAACGTCTGACAGCACTGGTCTTTGCATTAGTAACAGCTAACATTTTTAGTACACGTATTATATTTTACAATTACATAGTAAAATAAATTAAAATAACTAATTGAGATTCATTGGAAATCTTGTACTATGTGGTCTTAAACTCTCGTTTCTGCATCGTCTTCAGTAGTAGATTTCCTGTAAACGATTTAAAAAGAAATTATTTTTATTATAAGCATTTGGCTAAGCAATATAACAAATTTCTAACTGCTTCGTTAGTCTGGCAAGCTAATTTAAAAGGAAGTAGTTATAAAAGTTAATACGTTTTCCGTCAAAAAATTGTTGTCAAGTCCAGTTTGAAGGTTAGAATTGTTACACTCCCGTGCCTTTGATAAATACATTTATCCCTAAATAGGATTGACGTAACCTTGGGTTTTGAGAATGAGGGACTCGAAAGTTAAGTTTAAGGGGACTATATTGTAACAAAGGACATCGAATCGAACCTTACAAATAAATGATCTAACAGTTAACCGCTATAGATAATTAATTCTACTTATTACAATCTAATATGTTCGGATTCACATTTGTTAAACAGTTGTAAGTTGTATAATTAAATATAATGTGATTAATGTCATTTTGGAAGTGCAAATGAATATATTATAAAAATTATGATTCTATGACAAGATTATCTCAAGAATATCTTTGTTAATGAAATACATTTTTTAGTTAAATAGGAATATATAGGTTAATAAATTATATTCAATGTTAAAATAATATTCTTGGCGACATCTCATATATATACTTGAGTTCCGTGAAATATTAAACAAATATTTATTTTGAAGTATCATGAAAAATTTAAAGGAACAAATAAGACCGTTTATTAGTTTTTGAATCGTCATCGATATTCTTGGCATAGAAATGTGTAATATAAAAAGTGCGTAAACCTGAATCCGAACATGTGTTCATGCTTACACAGATATATTTTACCTCCTCCCTACGGTGATTGTGGATGATTTCGCGCACGGCAACACCACCGGTTAGCAAAGCAAAAGATGATTTTACAATGAGTGTTTCTCATACAACCTCCACCATCTATTGAACATTGTTTACAAATACATTATGTTTAAGTCAACCATGCTTCCAGCAGCACCGGATTAACCACGTAGCAAGACTAGCAATTGCTACAGACCCCGCGCAAAAGGGGACCCGCAGGAGCCAGTTATGAAAAAATAATAATATTTTTATTTGTTTTTCCTTTCATCAGATCAGATCAGGGACCCTTTGAAAGAATTTGCTACGACTTGCTTAATCTGGCACTGACTATCCATATCCATAATAAATTATTTTATTTTAATAACGTTATTTTATTTAATAGATATAATACATCTTATTTATTTTTTCTATCAATAATCTACCTTAGATTACATTATTGTAGTTATTCGTGATGTAAAAACGATCTCTTAACATTTTTCCTATAATCATATTAGTATTTATTTTATCTGACGTTATCTTTATGAAGAAATTTTTATATTGATAAATTTGAAGTACTTCTTTGGTTTCATTTTTATCGAGGCATTTTGTATGTTAGTTTGACATATAATTTGCTATATGAAAAAATATTAACAGGGTGACTTAAAATGTTTGGTTTATTTTGTGGGCCTGAAGTGCCGTTGTGTTAGTTGCAGAAGTTAATGATATATAATACAAAAATTGTAGAGATTTTTTCGAAAAAATCATGCAATTCAAGTTTAATAAGTCATGCTGTGGTAATTTTTTAATGGTGTATCAGTAAAATTATTATAAAATAAATTATCTTACTCGCTAGTCTCTCCCATACTGGCTAGAGGCGCTCCCATTTGTTGTTGAACTTCGCCTGAAAAATCCCAAAAATTGTAATTCGTAAAATGTAATGTTTGTAAACTTTTATATCAAGAAAAATATTATATATTTATTTATATAGGTAGGTAAAACCCTATTCCTAATATTGTGGATCTGATATTATACATTCATAATTATTTTAAATTTTAAAACAAGTTTAAGCCATCAATAGGAGGATGGATTTTATAAACTTTTTACGTCAAATTTATAAGAAAATAACATGTCAAAGTTTTACATTTAATTACCTGTGTGTACATCGCTGTTGAGTCGTTGTGGCGCCTGCGCACCGCGCACACTTATATGGTCTTCCTCCGCTAAGCAAAGCAAACAAACACAAAGCCTCCTCAATAAGCATTGTATGTACGCTATACTAATTAATAGCAAATCATTTAAAAAAAACACGACAAAACGTATAAAAAAAAATCAAAACAAAATATAAATAACACACATGTGCACTGTGATCACTTAATGGGGAAGAAAGCAATCAAATTACTCTATTTATTGTGACGTAAAAGTGTAATTACTATAAAATAAAGGAATATATATATACCTGTGACTAAAGTTACTTGTATAAAAAATTCAATTAATATCTATTTTGTCAACGTTTCTTACGTAAATAAGTCTTACTTCTGTCACGCGTGTTGAAGTCACGCGCTCTTTTTTAATACTGGTAATACTTTTTCCGAATAACTTAACAATTGCAACACATACATCTCGCCACAAAAATAATATATTATATTATAACAAACCTGTATAGGGAAACAGATATTTATCGTGTGGGTGATGTTTCTCCGAACCATCCGACATTCTGTCGTTGTATTCATAATGCCCTTCCATCTTCCTCTGATAATCGTTCTTCAGCATGGTGGCGATACCAGAATCTCGAAAATCTCGTGGAGGATAGCCATCGTGCTCCCTCGTAGTCACCGTTGAATCCCGAAAATCCCGCGATCCGTACACACCAGGGTCATTGTTTAAATATTTAGTCGGGCTGTACCCGTAATCCGATGTCCGAGATGATAAGTACGTTTTCGAACCATAGGGGTTTGTTGGTAATCTGTACATGGTCGGGGATATTGGGTAATTTGGGTCGTAGGGAACTTGCTTCTCAGATTCGTTTGGCATTACTCCGTACATTAACTCGTCATCCATTACTCCGTATCTATGATACAAAATATTAGCTATTAATTAAAAACTAAGAATGTCATAGAGAGAAAAAGAGAGAGAGAGAGAGAGAGAAGGAAACCGATGTGCAGATATGAGAGGGGGTCTGCAGATCCCGAATTAACTATAGGATAGGATCCCATTATTTTGCAAAATTAGTAAAACCAAATACAATATCGGCGAAAAGTGCGTATTGTCTATCATAGCATAATTAATTTATTGTATAATAGAAAAATGTAGTCTAAACATTTTTTTTTATTAAAGCAAATTATTTCTACTACTTAGTTATTTGTGATGATTATTATTTCCAAGATTTATTTTTATGTAAGTTAATTTGTTTAGGTCAAATCTTGTAGCTGAATTTAAAAGCAGTTTCTCGTATCGATTGAGGTGAAATTTTGCTGAAATGTTCAATTTCACTGATAATTCATGGTTAGCTAGTGACGTAATTCTAAATCTAATATGGCGGACTCGTAAATATGACGGACTCCTAAAAATGGTGGATTAGTAATTATTTTATGTCGTATGTACCTGTTATCCAGCGGTAACCTTGAAGCATCCACACTGGCGACATACGTGTCATGGACATTTTCCAATATTGAAGGTTTAAGTCGATGTCTACTGAGCTGGTACACGTCTGATGTTAAATCGGGATTCGGCAGAGGGTTCGGTGACGGTGTGGCAGGCCCAGGGTTCATCCCTTCTTCGGACCCAGTCTCTTGTGACCAACGACTCATTTCGGGCCGATTCGTTTCTGTAAAAGTTAATAAAATATTAAATTAGTTTGAAGCATAATCTTTGAATGTTGCCAGTCAGTAATTTTTGTGATGTAAAATCTATTTCAAAATATATTGTTCACATATTTAAATATTTCATTTAAAGTTTACCATCTCTAATATGCGAAGGCCATCTCGGCGCGATAGCCAGAGGGGCTCCTTCTGTGATATTTGGCAAGTAATTTCCTCCTGTGTTGTTTGGACCACGATCTCCTAAAAATAAAATTAAAGATACAAATGCTATCCGGTCTTATTGTAAAAGTATTTATATTATACTAGCGTATTTTTCCCGCGGTTTCATCCGCGTAGTTCCCGTTGGGAATTCGTGGACAAAATGTATGCCTATGTTACGTTGGTGAAATAATTTTTAAAATCGGTTTAGTGGCTTAGGCATGAAAGTATCACAAACAAACAAACAAATTCATATTCGCATTTATAATATTTGTAAGGATGTAGAAGGAATTGTGTAAGTAACATGCAGTCCTTTTCATTCTATCAGGGTAACGTAATAGTGTTTCGGCGCCTCTTGACAACAATTACGTAATATATCTAAATCATGTAACGTAAGACCCAGGATGGGACTATTAGTATGTAGACTAGGCCCCTTTCAAAGCTTGCTGCTTAAACATTTTTATTTATCGCTTGAAATGTCATATCGAGCGACCATTTCTTCTTTATCGACGTGTTGGCGGTGGTTAGTTGGTAAGGCGTCGGCGGTGGGTAGGGGTTGATCATGGTGCGGCGGTGGTACTCACGGTGCGCGGAGGGCGGGTGGCTGGAGCGGCGCGAGGTGGTGTCGTCGTCGTCGGAGGAGTGGCTGGAGGCGAGGTCGAGACTGCGCGCCGATGCCTCGCTCTCGCTGTCCGTGCCCTCGGTACCTTCAGTTGCCACTTCCGTGTCCGCACGGGACTTGCGGCGGCGACGACTTTCGTCTGTTATTAGTAAAAACCATTTGTTCAGTTCAAATATTTTTTGCCTGTAAAGCTTGTTACTTGTTAATCCACTTTGAAGATTTGAAATGTCTATTCGAATTTTTTACCTTCTTTTCTCGTGGTCAATGAAGAATCAAACCCTCTTAAATAGGCCGGCATATCGCTTGCGCTCGTATTGTAGTTAGAAGTAGATGTGCTTGTGTGACGAAGTTGACCATCACTGCGACTAAAAAGATACACAAAATTAACCTTAAGGATATTTTTTGATTTGTAAAAAAGTATTAAAAATCTTTTTTATATAACATTTTAAAAACATTTACTTAAGAGTTACCAATATAAATGTTTCAGTTAGACATAATCCTCAAATGATAAAGCTGCAATTATGTTTTCCAATAAACATGCTTACTATAACCGCTTGCAGACTATGTGTTTTTCTGATTTGTTTTCAATCGCCATACACTTTTTGGAAAACCAAATATATTTTAATAGTAATTATATAACACGAACCTGTAAGGACTGGAACTTGTCTTTGTGGTTGATCTTGAGGTGGTAGATGAAGCTGATATTCCAATGTTGCGCATCTGGCGACCCGGCTCAGTGCTACTGTGGTAGGCTAATGCGGATCTATAACAAGTGTTCACGTTAAACGTATATCAGTAGAGTGGTCCCGTTATATCAGTTGTATTAGATGATATATATTTATATACCTGTTAACTTGCGAAAGATTTTGGGCACTCGTGCTGATTATAACCGACGTATCCGCGAGTGGTACTTTCTTCCCTAGGCATCTTAAAATAGACCTGTTGGGAAATTCGAGTGTAAAAAAAATAATTAACATATAAGCTTATATATTCTTTGAATCTGCCCATATATACGATGGGAGAGCTTCGGTGAGCACGTCTGGTCACCATCCATACTTCAGTTACTCAACAGAAATACTGTGCTTGATCGAATTGTAGTGTGAGCGAGTCTATGTCATTACAGGGCACAATGGGACAAAATCCATGATACCACGGTAGGCGGCGCACGGTCGGTGTAAGGGACAGCACGAAGCATCACGTATGGAGACGGAGAGCAGAGAGAGAGAGAGAGAGAGAAAGAGAGAGAGAGAGAGAGAGAGAGAGAGAGAGAGAGAGAGACCTCTTCAAGTTGTCGCGCACGCGCACGTTGAAGGCGATGTATCCGAGCGCGGCGACGGCGGCGTGCAGCGCCACGGCGCCCGCCAGCAGCGAGCTGAGCGCGTCGCGCCGCGCGCCCGCCTCGCTGCCCAGCACCAGCGCGCTGGCCCACGCGCACACCAGCAGCGGCAGGCACACCACGCTCACCGCCAGCAGCATCCTGAACGAACTGCCTCTGAGTACTCGGCCCACGTATCGGACGGTGTACTACGTTATGATACTCTTTCGAGCAAGGTTTAAGCATCATCAGGGAAATGATAAAGTGTTTTAATATCACGAAAACTTATCTATGACTCTGTCTTATGGCAGCAATGAAAATCCTCGGATTCCTGAATCCTTCATAGCTTTGTTCTGTACGTCTATGGTTACGCATTGCTTAACATCCAGGGGAAACGCCGTATAATTAATTGTATATGACTTACCTCAAATTGCCAAAACCAATAACGTGATCTCGTACGGTAAAGGCGGCCCGTGTGGCACCCGCCAGGAACACGAGTGCAGCGCTCGCATATATCGCGGCCGGGAGCACCACCCACCATACCACTGCTTCGTGGCAGCTCACCCAGCAGCTATGTTCAAATGGATATTACGTTAAAAAAATTCGAAATCTTTTTATCGAATTCACTTCTAAAACAAAAATCCGTTTAACCATTCAATAGGTAAACTAAATAAATCGGAAATTTAGTTTTTTTTATCTGTTACTGCTGCTGGTTTTGTATTTATTAGAAGCTTGTAAGTTATTAAAAAAAAGAAACGATTTTCTAAAGAATTTGCTTATTATTTACATATATTTTTTTAGTTTATATTAATTGCAGTTTAATGAGTAAACATTTTTCCAACAAACACGAATGCTTTGGTAACATACTAAGACGTGATTACACGTGATATCTGGTTCATACTAAATCAAAACAAACTTTAATTTAAGTAGGCTCTACCAAGCACTCTTAAGTCGTCTTTTCACAATTAATTATACGTATTAATTACGGAGGTAGAAGTTCTACAACTTCTACTTCCCTAATTTAAATTATAAAGAGTACAATCAGCAAGAAAATGAGAAATTACTCTTTTATACTATTATTTTATATAATAGTATATGAGATTACTTATATAAAAGTATATATGCATGTATTGTTTAATTTTGTTTATACTGTATAAAAATGAACATATATAATGTTTATATGTATATTCGTTTTAGAATAATATGTGTTGTATGCGGTACTCACAAGAGCGCGTTCCCGTACTGGTGCTGGTGGTGCGCGGCGGCCAGCGCCAGCGCCACGGCGGGCGCGGCGTAGGCGGCCGCCAGCTGCGCCGCCAGCGGGCCGTGGTTGACGTCGCGCAGCTCGCGCACGAGGCGCCGCAGCTGCCACGCGTCGCACGCCGCCCACGCCAGCGCCGACACCCACCAGTAGTGCAGCCCCATGGCCACCACCTTGCACGCGAACTGGGGGTACGAAACATGTTTAGTGATAGTATTGCTGGTTATTGAACTCCGTGTAGGATGGGTTTTTACGTTAATGAGCATTTGACTATAATCACACTTGAGGGAAATTGCTGATGTGGCCTAATATTATTAGAGAGCGCTTGCCTAGAAAAAACCTAATTATTCTTCTTAAAAGTAATACTTTAAACATACATATATAAAAATACTTTAAAAACTTTAGTCAAAGATGACGATGATGGTGATTTTTAAACCATCTATTTAAGTGGTAGGGAAAAACTGAAGAACCACTCTTTATCCCCGCTCCAAAAATGTCGATTCAATTTTTCAAAAGCACACCTCGCTCACCCTGCTTTTCCCTAAAAATGCCTAATAATATTTTATTACATTAATGTTATTAATTTATTACAAACTAAAAATTATAGACACAATGTAGATAGATAAATAATAATTGCGTGGCGGTGTAATGCTTTAGTAGAAATATTGATTACCTCATTTTGTACCAGGGAACTCCTCGCCTTCAATGCTATCAAATACAGCAGCTCGGCCATAAATACGCAAAAGATAAGATGCTTGTGTATGGAGTTGGAGACGGTGGCTGCCCCACCACGCATGAGGCAGAGCGCTACCCACGTCCACACCAGAAGCGGCAGCGAGATGCTGAATCCAGTGTATGACGTCACCGACTCCAAGAGTGACGGCTCCGGAATGAACTGTTGTAGAATACGAACATATACGTTTATAACTTGCAGATATATAGCGCTGAATTATATATTCTATCCGAAATAAACATAAACTGACCTCAATATCCACTTCGTCGACGAGAACAGCGAATGTGGAAAGGTGATTGCAAGTACAATTAATAAGCAGAGGTTCGTCGGAGTACGGCGACCAGTCGTAGTCGATCTCTGTGTGACAACCAACGCGTGACCATTCGCCTGGCCTAAAGAAATTTTACAGTCAGATAAGTCTTGTCTACATAATTTACCTGGATATAAATCGAGGTGTCAATTCAAATAGGTACTTACCCTCGTAATGTTGACCAATGGACGCATTGGGGATTAGTTCGTGAACCGAAAGTCTCCCTATTAATATCAAGCCAAATCTGTAATCGAATCGGCTTCTTCAACCTTACTCCATTCAAACTCTTATATATTAACTTCTTCTTTCCAATATCTTTGGTTAAATTGGCATCTTTATTCGCAGTGTCATTATCCATAATCAAAGCCATGACTTTTGGCCCATCAGAACTTTCTAGTCTTTCCGCGACGTAAGATGAATCGTTTTCTTGGTAATTATCGTTTATATACGGCTTGTCTTGTTTTTTGTAAGCCGGTTGAATAACTACCGGTCCGTGATTGTCTTGATTGGTATTCTCGTCTTCTGTTTGAGGCCAAGAATGTTTTGTTTGTATATCATTTGTTATGTGATTGTTTACTTGGTTTTGATGTGTGTGTCCTTTGTTAGTGTACATTATACCTTAAAATATTAAGTTCATTTAGTTTAAGAAGTCAAAAAATGCCAAACCACGCTCTTTTTGGGCTTTTTTAAAATATATACCAACCATCGATATCTTCAATGTTATTTTCCGCATTATCCTCGCTCTCTTTCGTCTCCCTGGACCAAACGTATTCGGGAACGAACAACGCCACTTGAAGTATAGGCGAGCCCACTGTTATGTTAACTCCCCAACGCCTGCTGACCGACTCGTCCATATGCAATGGCATTAATTGTGATGTGTTGCGTGAATATTGCAAGTAGGAGAAAACAGCGCGAGACTCATAGTTGGTTTCTAGGTTATCTGTAGAATATTTAATAAAATAAAAATCTTCTTTTTCTTTAGTGTTTTTCCTTAAATCGATTTTGATGATTTTTTTTTTATTTGAAAGCTGGTGCTTCCTATTTGGTCCCATTTTTATTTTTTTTTATTTAGCATGTAGTTGGAATGTGAAATGAAACTTTCACATTCTCACTACATCTTGCTGGTTTTTTAGGTAAGCTTACGTAAGCCTAATATTTGGCAAGTTTTCACTCCCCTTTAAGATTCGTTTGCTAAATTGTAGATTTGCCATTAGTGGTAATTAAATATGGGTTACGTTGCTCAACCTTTACACATGCTATAAAACTCACCTTGCGTATTACTGATTCCAATTAAATCCAACGGTAGAAGAACTCTCGAATACTTGTCAAACTTGTTTTTACTTTTGACAAAATTGTTGTACTTCGGGAAAGACACGCTGGGACTCGATGGTTTTTTGTTCTTTACTTTAATACCGTAATAACCTGGTGTTTGTATGGGCGAGTGTATGAAAGATGAAGTATCTGGTAGGACTACTCGCTCAGTTGTGTATGAATCGCCATACCGGTTTAACGTTGTGGGTTCAAATCCATAAATAGATTCAGCCGTTACAATATCCACTCCGATCGCTTTAAACAATAACCATCATTAAATACAGATAAAATTTAAAAAATAACCTAAAATTTTTCGAGAAATCTCCAATAATATTTTACCTAGGTCTGACGTAACAATTTCAAAAGGGCTGGTGTAAGTATCGTGCTGGCTCTCAGCGAGCACGGCTATGTACTTGTCGAACTGCTGTAATAAGTGTTCGACGCCACGCCCGGTCAGTTCTCTGATGCGACGCCATTCTTTGTCATATCCATTATTCAAAATCGTATTAGAGGACTTAACTATGTTCTGAAAGAAAATCATAGTTTAGTTAAATAGCTTATGATGTATAATTTCAATCAACTAATACATTTTAATCGCTCACTCGAACATAATCCTTATCTTGACTGTGCGTAAGATTCAAACCCGCTTGGCGCAGCTCGTACTGTATCAGTTCCAACAATATACCTTCAGCTACCAGCACGTCAGCTCCATATAACCTTGGAGTATTATCACAAGCTGTTGCAAGATCTTCCGCTAATCGAACACCGACGAATGTGTTTACTTGCAATTCGCCTGTTTCTATTTTGTGCAGCTGAATAAGAGACAACAAGAAAATATCGCAGTTATTAATAAGCTTTCGGTTATGCACTTCATGTTCACGTTTGTGTTTCAGTAACATAACTTATTGTTTTTTAGTTTAACTGACCTGTTTTCTTAATTGATAAAAAGTAGAAGTTGTGCAATTAAACATGTCTGGTTCGTGCCATGGAATAACTTGCTTCTCGTCGCACATGCGTGTCGCTTTACCACTTGACCCTGCAATATATATATTTATAGAAACTAGCGTACAAGAATATACTTCTTTGGGGGGCAAACCCCCATTGAAAAGGGAGGATCCTCCGACCAGACGGGTGTTGTGTCTGGTGGGCTACTGCCCCCTGGTTGTTGTCGGGTTCTTGTATTTATGTTCAATCGCTCTGATAACTTTAATATCGCGATGTAGGATACGTCTGGTCATAGTTCGTATGTGGCGAAATAGATGTCGCTACACTTCTTTAGCCAAGACGGCTTCCAATCTTAAAGCTGCATTCTCTATTTCCTCACTTTCAGAATACGATGACGGCAATTAGATAAGAGAGAGATCAGGTTCACGACCAACATGCTGACTTGCTCATCGAGACAACGTGTGTCTTGGGGTTTCTATTAAGCCCGGGACATAAGGTCAATATGACATGATCCTCAGGACAAAAATAAACCAAAACATTAATGGAAAATCATAATTACCCGGCGGACAGTCGGTAATCGCCTCAATATTAAACTTGGTCTGTGGCCACCAAACTCCACCCGCGAAAGACCTCGGACATCCATCGTATACGACTGAAAATGAACGTTTTTTATAATACATTATTATTATTATAAACTTATTTTATTGTTTACTGCTCAGTTCGATTCGGTTTTGGATATCTTCTAAAACCCTAGGACGTTATATCGGCTACTGCTTCGTCAAATTAAGAAGTAGTGACTGTTACTTTAAGCGATCCAAACGATTTTATCCAATCGTTCGAGTCGGAACAACCATTGTAATTTGCAATATAAGCGTGATCAGGTTCCCAACCTTTACAGCCGGCGCTGGGCGTGACCTCGGCGTAGACGTTGGCGCACGCGTCGCAGGCGCGGCCGATGACCCCGCGGCGGCAGTGGCACTGCCCCGAGCGCGCGCACGAGCCGTTGAGCGAGCCCGCCGCGTAGCACGCGCACGCCGTGCACTGCGCAGACCCCGCCGCCTGGTAGTGGTTCTCCTGCGCCCAACCAAACATCTATCAGACTTCTTCATCGTCGAAAATTAATTCATTTTTTAATGTCGTTCAAAAATGAAACTTTTCATAAGTGAGTTAATTCTTTAGAATGATTTAAACGTGTAATAATCATCTGTCGAAAAATAAGATATAAAAATTTAAAAAATATATTGCAAAAAAGTTGATGTCCAGCGACGTGTATACCTTGCACCGACACTTTCCGGTATGCGCGTCGCAGTGCGGGTGCAGGCCGCTCGCCGCGCAGTCGCACGGGCCGCACGCGCCGCGCCGCGACCCCCACCACCCCCCCGGACACTCCTGGTGCGACTCTGCGGTGCAGCCCGACCCTGTGGGGAGACTCGTCATTCACATATCGTCATATTGGTGATCGGCTTATTGTGATTGTCAACTTGAGACAATTAAGTCGTCATCGAATTAGCCAATTGTTAAAATTTCTCACCTGTCATTATATACCCGTCGTCGCAAGTGCAATGGTATCCTTTGTCGGTGTCGTCGGGCACGCATTGCGCGTGTTCGCCACAAGGGTTGAGATCGCAGGCGGCTACGCACTGCGGGCCTATACGACCCTTGTCACAAATGCACTCCGTAGTGTCCCATGTCGATACGCATTTACTCTAAAAATAATATTTAGTTCATGAATAAACGAGCCTTTAGGAATTTATATTATCTATTGAAAATAACAAGGAACTTGAATAATTCGACCAAACACAGTGAGAATTATTCAACAAAATGGATATTGGTGTTTTATACAATAACTTACGTAAGGTGGACAAATAGACAGCATACAGTCAGCACGTGATTGACAACCGTCTCTTACGTTCTCTCTGACCGTGGGCCGATTTAATAAAGACTGCGCTGTTCCCACGCGTACATCCTACAATGGAACAAAAATCAATAAATAAACGACTAACACTGGGATAAATACTCCGTAACAAATTTTAAATAGAGAACCATAAATAAATAAACTCTGATGTTTATTAATAGTGCATTATACCTGAATACATCCTTCGAAGTATCCCACATCCGACGCAAGTAGACCAGCCGTAGTATCGGGTCCACCGATTAAAATTTTTCCAATATATTGTCCTTGTATTTTATTGGCCAACATCGGTAGTAAGGCGTTACGGAGGCCGTAGTCAATGCTTACTGATATGTCCGTCCCCAACCATTTGATTTCTATTCGATGCCACGAACCATCGGCAAGAGTTGTCGATGGTAAGAACATCGTTTCACCATTATATGAATAGTGTAGAAGGCCAGATTTCAGCTGCAAGTAACAATAATAATAATATATAAAAGTAACAATTTTTAAATGTAAAAAAGTGGTAGAATTTTGCAATTTATTTTTTACTTATAATTTATGAATAGTATGTCAAGATTCTTATACAACATTGTATTTAATATAACATGCTAATTTGATACATAATCTAAGACAATAATAGACTTCCAATTTAGCCTAATTAATAGACAGATATGGTTCAACTAATTTAACTTTAACGTTATAATACAATTTGTGGACTTACAGTGGATTGAGATTTTAAATCTCAAGTAGAACTTTTTTCATTACGCGATTTGGCTGTTTCTCGAATTAAATAAGTAATTTATGTAAAATTCAGAATAAATTTTAAAGTGTTTCTTGGATTTCAATAAGAAATTTATTCCAATTTGGTATGAAAGCGATTTTCGTATGAGAAGGCTTTTTACATCATATTAAGGTCTGGTGTTTACCGAGTGATAAATGTGATTAATTTAAAAATACAGTGTTGTTATATGCATTACGCTCGTAGTTCGTACTCTACATCGTTATCGTGAATGTAATTAGAATCGCGTAGGTGTACTAACCGAGACGAGCACGGAGCTGTTCTGGCCGACCTGCACGGACATGAGGAAGGCGTCGAGCTGGCGCGTGCGCACCGACAGCGCGTTGAGCCACGGCAGCTGGATGGGGCGCAGCAGCGGGTTGAACGACAGCGAGCCGTCGCCGCTGAAGCGCCACGGCGGGGACGTCGCTGTGCACACAACACACGCTTTGTATCGCCGTCACCGGTTGGAAGGGCGAGTGAGACGCAATTATAGGTTAACATCTTTATTATCACGATAGATGTTAAGCTTTGCAGTACCACTGTCTGTGGCTGTAGATGAAGACATAAACAATTGTGGAACAAATGCGTGACCTGATTACAGGTCACCTATGTACTTTTCGATTTTTTGTCAATAGTATATTGGTACATAATATTACATACCCCTACTGATTTAAAATGATTACTATGCGAGCGAATAGTACTCACAATGTAGTCCCGGCTACATAGCATAGAACTCACATTCGGCGCAATCCTTCCCCGTGTAGCCCTCGTTACAGCGGCACAGGAAGGTGTCCCACAGGTCGAGGCACTCTCCGTCGTTGTAGCACGGCGCGCTGCTGCACTGCGAGCGCTTCTCCGGGCAGCCCGCTAGCGTCCCGTTGTCGGCCACGTAGCTACGGAGTCACGACTTATTAGTTAAACAACAAGCGCTAAACACGTTTATAAGTAAAGTAGTGTTTAATTACGGCGAAACGAACGAACGGAGTGTAACCGGAATATTTAATACTAATGTATTGAAGTGAAAACTTCTGTAGCATCGTTGTGATTTGAAACGAAAAAGCGATAGTAAAAAGAGACAGACACATAAATTCATAAGATTTAACATGGGAGAAAATGTGATAGGAAGCATTATACAGTTGAAGCCAATATTTTTGAAGGTTTCACATTTACCACGTGTGAATTGCACACGTTTTTTTATGTATATTTTACTGAGCGAATCTTTTATATATATGCATTTCTGTAAATTATTTCTTAACGAATTGATAAGAAATATATTACTTATGTAAATTATTATTTGAAAAAAAAAAACAATGCAAAACTGTTTATAAGGAGGTGTAATAAGCGATTTGAATTTACCCAAAATGGATCGAACTTCATATCTTATGCAGGCTACGGTGTTAGTGGCTAAATTAGGCATATGTTATTGTTTGCACGTTAAATACCTGTTCAAATCAACGAATTTGTAGTCGATGTACAAATCAGATATACATCCAACGAAATCTTTATTCTTCACTTGGAAACTGCTGGGTATGTTCGGCAACCCCCCAATCTGTAGCGGCCCGGTGAGATCCAGGAATCTATTTAAAAATAACGATCTATCTATACATATAATAAAATAATGTTTTAAAACTTATACATTTTTATACAGAAAGTTGACAAAGTCAATTATAAAAGCTAGATTATTAATTTTTCGAATACTAATATGCTCGTGTTTAATAATTGCTATTTTTTATTACCTATGGCAAGTTTCCGTTGGGATGTCACAGCGTGGGGGCAATACTTTTCTAGTGAAGTTTGCGCATGCGTACTTCACACCAAAATCTGCGCCACCCGCTAGTGATAGCATTTTGTCACAATCGTCCAAGATCATTGTTGCAGTCTGAGAACAAATTGATATTCTATTACATTAGAATAGTGTTATGGCATAATATTTTAAAGACTTTATTCTTTTAAAACAAGACGAAACTCTTAAAGTAATTGTTACCCGGTTAAAGTATTCGACTTCGACCGTATGCCACATGCCGTCAGCGACGTCGCCCTCCACCGTCACTTCCGTCTTCGTCCCTCCCAGCGCGAAAGTGAACCTCAGGCCCGGCCCGCCGCTCCGGCCGGCGTTGGAACTGATGACCTCGAGTGCTATGAAGTCGTGGCGCTCGTTGTAGCGACCGTTGTAAATGAGTAAGCCGGATGTCGTTTGAGTTGCGAATCTGTATTAAAGAAATATATATTATGTTGTGGTGTAAAATAAACACATTTTATAAAAAAAAACTCGAATTGGATTTTATTCAGCGTGAAATTTCCATGATGAAAAACAATACGAGGATAAGTTTTCATTTCGGAGTATGTAAATGTTTTTGGAGAAGCTTTAAATATAGTGGTACTGTCTAAAATTGTCTTATTATAAAAAAAAAAACAAACTTAAAAACCAACATTAATCACTTACTTCAGTTTCAAGTTGAACCGATGGCGTTTCTTGATACCGGGGAATGTCAAAAACGATGTAGCCGGGAAACTTCTAGCCTTCAGTTCGCACATGGCGGTGGTGTACGCGGTATCGATAGAACAACCCTGGCAGAGGATCCCGCCCTCTCTTCTCGCGACACATTGCGACCCGCTGCGACATATGCTGCCGTCGCCGTTCATGTCACATGTCGCCTTCGTAAGGACGGTCTCACAGTTCACACCTAGTCATAAACCCATATAAAATTATTACAATAATTAACAATTGAAATTGAAAACCGAATGCTACGACCGAATGTATCAAATTCCTTGTGCCGGAATAGATTTAAAAAAAAGTAAAAGCGCATTATCGCCCGCAAGACTTGGCGCGAAGTTTGGGTGCTTCGAACATACAATGACGTTGCCAAGGGATATTTGCCGCTTTTGTAAGTATTTAAAGTAACAAATGAACACTTTCCACAGTATTATTTAATTGAAATGTATATGGAAATTAATTCGTGTTTCATGTGTTAAATGTGTTATTAATGGACGCTGGATATGGAAGTGTAGTTTTTTAGCATCGCTTGAAAATTTTCTAACTATGCCTAGGAAAAGCGAGTGTTATTTTAACCAATACTTTATTATAAACTTTTTTATAGTAAATATATTAATATATGCATTTATTATTATGAAGTCATGCTCCGCAATGTTGCGTACCGGTGTATCCGGCGGCGCACACGCAGCTGTAGCCGCCCTCGGCGCGCACGCACGAGCCGTTGTTGCGGCACGGCGACGAGTAGCACAGGTCCACCTCCGTGTCGCACATGTAGTGCTCGCGGGACCCTGCGCGCACACGCACACTACACACGCGCTCAACGTGCCGGGTGAATACGGGTCCAAACCCGAAATACTATTACTGTATTTCTTTGATAAATGGGCATCTTTTTTCATTTGCATAAATGTTGGGAAACATTTTAAGAGGAATGGAAATTAAAAAATAATAGTATATTAGTACTCTGTTGTGTACGTAGATGGCCCAGTGGTAAGAACGCGTGAATCTTAACCGATGAACGTGGGTTCAAACCCGGGCAAGCACCACTGAATTTTCATGTGCTTAATTTGTGTTTATAATTCATCTCGTGCTTGATGGTGAAGGAAAACATCGTGAGGAAACCTGCATGTGTTAAATTTCACTAAAATTCTGCCACATGGGAATTCCACCAATCCGCATCGGAGCAGCGTGATGGAATAAGCTCCAAACCTTCTCCTCAAAAGATGAGAAGAGGCCTTAGCCCAGCAGTGGGACATACAGGCTGTTACTTTACTTTTACTCTGTTGTGAACATCAAAGTCACAAATGTGTTTCATCAATTGTTAATACTTAATTAAACATATCGGTCCACAGTATTGTACATACAATATTCTGTATAATTTATTAAACAAAACACAGTAATGTTGTCACAAGTAAATGAGCTCGTTGTTTAAGACAGAGTAAACTATGTTGGTTTTATTATATCGAACAAAATCGCTTTACTCGCTATAAACATTTTGTCCTGCAGAGAAAGAGATAGCAATATTTTTAGTCCTGTGAAGTAGTATAGTAGATTCGTAGTAGTATATTACCCGTAAATCCCTGCGGGCACTGGCAAGTAAACGTAGTGACGGGGTAGATGGGACGGAAAAGCACTGAATCGCTGTGAATGAAACCGGACGCATTCCCGAACTTCAGCACCGTGAGGCACTCCTCGTAGTTCAGGCACGGTTCGTGGACACATATGTTGTCGTCAAAGGGGAGAACCTAAAGACACAAAACCTATAGTTAACAATACAAGCCCAAACATTAGATATATGTATTATAACACTATTTTTGTAAAGTATTTTGTTTTTTATTTACAATAGCAAAATTGTAATATAATTTACTGTACTGCATTGAATTATAGTATATTCTAATTTTAATCTTTAAAAAAATATACAAATAGAAGATATCGTTTTATACACTTTTTCACTGACCTGTACAGTAGCTAGACGCGCTAGTGTCGCGCGATGCAAGTACACTCGCTCGCGCAAGTGCGTAGGCGAGTAATACGTGGACGAATCGCCTCCAATGCCGACCTCCGCGTCGGGTCGACGCGCTGAGAACGATACGTTCAAGATGTTGCCAGTTACGTCGGTGTCATCCTAGAGGACATAACTCAATATATATTTGTTATCATGAAAATTATTTAATTAAAACTCACGTTCTCTTATGAATCAATATTACTTAATTGGTGCAACAGCAACAGTTTTGTCTACATTTAAAGTCGAAAAATTACATAGATTTATAAATCAATAGACATGGCACCCAAAAACGCACCTTGGGTGTTTCTAATATAAACTTATTGGTTAAATACAGTCATTTCTGTCTTTATTTTATATACACACCTGAACACTAAATATATAAATGTTTTCCTTCGGACAGGGTATGATGGCTGATAGACCATCTATGAAGAAGCCGAGTAACGGCGATAAAAACTGTTCGGCAGTCATATCGTTCAACCGAACCGTTATCGAATTGAAAAGCATCTCCTCTGTTATCAGCCTCACTAGTAGCTGCATTACCGCTTTTACTTCATTTACTCCATCTAAAATGTTAAATTGTTTTACATACATATAAGGATACATAACCTCTTCATATGGTTTTCTATTTTTAAAAAAGATCACATTTTTTATATAATTGATTTCAGAAACGGTTACATAATTATATAAATATTCTTATAAATCAATTTATTTCTTAAAGAATCAATATATTTTATTCATTGAGGATTTCATTCCAAAGCCCCTGAAACTCAATTCTGTGTCGCGGTAACACATCTGGCTCAACATTTTGTTTTACAGGTTAAAAAAAACATCATAAAATGAAAAATTAGGGTGTATTTGAGGAAATAATATTAAGTCATGGTGAGTTTTTAAATGAAGTCCCTCCTCACCTGTGACCGAAATTTCCATAGTAGCTAGTTTGGGAACGTTTGTGTTCAATTGAGGTGATAACGTCATAGATCCTGTTGTCTCGTTGAGAAGTACCAAATTTGCATTGTTGCCGGATAAAATACGATATTGGAGCTGAAAAAAAATAAAGGTAAATTTTAACATATTCAAGTATCCTTACTAATATTATAAATGCAAGTGAGTTTGTTTGTCACGCTTTCACGTCTTAACTACTCACTCAATCGGTCATTATGAAGGTTTTCATTCACGTTGGGTTCAGATAAACTATTTTAATGAAGTAGACTTTTACATTTATTTTATTATGAATATTACTTTAAAAGATTATATCAAATCAGAATACTGATGCTAAATGGTGTCCTTGTCTTAGGCGCATAAAGAAGTTCTACATCCGTAATACCAGCAGCGAAGAATTCTGAGTTCAGAAAGTTTTATGTTTTGTGTCTGTCATTCAAATCAAATTCTATTCAAATCATACCGCAATATAGTGTGTTTACGTTTCGCGATAGAATAATGAGTTTGGTACCCGTCCAGTGTATACAAATGAAATGAAATAATATTATTAATTATAATTATAGAGCTTCATTGTACCTTGTCAGTAACATCCGCGTCATACGCCGGAACTCTACCAAACGGGCCGACGGGAAAACAGTCCTTATAATTATTGAATATAATCTGAAAATCCTTCATCATAGGAGCGTTGTCATTCATATCAGTTACTAGGATTTCGACTCTGACGTCATTCCAGAGCGGAGGACTCGCAGCTCGGATTACTAGCTCGTACTTCTTCCGAGGACTTTCGTAGTCTAGATCTACCATCGTGACCAGATCTGCTTTGTCTGAACCTTGGCGAGTTTCTAACGAAAAGCTATTCGAGTCATCCCCACCTAAAATTAAGCATTTAAAATTACATAAAAATCATTTCCAGAAATCATTTCTTCATCATGTTTTCTACCTAAGGTAGAAAATGTATTCTGTCAAAGGTACCCCTCAAATATTTGAAATAAAACAAACCTTTGATAGAATAATGTACAACTGCATTAGAACCCTCGTCTGGATCGTGAGCGTGTATCGCCCCAATCGTTGTACCGATAGGGCTGTTCTCGGGCACGTAGAAAGATAGGCAGTCGCTCTCGAAATGCGGTGGCGAATCGTTGATGTCTTCAACTTTTATGTGGATAATTACCTGTTAAAATAAATATGGATGTAAATACGAAGCCTGATCCAAATTAATGATATACAGAGCCAATATAAAGTTATTCAAACTAATACTCGGTGGTGGGGCTGTGTAAAGCTCTACCACCAAGTAAAAGTAGTAGTAGTTTTTACATAACTAAGCAAATATATTTAAATAAGTGAAGGAAGTTATTTTTTGACGTGACAACGTCTTATAAATTGGTTTGCCGGGTGACACTTCAAGAAACTGCGTTACGCTCCGCTCACGTTATGCGCTCACAATGAGAGCGAGTGAGAGGCACGCGTCCCTTCCACTCGGGCATGGTTAGCCCGCCTAAGAGCGAGAGAGACAGACATAAAAAGTGAAATTCAGTGCGAGATTCTTTGTATAAATTAATGTTTTAAATATAATTCTTTGTATAAATAAATGTTTTAAATATAATTCTTTGTATAAATAAATGTTTTAAATTGTTACTATTATTTCATCCTTCTTCCTACTATACGAATGAATATTCACATTAAAATTATTTTACCACTCAAAGTCGTTGTCACGTAAAACTTTCGCCCGTATACCGACTTTACAGGCAACCAATTTTTTTTTACTTGAGGAACAAAAATATACTTACAGTGGAGCTTTGGGGAGGAGTTCCGCCGTCTATCGCTAAAGCCTTGAGATCGTATATTGCTACCGATTCTCTGTCTAACGCCTTATTCGTTCTTAAAACTCCAGACGCTGGGTCAATAACAAACGATCCTTCTTCTCTATCCCTGGACTCTAGTTCGTAATGTACTCGCCCATTGAGTCCTACATCAGCGTCTGTCGCACTGACTTGGGTTACAGATGTACCTTAAAAAGTAAAATATTATTTACAGTATTTTAGCTAATTTAAATATATTTATATATGATAATGTATAAATAATATTACATGAACCCACTCCACAATCAAATAGCACCATTATAGACTAAGCATCAAAATGTTAATTAATATTTTATATACCAAAACTTCTAATAAATATATTGAATACACAGTGAAAGAAAAAACTATTGTATCTCTTAACAACAGGCGTACATACAGACATACAAAGAAAACAGAGGATCATTCTTTTCGGAAGTTGGTTATAAAGTCCAGTATAGACTCACCAACTAAAGCATCTTCCATAATACTCGCAGTGTAGAGTTGCTGTTTGAACACCGGCTCGTTGTCGTTGACGTCAACCACGGAGATCTCCACGTCCGTCGTGTCTGAGAGAGACGGCACTCCTCCGTCGCGAGCCGTCACAGTCAGCAGGTAGCCTGGGAATACACATACACTTTATTAATTTGTGCTTAAATTTCTTATTACATTGGTATCATAATTAGTCTTTGTTTAAACATCTATTTCAATAACATTTACATAACAAGGTTAGTAAAAACCAAGTTAGAATAGATTAATTTTCAAATATTTTAATATAAAACTCCTTGGGTATTCACAATTACTTTTATAAAAGTATTGCATAATGCAGAATAGTATAATATTGATTGTATGACAGGTGTAAGCTTGTATTTTTGAAATTTCAAATTAAATATCTTAATTTAAATTATTTAAAGTTTTCGTATGAAGTTAATCTATTAATTTTATCTTATTTTCGGTAATGTAAGCACTATAAACCTTACCACTCATAGTCTCTCGATCAAGTAGTTTATTGGTGGTGATGGCGCCGGTTTGCGGATTAATGAGAAATTCCTGTTCATGATGCGCGACAGCTTCGTTTGATATTTCTGAACTGAGGGTATATGTTATCTGTGCGTTAACTCCTACGTCACTGTCAGTGGCAGAAACCACCAAAACCGTCGTGCCTACTGGCGCGTCTTCGAAGACCTGTGAAAGTGTAAATTATTGAAAAAAATAAGTAAATAACATAAAATATTTAAACTTTATTGAAATAATTTGAAATTGTATATTGCTCTATATATTTTCGTCCCATTTTAACTTATTTTATGATAGAGCCATTGCCAAAAATGAAAACGTTTTGTAATGATCGAGGTTATTTTGATCGTAAATTTGGCAACAGTGACTTAGCGAAGTTGTAGTCGTTTAATGTCCGATCAAATAAATTAATTTATTTATAAAAATATGTTTTGTTAAAAGGAAACATTAAAAATAAATCTTACTGAAGCAGTATAGGGTGCATTTTCAAAAACTGGCGCATAGTTGTTCGCGTCCGTAATGTTGATATGGACCATGGCAGTATCAGATCTCCCTCCAGAATCCGTGGCGGTGACTGTGAGAACATATCGTCTTTCCTGCTTAAAGTCTAACGGCTGAGCGACGGTAATGAGACCGCGACCGTTTTGTGACGTGATCGAGAAACGGCCTCGTGTATTACCACCGGTGATTTCGTAGTGTAATCTGGAAAGAAATTCAACATCAATTATGATTCATAATAACATCTTTAAAATTAGTTTATACTAAAATTTATTGCAAGCCACCTCCGTCGCTGATATAGACCATAATTTAACTTATATATGTCTAACCAGGTTATTCTAGGTAGTCAGAAAATAATGAAGTAAAGAAACCGTCAGTCATGTAGATTATGAAAAACCATACCTATTATCCTCATCAGCATCAGTAGCAGTGACAGTAACAACAGGAGTTCCTGGTGGTTCGTCCTCAGCTAATTCTACTTCATATTGTGGTGGGGAGAACACCGGATCGTTGTCGTTCACGTCTTGTATCACCACCACTACAGAGGCCGTCGCTGACCGAGGCGGTGAACCGCTATCCGTTGCCGTCACCTATAAATATAGCAAATTTAAATAAAGTTATATTTTTTTGTTATATTAGTTTGCACAAATTTATGTACCTCACTACTGCACACCAACAATATAGTAACTGTTTAAGTAAACTACATTTTAAATACTGAGCGTTTCTTGATGGTGAATCGATGTGAGTAGTCTTAATATTTAAGTATTTTTGAGTCACCTAAAAGGGTTCAAGATAATAATCACATTGAAACTCGTAACAAATTCTTTTCTATCTTTTTGATTAATGGCTTCCATTGGTGCTAGTATGATTCATCTGTATTTCAATTCATGTAAACGACTAGATAGTTTTCGATGATTACATTAATCATCTATTTAATCAAATGAAATCAATCGATCAATCAATCAAGATATCAAATCTGAAAAGTGGTAAATTATGAAAATGTAAATAACACTTACCTGAAGTTGGTATTTTGATTGGATTTCCCTGTCCAACTGCGTCGAAGTATACACCCAACCGGACCGAGGATCGATCGTGATTGGCAAATCGTTATTGCCATTATACTCCTTGTCCGTCAGGGTGTATGTTAGTTCTGCATTTACGCCTTCGTCTGCGTCGTATGCTTGCACCTATACATTAAATTTTATTAAAACGTTTACGACAGGCTCTTAATATCCAATAACGAAATTGAACTATAACCTATAATCATTACTAAACTGCATATATATTTAATTTAATTTATTTTCATTAAACCTTCCTATAAGTACCAATAAAATAATTCATTATTATTTATTGCAATTAAAATTTATTGTTCTCTAGTAATTTTAAATGTTTAAAAGTCAAATAACAAATCTGAGATATTTGTAAGACTGATTGACGGATAGATGATAAAAATTAACTGAAAAAAACTTTTAATTTACTTTAGTAATTGTACTCGGGGTGAAAGTTTCTTTTGTATTGTTTTATATGTATTTCATTCATTTTTGTTCTACCTATCAATACTGACAGCAAATTTTAGAAAAGAGTCGGTTATTTTCTAACAGTGAAACATTTTCTATCTATTTATTTAGTCTACGACACTTACCCTGACAATACTATATCCAACCGGCACACTCTCGCTTACAGACTCTTGGAACAGTGATGTGTAGAAACGTGGTGCATTGTCATTAACGTCTTTGACGTTCACAAGCAACTGTGTTGTATTCGAGCGGGATGGACTACCACCGTCTTAAACAAAAGATTTATATTATATTTCTAGACATAAATAAACTAACTAAAATGTAAGTTATCAGATACAAAACTGACTTGGGAAAGGAGTCAATTATTTAATTTAGGTAAGTATAAACTATTATTATATTTTACCTTGGGCTCTGATGACCAATCGGTAGCTGCGTACTTGCTCATAGTCGAGCGATTTGACCAATGACACGTCTCCGCTGAGGCTGTCAATGGAGAACTGCATTTGTGTGTTTCCACCGATGATCGCGTAACGAATAGCCGCGTTTGAACCCACATCTGCATCTGTCGCTCTGGATACGAAGAAATTCATATTATGATTATGTAATTCATTTAAGTATTTTAATTTAAATTAAATTTTATGAACTTTTATAAATTTAAGAACAACAATTTGTAAACTGAAAACCTTGAAAAATGAAAGTAATTCCTACATAATAGGTAGTTTTTATATAATTTTTAAAAAATGAAATCATCTTTAAAAAATTATGACGTGATAACTAGGCCTGTTTTTTTCATAAGTGAGCATTAAAAATTATTAAGGTTTGCACCATGTTATTAGTAGGTACGTAAGGCTATAGAAAAATCTAAAAATACACACCACTGAAAATAAATTAGAAATAAGATTAACAATCTTTATTTGAATGTTAATTTAGCCTGTGATTGGTATACACTCTGTAACACAATTTTATGTAATCGATAAGAAAATGCTTCCTAATAAATAAATAAATATGACAAGAAATTGTGAGTGGATCACATAATATTTCTCCCGAAAATTCAGTGAGACATCGTGTCCCGATTTATAGAAATTGCACGCCATATTTCTATTAACAGAATTGGACAGCTATCACGCCACAACGAGCAAATACACGGCCGTCGTAACTTGAAAATGTCTGTCTCAGAAGTCAATACTACAAAAATAGATACTCCTTCATTTGATAAAAAGAAATATTGTTATATACATATTTATATATGTTGTATATATCTTTAAATTTTCATTACTGAATGCGTATAATGCAAAATCTATTGTTTGCCATGAATTTCAGCTGTATATTTCATGTTAAATATATCGGAAAATGCAATATCCATAAACAACGATTTATTCCAGACTTATAAATTTCTAGACTCAGACGTTCGGTGTTCTAATGTTTAAAGGAAGCAAGGAAATGGAGCAACTTGTCTTTTATTTTACGATGCAGAGATTTTATATTATGAATGCGAGTATTGGGTATTCATTTTGTTGTAAACTTTTATTTAGTAATATTGAAAGAATTCCTTTAAGGTTGTATGGTAAGGTCAGGTTAGGTTATACATATAGAGATACTTAAATACAATAAATCAATAGAAATAAGCTTAATGAAGATGTTAAAACGATTTATTTATATTGTTTTGTTTTGAGTGATGATATCAATATTAAATAAAAGGTAAAATATTTAAAGCAATTAGAATCGTTTTTAGGGACACAAAAACGGAACTAACTTTCCAGTATTCATTCTTATGTATGTAATGCTAAATGCAACGAAATAATACATTATGACCTTTGTGCATTTAACTACACTGCCTCACTCACCACTCCAACTGGAATAAACACACCTAACGAAAAGTATTAGAAGAATTTGTCAATATTAATAAACTTTATTCAGCTTTTCAACTTTATTACAAATATTTAGGATCTGCGATATTTTCAAAATCGTAGCACAACTTCTCTGGAAGAAAGGTACTCACTTAATTCTGGCAATGACAGGGTTGTCAGCGACACTAATATCTTCGTCGACGTTCACAGTGTACGTCTTCTCGCTAAACTGAGGGTAGTTGTCGTTATCATCGAGAATGTTGACGAGGATTGTAGCACTAGGAAAAAAAATTTTTAACCAAATTCAGATTTCTATTACATGTATAATATATCATTTTATGTGCAATATTAGAATAAATCTCCATACATATGTATATTGTATATCGACATCTGCCTATTATAGACCGCAAAATCGTTCTGATCATACATCACAAATGAGTGATTGAGAGCCGTTTTATGAATCAAGTGAAACCATAATGGCATGTTGGTTTTAGTTTAATGTAGATTCGAAAATAAATCATTAACATTTTGTTTTAATTACATAAGTATTATATTAATAAGTAATAAATAAATAAAATAATTTTGACAGTTAATATTTTGTGATAATACCAAAAGAAAGAATTTTTTAAAGCTTGTTAGATAACTTACCTGCTAGATAATCTATCGGAGAGCGGGCTGGCTTGATCTGTAGCCTTGACGATCACGGTGTACCGAGATACCTTCTCCCTGTCCAGGGAAGCTCGGGTCAGTAACGCACCGCTTCTGCCGTCAACTCTAAAAACATCTTGTGCGTCCACGTGTTCCGTGCTATCAATCGAATCGTTAATATCTTCTTGCTTCAGGCTATCCGCTCTTACTGAATCGATTGAATATTCCACCTAAGGTTTTGTTGAAAATGAATTGTATAAGTTGTCGATTTCGTATTCAAAATTCATAAAAATAATTAGAAAGGAATATCGTTTTTGATAAAGTGTCTGGTGATTAAAAATTGCAAAAAATATAAAACCAAAGATCACAAATTAACAAATATAATTCCACAAATTGATGATTAATTGATTGACTAATTGTATCGAACAAGAAGACACCACCAATTTAATGTTATAAAAGCCATAAATAGTGCAAAAATTTATCACTTATTTGTAAAATTGACTCAAATAAACCCGAACAATTCTTAAAACAGGCATGGAACCATCATTATATTTGCTCTTTGTATAAAATGTAGGACGTAATTATTTATGCTTAAAAGCGATGTAGGTCAATGAACTTAAAATAATCTCAGAAAATTATACGTTATTCATTGCCCACATTAATAACGTCATGAATATCAATGCGGTCGCTTGAAACGATCTATTATTCCGAGCTTATGATAATTGTTTCGCGATAACAAGGTAACATTGCTTGTCAAACTTGTTTTAATTATGGAGACAGCATACAGGAATAATAACCATGTACTGGAAGTAATTTTGGCTTCAATTAATATAATGATTAAAGATTTAAAACCAGAGGGAATTAGTATATTAGAAAGATATTTTAGGACAATTTTTAGTATAATTTTAAAAATATGCCCCAGATGAGCTTAATTGTATAAGCATAATAAAAATGCATTAATAAAGAGATTAGTACAAAATTCACAAGCAACAAAAATCGGCTTACCAGAATTTAGGTATTTTTAAAGAGAACTTCTACGGGCGCGTCGACCGTAAAATTTCAAGATCGAATTAGAGTGCCAAGTTGAAAAATGAAACGTTTAGAGCAAAAGGGAGTTTCAATTCGCTCACGTGTACTGAGTTCCGCGAGCTTTTTAGTTTTAATTGCGAAATTGTCAATAGAAAGTTAGTATAATTTAATTTAAATGAAGTTTATTTATTATGAAAAAGTTTATATATTTTTAGTGTGATGCTTGTTTTTAGTGATTTGATTATACTAGGCCACCAGCCGAGCCTTTATGATTCGTGTCGTTTGTAGTGTATATAAATGTAACATGTACCCCTAGTATCTGTAGGGGTGGGGGGATTTTATTTCGATTTTATATTGTACCTCAGCGTTCTTTCCAATGTCCTGATCTGTCGCTTTAAGGGTTAAAACGGTGGTTCCAGGGCTTGCGCCCTCTCTGACTGACGCTTCATATTGCTGCATTTCAAATATCGGCGAATGATCGTTGCAGTCCAACACGTTTATCTAAAAAAATATACAATTATTATTCTTTAAATTTTTACCATTGTGCTATAAATAATGGAACTAATATTTAAAATATTGAAATTGGTCTTGTGTGTGAAATTCCACGTGCTTTACCAACTTCGTCACATTTAAGCCAGTGAATAAGATATGAGATACCTAACTAATTACTATTTTTTATTAAGGAGATTTATAGACATATTTTTGTATTAAATGCAGTTGAAACATACTTTATTAATATTGTAATTAGGCTATTACATATCTATATGCGTATATCAGTGTAACATGTTAAGATATGTATATTATTATATGAATAAGTAATTATATATTCTATGAATTTTGTTGCTGAGACAAGTTTATTAATGAATATATGAAAAAAATATGTCAGAAGCGAGTTTGTCTGCCCACGCCCCATACTGTCAACTTCTCATAATACAAGACAGTATTCGTTATTTATTACACACATTTTAATTAAAAAAATAAATTGCTTAAGATTAAGGTTTTAATACAAAATTACTCAGAAATTAGTTTGGAGTCAATTACACACCAACTGCACCTAACTTATAGTGCTGAAGTACTCGCACAGGTCTATTATCATGCTGTTATCGTCCATGGCTAATGAGATGGAAATATGACACGAACGAAAAGAGATCAAGTGCAGGATCAACGCCTTTATGTACTTTCTTTATGAACATACATATGTATTCATAAATACCTATACAAAGATCCTTAAAAAGAAGTATACTTAAGGTCCTCAAAAAGTGATATTTATTCGAATTGGAAGTTTCAATTATTTTTATAAGAATTCTAAATCAGATGTCAGAAATAGCTATTATCGACACGGAAGTCACAAATTATGAAAGTGTTATAGCTCTTTCAATTTATTTGAATATTTTATACTGAAGTTTATGTTTTTGTATGTCGATATAACTCAGTGATAGGCGTTAATATAAACTTAATGTTGTAAGTTCACATCCGGTCATACAACACTAAATTTTATCATCTCATTAGTAAAACCTGGTAGGTAATGTATTATTCTGTGATAAAAATATACAAATATGTCAACGACCAAATTCTAGTCGGTTTATTTTACGCGTGACGCGTGTATACTTAGTTTAGTCGAGGAATATCTAGTTTGGTCTAAATATTTTAAGCCAGCTAGTTTGGCCTAGGCCGAGCTGATGAATGATGATGAATCTTTGCATGTGACAAAATAAACATAGACAAATGTAAGCTTAAATATTTTATATGTTGCACTAAAAAGTGCGAATAAGTCCATTTTTAATTTAAGTTTGTTCCTAATACCATCCGACACGGGTAGGATAAACCGATTTGGCCTAGAATAAACAAGTTTGGCCTGGAATCAGGTTTGCCCGGTACATGTTACCGGTACTTACAAATATATCTGATAAGAATGCATGGATTGAATATTTACTGGATCTCGTGTAGATATTTACCTACTAGTTGTATGTTTATTAAAATTTGTACTGCTCTTTTTTAGAGAGAATAACTTAAACAAAACTTCTGAATAATTCTTGCTAGATCTAATTAGGGTAACGTACCTGAAGTGTTGTGGTACCACTTCTCGGTGGGAACGTGTCATCCTGTGCAACAACTCTGAAGTAATGCACATCGAGTCTCTCTCTATCCAACCGTGCCTGTGTGGTGACGACGCCGGTCCTCGTGTCCACAGCGAACATACCAGCCGATCGGGAGTCCAGGAGACTCGACATCGAATACGTAACGGGACTGTTTTCTGGATCACTGTGACAATTTTTTTTAAATATTAATCAGTTCGTGTATCTTAAATATTAAAACACGAACAATTAGACGTTGATTGTTCTTTTAAATGAAAAAAATTTAAAACGTGTGAAGCGCTATCAAATATATAGGAAAAATCTTTGAAAAAAACTGCAACCAAAAGTTAGAAACGCTAGAAACAACATCACATACTAGTTATTCCTACACGACCGCATCTAATTACATGGGCGGCGGCCCAATAACCCCGCAAAGGGAAATGTAGTCTCACGCAGTTAAATCGAGGAAATTGAGTAAATTCCCTGATCTTATCTATTTAATAAAGTTATTTAGATCACATAATGAAGAGCGTATATTCTTAAACCGTCCACATATATTAGAATAATACATAATATTGATAAGGTATACCAAGATGTTACCTTATCGTCTAATAGCGATCTATTCTAAGCAACTTAAGAAAAATAATGATAGATTACAAATTAAGTAAATTAAAATTAAGAGTAGAATCTCTCTCTCTCTCTCTCTCTCACTCACTTAAAAGATACATTCAGCAAATAGAATGCCCATATTATACTGGTTTGAGTACCAAATAACATTTACCTATATGCCAGTGACTCCATAAGCAAGTCACAGTAATTGAGGTATTTTAGCTTTATAGCTCGTGGGCTATTGTTAGCCGTCACGATTACATTGTTTCCGGACCGCATAAAATAGATGAGATCATAAAAGCTCAACGAGCCAGCTTAGAGTCAATTAAAGCAGGGCAGATGGTTTATTATCTTGGTGTTACTTCCGTGGCATTCATGACTCATTGATTAGTATAATTTGGTTTATAGAATGAAACGATATTACACGGTGTAAAAGTGTGAAGTAATAAAAGTTAATTGTCCTTAAAACGTCTACGTAAAGGGCATTTTTTAAAGTGTTGTATGTTTTTTTTAGCATGACAAGCTAGAGGAATAAGAAAAGTTCACGCATAACAAATATCGTTTGGTTATTATTTTATCTTATATATAAAACTAACCGTGCTCTAACTGTCGTGACTATAACTCCTGGTGGTTGCTCTTCAGCAACAGAAGCCACGTACAATGCTTGCTCGAAATATGGTGATTGATTACGCAGTTCCCTTTTAACCCTTCTCGCTATATCTGTATCGTTGAGTTCTTGATGATGATACACTATTTTCAGTCTGTGATCTGAATCCACGATGTTAGTTCGTTCACAATCAAATGTGAACAGTACGGATACTTTCCACATCGGTTCTTGAATACAAACGTCATTGCTAGCCACCAAGTCTCCTTGACTATTTTCTATAATAAAACGAGGGTCACTTACATCCAAAAATTGCACTCTACACATTTTTTGTACTGTTCTCGGCAAAAATGCGGTCAGCGAGTTAACGAATTGAGATTTTTTTAAACAAATTCCCTGCCATCTATCTGTCGTTGGTATTGCAAAACTGGCATAGGTTTCGGAAATCCATTGTTTAGCTTCAGCTATTTTTACATCTATGGCCATATCGAAAGGTACTAAAGGAGATCGTTTTTTTCTACTATTATTCCTAACCGTAAAGTCCTCGAACATCGCATTCGACCACGGATACGCCGTCGACAATACACTATATTGACTAGCCCCTAACTCGCTTTCCTCTAACAACCTCCAGTCTATACTCTCTTGATAGATGACTTCTCTCTTATCTCTGGTGTGGTCATCTTCGTACTGAATAGCGGCGTCATTTTGATCATAAACGCGATCAAAATCGATATCGTACAAATCAGCATGTCGTCTGCTGCAATCCTCCCCGGCCACCAATATTCTAATCGGTAAGCTGTAATAGTCGATATCTCGAATACGTTCCGAGGTAGAATCCACATAGAATGTGAAAAGGTTTGGATAAAGGACGCCATCACATCTTAGTCTCTTACGCAGCGTCACGAGGCCGCTAGTCCTATTGACCCTTAGTATGTGGTGTACAAAGTTAGCGGTGCGATGAACGTCAATATTGTAAGCTCGTTCAGAGCCGAGCTTGTACACAGCTGCGTCGAGGACGACATAGCCCGGCGGAGCGGTGTCGGGGATGATGATGAGGTAGGCGCGCGCGGCTGACAGCGCCAGCGCGATCAGCACCGCGTGCGCCCACCGCGCCATGCTGCTTTCCGTTCACCTACAGCAGCGCCGCCTCGTTCGCCGTAAGCTCGGATTATCCATCTGTGGAAAAAAAAAGATTCAATTGCGATTCATGTCCTGGTTTACATATTATGTAGAGGTATATATAAATAAATTATGATTTTTACATGGAATAGGTCACAATAGATATATTAAATACCCTTATAACGTTACTAAACGGTTTTATATTAAATTAATTCGTTATAACATCGTCGTACTACACAATGTCCATCAGCAAAAGGTAATAGCATAAACTTCTCAGTTTGTACATAAATTAATATAAACAAAACGAAATTTTACGCAAGATTAAGATTTTATAAATTAAAATAAGCACCTTGCCAAGCTGTCTCAGACTCGCTCAATTGTTTGTTATTATTCATTTCATGTTTATAATGGTGCTACTTAACGAACTTTGTGAAAATTCTCAAAAAAGTTCTTTAGCATTAAATCAAATTTTTGCGAAAAAATAATAACCTCAAAACAAAATTATATTTTAATAATAGATATTTGAGCACTGGGCATTTTTTTGTTTTTGAAATATATATTTTTTTGTAATCGAGTGTTATGTTTTTATCTATATCTCTATGGATTTACCAAATACATAGAATGTGTTCAAATTCTTGGCTTTGAAATTTACAACGGATTTGAAAGTCATTCAAAGGCTGACATATAATACCCCTTAAAACCAATAAGAGCGGATTATACAAACAAAAGCTAATAAGAGATGTACGCGTCAGCAGAGTTTCCCTTTTAATATCTTGCACAATTATTGGTTTTCACAGCGATCGGTAATTTTCGGGAAAATTCGGCTATTTTCGACATAAACCGGCAAAGGTTCAAGATTAATGGCACCAATTAATGGGAGTGCACGATGGCAATTTCCGCTTACAATGAATTTACTAGGTGTGAAAGGGATTCTGCAAACAGGTCTTTTTATCAGCATTATCCAATAAAAGTAATAATTTACTAGTGTTGTGCGTTTCTCCTTATATAATCCTTAAATAACATTATAATTAAAAAATAACAATAAAATGACGATAGTTTAACGTGACAACGTCATAACAAAACATTGATGAAATTACTGCAATCGAGTGAAAGAGAGATAGATGCGGCGCAAGCGTACAATCAGCGTAACGGGACAATGAGTGTAACGGGACAATTTTTCGTGCATGCAGCCAGCGTTCATCGATTTATTAGACGTTGTCACGTCAAAAAATATTTACAAATGTAAATAAAAAAAAAACACTTGCTTTGAGAAGAAATAAAACCTTTGCTATCTTTCAACGTTTTTAATTTAACATTAATAATTCCACGTTTAAATATATTATATCGTTGTCTTACGTAATATGATTATTGAATATTTTATAATATTATGATGAAATTAGAAATGTTTATAACACCTACTACTGATACAAAAAAGAACTGACTTTTAGTTGGTGTTTTTTATTTATTTATAAATACATAGTCCAACGGCTAGTTTGTAAAATTTTAAGTTGAAAGTATGGGTGGAATGTTACTACTTAAATGTTTATCGAAGATTTAAATTAGGTGTTCTTTCTACGTTACGATGTCACTGGAAATTTTTTATCTAATGAATAGCAATCACAATAAAAATATATTAATATAGTTTAGTGATCTTTTCAAAGCCCACAAGAAGCAAACAGTGGAGACGAAATAGATATCGGTAACAATTCCAGGGAATAAAATGCTTTGTATAGTATCAGACTGAGGGTCACTGGGGGAAGCAGTCGAAGGTTGACAGCATTTTCAAAGAAAATAAGGACAAATTTCAAAACAAAATATAATAGTTTAGCTATAATTTCAATTATAATTGAAATGTATATTTTATACATACGTTTGTAGACCTTCAGTTAACCTTTGTATTGTATAGAATTAGGAGTATTGTTCATAATAACCTTGTTTTTTTTAATTCCTGGGACATTATTCACACACGGCAATCTGATCCCAAACTCATATAATACATATACTGCTTTTCCTTTGTAAATACATACTTATATAGATAATTACACCCAGACTCAGGACAAACAGACATGGCCATGCACACAAATGTCTGTCCTGGGTGGGAATCGAACCTACGACCTGCCAACCGGCTCGTCAAAAGAATAATTGACTATCTATAAAATAATAATTGACTCACTTATGTACTAATGCACATCGTAAACTACTAGCACAATGAAAATTTGCCTACGGGCTCCTTTTACGCAATAGGTTACTACGGATTATGGAAAATTTACCTCTTAATTTAAAGTGATGTAATTGTGTAAGGAAATCCTTCATCTTTGACAAAAGATCTATGAAAGTTGGTGCCTAATAATAATGAATAATGACGCAAGTGAAAGGTATTTTATAAGACAGACATACATTTCATACATTAAAACATTTTAACTGATGTTATACTTAAATTACATCAATCACATGTTCCATTAAAATATAAACTTAGATTACGACAAAAAAGTGAAACATCATAGTTACCCTAACGCTAATGGTGCTATCTATTAAACGTGTTCGGAATTGCCGATCCGATAGCTATCCCCGCCTTTATTCGGTCATTTGATATGTATTTATACGGGGGTAGCAAGTACATTTAGCGACAAAATCTTCTTAACTTATCTTTCTTAGCAACCTCTCGTCTCTAACAATGTAATAGTTTTTTTAAACTTCTTTGAAAATAAACAAAGAATTCGCGGGAAAGTTAGTACACGTGATTGAAGTAATTCCTTAATGCGTCGGAAACGTTATAAATAAAAACATTGCTCCCAAAATCGACCTTTAAAATTCACAAGTATAAGAATGTTTTTTCTTTATTTTATTTTATGTTCATAGGTCTACAAAACAAAATGACAATCAATGAAAACATATGATTACATTTCTCTTGATGTAGACACGAGAAATGTTTTCTTTATCTAAGTAATTATCTTTAATCAATACTGATCGGTTGGAATTGTAAGATAACATACAATATTTATAAAAAAAACTACATGATTTTTTAGACAAACATTTAATTATATTTACATAAGTAAAACCTCTTGCGTGTAAAATGGATGATAAATGTATTTATTGACATCGTTTTAAGTTAAAGATTTGAATCAACTAGACATTTATAATAATATACAAAACTGTTATGGATTTAATTCATCATATGCTTTCTTTATTTGGTAAAAGGAAAAAAATAATTTGGATACATTATGTATTTTATGTCTTTTATTAATAAAATTGTACAGTATTGTAGAGCGGTTGTAGTAACAAAATTTTTACTTTAAATGTGAAATTATGAAATTAATATTGATGTTTTTTTGTTGAGAGAAATTAGTATAACGATTCAACCATTAAACAACATTTGTTAATACTTAACTAAAACTAACCTTTTGACGTTCTGTTCAACTTCTTTCAGTTTCCCTCATTCGATACTCGTCGCCATCTGTAACAAAAATATGTCTTACATATACTTGATATTGAACAACATATACAAATATTAGTTTTATTTTATGTATTACTTTAGTTTCTTTTGACAGATATAATTAAATTCAATTTAAAATACAATAAGAAAGTTAGAATTGATTTTTTTCAAGCTTAAACTACAAGACGTTGATTCCGATTGGAAATTAACTATTTAGTATCTTCAAAAATAATATTATATAAAATGTATTTTAAAGGAATTATTTTCTAAAAAAAATAATTATAGAGTGTTTGTAATTTGCCTTCTGTGATAATTGTCTATGACGGTACTCGCATGCTTTAATATTATTTTAAGTTTAGTTTAATCAATCAAGGCAAGTTGGTTATCATTTTTGTAATTGTGTTTTTGGTGTAATTTTGTGTTATATGTTGTATATTAAATACGGATCAATTTTTGAAGAGCGTTCCTGAAAATAAACTGTACAGCGCCTTCAAATTTTAAATAATTTCTATAGAGGTGATTATAGTTTAAAACACCAATTTACTGTCACACAATTTATTCAAAATCATTTCACAAATCAATCACTCATTTTATTAAATTAAAATACAACAAAAACACTTTTCTTTCAGAATTATGTACAACTCTCTAATTATATCGCGATTGCACATAACAATTGTCACAAATAAGAATAACGTCGTGAGATCCTATTTATACACTTTATTTTAATCATAAAAATGTGGGTACTTCGTATTTTTTTACAATATTAAAGCATATTGAATTAAAAATAGGTTCACAATCGTTGAAAACACAGAAAAAAATGCCGAATTGATAACTTCCTTATTATTTTGAACTCCCCTACAAATCGTTTAAATTGCATTCCGCTGTAATAGTTACATAATTAAAAATTGATACAAAGCATTAATGCATAAATACGGTTAAGTGTGTACGAGTATTTAGGTAATTAGCAACATGATTGATACAAATTATTATTAAAATGAAAATTTGCTACGTAACGTTACAATGAAGCTTCAAATTCAAAACAAAAGAGGGGAGTATTTGACGATAATTAATGATTTGGTTTTGTAAAATAACACACAAAACATAAGCGAAGGGTTAAATATAATAATTAATTATTATTTAACAATAGAGCAGTTTTATATTTATTTTATTAGTAAAATGATTTGACATTGAAATTGGACAAATATGTTTATTACCGGATATATTATGTAATCAATTATTTTTATATATTTTAGCACGCTTTGAGTTTTTTTTAATGAATTCTTGTTCTGTCATATTTATTTACTTGGTGGTAGGGCTTTGTGGCAGCTCAACTGGGTAGGTAGTATCCACTCATCAAATATTCTACCGCAAAACAGCAGTACTTGCTATTGTTGTATTTCGGTATATAGGGTGAGTGAGCCAGTGTAATTACAGGCACATGGGACATAACATCTTAGTTCCCAAGGTTGGTGGCGCATTGGCGATGTAAGCGATGGTAACACCTCTCACAACGACAATGTCTGTGGGCGTTGGTGACCACTTACCATCAGGTGGCCCACAAGCTCGTCCGCCTTCCTTTGTAATAAAAAAAATGTACATAAAATATATCTACATTGTTTTTATTAAACTTATTTTATGTAAATTATCTTAGGATTCAGGTAAAAATATAAATCAAAAAGTACACACGCATAATACAAAGATGTATGATTTATTGTGATATTATTTCAACCTACTTTCTCGTCACATGTATTTGCGCTTATTATAATTTTATTAAAAACTTAACGAACTATAAATATAGAGATGTGTATCTTATAATTCTGGTTTATCTTCAACTATTCAACAAATAAGATCACCCAATATTGCGAGCCATTTTTAACTTTGGCAACATTCAAAGCAATCTGTCAGGACCGCACGCATGGCGCAAATGCGTGGCGATGCGGTGATATTAGTTCAATTTGGTTCAGAGGCTCACGTCTAAGCCTGACGAATTATACCCAGAACGCTACAGAGGAATAGGAATCGTTTGTCACGAACCCTGATTTACTTCCTTATTGCCTAACATCGTGGGATCGGTTTCAATTTGCGAGGATTTATCTATAATATACAGAAATAGATTGATATAATAATATTATTCAATAAAATATTTAGAGCTTGTGTTTACTTTGCACATCTGGTTTAATATAAAACTATTAACGATTATAAAAATGTAAGAATCAAGAGATGAAAGAATACATTTAAACAAAAAAAGATTTTGTACAGAAGGATTATAGATGTGAATTGATATATACAAATATATAGAAGTCAATATTTACAATACAAAACAATGTATGCATGTTACTTTATATTCTAATTACGTATTAGAAAATGAATAATATAATTAGAATACATTTCAGTAACATATTTATTAATGGTAATTTTTTGGACATTAATTAAATGTCGTTATTTATTATGGGACTTCTTATAACCTGACAGTAATTAATGCTATTAAGTATATAAGTTTACGTATTTATTTTTGTTATTACTACGTTGGCATACAGGAGCAATATAAGCGATCATTATAGTGTCTAGCAAACTACTTAAATTCCATTGTTCGCAGCGCATTGACAAATTCAGAATAGGTTAATGCTTTTGGAACAGAAGTGATCATCAGTATAACTATATGCTTTTCTTTCACACAATCAATAGAAAAAGCTTAGCGCTACCATTATAAGGTAAGGTAATATTTATAAAAAACCCAACAGGCAATATCCATCAGCGATCGGGTATCTTATCTAACATCTTAATGACACTGACGCCGGCGAGGAATCGATTGAGTAAGCTATACCAAACAAAAATAGACAAGGCAACGACGTGTTGCCTTTCATATAATACCGATATTAAATTAATCCTTACAAGATTAATCTCTGTTACATTTGTATAAAAATATAGTATGTAATACATACAAATGTATTTTTCTTTGTTCATAGTTACTGCTCCGTTTTTATGAGCCGTATTGGTAAACTGTCTATAGGTTAGGCGATAGGATTATATACTTAATCAACAGACTATAATATAATGCAAAGGATTTCTTTATCGGAGTCATCGTTTCTGTGATTAACGAACTCAATCATACAAACTGTAGAGCACCGTAATATATATTTTTTTTATTGCATAGGAAGGCAGACGAGCATCTGGGCCACCTGGTGGTAAGTGGTCACCAACGCTCATAGACATTGGCATTGTAAGAGATGTTAACCATCGCTTACATCGCCAATGCGCCACCAACCTTGGGAACTAAGATCTTATGTCCCTTGTGCCTGTTATTATACTGGCTCACTCACCCTTCAAACCGGAACACAAAAATAACAAATACTGCTGTTTTGCGGTAGAATATCTGATGAGTGGGTGGTACCTACCCAGACGAGCTTGCACAAAGCCCTACCAACAAGTAAATATGATGCTTTTTGTAGTCATATATTTTGTAAATGGTCAAGCATTAAATTAAACATTATCATCATATATAAAACTTTGTGTAGAAAATGAAAATATAATAAATTTATGTATTTTAAGTTTTCCCTAATATTACAAAGTTTTAACCTAATCGTTTGTTAATTAATTTAAATCATAATTTTAGTAGAAATCACCGACTCATGATCTTATCATTACTGTTTGACTGCAATACAGATACAAATATATAAGTCGAGAATTTATTTGTATAGTGAAATTTATTATTTCAAGTTGCCACATGCCAATAATAACCGGCTTAAAGTTATATTTATTTTCCATTAGCATATATTAAGAAACTTAACAAAAAGTTTTTATTACTAATTGATAAACATTATGTAAAAAATATATAATAATAATTTGTTATAAAATTTTAAAATAAAAAACTGATAAAGACTATGGTACAGCTTCATATTATGCTGTTTAGACCAGTTTAATTTTATCTCAAGCAGCAGAAAGACATTTTCGGGTCAGTAAAAATTTAAATAATTATAATATTAAGCCAGCTTACCATTTAATAGCTACTGACTGTTACATTTTACGACATTTTGACGGCTTTATTTGTGCGCAGTTTTACGATGTCGCGACACCGTATATAAATGACCACAAAATATCGAAAGAGCTTACTCTGGAAAATATGGAAGCGGATACGTTGAAAATAGTTATCCAGGCAGATTTAAAATGAATACGTTGTCAGCAGTTATTAATAATTAGATTATTTTATTATAAATTATTTGATAACAGTCCTTGATGTGTCTAAAAGGTTTACTGCAGAATAGTAAAATTAAATTGAATATAAAACAGGTCCTCTTCGAATGACACTTTATTTATGAATAGCTTAAAATGGACACAAAAATGTTTTATAAATAAATTTAAAGCAAACATTTTTAAGTCATCGTTTTTACGTAGGGATTGTTCAAATATATATTTTTATAACTATCCAAAATAATTATATGTTATTATGAAGCACTAGTCTAGAGATTCTTCGTTATAACTTTGAAACACAGATATAAATAGGTGTCTTAATATAATCTATATAATATCAATATAGTGCATGCTTAACAAAAGAATATTCAGCTTGTTATACTAGGCTTGTATTGTAGTTATATACTGTCACAATGTCTATTAGCCAGTATATTTGCATCATAATCTAGCACTGTATGAATTATTAACTATTAAAATATTCGAGTTGAACACCCTATTTTATGTTAAAATATACAACTTTTCTTGAACTGTTTACTTCGATTCAATAGTTCATATTATCAATAATATCGTATCTAGGTCGACTGTTAATATACGAAATCATCGATAGTACCACACTGTCTCGGAACAAAAAAATGTTCCAAAAGTACTTAAGTATTAGAAAACAAAATAATTTATTCTTCGAAAGCTTTTAGCTGAGTCAGGGTAGGATACTCTCATAAGATATACGACGTATCATAAAACTGCATCGGCTTCATCCTCTGAGAGCCTTCCAGCTGAGCATACGATGTAATTTAACTTTACCAGTAAACAAAATAAAACACCAATAAGATCTTTGAACAAAACGAACTTTTTTCTCTGTCTCGTTTCTGTTATCTGTTGTATAATTAAATTAATATTAAAAATGAACTATGCAATTTTTAATTCGCACGTGAACAATGACGAAATAATCTGTGTCCTAATAGCACGATTAAAAACCATTAAAAGACAACGAAAGTATTTTTAACTTCAACTAAAGTCAGACACAGTGAAATAAAGGTTGAAATTATATGGAGTCTGTTCCTGTGTTACTGTTCCTTGTGAACGTCTAATGTAAGCTGTTAACTATGTATGAGTAGTAGGAAGTACAAATTGATAGAGTCACTGCACTCTGTTTATTAGAAACAAAGGTTCGACAGTTCTGACACCGATACGTTAAAAAAGAGAGCTTTGAAAGATGTTTTCTTTAGTTGTTATAGGATAAAAATAATCTTCAATTATTGTAGATTATTTTAATTATAGAGCGGCTAGCTAGGTACTGTGATATTGTGTACGGTGTTTGGTGCGTACAAAACTAGCTGCCCGTTCCGGTTTCGTACGGGTAAAATAAGCATTTTATCCCGTGCATATTTTTAGTAAGGTATAAAACATTTCCCTTTTTAGTTATTCATCATCATCTTCATCCTTACTTACAAATTTATTATTACTTTTAATTTATTTTTATAAATTGGAAACTAATATTTTTTTGTTCTCCGGTTTTCGGCGTTGATGTATTTTAAACCATGATAGTTTAAATTTTTGGAATTGAGACTGGTAAACTAATCACAAACCCCGCACTCGATTTGTGTCAATATTTTTTCTGGAAAACCCGTAACTCGTCTACTCTATCCGTGCCAAGTTTTAAACAACCGCACCGTCATTTATTTAATTTTTATCATTTATATATGAATCTGATAATAATTCTACATAAGTTTCCAACTGACAAAAATACTACAAATGTTGAAATTAGCCATATTAGTAAAAAGCACACACCGTACTGTGACTAATAAAAACAAAACGACTTATCGACCGACGGGGTCGCCGTCCTATGATTGCAGTCCGATGATGGACTTGTTACTTGGAGAATTTTCAAATAAGGACTTTAAATATAGTTTACATTTCTCATCGTATCGATTGTAGATATATTAATATTCATTTTATGTCTTAAGATATATTTGTGTGTATATTTCTGTCGCTTGTTTACTAAGATACAATGTGATAGCCCTTTGTCTTCGTTTAATTGTTAGCAGTAGGTACCTTAGAATTTTGATCACATATAAGGACATTAGAATTTTCCAATGATAATTATTATGCCAATAGTCCAGTGGATCGTATCGTATTATATATATGTCGTTTTAGTTGCTGAAATCGCTTCAAATTAATATGGTATTGATTATAATCTCATTAATTAATGATGATCGATTATGTTGGCTTTTCCATTGTTATTTATGTTTATGTTGCAATGTTTTCGCTTATTAACACTTTTAACATAACTTAGATATAACGACTAAAATATGCAAATTATAATTAATCTCTATAGACGATGTCGAACCTAATACTATATACTATACCCCATAATAATGTAAAATTTCTATATAAATAGGCTTAGTTGTTTAAGTACCAAATTGAAATATAAAAATAGACTAACATACATCTTTATACTTTGTACGATTTAAGAGTTTTTATCTCGAGATATTTTCTTGTCCCATTAACTGTAGATCTCATATTAAGAAGAGTTCTAATTTATTTTCTAAGCATAGCTGTAACATTTGTGCCTTGGCCGGTAATATTTATTTAAAAAAAAAAGCTTCAAATCAGACACCACGTGTGGATACGTTATGTAAGCAAATATGCGATGAAAAAGAATAAATCAAGAGTATTACGTCATTACTACGAAGGTTGTATGCGAAGTTACTCAATGAGTCGTTGACCGGAACGCATTACAAACTTATAAGACCGACGACCGGCGGCTATAATGAATAATTGTACGTGTATAGTACTGTGAAACTTAGGGAACCGAACGCGAACATATGTTTGTAAACCAACCAAGCAAATATTCAAGCCATTTCGACACAGTTATTACAATTACGCCGTTTACTATGAAATATGTATATTATTTGTAATTATAAGACATGTTATATTGATAAATACAAATAATATTAGACTTACTTATTTCCAACGCATTGATATTTATCTATGCTTCAGATTATATACAAAAAAAATATGTTATTTGTAGAAAAATATAGGTACTTCTATTACTAGCTAACTCTACTAGGTAAGTATTAAAATTTTAATTGGAATTCTTAATTATTGAAAATTGATTTTCAACTTTTTCACTGTTAAAATAATTCGGATATGAATTTTCAACATGTAATCAAAACAATTTAGAATTTTATAAAATCAAATCAATTCAAAGGCAATATAATGCGATACTATACAAATAAATTAAAAAAAAAAGTGAAGCTATGAAGATTCGTTTAAAAAATAATATTATTTAATCTGTAATAAATTCATAACCATCATATTATGAGTTAACAGTCGTGATGGTTACTTGGATTTACTCTAAATCGACTATTTAAAACACACTCCATTGATATTGTAACGATGCATTGGCATCATTGAATTTAAACAAAAGTTTACAAGTATATTTTCGAACTGTTCAATTTCCGAGCAGACTCACAATTCGCCATTGTTCTCCTGTTCGTTTTTCCTTTGATCCGTAGATCGTTGTTTATTGTTTTATCGATACATTAGATAGCTATCGTGAAATTCGTTTTGAACATTTCGATATTTCGTTGCGAATACACATTTATTAAAAGTGTAGAGTGCAGTGTTTACATCAAACATTTTCGTGAAAAATTGTTACGGAATTGTTCGTAACGTGAAATATAGATCCGATATATTTAAATATTTCTCGGTGGTAGAGCTTGAGCTCGTCTGGGTAGGTACCACCCACTCATCAGATATTCTACCGCAAAACCTTCCTAAGTCCTATCACTAGTTAAATCGATTGAAATTGATTTTAAAGTCTATCTCTTTCATACTGGGCTAGAAACACACTACTGATTTCAAATAAATAAAATGAGGTCAAGTGGATGAATTTCATCAATATGTAAGTTTGTTTCTTACACGTTTCTAAACGCAGACCGTGCGGTAAGATGAATTAGTAACGGTTGAAAGGATCCGTACACGCGGAGAAATTATTTGATCCGGAACACAGATAATAATATATTATTATATCTCTGTAAATCAAAAGTATATCCAAGATCAGCCGAGATAGCCCAGTGGTAACAACGCGTGAATCCTAACTGATGATCGTGGGCTCAAACCCAGGCAACCACTGAATTTCATGTGCTTAATTAGTGATTATAATTCCTCTCGTGCTCGTAAAGAAAAAAAACGCGAGGAAACCTGCATCTGTCTAATTTCACTGAAACTCTGCCACATGTTTATTCCAACCCGCATTTGAGCAGCGTTGTGGAATAAGCTCCAAACCTTCTCAAAAAATGAGAAGAGGCCTTAGCCCAGCAGTAGGACATTCACAGGCTACTGTATCCAAGATCAACATTATCAACTACAAAATCGATCGAGTAGCCGTATAACATTTAATTTAATTATTGATGATATATAGTAGTGTAGGTGTAAGATATTTTTATTAAAGTAAATACAGTATTTCTTGTGCAAGTACATAATGCTGGCAATCCTAAAAAAAATCTTTTGAATGAATATATTAAGGAAGTTTATTTTTCCTCAAAATGAGATGGTAATATTTTGTTGTTTCGTATACATTTCTCGGGAATTCTACGCGAAGTGTCGGACATTTATCATTATCTTTGTTCTTGGCGCTTATAAAGTCAAACGGTTTTTCTTTGAATCGAGTCGTCCGCAGATTGTTTTGATCGAAATAATGAGGACCGGTTCGTGTCAGTTTTCGTAACGATATTATTATGCAATCAACACTAAGCGGTGAATTTATTTATTTGCTATGAGAATACAGAACAGATATTGAAATATCCCGCAAACAATGGTTATATTTTTAAAAGATATGCAATTGAGTTTGAAATACAATTATTTGTGATTCGTTGTGTTTTTATTTATATTTTTTTAGGATACAATTAACATAGCAATTGCTTATATAAATACAAATTTATTTATTAAAAAATTATCTTTTATTTCCTTTAATATTTAAGTCACAATAATATTACTTTAAATAAAAGTATGTTTATATATAAAAATATTTAATCATCTGGATTTCATTAAGATATAACATACTCTTAAGTTTCATTTTGAATGTCATAGTTAAAAAGATAATTAAAAACAATAATAACTAATTTATTATTAATGTTCGTTGAACAAAGCGAAATAGAATGTGATATAGATTACAATAGTATATAATTTCACGCGTGTGAAAACGCAGAGTTAGTTATTATAATATAATGATATTATATAAAGCAACGATTATGTCATTTTATGATGATAGCGGTCGTACTTAACACTTAATAGGCCCGGGGTCTATAATTAACGAATCGTTACTGTAAATCAGTAACTGATCGTTTTTACGCTACGAGCAGTTCCTATAAGGTTAGAAGTCCAATGCGTTATGCGACTTCAAAATTCTGAAGCGTTTTTTATTTCGACTTTTATGAATTACGCGTCGTAAACAAACATACTAAGCAAAAATAGTCGTTTTTTTAATATAGTGACGTGTCATCGGTAACTGGACATTAGCGTGTAGCGATATCGCTTTATTTGATCAAATATTTTGCGTATTTTCAAATATACTAACGTCTATCAACAAATAAGTATATCTGCATATAGAATTATTTTATGTGTAACTATAACTCCACAAATAGATGAACTCAATTGTCTCATTACACATCTGTTTGTGCAAATTAAGCAAATACATATAATTAAATCATTCTGTATAACAATCATATAATTAATATTAAAAGGATTACCTTCGCACTCATAATTTTCTATTACAATAATGCAATAGTATAATATATGTCATACACATACTTAGATACTATTGCGTTATTAGAGTAGAAATTATCTTGCGTTCACCGTCAATGTAAGGCTCTACGTCGGAGTAAAAAGCGTGTGTTTTTACGGCCTTCAGCATTCCCGTTCAACTATTACCAGAGTTAACGGTAATACCAGTATTCCTAGCGATGCCAGGCAATAATCGACTCTCGATACCGGCACTTCAATTTGATTTAAAAATAATTACGATTGAGCAAAAACACAACCATGAATGTATGAGAAAAAAAACTTGCAATTCTCGTACGGCGTTCACCTGTTTACGTTTTATTTTATGGTTCTGCCTGTTACATGTTATGTTAAAAACTTGAACGCTATTAATAAAAATTGATTGCTCTCATCGCAAGTTTATACGTTTATTTAAGTTGAAATTTCAAATAATTAATGGTAATCAAAGCTTTACATCGCCATACGGTAGCGTCATATTTATGACACTGAAATTAATCACTATCTGTATCGGTTTGATTAAAATAAAAGAATATAAAAATATGATTAACTTTCTGTGGGTTAAAACTAAAACCCTAATAACAAGCCACGGGATAAAAATTACACATCATTATCTTACCATCAAAATCGAATTGTCTATGGTCAATAATATTGGACCACTTTAACCACAAACAAGAATAAGTATTGTTTGTTTTATTTTTTGTTAAATTGTATTCGTTGTGGATATTACAAAACGTTTGTACAATTGAACAAGAAACGAACAATGTTTATCCGAAATAAGAAAAGTAAATTAAGCGGATTTTTTCGTACAATTCGGAGGATGTCAAAATCGTGTACAAGCTTGTTTAATCAAGCATTCATTGCACACAAGTGCTGTGCGAAAACACAGATAAAAAAGAGAAACAGAAGTGTAATAACCGTGAGAGGTTCGTTATCTCGTCGCAGACGGCATACGTCTGAATGGGGCTATTCGACGCGCTAGCTAGGAGCATTTGAGTATTGCCCCCCTTAATTAAGAGGGACGTTGAGTGGTCTGAAGCGTCTAGGCGGCGCACAATGCCTGTCCCTACGCCGGTTAATTTGAGAAGCCTTATTGTTCCTGATCGGTTCTGTATGCCACGTGGAAAATGTGGAAATCGAAACGGTTTGGTCTACGTTCGGGTTTCACAACGTTTATTTAAACCTATAACTTATGCCCTGAGTTTCAAAATTTTATTATCATATTATCATAAAAATATATTATTCTTGTTTTTAGTTGTGCGCTTAATATGGTCTTTTTAATTTTATTTCCTAATTCAATTATTAATTTTTTTTAAGATATGATTGTCATAAAGCGGTTAGAATAAGCATTAAGCTATTAAGTAAAAATAACATTTTATAAAAAATATATTTGCAAAGTAAAACTACAATTACAATTAGTACAATTTGTCGGTTGGAACTGATATATCTTCATTCGCAAGATTCCAAAGAAAAGCTTAAAAATAGAAAAATAAAAACTATTCGTTCTTTTGAATTCATAATCTTGTTAACAAAAAACAAAAAAAAAGAAACTTTATATAAACAGTGTAACATGATCATGATTGCTTAAATAATTTAGATAAATAATTTAAAAAAAAAATCATTTCTTTACTGTATGTTTGCAAAATATTACTAAGCGTTTATTAATTTAATTAAAAATGCGATAAGATAATTGTTTCAATACATTACATAAATATAACGAACAACCAAACACATATTCATTACATTTTGACAAAAAAAGCCTAAAAGGAATGAGATATTATAACACCTATTTATTAATATTATATAAATAGCAAAAGATCAGTTTTTATAGTTTCCGTGATAAAAGACGCGAATATAATCTATACGCAGAAGATTTCTCGTGAATAGATCTAAGAGGTTTATCCGATACCATTCATTCACCTTAGTTACTTTTCCTAGCGTTAAACCAACGTTAGGGGGAGGCATTCAATAGATTCCTTTGTGCTGTCTCGGAGTAATGGGTTACGAGACGACACGATGTTATATATTTGGTGAATTCTGTCACTTTATAGACATTTTTTTTCTGGTGTAATTCACGTACGAATATTTTTCTAATAAGCCTATCAACTAAATTAAAATGATTCGTTATTTTGGTTTTTAAAACATAATAGTGACTTGTATGAAACCATAACAATGCTCTTTACACTCTTAAAACAAAAAATAATCAAATGATCAATTAAATTTATTTAATTCATATTTTATATAAAAATAAATAAGGAAACGTTTCGCTTTGAACTGTTTTCATTAAAGCGTTTTTCTCAATGTTTATAGTTTCAACTATAATTATTTTTAATTAGCTATAAACTTTTCAAGTCTATAAACGGTGTTGTTCTAAAGACTAACTTAATTAAAACTACTAGTACCTTAATTAGTCGACTAACGACGTCTAAATAATATTTTTCAACTTTTGAGAAAATTCCACTGATTGTAATATTTCATTTAACGCGCTACACCAAAACGTATTAATAAAATGTCTAGTTGAAAATACGATATGTATGGATTTCTGGATTTGGCCATTGTATTTTTGCGCCCTATTCAATGTATTGTCCGTGTCTGAATCACAGCATTTCTATACCGACCATCGACGTTGAACCTCCTGTATCTCGAATAATAGGCTAAATTGATACCGTACTCAGGAAGCGTAATCCTTTTTAGAGGTCTCCGTTGGATGGTATATACATATAGCACCCTGTAATTTGTTCGGTCTACACAAAGGTGCAAAATTTATCAGTATCCTTACGTTTTATTACATTTTTTTTCTTTTGTTCACGTGACATGTGTTATCGTTATTAAATAATCCGTGAATGACGATCGCTTTACGCCACAGGTAAAACTTTATGATATTTATGATTTAACAGAAATGGAATATTTTGTTACGTTTTTGGTTCGCCTTTGTTAAAATGTTAAGAGCAAAACGGAATGGTCCATGGATAGTAAGATAACAGATTCATATTTCATAACCTTAATAGGTACGTGTTTTAATTTCATTTCGCCAAGTATGGAGGCGTAAAAAAATATAGTACAGAAATCAGCGTGTGCCGTAAGAAATAGTAAAACATTTGTATCTGCTATCGGAGTGAAGCAGCGCAGTAGAATAACCTCTAATCCTTTTCCCAAAGAGGAGAGGCCTTCGCCTAAAAGTGGCACATACACTGACTGTTTCTATTACCCATGTCAAGCACTTCTGACGTAGAATTTTCAGTCTTCTTCTAAGTTAAACCTCTATATATTCTCCGTTGTAGGGCTTTGTGCAAGCTCTACAACGGAGTAGGAACTGGGTAGGTACCACCCACTCATCAGATATTCTACCGCAAAACAGCAGTACTTTGTATTGTTGTGTTCCGTTTTGAAGGGTGAGTGATCCATTGTTAATACAGGCACAAGGAACATAACATCTTAGTTCTCCAGGTTGGTGGTGCTTTGTAATGTAAGTGATGGTTAACATTGCCATTGTAAATGAGCGTTGGTAGCCTTACTATCATGTGGCTCACATGTTTGTCCGCCTACCTATACTACAAAAAGAAAGAATTAAGTCAAATGATCGCTATTAGTGATATGGTCGCCGGTTCTTGTAATTTCTTTTTTCCGTAGAATTAGTTACTTTGTAACTGCGTAATTAAGTTTTACATCTCTATCCATATCGGTGTAATTAGTAATGTAAATTAAGCAATCAATCATGGGGAGAGCAGCTATTTACTATAATTACCACTTTACCACTTACGTAATATTAATAAGAAGTCTATTTACAGTATATTTTTCTTAGCAAATATCTCGTTATCTTGAATTTCTAAATTTAAAAGTAATGTAATTCTTAGTATGGTTGTATTATTTTGTGAATATCGCGAGAAAACAACTGAAGGTGAAGCCATATCATTAAAATCTAATTCATACAAAAAAAATATTCCATTAATCTAGTTAAGTATTAAATACAATATGAAAAATATATTCTCAACAAGTTTTTACAGCCCAAGTTTAGATTAGTTTTAACAAAAAAGAAATCCGAATGCATTTTGGAAATTGGAGCAGGTCGGCATACAGGTATTTCACGTACGGAAAACTCCACAAAGGGCTGATGCATCTCTAAAACTCCGGTCATTATTCTGATCTTTTCATGCAATTTCTCCGAGTCTCGTGTTAGTACGCTTTAAACATAATCGAGGTACATCTTTCTAAGTTCATTAAAAATGATAAAAAAACTTCTCAAACAATGTTATATTACATAAATGTAAAAATGTAATATTGGTCATAAAAGTTTATGTCATTTATTATATCGTATCTACAATTATTTTTAGCGACTCCCTCAAGAAACGTAAAAGTTGCAAACACTGAAAATGCTATTTTAATGGAAACAACCCATTAGTCTTTGACTGCAATACCATAAATAAACTCGTCAATAGGTCGTATATTTATAAATTTATCAACCACTACAGCTATTGACCTATTATCAGATAAATGGACTTTTTCACAGTAAACACATTAATCAAAAACCTTTCATAGAGCATAGTCCAGCGCATACATATCAAGCGTTTCAAAGTTATTAATTTTTTTCACGTTTTCAGATATTGTAGTAAAAATTACATTTTCCGTATAAATCATTTAAGGCTATTAAAACATATTGTATCCATAAATATATAAAAGTACCTACGTTGATGGTTTTCAAAAAAATATAAGTTTCCTTTAGTAAGAAATTCCCCAATTTATTAGTTGTTCTAATCTTCTAATAAAATTTAATATAAATTCTTATCTCTGGGTACATATCATAAACATATTTGTATAATAACTAGCTAAACCTTAATATAACTAATAATATAGCAGCGCGACCTTTACAAACATGCTAAGGACAGAGATCCAAATAAAATGGATTCAAAGTTTTATTGACGTGACAATGTCTAATAAATCGATGAATGCTGGCTGCATGCACGAAAAAGGATGACTCATTGTCCCGTTACGCTGATTGTACGCTTGCGCCGCATCTATCTCTCTTTCACTCGATTGCAGTCATTTCATCAATGTTTTGTTATGACGTTATCACGTTAAATTATCGTCCGTAAACCGACTTTACAGACAACCATTTTTTTTTATATAGCTTTGGTAGTACATTGAAATTACATATTACATTGAAAAACTTTGAATTATATATTTCTTTGACATTGACTAGACCAAAAGTTCATTTCATAGGGACACGATAACGTAGCGTTTCACGATAATATAGAACAAGCAAACTGAAAATGCGACTATGATAACGTTTAACGAAATAACTTATTCATATCCTTAATCCTTGAACTATTCGAAATTACGTGATTATCGATTTAAACGTATTTATAACACAATCGTAATTGTACGCGATAATATATTATTACCATTCCACTAGTAATAAAACTTAATATCGTGAATAAAACTTAAGCTCCTCAATAGCGAAACATAAATAGTGTTTACACCTTTAAACATTTTTAGAGAATTTTGATCACTGGTAGCACTATCTCTGTCATTCTGACAGAGGTCTATTGAATCTGACAGAGGTCTAAAAGAATTTTGAATCTAGATAGACTTAAGATTGTCTTCGACCTGACATAATTAGTTTGTTTTCTATATTGTTTAAATTTAACATTGCAAAAAAACTTGTAGCGTGTGAAGGTGGTCTTATGTACAGTACATAGAAATTCTAGCGAAACGTCGATTTCTTATAGGCAGAGTTTGTATCGACGCTCCTCTAAGAGTCAAGTGATCCCCTCCATTGGAGTGGGGGGTCGGGATCTCACTTATTATGGTGCAGGTGTACAATATAGACATTTATATTTGCTTAGCATCGTCGACGCTTATTAATTTGGCTTACGACAAAACATTGTTACAGAAAATTATTTACGAAGGCTTTATTAGACAGATATGATATTATGAGAGAGGTTATTAATGCCCGTGAACATGTCGGATAAAATGTTTTACTTACAAAAGCGGAATTTTGCGTATTAATTAAGTAGCTTTTATAATGTTAAGAGCTCAAAGGTTTTACCGGGATATATCTTTAGACTTGTATATCTCATTAGTTTTTTAAGTAGCAAAATGAAAAAATAATAATATTCAAATATTTTAACTCTTTTATTGTTATTTAAAAATACATTATTTCTATTTCTTTCTTCACATATGGTTTCTAGAAATAGACTCTTATTCTATGTCAAATATGTTTTATAATTAGTAGAACACTTCGCAAATAACATTTTAATGTATCATTTTTATTGTAAATTTATTGTCTTCTGTTAGTTGTCCTAAAATAAATGAATAAATAGAGACTTTGACTTGAAGGTTTGCGGAAGGTGGTGAAGTTTGAAGAACTGTTAAGCGATTTAAATTTTTATTTACATATAACTGAATTAGACAAGGTTCTTAAAATATATAAATTTACTTCCATTAAATTTTGATGTCAGAAAATAAGAACAAAATATATATTTGGTGAATATATCAAGCGATTCGATCGTATCTACTCGACAGCACTCGACGGGGTTCTTTCGCAAAGTTTTTGAACCGAGTTATTTTAGGCAGCATGAATATAAAATATTGGATTTGTCTATTTCCCCACAAAACCTATTTTATATTTAATACGTCTGATGATACAAGGCCGATATGGTACTACGCCGGATGTGCGTATGGGCCACCTGCTGGTAAGTGGTCACCAACGCCCATAGACATTGGCATTGTAAGAAATGTTAACCATCACTTACATTACCAATGCGCCACCAACCTTGGGAACTAATATGTTATGTCCCTTGTGCATGTAATTACACTGACTCACTCATCCTTCAAACCGGAACACAACAGTACTAAGTACCTACTGCTGTTTTGCGATAGAATATCTAATGAGTGGGTGGTACCTACCCAGACGAGCTTGCACAAAGCTCTACCACCATACGATACTGAGATAAGAATCTTACTTCTTACTAATATTTTTAAGTTCTATTCTGAATTATTCCTAAAGAAACTTGTCTCGTTTAAAGTATGCTCTAAAATAGAACATTGGATATTTACTATTCATCTTAGCAAATAAAACAAACAAACAATGTTATTTTATTTCACATAAGGGGTTTATACATTAACTCAGTCTAGACAAGAAATAGCTTGTGCAATAGTTAAGTTAACAAAGATATTTCAGAGTGCAGTCTGGTCATTCTAGCTAGTTTATGTGTGTTGGCCAGCCATCCTATCCGAAGTCCTATCCGAGTTCGAATAATTAGTTATTGCCCTAGTGACTTTGTAATATTTCTAGATATAAACAATAGCAATCATATTTACAACAAACTTTAACAAGTTAATCTTAAGAAATGGGGTAAGTATGTATGATTGTGTATGATTTAGTGAATATGTGAATGTGTTGGTTTGAATGCATTTGTGTGTATCGGAGATATTATGTATTGGTAAACAATTACAAAACGTAATTAAGGCCAAGCGAAGTGTTCACAAAATATAATAATATCATGAAGATAACTTTGCATTTTTCTTTATAGCCCGGGAGGGCAAATGGCTCTACTCCACTTGATGGTAAGTGGTAGTAGAGTCCAAACGCGACGACAGCTAGTGCAGTCGGGAAGAATGATCTGCACTAGCCGCCCCCGACTTGCCGGCCCGCAAGATGCCTCTTTACGCCTCGTTTGAAGGAACCCAGGTCATAAGAGGAGGGAAACAAATGTGCTGGTAAAGAATCCCATGTTTTGGAGGTGCCACAAAGAAAAGAGTTGCCAAATTTCTTGGTTCGCGATGGAATTTATGTCAAAATTAGGCGGTGACATCGAGAGCCAGCACGCGTAGACTTGTGAAGGAAAGGGGAAGCAGGAATGCGGGAGAATAGTTCCTCTTGTAGTAGTTGCATTTATAAATTAAGACATTATTAAAAATATAATAATAAGATTTTAGTATTTGTTGATATTCAATTATAGAATCGCAGGATATATAAACAATAAATATATTATGTATGTATACATAATGATTAAAGTGTTTTAAGATATTCTTAAATAAGTAGGTATGTAAGCAGGAAACGGAAGTAGCACATATGTAATTCAATATTCAAAAGTTACGAATACGATAGTTACTAATACTTCATCATAAGGCTTCTTTTGAATGGCATTTCTCATTAAGAAATTCTGTCTTATTAGTAATGGTGACACTAATCCATGCTTTGTCTCTTTCACTCGCTTAATTATTATCCTCTGTTTGACAGTGACTAACTATTTTCATTATAACTAAATTGTTACATGACGCTTAATTGATAAGAAATATTTCTTGGTAATTGATATTGATGATTTATCGTAAAGATGGCGCAGTGTCTACAACATGAAAATTTTAACCGAAGATCGAGAGTTCAAATTCAAGAGCTTTTGTCTATAATGTCGTCAAAAACTGTGTTTAACGAAAAGTAGAGCTACATTATTCAGTTAATCATATTTAGTAATTACTGTTAATACGAATTGGCATAAAAGACTAAAATTATAATCCTTAGAAGGAAAAGAGGATATAAATACTGATAGTGTATATTATTTCATTCGTCTATGTCAGAAGCTAAACAAACAATATACCTATGTATAGTTTTGGGCAGAATAATGGGGAGACATGAAATATTATTATAATATATTTCCCGTAAAATATAACGTAATATAGCGTGACCGTATCAAGAGCCTGACAAATTGAAGCAAGGATTATCCGCGAGTGCTCTCCATTACCGGTCGAATGCGCCGAATCCAGCTGAAGGACCCTTTTCGGATTATGTACTTGTAATTTGAAGATTATATATACGAAAAAATATTGGTACTTATACACACCTTACTGATATTTATGAGAATTATCTTATACTAGCGTTTTGCCCGCGGTTTTACCCGCGTAGTTTCCGTTCCCGTGGGAATACGGGGACAAAATGTAGCCTATGTTACTCGCTGATAATGTAGTAAAGAGAATTTTTAAATATAATAACTTTTAAAATAATAATTGATTCGAATTTTTATACTTTATATAAGTTAATAAAATAATTTATAAATTTTATTAAAGCAATACATATATATTTAATGGTCATTGGTTGTTACGCGCGGTTTTAATCCGTTAAAAGTGATGTTATATAACCTTTTTCAATAAATAGGCTGTCGAGCGCAATTTATTCTTTTTTCGAAATGGGAACATTTATTAGCGCATTCAGACAAACAAAATCAGCAGCTTTATATAGGTAGGTATTAGGTACAAAAAAGTAACCTATTTCGAGCATTCTTCATACCAAATTTCATCAAAATCTGTTTAGCGGTTTAGACCTGAAAGCGTAACTCACAGACTAAGTTACTATTCGTCACATTAGTACTATAGATAGTATTTATAAATAATTAAAAAAAAAAATTAAAACTTTAAGAAGATTTATGTAATACACATTATATAAAGTATCTATTTAATCAATGTTGAAAACAAAAGGAAATAAATCCACTTCTAGTCGTAGTATTGAAAGTTCGAACAGTCACATATCAGAATCTTTGTGTAACAGAGAACAAAGTTTTAATTAGATATAAGACTAAAGTGAATCCAGCAAGAAGCTGAGACTGGGGTTGAAAAGTCTTTTGTTACAAAGTTATTGCAACAATAAAGTTCATTTCTTTTTACACTCAGTGTTTATTTGACAACGTTCGCTGTTTCGTTCGGATAGCTATACTAGAATATACTTGAGTAAAAACTCATTTTTGGCATTTTTTTATAAAGAAACAAAAATAAAATAGCGCAATAATTTTTTATAATAAAAGTTGTCCTTAAAAATAACTTAGTTTCCTTTGCGTCTTTGCATTCATGATGAAGGGAGGGGGGGGGGAAGGGACAATGGTCAATTATTTAACTTTTTATATACTTGCTTAAATCTATGCAAAATTTTAAAATAATATGAATTCCAAAAAATAACCAATAATAAGCAAACAATCACTTTCGCAATTATTATATAAATAAGGGTGTCTATTCAAATCGATTTACGCTTTGGCGCGACAGCCAATCGGTACCAACCAAAGAGACGTGGACGCAAAAATACCTGCACTCTCTTTTCCCAGACTCTAATAATCCAATGTGACTTCAATTTGACCTGACAAGATCAGGCGCCGTGCTGCACATTGGCTTCATAGTCAGTATACTCCTATCTTACAAATTTCGAACTAGTATTGTCATAAAAAAAAACAAAACACTTTCAATTGGCCAGAATTAGGTCTTAACTCCAGGATTTACATCCTTAGAAGCTTTTCATACCAACAAGATAGTTAATAAAAACATAGTGAAAGATTGGTGTTGAAAATAAATACTTGTATGTTTCCACTATACAAACTATTAATTTTGTAAATCTAAATTAACACGAGTAAGCGGATTTCTTGACTGTAATTAGTTGGATTACAAAGCTATTAATAGCACCTTCGCTGCTAATCATGACATTATTAAACAAGTTTATTCATCATCTTCCTATAAATTCATTGACACAAAACATTGTATATTTTTAGTAGAATTCTTAAAGTCCGCAGAACCCATAAAGTTCAACCAGTAATAAAAACTAGAACTTAAAATATATATAACTATAAATATAAAATTAACTGTTACCAAATCGTCAAATGTAGTCTGACAATTTATACAGCTACAAAGTATCATATGATTCATTATAAAAATGACTTACACTAACATAATAACTTAATAAAACAAACTAAGTCTGATACAGCAAAATTGTGTAAGTATTTCTAGTAACAGAGTGATTTATATAAGTACTTAAATTCATGATCGTAAGAGGATTACTCGGAGAAATAAGCGGCAGTAAATTATCTATAATTTAGCTCTATTACTTACGCAAGTGAATCCAGCTGATATCGTTGTGATTATGACGAGTTTCACTTCTAAATTAGAGAATAAAGACAAAAAGTCGGAAACAGATGAATTCTTAAAAAATCGCTTCGCATTCTTTGAACCACCATTTTGTTAGTGGCGTGTTTAATTCCATTGAAATGCAGAAAAAATGCACGCCAATCCTGTGGGAAGTTGGTTTTTAGGAAATTAGATTGTATTAGAATAGATATATGGTATACATTACATTGGAAGTTGTTCGTGTGTAATTTGGTAAGCAATTTCCGTTAATACAAGGACTGCGGACCGGTTGCGCCCGCGTTTACCTGCACGCACGATTTTTTTTAGTGGTCCGTTTCGAGGGAAAAAACTTTGAATTTAGGTATAATTTTGAGTGCCCATCAACTAGTTTATTGTATGATTAATAGTAAATACCAAATATGCCGGTGATTTTATTTTCTTTTTGTTTGTAGTTGTTGCAAAAATAATTTTAAATTGAGGTAGCATTTAAGATGCTTTTTGTTTAATTAAATGCCGATTAAATTAAATAAACATAAGAAACGTACTGGTCATCCGACACGCATAGTTAATTTTTTTCTACCAACTTTTTATGGATAACATCTCGTCGAGGCGGATGGTCGGCATATTTGATTAATTCCAGAATGTTGATCAGATTACATTTTATTAGACATTGGTCATTTCTAAGATTTTTTAAGAAAATTAACTACGACTATCGCTTACCTCTTTATAAAATTAAATTATTTGTGACACTAGTTTTAACCTGCGGCCCCGCACGTGCGGAGGCTAGGCTAGGAACTTTAAATGAAGTGCTAGTTTTATTCAGTGCTTCCACTTCAATTTTGAAACATAAACTTAAACATTAAACAACAAAAACAGATAGGAAAGATTCAAACGATGGACAATCATGTCGTGACAAAGCTAGTCATCTCTGTCCTTAAGGAGAACATTTGTTACTTTTTAACCAAACTGTATGGATAGGTACATCCCCCTCATTGCACATTCTATAGCCAAAGCGAGCTTAGTATTGTTGAGTTCAGAAATAAAGGGTGACGACCGAATACTGAAACGTCACTTCACAAATATTAAATGCAACTTAATTATTTGAGACGCCGTTAAATTCAAATTTCGCATACTAATTTAGGAGCTTCTCAATGTTAAGTAGTGTTTAACTTTGAGTGACGTTTCAGTATTCGGCCGTGAGTGAGCTAATGTAACTATAAGCACGAAGGACATAACATGTAAGTTTCTAAGGTTGGTGGCGCATTGATGATGGTAGGGTTGGTTAATATTTTAACAGTGTCAATGTCTATGAGCGGTGGTGGCCACTATCCATCGACTAGTACTTACTTAAAATAAACGAGGACCAACGATAAGAGTCAGCTCTTCAAACTTCCGAACGCCGGGAACCTTCGAAACTTAGATTAGATCATAGTATACATAAAATAAACCTATTAAACATTAAGAGTAACACGCTACCTTATCATAGAAAAACATATCTATATTTAACAACTACACACGTCGCGGGCAGATCTTACTAATGTGAACCTCTAAAAAATAAATAAGAATCTGGTACCAGCATTCAACTCCGTCGTGTCACATTATAATTAACTACATTAAAAGCCTATTCAAACATCGAACACAAATAAGAGAATTCCACTAAACAGGAGGCGAGCGGGTCTGACGGGATATATGGAGGGACGCAGCATCCGGTGTTTCAAGTTAAAGCGTACCGTCCCATTACAGCCTGATAAATGACTTAAGTGACTGTGATTAGCTATTTATTTAATGCACTTTAATAGTATTTAACTAATCGCTTAATTTATTACTTGCATCGTTGCATTCTATATGTATAGCAGTTATATTTCTTTGTCTATAGCGAAGTCGGTGCATACAACGGTATCTATCTTACTAGAATTTGTGCATTGTGTGAGAGATTTATCGTTACAATTGTAGTTAGAAAGAAATTAATAACCTACCTAATTAATAATACCTGTATATGTCTAATTTCACTAAAATTCTGACATTTGTATTCCACCAATTCGCATTGGAGCAGCGTGGTGCAAACCTCCAAACCTCTTCAAAAAAAAGGTAGAGGAGGCCTTAGCTCGATATTTATAAAACACATTATATATTTTTGTTTAAAATTTAGTAAGCTGAACTAGCGTTTACATATATATTTAGTTCGGTAGCAGGGTACAGGCTCAGGTGTTCAGACTGAAAGCTTACTCCTAATACTATCTGACAAATGTGAGAAGATGATCAACTCTTACTACAACTATACCTATTACTTGTCATCTGTACTTATGTCCGGTTACTATATTAACAAACGTTCGTTTTCCTTACGGATAATAGAATTGTATATAAGCGTAATTCTTAATGTATCTATAGTTGCAATACCGCATGTATGTCTGTGACGAACAAAACTAAAAACAATAATAACTATAACGGCTTGCAAATATAATACCTGAGAAAGTGTTTCTATCTCAACTCATTACATAAGATCGTATCTCAACGGTGTCATTCATCTATGTTCCGTAGAATTATGTCGTAGCTTATGTATATGCAGATAACAGAATCTCAGGTCGAAGTTATACAAACTAAAAAGAGTGTTAATGACGTAGAAAAATAACCCGCACTAGGACCATCTTATTCAGTCGGTTAAAATAAGAGAAAGACCCTTATATATCAAATATCAATATTTGTTATATCAAAACAAAACATGTTTCTCTAATATAATCTATTAAGTTAAATTCAAAATTGCTCGGGCGCCAGGATGTTTACATTCATTAAAAATATAATATTATAATATTTAGTTACATTGTAATATCTTAAGAAACAAGTCCAATGACACAAAACAAAGAAAACAACAAGCTGTGATAACTAAATAAATGCTTATTTGAATTACTTTATTTTCCAAATTTATCTTATATTATTTAATTATAGTCATTTTAATTAAATAATACATTTGATGCATAGATTAAAATAGATTTTTAATAATGTATGCTTTAACTTAACCGCTTAAATGATTTCTACAAGGCTCGCTTCAGGCTACCGATCTATATAACAAACGTTTGTAAATTGAAAGCGAGAATACATAAACAATTGCATTAATTACCCTAAAGGTTATGTTTAAATACATAACACAAGACACACATCGTTTAACTGGATGTGGACTAAGACTGAATATTCATAAACAATGTGACACGCTACATAAGATATACTATGGTATACTATGTTACATATGATATTGTATTATTATTTCTTGGATAAACAGAATATCTATTTCTTTGTTTGTCTGGTGGCGTGCAAACAATCTATATTAATATTATAAATGCGACAGTAAATGTTTATCTGTCTGTATGTTACGCTTTAACGGTTAAGCCATTGAACCGATTTTTATGAAATTTTGAATTAAGCTAACTTGGATTATTAGAAAGAACATAGGCAATTTTATACGTTACACCTAATTCTCACCAAACATGCAGGCGAAAACTAGTATGATAGACAGACAGATTGCATGAATATTTTTCTTCTGCTTATTTGTATAGCAGTCAGTCAATCAGTGGCCTAGGAACTAAAGAGTTAGTAGGTTCAGAAAATTATAAGAATATTTATAATATTGTTGAAATCGTAATTTTAATACTAAAAAATTGTATACAGACGTCTGCATGTAAAAAGTCATTATAGCATTAGTTCGTATACCATGATAATAAAACGGTTGCCGCCTACCTATATTATTTTCTGTATTGAAAATTGTTGACAATTACGAAATTGGCATCACCCGCTGGCCGTCTTTGGCCGATTCTTCTCAACTTTGAGTATTTTCTTTTCAAACTTTTCGATTCTACTCTTATTTTATAAGTGTCAATATTTATTTTTAAATAAAAAATATTTAATGAGTATTATTATTATGTACTAGCTGATACCCGCGACTTCGTCCGCGTTGCTTGATATATTAACAAACTTTTCTTATGTACGAAGGAAAAGACATCAAAAAGATCGGAAGCAAAAATATACTTTGTTTAAACACATCACTGAACACGCAGTGCATATACAAATCGTTGTTTCTTGAAACTTTAATAACTTTTTATTAAATGAAGTTATCGCAATTATTTTTTTTTGATAAAGGCCAAGTGTACCATCTCCGATATAATAATTCGTTATTATGTAGAATGTAGATATTTATTTGTTAAATTGGACATTATTGACTTATCTGACATTTATATACACTTTCAGACAACTATGCAATACAGCTATATAATTTAATAAAACTTTGCACAATAACACTACACACATTATCTCAATGTTCCGACTGAACTCAAAAACCATCCACTAGTTTTATTTAGTTTTATCAGATATTCTGCCGCAAAACAGCAGTACTTTGTATTGCTGTGTTCCGGTTTGAAGGGTGAGTGAGCCAGTGTAATTACAGGCACAAGGGACATAACATCTTAGTTCCCAAGGTTGGTGGCGCATTGGCGATGTAAGCGATGGTTAACATTTCTTACAATGTCATTGTCTATGGGCGTTGGTGACCACTTACCATCAGGTGGCCCATATGCTCGTCCGCCTTCCTATACAATAAAATAATAAATATAATATTTGACGTACAATTTATTGCATAGATCTATCTGTACAAATTTAAATCAGGGCGAACATTTGTTATATATATATACAATTTTACCTAAATAATGGCATTTTATAGATAGAACAATATGTCTTAGTCTCTTATCTAATTTTATGTAGTGTATATTGATTGATTCGAAACATGCGAGTTTTGTTACGAAGCGTTTTTAATGTTATGTCCAAACGATTTATTAAAACACAAATTGAGCAGTTAAAAATTCAAGCAATTTGTCAATTTTATTAAGCATTAGCAGCGATGTCATGCGTTTCAATTATATAGTTCTCCGACATTTACGAATAAATTATCAACAACAAAACAATTAAGACAAATGAAAAATAAAAAAGGCAATTTGAGTTTAAGCAATGAAAGGCAACAACAACAACATTGATGAACAAAGCAATTTGATTGAAAATCTTTTGATATTGAAGTAAACTTCAATCGATAAGTATAAACGAAGCTAAAGAGTCAAAAAACACAAAAATGTTTTATTATTTAAATGTGTTATAAAATGGAGATTATAACTGCACTCTCAGCACAATAACATATCAAAAGACGTTACATCCAGTCAAAGGTCGGGACGACCTAGGTACAGTTACGCGCAATAGCCTAGGAATGCTGTAACGGAGACGTCAAATAACATCTGATACGCTGCTTTTATATTCACATTATATTATGATAGCTTGGTTGCTTGGCGAAATAGTAGGCTGCCGCGCGCGGGTACACGAGTTTGATTCCAGCTGAATTATTAACCAATTATTAATTAAATTGGCTATATGCATAATCACTTGACTTATTTATTGAGCGAAAAGTCAGTGGGACACTCATGCCTCGGAAGACATGTAATGCCGTGTTTTTTGAGTATGATCCCTCTTTATTATATAATAGGTAGGCTGACGGTCAAAGGGTGGGTGGTACCTACCCAGACGACTATGCGCAAAGCCTTACCACCAAAGTGAGTGAGCGAGCGTCAGCTCTCGTTGGATTTTCGTTTGATCATACATCGGATTTCTTACAAGTAAAGTAGTACTTGCGATTCACCAAAACTTCATTAAGGACTTTATGTATCTTCAAAGTAATTCATAAAACATGGTATATATTTACGAAAAATATATGAACGGTATGAATTTATCCTTTACGTAAGCTTTAAACATTAATGGAATTCTATTCAATACCGTTCAATACATCGAGTGTCGGCGACTTCGGAATTAATATATAGAATCGATAAATTCTACTGCAGAATTTTATTATTCCGTCGATATTGCATTTTATATTCGGAAACGAAATAACAGAGGCGCGTCGCTAGTGCACCGAGGCGGTGAGAACAAATGTCTCGACCTAAGAACAGATAGAAGGTTAGAATTGGCAACGAATAATATTATTTATAACTAGTTCAGTCTAGCCGAAATATTTTATATGTAAGAGTAATATTTGTTTTATTAACAAATTCTTATTTTAATTGTATACTAAATCTACTATCAATAAATATGAGCAGTCCTAAAACTGCTATTAAGAAATATGAGTTCTTTATATGTATGAAAAATTCGTTTGTCATTCCCATCCGTGAATGTTCGTCGTTCTGTGAATCGATAGAAGAAAATTGCTGGCCGTAAAATAAGTTCTCTGGAAGACTTAACAGTGGGCGTCTGGTATGTGAACATTGGAAATGGTCTCCAGGTAATATTGTGTGAGAAAATTGCATATTTCTTCGAAGTTTGAAGTGTCTCGGAAAGGACGTCTAACCGTATGCCATCCCATCATTAATTACTTACTATCTTTTGTATATAGTATAGTCTTCGATATGATTAGCCATGGTGACTGAAGTCGTCTGGAATGACATAATAATACAAAGAAATAAAGTTTAATTGTATTGAAAGCGTCAATGATTAATAGAAGGTATGTACGAGTATGACAACATTTGTAAAGGCTTCGTTAAGAACGTTATGAATCGGATTCAAATAATAATCGTAACCCGCAACTGTAAACGTGACTTATGATTTGATATGAATAACGTACGCATTTTTGCATCTGCATAGCAAATGCAAAGAATTGGGGTGCAATTCTACTACCAAGCTGTTACATTATCGCAATGAAATTGTAACGTAACCGTCGCTGTAAGTCCTTTGCCTTTTCTTTAATATAATTATCAATTATTAACATTAAAGTTAACTATTAAATTTGTTTACGGTATGATAACACCAAAACGCTTTTTTAACGATCCTATTTATATAAAACTAGCTGAGGCCCACGGTTTCACACGCGTATAATTATTAAAAACCTGCCTGCCTTCCACGATAAAATGACTATACAATACAACAATATTTTTTCAATTCGAACAATAGTTCCTGAGATTAGCCGGATCAAACAAACAAACTCTTCAGCTTTATATATTAGTATAGATAATCAATCGGAATCGAATAGGGAATGTATTCAATTCCAAATAATCCGCGTTATAGTTATAAATGAAAATAATTGCTACCTCTGCTGACTTGAAAACATCGAAAATATCCACAATATGACAAAAAAGGAAGAACGCCGACGACGAGACGAAAATTCCCATTTTCATCATGGAGTAGCGTACTGAATTGCAGTACACTAAGATAATTACTAGGTCTAAAGTTCAAAGCATTTGTCGGAGTACAGAACTGAAAAAGTTAGAAATGGCATTCATGGTTCATAAATTTATTAAAATTAAATACACACGTAAAAATAACATAGATAATATCAACATTTCATTTGCAGAATTCTGGATTTAGGCCAATCTTCTCTTGAGATAAGCGTTTAATTTACCACATTGCTCCAACATGGGAGGGTACACACGGGACGCAGATTTTATCCTAATTAAGACAAAAATAATAAAACAAATTTTAAATTATATGAAGTAATAAAAAAATACATTTCAATCTATGTAATAGACTCTTCTAATTCCTTTAGTATTTACTCATCAAACAAATTAATTCCAGTTACACTTTTTATTCATTCTAGAAACTAACAGTTGTTTAATGCCAGATGTTTTCTACGAGTTTTTTTTTCAAACTCGCCTTAAGTAAATACCAATTTCTTCATATGGTAATGATTGGTGCATGGACAAGCATGCCTTACGGGACATCCCGTAAGGCTTGCTTGTCCATAGACCGTATCTGTTCTATGAACCTTGGCCACGATGAAGCAGGAAAGTACTCGATGTTTGGTCTCTAAAATTCACTCTCTAATTAAGTAACGGAGGGCAGAGTTCGTGTGTCTATTTCAAGATTTTGTTAGCTCTAATTTTGGTAGACTAGCTTCAATTACGTAGACCTTTCGGTCGACTGTAAAATAAAAACATTTATGTAATCAGAATCACATTGTTTAATCTTTTTAAATTCATTTATTTAACTTTATCCGCTTTTGTAAAGTTATCTTTTAAATATCCTATAATAATAATCATACAAACTTTCGAGATGACACACGGGATAGAACACGTGGCTCTTAATAGTAGATAGATTAAAATTGGGGAAGTCTCTGATTTTTCATGTATAGAATTTCTATTTTTTATTAATTTTGTGTTAGGCGGTGACAGATGAAGAATTCATGTGTCGGAAAAAATACTGCTGAATAAGATGCAACCCTTCTCTTCAAGAAGATAGAGGTCGAAAAGGCATTTGTTCACCAGTAGAACATTTAGGGGCTGTTATTTTATTGAAATATTTTTTATTTATTTAAACGCTACATCAACATCATACATTTAAAACACTTATAGATAAAAAAATACGGATTTATATTTATTAAAACGTTTTAGGGCATTGACATGTCGACAACAATAATATGACATTGGTTATATATAATTATTTTACACATCATGTATGCATACGGTTGAATAAACTTTATTATAAGAAGTATTTATCTACACTCAGTCATTCAAATCATAATCGTTTATATAATATGGGAATGACACGAAGTCAGACAATGAAATCTTTGATAAAACGTCCGAATCGTTAAGCGTGAAATCGTTTTAATATCGACATTATTCTCGGTTGTGTGAATGAACCCAAATCTCCTGTAAGCAAATCGTCTTTTAACTCTATTTGTGGTGCTTTAAGGACTTGCATACGTCAACATTAGTTTTCTGTTTCACTGCAAAATACATGCTATGCTATAAAGCTAAAAAAAATATGAGCTTGCATTTTAATTCATTATCCAAACTTTATGTAAAGGTAAAATTATCTGTTATTATGGTTAAGTGTGAGTAAAACGCAATATAATTAAATTACAATAAAAACTTTTTGCAAACAAGATAAGACAGTTAATTGGTCTAAATGGTTAAATTAAATTTTCCATTATATTACTATTTTTAAACGTAGAGAAATATCCTTAAATAGATACCATGACGAGAAGTGTTTAAATAGAAACCAAGACTCAGAAGAGAAGAACAGAAAGATTTGTCAATTAAGCAGGACAAATGACATAACGAACATGGCGGGAAACTGACGATTGTAACAGAAGGCATGGGACCGATTGGTGTGGCGCCAACTATGGGAGGACAATGTCCAGCAGTGGACATTTATGTTCTGGTCTTTACGGCTGTAGTATAAAATTATGCGATAAGACATTCTAAATGAAGCCAGTATTCATGTATTAGAGATATAAATAATATTATAATTATATAGCTATAAATAGCACTTTATACGACGTAGGCTTTAAATAAACTTATCTTGCGTTCCTGAATGCTGCAGCCGGCATTTCCTACAAATACTTAACACGACATTCGGTCGTAAATACATTTTATTATCATAAGCAAAGTACACTACGGCGTAAATCGTTAATGTTGTATTAGAATGATTTAAATTTGACATTACCACTGTAAGAAATATTAACAATTAATGACAATAATTAACAAACCATCAACTATAGGAATTAAGACGTCTCTTGTGGCTGTAATTACACTGGCTCACTCATCCTTCAAACTGGACAGTAGAATGTATTGTTTATTGGTGCTAGAATATGTAGTGACTAGTGAGTGATTAGCACAAAGCCCTACCACAAATATTTAAATACTAAAAGCCAGCAGAAAATGTGGTAATTTTTTGTCTTCGTTATATCCGAGATTTACGTTTTTTAAGTAAAACGCCATTAGGAGCCCCGTTCAATTACGCCAACATACTTGGGGTACAGTGTGTAAGTTTCTTCGTACATTTGCTGACAAAGGTATATATTATATAATTTTGTTTGTTTAATTTTGCTCTATATTTTACATTATATTGCTTTCAAAAAGATGAAAATACATGCAACACAAAATGTGGCCCCATCGCTTACTAGCGCTTTTAACTTACTTAAAAAAAGCAGGAGGTTCACGATTTGGTTGTATGTTTTTTACCTCAGACCTCCGTTACCTCCGTTACCTGGTTTTTTACCTCAGACCTCCGTTATATATGAACATACTTGCAAAAATAATTTTCCGTTTGGTTCTATGTAAATTTTAAGGAAATATACAACCCCTTAGCGTAAAGAAATAAGGGATGAAATTGTTTATGAGCGCTAATATTATTTGAAGTTGAAAAAACAAAATCGTGTTTTTGTTAAAATTTTGTAATATTTCAGACAAACATTGTGATAGGACCTTACTTTATTATTATTTGTACATATGTATAATTGAAGATTATTAATCACCTAAGCATAGTAATAATATTAATTTATTATTATGTTCTTGTTATCTGTTATCGCTATACTTGTGTGACGGTGACTTCAATTACACCACGGCACGTAGCTTGGGGACCATTAATAGTTTATGGACGTCCCGAGTCGGTCTGTCTGTGTGTACCGTGTATCGATTGTTATTAGAACATGAATCGCTTGTTTACTTAAATTAAGCCATGACAATTATATTCATTCATAAATTTTATAAGTTTAGCAAATATTAATACACCCCTACATTGAAAAATGGTCATTGTTAATACGTAGCAAATGGCCCATTCGATAGGAAGTGGTCACCACATAGACAAACATTACCATTAAATTAAATAAATTTAAGTATATAATATTCTCTTCAAAAAGAGGAGAAGAGGCCTTAGCCCAGCAGTGGGACATTCACAGGCTGTTATTTATATAATATTAGCGACTCCTGTTTATAATCAATATTCCGTCAACTTGCCGCCAAATGTGGCATTACTTCTTGTGCTTGTAATTACACGGGTTCAGTCTCTTAAATCCAAACGCATCTTTTTGTTTCGGTGCTAGAATCATGTCAATCAATCGTCATGAGGATGAGATGATTTTTACCTAGAAGAGTTTTACATGACAGATTTTTATTTTTTATTTTGAGTTGGTGTATTAATTTATTTAGATTATCATTTTACACATCAAATATTTATTAAATTTTATTTTTTATATATAACAATGTAAATAAACATAGTATATATACATATGTGATGAACTTATTAACGAAATATTGTATGTTTGTATGTAACATTCTCGTTTATTACGAGAACACGTATTTGACTCGCCCATAAAACTGTTACGTGTGTGTAAATTCGAGCTTAATGTGAATAAGTCAATTCATATAAATTGTATAATTCTACCAAATTGAGATGAAATTTTAATATTAAATTAAATTTTTATTATTATGTTTATAACTTTCATGTAAATATTAAAAAGGTATTTTGTAAACTGTCTACTGACGAGTATATTGTTAACAAATATATATAATGAATTCGTTTTATATACTCCGTCCGCATAATAGATAAGGGGTGAGATGGTGGTGTTAAGGGATTGTTGTAAAAAAAATAACCAATATCCTTCTTCGGGGTTCAAGCTTGCTTCGTTTATAAATTTATCAAAATCGGTTTAATCTTAGTGTTCTAGGCGTGAAAACGTAACAGACATAGTTACTATCGCTTTTATAATATTAGTATAGATTAGTAACTAGAACAAATATAAATGAAATGGGAATTAAACTAAAAAATATATATAATACAATAATGAAAAAATAAATATCTTTTCATTGTAAAAACATAACATAGTGCCAATTAGTTTCAAACCTCCTTATTCAGTTCGAGATAAGTTTCGATTCTTGATGTGGCATAACTAAAGGGTAACAGGGCCCGACATATTTCAGAATACCATACCTTTAATTTTATAATATATTCTGCACGCTGACCTAGAGCTTTGAATTTTTGAAAAGGCCGCAGTAAAGAGCGCTACAAATTATTTTATAACTAGACCACGTAGATATAAATAGCATTATTTAGCGGAGGTTCTTTCACCTTCACGTCTTGAGTGTTTATTTAATCGGTGGTAGATTTACGATACCGAATAAAGAATTTTGCTGGATTCATATTTTAAATTTGATTTACTATCAAATATTCTTGAGCACATTTGTTACATTCACACTTATAACCTGATGGGATGGCATTCCGTCACGGGCAGAGAAAATTCGGACGTAAAGAATTTACGTAATTTCCGATTCAAGGTAAACTCTACCAACTCCCAAACTCCCTCTGCCTTCACTAAGAAATTTTAGACAGAAAATCCAATAACATATTATTGTCGCGTCACGAGATTTGAGCCAATTATAGACCAACAAGGAAGTCATTTCCACCAATCATTTATGTACATGTATTTCATTATTTTCATTAAGAACAAAACAGCCATTATTATTTATTTTAAACTATTTTTCGCCCGAGCGTGAGTGGGGTTTCCTTTGTACCCCTGAAAGTGTATGCAATTTTAGTGATGATCGGTTGAGTTGTTAAAATGTGAAAGCGTAACAAACAAACTAACTCGAATTCATAATATTAGTAAACATATCAATTTCAAATGAAATTAACATTTGGCAATTCAAACAACATATTGAATTCATTTGATTATTATTTCATGCGTTACAAAATAATCGCGCATGGAGTTTTCACACAAGTATAGAGTATAGTAAGAGTATATGTATAAGCACACAGCAGCTCGTGGTAGCAAATATCCAACGCTTTGACATTATTGTATACAGCTATCATTATGTAAATAAATTTACGAGTACGCTGTACTAAACAGTCTACAATGGGAGTTTAGAGGCGCCAAATGTAATATTTTATTGGGTTGTAAACAACGGTATGGAACTGGTGAAGTCTACGTTAAAAACTTTGTGAGACACCACACAAAATAAATTGAAGGAAATATTTAGTGACAACATCTTAATTTTGTAATATATAATATGGTTTATACATTTAACAGGTCATTTTATTTTTGAAAACCATGAGCATATTCCTTTATTTTTGTCAGTTATCGGTATCAAGTATGACCGCAGCATTAGCTTTGTCGGCGTTTACTACTGATATATCATAGGATGATGGATGTATGTTTTTATCTATATAAAATACTATTATGTTTTAATATATAGTTTATCCATCCATAAATTCAGCGCATAATTTAAACTGTCAGTAAAGTCATAAGCAGCCAAGTAGAAGTAAAATATTTAATTTAATATAAAATACATATACAAATGTATAAAACTTATCGTTTATTAATGGAAAGTTGAAAGGTCACCACTTCAAATTACTCAATTATTAAAAATAGGTCGTCTAACAAAGTCTACGAAAACTAAACTAATCTAAAATATATTTCATATTAATTAATTAAGGGTTAAACGGTATACAATTAATTTAATTAATAATAATAAAGAAGCCATAAATTATCAATTCGTACATATAAGAATGAAAGGAAACAAAAAGGTAAACAATTACTTAATTTTACTTTGTACTTACTAACTATGAGCTCGTTTCAAAACCAAGCGTCTCTTGTCCTGAAAACGCTAAATGGCACTTCTTACTTTTGCACATCAAGTAGCAATTTTCGAGTCTTTAGTCAATTATTAGCATATCCTGTAATTACAGTAATTTAAGGAACCCGTATGGTCTTGAGTGCGGAAATATGATATTAGGTCATAGGTTTGGACGTCTTTATGACATAATAGTGGTGAACAAATATAACTATTATAAGTCTATTTCAAAACGATACTAATGAATGAAATGACATATTTGTAACTCGATCAGTTATACTAGACTACTAACTATAATCTTAATTTTAGCGACAAAAACGGCAAAACAATGTATGAATTTTACTATTTGAAAAAAAATAGTTAAGCGACATTTTCCCTTCATATTTTTAATTTATTTCACACTAATGTTTAACTTTCTTGCAATACAAATGAATATATTAAATTAAATCAATTGAAAGGTTTAATAATATTGAATTTGATTCAAAATGACTTGATCGAAGTCCTTATTTGGATTCAGGTCCATAAAAAATTATGGCTTCTCTCGTTTTACGATGCCGACCAGGAATAATATGTCATCCACCTACCCGACCAAGTTGCGATGGTTACCAATTTGCATGTAATTGAACCGAAGTGGGAGTCGTTTATCTTGAGCTGAATTAATTTTGTATCAAGGAAGATATCATGTTTTCTTAGATAACCGGCTAAATGTACATTCTTTAGTTTAATATGGGCTTTTAATTAAAGGCCAGCCCGTGTTAAATTTGTCGTACATAAATTGTACGGACGTTTTATTAGCTTGTACGATAAGATGAAAAAACCTGTTTTTTTTAATGGAATTGATATAATTTATTAAATTGATATAATTTTGTTGTTTATAAGAGCAAGTGTCATCTGGAGGAAGCAGTCGACGTTAAATTGTAACCTTATGCTAATTTTGTCAATTTGTCTATTACAAAAACTAAAATTAAACTAGTATTTAAAAAATTACAGGTAAAGAGGTCATAACATTGATATTCCCATTATAGGTGCATTGGCAATTGAATTAATGTTGAACATTTACAAGCTGTAGATAAAAACAAATTTGAATCTTAAAATATTATTTTCGATGCTGCCCGGAAATAATAACTTGCACACTGAAAACTGTCAAACTATCAACCAATTTGAAGATACAACAAAGGCACGGACATGTCTGTAGAGAAAACAAGACAACCGAAAAAAATAATATAAAAAACTATGTCTATGGGCAGGGGTGACAACTTACTATCAGGTGGTCCATTAGCCCGTCTAATATTTCCCCTGTTATTACACTGGCTCACTTAAATGTATAATATTGTATAAGGTATTCTTTCTAACAAATCACACTATAGAATCCTACGAAAAATACGTTCGATCATAGGTATAAGCGATAAAAATTCAAAAGGTCACTTCTATCAATCAAATATTTAATACTAACACGCCCCTTGACCGTACTCGACTTAACTTATGAGGAGCAATAATTCTATCCTAGAGTCAATTACAGCTGTTCTATCTATAGATCGATATTAATACACTAGTGATGTGCTCGGGTACCGAAATATTTTTATATATTGAACGATATTACATGAAAACGACCATCATTTCGAAGAGACGTATTTTATATTATAACATTATTTGCTTTACGAAACATGCCTTTTACTAGACAAAAAGTCAACGCATTAACTGTAATGAACAGTGTAATGAACAGTGGCATCACCTAGAGTCATATCTACAATTATTAGCAAGCGAAAAATTAAAGATTTAAAATTATCCCAATCTTTTAGCTGCTTCGAAACCATACCGTAATATTTGCGTTTTTTTTGTGGACGCTACATTTTTGTCTTCATTATTACATATGGGATGAATTTGATGATAATAAAACAATAAAAATCGCTGTAATGAGAATATTAATTATTGTAAGAAAATATGCAGCTACTTAGAATATTATGGGCGTAATCAATAAAAAGCATAATATATCTCTATATCAACAATCATATTGTGCTTTAATACAAGCAATACAAGCAGAATATACGCGTAGATTATCGATAAAAACGAGGAGAAACTCAGTCACTGCCCTTTTTTAAAAATTGAATTTGACATATTCATCACATACAATTGAATTTATAATACTAAATTTTTATCAATTATAAAAAAATATGTATTAAAATCATAGTTAATTAATGAATGTTTTTAAATTAGGATTTTTATCTATTAATTGGCAAATATTAAACTATCTCCGAGATTATATCGCCAACGTGTAGCGCCAGGAAGGATGTGATGACTCTGTGGAGTCGTTTGTAAAAAAAATTAGTCGTTTCTATTAAAATAATCAATGTTACTGTAAGTAGCTATTCTACAAATACCTATTCAGGAAAATATTACGAAAATATTAAAAATGATACATGAAAGTATAAAACTCCACGTGAATAATCTTTACAGAAGAAATTGTAAGATGGCGTCGCATTTCCTTTAATTTCTGTCTTTTATTGAATACGCAAATCTCAGGACCAATTTCACTGAGTTTGTTTGATGAATTTTATTTTAACGGAATCGATTTCGTCATTCAATGAATTCAGAATGAATACATATTTTAATACGAACTTTATGAGAATTAATAATACGTGAAGAGGAACGGATAGGGTAACATTTTAATAAGCTGTTATTAAATGTTAAGTTAGGTTATAATTATTTATATACTAGCTGCCCGTCCCGACTTCGTACGGGTAAAATAAAAAAATATCCCGTGCATTTTTTAATCAATAAGATATAAACATTCACCAATCGATTTATTCGCCCATACAGTACAGTTTATATAGGGTATATAATAATTCTATTTCCTACTAATATAATAAACACGAAATTTTGTATGGATGTATGGACATTTGTTACCCTTTCACGTAAAAGTACTGAATGGATTTTAATGAAACTTTACAATAATATAGCTAATACATCAAAATAACAAATAGCTAAATATAATAAACCTATTAATAATTATTAATTTATAAATTGACCAAAATATAACAATAAGAATTTTAAAGAAGATAACTTTTGTCTCTTACACTATATAATTTGGACAAATGTTTTAAAAGTTACGACGATGACAAAGTGAGTGCGCGACACTATGCAGCAGTACACTGTGGGAGAAGAATTCGGTCATCGGCTCATCGCTGGGTGTGCGACTCGCATGCAGGAATACGTCATCGATGGTTGTCCGTTTTGCGGTTTTTCAAGTCCCTAGCGATTGCTTAAAGACGCACTTTACCTGTATGTAATTTATTAATAGGTAGGTTTTTATAGTGCCAGGTTGCATACCTTCGGGTTGTAGCGGAATGGGCCGGCACGCCCAGCCGGAATTACCACTCTCTCACTTAAAATCGGCGTAAAGTAATAGCTACGCTACCATAATTTTGAGTGCAAATAACAAAATGCTAAACACACAATGTCTTACTGCTACCCTATGACAACCAAAAGTTCTAAGACCTGTCGTTTTCAATGACCGGCTTGGTTGATTTTAGTGAGAACTCTTATCACATGTACACTTATTATAGTGCATGCTCAAACAATGTCCATTCCCTGCATCGCTAATGCGCCATCAACCGTAGGAACGAAGATGTTATGCCCTATGTGCCTGTAGCTTGATAGAATAAAAAAAATTGTGCGCTTGCTCTTTTATGGTTTTAATTATACTCAACGGCGTAGATAGGCGGCGGGCTATTTAATATTTTTATAAATTAAATTTTACTAAAAGCCATTGAAGTAACTATAAATATATTAAGTCAAACTACAGGAATTCATAATAAGTCCACTGATGATTATTTAAAGAATAATCATCAACTTCAAAATAAAAAAAAACCGTTACTAAAGTTTTTCTTAACAGAAATGCATTTCATACATATTAATTTCAAATCACAGATTTTCAAATTTCAAGCAAACATTTATCCTTTACTTATATTTATGCGGGCAACAGCTAGCGTACGGGCGACAGCGGGACGCGGGGCGCGCAAGCGGTTGCATCACGCGTTTGTGTGATGGGTGTTGGACCGCCTGAATTTATTTAGTGCGCGATAATTTTAAAATTACGATTACTCCTAAGATATTGATTTAAATTGGGTGGTGTAAAGGGCAATTATAATATACATTAAATGCTTAAAGTAAATAACGTATTTATTTTAATAAGGATTAATATCATATCCGTTTTTATAGCTTTCCAATTTTACCATTTTTATGTAAACATTTTTTAAACATTAAAATGGGTATAGTTAGCTATCCTTAAAAGATAGACATATGCCATCGCGGACTTTTTTGTAGATCTATGAAAGGGGAACAATTTCACCATACATTATTTTGTTATAACTCAAAGGGATTGTACAGCGTTTTCGATGAAAGCTCCCAATCGGCTCGTTTTTTTTCCGACTTCTTCAACAATTATCGCTATATTTCAACAAATTTACAGAAAACATTAATGCATTATACACGTAAACCTTCCTCTTGAATCACTTTATCCATTGGTGATAACCGTATGAAAATCCGTTTAGTACTTTTTTAGTTTAGCGCGTTTATACAGAAAGACATGAAACGCGGGGGACTTTGTTTTATAATATTTAAGGAAGCGGTTGCATCACGCGTTTGTATGATGGGTGTTGGACCGCCTGAATTTATTTAGTGCGCGATAATTTTAAAATTACGATTACTCCATAAATTGGGTGGTGTAAAGGGCAATTATAATATACATTAAATGCTTAAAGTAAATAACGTATTTATTTTAATAAGGATTAATATCATATCCGTTTTTATAGCTTTCCAATTTTACCATTTTTATGTAAACATTTTTTAAACATTAAAATGGGTATAGTTAGCTATCCTTAAAAGATAGACATATGCCATCGCGGACTTTTTTGTAGATCTATGAAAGGGGAACAATTTCACCATACATTGTTTTGTTATAACTCAAAGGGATTGTACAGCGTTTTCGATGAAAGCTCCCAATATGCTCGTTTTTTTCCGACTTCTTCAACAAATTTCGCTATATTTCAACAAATTTACAGAAAATATTAATGAATTATACACGTAAACCATCCACTTGAATCACTTTATCTATTAGTGAAAACCGTATGAAAATCCCTTCAGTAGTTTTTTAGTTTAGCGCGTACATACAGACAGACATGAAACGCGGGGGACTTTGTTTTATAATATTTAAGGATTTTGTTACAACATTGTTGTACGTGTAATTTGACAAATGTTTTTCTAAATATATAACGTTGACATCCTATCAGATAAATAAATATATGTTAAACATGTCAGTGTGTACAGAAGACCGCCATTTTTAATCCAGTGAAGCAGCACTGAGTCAAGCGTTTGTGGTTACCATTCATGACGTGTTCCGCGGTGAGAGAAATATTGTAAGGAAGCTTGCACGTGTTAAAATAAATTCAGAAACTATATAGTTTGGCAAATGTTAAAGTATCTCCGAGATTTTATCGTCGTGGAACATAATTAAAAACGATATTATGCTCCTAATCTCGTGAAGAGTTTTTTGTCCAGCTGGTGGACTTATACAGGTTTTATATATAAGTATATTTTTATTATCATATATTATCAAGTACTTACAACGCAATATCTGCAATTTTAAAGTTCTTGTTGATGGTTACTAGAAGACTGCATACCTGAAATGAAAATAAAAATATTTTAATATTATAATATTGTATATAATATATATACATATATTTTTTTATCAATTGAATTGCTCAACGGTAGTAGACATACATATAAAACATGTAATGTATAGAGGAAAAATTCGTGTTATCATTTCTAAAATGTTTTCTTTAACACCAATACGAGTAATATTGATTGTAATGGAATATCAAATATTTTTATATGCCGTTCGACTTCTGTTTGCTTTGCATGAGTCAACAAACATTATGAATGGACTTCATGTTTACATAACGTAATATTGATGAACATGACGAATTTCACAATACCTTAACAATATCTATACGGTATCGTAAACATTTTTTTTATCATAGAAGTTAGGAAGTTACATTTTCAAAATTTAAAGGATGGATTACCAAATACCAAAAAAAAAAAAAATTATCCTGTTGAAATATATTCCGGAAATAACACGTAGAGGGATATTCATTAAGCATGTAATATTCAACCACTTCACTATTAAAAAATAAAATATTCACATCGCAAAAGGTTAAAAGCATAAATTTTTCATCAGCCGTCATTAAATCTTTAAAAGATAGTAAAATATAAAGGTCTCCCTTAGGAAATAAAATTCAGAAGTGCATTTAAAAATTTATGAAGATAAATTACACAAAAACGCGGGAGGGTTAAACGAGTGAAATGAAAATTGTTAGCTTTGAGAGTATCCCGAACAAACAGCGCAGGTTTGATGTTAGCTAATTACTGAGCCATGAAATTCAATATAAACACTTTTCGTAGCGTTGGTGCAAAAATAATAAATTTAAAAACGTTATTATACAGATGTTTTACAAAAAAATATATCTTTTTAATTTTGATTTCAAAAAACTAAATAAGCGTTTATTTCCTTATTTATATGTAAAGCTACATTGTATAATAAATAACAAGTGAAGTATGTAATGTTACAAAATAATTGTTTCTATGTACATAAATAGAACCGACTCACAATACGGTTATCGTGAGTACCGATTTACGATAACCAATAAAAAGAAAGAAAGACAGAAAGATGGAATTAAGCTGTTTATTCACAGCAATACTTCCTTTTGCATTCAAATTAATTATAATAAATATATATATATATATATATATATATAAATACAGTATAAAAAGATCACATTTAATAATTGACTTAACCACTAATAGCTAGATTACAAGATAATTTTGTAAGAAAACGAATTAATTAATTATTATTAATCTTAATAAATGTTTTACTAGTGGCTGTATACTATAGACCCGTGTAATAATGTGTTTTTTTTTTAAATGTTAGAATACGGTTTGAGCTTAATGGTTAGTTTTAGTTAAAACAATACTCAATTATAAAGTATTTTCATTGTTTATCGTAATAAAACCACGAACAATACATATATTTTGATGTTATTCCAATAATGGATGAGTAGAATGTATGCTATCTCTACCAAAACTCATCAGTAGTGCACTTAACCAAATTGTCAGTCATCAATAGGGTTTGTTTATTAACAACAATGAGTAAGTTAGTTGAGTTAATATGAACAAAATACATTCGTGTTTAAGGTCAGTTTAAAAATTCAGGTCAGGTAGCTAACAAAGTGCATTTGACAATATTATAATCGAGGATATTTTGAACTTCGCTTTCATTTATATATTATATTCAATACGCTATTTATAACCTGATAAATCGTACGCGTATGCAAAATATATGACAAAAATAAGGCTTAAAATCTTGTCATGTTTTAACATAAACTTGGTGGTAGAGCTTTGTGCAGGCTCGTCTAGGTAGGTACCACCCACTCATCAGATATTCTACCGCAAAACAGCAGTACTTGGTACTGTTGTGTTCCGGTTTGAAGGGTGAGTGAGCCAGTGTAATTACAGGCACAAGGGACATAACATCTTAGTTCCCAAGGTTGGTGGCGCATTGGCGATGTAAGAGATGGTTAACAACTCTTACAATGCCAATGTCTATGGACGTTGGTGACCACTTACCATCAGTTAAAACACTACAGGTCTCTCACCCGACCACTGTAGATTCAAACCCCGGCTAGCCTTACTAAATGTTCATGTGCTTAATTTGTTTTTATAATTCATCTCGTGCCCGGTTAAATCCCGTACACGGTAAAATCTCTTACATAATGTATATATCTAACTCGCATTGGACCAGTGTATTGGTATAAGCTCTAAACCAACCTCTCAAAAGCCCAGCAGTGAGCACTGAACTCTTACATATGTACATAGTATACATGTAATAAAAGATACATAACAAAGAAGAAGAGTCGTACGAAGTTTGCATGTTCAAAAATTGTAATGGGACGTTTTACTCCTCTGCGCCGCAAGTACGGGCGAATTTTGACTTGATTATACTTTCGGGGTAAATGTTGTAATTACATCGCGGTAGAGCTGATTTTATAATTAAAATCTACGCGAAATGTTGGAAATTCAAGAATTCTTAGCTTTACATTGAAAAATATTTTTCCCTTTAACGTAACGATAAGTTTTTATCTCACTTTATGTATGCTTCTTTTATATTTTTATTTGAAGTCAAGTATTTATTATTATAAAAATATATATATTTTATTTTTATATGAAGCATACATTTCTCATGTATTTACGTTGTTATATGTAAATATTTATATATCATTAAAACGTATGATATATTTCTTATATTATTTTAACATAGTTCCTTTTTAGACGACTCGGATTAAATAAATAAGAAAAACATTTGTTTATTTAAATATATTCTCGTGTAATATTGTAAAATATAACGTCTCGTTTAAAAATATCGAAATATATGACGGTATAGTTATTTATTCAGGCATAACAGAGTCATTATAACTGAAATGTGTTATGGAATTTCATATACAGTCATAATCGTGAGGCCTAGCGAGTCTACGGGGACGGTAATTGTGCCTCTAATTACGTGGGGTGAATCGGGAGTCGTTACTTGCATGTTTTAATACCTTTATCAAGACAGCTACGATCTCTATGTAACATCGTTTTGAATATGTACTTGACTAGGGTGAAGTAATCGAGTACATACAATATACACGGCCGGCCAAAAGTTTGAGACCAATTGTAAAAATATTCTTCGCCAACAAAATATTTTGAAAGTATATATGATATACATCTAATTTGAACACCTGCGTATTCTATTAATATTAAAGAATATCTAAGAGGCATTATTTTTGTATATTTTTAGGTAATCATCTTATAAAGGGATATTGTTACAAAACATTAATGACTGCCGCCCATGGACCAGGTGGTAGAGTCATATATACTGTTATTATATTTATCGATCCAATATTATATTTCTTATATCAATATATCGCAGATCCGAAATAGTTCAGCAGATCAACTACGTAAAGTGCGTTTAAACAGAAGCGAGTTCGTATCCAATGTTATTATGAATAATGATCTCGACATTTATTCTATCATGACAATTATTCTATATCCACAAACCAGCAATAACGCAGCCTGGTAACATCAGTTCACGTTAATATTTAACAGATCAGGTGCAATGTACATTTCATTTTTTTTTATTGCATCGGAAGGCGGAGGTAAGTGATCACCAACGCCCATAGAGATTGGCATTATTGGCGTAAGAGATGTTAACTATCGCTTACATCACCAATGCGCCACCAACCTTGGGAACTAAGAAGTTATGTCCCTTGTGCCTGTAATTACACTTGCTCACTCACCCTTCAAACCAGAACACAACAATAGCAAGTACTGATGTTTTGCGGTAGAATATCTGAAGAGTAGGTGGTACCTACCCAGACGAGCTTGCACAAAGCTCTGCCACGAAGTAATTTATTTAATTTATTATTTCAATCATATTATCATTATCAAAAATTAAGTATTATATTTTTTGTCTAATTAATTATATTTTAAATGCATAACATTTAATATCTCAATCAATTCTCTCTATTTAATAATACTGTGACATTAATGTACTTATTGTGTAAAATACGATAATTAAGCCCGATCTTAAATCGTCTGTATCTTACATTTCTGTAACCACTGGCTTTCAGGTCCCCGCCGTATTTCACATTGTTTAGTATTTCCTTTTCGTGTACAGGGTCACTTTGCACATGAGCGTCCCTCGATTTGAGTGCTATGAATGAAAATAGCAGCGTTGAAATATAACGAATAGACTTGGTAAATTTTAACTATTTTGTGGTGCCAATAATAGTGCAAAAAACCTTAGTAAACTTATAAAAACCAATTCATTCATATATATTTTATCAATTTAGGTTTACTTATAAATATTAATATTCAGGGACATTATTCACACAAGGCCATCTGGTCCCAAACTAAGCAGAGCTTGTACTATGGACAACTGATATTCTACATATGCTAATTTTCTTTCGTTAGAACATACTTATATAGATATATATAATTACATGCACACAAATGTCTATCCTGGGTGGGAATCGAACCTACGACCGAAAGGCAAGAATCTACCAACCACGCCAACCGGCTCGTCAAAATGTAAGCTCGTTAAAATTAAAGTGGTTTCCTTTCTGAGTTATCTAACCAAACTTATTAAAGTATCAACTTGTGGTAGGGCTATGTGCAAGCTCGTCTGGGTAGGTCGGTACCATCCACTCATCAGCTATTTTACCGTAAAACACGAGTATAGTTGTTTTCTATTTTGAAGGGTGAGTAAGTCAGTGTACTGGCACAAGAGACACATATTAATTCCCAATGTTGGTGGCGCATTGGCGATGTAAGCGAATGTTAAATTTCTTTCAAAGTCAATGTCTATTGGCGGTGGTGATTACTTACCATCAGGTGGCCCATTTGCTCGTCCGCCTATCTATAAAAAAGTATTAATATTTATTGCATGTTACATTCTGCGTGTTCTTCTTGTATATATGTGTGTGTGTGACGAGGGAATATGCGATTATAAATATAGTTTACAGGTGAGAAACTCGAACCGAACTAACATTTCGTAAACGAAGTTTTACGATATCTTATAGGTGTTAGAACATTTGTTTAAAACTTTAAAATGTATTAAAGACAAACCTGAAACTTTTGAAAGCAAACATTACGAATAAGAACTTACTACAGTCTTACTTGAAAATAACTAACGTAAACACTGAAAGCTTTCTCTCGTATATTGAGAGAAATTTTCTTTACCTCACCAGAACTCAATTATACTTCATTAATTAAATAATATTGAACAATACAAGTTAATTTTTGCTTATTTATATATTTCAATCAGATAAAGCATAAGAAATAATAATTGTAAAGATTATTATCGCTCTAAGTTTGATATTCATTTTTTTTTATATTTGACCATATTGGAATAAAATTCTAGAATATTCTAGACTAAATGTAATGAAAAAAGAAATGTACTTGTTTATGTTTTTGGTCACAATTAATGCGTGTACGCAGCGTTCGGATTGAGTTAAAACTTTGCAACTTAAATATTAAATTTACTTGAAGTCGGCTCATGGTAGATGAATGTTACTGGCATAGTATTACCATTTACCAAGATACTGGTGACGAGCAAACCGTATCGGTATCGTAGTAAAGGATGCTGTATTTTTACTGGTAAGATATAAAATATTAAAATAAACTATTTATTCAATTGTAGATCCACGAATTCGTTTAAGAATACAATTTACATAATAGTGACCCTCTTTAATGCCTACGTCCTCGGACCATCTGACTTGAATACAAATTTGATATCGTTGCTTTTGTCTTTTTTCGGGTTTACGATTGTAATCTTCCTTTACCGACCGTAAAACGAGTACCGACGGGATGTAGGGATTAAAATCGCGACGCAAGGGCCTATTTGATCCACTAATTAAACGTTGCAAAGTATTTTAGTGTTGGTTTGAGTATAAAAGGCAATTGATATATATAATTAAATTTTAAATGTAAGTAACTATAAGTATAATTGTATTCAAAAATTAAATACTCTAAAAATATTATTGAATAAATATAGTATTGAATAAAGAAAGAACTATCTTTTACAATATTTGTCGCTGATAGCTATCAATTGATAAAGCCGTCGATTTTTTTAATGTAATTTTTATTTTGTAATAAAATCAAACTATTCAAAATTATTTTTCAATTGAAATTTTATAAGGTAAATGTGTGAATTACGAGAAGCTAGCAACTGTTCGGAGTGTAGATCCTAGCAATATAGATGCATACAAAAGCAAATGTGTTGATGAAAAATATAAAATTACAATGAAAAAATGCAATTAAAAAAGTCTAAGATCTATGTGAAAGATTTTTATCTACGCAGTGCTTATAGATATGTAGGTTTTGAATGAAATAGTATATTCAGCTAAAATAAAATATTATACCAAAGTGGCAAATTAACAAACTCACCACATTTTGCCGAGACAGTTCAAATTTATTTTTAAGCATCGCCGGAGATCCTCAAATTAGGTATCTATATGTGGTGAAGTTACATCCGTCGGAGTTCGATCGACACTTATTGGGCTTCACCTTTCAAAACTCCTTATCTAAAAAGAAAGTTAAATTGACGTGAAATCTTGCGGAAAATACTTCAATTAAAACTCTTAGCAACTTCACAGCTCAAGTTTTAGCGGAGTGCCGAAGTTGATTTCGAAAATACACAGTTTTCGATGTCTTGAGCGGATTAACTTCGAACTGCACTCTCACTTCGACTATTTATGTATATTTTATTTTATATACTTTTTAATTTTATGTTTTTTATATTTAGACGACCACATAATGTTATAGCTAGCTTATATAGGCAGAGGTTTTGGGTTGAATTTTGGAAATTTGAACATTTCTATGCATAATGCTGGAATAGTCATTGTTCCATAAAACTTGTTCTTCTAATAAAATGCAAAACATATTTTTGACGTATAAAATAAAGCAATATCCATATCAACTCACAATAATATCGTTATTTTCGCTATTGTTCGAAGCATTGGGACCGTTTCGAAAAGGGTTCAACTATGTAATAGTTTGGGTAACAGTTGAAGTCCCTTTCGAACTGTGTACTATCTACTTGGCTTATAGGTAGTAATCGATATATTATACTATCATGATTTTATATAGCCATATTTATTTAAATATTACGATGAAAACAATTAAAAACTTCAAAAATCATATGTATTTAATATATTTAAAACTGTTGAGTTTTTTTATCTGTGTGGTGAAAATAATAAGAAATGTGGCAATGATATATTTATGTCTTATTAAATAAAATTGATTTTAATGTAAGGGGGCATCCATAAATTACGTGAGGTAATTTTGGCGATTTTTCGACCCCCCCTTTCCCCTTGGTGAGATGTCGTGAGATTTTGCTCGACCCCCTCCTCCCTCCCCCAATCTCACGTGAGATTTTTAAAAATGCATATTTTTTATGTAAATACGTTAATCTGTGCTTCATTACATTAGATTTTATTAAAACAGCAATTTTCTTATAAAAAACTTTTATTCAAGACTAGTGTTTAAGATATCTAATAACGTAGCATAGAAGTCGTGTTTGGCTAGCCGGTAGTGGCAAAACAAGCGAAGTAGAAATAGTTAATAAATTATTGTGTAAGTGTATAATTAAACCGCGATAAATATTATTGCATGATTTAGTCATATTTTAGTGGAGAACCATTTATTACTTAATTTAATCCAATTTTCTCGCAATTTTACACTGTTTCTTTAGGAAAAAAAATTACGTGATATTTCCCAAGACCACCCTCTCCCCTACGTGAGATTGGGTGAGGTTTGGCTTGACCCCCCCTCCCTCCTAAACGCCTCACGTAATTTATGGATGCCCCCTAATTGTTAAAAAAAAAATAGTTAAAACTTTTACTGGTCGTATGACGTTGTACAGAGTACAACTTTGCACCCATCTGAGTTGATATTACCCAATTATATATACATATGAATGTATGTACGAGTATATGTGCTTTTATTAGTATTTCACTATTCTACTCTTACATAATTTGAACACTATAGCCTAATGATAACTATAAAAATGTTACATCGAAGATCGAATATACATAATTAAAATACAGTGAAGAACCGGAATGAGGTTTAAGAGCACTTTCAAGTTAGCTGAGTGCACTTCGCTGTACAAACGATAGCCAGTCAAAGAGAAATAATTATAACGCGATAGTATAAAATAACAGTGATGGAAAATGACTGACTGTTACGAGAGACGGTTCTTTAAAGCCCTTTCTTTGTAGAACTAATAACAGCAATCACGGACCGCAAGAAATGCCACCATGATCTAAAACATAGATCACAGAATAATAGACATGGCATGTTAATGAAACTTAAAGCAATAATTTAATACACAATATTTAATGCAAACGGCAATTTTTTCGATAAATGAAAATACGTAATTTAAAAGGTGCGATTGTCTTTTGTTAATTGGAAATGTCGTGGAATATACAATAGTCCGGACTATATAATACGGTACGTTAACAGAGCATAAATGCTATTGATAAGCGGCTTATTTTCTGTTAACAATTCAGGATTAAAAAGGTTTGTAGTTTAATCTAACAAGTTTATCTACATCAGCTTTATTCGCGATACAAACAATATGAATTAATTTTGAAGCTTGTAACGCAAGTATAACATATATGTTTAGACTACTTATTTACATTTTTTTAAGCAATCATTGCAGTGAACTAAACAAAAGCTCGTTTTAGCTATTCATAATTATGAAAATCGTGACGGAATATATAACTATTATTTAATTTATCCATCTAAAAACAGCAGGCATGAATTGCAAAAAGTGTGCTTAATAATTACTCAGCATTGCGAGTTTTAACGTATACACCAATTTTACCCGAAACACGCAGGCGTATTCAAGATGTTTTCCTTCTTCACAGATAACAAAATGACAGATAAATAAAAGGTTATCTCAATTTTCTTCATCATCATTGAATAAGTTATCAAAATTGGTGGTAACATTGATGTTTGTTTCATTTTTTTAAATATTTTTTCGGTGCTATGTTTGTTGATGCTATTTCTAACATAACAGTTACTTTGTTACATAGAATAGTTACGCTCTATTTTTCCCTTGACTCGTTATTAGATAAACCAACTTTAATATGGACTCGATGGAGACTGGAATGCTGCTGGGTTAATAACGATTCATTCGAAAATGATCCCTTGCGACGTTACGATTATTATTTTTTTATAAAAAAGAATGGAGGGCAGCCACCTGATGGTAAATGGCCATCATCGCTCATAGACTCATCGTTATAATAAATATTATCCATTCCTTACACAGTCAATGCGCCACAAACCTTGGGAACTAAGATGTATTGGCCTTGGCTGTAGTTACACGGGCTCATTTGATATACGGCTATTAATTATATGCATATTTTATGAATTCGGGATAATTCCCGAATTAAAACGGTTAATACCGTTACATACAGATAAACTTCTTATTTTATGTATATGTTATTCATATACTTCTATTTTGTTACCTACAGTTTTTTGCGTTGTAATATCTCCTATCTCCATGAAAACTTTTGATCTAACGGAACAATATAATATTCTAGCTTGTGTTCGTTCTGAAGGTCAATTTTAAATATTGGTAAAAAAAAATTTCTAAAACGCACTAACTTCACCTCTTCATAATATAGAAAAGAAAATATATCAAAACATATCGTTGCAATTTTTTTTTCTTTCTAAGAAAGTAAGTCAGTTAAGAAAACTTTGACAGTTAATTTTGAAAAGGTATTATTTTCGAAAGAAGTTTAATTAAAATAATAATTTACTTCTTATCGGATCGGATCAGTACGAATTTAATTTGATATACGAAAGTAAGACAAATTCATGAATAATTTCGCTAAATTCCGAATCGATCTTGGATTTTTAACGTTATTTAAGCTAAGGGTAAAAAATCTTCAACGCCTTAGTCTATTCTAAGTCTTTGACAGGATTCTGAAAAAGGGTTTCGCATTAATCAGTTATACTAGAAGTAGATCTCGTAGAATTGATCAGGGTTCGACATGTCGCGAGAACTTGTTATCGAGGACGTTAAGGCATAATATATCATTTTAGGTCGAAGGTCAAATATCACTATCGTTAATAAAATCGTTTTATCATAAAGATCTTGAGTGAAATTTGAAATTCTTAAGTACATATGAATGATAAGGTCCTCCTGACCGATTTCGGCCACGGCGGCCAATCTCAAGAGAGATTAGCCAACTGCGCAGGAGATATTATAGTGCACAAGTGTGTGCGCAAACACAGATGCACTCTCTTTTCCTTAGCTCTCATAATCCGATGGGACGGCAATCCGACACGACCGGAAAGAGTTCAGGCGCAGGACCAACGGCTTAACGTGCTTTCCGAGGCACGGGAGTGTACACACTTCCAACTTCCAGACTCCGGGCTGCTACTGAGAAATTTCTGACAGAAAATCTCAATAACTATTTATTGGCCCGACCTGGGAATTGAACCCAGGACCACCGAGTCTGCGGCCTTTTATCAAGCCACTAGACCAACGAGGTATGAATGATATCAAAAGTACAAGTAACAGCCTGTTAATGACCAACTGCTGGGACAGGACATCTCAATAAATGCACTCTAACGCAAAAATATGTTTCTAAATCGAATCGGTAGATTCTGATCAAACAAATAATAAAACTTTTCGGCATCATAATATATATATATATTATATATATATATATCAGTGTATCAAGGGCTAATTAAAGAAATTGAGATTTTTTTAAATGTATACGAATTTTATAAGATTAAATAGACGATATGTAAATGAGCAAAATAACTTGTATACAGAAACGGTACTAAAGATTTGGCTGAATGTAACCACAAAAAAATATACATCATTAACTAATAAGAGCCGAATGAAGCTAGGTCGCCCTGGTACTATTAAATAAAGCGCTCTACTCGATGGTTGCATAATAAATTTTAATACAGAAAAATTGTATAACGATAAATATTAAAATATCCGAACGTTATTATTTCAGAAAACTTCTGGGGTACGGCGCCCTTGAAAACTGCCTCTGTATTCGTTAGCGCGGACCCGTTATGAATAATTCATTCACTCATACGACGTACTTATTCTGAATTTGAATTTTTTTTTTTATGAAACAAATAATTTTATTCGAATATTTTTTTTAATGAATGCAATCTCGTACGTTTAACTAGGCATTTTAAATGCAATTCAGCTCGTCTACTAATTGTCTAAGACGTATATAGAGATAATGTCGGCAATTACTAGTCTCATATATTTTCTTGATTAGAAAGCTGAATCAAATTATAAAGCGATAACTATTTCACTACAATGTAACTGATTATTGAAAATGAGTATTTTAAATGTAAGAAAATAGTCCTATATGAAATATTTTACGTAGACTGACTAGAAACACACACATAAAGAAAGGTCCTTTTAAAGTTGACCGTTTCTTCCAACAAGTACCTCGCCATTTGTGGAATTTGACTAACATTTTTTTTAAAGGAAATTGCACCAACTTCATTAAAAGCATCATCTACTTTTAGGACACCAGGACAAATACAGGCTTCAAGTTTATACAAACAACTTTTCAGGGTTTCAAAGGGCAAAGCTGTATTGTAGTACTAGTTATAATTATAATATTAATTAAAATATATTAAATTTGATACGAACCGACTTAAATGTAAATCACAATAGTTTAACAACTACAGTCGTTGTTAGTTAACGACCTATATTTAATACGTATTATATAATTAGATTGGGCCTTAATGGATACTCTTGGGAGAATTGAGGTCCACAAACCATAATATCACTGTGAATTTATCTAAAATCTAAGCGGTAATGATTTTAGTATCATAATAGCTGTTAGCAGCAAGTTTGTGATTACATCATCATTACTTGACAAGATGAGCTTATACAAAGCTCTACTCGGTGATAGAGATTTGTCCAAGCTCGTCTGGGTAAGTACCACTCATCAGATATTCTACCACTAAATAGCAGTACTTGTTATTGTTGTGTTCCGGTTTGAAGGGTGAGTGAGCAAGGATAATTACAGGCACAAGGGACATAACATCTTGGTTTCCAATGTTGGAGGCGCATTGGCGATGTAGGCGATGGATAATATTTCTTACAATGAAAATGTCTATGGGCGTTGGTGAAACTTACCATCAGGTGGCCCACATGCTCGTCCGCCTACCTATACAATAAAAAAAACTTAGTATTATGATGTCACAAAAGGAAATCTTAAGTAAGCAATATTGTGGCTTAATATTACTGCTGCGCTCTTTAGAATCGTTGTTAAAAGTCATCGGATTACAATGTAAGAAAAAATATTCAAATCGGTCTCGTAGTTTCTTTGGTTAGCTTGTTCAATCGTACCAACATTCAAACTTTATAATAATGAAATAAATATAAACTACTCGTTCCGCAATCCGCGATCTCATCTGTCTAAAACGTTAATTCAAATTGATTTCGCTTTAAACCACGTCGCATAGCTTTTTTATATAGGTTCATAGATAACCCGAAAATAATTTACTTTTGATTATATTATTAGTTATTAATTGTATCATTTTATTATATTCAACATATTTTTTTCTTTTTTGACGTGACAACGTCTAATAAATCGATGAACGCTGGCTGCATGCACGAAAAAGGATGACTCATTGTCCCGTTACGCTGATTGTACGATTGCGCCGCAATCCGCATCTATCTCTCTTTCATTCGATTGGCCTATGCGTCCGTCATTTCATCAATATTTTGTTATGACATTGTCACGTTAAACTACCTATCGTCCGTAAACCGACTTTACAGACAACCATTTTTTTTTTATAATTATCAAGCATTTATTCAGAATAAGGCTTAGAGACAAAAGGTCTGTGGATTAAATATTTTCCATGCTCCACACTCGGTTCTCGGCTGAACAAAAGCGTGACGTCATCTGGTGATTTATACGGGGATGTTTTAACGCCGAGGGGTGTTAGGCATATAACCCGGAGATTCAGAACTGGATAGAAGTATTAAAGTCTCTTTGTTTTAATACTGTATGCTGAAGTTTTTTCTTTATTATGGTGTTAACGATGTCCTTTTTTAATGTTTCAGTACATTGATTGTTACGAAAATGCATTATATAAAAGTAAATCTGTTTTGTAATAATTATTGGTGGTCTTTAAAGTAACATAGTGCACTAATTAACACTATTTCGTATTTCGTAATAATATTATTTTCGTCGAGATTTACGTAAATATAGTAAGCATATTTATGCATTATCTTTGCTTTCTTTGCTTTGAATTTAATTAAAAAAGCATTAGTACAATTATTATAGTACTACAAAATGAGTATAGTAATACAATCTATCTACAAATACATTTTAGAAAGAATAAACTCATAATTGTGACAATTAATTTCCAGTTATTTAATCAATTAGTAACTTGTTGTAAATCTGAACAGAGAAGAACAAAAATCAAGTGGTCTAGCTGGCCGAATTTAAACCCACGACATCTTCCATCTCGGCTCCAGTTAAAATTATAGAACTATGATTACATTTATATCGAATTTATTTATTATGTTACTCACGTAGACAATCCGTACTTCAATTATGTATCTGCGGATTGTAGGTTTATTCTAAACTAGCGAGACCAGCGACTTCGCCAGAGTGGAATTCAGTTTGTGACGAAAATCTACTCTTCTATATATTGTACAAATTAAAATCTGCCTTTTTAACGTACATAATGCCGATTTGAATTATACAAGTAATATATTTTAATTTATAAAATGACTCGCACCATATTAAATTAAAACAGGCAGTTATTTTTAAATCAAAGGCAGACAATTCAATTTTTAACCGACTTCAAAAAAAGGAGGAGGTTATCAATTCGTCTGTATGTTTTTTTTTTTTTTTTTTTTTTTTTTTTTTTTTATGTTTGTTACCTCATAACTTTCGACTGGGTGAATCGATTTTGATGATTTTTTTTTTATTTGAAAGGGGTTGCTTCCCATGGGGTCCCATTTTTTTTTAGTCCAGGTTTGACAATGGAATCCATGAGAAAACCATATAAGTCGTAAATTTGCATGAGGTATGTGCGCGACAAATGGACGAATAACTCAATATCACGCCAACCGATTTCGATGATTTTTTTTTTATTAGAAAGAGTATACTTCAAGGGTTGTTTGATGATAGTTTGGTTAGATTCTGATTATAGGATCCATGACAAAGTAACGGAAATCTTCAATTCTTAGTAGCAAATTAACGATACACGGCCGAATCTTTTATAGGCTATCTAGATTTATCATTCACCTACCATAACATCGTTATGATCAAGTTATTATAGTACTATTGTAAAAAACACTTCTTTATATACCGTCAATAGTTTTCGCAGCGCACGCGAAATAATAACTTTTATAGGCAACAGTTTGATACGTTGGGTTACATTGTTCCATTTTAAGTAGGGATCTATAAGTTTTTGAAAATATAATAAAACCTATATTACTCGGTAAAGACGTAGCTTTATAAGGGTGAAAGAATTTTTAAAATCGGTCGAGTAGTTATTGATTTAAATCGTAATAAAAAATCAAACAAAAATCAAATCTTTCCTCTTTATATTATGAGTTATGCATGTAAGCATTAGTATATATGTTATGTTTGTAATTGAAACATATTTGAACATCTCCTAAAAGTTGAGACCAATTTTGAAAATTATGCATATATATATATAGAATCGTATAAGTACTCTTATATACATGTTATATTTATGTATATTTATATATTGATTACTAGTGTTTTCCCGCGGTTTCATCCGCGTAGTTCCTATTCCCGTGGGAATATGGGGACAAAATGTAGCCTATATCACTCCCTGATAACGTAGCTTTCGATTGGTGAAAGATTTTTTTAAATCGGCTTAGTGGTTTAGGCGTGAAAGCGTCACAAGCATACTTACTTTCGCATTTATAATATTAGTTAGGATAATATAGATACTTCCACTTTTTTTAATATACAGACATTCCGTCATATTTTATGGTGAAGAATGGTATAACACAACATCTATAAACATACAGTTTATTTAATTATTACTAGAAATAACTATTTGGTTATGTTATGGCTGCCCAACTAAATTACCCCACCAACTAAATCTATTTAATCAAAATATGTTAATTTATATTCATACATTTAACCATATTAACTAATATTTATTAATTAAGTACAAAAATGCATTTTTCTTTATGTTTCACTGTTTTAGATTAATATATTTAAATAATAATATAAATGGCGCTGTCTCATATGAGCTGCACGATTAGTAGGTCTACCCATATTCTACAAATTAGTGAGTGTACTTCAGATTCACTAAAAATCGAAAAATAAATAAAAATTTTAACAAAACAAAAACCGACTTCATAAAAAAACAAATTAATATGCACTAAAAAGTAAAAAAATAATTGCGTATTCTTCTATAATTTGATAATTAACTTACTATTTTCTACTCATCAATATGTAGGTACGAATGTGTTGTGTGGTTGATAATTTATTTACAATTATTGTTATTTTTGGAGTCGATGTCAGCTAAGGAAACACTATAATATACCTAGCAATAATAATACGGGAATCTTTTAAAAACATACACATTACAAATTGACTTTTATTCGCTTCGTTAAGTTGCGCGTGCGACACAAGCACATCTCACCTACAACTATGTATGTAGTTATAAGCCCACCTTGGCTGACATCGACTCCAAAAGTAACAATAATTGTAAATAAATTATCAACCACACAACACATTCGTACCTACATATTGATGAGTAGAAAATAGTAAGTTAATTATCAAATTATAGAAGAATACGCAATTATTTTTTTACTTTTTAGTGCATATTAATTTGTTTTTTTATGAAGTCGGTTTTTGTTTTGTTAAAATTTTATTTGCTTTAAATAGCGGACACCAAAGATACGTACGTGAACTTAATGTTGTTATAACTTTTGATTGACTCAACGGAAATAAAGAATAAACGGTACGTTGGATTATTTTTGTAAGAAGTAATTCACATTTCTAATTTTTTTTTAATCGTGTTAAAGGTTACTCCGAAAGACAGTCAGTTAAAGTAACTAAAAGAAACTCAGTTATTTTGAAAACACGGTCACAGTTTTTCACACACAGCCATTCACACACACACACACACACACACACACACACACACACACACACACACACACACACACACACACGCACACACACACACACACGCACACACACACTTTCATTTTATTTATTTGTATAGATTTTTGTTCAGATTTGCGGCAGTTTGTCTGACTGGAATATCTGATGCTAAATAAGGGACCTTTTATACTCCTCATCCTCACTATTCCGTTGACACTGTGTAGCACTAACTTACGATTTGAAAATTACTCTACGAAGTGTGTTCAGTGTTTCAGTTTGTTTATTAACTATAATTTGACAGATGATGACTGCGGTACATGGGACCGTGTCGCGACGTTAAATGAAAAAGTTGTAGCTCCGATTTTAAGGTATACATTTTATAACAAATTGAAGATATATAGGATATATAAAATTTCATACTCGTTTATGTAAATGACACATTCCTGTAATGATGCTTAAGACAAAATAAGTGTAATGGAGATAGAGTAAGATTAAGCAACTTCCGAAAGTCGAAGTCAAAACATGAGTAGCTTGGCTTCTTGACTACGACAAGAGCTATTCTTTTGAGACGAGTATAATAAAATAATACATGAACGAATATCCAAATTTAATACGCAAAATGTTTGTCTCGTACATTTGAAAACAAACAATATGAAACAAAATTACCGCCTCCAATAGCACATTGATGTCATCGTAGCGCCTGCGACCCTTCAGTCATGAGCTTAATTTGAATTATGTCCGGACAGACGGCGGCTGCGGACATGTATGTGCGTATATAATTTACGTTTATTATCCCCACGAGTACGGATACTCGTATTACAATTTACAAGTATCGTTCGAATATTTAGTTTGATAAACGCATATCGCTCTGTTAGCTATAAAGACGGAAAAATGTTTATTTATGTATTTAAATGTATGTATGTATAATTGTATTTCTAGAAGGGAACTGTATAGTCGATATCGATATTTAAATTTTTGTATTTAAAACTGGCTTCCGTATTTACAATATTTATGATTTTACCGAAAATATAATAATTTAGCCAACAAATTCGTAGTAATGAAAGCCATAGATGAAAGAATGTGACCAACATGGTATGCAGAGCTCACATGCTAAAGTGACAATAGACAGGCCACGTTAGTCAAAGAACTGATAACCGAGAAGAAAGAAAAGTCTTTAAATGTAGACCATGACTCAAAAAGGAGTACAGGATGAATCCGACCCGATGGACTAATATGTTATAGCATAAGCAAGAAACCCCCAGGTTCAACGGACGATAGGGCGGCGAGGGAACTGACAGAGTAGCTGAATCGGCAAAAAGTAAATATATTAATTTTGATATAAATTTTATGTTGCTACATGTTATTAATAGGCCTAAAGGATATATATCTTTAACAGTACAACATTTACTTGATGTTATAAATTTTATTATTAAAAATATATAGGTATCAGATAAAAATATATATTGTACTAAATGAATTATATTTACAAATACTACGCAGCGATTATTCTAATACGAAACGCATTTGCCAAACTTATACTCGTTAATGAATGCGTTTTGCGTATAATTATTATAAAATATATAGCTATTTATGTCTAGAGGTCCGTGGTTCATGTCGCTTGCATCCGGACCCCTACAAGGGGAATCTCAACAGGGGGTTGGGAGAAATTTTTTTAACATTTCTCCTTATGTACGGGGAATATATTTCTAACATTGTATGGGTGCATAGCTCAGGGACGAAACAAGTTCTTGGAAACAATAAAAATAGTAAAAAATCACATCGAGCAAATAAAATATTTAAATGAAATCAATCTACTTTATTTTAAATGGCTATTACAAGTACAAATACTTTAGAGTTAAAATTTTAAAAGTTTAATTAAATGTATTATTTACTCTTATGTAAGGTTGATACTTAAATTATTAATTTACAACTACATTTTTAAACATCCACCATGAAAATTAATAAATACGTACTAATTCTGCTATCTCTTTAGCATTCTATCAAATAGTGTCTTTTTATATTCGATAATAGTCATATATTATTTATTTTGGATATATAAAAGGTTAATACATAAATAAATATATGTATTAACATTATTTTAGAATGATTTAATTCTTACATACATTTTAACATTCCCATTTTTAAGTCATCGTGTATCGTTTATACGTAATTACGTTTATATATAAGAATTTTAATATTAGCTTTATCTATATTCCGGCGAGCTACCTTAGTTCCATAATTTGTAGTTAATGTTTCTAATTTGATAGGATCAATGATTAAACTATTATTAGTACGAATATATTAAGCCATTAAATATAAGCCAGTGATAAACTCACTAATCATAATATAAGTATTTAATAATAGTAATAAGAAATTCTTCCAGTCAATTCGTATAAGATTTTTTTTAATTCAACAAAACTGGTTCTGAGATGATGTATGTTCGTTTGCAAAATGCTAAAACATAATTATCGTCTTATTATGTTAGTTATAAGAGTTATTATCGCTTGTCAAGATTTTTATTCGCTTTTTGTGTCAACTTCCAAGTAATATCATATGATTTAATGTATATTTTTTGCGTGGAATCGTAACGAGTGTTTTATCTCGTATATTTTAATTTTTAAATCAATTTTGGCGTGTGCTAATTTGGACCGAGACATATTAGTATAATTTCTTTGGCGTAACAAAAAACGGAGAATTTTATACTTTTGTGTATTAAGTTATAAAATTTATCGATTAAATGCGTATAGTTTTGCTGGTACTGGAATATTAATAGTTTGAGATATGATTCATACGGATTATCATCATCGAAGACATCATTATTGAAAAAATTCAATACGTATTTACTGACCTAAAACATTTTATTTGTATATTTTTGTCTACCATATTATGGATACAATGTTATTGTTATTGCTTGTTTGTTATAATTTGTTTTGTTATTGCATTTTACACTAATATATGCAGTATAAGTACAAACAATATATGTAGTAGTAATATTCGATAAAAGTAGCAGTATTACGTTGGAAAAAGACTTTCAGCGAGGTTGCCAGGATACCTTCACAGTTCCAACATCAAAGTCAAAATATACAATTCAAGTAGGCTCTCACTTTTGAAACGTCATTATACAATTTTAATATAAATCTACTACGGTATCTTAATTATTTTTGTTGTAAATAACGAGGGAAATATTTTTATGATATTATTAAGAAATATTTTATTAAGTTAAACATTAAAATGTGATTCGGCGGCCTATAGAAACCTTGTCACTTATAAGATGGTGATAAAAGTTGTGTGTGTGTGTTGTTTTCATTGAATACAAGGTGGGCATAAAAATGATGAATTTCCTGTATGAAACAACCCTACTAAGTGAGCTAAGTATATATAAACTGGATTCTTATAAAAGTCGCAAACTCAGCGCCTTAGGGGGTCGGATAATCCGTGTCTATCCGGACGTACCCGGCTATCCGACTCAGGCCAGCTGATTAATCACATATCAACTAACATGCTTCAGCTTTCGCTTTAAGCCAAGGATTTGATGATGTGTATCCAACACATCTTCGAGCCCTTAGTAAATAGAACTTAATTGAAAGTTGATCTCAGTGGATAGACGCCAGAATCCTTTGTAAAAAAGAACCTTTTTTATATTTCGTAACCAAGACCACGAAGAGTGAGAAAGTTTATGTTTAGACACATAAATACTTCTATGTACATACAATTGATTTCTAAAGTCGATTGAGATATTATATATGTATATAGAATAGATTGTGAGAAGTTATAAGCCGTTTCTATGTAAATTTTATAATGGCGTTCTTAAAGTATTTTTTAAGAATTTTGCATTTAATTACGTCATCATTAAGTAAAGCTGATACTTTATAAATATCATCCCCAATTGTAAGTAGGATCGTCTGTCTCTGTTCACCAACTTGTAAATTCGTATATCCACAATGGCTCCGTGTGTTATATTTTTAAATAAATTATTATTCATTTTTCTCTCCCAAATAAGGCTAAAACTTCTGCCTTTTCTTCCCAGAAAAATTATTCCTAGGATAATTTTAGGAATGAGTATGACAATGATCCAAGGAATATGCATCGAGATTGCCACATCACTAGGCGACTCGTATATATAATTAATCTGTTGAGATTTTAAACAATTCATTGAATCACCTATTGATTCTTCCTTGTGATATCAAGATAATAACAATTAATGTCGTTAATATGATTTATTTGGAGGCAAACGTAACCTTATAAAATCTAAATAATATATCTTAATACTTTCTTTGGAGTATACATGAAGTTCCGGCAAATATGTTAATAAAAATAAAAACAATGAGATAATATTCTGTTAAAATATTATTTATATTAATTTATTCATAGTTTGTGACATATAAATACATACTAAGCTTATCAATTGTATACGCTTTTTATATACTTAAATGTTATCATTTTCATACGCTGAAATAAGTAAGTGAAGGATCTCCATGATGTAAATTTCCCTTACATCTGTCTATCTACTCGGACTGGTTTAAATTTTCTAAAAAATACAATATAAATTGTATATTATCAAAAGTAATAGACACTACAATAAATCTAAAAAAAACTTTTACGGCCTTTTTTAGTTTCCAGGAAATAAGGCATGGGCTATTGGAGTTTATACAGTGAAATCGAAGACAGACAAACGAACAGCCGAGCGGGCTAAATATAAGGATTGTTTTTTAATTTTTTTATATTTCTCAATTATAATAAATATTAGCACAATCAGGTAATAATTTATAGTCGGTAATTTGCATATTTCAACATTAAAACAATTTGTTTAATTTATTTTACAACGTTTAAGCTATCGCCGAAACTACTCTCTATAAATTACATTAAATGTATTCAGATAGAACAAAATAAAACAGAAGAGGAAAAGTTTAGTCAATGGCGCTGAATAAGGAAAGGAAAGTAAATTTAAACCACGTTCAGATTACACCCGTCGAGAAATACTGGATTCAGGGAGGTTTTATGAAGATGTTCGAGTTTTTGCAGTCGGGGTGAGGTATAAATTACAATACCTACATAGGCAAACGGTTGTTATTGAAGATCATTAAAAAACCTCCAAAAACTCCAAAAACTTTTGGAGCCAATATGAGTCAGAGGTTAATACTTAATCTTAATCGGAGTTTGCAGGTTCGAACTCTGTAGCAACACTGAATTTTTAAACGTTGTTATAAATGTATCGTGTGTGTATGTCGGTCTGTGGCATCGTAACACCCTAATGGACAGATTTTGATATGGTTTGTAGGTGTATATCGTTTTCTGTCCCCATGACAACGAGTAAGCAAAACTTCCATTTCGATCGGTGAAAATAAAATATAATTTCGTATTTATATAGTTAGTTAGGATAAGATGTAATAAATAAATGCTTGTTTGATGTCTTAGAGAAAACTTAAGGTTTCCGCTACCAAGTTTTTTCTTACAATGAGCAATGATGCCTGCTGTTTTACCGATCCATTACCTTACTAGAACTCGAGGTAGTTTGGTTAATCGACTACCTTGTAAGCTATAATTGTTGTAAATGTTAATTATATTACAGGAATGGAACGTATCATTAAAAAAAACGAGCAATGCAGTGATGTTTACATACACTATAAATGGTAACTCTCTGAGAGATGTAATCAATATAATATGTACATATGACAAAATTGTAGCAGGGTTATTAGTTCGCGTAATATTATTATTAGTCCGTCTCCGTGCCCGTATCTCTAAAGACGAAACCAACTAATGGATTTTAATTAAATTCCGTATCGTGCACCATATAATAGGTCAATGTATCTCGGTAATAATATTTTCAAAGGAAACATATACATCGATTTGAAATAGAGGCGCCTATAATCGTTGCTGGTGCTAAAGAAAGAGTGGAAAAATAAACCGCCGGCGAAAGAATAGTAAGATATCTTGTTATGAGTTGGTTTATTGGTTTTTAAGTGGTAGAAGTCGTAAATCCTCAGGAATCTATGACTATAAAAATAATATTTGTATTAATAAATATTCATTATGCTAAGAGAATTTAATAGAAATGGATATCACGGAAATCAATGAGCAAACAGAAATAGAATTGGGAATTGTGTCGCTCTCGCGTCTCCTCTGTAACTGTAACATATAATATTGACTGCCTCGTTGGTCTAGTGGCTTAATATAAGGCCGCAGACGCGGTGGTCCTGGGTTCAATTCCCAGGTCGTGCCAATATATAGTTATTGGGGTTTTCTGTCAGAAAATTCTCAGTAACAGCCCGGAGTCTGGAAGTTGGAATTGTGTACACTCCCGTGCCTCGGAAAGCACGTTAAGCCGTTGGTCCTGCGCCTGAACTCTTTCCGGTCGTGTCGGATTGCCGTCCCATCGGATTATAAGAGCTAAGGAAAAGAGAGTGCACCTGTGTTTGCGCACACACTTGTGCACTATAATATAAGTCCTGCGCAGTTGGCTAATCTCTCTTAAGATTGGCCGCCATGGCCGAAATCGGTCTGGAGGACCTTAACATATAATATTAATAAGTTTTATATAACATCTCGTATTTAAACCAAGATGAATATGGTAACATAGCTTTCAAACAACATACGATTATAAATAAAATCAAAACACCATATTCTATATATTATAAACAAGACGCCACTTTTGAAGGTATATTTATTGCCATATTCAACGTCAACACGATGTCACATGGGCAAGAGTTCATATATGTATAGAGTACAAACATGGTAACTCAAAACGCATATAGTATACTTGTATTCGCCTACGGTACGGCCGCCTGATAGTGAGAGTGCGGGTACGCTTGCTGCATACTAAAATTTTATCAAAATCGGTTCAATGGTTTAGCCTTGAGATTAATCTTTGATGTGAAAATTGTGTGACTTTGGTGTGACTTCTTTAGCATCGTTGTGATTTGAAAGTCGATGAAACGAAAAAGCGACAGTAAAAAGAGACAGACACATAAATGCATAAGATTTAACGTGGGAGAAAATGAGAAAGGAAACATTGTACAGTGTTTCTTATGATCGTGGTTCTCTTTGTGGTCTGCTTCGTACCCACTCCACTCGTGTTTACCAAAGCATAGTGCCAAAATTTTTGAAGGTTTCACTTCTACCACGTGTGAATTGCACACGTTTTTTTATAGCATATAGGCCAACTGATAGTAAGTGGTCACCGACACCCATAGACACCGGGCGTTATATATCGGCTACACAGTAATTAATGTTAAGATAATTGTTTTAAGTTTCGTTTACACTTTAAGTATAATAAAAGCTAGTGGTACAGATTATTCGCTAGGAATCATAATAAATATTGTCGTCGTGACAGAAATTGTTTTCAAGATATATAACAAACGTCTAAGAGTAATTACCCATCTGGTGTAATGGAACCTAAGTGGCATATTTTAACGCTTATTTCCATACGTTAATATTTAATGACTGAAAAATCTTTTACTATAAAAAAAAAAACAAAATGTATCAAAAATAAATTAATCGAAAATTGATATTTCGAGTTGAACGAACGACTTTAGTAAGGAAGGATATTTTTTTTTTTTTCGCTTCGTCTATGAAATGACAAAAAGAAATGTTTTGTTTATTTACAGTAATAAAGCAAATTGGCCATACAACGCCAAACACTGTCGATGCGAATTCAACCAAGTAAACAATGATGAAATATCCCTTGTGACTTCAATCCGGAACACAGCAATACAAAGTATTACTATTTTGAATCTGACATCTGACGTGGATCAGCTTAAATCGGAGCTATCCCAAGAAATAAGCAAACAGATCAATAGAGATAAATATTCATTCGTTCTATTGGTAATTATCTCAATGCTCTATGTTCCGTTCGTTCGAACAACAAAAACACGTGGCGTCGCCGTCGTTCTGATTGATTCCGCCGTCAACTTGTCGAACGAACACTATAATCAATCACGTCGACTCGTTTATTTTCTGCTCAATTACTGAATACAATTTGTATTTTAGTAATAGATACAACATTGTAAATAAATAACTTACTATTAGTTTCATTATGCTGTAACTCTTTTGTTTTTGTAGTGTTTTCATAACAGCTTCAAGCATAATACGAGTCATGCTTTTCTATCACATAATCGAATCATCCGATAGTTGCTATCAACAGTTTGAAAAATATAACATTGATTGGATATTTTCGTTGTTTAATGATTCTTAATAGTTTTTTTTTCATTAGAAAAATAAATATTTATTACCCTGGGAAATGTGATGGTAAGAAAGATAACGATTGAACATTTGTTTTTGTCTCGTATTGTAATGTTCAATCGTTCTATTGCATATTTTATTTCCAGCCAGCATTCCAATTGAAATTACAATTTTAATTGCCTCTTGTGTATTTTTTTTTGCTTGTGGCTTAATTAACACAACCATTAAAACACAATTCAGACTTTTCTCTGCCAAATTGTATTGAAAAACAAAACATTTCGTCTCTCTTTTATACGAAAGCCAATAAGCAAATATTATAAATGCGAAAGTGAGTTTGTTTGTTCCGCTCAAATATTCACCACTCAACTGACCATCGTGATTTTTCTCAAGTTCTCAGGCGTACATAAACGGACATAGGGTATATGCTCCCCCCCCAAGCGATGTCTGGGGCGTAAACTAGTGTTTTCATAAATAAAAAAATGGTTGTCTGTAATGTCGGTTTACGGACGATAGTTTAACGTGACAACGTCATAACAAAACATTGATGAAATGACTGCATACTTTTATGAATAAAATTTAATCATTTTTATTCAATTATCATTATTCTGTATGGATACAAAGAAGGAGTGAAATAAAATCTACAATTTAATTTATAAATTTACTTTTATTTGCACTCATAGGCCAATCGAGTAAAGGGGGATAGATGTGGCGCAAGCGTACAATCAGCGTAACGGGACAATGAGTCATCCTTTTTCGTGCATGCAGCCAGCGTTCATCGATTTATTAGACGTTGTCTCGTCAAAAAATATTAACGTTAAAGTTAACGATCACTAACGCCATGTTTTTGTATCGCTACATATGATATACATTTTTCTTTTATTTCTGAATAATATGTCTTATCTATTAACATACGCTTTAATTTAAATAATTCGGTATAGCAAATTAATGTACGATTACGGCAGAATTTCAGTTAAGAAACGAATAAATTTTCACAGAGCGGATATATCGACTGACGTGAGTGGATTAGAAACTTAAGTAAGTTTATCTTTCCTTCTAGTCTTGTCACTGTTTCTATAAAACCTTGTGCTTAAACTTATATAACTAATAATGTATGTAGAAATTACAGCAGTGCTATTCTATAAGAAGTCACCCTATAGTATATATATATTTATTTTTTTATTCCATAGGAAGGCGGACGAGCATATGGGCCACCTGATGGCAAGTGGTCACCAACGCCCATAGACATTGGCGTTGTAAGAGCTGTTACCCATCTCTTACATCGCCAATGCGCCACCAACCTTGGGAACTAAGATGTTATGTCCCTTGTGCCTGTAATTACACTGGCTCACTCACCCTTCAAACCGGAACACAGCAATAACAAGTACTGCTGTTTTGCGGTAGAATATCTGATGAGTGGGTGGTACCTACCCAGACGAGCTTGCACAAAGCTCTACCACCAAGTAATATTACAACTATGGTGCTATACTATTTTGATGCGTGTATTCTTGTAATGAATTATTATTACAGTTAATATCGCATTTGGCTTTCTGATATTTCACGACCGTCCTCTGGGTTGAATTTCAAGTATATAAATAATATATAGAATAGCCTACATGAGACCACAGCATTCGTTATACTACAAAAAAAGAGTCCAGCTTTATAAAGTTTTTGCAATTACAAATAGCCGAGGCGATAAAGTAGTTAGCGCCTTCATAATCATTAAAGTTATCGCAGTGAGATATAAGATTATGTCCACATTAAACGAAATTGTAAGTAACACAGTGTAAGGTGATATATGCATGGTTAACGGTGCGTGTTACTACGTCACGGATGACGTCACCCAAGCTTATTTATTGCGTTATAATAAAGGCAGGTTTGCATATTGTTTAGAATACGTCTGTTTTGTATTTTTGGTCTAAGTCGCGTCACTAAAGTTCCACTCCATTGTATGAATAACGATATCTACGTCACAATTATATCGTGTAGTTGTATTTTACTTGAAACATCTTTGTTGCTCGATGAAAAATTTTATTTAAAAAAAAAGAATGGCTGTCTTAAATCAAGTTATACGCAGTGTCTGTCGGAGTAAGAATTATAATATACAAGTAACCTAAATTCTAATCTGTTCAATCAAAGTTATGATGGAATAAAGAAACTCACGAACATATAGAATAGAATTACACTTTATTTATGTTATAAATGCAAAACAAATCAAATCTGAAAGAGGACAAATCTTTATAGAAACGATTCTTATTTTCTTCGATTTAATAGACGTTTTGACGATTCAAATATATTTCGATTTGAAAGTTGATCAACTAATATAAACTTAGTCTTAATCGTGATTTCAAACAAAGTTTATTATTATTTACGCAGTTCCAAAATACTTAATCAAATATGATAAAAGATGAACGCATTCTGAATTTTGCAATTAAGTGTCAGGTGAAACAAGTTTACATTTAATCTATCCTATTTCATATTATAAAGAGGACAGATATGTGTGTTTGTAATCCATAAACTCTGAAATTAATTTTTAATAAAATTCATTAAGCATTCGAAACAAACTTTAACCAGAAGCAACATACATATTGTACTTTTTATTTCAGTAATAATAAGTTTTCAGCTTGAAATAATAGTATTTTCAAGCCAGATGATAAAGCATTACAAACTGAATTTAATGCGGGAAAAACTGCAGGCACAGTATAGTATACATTATTTGTACAAGCTTTTACATACAATTTTAAATAGTTTTAAATTATTGAATATTTAAATGTGAAGCTATCACCGATGCGACAAGTACACAGGCGAGTTTAATTTCGTTCGGCTTGCAAAAACAATATTAAATATAATATAATTGTTTCAATGTCAGCTATTAATTTGTCACGATAAATGTCAATAATCATTTCAGGTCAATCATTGAATGATTACGTTGGGTTTTGTGCTGTCGGCGAATAAAGGTTCTTAAATTTATTGAAACATCATTTTAACTTGTCGATTTGTTATGTTTTATATTGGTCTGCAGTTTTCAAAATTGGTGTTAAAATTGTTAACTCTTTACATTGATATATTTTATTTTGTAATGATTAATTATTAGTTTAACTCAATTTAAGACAATCTATGCATAGCATCCTCATAACGAATTCACAAAAGGAAAGATAAAGACACAATTTTAAGTTTACAGCCCACGACTAATTCGTATTTAAAAAACATATTTCATGTACAAAAACGAGATTGTTACAATGGAAAAAAATGCTTTTTCACACTTTTTATTTGCATCAGCTATTCTTTTATCGAGTTTTTTGTTTTAGGATACTAGCTTTCAAAGCGTATAAAAGAGAATCATATGAAAAATGTATATAGCTGAATATTTTATACATATTACGATATTTACTAAACTATAGTATTTTTTACGACCACTAAAACGGAGTGAAAATTTTTGGTTAATTGGAAGAAGTTTAAAATTCAGTTGTAAATTTGACCCACATCCGTTACGTACAGAACTGAGGAAGGATAAATAAAAGACGGTTTGATTTCTTTTTTGTAATTTATTTCTGATCTATCGCCTTTAATGTAATGTGGTGACATTTATTCGACCCCAAAATATTAATTTCTAGTGCAAGTAACTTCAGAAGTATTAGAATTATGCTTAGGAACCAGCCTAGGGCCAAAAATATTATCGTTTTATTCAAGTCATTCATAGTGCTTATGGATCTTGGATCTGTGATTTCGGAGGTGCGCGTAAAATTACTTAATACAATTGTATTAAGACAATTGTATTAAGTAATTTTATGTAGTTTTGATTTTTCAAAAATACAAGTAACCATGTCAGTTTGACAGAATACCGTAAAATTCGTTTAACAAGTGTTAATATAAGTATTAATTTTCTAATAAATAATATTATTGGCAGAAGTCAATATCGACTACGTAATCATCAAAGTGATACATGGTCAGTCAACAGAGCGGAATGCTCTCAATGTCACACCCTCTGTCAGAGATTGATGCATCAAGACAGCTTGTCCAGGGTTAGGAATTTGAAACGCATCAATCACGATTGAATGAATTAATTGGAATTCTATAATGTGTAATTGCATTCATTAATTTTGTGCAAAACATTGTCTAGCTGACATTCTCTATGCACGAAAACTTCTATCAATATTTGAATCCTAAAAGTCATTTATAATGCAATTAAGCGATAAGTATATTATAATTTATATACTATTCAAATTCTTTACCCGCGCACGTAGAAGGACATACGTAAACACACATCATAATTAAGAATGTTACCTAATTTTATGTGAAAGAATTACTTCGATACGTCAATTAGTTTCCGATTTATAGAAACAAACGTGCGATGCGGACTCGTACTCGGTGTGACGTCATTTTACAACACTCGCTCAGTCCGTTCGCGCTATCGGCACGGTGTCGTCTTACGTTTGGCGACTTGCTACTAAGCGGAGCGTTGTAAAGTGACGTCACATGCGGTCATGTGACTGTTAGCGGGTCTCGACATTTTCGTAACTTTAAGTGCCTGTAAAATCAAAACTAATAGGTATTTTTGACTACAACAAAATGTAGTGTATTTGTATACATACGAGCTTTACTGTAACAAACTTTCAACCGGTTTGGCATACCTATTAACATTCTTAATTCTAACAAGCACAGAAACTAAATAATCAAAAAGAAGACTTAAAATCGTACCGATTATAATAACTTCTCGAAAGGTAGGTTTGTATACCGATGACAGACCCTCATGCATTCACTTCTATTTGATAACAAGCAACAACACTTTGTATTGCGAAGTCCGAGTCTAAAGGGTGATTGGGCATGTGCAATTATCAACACAAGGGTGTTGGTAGTTCTACCTTTGGTAACGCTTTGACGACGTGCGGAATGTCTATTGCTTTGCCTACAATGTCGATATTTAATGGCACAGGTCACCGATTTTATAAGCACAGGCGTCCTTATGTTCGTCTTCTCATTAAATAGAAAAAGAAAAATAAAATTGTTTTCCTTATAAACATATCGACGACTATTTATTAAGCTTTTATGTCTTTTATAAATCAAATTACAAAAACAAACTAAGTCGATATGATTACAAAAACAAAACTCAGGACTTATCGTGATAGGATTCCCGCGTTTTTATTGGTCGACTCTTACACGTAATATACTTGACAACAGAAACGGACGAATCAGTGACGATTACACAATAGAACAGGTTATAAAATTTCACAAAACGAGTTTGTGAAATTTTATTAATTTTTGTAGTGAAAACTTCCTTAGCGGCGTTGTGCACTTTTTTGTGATGGGTAAAAAATGTTAAACTCGCGTCAGGTCACGTGACCCTGATTGAAAATTCGTAAGACGGATTCTGAAGTGTTAAATTTTTAATGTAAATTGTCATGTTTGTGTAAATAAATGAATATTGTATTTTATCACATAAATTATAGTACTTTTATACCGATAATAATTAAAGCAATTCGTGCAAATTTTCTCCCTAACCGTTCCAAACTATCCAAAATGCACAACGTTAATATTCAAGTTTTCACTTCTGCCGGCACTCCCGGAGTGCAACCCTTTGTTTTTTTGTGTTATATTTCTAATTGAGTGCAGTACAATTCATCATACATGAAATTGGCAGGATATTTTAGACTCTCTCGCTCTTTATCACCATAAGAGGTAATAAAAAAATTTAATTTAATTGAAATTCGACCAAGATATTTTTTAAAATTAGAACAATTGACAATATCAAACCAATTATAATACACCTATCAAGTAAAATTATCAAGACTTACTATCACACTACAACTCCAATAACATAAAAGTAAAATTAATGTTAAATTATTTGACGTAATAAACAAGGTCATGTGATATATGCTTGACTAGTAGAGCGCGGATTCACTCTCGCTTTGTGTAATAACGGACATGTGAATTAATTATAACATTGAAAGAAAGCTAAACTTTATGGGTAACTATATAAACAAATAACGTTAAGCGTTTATAAATATTTAAAATATTTAGTGATAAAATCCTAAGAAACTTTACTTTGCAATAATGGAAAGTATTTGCTGAGTCTCAACTCTCATTCGTATAAAATACACATTGAAAAAAGGTCATCGACTTTATGAATCGAACTGTAGGTATATTTATACAAACATACAGAATAAACGCATAAGTTATTCATTCTTTTTTTAATTTAATAAATAAGATGACCTGGCAAGTGGGAGGCTAAGTGGTCACCAATGCGCTACATCGTCAATGCGCCGCGAACATTGGACTCCAACTCATTTTGTATTCCTCGTATCTGTGCTAACACTGGCTCACTCACCCTTCAAACCGGAACACGACAATACTATGCATTGCTGTTTGTCGGTAGTATATGTATATGTATTGTACTATAGATACTATAAAACTATATATTCGTCTAGTAATTGTATGCGTCTAATTATAACAATCAAAACATATACACATACTAAACATTGTTATAATTAGAAAGTATATTACGAAGAAATTTGTGTAAGAAAATATGAAATCTTAACAAACGATTTTTCACATCTACATTCCGAAATGATGATGGTCTCTTTTTTATAAATAAACGATACACGTGAAAAGCAAATATTAAACAGCTTGTAAAAGCTGATTTGAATAAAACATAATAAGATACGATAAAAATATAATTAAATTTGAAAAATGTAGCAACATTCGGGTGAAATGTCGATTATGCGCCTTAAATTATGCAAAATAGTTTTAAAAATATTTATAACGATAATACGAATAACTTTTATTAACCTTGGTCATAAATAAATGCTATTATACATATATATTAATATTATACAAGCGAAAGTGTAACTGTCTAACGCTTCCACCGCTAAATTACTGAACTGATTTTGATGACATTTTGTATAACCTAAACCTCAAAGAAGGTCATTGACTACTTTATTATAGCAAACGTGCAGCAATCTCAGCCCTCTTATTCTAAAACGTGGACGAAGTTGCGATCGAATACTAGTTATTAATTGTGTTGATAATGTAATAATGAAACTATTAAGTACAAGTGTAATAAATAGTCCTTAATTCACGAACCTATTAGTGCTATTTTGATAAAATTATATCATTATACTAAACGTTTTAATATATATGAAACTGACAAAAGATATATTAAATAAATTGCAAACATCAATTTAAAAGTAGATATCTCTAGGGCTTATCTTATACCACAAATAAGGTGCGGAGTGCCTGAGGACCTGTTTTAATTAAATTTGTACTATTACTACACTGAGCTAAATCCTAGTTTAACGCTGTGTAAACGCCTTGTACGCCGTAACAGATTTACCGAGTAAATATTCGCAAGTCGCGTAGCATTTCGCAGTCTCTAGGTTAGCTGGGATATTTAAGTGATAGTCGTTTTCACCTCAAATCACTTGCTTATTTAAAATAAGTATTACAAGCGATATTAACGTATATCTGTCTATTCTAACTGATATTATAAATGCAAATATGAGTTTGTTTATTTGTTTGTTAAGCTTTCACTTCTGAACTACTCAACAGATCATCATGAATTGTGTGCACGTTGTCAGAGGTTCAGAAAAGGACATTGGTAACCCTAACACATGGCAAAATTTCTTTATTAAAATCGCATGCGTACCTATTCATTCAATTGAGTTGAAACTTTGTATTTAATTAAAACTTCCATATTGTTGACAATTCTAAATATGAACGCTTTTAAGTACGATAACCCTTAACGCATAATTTTTTTTAATTATTTTAAATACCTACAGATAAAAACTATATTTTCTAGACTTGACAGAAATATTATTAATGAAGTAAATACACGCGAAGTGTAAATGATGTGCAGACGTAGATCTGGTTAACAGAACTGGTTCCCCGTAACCGTACCCTAGGGAGGAGGTGTTAGGTCGCTCGAACGCACTGTAATGCAATCTGTTCTGTTACGAGTAAAACAAGAATCTTATGAACGTGAACTAATGGAAATTTATTTAAATAAGTAACTACTCTTATAAAAATAATTAATTTTAATTTCAACCCTGTCTAGGGTTCTCTAATAATTCTACTTAATATTCTTATTAGTTATTTCTCGTATTGTTCTGTTAATATGTACTTATCGTTCTGTTAGTGTTCGTTGTATATAATATTTGTATTTCCTTTTAAAACGTTATAAAATAATTTAAATTTCATTTAATAATAAAAATCAATACGAACAGTTAACGATAATAAATTAAAAAATCCAATTTACTGTGTTAATTTAAATATATTTTTATCGAATTTCTTTAAATTTATAATACATTTGAATAATACGTTTAGAGGAACGTTTTATGGCACAACTTTAGACGCGAAACAAAAACGTATTTACACCTAAACTATCGGAACTATTTTATTATTGTCGGAAACGATGATACCGACTTGCAGATATATTTACTCAACCTGTTTAAAAACTCACAAAACATATACTCGAGCGATTAAAGACCGTATTAACAAAACGCCTAAGGTTTAAAATTAAATATACGTATTACTTTTATACATGCCATAAAAGTGTTAAGTGTCATTTAATTAAAAGAAGCCCTTGATGAAGCCCTTAATATGGGATGCTATTGACTTAATTTGATAGCATGTGCAAAGTAATTATAATTTTTAAACGCTACGGAGTATATGATAATGATAATAATTAAAAGCATTGTAAAAATAAATATTAATGTTTCTCGTTTATAGTATAAAGTTTATATTTTAGCTATTCCAAGAATTAAAAATGACTCTTTAGAATATTTTTAGATTCATATGAATGCATATGATAATAATTAAAAAAAATAATTAAATCTTGTTTTAGTGTATAAGTGTTATACCCAAATATCTTATAACTTGATGGGTCGACAATCCGACATGAACGGAAGAAGATCAACCACAGGTTCAATGGTTTCACGTCCGTTCCGAGTGGAAGAAGTATCAAACTACCGAGTACCGAACATCGCGATGCTACTAAAATATTCTTAAAAAAAAAACCTTATAGCTTTATTTAACACGATTCTGGATTAGGATAGAGGATCCCGACAAGCGCAGCCTTACATTCAAGTCCATAAACTAAAGAGGCAGAAAGGCTTCTAAGTGAATATCGTAGAATTTGTGTCAAAAGTCAATAAGTTTAATTTATATGTTAATGTATAATAGCTTCACATTTATTGTAATCTTATAAAATGGAGAATCAAAGGTGCTTATGAATAAAGTATATTATGACGTTTTTATTACAACCAGTAGTAAAATACTAAAGATGTATTTTATTAAAACCTTAACCGGTTCAATAAAATACATTAAGAAGTAGGTATTTTAAATATGTTAATTTCGTATTAAAATACGGCTTTTATTTTCAAATGAAATGTCATAATAAAAAACTAAATGACCACAAATAATTTTAATTTAAACACTCACAAACTGTTATTTTTACCACCAAAATCATCGTTTTACTGACGCGGATTGCTCTGAGAGAAACCTTGGCATCGACCGCCGCCACCCCGCCCTTGAACCAACGAACAATATTTCTTATTGTGGTCGTGTAGTAAAGCCTACCATTATTTTTTTACTTAACTTTTAACATGAAACCATTACATTAATATTTAAATATAACGCAATAACGTACTTACCTAAGAACGAAGAAACTTTTAATATTTGTATTGATAAAACTTACCTACTGACCTATTTATTTAAGCTTCTCTGAAACACCAGCAGTTCACTGTTTCATCAATTTAATATGGTGTTTTTTTCTTTCAGAATGAACACATTCTGTATGATAACATCGAAAACATATATTTAAATATTAAATACAAACCAGATATTAAACACATATAGAAAGCATTTTCATTCTTACGGAACTCTTGGTTGATTTTGGGACATTGTATTAATTAGAATTACCAGCGAAACTATTTGTAAGAACATTCTCGAAACGCGACGTAGAACTCGATCGTAAAAGTCAGAAAGTGTTATACGACATTGATTAAGATAATTATAATATTTAAAGCATTCAAGCGTCAATATAGCTTATCAATGTAGGTAGGTTACTCACATTTAATGATCGGATCGACCATCAACGAATTTGTTTCTTAAAGAATAGTTATAATATTACTTACCGGTTCTTTACATCCGGTGAACTGAAAAGTTGAGAATCAACTGCAAATGCATTCGGTTCTTTAGTTTTTTTTTATTGTGATTACGTTGTCGATTGTTTAGCGGTGAGCACTTGAAGATTAAATGTTTTTATTATACAAGAGCATATTTTTTATAAATTGGATATAAGTAAAATAACAGCACTGGTGGTCGTTTTAAAGACTTAAATACTAAGTAATAGTGCCTTATGAACTAACATGCAAAACCAATTAGGCTAGTATTCAGTGCAAGAGTAGGAGCCACTTGCATTGTCTACTAAAATTTTGCAGGATGCGCTCAATATCTTAATCGCTCAATATATTTCTAAATAGTTGCAGAATAATATCATGAATATAATAATAAAATAAACCCCACCCACTCATCAGATATTCTACCGCAAAGCAGCAGTACATAGTATTGTTGTGTTCCGGTTTGAAGGGTGAGTGAGCCAGTGTAATTACAGGCACAAGGGACCTAACATCTTAGTTTCCAAGGTTGGTGGCACATTGGCGATGTAAGCGATGGTTAACATTTCTTACAATGCCATTGTCTATGGGCGTTGGTGACCACATACCATCAGGTGGCTCATATGCTCGTCCGCCTATGTTTACAATAAAAAATAAAAATAAAACATTTCACGAGCGATAAGTTACAGAATAGCACCGCTGTACTCAATTTACCAAAACTAACATAAACTAATTCTCGTTACTCCATAATTGATTTTAGTATAGTTGGTTTAATTCTACATGCAACCCTGCGTGACCACTGTAAGCTAATACCTATTACTAGGTTTATTACTCACTCCATTATGTTTCAGCACGATAATGGAATGTAGAGGTTTGGCGTGTCTAAACAAACTGGTCTGGCTTAGTGGCGCGGTAAACAGCTTAAAAGTTTAACCCTTTTTACGTTATGTATAATGTTACGTAGAAATGGTTCTAATATAAGGGTTTAATGTAATTAAGTATGTAAAGTTTTCTTCCATTTGAAATTATAAACAAAAATTTAACTACAATTTAGTTTCAAGATTTTGACTAATACAAATATGCCATCCGATTTTGATACCTACCATCGTCGGAATAAGATCGTGTTTCCTTAAACGTAAGCCTTAATTTAGATTTGCTAGCTGTTATTTATGGAAAGATTTTCTAATATATGAAAATATTTATGTATATAGGATAATGTTAAAAGTTCACTACTGGATCTTTAACGAGCAAAACCGTAAAGGATAATCACTCAAACTATTATCGTTATTCATTTATAATTGCATAAATACAGACGTAACGTCTCATTTAGTAACAAACTAATTGTCAATTACCCTTCAACTTTTACTACCGAAAGGCCACAATACACTTAAATTATCCTTGAAACTACGAAACAGCGCAAATCCAAGTAGGTACTTCCCCGAAAACGAATAAAAAGTTAAATGAGAAAAAGTAATTTCACGAGATAGAATATTCGGTTTGTTCATTAAATTTTCAAGTTTGTGCAAATTTCGGGGCAGAACATAAGCGGCTTGCCAAGAAGCGTTGAGTTTCAACCGCCCCGGAATGACGGCTTAAGTCTTATGAATGATGCAGACGCGCCAGATCACTACAGCGAGTAATGAGTTGCTAGCTTCTGCCTAATTGTATTTTAACTTGCATTCTATTGCCAGTTGAGAGTTTTACGTAATACAATATACCTATGTTAAAATCTCTCAAAATAGTTATCGATCGATTATCGATTAACGGAGAAACGTACAGAGAGACAAGAATGGTGATACACAATATAGTATCGACTATCTCAGATTATAAAGTAACTTATTAAATAAAGCTGCTATTATTACTATGTAATTAATAGCTTGATTAACACGTTCACCACAACAAAAAAACAAGATATATAAATATCTAAGACGATCTATAAAAGTACCTACATAAGATGTCATGCAGTGTGCTATTATGACACATTTAAATCTGAAGTGTAGGCATTAATGTCTTGCTCTGAGTTTATTCTATGACAACTTCATCTTTGTCTTAGGAGCTTTGAGACGGTTGCTGAATCTGTTTGGGTAAATACATTTAAGTAAAATATATTTACTGATAGAGCATAATAAGTTACGAACCCGAAATGTTTTCTTCATAAATATTAATGTAACAATATAATGATGCCAAATTAAATAGCACATTTAATAATGTGATATGTGAATTGAAAAAAATATCTCTAAATTAAATGAACTTAAATAAAATAAGATAAAAAAGAAACGTGTTAGAATGAAGGCTACCTGACAAGGGTTCAGTGAGTATTGAACCGTAATCCGCTTGATAGATTTATTGGCGCAGACTACGGAATAATAAATTTTCTAATTGGACCAAAAACTAAATTTCACTTTTTTAATTCAAGCATTCATTATTCAATCCATAAACCAAAAATAATAAATTTCAGTTTAAGATATATGTAGTTTTGTCAATATTTTCTGAATATTGATTAATTTTCACAAGTTCAATAATTTTATAGATAAGGCATAATTAAAGAAATGCTAGGAACTAACGTAGAAAATTCAACGGTTGACGGTGTCTAGTCTGTTAACCTTTGACGTTCCTCAATAATTCATTCAACATTGTTAGATTGTGTGGATCTTGAAATTTAATTTATTTAATTTAATTTAAACAGCTCGAGTTGGAATTTTGCACACACTTTTGGCACTGGTGGATATATAATCTATTATAATAATTATTTTCCCGCCAAATAAAATATAGCAATAAAAAACAAACCTTGCGATTAAACTCATGTCAAAGTAAAATATCAGCGCTGAACAGGTCGCATCGGTTCGAAAGTTCGATGAAGTTCGAAATTTGTGAGGTTTCCAGAGACTTCAAGTAGTGAAGAGACATTCAGCTGTTTCTAACAAGTTTGGGACTTCGAGTAACTATGTGATAGTTATTCAACCTTATCCGTATTCTATTGCTTAAAGAGTTTGTTCCTGTCGCACACATAACCTCAAAATTATAATAAATGTTGCTTAGGTTCCTTCCCAATCCCAATTGTAATCGTAATTATTGCAAGTCTTTTTATTATATTGTTAAGTATAACAATACTAATTAGCGCAATGTAAAAGCGCAAAATTTACGTTATTAAATATATTATATTACGTCAACTGCTAAGAAATAATACACGTGTGAAAGTTTTATTAGTTTTCAAAACAGCCATTTTCTCCGTCTGCGTCTAGATGTAGAGCAGAGCGTCTCGAAGTTACTCCATCTACTTTAAATGGCTTTTAAATGACGAGGTTCGTTGAGGTTAAATTACTTCCTTGAAACGACATGATGATTAACTTTTTTTTTTATTTCTGTACCTATGTAAGGTAAATGACTAATGATATTCTGCATTTGATATTGCAACGGTGAAAAATGAATATTTGAACATAAACGCGTTTATTTTTTCAATCTTTCTTCGCGTTAACAACGTGTCGCTCGATCCACAGCTATCAACTTCCAAGCTACGGTCTTACGGATGGTAAAATTGTCATCAGCCGAATACTGAAACGTCACTTAAATATTAAATACAACTTAATTATTTGAGACGCCGTTAAATTCAAATTTCGCATACTAATTTAGAAGCTTCTCAATATTAAATATGTAGTGTTTAACTTTGAGTGACGTTTCAGTATTCGGCCGTAAGAGGCATAAAGCATGTACCACGTTACGTTAAGAAATGGCTTTATTAACTCGGTACTCGAAACTTACAAACAATCAATACTCATCTATACTAATGTATAAAGCTGAAAAGTTTGTTTGTTTGATCCGGCTTATCTCAGGAACTACTGGTTCGAATTTAAAAAATATTTTTGTGTTGTATAATTATATTATCTTATTTTTATTCATTATATTTTATTAATTTCTGCTGCGCTGTTAATATTAAACGTAAAACGGGTTTACGGAATTACAAAATCCGGAAGATATTAAGATATACGTAGATATAACCCTGCAAAATTGAAGCGGCCGTTCTAATAAACTATTATCGAAAATGTTTCAGTAATTTCAGGCATTACACAATACCACTACGCCGATGCCGGCGTTTATCAGAATCATTTGTATTCCACGGAGTAAGGGACGCAGACAGGAGTGCATATAACGAACGAAGGAATGCTGTTGACAATAACGAACTTCATTTTGTATTCGCATGATGCAAAACGCTATTTCGCTTAGCGAAACATAATTTGAAATTCCAGCGGAAATCAGGTTTTTGTTAGGAAGAATTTTATTTATTCAGATTCACGCACTTGTGGCAGTATTATAAAAATTGAATTTTATAATAGATTAAATAAAGTCTAATTTTGTACTTTCAAAAAACATAATATTATCGATGCTCGTCAGCAAGACTTCTGATAATCTTATTTTCTCTTCCAGTTAAGCGTACGTCTTATGTTATGAGTAGGACAACAAAAGTCCAAGATCGGGATTGAACTTGTGACCTACACATCGCTACCCGTATACCATTGAGGTATTCATTGACGCTTGCTTATAGTAATACTGGTCTCAGGTCTTATTCAAGTCATATTATTAACGAAATAAGTAATTTATAGCAATGATTACTAGTTAGTACTTAGACCGGCAGACTAACAACATTTATGTTCGATCAATTTACCGAGGATTTCGCCTGATTACATCTTCCCCTAAACAAGGGTACCAATTTAGAGAACCTTTTTATCATTCCAATCCATTACTCAATTTGATTTAGATTTATTGTTAAATATATTATTTGTAGTTAAGGGCGATTCAGCTTGTATGGATTTTGTTACTGTAATTCCATTAATTAAATTATTTATTCGATAAAATATACTACAACTATATTAAAAGTGCGATAGTAAATCTGTCTTTTGAACTTAATGGCTAACTACTAGCTACTTCAGTGAAGTAATTTTGATGACATTGGTACGTAGTGAGCTTGTAAAAGGTAACAAAAAAACTGATCGACTTCTTCAAACTTAATCACGTCCTAGTTACATAGTCATGCGTCGAACGAAAGCGGTCTCGTTCAGATTCAAGGCGAAAAATTACAACGAACATACATTCCGACATATAAACATTTATTATATTAATATATATAGCGGTACAATTAATTTGAACATAGAAGAATAGGATTGCATTATTTCCTACAGGCTTTATGATTTATTTATATAACATAATAAAAATCGTAGATACCTATTACCTACATATATATATACTACACGGCTTTAAATAACGACTAAAGATGTTACAATCAACACTTCTGAATTGAATACTAATGCGACCGCGTGCAGGTTTTAACATTAATATGTATATATATGTACATACATAGTACAATAGACGACGCCGGGATGCGGTTCGATGCCTGGGAACTTACGGGAAGTGGGAACATTCCGACAACTCTAATTACGGCTTCTTTATCGACTTACAGAGATTGTTTGTGTTAAATATTTATTATGAAACCTCGGTTTTCTTGCGATTCAACAGGATATTGATACATACAAGTTACAATATCCTATAGTACGTGTAATTTATGTATTTTGTTACTTGTTATGTTTTGATTAACTTTCATTTACAAATCGAAAAATATAATAAAAGTACGAGTATAATTAATAAAAATATAATAAATAAAAATAAGCCTAGAACCTTCGATAAAAGGACTATACAACACAAAAACAATTTTTAAATTCGAACCAGTAGTTCCTGAGATTAGCCGGATCAAACAAACAAACTGTTCAGCTTTTTATAAATAAGTATAGATATATATGGAAAATAATAATTTATTCAATAAAAATTTAGTATGGATCATGTTTAACGAAGTAATTTCTAACGTGCTATATTATGTATAAAATGAATAGTGTGTTGGGTGATTGTTCAATTTGAAACTAATGTATTGAATTGAATTTTAATACTTACATACATATTAAACAAACAACTGACTCGACAAAGCAACTAAATAACAAATTTACGTTTTGAATCATTCTATTTACGTATATTTGTTTACTACAAAAAACCAGCAAATACAAAAATATATAATAATTCTTTAACAAAAAAAAGTGTTCCTTCTTTTTAAGTATAGCATAGATCAACGATATCGCTGTATTTAATAAGAAACCTGATTTACAGTTTTGTTGCACGCTCGTATGTTATATTTTGCTATCGTACGTATGATAATCATCATATTGTAATTAATATATACGAAACATATTACAAAGTTTTTATCAACACCGACTTAGAAATCTAGAATAAATTTTTGCAATGCATAAATATTTCTGCTCGACTCTGTTACCATAAATAACGTAAAACTTTTCACTTTACAAGACTAGTACGATAGATGAACGCTATTTGTTTGTGCGGAATACACAGTAGATATCACATTAGAACTGCTAATGTTTTGCAAAACGGATGTGTTGGGTACATATCTGGTTGATAGCGAGCGGTACAATTAAATTTCAAGATTTCTCAAATGTAATAAGAAAAGTATAATTCATTTCATATGATGATTTTTATAACAGAATCCAAGAAAAGTTTTAAAATATTTTAAGAGCAAAATTCAAAAAATCGTTAAGGAACTTTTTGCGTTAAGGAATATTCTAAAACATCTTAGATGATAACACACTTAGGGAATGAAACGAACGCATGATGTCGAACACCTGGATGATGATCGCCGCTTAAAATGGAAAAAAATGAAATCCCTTTGTTTTTTCGCCGAAAAGAAACCCAAATTTTTTCACAATTAATAAGTAAGTATAGCCTATATTATTACTATTAACATTTCTACATTTAATAAAAAAAAATAACTTTGACTTTTAATGATAACGTTCTAAGGGATTTCTGGAACCACAGGCTTTATCAATCAATATGATGCACAAGTATCTGTGTAAACTATAGTACACTTTTTTATCTTCCCCTCTCATGGGATGGGATGGAAATCTGACACGACCGGAAAGTCGCTTCGCCGATGCCGATGCTTTATTTGCTTTCCGACGGATGACAGTGTAAATACTGCCAACTTATAAACTCGAGGAAGTAGATCCTAAGACTAATAAAAAAATATACACAAAAATATGTGAATATGAAAATATTTGTCTACTACTACTAGTTTTTACCCGCAACTTTGACCGTGTGTTATGTGGGGTTGGTTAGGTGTTATGTATAAAAATGTCTTTTCTTGGGTTTCAAGCTTGCTTCATACAACATTAAAATGTCCATCGGAACATCGTTAAAATCAACATCGATCATGTTTTAGCCACGGGAGCGTAAAAGACAGAGTTACTTTCGAATTAATAATATTAGAATAGATTACACATACAGATGAGTACTAGGCTAATTATAATTGATATAAATATGGTTCTGTTGACAACCTACTCCCTCGTAACTAGGCGACAAGCATGTTTCTGGGAAGTCAAAATTTTTACATTAATACACTCTCGTGTGTGTTTGTGTGAAGGTGTGTATTGTAACGTAAATGTTGATGTTGGAATGTTGACTAATTAATGTTTTATAGTGTTCATTTTAAAATTGGTCGGACTGACCTCGGATTCTGCAGCCTTATAATAAGCCTATATATGCTATTAACAGGCTTCAACCAGGAAGAACAAATGAAGCCTTACAGTAAACGCAGTTTAATATGAACATTATAAATCATAAAACGAAATGAGTCAATAACTTTAACTCTTGAGTATTTACGATAACATGTAAATTATAGTAATAAATAACTTACAACAGTCTTTTGTATTTAAAATATTATAAATACGGAGAAAAGGTTTAGGAGAAGACGTGATGAATGGTAAATAAAACGTCCAATAAACATTGATGTTAGACCTTCTTGCAATAGACAAACATTGCTTTGAAGTACCCGTTATATAACATATATATAATTATAGGGTTATTTTTAATGACCCAGCAACCTCGCAGGTCTAGATAGCTAACACCATAATCAGCAACTTTTGTTCTATGACTTTTGATAATTTGTTAGATTTTATTTTCATACAAAAATAAAAATTAATTTAATTTCCCGTTTGAAAGTTTATAAATCTATGCGCATCGCAAAGATCGACGCGTCGCGTCGTCCTGTCGCGTATCAATGAAATACAGACCTACAAATGTCACGAGAGTACGACAAAAACTTATAAATCATTATTTTTTTCATGTAATGAGTTATGTCCGAGGTCGTAGAACAAAAGTTGCTGCTTATGGTGTTAGCTGTCTAGTCCTCCGAGGTTGCTGGGTCATTAAAAATAACCCTGTATATAGAAGGTTATATAATATATATAATTCATAGCTAAAGTAAGCTACGTAATACGTAATTATTAAGTAACTTATGAATGTCTGACAGCTGGACTAAGGTCTTCTCTCCTTTTTCGAGGAAAAGATCTGTAGCTTATTCCACCACGCTGCTCTTATGTGTGTCGGTGGATTACAATCTGGCAGAATATCAGTAAAATTAGACACATTTAGGTGTCCTCGGGACGTTTTCTTTCACCGTTAAGCCCGAGATAAACATAAATTAAGCACATGGAGTTTCCGTTGCCCGGGTTGCAACCCACGATCATCAGTTAAAATTCACGCATTCTAATCACTGAGAAATCTCGGCTTTTCATTGAACATTAAGCAAAAGCTATATATAAATACTTTTATTTTATTATAATAAATTGTTATAAAAAATACTATTGCCGCATACAACGTTTCTGCTCGTCGACAATGCTTGCCACAAACACGCAACAATCTTTGCCCGCGAACACAATGCATCCCCGAAGAGATATTTGTCTTGGCAACTGTCATCCTTATTTGTCCCTGAACTGTTTTAGCTTCTGTTATTAAATACAGTGGACGTGGAGCAAGTTATTCGTAGGTTAACAGTCATGTCTTTTGGAAATAAAAACATGCTAAATAATAAATGTATTTAAGTTCAATGTATATGTGTATTTAAATTGTATTTTATGGAAATAATTTTGTCTTGATATCAAGCGGGTATATATATTAATGTAGAGAAATTGAAATGACATGGAGAAAAGTGTATAACATAGCTTGTTTTTATTTTCAATGTAATAATTATAAGAAAAATATTCTCGCAAGTAGAAATGTATCTTTAGATGACAGAAAATTACTTTGTTACTTTAAAAGACAACCGATAACAGCGTCGCTGATAGATTTTACACAGTCGACAAATCGTAATTCTGCGTTGTCGTTCCGTTGCGACTTGCGAGTCGCTTAAAGTAACGAACAGAGATTCTTTAATAACGTAGGGTTGCCAATATTATTAATTTAAGAAATAGTAAATCAAAGTGTACCTTTGAATAATTGTACGACTGTACAAAATATTTTGTACACGACTCTTATAATTAAATTTTGCCAGATTCATAAGATCAAGTTCATAAAAGGATGAAGTTTTATATAGCAACCCAATTTAAGTATGTTTCACTTTTTCACTCTATCTGATTATGGGTCTATTCATATTCGTAATATAAAACAATTAAAATCACTAAATAAAATGTATTTTTTATTAAATACATTAACTATTAAGAAAATAAATCATAAAGTAATAATTAATTACATTGTATATAAATAACTTTCTTGGCATGTACCTAACGCAAGGAAATTTATTTTGTTAACTATTTAAAAAAAAATACGATTTTCTTATTCATCTTGTAATATTTATTGAAAGGAAAAGAAGGGCAATTACATGCAATAATTAAATTTCAAATATAAATTGTTTTGTCTTATAAAATATCAACCCTAAAAGAAATTTTAATCTCTTTAGGAAATCTCCTCCCTCCCTCTTTCTAACGTGTGAAACTTTGTTGCCGTAACATACATATATCTCAGTCGCTTTAAATGTATGTATAGGTACATTGTATGTATATATATAAACACTAGTCCAGTGTACTTGATCCCTGCACGTCTGCATACATACTCCTACTTAAGCTCAGACGTTCTATTTTCAAAAAATAGTTTTAGGGCCATGCAAAAAATAGATTACAGCTATGCAAACATACCTTTATAAAAATAGATATGCAGGAAAATGTTACGGACAACTCTTATAGTAGCCGAATATATTTAATATGGTCAAATAATGCCAAGTAGCATCATTAGGTATATTCAGCTCAATTATTGTCATTGAAAGGCATTTTTACGAGTACAATGTTTCAAATTGTTTTGTTGTGCAGTGTGAAGGATGAATAATTTAATGTTAATGAACTGTGACATTTGTCACATTTAACAATAACTGACCCGATGAAAGGCAAATAAATAACTTAGAATAAAATATGGATCATCCTTCGTAAAACAAGTGTGGAAAAATAATATAAGAAGTGGCAACCCTAATCTACTGAGGCGATTTGGATGCGTCTCACGAACGTCGAGTATGTGAGTGCGACGTCTGCGCCATTCAATGGTTATGAGTCTTACTGGAATCCGATACTTGATATCGTTTAGGTGGCAACATTATTATAAAACGTCGTTTAAAGGTAAATGATTTTTGCTCATAGCTCTTAAATTTCTATTACATAATACAATTTCAATTTTGAAATCTATCAATTTTCAAAAATATTTATATACGATTATGAGGGTAAATATTGTTTTGCTTCAAATGATTATATTTAATTTATGATACTATCATGTTAAGAAGCAGTAGTTCAACTTACAGTGAGTAACAACTAACAGTCTGTCATTATCCCACTACTGGGTTTCCTCTCCATTGTAATTTGTGGAGCTCAAGCCACCACGTTCCTGTAATGGTAGACTTTTACATACTTCGTCACGTGCAGGTTTCGTTACTATGTTTCCTATAGCGTCAAGCACGAAATGAATTTCTTCTTTTTCTTATAAACACAAATTAAGCAGATGAAAATTCAGAGTAGCTTGAAATATTTGATGTTTAAAATGTGGGATATCATTTTTCACTAATTCGTTTAATCCCTTGTCCTCTTGCTCTTTCTCTTTGCTCTTTTGAGTTGTAAAGAAAATTCGTGACTATCATGGCGACCATTCTCGAGGAATGTTAGCCAGTTGCGCAAAGTATTACTTAGTGTCGAAGACTTGCATTACTTAGTGTCCCGCTCCCCAGACAAAAAGTTGCATTTGAAATAGGTTAGTTAATACTATTTTTTATTTAAATTTAAAGATAATGTTAAACTAAAGGAAGTACGTATATATTTGTACGTGTGTGTGTGAGGCAGTCATGACTTTTTTTTACCTTAGCCAGTCTTTAATCCTCGGACTTCGTATTTTATAAAAAACAATATAAAGATACTCGAAATAAAAGTTAATTAATCTTTATATTAAATATTTATATAAAAGCTGAATACTAAATTATTTATTTGTTATGTTTGTGCCTTTGATCAATCTTATATTAATGAGCCTCCATGGTTTATTCACCATCAGAATCTAAGTTTTAACTAAAATTTATCAACTTAAGTTCAATTATAAGTCAAAATCAATTATGCTTTTACAGGCAAATTCGATATGTCGAGATGAGTCTGATATTAGAAGACGTAAATTATGGGTAAAAAGTAATCGAATCCGGGCAAGCACTGCTGTTTATATTGCTTAATTTGTACCTAAATACACCTCATGCACCGACATGTGAGACAAAACCGCGTAAGTTGCATGTGTCCAATGAACACCTTTCACATGAATATACACCATCCACCAACATGCATTGGGGAAGCGTGGTGGAGTAAATTCCAAATCTTTCATTTTTCGTGGTAAACGGAAAGACCGACAACTCTAGAAATACGCTTAAAACCTATATACCATGAGTTTTATTATTTTCATTACGACAAAAGTTCGTAAGCAACGTTTAAAACAAACTAACTGAATAACTTCAAGCAGTCTACTAAAACGCTAATCGATAACTTTACACTCGACTATAGTCATGAATCGTTGCAATTATGCGATGTTTTCCCCTCTTTGTAAGCCGACAGGGTTGTCACGTGAAAGAATTGCTGCGGTGTCTACATGATGACGTTTAATTTAAAGAATTCATATCAAAGCCGAGATGGCCCAGTGGCTAGAACGCGTGAATCTCAACCGATGAACGTGGGTTCAAACCCAGGCAGGCACCACTGTTTTCAAGTGCTTAATTTGAGTTTATAATTCATCTCTTGCTTGACGGTGAAGGAAAACTTCGTGAGGAAACCTGCATGTGTCAAATTTCACTCAAATTCTGCCACATGTGTATTCTGCCAACTCGCATTGGAGCAGCGTGGTGGAATAAGGTCTAAACATTCACTTCAAAAAAGGAGAAGAGGCCTTATCTCAGCAGTGGGACATTCACAGGCTGTTTCAGTTTACCTTATATATTTAATAAAATAAGTCATTTAAACCGACTTATATAATAAGATGCGATAGTGCACAGTGTTGAAAGTCCATTTTTTCTGTTAATTAATTAAATTTCGACTAAATTTGACTACTAATTATATTTAAACAAATTTGTTTATTGCAAGATTAAGTACAGACATATCCCATATTGTGCTAATGTCCCTATTCTGTTGATATTAAAATCACAGACTGCAATTTTCTTCCAAAACTACCGCCATATTACTTTCCAAAAGATTTTTCAACAACCCTATGACTTCAAATTCCAGCTACGACACAGCGAAAAGATGTTGAGATTAGAATTTGTTTAATATTATTTTCACGATAAGCTTTATTAAATACTCCATTCCATGAAACAATTTTACAGAACGCTTTAACATTTAGAATATCACATTTTTAAATGGAATTAAATGATTATACATTTTCAGTCACTTAGTCGATATGGTTTAGTAGCTAGACTACGTGAATCTTATAGAAGATTGTGGGTTCAGACGCAAGCAAGCACCGTTGTAATTTAATATCAAGTTCGACGGTGTCAAAAGCAAATCTACCAAATGTGTATTCCACCAACCCACACTGGAGCAGATTGATGGAATAAGCTCCAACAAGTCCCCTCGATAAGGAGATGCCTAAGCCTAGCTGTAATCAGAGTAAAGTGATGAAAAATATATAAAATTGTTAATAGTTCAATTTCATTAAAAAATGTAATTCATCAATACATTTTTCAGTTACGAACAACGTATTTCAATTTGTAGCATTTAATCACTTGGAATTCATAATAATTTGTAATCCTGACTTGAATTTTAATTTCAATTATGCGTTAGTCACCCTCTCTATCGGAGAGACTTATCGCTGAGCTAAAACCATTTATCAATTTCTTTTCATGGGGATTGTTTTTAAAAAATACATCAAAAATAATTTACCATGAAATAAAACAAAATTACTAATTGCCATTGCTTCTATTCTATAATAGGATGTTTCAAATCTGTCGCTTAAGCAGTTCGTCAAAAATCTTATACGAGTCTTATACGATTCTTATACGAGTTTATTTCACAAAACAACAAACTCATATTAAAGAATGGTATGATTAATTAAGTATTTCTTTTAACTTAAAACTTATTATACACACAGACTTTTAAATTTAACAATTAATTCATTCCTATTTAAAGATAAAAAAATGGATTCTAAATAAACTAGTCTCTAGAGAATATTCTTAATTAAAATAATATATCAGTTTTATTTTATTGTTTTCTTATTTATAAATAAATATAATTGAAATATGTTAATTTGCAGATAGCATAAATACCAAAAGCAATTAATATAAAAAGTTATTAAAAAAACAACAATATTATTTTCCATAATCAATGAAATGGTTTAACGTCAACATTTATTGACATAATGCAATAAATCATTACATATATAGAGGCTATATACTTTTATTTAATGGCATTATAGTTGAATTTTTGTGATAGAACGTCACACAGCAAGCTTGAATAATAATATTATTGAAAGTATAGGAAAATCTAGTGTTAATTTTCATAGTTATGAGTGATATATAATGTATTTTTATGGCTTCTTACCTAACGACTCGTCTGAACACACCCTTATCGGCTGAGTCACCGCTAACTCACACCACATTCGTAAGGACACGTACTTCTATAGAAATCACGCCATGTAGTTTTTCGTTAAACTTGCTCCGTGTTTTATTCTCAGTAAAAGCCTTTGTTTTCATACGTATGTATATGAGAGTGTAAATAATTATTTTGTGCTGGAAGTTTTAACGATTTGAAAGCGATGTGCTTATACATAGAAGAGTGTTTAATTATGTAATACATTTTTGCAGTCTTTAAACGCCCAAGTAATCAATATGTTAAAGTATTGGCTCTAAACATAAAACTTCTAAGCATTGTGCGGCCTAACTCAAGTCAAACATTTATACTCCATATTATTATTTTTTATAGCGTAGGTAAACGAACGAGCATATGAGCTACCTGATGGTAGGTGATCACCAACGCCCATAGACATTGGCATTGTAAGAGATATTAATGATTTTCATCGCTTACATCGCCAAAGGGCCACCAAGCTGGGAACTAAGATGTTATGTATGTATAATCGCATCCGTTTTATACTTTCCAATATTCAACATCTATGTAAGTACCTTAACTAAGAATTAAAACTTATACACAACTCAAGCCCTAAGGACTCTATACAATTTCTAGCTATCAGGAATATCTAGTCAGCTCCACCGCCCGTAGCGTTTGATGTATTGTGATGATAGGGCTCAATACAAGCTATAATATACAGTGCATAACTTTAATCGAAAATCAACATACCTTATTTAGGAAGTTCAGGATAATTAGCTCGTATATCTGAAAGGAAAAAGAACAGTTTTGAATGTGCATGTAATACAGTTAATAACAGAAGCAAGGATTTAGGATTAAACAGTGTAAGCCGTCAAGAACTTGGTGGTTCATGAGTACTCGATGATGGCTTGTTGCGAGCCCATCTGAGTAATAACCAATATGTTGAGTAACACATATTCTTCTGCTAAGCAGTAAAAGTTAGTATTGTTTTGTTACAGTTTGAATGCTGAGCATAGCTTCCTATACGTTATTCGTTAACCAAACATCGTTGAATTCAATTAAATATTTATAAACACAGCGCATAGGCTTATAGTCGTAAGTCCATCTCTTTCCTTGTTAGTTTAAATAGTAAATTAATAAATACTCGATTTTAAAGTATCTTTCCGACAAGCTAGAGGCTTGAAACTGTAATCGCACTTCAAATATTTTACTTTTTTAATGTAATTAATTACATTTGTAACGGACAGGACTGATTCAGGGTCTTGATATTAAACATGTAATCTGTTATACAAAATAATTCTAGGTTTCGAAAGAGACATCGTTAATTGTCATTTGTTTGTTGTTAACGAAGTACTCAAAGTTGATGTGGTTACATACATAAACGATAAAGGCATTACCATTGTCTGAATGTTCGTAGTTGGTTGAAAAAACTGAGTATCATCAACTTCACCCAGCATGCCATTGTCAAGTTCACGGGAGGCCGGGACGCACGCGGCTCCATTAAATCATTAATTAACGAATCCACGGTGCAGTCGACTTTAATGACTCTTGCTGCGTGATTTTATTGCAATTTGTTTTATTTAATATATAAATTATTTTTTTTATTTTAATTACTTTATACTGGGGTTCATAGTTTATGATGACACTATTACATATTAGTAAATTTAAATTTATAAAGTCGGACTTAATTATTAAGTGGAAAGTGGGAGGTAGTCGCTTCAAACGCTTCTCTGGATTAAGTATTGTAAATAGTATAGTTCTTTGGCTAGCGACAGTGCTATTCTGTAAGAAATCATTTCGTATCTAACACGCGAAATGCTGACTCCTGACTATACTCCTTCCAACCATTTATTTTAATTTTGCCATAAGCACGCCTATGAAGTTTCATACTTATTGACAAGTAACCAAAGACGAAAAATTACAATACTTCATGTACTCAGATTTTTCTTTACAATTATGAATTGACGTGCTCTTTAGTTTCCTTTACTGTATATCCGTCTAAGCACTCGGCCTGTATTCGTCTCAGCCTGAACTCTTTCCGGTCGTGTAGGATTGCCGTCCCATCGGATTATGAGAACTAAGGAAAAGAGAGTGCACCTGTGTTGTGTTTGTGCACACACTTGTGCTCTATAATATCTCCTGCGCAGTTGGCTAGTCTCTCTTGAGATTGGCCGCCGTGGCCGAAATCGGTCTGGAGAACCTTAAATATCCGTCTAATATTTAGCTTCGATATTAATTGAGCCCACTAAATGTCCTTTTATCTTATATATATGTAATGTTTTATCTTATACTAGCTGTGCCCAGCGGTTTCACCCGCGTATAATTAATAAAAAATCAGCCTAGAACCTCCCTCGATAAAAGTACTATACAACACAAAAATATTTCTTAAATTCGAACCAGTAGTTCCTAAGATTAGCCGGATCAAAAGAGTCGATTTGAAAGAGTGTATCTATCGTTTTTAGATAGAAAGTATTTTCTGTTAAAAATATGAAACTAAACAATATTCGTACACAACAGTAATCGTATAAATTTATTTTGCGAATTAATAACTAATAGACGGATTAGTAACAAAGGTGGTTGAATGAAAAAAAACCGTGAGTGTTGCAACAACGATTGTATTAATTCATTTATATATTACTTTAATTTAAAAAAAAATGGAATAGCAGTAGTGTTATCGAAGTAAATAAAAAGTTTTTTCATCTTCATATTCTTCTAGTAAATATTATGATCATTGAATGTATGTATATTTGTGCAAATAAAAAAACACTATCGCTCCAACCGTATTAACAAAATATCCGTGTTCATTGATCCGTTATATTGCTCCAAAACTATTCATGCGTTCAAAGTTTTTATAGCTCTTAGTTTTGGCTAGCAAATATTCGAATAGCCAAATTGCTTTTGCTTTTTTTTCTGCTTCATGATTTCATCAATTTTTGGTAGAGGGTAGTTTACTTTAATTTTGTGTTCTGTCAATAATACTTCAATAAATTTAGTACATTTTGTCTGGTTTGGATGATCGAATAAATGTATATAAGTATTTAATTCCATCAAAGAATAAACCCATTTAAATATATTTTTTAAATGAAAGCCTATTGCTTCATATGAATATTTTACACATGGGAAAATCCGTATACTACATAGTAAATTAATACTATTGAATTACGTACCTTAATGGTATTCCTTCTATTAAAAGTTTATGAGTTGTTATAATCGATAATATGACATCAAATTATTTACAGAAAAATCATTGATTTACGATAATTCAGGACTATTTCCTTAAGTAAGCCGTAATGTTTGTGTTGAGGCTGATACGACAATCTTGCCCCCTGAGGAGAGCTGACCCTGGAATGGACGTTAGATGTATTATAGCTTTCACTACGTAAAAATAATGATACGATAATATTCCAAGGGATAATATGCCAGGAACCGGAAATACCGTTGATCCACTAGGTAGAGATAAATATATCCAGAGATACATCAAATTCATGCATTTACACAACATATTTTGTAAATATTAGTCATAGACTACTATCAGGCAGGGCACTTTTATATTGTAAAAAAAAATAAGATCGTATTAGTAGGCGTTAAGCCCGGCGTTCAGAAAATTGCGAGCTTAATACAGAAATATGTTTTATATCATTATCTCTTCATTCGATAAGTGAATCATCCCCTTTAAGAGTCTGACATCCACTGGATAAGATGACTTACGAAGATATTTTTCACATAGGTACATCTCGGTAAATTTAGCTTACTAAATTTACCTATGGGGATGATTTACCAATGAGTTTTGGTCGTTTAAATACTTTTTAATTGAATAATTATAAAATGTAATCTTATAAAGTATCTTAAAATAGCAATTTTGAGAGGCTATACCGCATTGTGAATATACTTATGGATCAAACTATCGCGTAATTTGGAATAGAATTCATACAATTCGTCTAATATTCACTGTGAAGTAGTTGCGTGCCTTATAAAACTCGATGTAACTCCAATGAAAACGTCGAATTTAACTTGCAAAGTTTTCCGGCTTACGACAGAGTTATGAGGCGAGTTGGCTTACGAACTTCGAATGGGGGAAAACAAAAATATTTATAACTCTCATAAATTGGTATCCAATCGAGAAGTTTTTTAACGGTGAGTTATTTTAATTTATAATTCGTTGATAAATTTGATCCAGGTTGCAAAAATAAGACTGAACACATATTTTACGACTTGGTAAGGGTGAGCAGAAGTTTTATTTATTTACAACTCTACCAATTTATGTAGTCTAACTACAGAGCAATGACCTTTAAATTTTACGGTTTTATCTATTTTTTTTTACTGTCTTCATTTGTTGCCAATTCATGGAATCAGCAACAGTTTAAAACTTATAAAAAAAGGAGCACTGGCATCTTCTAAGCCAGTGCGTTCAATCGGTACTTACCATCCAGTATGATTGTGGTCAAATTATAACAACAGCCTAATTACTATAAATCCTTGGTATAATGACCTGGGTCTTTTTTCATAATTAATTTAGTTAAAACCTCATTGTAACGGTATTTTTCAAAGCGGGAAAATGAGAATAAAATGTTTTGCTCGTAATTTGTAGCCACGGGGCTCTCGTAAAACAGTACTTACGCGCTTTCGTAAGTCATTTCCCTGTGGAGAAGTGATAAACTATTTCATTTAGAAAATGTTATTTAACAAAACTACAACCTTTTGTTTGTAAAATTAACAACTGACTAAATCTATTTAGATTAAGTTATTGGGTGGCTGCGAAAAAGGCAAATTTAAAAACACAAATTTAGCAATAGAAACGTTAAATTTGATCAGTTACAGGCATAACATTATTTATTACATTTTTTTTTCACTACCCACAATGTTCATGGTTATATTTAATAAGTCCTAACAAACTCTGTTAACGGATCGTTATTCCCGCAGTTCGGTTTTTCCCAGAAGTGACCTACATCAATGAAAGTGTTTAGTTTAGGATATCTATAGCATAAAGGAAATTGTGCTCGCGACTTTATGTGCATACATTTATTATATACACGTACTCGTATATATAACGTTTTGATCCTTTGGTGTCTTTTTAATTTGGGTATAAAAATATTATAAGTTTATTTAGGACAGAAATTACACCGTGCTGAATGTATAAAATAAATTTAATAATTTATATTGCTTACTCTTTCACATGTGACTCGTTAAAAAGGGTAAGAAATACTTCAGTATTAGTGATACAAAATTAGTTCACTGTAGTTACAATACATACGAATCGACACATCTATACTAACGATGAGGATAACTCAAGTATTATGCTAATATTTGATATCTTGATGTAAGTATTATATAAAAATGATATGTTTGATTAAAAGAATCGCAAAAATACCGACCTTTACCCAGCCGTGGAAAAACAATAGAACTGTTCAATATATTACAATGTTATTTATTAAAATTAGTTTATAGTGTTGCAGAAAATATTGAGGAGGCATGACGTCATCACAATTCCTTAATGATGCTCTGCTCTTCTGGTACTAACACTCTTACCTCTCATTTACACGTCAAGTGAAGCATGCCAAGTTATCACTCTTATTTATCTAAAATCTTGACATAAAAAGCATGTAAAAGGAATAATAAGATGCATCTCGCAAGTCTTGAGGATGTGATCAAAGGTAGAGGCTATTCACGAGCCTACATGTCAAAGTGACGAAGCTTGAAACCTCTTTTATTAGCTGCAAACTCTTTTGCGTTTACCACCGAGTTACGTGTAAAAGTTCAAGTAGACTTTACTATTACAAAAAAGATTTTATAATTTGCATTTAATAATAATGTATAAAATCTCCAATTTTAATTTCTAATAATTTATTTTAATTCGAACCCATCATAATTTCTCGTGAACATAGCGTAGCTAGACAAAGGCCTTCTCTTTAAGGAAAATATAAAATAATTTTTAGTTTACTCTACGCGCTGGTTCAGAGCCCGCTGGATGTTAAAAGTATATACAATACATAAAGTAGCGTAATAAGTATATCAAATATAATAAAAATAATTGAACAACGAAAATAAAATTACTAGTAAGTAAAATTTGATATAAATTAATAAAATAGACTATTAACACTATTAAGTTCTAAATCAGTATTAATTTTAACCTATGTTGCAATAAAGGATAATTTTGCATTAATTTAATCTTGTAAAATGAAAAACTCAAGTAGGTAATAAAGGTAAGGAAACATTTAAAAAAATATTCTTATTTGAATTGATTTAACGGATTAAATAATAACATATCTGCATTTCATAAAAATATTGTAAACAACAATTATAGGGTGAGTGTACCAGTAACAAACCGATTAAGCGACATTTTGGAAGTAATTTTAATGTTGTGACTTAATTATTACAACAATCATTGCAAAAAAAGAATAACGTACTCCTTATCTACTATAGAAACATGTAGCTTATTCCGATTTTCTTAATAGGGGTTGGGTTTCTTTTTATTTAAAAAAGAAAGTGGAAAGTCGCAATGTGCCTAAGGTTGACCAGATTGTACCAGCAATAGACCAGACATTGTGCCAATAGTAAACCAGTGAATAAAACGATTGCTTTTAAGAATATTAATAAATATTAATAAAGAAAAATAAAATTATGAATACTAATAAGTTATGTACTTAATAATCATCAAAACTTTTTATTGAAACAACGAAAACATCTTAATTATCAAGAGATTCCCAATGATCCCAATGATGGAGCATCGTCTTTATTAATTTATCTATCGGTTTTAGATATAATGTATGCTAATGGGGTATATAATCAAGGGTGGTAATATGGTACCAGATTAGTGCGGTAGTACGGTTGTCGGTTATGTTCTCTTTATCTTTTATTTCATAAAAAAAATTAAACCCTCGCGGACCCGATACTAAACCAGAAGGGCTTTTAGAAATCCGGGTTTATCTATGTTAATAATTATTTCGGGATCTTTTAAAATGTCAGCTACGCCTAAAGGTAGGTACTACGTATTTTTATAATTTGCAACTATATCTGGATGTCGCTTTAAAAGACTGGAAATAATTTTCTGCCTGGGGTATCTTTAAAGGGATTTGGTTGATTTTCTTCAGTTATAATTTTCTTAACAGTGTTTCTTTAATGACAAGAATCCTTTTTTGCCATTGCTATTATCCAAGATACTACTTGCTTGGTCAATATAGTGGGAAGTCCCATATTTGGTTCCTGTCCAAGGATACCACAGTTTTATTTATGACGGTAGTGTGGGGAATATTAATTTTCGGCACATTTTTCTAATTTTGGCGCCTTTGCTTATCTCTTCTATCGCTTTAAAGATATCTTTCTCCTTATATTAGAAAAACGTTCTTTTCGGTGGGATTGTGATTGTAAAAAAATCTAGGTAGTCCATTACTGGAACAAAGTCATAGTATAGATATTACCAGTAATATACCACTGGTCTACAACAGGAACATAGTGATATTTTTAGAGTTTTTTTTATAATAATTGATTGCAGTATATTAAATAAAAATAAATATAAAAGAAAAAATAAACAAATTATCAAAAGGCTTAATCACCAGTAGTAGACCAAATGGAATATTACTAGAAAATCATTGAATTCGTGTTCCAGTAGTTTACCACTACAACTATTGATTTAAATTATAATTATCTGATGAAAGAAGACGTAATATTATTGATTTATACATCATACTAGGCAGTTAATCGGAAAATAAGTTACAACGATTGATATAAACAAAGATTTCAAAAGATTCAAAAAACTTACCGTCGATGTATCGCTTACTAATATGGCTGCCTAGAACGAAGTGAACGTTTGTCGTTTCGAATTATGAGTTTTTTACTATTGTAGATGGTGTGTTAATTGCTTTTATATATGATTAAATGGTTGATAGAAGTACGACGGTACTACCAAGCGTAAAAAAAGTGGCGGGAAATTCGACAAAAAGTTAATATTTTGGTTTGAAGTTAGAAATGGTGTATTACTGGTTCCTGGTGTGGGACTGGTGCACCCACCCTATAACAATTTATTCTCGTATAGGGTAATTGTTTGAAAAATACTTCCTATAGCTCTATGGAACATGTTAGCGTCTGCGTAGCGTAGGTCTGTATGTAATACGTAAAAATAAAAAAGCAAACATTCAAGTTGTTAGTTGTTAGACAAAAACAGTCACGTAACATTCGTTTCCGATGTCTACAAACTTACGAGCGCGACATAGAGTAACAAACATTCCTTACATAGTACTTACTAGTAGAAACATGAGGTCATCGATCTTACAACCTCGTCAGATTCGCATTGAACAGTGTTGCCCACACTTTCCTTGTTAGTAAACATGTATTATAAACGTAACGACCATTGAGTTTCCTACCTAGTTCTACAAGTACATACATTTATTTGCAATTATGTTAAAAATACATACGTTTAAGAAACGCCTCATGCAATTACGCCTTACTTAAGTTTATATTAAAGATAAAACTAGGTACTTATACATATTAAATTTGTAATAAAAATATTTGTTTTAAATTTTTAACTTCAAGCGGTATCAATGCTGTTCATGTGATATAATTGAAACGTTTAAAAAACGTTAACGCTTATAAAAAGTTTTATTTTCAAACGTTACGTACTAACATGGGCAGAAACGTTATCATTGTAATTCGATATTTTACTCTCATCACGCCCAGAGAAGCTCCAAACCTTCTCCTCAAAAAGAGGAGAAGAGGCCTTAGCACAGCAGTGGGCCATTCACAGGCTGTTATGATTATTATACGCCCAGAGATTTTTATTTTTTAAATAAGCAAACTTAGTGAGAAATCATAAAGAATATGGTTTTATTGTACTTAAATGTAATTCGTTGTCTATTTATATTGAGATAAAAAAATATAGTAACATATTCCATTTGAATGAAGACAAATTTGTCGTTAGATATACATATGCATAATAGATGTATAATTGAACCTCATAAGCCTAGAACTGCGTCGCCGAGCCCTCTCGTACGCATTAGGGTGGCGAGTTGGGGATGATCCCTACAACAAAAGATGTTAGCGGCGCATATCGATTCACCACCCCAACTGTTAAACTTTACTAATGAACGAATAGCATTCGGACGCGTTATTTAAAAATTTAATCAAAATGTGTGTGCATAAAATAATTTTAATGTTGCTTGGACAAGGAATAATGTACAATAAATATATTTATTAAATAATATCATAAATTATGGATATTTAAATTGACTAACGGCCGAATACTGAAACGTCACTCAAAGTTAAACACTACTTAACATTGAGAAACTCCTAAATTAGTATGCAAAATTTGAATTTAACGGCGTCTCAAATAATTAAGATGCATTTAATATTTAAGTGTCGTTTCAGTATTCGACCGTTATAGTTATATATAAAAATGTATATTTTTTATTATTTAATCGATAAGAATATTCCTCTTAAACATGTTATATACACAAAAACGTCATAATATACCTACTTAGTTATTTGTTTATTTTATGACAAAAGGTTACCATGTAGTTAATATCTGTTCATTCTTCCTTAAACCGAACCGGTGGTACCTCCACTATAAATTGACACGATATTCCCATTAAATTACGATTTTTAAGTATTAATAGATATATTTTGACGGCATTCATTTTAATGAAGATGAGATAAATCTGGCTCATATTTAGATACAAAACAGTTATTCCAGGCACAAAATATTAACTAAATTCTTATCAATCTAAATATTCAAAAGAAAACAAAAGCAAAACAATGATAATCAAACATTGAACTATTACCTAACCAATTAAAGGAAAAAAAAAGAAATTATTTATAAAAAACACATCCATAACAATCATAAATGACAGTTTTACAATATCTGGAAATATAGATCAAATTTGTAGGTATGTCTTTTGTGTGAAATTTTATTTTGACTGCTGATCAAAAACCTCAACACTTATTTAGGAGAGGTCCAGAACTTGTCAGATTAACCAAGTATCCAATTACTTTTTAAAATGTCAGTTACAATGTTATCCGTCGTATGATATCGTATACTCGAGAGGAATCGCAGGCACTTCATCACAAAAAAGAAATCTCATTGAGATTCGTTCGCCAGTTTCTTTGGAAGAACCAAATGTTCTCAGGTCGCATGTATTTTCGTTAGATTTTTGACAATCAATAAGCAATTGTAATGCCTCCTACATTTAATAAAGAATTTGACTTTGCGTCGTATATATAAAAAGGTCAAAAACTTTTAGAACCTGTGCAAAACGATAATCAACAATGAGGTGCTATTATCCAATTGCCAAGGTCGATTCGGATGGATCTAATGAGAGCCGTGGGTAGTCACGGCCATTATATATAAAGCAGTTTAAGTTAAAACAAGCAGTAACAATGGCGTCGTCGACAATTGTAGTTGTGTTCGCGGCCCTCGCTATGTGTGCTGCGGCGCCGAGTGACCGTGAGTCAATGATATTTATTACGCAATTTAGGATCATATCAATCACAACTCATCATTATATGTATTAAAACTAGATTTTTTAATACTAAACGTTGTTTTTTTTTTTTTTTTTTTTGTTGATGTTTAATTCTCCTTTTTGTGATTAAAGGTTACCTGGAATAGATCCGTTATCGGCTCTTATCGTTAGTCTTTGGTCCAACGTTTTTATTCATTAATTTAATTATTTGTTGAGGTTTCTGTTTGAAATATTATATGTGTACAATTAAGAGATTCCACTGATTTTCCTTTGATAATTTTGTATTCTTAATGATTGGAGTAAAACATTAATAAGGTTTCAACTTACCTGCCTTAATGCATAGTCAATTCCTGAACATAATATAATAGCTAAATAATCAAAGTCTAATTCTAGTATAATTATATAATCCTTATATTATTATTAATCAACTCTATTAATAGGAAAACACAAACGTGTTCTTTTTGAATAGAAGAGGTAAAGTTTTGTTTTAAGTTTTGTAGTTTAAGCTACTTTACTTTGCGGTTGAAGCTTAACGAGAACTTTATTATTATTAACATTCGGTTAAAAGTTAAACATTACTACCAACTAATTTAACGCTAATATATATTGGCATCTATAAAATTACGAATTACGAGTTAATATTATATATTCCTATCCTCCTATTCATATTTCAAAAGTATATAATCTGCACCTTGATGCAGATTTAGCATATTATTTTAACAAAAATAGTTTTAGTGACTGCAATTCTGTACATTTGACGAGTAAATGTAGCTTTCGCTACGAATAGAATAATTCGGACTTAAAAATTTATTTATGTCGCACCAAAAAAATGTCCTTTTAACCGATGTCGAATACGGCGTCGATTCTTTACGGAGACACGTCAGCAGCTCAGAAAGTGCACAAGTGTGTGCAAATACAAGTGCTATCTGTTCTCAAACTCTCAGAATCAGACAGCAAGGCGACAAGGGTGGAGAGAGTTCAGGTGCAGTAAGAACGGCTTTACGCTTTCCGAGACACGATAATGTAAACTTTAAGCTGCATTCGACAATTTATTTATAGAAAATTTACATATTCCATGTCATTTGCTAATAGATCTGCTATTTTACGTACTACAAACAGTTATTGATTAATATATCTTTATTTATATCACAACACTATTCCACTGAACTAGTTATATCCACTTTTAACTGACTTCCAAGTTCCGATTATATTATTGACGACATTCAAGACGCCATCGCGAATTTGTAGTGAACATCATTATTATTCAAGATCTCGACCAATGTTATCGTATCAATCCAATGACGAAGTTAATAATTTATCTTTACTCTTGTGGTTGGAATAGGCTATACATACAAAGCGACAAGACGTAGGTGTATATGTAGAGTATGATTGCTTCATCCGATCTTGACAGATAACAATCATCAACGTGGATAACGCCAGCGTTCTTGCCACCATTCAGCGTGATCTTTATTTGTGAAGTAGCTATTTTTAATTCTGAATTGTGTATATTCTTTCGAGTATTAAATGTAAATAATTCTTATACAGCTCAATGTATATGTATTATGTATGTATAATATTGTGGAAATTGACTGCCTCGTTGGTCTAGTGGCTATAAGGCCGCAGACTCGGTGGTCCTGGCTTCAATTCCCAGGTCGGGCCAATAAATAGTTATTAGGGGTTTTCTGTCAGAAAACTCTCAGTAGCAGCCCGGAGTCGTGGCTCGGAAAGCACGTTAAGCCGTTGGTCCTGCGCCTGAACTCTTTCCGGTCGTGTCGGATTGCCGTCCCATCGGATTATGAGAGTTAAGGAAAAGAGAGTGCTCCTGTGTTTGCGCACACACTTGTGCACTATAATATCTCCTGCGCAGTTGGCTAGTCTCTCTTGAGATTGGCCGCCGTGGCCGAAATCGGTCTGGAGGACCTTATTGTGGAAATTTATTTTGTTTTAAACATTATACTTTAATTATAACTGAACTAGCCGTTTCTAAAGGATATCAAAGAATGAGTAAAAATGTTATTATTTGTGATAGTAATTCAATCGAAAATTGTTGCATATAAAACTTTTTTCCCAAAATGTATAAATTTTCAGTTAAAATTGCTTATACCTATTCGTAGTCAAATTGAATTCATTACAATCGGGAATCGTTCCAAGAATTTTATCAATTCAAATTCCGTTTTATGTATGTGCAGTCAATGAGAGGCAATCTATATATATACTCTGTATATGTGTATGTACATACGCATCCAATTTATAAATGTATATGTATAGTCTTACAACTTAATTGCGATTGGACGTTTCCAAAATTATTTTACTAGTAATAAACGTCAAGTTAAATAATAGCCTGAAATATTATGATGGACCTTTTTTTTTCTCATATTTTTACTTACATTAAATTTTAACTAAATACAAATAACATTTAAAAATAATTATTATACAAATGTATGTATGTATGTACCTAATATTTTTATATGATGAATTTTAAAATACGTTTATACAGAACCGACGCGTGTGTCGAACATAAGTGTCATTGATGCGAGTAGTTCCTTTAGTCAATATTTGTTGAGAACCCCTCACCGACTGGTCGAAGCTCCTGAATATTTGATACCGGTTACGATCTCATTCCCGAGATGCTATGATAAAAATTTGTAATTGCTAAAACCGGTCGAAGTGGTTCATTGAAAAGTTTATGTGTATAATAAAATGAGTCATTCGGATCTGTAATAAATATATAAATCGAATGGCGTATTCGTATAACGAAATCGATTAATATTATCGATTTGAAAAACATTTTTATTTAACAAAATTCAATTTGCAGATGCTGATTATATTGTTATTAGGTATTTATGAAGAGCAAATTCGATGTCTTAAATTTCCGTTCGTGAACACACAAACAAACTCTGGTCACGGGTTCAATTTCAATTTGACATTTATTTTTCGAAAATAGAACGTATCAGAATTATTTCAGCAATATGTCTACATATCAATATAAAAGTATATTACCATACTAAAGTACTTACAAGTGTTAAAAGATACACTGCACTTCTAAAACTTGTGATGTGTAAGCTAAGTATCTAAAACTTTACGGACTCGTTATTATTTATTCAGTTTGGAGACGTTCTACATCTCCAACCGAGATAAATAATGGAAGGATGAAGAGGAAAATTCGTTTTGTATGAAAACAAAAACATTAAAAAGCAAAAAATATTTTTATAGTTCTTTTAAAATGCTTTTCTTAATCTAATCTAATATTATTCATTGCATAATAGTCTGATACATGGGTAGCTTTAAAATAAATGGTCATTATTATCTCATATTATCTCATATATTGATCACATTTATTAGCTTTGACGGAAAGACGGATAGATTATTAAAAGAAATGCTTTGTTTTTTTTAATTGGCAGGCGAACTTTTAGAGATTATTCCATCACGCTGCTCCAATTATTCACAGCACGAGATGAATTATAAACACAAATTCATAAAAATTAAGTTGTGCTTGCCTGGGTTTGAACCTACGATCATCCCTTAATTCGCGTGTTCTAACAAAATATACTTTAACAGTTCTTTTTGGCGTAAAAGCGTGACAAACGGCTTATAAAGACACGACGAAAGAGACATTTAAATCTAAATGACACTGACTAAAATACTCTAAAAGAGTAACAATACATTCATTCTCTGCACTTTGCTTGCCCACACGATAAAGCTATCGACATTTCCGCCGTAAACACCACAATCCTGTCCCGTGTAAAGGGATACGCTAGCCTCGGGACATATCCCAACAAAGTCAAAATATTTTAAGGTAATTTAAGCCTTATCTTTAAAACCATAAGAACTATAAATAAAAAGTAAATTTAAGTAGATTCAACTCGATATAAATTGCCCCCGATTGGACCTCAATGTTTTACGAGGCAAAAACTCCACGGAGTTTTGTTCAAGCGACCTTTTTTAATGTGAAATTTTATTTGTGAAACTTATGAATAAAAATATTTGAATATCATATCTGTGTACACCAGATGCTTGTTCAAGTCCGGCAGTTCTGTAGTTGTGAAGCATTCGGGAGCTGCATTTTTTAAAGTAGTTTTTGGGTTCCGTAACTCAAAATAAATTTAAAACGAGAAAAAAACTTGTATTATTTTGCTTGTATTGCGTTTTGACCCCGACTAAAAGTAATGATAATCTAAAATCTTATGTAAACTAAGCTATCGTGTTTTTCCTAATATTTTTTTTCAAAAAACATTAATTTTAACGTTTCATATCTGCTGCATTTAGACATGTATGAGTAAATTATACAAACTACGACTTAATTCCTCTGCGATAGTCCGTCGTTTTACATGTTTTGAATGTTCCACTCGGTATTGTTATGCAAATACTTACCCGAAACAAGCACCGTCCTTCCTCTATATAATTATTGTAAACATAGAAACTAGGACACGAAATAAACTCATTAAAACCAGGCATATGCATAGTTTCATGATGCGTTCAAATTTACTCATCTCATTAAACATTTGCTTTAAAATCTTAACAGACATGTTGGCCGTACTTTTGGTGTATCTTTTTATTGTTTAGATCGCGTTCGATGTGCATATTTTTTTTAATTTCCAAACCCATATCACAATCGGTCGATTTCTGTACGTTTTCGGCCACGGCGGTCAATCTCAAGAGACTAGCCAACTTCTAAGGACATATTATATTGCACAAGTGTGTTGTCAGGAGTGCCTAAAATATTTTTTATCCGAAAAGAACGTTATATATATGAAGTTTAAATTTTTTTTATGGCGTGTATGCGAGAAATAAGGAGTCAAGTTAACCCTTAAGGCGTTCTCTAGCTTTAATGCAACGAAACGAAATAAAATATAGATAATCATATAACATCATGAGTCATGTATAAAAGTCTCATAGTTTCATTTCTTAAAATAAAAATTAATAATGATTGTTCATTCTTTAAAAAATGGTAAAGCGGGGATAGCGTGTTATTAATAATGGGTTCGAACAAAATCCCCGCCCTTAAATTAAAGTTAAAGGTAGTTTTTGTAGGCGTTCGTCGTAATTTACTGTGAACCCAACTCAATAACTGTGTTCACTTCACGAGACGAGCCAGGTATTTTGGGATAGGTAAAAAAACACAAAGATGATTGCGTTTTTTTTCTATATTTTTTTGTTCTAAGAAAGATATTCCTTTGCAGAACTTTTAACGCAATTTCAACCTTTTTTGCACCTCTCTCTATAGTTATTTATAGTCAACGCTAAAGTGTCATGTTACACAACCAAAGAGGCTTTATTGATAACAAAAATATATCAACCAAATCTTTGTAATACTAATTCTAATCTATTAATAAATTATACGCAAATCGTTACAATTATAACGTTAAAGTTAACAATTGATTATAATTAAAACTTAAAAGATTTCAGACAAAACACACTAATTTAAAACGAAGCAAACTTTTAATTTAACACAATAGCCGAACCCGAAACAAAATGAGATTGTTAAGGACAAGTTCGGAGGAACTTTTCGATGTAATCTATTCAAAATTCATAAAGGGATCCACCGTCTCTCGTTAACACTAATTAAGGATGCTAGGCGCCTCTTAGTACCTAACCACGTCAAAGCCTTAGGAGGTGATCGCTAAATTAACAAGATTACGTCTTTGAGATAATTCAGTACTTTACCGGGTATTACTCGAATATTTGCTTTGATATTTGACATTACGTTATCTCAATTATTACGAGATTTTAAAAGTATCTCTTTTTTGTAAGTAGATCTTATCTTATTGCGAAAATATAAAACTTTGCTATTTATAAAAGATCATAGTCAAATTACATTTTTATTAAAACAACGGTGACATGATAATAAGTTAAATTACGTTTTGGGACAAGTTATCAATTTAAAAATAAAATAATGGATAACGTATAATATTTCAAATTTAATGTTTAAGTTTTGCCTGTGCAGAGCATGATTTTTTATTAATTAAATAAATAAATGATAAACATCTACTTAATCTACTTAATATGTATATATATTCTAAAAAAATATATCTTACAATGTTTACTTTTTCATTCCTCATTAGACCCTTATTTATTTTATTTAATAGCTAACCCGCGCGACACCAATTTTATTTTGGTACTATGTCAACATTCTTCAACTATGAATTATCGCTTAGAATATGCAATTATATGCATTACTTGTACATAATATTAAAAGACAATCGATTTCCAAATAGACTTGCCACTATACATACAAGTAAGTCGAATATTTATCTCTTTTGAAGTCCTCTAATTAAAACCTTTACAATTGTTTCTCCAAAAATATGTCCTTATTTTTTTTAACTACTTTTAATTCAAAAGTTAGATTACATTTTTTTTTAATATTTTTGTTTAAATTTCTCTTTCTTAAATATAATGTCATGTCGCAAATTTAATGTCAATGACCTTAGAACATCTTACGTTTTCAGAAATATGGCAAACTTCTGTATTTAAATATTATATTATTTAAGCAAATAATTAGTCGAGTATTAAAAAGTATCAAATTTGATTTTCCATACTAACTAATAACCCAAGATACTACTAAGAACAATATTCTAATTTAAGTTTCAAATACCTATTCGTAACATATGTTACAGCAAATGCGGCATTTAACCAAATCCCGACTTGGGTACATTTCCAAATACGTATTATACGAAAAGCCTAGGTTTCAAAGGAAATTAGTGGGGTCTGTCACGGAAGGGCGATTCCGAACGATGGACAGAATGTTTCGATTAATATTAAAGCCTTACAAAACTATCCCGAATGTTTAATATATCACCAAATTATTTCCGAACTCCGCTTTCAACAGACTTCATAACAAAAAAGCAGTGATGATTTATTACAATACGTAAATTAAAGTTGTATTGCCGATAAATGTGTCGTGTTTTTTATAAATATACTGTTTATGATATTTTAGAAATTTATATTAAGTTTTTCTTAAGTTTAAGTTTTGGACGTGATAATCGATCTCCTTATATGTATATACTTCGTAGGTGATTTTAGTATTAGTGCAAGTGTGTGTGTGTGTGTGTGTACACACTGAACCAACACATATGCACTATCTATTCTTTCAAAGAGTTCAAACGTTGGTTGTTATCTTTTTCCAACGCACTGAGAAGTAACATTTCTTGACGGTAAGACTCAGTATATTTTATTGCCTCCAGCCAGGATTTTTAATACAAAGCATAAATATAGATTTAGACTTATATGTTAACTTTTAGACCAATATGGCATATATTTATATATCAATAGCTGACTGTCCCGACTTCGTACACATACGTCTTTTATAATATTTGAATTATTATACCTACAAATATAATAACCATTTAAATTTATTACAAACTCATTTAAAACAACAGCAATCGAATCTGCTATAGTTATAAATTGCGTAAATTTTAATCCCTTTATCGGACAGCCCCATTCTGCCCTTTGTCCGGGGCCAAACAAGAATCATACAGGATTAGGGACTGAACGAGCTCGCGCTATGGAGATTTAAACGTTCTGTATCAGGATTAGGATAATGCGTGAAATGTGTTAATTTATCTTTAATTATTAAAGACCGGGAAAAGGTAAAAGTTTTTATTATTATTATAATAATAATACTGTATTTTTATTCATTACATACATATTTTCTTTAAAAAAATAGCCCTAACTCCTGAACTAGTGTCCGTGCGTCAGAAGTCAGTTCCTTCCCATTAAATTATTACAAAGTAAGTATACAAAAAAAAGTACAATACAAAGTGCCTTATTACTAATTATGTTGTTGGATTTTTATATGTGAAATATACTGCGAGTGTTAGTTATTGTTTATTGTTGTATAACGATACATAATTATGTAACGTCTTAAAATTAAATAGATTTCACGTTGACTACCGCGTGCTAGTTTTTTATTTCATAAGAATATTGATTGTCGTTAAGTTCGTACTTAAATACTGAAATCTTTCTACCGATAACGTTCCCTAGAAATAAATAAATATATATATCGACATTTCAATTCCTTATACCAGCAAATGTTCAACAGAAAAGATTAAAGATTTCTTCTGACTATAATTCTAGTAAAAACTTTTTTCTAATTATTAAACCACGTCATAGACTGTCTAACCGAGGGGTTACGATTATCCGAGCGGAACTGGAGAACCCTCGTTTAACCTGATGAGGGTGGGGGTTAGAAGCAGCTGCTCTTGCACCACTGTATGTTTTGACATGAGATTTAAATAAATATGAGGTTTTATTTTCTAAATTAATGCTTATTTACACAAATAATGCATTTGTAATAAAATGCATTAATAACAAAAAAAAAAAAGAAATGCATGTGATTTTGGGCACACTTGTAATTAAGCTACATATTCTTTTGATCAACAACTTTTTACAATATACCTAATAAAAATTCTTAGTAGACCTCCAATAACTCAACAGTGATTATATTAAATATTCTCTTTCTCTCTCTAATTAATTAATATAAGAGGTACACATAATACAACAGACCATCCTATCGAAATATGAGTGAACCCGTGGTTTCGCATCACACATTAGCCGTATCAAATAAGTGCATGCAATTACACAGGGGACATTAACGTAGCGCAGGCTAAAATGATCGATATACAAAGGGAATACCAGCTATATTGGCGTTTTCGTTATTCAATGGACAAAACGTTCTACACGAAGTCATGGCTGCAATTAACGCGGTGAATGTGTTGTTTGGTCGTTACTGTGTCTATACGGCTCATCCGCACTTTGTAAATACTATAACATATAGTCGTCCCTCTTTTTCCAAATTTGATCTATGTGTAGAAAAGAGACAAATTGAGAACTAAGTGTAGTGTAACAAATTCGAATTACATTTTGATTCATCGATATAATATTGAAGCAAATCTAAAAGTTCTAAAGAAAAATAATATGCAGCTGTATTACGAATTTATTATATTACTTAGAACATGTGTAAGCATTTTGCATAAAAACAATTGAATTAAAGATATATAAAACAATTGAATACATAGATGTACAATTACGTAACGAAATAAACGCACATGCAAATACGTCCGTTCAATGGAACACATTTGCAATATAAACATTTTATTTCCGACGAGAAACCCTCGGTTTTTTTAACCAAATTTTCATTGGATGGATATTTTTTTAATCTGTGCCCAACACGTCTCTATATAAAGTTCGTTAGCATTAACATAAAAGTTTATTGCGTTTGTGCGTGAGAACTTGTATGAACACGAAACTAGCGATGCTCAATAATAACATTTCATAAGGTTATTATAATCGTCAGTCGGTGTTACGGGACGAAGTTGATCGTACGACGAACAGTCTCAATTATCATATCATAACCGTCTTATTTATAAACACTGTGGTTTTATTTAAGTAATATTAAATTAAGTAATTATAAAATATATCAACATGAATGTAGTAGAATTAAAAGAGTCTAAGAGACAATTTCTATTATTAGATGACACTGATTGAACTTAAGACTCTGGTTTGTAAGGTCGTATAAGCTAGGTAGCTTTGCAGTGGTTTTATTGGGTAAGAATACCACATAACCCGGTTCCCCCCCAAGGGAGCGGGGCACATTTCTGAAGGCTTCCACTGCATGAAAAAAAGGTAGTATACTAATTACTAACGCAGTTTACAAACTATAAACAAAAGTATGAATCATAATTTAAAAACTTTTGTTAGTCGCGTTTAGATATTTAAAATACTTAAAAACTTTTTCAGTTCAACCAAAGTTAAAAGTTGGAATTGATAAGTTAGAATTATTTGAGTTGGCGTGTTGAAAAACTCGAACTTCGAAACTTAGTTTACACTTCACACGGAGTTATAAAATGTTCCTTCACGTAAATTATACTTTCTAAGGGACTTATAAACTACCATATTCTCGCATGGGCTTTATAGTAACGGTAAGAAGTTCTTCTGTTATGTATTTACTTTACAACTTTTTATTTTTTTAGAAACAAACTTTTATATGCAAAATTTAGTATCTACGCCGATGAACGTTGGAAGTTCCCTCGTCTGAAACCAATCCTGGGTGAAGCGTCAGGTCATGATTTCCATAAGACTTAATTGCCATCAGAACTGAATCAAAATGTAAAATTTCTACTCTTTAGGATATGGAGGTTCTAACACAGCTTGCAAGATTATTAACCTGCAATTTTATATCGGCTACTTACTTTGACGGTAAGATGAGATGGATGACCATCTGGTTCTTCGGCGAACATTCTGTTATCGTTTGCTTAATTTATAATGCATTTCATGCTCGCTGGTAAGAGAAAGCACCATGAGTGTATGTATTCACTATCCTCATTTGGACAGGTAGCGGGGTGGAATAATCAGACTAATTTAAATATATTTATATATAGGAGTACAACTTTTTCATTTTAAAATTAAGATAAGGTATTATAATCTAAAACAAAAATAAATAATATATATGGTGGAATAATTGTATCCCTAATAGACAAGGCAGTACGAGGTACAAAACAATATAATATAGAGTATTGATGCTTATATATATATATATATATTCGTTCGAGTTGGCCACGGGTAAAGTAAGTCTACATAAAACATTTATATTAAAGGACAGGGAAACAATTTAACAGAGAAACCAATTTTTATTTACCAAAAAACCTTTGGATGTACCCAGAATATCTCACCGTTTCAAGCCGATCGGTTGAATGATTTATGAAAGCAGAGAGGACAGACATAGAAGTAATTATTTTTTATATATTTAGACGATAACAATTAAATTTATTATAATCCAAATGTAATAATTTTACTAACGCAAATAATAATTAATAAATCAGATGTTTCAGCAGCAAGCCCATTTCTGTATGCACTAGTTTTCAACTGAAACGAATGTCACAAACAGAAACAGCAGGAAGTAGAAATTTTGTACGTAATTGCTGAAAGTTTAATAAATTCGTTTTAAAAATATACGAAAGCACTAGAAGCTGTTACTTGCAGCCTTCTTAAATAGGAAGTGAAACAGGATAAGAACAATTTTGTTAAGTTAAAAAATATTAAGCTAACAAAAACTGTTAATATAATTGTAAGACCATATAAAGACAGCATGTGACAAAAACATATATATAAAATATCAATATATTTAATATCAGAAGTATGTAACAATGATTTAGAAAGCTATTTTTTTAGATTCAAACAAGGGGAATAACTATGAAGAGTCTATGCTATAATTCTTTAAGTTATAAAAATACTTAGGAACTAAAGTGTTATGTCCCTCGTACCTATAGTTACACTGGCTCACTCGCTGATGAGTGAGCGGTACCTACCCAGACAGGCTTGGCATCTAGACCTCGATGAGTTAAATATTTATAATTATGCATATAAAATAATTATACAAGCATTTTTCTATCTATCAAATATATATATTATATTTCTATCAATTTTAAATTAAAAATTTTAAGCCGATAACAAAATCAACGAACCAACAATATTTCTGTTGGACATTTGCAATTTATAAAAGATATAAAGAGAATTAATTCACATAAAATCGTTCAAAAAGAACTCCCATTTGGCGAAATTTAAAATATATTAAAAACCGATGTTCACCCGCGTGTCAGTGAGTCCGCAGTATTCGATTGCAATGATCACCGACAAACCCCTTGTAATCAAATGCTAGACAATCCCTTGCGTACAGTTTTTAATTTAAAATCCATTTACAAACAGCGTACCCTAGATGTACGACGAGGTCTCGTTGGAACTAAATTTTTGTATGAATTTTTCATTACTAAAGTGCAGCATTTTATTTTAAGTTACATTTTAATATCTTTAAGCACTAAAAATAAATGTACATTTCGATGAGTATTTCATATACATTTCCTTTATTTATTTTTTCTTTTCATTTAATTACACTGAACGTATATATATTCATAGTGATCTTTAAATAACATATTCTCAAAATTTAAAAAATTGTGAGTCAGTTTATTCGAAAAGTAATGTGTATTACACTTTATATATGCTATATATAATCAAATCGCTTAATGGTATGTAACACTATAGTATAACTTTAATGTTGCATTCAATTTCAAGTCAATCATTTTGGTGGTAGAGCTTTGTGCAAGCTCGCCTGGCTAGGTACCACCCACGCACCAGATACTCTACCGCAAAACAGCATTACTTGGTACATAAATGAATAATAAACAAGCACTAGGGACGACACTAAGGTGGGTGGCTTATTGGTGATGTAAGCAATAGTTATCATCTCTTACAATGTCAATGTCTAAGGGCGTTGGAGCCCATTTACCATCAGGTGACCCATATGATCGTCCGCCTACCTATGTTATAAAAAAAAAATTAACTTGCCTATTCGCTTGCCAACTCTTAGCTTTCTTAAGATTGCTTTAACTGGTTGGTTTCTCGCCATCATATAAGTACACGCGCTTGAAGAGCTTAATGCTGGTTGGTTTTAAAGACAGATGCGCTTAAACATATCCAATTGAAAGGTGCAATAGACAAGAATTTATTTTTTTATTACGCACTACATACGAGGTTTTTATAAATGAATAACAAAGAACGTTAGTCCTTGAACCTTAATATTTAATACGTAATTTATTACGGTAATACAAAAATCATAAACGAATATGGACGCGGGTCACGCATTAATTACTTTTATTTCTCTTTTCACCGATGTAATACTCTCGGTCACGTGTGAAATAACGATATAACAGATTAATGGCGGTCATTATTGTTTTTATTGCGAATATTATTCGTCTTCGACAGTATTTATACAATATTTATACAAATATAGAACAAATTAAATTTTTATAATATAATAGCATTCAAAATCAAATTTTACAAAGTAATAATATAACTGATAGAGTATTTCTATTTCGGTTTTCCTAAATCGCTTAGCGATTGTTGGTAAGATCATCGAACTGAGGTGATCAATCAAATTCCACAAAAACTTTGTCACTTTTATTGCCATTTCGAAGTAAAGTAAAAGATTTACAGTTATCGGCTTACCGCGACTTCGTACAACTGTCAATATTTCGTTTTTTTTAATGTAAAATATATAAGAATTTATTTATTTAATTCTCAAGGCATTCTATTATACCTTATGTTTTTAGAAATCGCTTTATTGTATATATATGAAATTACAAAACACCAGAAAAATCACAATCAGGTGCTTCGCCATTTTTAAATTATATTTATTATCAAATCTGATACTTTTAAGTATTTTTCTATTTGAAAATAAAAAATGTGTGTGCAATACATTGACAATATGGTTTGTAGTGGTTTGAAGTAATAGTATAATGATTATTCAATAGTGTTCGAAAAGCCGTCATCAACACATTTGTGCCGTAGCGCGGTCGTTAGTCATGCTTTCAACGTCAGAACGAACTGGTACGTTGACGGGCTATCCATTTCCTCAAACCATTTACTATTGTCCATAACGAAGCATTATACGTCATAAATTTTCTGGCTAATAAATTTAAACGATGAATGCGATGATTCCCTAAAACTTGCCTCATATCTTATGTCACACGTTCGAGTCGAGAACGTTTTGTTGTAAGTAATTTATTTACAATGAAAGTTAAATATTAACGTTTAGTATTATTAATAAACACGTCATCAAATCAATTTATTGTTTTGTGAAGTTGGTATAAGCTATACTTCAAACATGCATATAATATTTTATCAAATCGCTTCCACATAACCAAATTAAATTTATTTGAATGAACCTTTACAGTTTAATACAAGAACAAGGATACTCTTCCTTTGAATATGTTTCAAAATGCATTATTCACAGTCGCACTCCCAAACAATTTTACTAAAATAATAAAACAAGTTAATTCAACAAGCCCATTTCTTCACAAAGTAGGTTTCAGCTTAAAGCGATGTCACAAACAGAATCCAGAAGTACGATTTTGAAACGTAATTGCTGCAAGACGTGGAACAAATTCGTTTTAAAAATATATGCCAGCTCTCTTGAACTTTGATCCTGAATTTCGGAGTCTTAATCTCTATTCGTAGGAAGTAAAATACCTAGTTCAGAGATAAACATTTTGGTTAGAAAAAGTATTGAGTCATTATACAAAATACAGATGGTAATAAAATGCACGGTCACTTATAAATGCGTTATTCGTATCTGTGAAGTTATTCGAATAAATTTAATAACTCACAAGTCACAACGGAATACAGCAAAACATCGCTAAATCTCAGAAGTGACATGCGATATTGACTATAATTAATATAACATTTAAAGGACATATGCATCAAAACAGCGCGGCACCGTAAGTCTGCTTTCAACATTTTACGAGTGGATACGATCATTCTAACAGAATAGCACCACTGAATTACATTACTTATTTGTTGTGTTGTAGTAATGGACTAGCAGTAACGACTGTTCACTATAGAGTTTAATACAGCAATTGAGTAAAGCTTGAATATGGAATAATATTATCTATACCAACATATAAAGCTGAAGAGTTTGTTAATTTGATCCGGCTAATCTCAGGAACTACTGGTTTGAATGTAAAATTGATTTTTGTGTTGTAGAGTCCTTTTATCGAGGAATTCTCTAGGCTGATTATTATTTATTATATTTTTATTAATTATACGCGGGTGAAACCGCTTGACACAGCTAGTTAATTATAATCATCAATACGCAAAATCAGTCATTTTTGAATTTCCAATATAAAATAACTATGGAATAATTTGTTTTCAGTTAAAATCAGTCAAAATCCGACAACCAATAGTCCATTATATTTTACTAAAAATGATAAAATTAAATTAAATATTTGATATATTTTGATTTATAGATAATAATTACTTGTAATCAATATTTTTACTCATTTCTTTAAATCGTAACATATTCGAGTTTAGCCAATTCGAAATTAAAAATAAATAAAAATTTTAACAAAACAAAAACCGACTTCATAGGAAAAACAAATTAATATGCACTAAAAAGTAAAAAAATAATTGCGTATTCTTCTATAATTTGATAATTAACTTACTATTTTCTACTCAACAATATGTAGGTACGAATGTGTTGTGTGGTTGATAATTTATTTGCAATTATTGTTTCTATTGGAGTCGATGTCAGCCAAGATGGGTTTATAACTACATACATAGTTAGTTATAGGTGAGATGTGCTTGTGTCGCACGCGCAACTTAACGAGGCGAATAAAAGTCAATTTGTAATGTGTATGTTTTTGTTTGTTTTTAAAAGATTCCCGTATTTTTATTGCTAGGTATATTATACTGTTTCCTTAGCTGACATCGACTCCAAAAATAACAACAATTGTAAATAAATTATCAACCACACAACACATTCGTACCTACATATTGTTGAGTAGAAAATAGTAAGTTAATTATCAAATTATAGAAGAATATGCAATTATTTTTTTACTTTTTAGTGCATATTAATTTGTTTTTCCTATGAAGTCGGTTTTTGTTTTGTTAAAATTTTTATTTATTTTTCGATTTTTAGTGAATCTGAAGTACACTCACTAATTTGTAGAATATGGGTAGACCTACTAAATGTGCAGCTCATATGAGACAGCGCCATTTATATTATTATTTAAATATATTCATCTAAAACAGTGAAACGTAAAGAAATATGCATTTTGGTATAGAATTAAAAAATATTAGTTAATATGGTTAAATGTATGAATATAAATTAACATGTTTTGATTAAATAGATTTAGTTGGTGGGGTAATTTAGTTGGGCAGCCATAACATAATCAAATATTTATTTCTAGTAATAATTAAATAAACTGTATGTTTATAGATGTTGTGTTATACCATTCTTCACCATAAAATATGACGGAATGTCTGTATATTAAAAAAAAGGGGAAGTATCTATATTATCCTAACTAATATTATAAATGCGAAAGTAAGTTTGTAACTGACGCTTTCACGCCTAAACCACTAAGCCGATTTAAAAAATTCTTTCACCAATATAAAGCTACATTATCAGGGAGTAACATAGGCTACATTTTGTCCCCATATTCCCACGGGAACGGGAACTACGCGGGTGAAACCGCGGGTAAAACACTAGTAATCAATATATAAATATAACAATGTATATAAGAGTACTTATACGATTCTATATATATATGTATGTATAATTTTCAAAATTGGTCTCAACTTTTAGATGTTCAAATATGTTTCAATTACAAACATATACATATATACTAATGCTTACATGCATAACTCATATTATAAAGAGGAAAGATTTGATTTTTGTTTGATTTTTTATTACGATTTAAATCAAAAACTACTTCACCGATTTTAAAAATTCTTTCACCCTTAGAAAGCTACGTCTTTACCGAGTAACATAGGCTATATTATATTTTCAAAATCTTATAGATCCCTACTTAAAATGGAGCAATGTAACCCAACGTATTAAACTGTTGCCTATAAAAGTTATTATTTCGCGTGCGCTGCGAAAACTATTGACGGTATATAAAGAAGTGTTTTATACAATAGTACTCCAATTACTTGATCATAACGATGTTATGGTAGGTGAATGATAAATCTAGATAGCCTATAAAAGATTCGGCCGTGTATCGTTAGTTTGCTACTAAGAATTGAAGATTTCCGTCTCCGTCCGTCCGTGGATCCTATGATCAGAATCTAATGATAGTTTATCATCAAACAAGCCTTGAAGTACACTCTTTCCAATAAAAAAAAATCATCGAAATCCGTTGAATAGATATCGAGTTATTCGTCCATTTGTCGCGCACATACCTCATGCAAATTTACGACTTATATGGTTTTCTCATGGATTCCACTGTCAAAACTGGACCAAAAAAAAATGGGACCAATGGGAAAGCACCACCTTTCAAATAAAAAAAAATCATCGAAATCGATTCATCCAGTCGAAAGTTATGAGGTAACAACACCAAAAAAAAAAAAAAAACATACAGACGAATTGATAACCTCCTCCTTTTTTTGAAGTCGGTTAAAAAAAACAGCAGTATCCAATTTGTGTAAACCGAGAAAGTTGGCACAAGTACGCCGTGAATGAATCACAAAATCGATGTTGCCGGCGGCGTGTAAACAAACTTCGTGCGTAAATCTTTTTACTTTTACCGGCTAATGGTCACGTACTTACCGATTAACATTTGAACTAAAGTAAAATATGGCGACAGATAAGATAAATTATATGATAGAGAAATTTAAAAATGAATTGAAAACATTAGGTATTGCTAAAAATCAGAAAATCCTACAGTAAATGTGATTATTTCCAACTTATCTGAAGATATACTCGTATTCTATGTTGTGATATTCATATTCGACAGCATAGCCATACATTCGCATTGACATAACTTCATTCATACATAGATAAATAGTTGTGAGCAAGTTAATTAGATAAAAGAATTTGTTCTTTTACTTAACACGGCTGTCAAAAAAGGAGTGTAATGTTTTCAGGCTTAATGTATGTATGTATGTATGTATGTATGTATGTATGTATGTATGTATGTATGTATGTATGTATGTACCCAAGTTTCTTTATTCCACCACAACATTCAAACGCCTAAGCCGATTCGAATGCATGTATTAATGTAATGTTGTAATAAATTATAATTCTTACATAATTCAGTGATATTTGTTTGTTATTGATTTTGTTTTTTTTTACATCCTCAAAATTAGTTATTTAACTAAAAACATCTGTTGATGTACTAACTATAATACTAAACTAATATTGGACCCGGTCAGTTTTTCAAGATACATAGTTAGATTTTTAGATTAAGATAAAACCAATAAAAAAAAATCCACGTACAATGTCCGTATGGGTAACAAATGTTTTATATATTTTAACTAGGTAGGTACTACCTATTTACAAATTATTTCTTATTCACAAAAAAGTATGTTCTTAAATATTAGATCTGTAATGTATTTTTGGCAGCAATAATATAATTTTAGCACCCCATGTGGATCCTACACGGAACGTAAAAGTTTAACGTACGTACAAGGTCATAATTTTCATGGAAGTCGTAAAAAGGCGCGTTCGGCCATGTTGGATGTTTGGCGGGAAAACGTTGTTATTTTTCTTTTGTGTACAAAAAGTTTTGCCTCAATTTGATGTAAACTTTTATCAGGTAACTTGAGATTACAGAATTCTTTAAATTGGTTTTTTTTTAATATTTGCTTTAATGTAATATGTACATCAAGAAAATTATTTGAGTTTGTTTGTTATTTAAATAAATTACAAATTAAATAAGTATAGTATAAAACAAGTATAGCTCAAATGTTTTAAATTAAGTTACATGGCAACACCAGTATAAAAAAAACGAAGTGTTCTGGATGAATGCCGGTCTGCAATCTCTACTGCAATAAAATCCATTAATTTTCCAACGCAACGAATTGTCACTAATCATACTTCCAGACGAAATTTTAATAACGATTGAGCTCCGAACACATTAATATTCCCCGAAGAAATTATTCAAATGAGGTTTTGAAGTAAAGGAACGCGTTATAGCGTGGACACGTCATTCACCCGACAGAAGCTGTTACATAACACAACCCATGTTTACTAATATATATGCGGGAGAGGACATGATGATAATGGAATTTGTGTTATGATCTCAATCACGTGGAAAATCGCGGATGCTCTTCCAGGCGATCATTACATTTTTTATTTCATTTTTGTGTTTAATTTTTATTTAAAACGTCGTGCTTTACAATGAATACAAATTGAAAATGTTTGATGAAAATCTAGCATAGTTGTATCCTCAAACCAGCACTGAAGTAGCGTAATGAAATACCCGCCGAACCTTTTACTTGGGAGTAGAGGATGCCTTTGCTGTTACTTTACTTTTTTTACATTCCAATGCTCCTTTATCGCTTCGTTTACATAGACTTTAAAGAGTTATTGAATGTCTTTATTTCATTTTATAGCTTGTGTATAAAACAAGATAATTTACTGAATCAGTATTCAGAATGTTATAAACAAATAACATAATATTTAATGTAATAATATTATTAATTAAATTTTACGACGTAACAACAGACAGACAAAATCATTATTTTCAAAAAATATTTAAACTGCTTTGTAGGTATGTACTTAGTTATACATATTCATCTTTTATGTTAAAATGTAGCTATAATTATATACTGTTTTACATATGGAACTGAAAAGTAAATTCAGATACACAACTACACTTTTTTTTAAATATATGTAGGTATTTCAGCAGTAGATAAGCTTTTAATGCTACGGAACATTCAACAAATCGTTTTTATTATGAATTTCTAGCCCAGATAATATCAATATTTTCTATATACATTTCAACCGCAAAAAATGTCCATTGCTTCCTTCATAAATAATTTAGGATAATTATGACTATTACGGAATAATTACTTTAAATATTTTTTGTTATTTAATATTATAATAACGTAATTGATTTAATTGCATATTTCTTACTCTCAATAATTAATCAAGAGTTGAAGTGAAACAGGTTTGCAGATTCTCATAATCAGATAAATTTATTAACATGTACTAAATACAATGGAACCGCGATTTAAATCAGAAATATTTTAATTGAGACATAGGAATAAATTCTTTGCAATACAGCGTAATTACAAATGTGTCGGTGCACGGTATCTCGACCGCAACGCGTTTCGAACGAATTAACCAGATTTATAAAATCGTGAAACATTTAATGGGAATAATTTTAAAATTACCACAAAAAATACAGAATATATTTTAAATACTTTCAATATATAAAACTTCATACTATAAACAAATGCATAATTGAGAAAAGATCTTTATCATTAATGCTGAATGCTGATAGTGTTTGACGAGCCGGTTGGCGTGGTTGGTAAGACACTTACCTTTCACAGGTCGTGGGTTCGATTCCCACCCAGGACAGACATTTGTGTGCATGAACATGTCTGTTTGTCCTGAGTCTGGGTGTAATTATCTATTATAAGTATGTATTTACAAAAGAAAAGATATATAAGTATATCAGTTGTCTGGTTTCCATAGTACAAGCTTTGCTTAGTTTGGGATCAGATGGCCGTGTGTGAATAATATCCCGGGATATATTATTATAGAGTTGTCTTCCAGATTGAATTCGGCCACGAAGGCCATTCTTAGGCAGAACAGTTTTTCACGGGGAAAATTATTTTTCAAGAAGCAAATAGTTTGAAGAAGGCACAAGCAAGTACAACTTCAGTATGTCTCAAATGTATAACTAAATTATTAACTTGTAAGTAAGTCTAGGGCTGTTGAAATAGATACTATATAATTATGTGGTAACATTGTCTTGTCTTGTGTGGATTTCACAATAAAATTTAAATTTGACTAACAAAACTACGGCATTTGAAATCTTTTTAAAAATTTAATAATATCTATATCAAATATGAAACGTAATAAAGATACTTTGCCTTAAGTGTTATTACAAAACCCTGAACAATTTGGGGTCTCCCTTCGAGACGTGAGTCTTGACAAAATGTGGCTTGAATGAATCACATAAAAAAGTTTAGTAAACTACATCAGAGGGAGAAATATTTAAAACCATAACTCGTGGTACGGATGATGACTTAGTCCTAGGGGAATATATTTGGTTGCAGTTCACAACTTAAAACAAGGATATATCGTTCGGAAATTTAAACGTGTATACACATAATTGAATTAACAAATGAATGAGTGAACCGAGTGAATGTAAATGATCAACACAGAAGACAGAGCTCGTTAAATAAACCATTGTGGACCTGTCTCCACCATAACAATATTATTTAAAATACCCTGACTCAAAATAAATAACATTACAATATACTAATATTATAAATGGGAAAGTAACTCTGTGAGTTACTCCTATAAGACTATACCGCTGAACTGATTTCGATGAAATTTGCTATGAAGCAAGACTGAACTCCAAGGAAATACATAGCCTACTTTTTTATCTAATACCATACTCTGTTCTCCTAACACGCAGGCGAAAACTAGTTATATAAATGTATATTTTTATAAGACAATGATAAGACTACCAATATTAAGACTTATTATTCAAATATCAACAGAGTAGACAACTGCTTCTAATGCACGTAATATGATTTTTTTCATAGCGGAAATAAAATGTTTTAAGAGAACATCAGTATTCTATATTATACCATCGCCTTTAAAGCTTATAGACGCTTTAGTTATAATTTTAATAATGATTTAGACTTTAAATTAGAAAAAATAACATGTATTGTAACTTGTAAATTTGACACAATATAACTACGGAAACATTTAATAAGTAATATAAACGATGGACTCACCTGGGAGGTTAAAATAATTGTAAAAGCTGGACATTCACAGATATCTGGAAAGAAACATTTTTTTTATTATATGCATGATAAGTATTGTTAATAATTCTATTAAGTTTGACTTAAACATATTTATTACGTAATATTATTCGGATAATATAGATATTACACAAAATTAACGTGTTATTTAATGATGTATGACATTTCAAATTATAATTTTTAATAAGGTAATTGAATTTAAATAATTTTCAGTGTTTCTTTATGTTCAATCACTTTGTTAAAACATCAAGTCCTTAATATAAACGGTTACATAAAAATTAGCACAAATGTAGGGAAAAATGTTTTTTTTTTTTGTTTTCGAAATCCCACTATGAATTTTTAATTTATGTAATTTAATAATTTAAAAAAGCTTCAATTCAATCGAATGAATAATATACTGCATACGACAAAAAAATCCATTAATTATATATAATATACTAGTCTCTGGCCGCCTAGTCTTAGACCGCTTTGGCTGACTTTGAGGGGTTGTGTTTTAACAGTTTGGTTAGATCGAATACAATTATTGTGTGAGATTAACGTGTTCACTTGATAGTAGACGCCTTGCATTAAATTTATTAAGCAACTTATTTTTTAATTTAACTTATCGTTAGAAGGGCAAAGCAGGACTTGACGGAAAGTGGTTATCAGCGCTTATATAAACTAGCACGGCAAGAAATTGTTTTCTTACATTATACAATTTACTTGATCGGCCTTTGTGCAAGCCCGTCTAGGTGGATACCACGCGCTCATCAGATATTATGTATTGGCGAACAGCAATACTAGTATTAGTATTGTCGGTTTGAAAGTTGAGTGAGCCAGTGTAACTACAGGCTCACGCATTGGTGGCGCATTGACGATGTAAGGATTGGTTAAAAATTCTTACAACGCCTTTCTTTCATTTCTACGGGCGGCGATGGCCGATTACCATCAGGTGGCCCATTTGCCGGTCCATGCAAGTTTATAAAGATTTTATAAAATATATGTATATACTCTATGAGCTTGCGTGTTTTACTCCTTATTCTTTTTACATTTATATACATACATTATATATCTACAATACAAATGCCAAAGAAATCGCTTATGATACCTTTGTTATGGAGCCTATTTAGATGTAAGTAGATTAAGTTTAAAAGACTACTGAATACAGTGACTATTAAATTGTTGCCGGTTCTATTTAATCCAAGACACAAACCATCTAATTTCATAAAAAAGTATTTCAAATTGCCTGTTTAGTCTTATTTGAATAATTGCACTGTATGTATATACTCTTGATGGATAAAAATATAGCATTAAATATCATGTGTGAATTTGTCACAAGCTCGAACGCTTGCTGCGTTCATGGGTTCAGAGTGTATGTTAATTTGTACAAATTTGTGATTTCGCTCCGAGAAAACGAGCCACTAACGGATTAGTCACATCGGATCACCTTTATATTATTAATATAGTTCAGTTCGCACTTATACGACTAAACAACTGAATAGGTTTTGATATTTTGTATGAAGCAAACTAGGATCCTTAAGGAACAAAGGCTACTTTTTATACTTAGCAACCGCCCTGCTCATTAACGTTTCTGCCTTACTGATTGCGAATTTTAACACTAATCACTGTATGAAAATAATGTAAATTTTTAAATTATTATTTAAAATATAAACATTTAGAAAGTTTTATTTATTTATAATATATTTATGTTCATATAATAAACTAAACAGCAACGTATATACGTCACTACAACCCCGAAATAAAAATGGCTGATAGGTCAAAAACAATATTAGACGGGTCCAAATGCCCAGATCAATAGGGAGTGCATGCGGTACGGTGTACTAAGGGTACAGTACGTGCAAGGGTCCTCCCCTCTGACTCATAAAGAGGGTGGCGGCTCCCTCTCACTTTTGAAGGTTTGGTCGATATAACTCTCTTTTGTTTTCGCTCCGAACACATAGCGTCTCGTTCTAACTTGATTTTTAGATAGTAGTGAAAACTATTATTATAAATCATTTGAATTAGTAACAAGCAATAGTTTTTAAAAAATATTGGCAAGTGAGGTTCCATGTTAAGTTTGTTCCACAAACAATTATTTACGACATACTAAATTTCGTCACATTATACATTGAATCTGAATCACTATAATCGTACTAACTATATCGTATTGCATAAAAGTTCTGGCACCAAATTATCATATTCAGACTGTTAAGGCAAAGCTTTGAAAGCAAGTGAAAGTATAAGTTATTTATTTAATTTCAAATTAATAAGAAAAATGTTAACTTCCTAAATCTATACACCAACGACATCACTACAATAAGTAACTTATGTATTTATAATAAATGAATAAAAGCTTTTTCAGAATTATTGGACTGTTATTAAAAGGGTTCGGAGTGAGATTATAAGTTTTATTTGTTATATAAATTATATTGTATTATTTTTTAGTAATTGAAAATTTTACAAAAACATACATTTTGGAATTTTAAAGCACAAGAGTTACTGAAATCGATGTTGTAATACCACCCCTAAAATTTTATATCTCCGGTCATTGAACCTGATGGAGGGTGTATCATTAGAATTCAATAATAATGAAGAGATCATTAAATTTGATTCAAACTGTATAACGCATACATTAACTTAACTAGCTACTTTTTAACTTATTAAAAAAAATAACCCATTTTACGAAACAATAATTTATTAAATAAAAAGACAAAAATCACCCAGTGCAGAAAAAGCAACACGTTATAGCTCTACAGGCTTCCATACATAAAATACAAGGACTCCATACAACAACTGCTAGTAAAAATAACATTATATCAGTGAACTGCTTCCACACGTTGAGAAGAGATAAAAAGTGAGGATAGAACCATGGCCATCGGTCATAAACTGATAAATATGGCCTCTTTCTAAGGGAACCCATGTATAGACTACATCCAAAGTCAAGTCGTTCCCGAAGATGGACTGGGACTTTCTTCTTCTTCTTCTTAAGGACTCGACTTCTCGGGTCACTATCGGCAATGTGTAGCATAAAATTTGTAACTGCATTTTCTTCTAGTTTATTTTTAATTCGTTTAACTCCTTTCATAGCCAAACACCTTAATCTTACTCGTTTCGCCGTCGCTGCAACTCCGCTATCCAGGTAGCATGATTTTAAAGTACTCTTTATTACCTCTGGATCTTCTTTCATAGATTTAAGCGTGTAGTAAGCTTCCTTGGGATCTGAAGTACATCTTGCGACTGTACGCAATATGTCAGTGCAAGCAGTTATTCCTAATTTGCCAATGTCAATAAGCGACTCTGCTGCTAAAATTGCATCGCTTGACGTTTTATTTATTCTTCTCTCCATTTCTTTATCTCGTTGCTTTCGAAGTTTTCTACGAAGTTTATCCTCTTTAATTCGTTTTTTCCTTCTAATTTCGCGACGTTTGGCCTCCTCTTTTTCCTTTTCCTTTTGTTTTTTTAATTTTTTCTCCTGTAATTTTTCCTGGCATATACAAGTTAGTTCTTCAGGACGAGATGATAATGATTTCATAGTCGCAGATTCACGGTCGCAAATCGGACTACCACATACACATGGTTTCCAGCCTTTTTTATAAATGTGTACCGTATTCAAATCTCTATTCATTTTCTGGTGTTTTTTAGAGCAAGCAAAACTGCCACATGTACATGGTTTGACCTTTCTCTTTTTTTTTTCAGCACCCTTTTTTTTAGCACCACTTTTTTTTGCATCACTTTTTTTGGGCATCAGTTCTTTTGGTATCCATTTTGTCGCCATCAGTTCTTTTGGTATCAGTTTTTTCGCCATCAGTTCTTTTGGTGTCAGTTTTTTCGCCATCAATTTTTTCGCCATCACTTTTTTCGCCATTAGTTCTTTTGGCATTAGATTTTTAGCCATCAGTTCTTTGGGCGTCAGTTTTTTTGATATGAGTTCTTTCGGAGACAGTTTTTTTGTAATCAGTTCTTGTGGCATCAGTTTTTTTGGCACCAATTTTTTTCTTTTACCAAGACATATACAACATCGACATGATTTTTTATGAGACGTTAATTCAGTTTTATCTTTTGCTCTCATTTTACTTAATTTAGTTATATTGTCGATAACTTCTTCTTTATTTATGATGTCATAGAGTTCACTATTTAACTGCATTTCAAACAATGGGCTTTCTTTTTTAGGTTGTCTACAGTTTTTTATAATGTTATCAATATTTTTAAAGTTGATATATTTAAATAAATCTTTAATTCTTTGGGGATTAATTATCTTATTAAGTTTTTTGAGTGATTCGTCTACCAAACGATCACCTGCTGCTTTTAGTAATTCTTCTTTATTAAATCTTCTGCCACAAGAATTACAACATGCACAGTCTTCAGATTCTTTAAAATTTACATTTTTGTTTTGTCGTTTTTTTACTGGTTTAAAAACTTTTCTTATACCTTTCGTCTCGTCTAAAGATATTCTGTCATCAAAATGTACTTTTACAGGAGGCAAACTGCTTTTATTCTTTGCTATTTCAATATTACAGTGGGAACACACGACTCTGTCATTCTTTTTATTTTGTTTTATTGACACAGTTATACCACGTTTATCAGCGTTAGGGACCTTAGCATATTTTGAACTAATTTTAACTTTGTTACTTTCTTTAATATTCTTCTTTCCAAGTTTCTTATCTACAATTAAGTAAACAACAAAAACATTTTATTTATTTTCTACTTTACTGGAAGTTTAAAAATATTACTAATACTTACTTTCTAATTTGAGACTCTTTGATTTTCTCACTTTCGTATTTTGATTTACAATCTGTTCTATTGGCCTTCGATCACTTTTAGAGCTTCTTAGATTTTCAAAGCACCTATTTTCGCATAAACGTTTTGGTTCGTTACTATGTATATATTTTTCATTTTCATTATTATTTCGATTTGTAGTATTTATTAAATCCCCTTTCTGTTTATTTGAAAACACTCCAGCACATCTACATAAGAATCCCTTAATATTAGAAATACTTCCTTCTTTTGGTGCAACGTATTCATTATAATTTATATGTCTTTTACTTTTCTTCTTATTTAATTTAAAACCTCGCTTTGTTTCCTTACTACATTTTATTGCATTTTGTATAGGAAAAAATGTTTTACTAGTCGTGTCTTTAAATTTATTTGGTGCGAAAGGGAGAATCGTCTTCATTTCAGTTGTGTTCGTAACAGCAATACATGGGCAAATATTATGATTTGCTTTCATATACTTTTCATTTATTCGAGTCGAAACTGATCTCACTGGCGTTTGCTTTTTCTTTGTTGCCCATTTAGAATTTGGTTGAACAGACACTCTTCTTACTTCAAATGTTTGTGGGTATTGCGGATATTTGTGGGGTTTTTTAAGGTAGCTTGATTGTTTATTTTTTTGTAATTTCAATGTGCAGAAACATCTGTTTAATTCATTTTGTACGTCTAATGTCTTATCTTCTGACGTAATAACCTTACCTTGTGATCCACGATTACGTCTAATTGCTGATTTGGTGATGATATTTTTGTCATGGCCACTATCAAAAGTACTTTTTCGTTCAATACGTTCCAACTTTATAGGTGCTATTGTTGGGGGAGTTTTTTTATAAAATTCTATATTGAAACTAAAATTTGAGCCAATTTTTACAGCTTGCTTATTCAAATTATTGGCAAGTCTAGATTCCTTTAGTGTACTTTTTGTTATAGCAGAGCGAGCTAAAGATGATTGATTTTTTTTCCGTTTGTCGTCTGCTCTTATACCAATACATTTGTCCATACATGGATTATTTATCTGGGTACATATATTCTGCGATTTTTGCGTCATATAACATTTTTTATCACATTTATTTCGATTACACAATTCACGTGCTTTTATACGTTTTTCACACTCATAAGGATCACATTGTCCAGGTATGCATACACCTGGTTCACATTCATAAGGTAATAAATTTTGTTGTATTGCAATATTATGTTTTGGCAGAGATGGCAGTTCTTGTAGTTTAATACGTTCATTGTCAAATGTAGTCGCAGCATCCTTGCGTCGATTTCTTAATTTATGTAGTTTCAAAACGCAAAAACATTTATTTAAAAAAGTAGGTGATTTTGTTTGGTTTTCTTTTGGAATATTTTTTAAATTTGGACAAGTCGATACGTCACACGTATTCTTTTGCAGTTGAGATTTAGCATTATGAAATGATTTGTTTAGTTGGTTTTCTTTATACGCAGATTTTTTTAAGCCTCTGTGTACTATTTCATTGTGGTTTTTTGTTGCGTGATCGTACGGCGCATTGTCCTTATAAAATTCAATATTAAAATTAAAATTAGACCCTATTCTCACGGCTTGTTTATTTAAATTTGTTTTATTTTTGGGACGAAGTTCACTCTTAGTAACCGATTTAAATTGACTTTTTTTTGCCTTAAATTTTGCTTTTCCAGGGGTCATAGTACTAGCACTAGATTTTGTCGGTGAAAAATTTGTGTTTGCGCCAAAATGTTTATTTCTTTTCATTATTCGCTCTAAGCATTCAACGGGGTCACATTCTCCAGGTATACATACTAGTGGTTCACATTCATACGGCAACAATGTACTCGTGTGTGGCACAAACGGCTTTTCAGTTTCCGTGCCAATATTTGATGTTTTGTGTTTTTTGTCAGGTTTCTGCTTATTCTTCGCAGATTTCATAAACAAAGTGCAAAAACATCTTTTGAGCTTAGGTGGGACATTAATCATTGTTGATTGCGACTTCATCTTTTTGTCACCAATCTTCGCAAATTTTACTTGCTTCTGCATTTGTGTTTTGGTACTAACCTTACTTTTAGTTTGATGTTTAAGTTTTATATGGCCAGGTTTAGGTTGTTTATTGATTTGAAGACCTTGATTATTTTTATTTTTGTAAAATTCTATATTAAATTCAAAACTAGAGCCGATTTTTACTCTTTGCGATGAGCTGACTTCTTTTAACTTTGCATTATAATTTGTGTTTTTATGATTCTTTCTATGCCCTATTGTTTGAGTACTTTGCTTATATTTTCTTAACGAATGTGTTGTACTACTAACAGTAGACTTCTTAGGGCTTCTAGTCGACATTCCAAATTCTTTATATTCCTGTTGCTTCCTTCTCATTTTTATAATTCTTTCACATTCGTAAGGATCACATTGGTTCGGTACACAAATTCCCGGTGGACATTCAAAGTCTTCAGGAATAAATTCATAACGCTTTGGTGTTTTTGTCATTACACTTTTATCACGAAATTTTGTGTCTTGTTTCTTTTTCGGAATTTTTTCTTCAGGTAAATGTGAATATTGATTATGAAGTTGTAACGTACAAAAACAACGTTTCAAAAAATGTTTCTGCTCTGTTGAACGATCTATTTTGCTAATTGGAGCTACTTGAGACCTCTGTGTACGAGTAGCAACTACCTCAGATTGCTGATTTTTCAATTTCTTTCTACTTACTTCTTCGTGTCGTGTCGGTGGTAGTTTCATGAAATGCTTTGATGGATTATTTTTATAAAACTCTATATTAAAGCTAAAATTTGACCCAATCCTCACCACTTGCCGATCAGATTGTTTTGAAGATGACTGCGAAATACTTCTTTCGCGCGTCTTATTGACTTTATAATTTTCTCTATTTTTTAACTGTATTTTAGCATTTTTCGTTTTAAGCTTCTGACTGTTAATAGAAACCGAACGAGAATCTCTCATTTCTGTAGTACCAGATAGTGTGGACTTTGTTCTCATTCTGTTTCTCTTTAGAATTTTTTCACATTCGTATGGATCACATTCTCCTGGTATACAAATTCCAGGTTCACACTCGTAGGGAGCAAGTTGATACCTTTTCATTTTTACATTTTTAGTATTAATTTTTTTATCTACATGCTGTACCTTATTTATATGTATTCCTTCATTTTTTACTGTAGAATGTTTTATTGATTTCATAAAACAAAAACATTTCCTTAAAAATGTAGGCGAAGAATCTTTCTTTAGTTGGGCGGTACAAAAACAACGTTTCAAGAATGACGATGTCATAGTCGAAGCAATTCGATTTGGAGAATTTTTTATTTCAGTGTCCTTATGTCGCCTTAATTTAGAATCTTTAGGCGTGCTTATACCTTTTTCTCTAAGATTAGATAAATATTTTATTTGATTTATTTGTTTATTATCTTTGAAATCTTTGGTTGTTTTATGTGTACTTACTGGTGAGCCCTTGTCTTTAAAAAATTCTATATTAAAGCTAAAATTGGAGCCTACTCGTACTAGCTGCCTTGAGGGCTGATTGACATCGGATTCATAAGTATTTCTGTATAGTTTCACCGAATTCGCCTTTGGTTTCATTTTTGATTGATAAGTTTTCTGCGTCCCTTTAGAACGATTATCGGAAGTTATACTAGATGCAGATTTTTTATTATGTACTGTAACTTCACCAGATTCTTTAGTATGCTTAAGATTTCTTCTTTTCATTATTTCCAAGCACTGGTAAGGATCACACTGGCCTGGAATACATATATTCGGTTCACATTCATATGGTTTTAATGAATGCGCTATTTTCATGGGCTTAAAATCTGTATTTTGCCCTCTGCTGATTGTTTTGTTTGGTGTTTTTGGTACATCTGTAATAATTGCGTTTTTTTGAATGTTTTTCATATTTTTTCTGCCCTTCTTATGTAATTTTAATGTACAAAAGCACCTTTTTGATAAAGGCTTAGCAGCCAATCCTTTATGGACTAATTTGTTAGCTGCTGATTGCGATTGTCGTTCAATAGTTGTATTGTCATATCCTTTTGTACCAATCGTTTTTACTTCTTTAGCTGCAACCCTTATAGGCTTGTCTAGTCCCGTATGAGAGGAATATTTAGAAGAAGAAAGGTTTTTACTGAACGCTATATTAAAGCTGAAATTCGATCCTACTCGAACAGCGGATTTGTGACCTTTCGAGAATTCCTTAAATCTTTTACCAGAACCCGTGGGTATTGTTGTTTTTGTATTTTTGCCGGACATATTTTTATTTATTAACTGTAAATTCATTGTGCAAAAACATTGCCGTATATATTGACTTAGGTTTGTGATTTCTGTTTGTTTTAATGACATCAATCTCTCTTCTATAAAACTTATTCTTGATTCCCAATTATCATCACCATTATGGTTTAAGCTATAGCATTGCGACGTTTTTTCTACAACGATTAAACTTTCTTTACGTTGTGTTGACTGGACTGGAGGTTGACATGGACTAGAAATTTCAACTTTGCTATGTGTGTTATTTATGTCACTTGTACTATTTGTTTTTTGACATGTCAAAATGGGATTGAATAAAGTCGTTGCTCTATTTATTGTATAGTCCCTGGGAAACATTGAAGTGGCTAAAATGTCCTGTTTTCCATTTTGATTTTTACGATATTTTTGCAAATTCAGAGTGCAAAAACATCTTTTTATTAAATGATCAGCCATGGAAGATTTAGTAAGTTTATCTTTTTGTTTTGATTGTGTACTTATATTAGAAACATTCAATTTGCTATTTTTTTTCGTTCTACCTGTTTTTTGTATTCTAGAACGCATTTTAGTTTGTCGCTGTTCAATGTATGGCTTAGAATCGTTTTTATTTACTGATGTGTTGGTTTTAAAGAATTGGATATCAAAACTAAATGATGAGCCAATTTTTACTGTTTGTTGTGTATTAGCTCTTGGTGAATATTCTTTAATTTCACTAGCATTGTTTTTGGTTTTCACCAAAGTCTTACGGTCTTTTGACTGAGGTTTAGATTGCACCTGAATAGCTCTTAGAGATTTTTTCAAATATGTAGTGCTAGAGACAGATACTTTTTCTGGAGGTTCTGTAATTGAACCAACTTCTTTTAAACGACTTCTATTAATTCGATCTAAGCATTCATAAGGATCACATGCACCTGGAATACAAACAAATGGTTCACATTCAAAATAATTTAAAGGTAGATTTTTCTTTGTCTTAGTACTTTTATTATGAGTAACTATAGCGTTTGAATTCATATTATTTACAATAGTTCCTATTGTGACCATTTTCTTCCTTTTAGTCTTTTTTTTCTCTTGAATTTTCAATGTACAAAAACATCTCTTGAGAGTAGTACCAAATCCCGCTTTTTTATGCAGTTTTTTATTGATATGAGTGGTTGCTTTGTCTCCGAGAACTAGTTGACTTACCGTTTTTTCATTTGATTTTACTTCAGTTCCGTTTGACACTATTTTGATATTAGGCGAGCTAATAGGATGAGGATATTTAGTTTTATAGAATTCTAAATTAAAACTGATATTTGAACCGATGCGAACAACTTCGCGGTCATTTTTACTGTAATTTGTTCGTTGTATAATCCTTTTTTTATTTTTTATTTTATTTTTAATATTTCTACTTTTATATGAAGTCAAAGAATTTACAAACTTAGTTTTTAAAGATGGATAAGGCGTTGAAGTTAATCTTGGAATAGATTTGGTTCTTTCAGTTTGAGAAATTTTAACAAAACAATCGCACTGCACCGACTGCTCTTTTCTTTTTGTGTTCCTATTATTTATTAATTTAATGCATTGATAAGGGTCGCAAATACCTGGTATACAAACGTTAGGCTCACATTCATACGGTAGCAATATTTGCTTTTTTTTAATTCTTTTTTGTCCTTTTTTCTGTAATTTGATTATCTTCTGATGCTTATAGTAAGCATTATCGGCAAAAGAATTTAATGTCGATGAAGATTCTTTTATATGCGTTCTTTCATTCTTTCTTGTGTCGTTTTTGGGTTTTTTTCTTTTGGGCATCAATTTTCGGGGACAGAACGAAGAGCAACTCTTCGAATTATCTCCACCTGTTTTTATGTTCTTCATTTTATATTTCAATTTTATTTGTGAACCTCGGTGACGGCGGTTTACAGTTTTCATTTTTTTTCTATTTTTTCTTTCTCTATGATCATATTTCATGAGAGATTGTTTCGTAGTCTCGGGTAAGCTTTCTAAATTTAATCGAGATATATTTGTATTAGGTTCGCCTTTGTTTTTATAAAATTCAATGTTAAAATTAAAAGATGACCCTATTCGATTGAGTTGCTGTCGATTCGCATTTTCACGAGATGATGGCCAATTCAAATTCTTAGCTCTAGTTTTATTTGTAACGGTAATACCAGGAATAAGTGCATCCTTCTTATGGTCACCTTTTTTGATATCTTCATATGCATTTTTGAGTATTTTCTCTTCCTCGTTGGTAAAATGAAGCCAACGGTTAGCTCTCTCACGGGTTTGTTGTGCTCGTAAACGAGGTTTTTGTTTATTCATTTTAATCGGCATAGTACCTACTTCACCTACTTGTTTTGATTGAACTTTGATAATAGGTTCTATAAATGATTCACGATGTCGTGAGCGTTTATGTTTTACTTTGGCGTAGCACTCTTCTGGAATACACATATCTTCAACACACACCGGATCACACTCCCAGTCTTTCAAGATTTTTTTTCGTTTTAAATCATCCTTGTATTTGCTTATAGAATCTTTTTTTATATGCAACAGTAAATTGTTTTCTGGACATTTGCACATTGTTGCACTATTCTTTTTTGTTACTTTAAAGCGCTTTACTTTAGATTTTATATTAGTTTTTAATTTACTTAATTTCTCGAGAGATTTTTTTTCATGTAAATCAATTTTTTCTTGAATTCTTAGTTTTGTTTCGCTGAGCTTTCTTATTCCTTCCAACATGATCTCTTTTAGATGTGTTTTAGATTGTTGTAAGTTTTCATTTGACAAATATGAAAAATGGCTTTTGTGGGGTCTCTGATTTATTTCTTCATCAAAAGGAAGTATTAAATCTGCAAATGGTTCATCATGATAACCTAGATTTTTTTTAGGTGCCCCTTTGGACATATGTTTGAGCATACCACTAAATTTAAATGTACAAGTACAAGGATCAGATTTGATGTGTTTTGTTTTAAATCTCACGCCTCTTTTCTTGTAGTCACCAATTTTATGTTTAATATACCTGTTCCTGAAAGTACCTGCGCCAGCACCACGTTTTAGTCTGTGCTTATCAATATGTTTATAATGATCATCATATTTAGATGAGCAAGTACAACAACTACAGCATCCGCTTAATTCTTTTGATTCCAAATTTTCACCTTTATCAACTAAATCAACTAATTTAAAAATCTCGTTTGAATATTGTGGGTCTTTTAATTTTTTTGGAGATACATTCCTATGATGTTTTAATTCAGCTTTTTTATCAAGGCTTATCGTACTATTAGATATTATTTGTGCTCTTATGTCATCATATACACCTCTAGTTCTAACTAGTTTTTCGAGGAGCTTTCTTTCACGAAGTGGAATATATTTTCCAAAGTAAAGCCGATCGATACGAGTGCCTTGAGAAATTATACGTCTTAAGGCTGGGTGATCCGCCTCGCTTTTATATGTACAAGAAGTGCAGGAGCAACTTTGATCACCATTATAACTTATGTTTGTTGACTTCATATTGTGTTGCTTTTTCTACATCAAAATACTACAAAGACATCAACTTTCGGCCGTATAAATTGAACATAATTTTCCAATCACAGCTTAGCACAACACATGCCACGATTTTGTACACCTGAAAATACAGGTTTAATCTTAACTCAAAACTTAAAGCGGCATGTTATGACTTTTTTTTGGTTAATATAAAAAAACGCTAAGTTTTTATAGTAGGTACCTACTAACTTATAGAACTTTTATAATATACAAAAACATTTGATTGTGTTTTCATTATACGCAATTATTAATATCGCTAAAATTGTTCTACTTGTTACATAATATAATATATACAAATTAAATATATAAGCTTAAATAACGTTTAAGCTAACGATTTGAAGGAATAAATATATTATCATATTATACTATTAGGCACAAATCATGATTTCGAAAAACTCTCACCAAACATAAACGGATACAAAATACTCATACTCCGACATATTCTGTCGGACATGAAAATCCGTTACTGTCAGCTCTCCAACATTTTAAACATCGTCCTCAAGAAAAGACGATAGTAAAATAAATAGAAAAACACAATAAAGCGCGAAATTCGAAACCTTACAATTTATTGACAATTTAAATTATTATTGACGAGTACAACTAAAAGCTGTGACATCTATTGCAGCCAGTTTTATCCGAAATCATAAAATAAGTTATAGTTCAAAAAACTTTTTAAACCCTTACATTAATTACAATTTTAAATTAAGTACAAATAATTATTAAGCAACAAACAAAACATGTTTTTTGCAATTTGTCAATAAAATATCGATCATTTTTCATAAAAATAAAAAAGAGCTTTATCGTAAATCGGTATCTTGAAAGTTGTAGTAGATATTTATTCATCGCGGAGGTTAGTGACTTGTGAGACACCTGCGTGACAGGTTGCACAAAAGTCGAGTCCCGAAACAAACTTACCTTGTTAGTTTCTAACTTTTATCCGAATAATATTTTATTACTGTACACAACTACACACACACATCATACACAACACTATAATTTCACAGCAAGTACACTTAAAAAGTAAGTCATAAATTAGTTATTCCGCGAGTTTAGACCGAAACTCTGCGCGGCGTGAACCGACTCCCTCACTCGAGAAGTTATAGGAAACTAAACTAACGGACGCGAAAAGGAAGCACGTTTCAACGTTCAGACAGCGATTTAATTTCAAAACAATCATCGTTACGCCATCTACATTACATTTGAATAACTAGTATGACATCCATGAAGTACATTGTTTGAAATGATTCTTATATTTTTTAATAGATGGCGCTTTAAATAATAATATATATAATACTACAGCAAACAATATTATAATAAATCTATGTTTTGATTTATAATTTATTTAGAATATTGATATATTTTAATTGTAGTATATTAAAAATTTCCTTGTATAGAGCTGGGACATCACTCATGCCTATTATCTATATTAATATATAAAGCTGAAAAGTTTGTTTGTTTGATCTGGCTAATCTCAGGAACTACTGCTTCGAATTTAAAAATTTGTGTTGTTCTCATTATATTTTTATTATTTAATAGCTGTGATCCGCGGTTTCACCCGCGTATAATTAACAAAAATACACAGAAAACAGAAAAAGAATTTTTGGTGAAATCGTGGGGCACAGTTAGTATAAAATTAGTTACAAGTTTGTCTAAATTTAACAATAAATATACAGATAAAATAGGTTTTATAAAATAATAAAATTAAGAGAAAAATATACAATGAAATATATAAAATATAAACTATTTAATATCATAATATGATTAAAAAACAATATACATTTTATTCACTATTATCACTTTCATTGTCTGAATCACTCGATGGCCACATTTTTCTAGTATCTTTTTCATTTGCAGCAGATTCTAAATATTTGCCTTGTGCTTCAATTACACTTTTACTATCTGTACAATTTGAATACATATCTAACGCTTCAGAATTCAGTTCTAAAAATGAATGTCCCCATGAGAATTTTGATAAATAAAAATTTGCTTCTTTTTTATGGCCTGTAATAAACATGGCTGCGGCCAAAGCTTCTACACAACTAAGTTGGTATGGCTTGCCATAGTTTATGGGATTGGCCGCCACTAAAAATGGTAACAACCTGGGATGAGGAGATTTCATTCGTTGAAATGGTGTCTCATCAATTTTAGCCCACGAACAATCTATCACGGCCAAGCCAAACTTTTCTATTATATCTTTATCACTTGGACTAACACACTGAGTTCCAACTGGAGATAGCACAAGCCCTTGAAATTTTTGACCAAGTTTTAAGTTCTTGATAAGTTTATGCCGTAAGAGTTTTCGTCCTGAGCATTTCTTTGGATCACAATGGTTTAAATCCCACATGCTTACTGCAAATGCAGCTTCTACACCTTCAGTATCTGAACCGTCTGAACTATCATCACTGTCCCCAGACGACTGCATGCTTAAATCGTTTAACCTTTCTGCATAATCTCGTTGAGTGTGTTGGTTAGATCGTTTTCCACGGACTGAACCTTTTTTAGGAGGCGCCATGAAGACAGTATTTAATGAGGATAATAATTGGTATTTTTTTTTAAATAATTGTAATTGTGAAGAAATTATATTTGTTTTGCTTGATAATATTTGTTTTGCTTAAGATCATAAGATGTAAAGCTGACACTGACAGAGAGTCGAGAGATGACAAAGACAGTGACAAGTTGACAACTGACAATTTCTATTTCGTCATGGTTGCCAGCAAACAAAACCTTTGTGAATGACAGTTACTTTTTAGTGCTAAATTGTTATACCACAGAAAGCTAAGTAAAATGAAAATAATTTAATGATCGTTAAAAAGTGGTTTTTATTCTTTCGATTAAATGTTTTGCAATTAATTAATATTCTGAACATTACTTTGAAGAAATAATATTAAAGTTAATTTATACAATATTTATGTTATTTCATTTATATATTTAAAAGAAAAATAAAAACTGACATAATTGTCTGTACTGTTTTTTACAAAAAATTGAAACTGTAACAGCTTTGAATATAATTACATATTAAAAGAATATATTATATTTCAAGATTGATTTTACACGCGGCAGGATGAGCAGCGCCTCAATGGCGGGTAATTATGAATCTTAGCTTCTATTAATATACATATAACAATTTCAGCAGTTTTAATTTTTTTGCGATAAGGGCTAGATGGCAGGATTATTTATGAGTAGTTTTAGCTTATTTTTAGCTATATTTTTAGCTTATTATAGCCAACGACATATCCATCCATCTCATATCCATGATATTGTTGGGATCGTTTTAAAGCATGAAACAACGTTGTGTCGAATTAATATTTAATTATGATCCAGCACTTTATATTAGGTACGCTTGTATATAATAATATTGAAATACAAGCGGTGACTCAGTCAATGTTATGGTTCAAAACGTAAAATCTACCCTTGCCTAGCGGCGCATATTTACTGTATAAAGAGCTGTTGATACTTCCTACCATATAAATTTTTTTCGTTAAAAACGATCGATAAAAGTAGCTTTGCATTTTATTTTCTACTAGCGTTTTGCCCGCGGTTTTACACACGTAGTTCCTGTTCCCGTGGGAAAACGGGTACAAAATGTAGCCCATGTTACTCGCTGATAATGTAGCTTGCTTGCCTGCCATTGGTGAAAGAATTTGAGAGGCGCGATAGCTTAACAAACAAACAAATAAATTTACATACGCATTTATAAAATTAGTTAGTGATAGATTAGAAATAGGCAGATGACCGATTTGAAAAAAAGAAATCTCCATTAATTTTACATTACAATTTATAACCACGGCTTATAGCTCCATCAAGTACATATAGTACATGACCCTGTGACTATAATATTCTACACATACCTAGACATTATATTGTAATACAATTTTTGATAACAATGACAAATGATGATAGCTCGATAGATAATAGACTTTAATTTAGCTGGAACTGTCGGACTCAGGGTAGACTATGATATCGGTTATTGTATTAAATTTTAATTCTACGAACACGTGAAATACCATAGGTTTACTTTAGTTGATTTTTTTATTTTATTTATAATATATCTTTTTATTTTACGATCATATAAACTGTAAAGCCCTCTTCTTATTGGTTAAGTCATTTCCAAACGTTTGCACATTTCCATAGTATGTTACCTAGATCAATTTTCTTGTTAAAGATCTGGCTCAATCTCGAGCCAAATAGAGAGCAAGGTTAGACAATACCCCCGCCTCCTTTATACTCATAATATGCGTCATACGATCTCATCGTCAGTAAAACGACGTTTTAGCCTTAAGTTGTGCAAATTGTGCAATAAGGTAAAGTGAATTATTCAGTGTTTATTTTCGAGCTGTGCGTAGAATGTGTCCCTGTCTTACCTAAGAAAATCTTAGCTCAAGTGGTAATTTGTAATTGAGTTTTGTATTCAAGAAGTCGGGATATATGCTAACTACGTTTTTCACAAGTGAGTAAAAAATTATACCTACTAATATTTAAAAATATGTGGTAAGCAGATTGTATATAAATATATATATGTATAGATACTTCTTTTACATGTTACTGAGTTGTATAATTAAATTTTGTTGATAATATATATATTCGAAGCTTTTAAAATAATGGAGCTTAATATACTTCGGACAATACATGATACTAATGATCGTACTTAATTTAATTGAGTCGATCGATTCGCCGGCGTGTTATTTTATTCACAAGCGTCATTATTGACACGGGAGTGATAGTCGAATGCCGTTTTTTATTGCGCATTTGGAATTTTCACAATTTCATAAATTAGGTAAGATGAAAAATTATATATTATCTCAGGTATTCTTTTAAGGTTTTTAATTTGCTATTATAAAAATATATTGTATATTTTAATTCAAATGTGGAGTTTTATATATTGATATGAGAAAATTTACCTATAAGGATGTAAATATAGGATTAGATAGATTGCAATCAGGGTAACTTGTCTTACGTAAGATATATCCTCTAATGATGTTTATTTATGATTAATCTTATTATTCAATAGCTCGTTTTTTTTTTTATTTATTCTTTACTGTATTAGTTATTACTGTGTAGTTACGCCTCAAACCGCTGCTACGTCGTCGAATCTTATGCGACAATATGCTATCCTTTCTGGATGACATCCCTTTTTAGCAACCGCTTTTATACGTCTTCCCTTACTTAAATTGTTTTTTTTTATTAATTATATTATATTTATACTAATCTTTCACAAGCAATACTATTACGTAATGGTACGTTTTTCAAATATATAAAGATAAACATTTGATGTCAAACTTCAATCTATTTCCTTTTTTTCTTGCCATACTTGCCTCATTCAATTATTTTCTGGCTTCATCGTCTAATGTTTCATCATTAGACGATGTATATAAGAATAACAATACTTTTCTGTCCTTTTCCGGAATTTTCTGAGAATATTTACAATAGTAATGTATATTTTTTACACCATTAGAAAGTAGAGTTATCAACAAACAAAAAGCCGACCGACGTTTAAAAAAGCAGATATTTAGACATGAGAATTTTCGGTTGAAAATGAACCCTTTTTTTATATTAAGTCAAAATAAGGTGAAAAAATAAATATTTTTAAATCAAAAAAATTACAGTATATTTGGGTCATAAAAAGTTAAGTTTTCATAAAATTTCTTGAAAAAATAAATTTATTTGTAAAAGATAAATAAAAAACTAAAAACTTGGTTATTTGAATTATTCACGTAAATTTTGAGGTTATATGAAAAAAGTGTAAATAAGATTGTATGTATGTATGTGATGTAGATTTAAAAAGTTGTAGATCTTTTTATTATCTACAACTTAGCCATTTAACTTTTTTCCATAGGACTTGTAGTTTTGGCGTAAATCGAGATAAACTATTTTTCGCCCTTAAAACCACCCTTTTTTTCGAAAATCATTCGAAAGTCATTTATTGAGTAATCAGCCTCGTAAACAACATCAAGATGAAGCCGATAGTGTTAACCTGTCACACACTAATGACTTCATTTAAATATTTAACACATATTGTTCATTCCAATTACTTACATATGAAGGCTCGTAGTAGACTGTTCGCCACAACTTGCATTAATTATGATTAAATTAACTATCGGAAAAATTATTATCGGAAAATACTTTGTTTTCGTTGACAAATTTCATCATCCGATTAATTCTATTTTGAAATATAACGTAGTCGATACCAAAGGAAATTGACAATTTGTCATTGAAAACATTCGTTAAGGATGAACAAATCTTGGCGAATTGATATGGTCTGTTTAGAATTTTATAGCGTGGGCTCGGCTGAGTCGTGTAGAGCGTTTGCTAGACCGTGACGAGTCTAAATTAACTAATGTATAAACAATAGACCTTCAATCTTCAACTTATATTAGATGATTTCAAGAACGCCTACGCCTTGAGTTAAAATCATTAAGCCATTTATTTTGTAATTTAACTTAGAAGTGGTCATCAGCGCCTATACGTACTTACATTTACTGGGTGGCTACACTGTTCTATTTTTTTTAAATATTTTACCTCAATACAGGTACAACATAAATAAAGTAAATACGGTAAAACTCAATATAGTGTTTGAAATCGATAGCACACGTCGTTAGGCTTGTGTACAAAGCAGACATTAAAACCGTAAACATTTTCAAAAGTTTATTAGATACTTGGTGGTAGAGCTTTATGCAAGCTTGTCGGGGTAGGTACCACCCACTCATCAGATTTTCTACCGTAAAACAGCAGTACTTTGTATTATTGTGTTCCGGTTTGAAGGGTGAGTGAGCCAGTGTAATTGCAAGCACAAGGGACATAACATCTTAGTAATCTTAGTTCTCTAGGGTAGGCATTGGCGATGTACGCGATGGTTAACATTTTATACAATGCCATTGTCTATGGGCGGTGGTGACCACTTACCATTAAGTCGCCCATATGCTCTTCCGTATTTTTACAATAATAATACGACATTGTTATCTTATAGTAATATTTAGATAATGCTGGTAACTAAGTGATTAAATAATCACTTATTTATAACTCAATGTGATAGAACATTAAAAGGTAATTTGTGCTATTTCTAAATTTCCCAACCAATTTAACAGCTATATACAATATAATCAAATATAATACATAATATACTCTGTAATTGAACGTGACGTAATGCGAAGTAAAAGTATTTAATTAATAAATAAGCGCTCCGCTCGGTTTCCCGTGTTGACGTCATTGAGGAGCACCCGTCCCCATGAGTCCTAGCTTTTTATACACAACTAGCAAAAGCCCAACCTTCAAGGCTTCACCAGCGTGGAATTCAGTTTATGATAAAAACTCTTTGAAAAATCTGCTATTTTAACGTACAAATTGCCTATTTTAAATGTACATTGAAAATATTTAAGTATAATAAAAAAGAGCCAGTTATTTTTAAATCACAGACGGACACTTTAATATTATTTATTTCTATAGATGTATAGATAAATATGAATGTTCTTCTGATAGATTTCGGCCACGGAAACATTTCCAATGTGAGTGTGAATACATTTTTATATAACTCTCATAATCCGATGTGATGGCAATCTTAATTCCTCCACGACAGTAGAGTTAGGATAGCGGAATGACAACGGCTTTGAGTGGGTACTTACTCTAAATGCTGATTAGAAAATTAACTGAAATATTAACATAAAAGAAACTATTCGCTATCCATACAATAGTGACTGTTGGCATTCCTACACGTCAGCAATGATATGAAACTAAATTTAGTGAGTTGTTTTGTTGCTTGTAAAAATTATTAATGAAACAACAAATGCGATGAAGATTCCCCCGAGTCATTGAGTGTTGTCAAAATTAGTTTAATTTCCCTTGACGCGAGTTTTAGTATTTTTTTTAGGTCAATAAAAGACAAACAAGGTAACATCGCGTCGATCGCTCGTTATTATGTAGTTACGTAGTTAAAGCCAACAATTTATCATTAATTGATAGAATTGGCTATTATGTCTAAACTTCTTTAGCTATCCACTAAAGTCAGCGGCAAGTTCCTAAATATTAATGCTTGAGCGTACAGGTTCCTATTCATTGGGGGCCAGTTTGTAACATACTTATATACGTAAATATTTCATATACTTTTTTTTAAAGGGAACAAAAACAATTAATATTTTAAGGAAGTACTCATATTCCTATTAGTTGTGGGAACGCAATAACCGAGGGTTCTAAATCGAACCTCATGTCAATTCTTGGTTGAATTGACAAAATCTACTACCGTACCCAGCCGTTCCCAACGTCATCCGTTAAGGATTTTTTTTATTGTTGCTTTTAATTTTTATGTTGATTGCTGGTTAAAAAGCCAATGACATTATTTTTTTCTTTACAGCCTGCTTCAATTACGGAGACGCGCCTAATTCGAGCAGAGGTGACAAAAAGGACAACAGCTTGAATATAATGGACGCCGGATGTGAGTACAAATCAAAATATAACTTACAAGCACTTTTGTATCGTTATATTATTCGATTAAGTTACATTTATAGTTACCACCATTATGGAAAGTTCTTTCTAACTAGAGGAATCGACAAGAAACTCTGTAGTTACGTACTCTTTTCATCCAAATAAAACAAAGAATTAACTTCAAGCTTTTTCTTTGTCGGTATAGTCTTTTATTTGTATACATATATATGTTGGTATATTATATGGATTATTATTGTCTTTCTGACAGAATATTTAAAATCAATTTTGAAAAGTTAAGAGTATAATTGAGGTAAAGATCTGCCGTCTATTTTGTATGTTAAGCCTTTATACCATAGTGATTGTAAAATTGACAATCTGTTACTTTGATTTTTTGGCTTATTCTGAGTGTAGGCTCCACAGCAAACAACACAACTTCATAAACCAGCAGCGAGACACTTACGTTCAGCTTACTTTACTTTATATTTAATGTAGAGTAAACGGCCTATGTGTGACATTAAAATACTGTAAATGTGCTTCCGCCCTTAATACATAAACCGATAGTATGACGTAGATATGCCGATACATAAATTAAAAACAATGTTGGTATTATCTTTAATTGTCGAAGCATAAACTTAATGCGGGTCTATGGAGAAATTTTAAACGCAAGCAGAAAAGTAAAATCGAATCTCTAGTTATGACTAAAGTTCTTAAAGTTATGAGTTAAATTAAATTAAGTTTTTAATGAAACAAAAGTAATCGTTACGTCTGATTATTATTTGTGTTTTAATTGTTATTTTTTGATTTGCGTTCTCTGTGATTGGTTTTTGTTTAAAATGACAGAAAGTGATGAAGCGATTTACATGAGCTTAACAAAATAGCGGTATACACGTACATATCGTAAGACATTTTTTAATACGTTACGAGTTTATTCTGTAAGAACAAACTCGTAACGTATTAAAAAACGGTCGTAAAATGTCTGAAAGTGATATGGGATATTGATTATAATAATTATAACATTTCAAGTATACACGCACCAAAATAATATATCAACAAAATCAGTTGTTAATATTTCACGGGTGAATAATTAAATGAGTTCTCACAGAATAGAACTGGTGCACTGCGGTACTTTATATGTTCCAACACGAATTTATGACGGTTAAAGAAAATTCCGTTAGTAAAACTGTAATCAAAAACAATTATAAAATTATCTTGTATTTATTAAAATTAATAAACTTCGCTAATTAGAGTTTTGTGTTGCACGACTACAAGTAGTTTTAACATTATCTTAACATTACAAGTTTAATTTATAAAATATTTCTTTAATCTTGTACATAATATACTATTTAGCTATTTATACCTTCGTGTTCGATGTACTTAAAAAAAATACAATTAGCCATCGTCATTAACCACGGACATGTATGCTTTTAATTACATGATGGGCAGGGTTCTAATAAAATTGAGGTTAAAGACATTTTACATGACACAAAAATTTAATATATAATTAAATATGCTTGTAGTCCTCGTTGTGTCTAGGTGTGTTTCTTAATTGTAGGGTTTCGGATTGTGGAGTTAATCTATGGTTCACTATAAATGTAAATAAATAATTCGTCATTCCTAGCATTTTTTTATTTAAAGTAGGTTTTGTATATTGATTTAGATATTGTATGTTTATAATAATCAAATGGAGAAGGAAATACTCCCATTTTACAATCAAATCAACCACATTATGTTTGGTCATAATTAGTTTAAAAAAATGTATGCATATTATTTAGTTTATTAAATTTCAATCGATTATATGTAATAAGATAAGCCAAACAAAACGATATTACAATAATAATAAGAAATAAGGTCCTCCAGATCGATTTCGGCCACGGCGGCCAATCGCAAGAAAGATTAGCCAACTGCGCAGGAGATATTATAGTGCACAAGTGTGTGCGCAAACACAGGTGCAATCTTTTTTCCTTAGCTCTCATAATCCGATGGGACGGCAATCCTACACGACCGCAAAGAGTTCTGGCGCAGGACCAACGGCTTAACGTGCTTTCCGAGGCACGGGAGTGTACACACTTCCAACTTCCAGACTCCGGGCTGCTACTGAGAGTTTTTTGACAGAAAACCCCAATAACTATATATTGGCCCGACCTGGGAATTGAACCCAGGACCACCGAATCTGCGGCCTTATATCAAGCCACTAGACCAACGAGGCAGTCATATTCAGTTGATATTACAAACTCTTTACACGTCGTATATATTATCGGCTTTGCGTTTAAACAAAGTCAATTAGTTGGGTATTATATGCATAAAAAAGGAGTGGTGAATAAATTTAAGAAATGTTATTGTTTGTATCAAATGAAAAGATAAGGAAGGAAAATTCAAATTTATTTAAGTATTGCGAAGGAACTTTATTAGATTTCATTAATTGTTAACGGTTTGCTAGTGTTGACGGTAACATAATCGCTCGCATGACGATAATGATATTAAAGCTGTTGGCCCACACGCGACTACAGTGAAATCCTTTCGTGTTCTAGAAAATAAAATATCCTGGACCTTAGTGCTTAAACAAACTGTTTTAACTCTTCACTGCATTACACTTATTTCATAATTGCTGGAATTTCAAGATAGGTAAGGGTATTATGAAAAAAGAATTTAATTACAATTGACGTTTTTATATATTACATAATTTAGACAAGCCGAAATGGCCCAGTGTTTGCGTTAATCTTTACCAAAGGTTGCGGGTTCCCGAGTAAAAGCAACACTTTTATATGCTTAATTTGTGTTTATAAATTCACCTTCCTTGACGTTGTCGACATCGTGAGAAAACCTAGCATGTATCTAGCCAATCCGCATTTGAACAATATGATGGGATTAATTCCAAATGTTTTCATTAAAAGGAGGGGGAAAGGCTTTCGCCTAGCAATGCGACATTTACAAGCTGTTACTTTTCTCTTACTTAATTTAAGTAAAATTATGTTGTATTATACATTTTTTATACTTATAATGAATGTACCCTGTCACGCTAATGGTTTGCGTCCTTAGGTTATGTGTTCGTTCGTCCTTGATAGCATTGTTAAAAAAAATATTTGGCCTTCATTTATTATTAAATTTGAATATTATCTGAAAATCATACCAAAAAAATGCAATCAAAAGTGTTTTCTATAATCACTGCGTAAACCGATAACTAACTGCGTAAGTTATATTTCTTGTATTAAGTAGCTACAATACTATTAATAAAATCTACATTTGATTAAGGATTGGTATGTTGGGCCTAATTTAGTTATTACTGTGAGATTGAGGTGGAATATTAATAAACCGAAACAATCTAGTGACACGACTCAATTGCATTTTCAAAATTGGTGCAGTTGTTACCTTTTACGATAAGATTCATTTATTTTATAAATTTAAAATATACAGCGCAATCCACAGGTCAATGACTGCGCTACGAAACTATGAATGTTTTGTGTCAGTCGTTCGTAGCACCTTCTACGATGAAGACGTGCGATCGTAATAATATACATTAATACATAATTTCCATTAAGTTTTTTTTGTGACTTGCTTATAAATGAATGCTTTAGAAATGTATCGAGGAAAATCTAAGATGAAATCCAATAGTGAGTAACGTTATTTATTTATTTTATACCAAGCATCATATATGATATAATATATAGTTTTATTCTATCAAGATCTATGAAAGTGAGTGATATCTTTAACAGACAATAGACGTTAGCAACTATATCGACAGCCATTTATTACATAAATATTATATTCATATCGATTGTCGTTTAAAGAGAATATATAATGTAGACAGTTCGTGGTATTTAGCGCAATCATCGTTTAGTTTATAATTTCGTAAAGCTGTATATGATAGGTAATATATATATATATGTGGGATTGAATGAAAATCTCGATCGAGAAAATTCAAGTATACCTAAATATTTTATTGTTTGATATATTTATATTCCAATAGATGCGATTGATTTATTCAATAAAGCCGTTGTAAGTTTTATTTGTATGTAGAAGTATGTATATATAGTATAGTTTTGAAATAATTACAAAACGAACGGAACGATTTCACCACATGTCGCACTTATCGATTCCTTAACAGGCAATTTGAAGGTTATATCGTTTTCAAAGATAGTATTTTATGTAAGTATAGACGAATTTGTTATTCTTTCTATGAGCTGAAAAAGTGAAAAATAAATGTTAATTGAAAAATAAATTTTATTATTTTTGATTTGATATGTGAATTATAAAATATGGAATGGATTACTTATTTATTCTTTCCGTTATTGTGATTACACTTATAAAAATATGCAAAATGCATATTACATATTTGCCAAAATATCCGCTGATAATACAAATATATTATACACTAGACACGTTATTAGATTTGATCCAAACATAAAATTAAATGTACTCGCTCATTAAATCGCCAAGTGTTTTAAACTATTATACTCGTATTTATATAAACATTCGCGAAATTATCTGTTTGCCCGTATAGAATAATGAACCATACTCTAACAAAACGCCCCACGTACTATTAACGCGTTCATTTCGATATCTTGATCGTGATATTTATAAAACTACTAATTCGATAGTGTAAAACTTATATTACATATTTTTTAAATATTTTTTCATAATCGAACTGACTTAAATTTGCCACAACTATTGTTTAAATAAAAAAAAAAAATACTGTATGTTGGACTAATATTTGTCGCTAACTATTATTCTATGGATAGCTTAGAGATTTTGTTTTGTGTATGTTTTATATTTTAAGAAGAAATCACTTTGAAATCGTGTCGACCGACAATACCTTCAATTTTCTATCTTCTCTTCTCGAATAACATAGTAGGTATATAGAGCCCATGTCCGTCATGAAAACATAAAGTATAATAACATGAAAGTTCCATAACTATCTATCCAATTAACATATTATCTTTGTAATAAATATTATTACATTGCTACTTAAGATTAATGACAATGTTACGACAACTTAAATATGTGGTTAGAGACATATTAGAAATTCATTACATTATTACGATTAAAATATTTCACATTTCAAATAATATTTTAATTTCAAAGTAAAATTAAAATATTATTTATATTTATTTGAATAAATTAATTACTTATTGTTATAAGAAACAACACGTGCCTCAGATATGTTGTGTATTACTTTTAATATAATCTGTTAAGAAATAAATGGTCGCATGATATCTCATCAAATAACAATATTATTTTATTTAAACTGTGTACAACGATTGTCGTCTCGATTACTCAAAAACTAACCCTATTATTCAGATAGTAAAAACGTCAATAATTTATTTCTCACGTTTCACTTAACAGTAGCAATGCATCGTCCGCAATCGGCTTCCTCCCGTCAAGAGGAGGAACTGATTCAGAAGAGCACGCGTGCTCTCTCCAACACCACCGACCCGTTGGAGAAGTTGCGGCTCCTGTGTCTCTCTCGTGGCGCATCAGGAATCGTTGGACTTGGAAGGTGGGCTTACTTATGATATTCTGTAGCTGTCATTTATTGCTCAAGTGTATGTGCAAACAAAAGTTCATACTAAATTCCCTCGAGTGTCATAGTCCGATAGGTCATCAATTCTGAGGCACACGAGACCAATTATATAAGTCTGGGCTGTTACAGAAAATCCTTTCTTTAAAAGAAGCTTAATATTTTTTTTTACATTGGGATTTAACCTTCTAGGTAGGCACTAGACCAACGAGTGAGTCGAAATATTTACTAAATAGAATAAATAAATGCAATGTATGTAATTATCACATATATCAGTAAATTTCATTCATTAAACTCACTGAACATTTAACGCGAAGCGAACAGACTTATCATTAACGCTCTTCGGTATTAATTAGGTCAAGATGTATCTTGACACCCTTCAGTGCTCCTAGTCTAAGAATAGTGCCTTTGATACAACAACTGGTACTAGTATGAGCTTTGAGAATGTTATAAAAACAGTTTTCTTTAGGTGGCTAATAATGCTTACTGTTATAATAGAAAATTTTATTTCATTTATAGGCACGTGACTAATTATACTTAACTAGTTTCCACGAGAGAAGAGGGTGGGGTGTCAAGTGTTAGGTAAAATTCTAGGTCCGTTCTCGGCGGACCACTAGGTGGGGACATTATAGGCCTAGGCATAAATCCGAGTCTGTCCGAGCAAATCGAATCTTCATTTTTATATGGGCTACTAGTCTACTGGCTATTAGTGGGCTATTACTCTAGTCAAGTTTACAATTTAATTGCATTACATTTTAATTATAAATGTGTGTTCTTATGATTAATTTCAGAGTTTTCCGCCGGATGGATGATGATGGAAGCAAGCAACTTAATAAGGAGGAGTTCCTCAACGGTATTAAAGAGACAGGATTGGAAATAACCAAAGATGTAAGATAAAAACTTTTAACATTTGAACCCTAAAAATTAAATTTACATAATTTAGGCCTGAAAGACGTGAAATGTATGAGATTTATTTTTTTCAGGAAGCTGTGAATTTGTTTAACAAGTTTGACACAGATAAAAGCGGCTCGATCAGTCTGGACGAATTTCTTGTCCAGATACGGGTAAGATATCACGCGTTTTACCATCTCGCTATATAACGCTATTGTTGGTATTGGTTGTGGATGGTCTAATCTAATCTAAATGTTGTACTACACAGAGGAGCGAAAATGGATTATCTTGATGTGTTTCATTAATATATTTTTTCTATTTCCTGTTTTCTTTATACCTAATTACTATATAAAACAAATATTAATGTATTAATATCTAAATTAATTTAAAAAAAAATCATACCTATCTAATCACCTAAAATGCTGGCAACATTATTTTCACTCCCAATTTAATTAGCAATGAAATAAACGAATCGTTCCGTTTTAAGGAATCTCAATTTGCTTTATTTGCTAAATTTGGGTATATAATTGTTCCCGTACATAGCTGCAACATGTGCGTATACCTGGCGTAGCCCGCATTGGACAAGCGTGGTGAAATAATTTTAGCCATTTCCTAAATACTCCTCTTTAGGAGACTTGTGGACAGAAAAACGTGTGGAGGTGAAGTGAGACATTTCCAGGATGTTCGTTTTCTTTAAATATATTAATAATAATCATTTTCAGCCACCGATGTCAGAGTCGCGTCGCGCTATCGTCGAGCAAGCATTTAAAAAACTTGACAAAACAGGAGACGGCGTCATTACGATTGACGATGTTCGTGGAGTGTACTCTGTTACAGCACACCCAAGGTTAGTAATTAAATGTTGTTTAATTAATGAGCGCTTCTTCATTGGCCGGCCTGAGACGACACCGGCACCGGTCCGACGCCGACACCGACACCAGTTGACGCATAATTCAATGAAATTGTACTGCACGCTGTCTCACTGGCCCGGCCCGGCACCGACATTCCGGCGTTTACAGCAAGCCTCCCAAGTTGGTGTCGGGCATCTTCATGCATGTGTTGTGTACATACGCACGCTTCCGTGTAGGCGTGCCTAAGACCGGGTGTCGGTCTAATGGAGAATGTAGCTGCCGGCGTCGTGTCGGGGCTTCGCGTCGCGTACTGTCGGTGACGGGCCGGGCCGGTGTCGGGGCCGGCCAATGAATAAGCGCCCAATCACGGCTAAACAACGTACAGGCGTTTGTTAATTATATTCATCTGTATTTTGAATATTTTATTATTTCAGAATAATCTTATTATTTTGCTTTAAATTTATTATTATTTCAAATTATAATTATTTATAAAATTATTTATTATTATTTTAAATTTAAATTATACTTTAAATTTATTATTAAGAGCTTAACGTACCATCACGTTTTATACTGGAATAATTTAGCATGAGAGCCCACGACCAAAATCACAGCTTAGCGACCAAAATGGTACAATTTGTCTATCTTTTCTTATTAAAAAAAATTATATAACATTATAAACTTTTATATGAAAAAAAACTCTTAGTTTATAATTTACGTATATGTCGTTTATAATTTGGTAAATAGATATATTTTTACAACAAGAAATGAGCCGAGCTTGCCAATCGAACGAATCCCAACAAATCGCACCAAAGAAGGAGACATTTTAAATACAAATTAAGCAAATTACAATGAAGTGATGCATGTACCTACGGCTTTGAATAGTTTTCGGTTAAGATTGGAAACTGTATCATCTCGACTCTGGATGAACTCTATGATTTATTGTAATAAGATACAATTGCGAATAATTTGTTTTTAATTTGTGAAATTTTACCCAAAGAAAACACACGTTGTAACAATAGACAAGCGTTTTTAATATTTTTTTTGTATGAAGTTTAATCAATAATCTATTTTTAAATGATACGAGTTATGTTATGCTTACTTCGCTGTATGTACTCATATAGCTTATATAATTTTCACGAGACATAAGAAACTCCTTACTCAGTCTAATTCTATTTTTACAGGTACATGAGTGGAGAAGAGTCCGCTGATATGATTCTGCACAAGTTTCTCGCAAACTTTGAAACCGAAGGCTCTGTCGATGGAAAGGTTAGTACTAACTACTACTACCGTCCGGCGTCCGAGTTAACTTTATAGATTTTGTTTTTACACACAGGTAAAATATATTAAATATGAAATTTTTAGAGAATTTATGTAATTTCTAATTACATCTAGTGGCTTTGCTAACAAGATTATTTTCATTGAAGCCCATGGCTAGGGAGCGGGTGGGCATTTCGGTATGATTTGCTCACTGATTTTGTGCTGACAGTCAGATCAGACACAACAGTCGAGGACCTTAATATTAGCCTCTAATATCTGAACTTCAGCGTTAAAAGAGATGAGCAAATAATATAGTAGCCCAATTTTTGCAAATTCAAGCGGTGTCATTAGAGAATGCAGCACTAGGATATTGGCGGATGTAGTCCTTAATGTTTTTTCTGGCACTAATATCACTATTAGTAATGTCTGCTTCATATTCTCTTGTTTCAGATAAACCTTGAAGAGTTTATGAACTACTACAGCGGTATAAGTGTCTCCATCGACAACGATTGCTATTTCGACCTGATGATGCGTCAAGCTTACAAGCTGTAATGCTACATGTATATGTCTCGCTCTCGCACATTAGCACTCGTAAGAGCGAGTGCGACGTGTAGACTTGTATGTCAAGTGCACTAATTCTTTATTCTCTAATGTCGTTGTAATAAATATTATTATTAATATTTTTGTTGAAATTATTGTGTGGTACTATTATGTCTAATAAATACTTATTTTAACTTTGGTTTTGATTATTTAATAATTATAATATAATTTGAGACTCATGAGATATTCTAGATAAAAAATTAAGAAATATGTATATTGTTTGATGTCATTCGTCTTGTCAACCTAGGCTACCAACCGGCTAGTGCTACTTATATATTTATAAACACGTGCGAACTAAACAACAGCAAAACATTGCGGTGCGCCTTGGGTGCGCCATGTTGCGGCACGACGCCCCGTGCCGTCTCCCGGTGCCGATGGCGTGCCGTTATAAGGAGGCCGGTACTGCAGCGTCGAGATGTGTCTACGATTTTTTTTTTTGGAAAAGTATTTACGCATACCTCCCGCAAGATGAAAAGCGGGGGGGTATGTGGGACTCGACGGCTGGAGTGCAAGGCCGTGATACCCACTAAAACCACAGCGTATACTTCCACGCCTTTAGGGGCGTGCCAAGGGGTCGCGGGAGCATTCTACCCTGACACCCCGGCGGATAGCCCGAAGGCCACAACCTGCCTGGCGACGGATGAAGATGTTGGGCTCCGTCGCCATCGATAGCGACCCAGGGGCCGCACGGGACAGGGAGGACGGCAACCTGACAACACCGCATCTCCTCTTCCTCTGCGGCCCCACCGCAACGCAGCAAATGGTGCGCCCCCATTCGGTCGCGGGAGATAGGGCGCGCGGCAAAGCAACATCGAACTGACAGAACTGTCCCCCGCACCCGCATCCAACGCAGGCCCCCTTCTGAGTTCCACGCCCTATTTTATCACTAGCAAAACAAAATATACACAGAATTTTGTTTTCTAGCATTTATCCACTAATTTTAGGCGACAATATTGTACATAGTTCCTAAAAGCTTACGTGCCATGCCAAATGCTCTTTGGACGTTTACCGCTTTTATATACTTTGAACTTATAAATCTAGAATTATAGTTGTAAATGAGGGATCGTTGAAAGAAAATATATGCACAGGGATATAATAATAGGAATAAAATATAGCCATATTTTATTCAGCCCTGATATAATATACAATAAATCGTGGCGTGATAATTCAGACGAGTGCAGAGAAACGAGCAAGTCTCGCGATATCGTAACCTATAAGTATATAAGAAGTAAAGTAGGTACTTAATTTCCTTGACTTCTAGGAACTATTTATACCATAACACAATAAGTTAATTAGGTAAGGTTACTTATGTACATATAATGATAAAGAAACAAAAAATAATTGTGTGTATTGTTTGAGGAATGACATGTGCAATAAGGAATACCTGAGGACATTCGTAGATATCCATCTTTATTTCAGAATTAAAAATATATTTACTATTTTGTGGCTTTTTCAAAAATACCTTTGCCGTTTTTTTAAACAAAAAAATAAAACATTCTCTATAGTTAAAAATTTTAATGTCATTATATTACTTTTAAAAATAACTATTGAATATTATTATTTTATAAGTAAATTAAGAGTGTTTACCTTTAAGCAGTTATATAAACTTATAAAAATAATAATCAATCATTCAAGATGTGTCGAACATTACATGCCGTGCTTCAAACCGCAATATGTGGTATACAAATGTTAGTAAGAGTGTTTATGACAGTCATTCTTATGATAGAAAACTTAATTCGAATGATACTTCAAACGCTATACAATTTTATATCATTTTTGTTGCAAATGATATCATTAATACCGATATGTATAGTATTTCTACTAACGGCAAGGCTGAAATGCTTTATGTGTGGTGGCGGCGGACCCTGTCCCGTCAACAGGGGCGGGGCCTGTGACTGCATCATGTCAGCTTTAGCGATCATCATATTGTTCTTCATATTCCGAGCAACCGGCGTCCTAGACAAGATCTTCTACAATCTCGGCTACGTTAAGGCTAAAGCTCCGACGTACAGATTCGTTCCAACGCCTGGCGATATTACAGAATGTTCTAGAAATGACACGGATTACACAGATATTATTATGTCTACCACTTTTTATGAGACCCAGCAAACAACTCACTCAACCGATCAAAGTTCTACTACAGTGCTACAATTGTTTGACACTGACAACGATACCACTTCTGATTCAACTACTACCACTCCTACCAAACCAATTACAACTTCTCCAAACACACAACCTCCTACAAGATCTCCTCAATTATTACGTGACATGCTTCGGAACAACAAAAAATGGTCAAACTTTTTATCTTATTAACAAATTTCTGTTGTGTTAAAAATTCGACTTCTAAATTATTATATTAAACGTTTTTGTTACGTAATATTTTTATTTTCCTTGCAATTAAATAACTTTATAAAATCACTATGATAAGATTATTCAACAAAAAATCTGATCCTCTACATTGTGTTGAGAAGGGGTTTAATATTTAGATAAAAGCAAAGCAAGCCAATAGATCACTAATGGTATGGTGTTACCACCGCCCACAGGCAATTAGTCTTATGGAAAATACGACTATTTCTTTCATGGTCTTATCTTCAGCCAACCTTTAGTTAAATTATACCGTTAGTGTTAGTGGCAAGCGGTGGCGCATTAATTGCGACGGGCCATGTGAAAACAGCCTTATATCGAATATAAATGTACATAGAGTAATATGCACAGAGTATGTAACCAATATATACGAACAAATATTTTTGACATTTTAATGTCGGATTAACGTTGTTATTTTAAAATAAAATCAAAATCATAAAAAGAGTAACATGTTATAAAATTAATATAAAAACAATCAAAATATAAGAAATTTCACAAATCAAACTAAACCAATAATGAGTATATTATGTTATACTTTGTATACTCCAATAATATGCACCCTTCAGACAATTTCGAGAGTGATCGTCATGATATTACTTGCTACTGAAGATCTAATACGTCTTCTTGTGCAAACAGTACATAACTATATATCTACGATTTTTCAATGCATCGCTTTGTTGCCAATGTGTTTTGCTTTTTGTTGTATAAAAAAATGCTACCAGAAGAACATCTGTAGTACTGGCTGTTACCCACAAAGGTGCTATAACACTTGTAGCTGTTCACTTATACTTATACCAATTATTATTTTGTTCGTTATTCTTTTGTACATTTTTTGGATGGAAGATGTATTGCAAAGTATAGGCCTCAAATATCCTTGCAGTATTTATAGTAATTTTAAAAAGATGCTTTACTTTTTACATAAAAGTATTAAAAACAGCACATGTAATTCAAATTACAACGAAAGTGAAAAAATTGTTAGAAATAACGATGGAATTTTGAATGTTTTTAATCACACGAATGAAAATGTTAAATATAACAACAGTGGCGAGAAACGACAAGACGATGATTACTATTTTTACATCGAAAATACAAAGAGTAAAGCAAATGTCGATGACACTATATACACTTCAGATACTCAGGTACTAAATGAAATTATAGAAAGCCGAGATTAAAATAAAAATATATCATTTTAACATTCACTTCAATTTTATTTATTTGTATAGACATAGTTTTCGAAAAAATATATGTTTTTTTTATGACATAGGAAGGCGGACGGGCGTATGGGCCACCTGATGGTAAGTGGTCACCAACGCCCATAGAGAATCGCATCGTAAGAGATGTTAACCATCGCTTACATCGACAATGCGCCACTAACCTTGGGAACGAAGATGTTATGTCCCTTGAGCCTGTAATTACACTGGCTCACTCACCCTTCAAACCGGAACACAACAGTACCAAGTACTGCTCTTTTGCGGTAGAATATCTGATGAGTGGGTCGTACCTACCCAGACGAGCCTGCACTAAGCTCTACCACCAAGTGGTAGTATACATATAATATTGTAGTAAGTATAAGGCTAAGAACTCACGAAGCGGTTTTGTCCCGTGCCCGCCGCGGTTGCGGGTCCGTTACCTCTGTAGAATGCAGATTTATATGTAAAAAAAAAAAGCAAAATTATAAAGCACATCTCACGACGCGTTTTACGCTCACGTTGTGCGCGGTTGTTCCGCTGCACCGGCGGGCAACTTGTAGAATCGCGCGGGCCGCGGTCACCCGCAGCCTCGGCGGGTTGCGCTCGCGCGCTCTGCGACCGCCCGATCTGGCCCGATGCGCCCGATGATCTCAACCGCGACGGCTGCGGGACCGCGCAAATCGGTGCCGTGGGCTTAGAAATAAAACCGCAGATCCACAACCGCGGCGGGCCCGGGACAAAACCGCTCCGTGAGTTCTTAGCCTTGGATGTTGTTATGAAAGCCGCTGTGAGTCTAGTTAGGTATGTCTCAAGAGAGATTAGCCAACTGCGCAAGAGATATTATAGTGCACAAGTGTGTGCGCAAACACAGGTGCACTCCCTTTTCCTTAGCTCTCATAATTCGATGGGATGGCAATCCGACACGATCGGAAAGAGTTCAGGCATGACCAACGGCTTAGCGTGCTTTCCGAGGCACGGGACTGTACTCACTTCCAACTTCCAGACTCTGGGCTGCTACTGAGAATTTTCTGACAGAAACCCCCAATAATTATTTATTGGCCTGACCTAGAAATTGAGCCCAGGACCACCGAGTCTGCGGCCTTATGTCAAGCCACTTGACCAACGAGGCATTCAATGTACTTAATATACTAAAAACTGCCTCGATAAAACACCTCGATAAAGATCCTGAGGTCAAACACTAGGTCCGGCCGATAAAAAATATTGTGATTTTCTGTCGAAAAGTTTTCAGTAATAGTGTAACCTGGAAGTTGGAAGTGTATGTACTCCACTGCCTCGAAAAACACGTAAAGACCTGGTCCTACGCCTGAACTATTCTCGGTCGTTTCGGATTTAATTATGAGAATGAGGGAATTGATAGTTCATCTGTTTTCCTCACATACTTGCGCACTTTAATATGTCCTGCTGTGTTTTTATGTACAATACAGATTAATTAAAAAACAAATAACACCATAACTTTATTCAATGATTGCACATTTTCGTTACATTTGATTGCTTACAAAAACTAATTCGTGCAAAATAAACAACACAAACATGCTCGACAACCTTCAAAACAAATGATACAAGGAGTCCAACACATCAACGCAAGAATATATATAATTAAATGACAGAAATTTGTCATGAAAGATACTAAGTGAAGGTATTGTGGATATAAATCTGGACAAATATAATAGAACCACAAACAGGGTGTCTTTCGCAAGGTGGTTAAAAGCATGTGGCGGCATCCATACAGAGCTTGATCATGTCGTTTTTGTATTCTTCGTTTTCTTAATAGACGTTTTTTTTCATATAATGATCTTTGAGCTCCAGTCTTATTTGCAAAAAATGCGTCATAGCAAGCGGTGTCTTCTATTTGATCGGCAATTACATTCATAGTATTTGATTGCCTTATAGCTTCTGATATCCTAGAATTTTTGTTTGACCATGTCCTACTAAACCAACCTTGTATTCTTTTTACTGTGTTAGGGGGATCCTTTGCTCTTTCCCTGACATATACAAAGCTTCCAATAGGATTTAGCAGTATAGAGAAAGTGACTGAAAACATTTTAATTATCAAATCAACTCCAATATTTAAAACACCAAGTACAAATTTCGTCATCCAATTCCAGGCAAGTTCCTCGGAATTTTTATTTTTTTGTATCATTTTATCTATTTTTAAGTTTTCCTTATCGGATATCTTTTCATTTTTCTTGAACTCTTTTTCCTTTTGTTTTAATTTATTTTCGCAACGTACCTGTTTTCTTTTTAAGCATTTTATAAGATGTTGAGACAATTTTTTTGACATTGGCTTATGAGTAAAAGACGTCTGTATTTTAAGCGATTTAAATAACTTCAGTCTTTTTCTTTTTTTTCTCTTTACACTTTTTACCTTTTTCTTTATAACTTTAGCTTCTTTAAAATCGCACTCACAAACATCTGCGTATGATCCTTGTACATATTATTTCAATGAATTTTCAAAATCATGTAATAAAAAAAACATGTAAGTTAATATTCTACTACTACTACTACTACTACTTAATTAAAATATATATATATTAATCTACATTTTTGAAGTAGGAATTATTGTAAAGCAACATTCAAACCTTAAATATATTATATAATATATTTTAACAAATACTATCATACTCATGTACGAGTACATCGGCGACTTTACACATGTTCAGACGTTATATTGCAACTACTGTTTAAAGATCGTTCCTTATCATTTGTCCTATTATATGAGGACATTTGCTTGTCTATATAAAAGCCAATAAAAACTCTTTTTCTTAAAAATATTGTTAATAAAAAAAAATTACTTAATTTATACCTCTATTTATCTTAAGCTGTCGTGCTTTTGGAACTGAGTCACGTTTTGTATTTTCACCAGATATCTTTTTTGGTTTTTCATTATATTGTTGGATAGCAATATTATATCCTTGTTTGTGACCACGATCCTTGATTATTTGTAAATCTGGTTTGATTTCGAATTTATCACATTTACTTAACACTCGAGACCATATTTCCGAGAGTATACACTTTTTTACTTTCACTTTTTTTACTGTTCTAACACACGTTTCATCTGTGCATTCTCTTATCATGGGTGTCTTTTTTTTGCCTATACATTTACAATTTAGTTCAATTCCTGGATCTCTGCTAGCGTCTTTGCAAATACCGGTGGGGCAAATTTCGTATTGAGGTGCCTTCTTAAACACTTTACCCATTTCTTTTGAATTTAATATCGTCATATTATTACGATCCAGTACGACTTCAACCACCGGTCTTTGATATTCTTTATTTTTTCTTCGTTTATTTTTTTGTGAATCACATATTTTATCGTTGCATACGATTACATTATTTTTTCTTTTACATTTGCAATCGAAACCAGTTTGTCCTTTAAATAATGCATTTTCGCAAATTCCTTTCGAACATATATTATGTCCTCCGGTTTTTAATGATTTTCCACGCGAAGCGCAAATACAAGACCGTCTACGTTTTATTTTTCCAAGAGTTTTTAATTTGGAATTAATTTCTGAAGAATTTAAAACCCGCATGTCACCAGAGTCAACCTTCATTTGAAACAATGGTTCTTCCTTTACATCATGTTCTATATTTTGTAATTTACTTGTGTGTGGATTGGAAAACAATTTTACCAAATGACACTTACTCCAGATTGCCATAATTTTCTCTGAACTATCTTTTAAAAAAGTGTTTTTATATCTTGTTTTCCTTTTACCGTTGCTTAAATTGTCCTTTTTATTTGAAATGACAACTTCCTTATCAAGTTTATCTTTATCTTCAACAGCAGGATTCTCTTTCTGATGCTTAAAATAGTTTGAATAGAGTGCACCAAAAAAAGCGTCTCCGGTTCCTTTATGGTTCCGAATTAATTCCGACTTAATTATCGGTTTTCGTTTCAAAAAATCGAATGGAGATTCCACTTTCTTATTCTTATCGTTTACGTTAGAATCGATTTCTTGTTGTTGTTTATCTGTCTTGAGGTCTTGTCGCTTTAAAATGCTTTTGCGTTTATTTCTTTTGCGATATAAACTTATTAGAGTTTTCTTAACTAATGTTTTTTTTTTTGGATATTTGTATTTTACGTTACTTTTGTTACTTATAAAATCGTTATTTGGTTCAGCTTCTTGCTTTGATTTACGTTTATCCTTTTTTAGTTTTTTTGATTTTAAAATTGGTTTCGGTTTTCTACTCTGTCTATCCCAAATTTCTGTTGTTTCTGCGTCACCATACATATTCATAATAGATTGCCATGTTTTTGGCTCAAATGACTTTATTTCATTTGCACATCCACAAATGTTCAAATCGTTAATGTTTTTTTTATTTCTAATACTATATTTTGTATTAGATTTGCTTGACGCAGTTTTATAAGCCGGAGCGTTATTGCTAGTTTCAATAAATTTTACAACTTTCTGCGTACCCTTATTTTTCTTTTTCTTTGCCATTGTAGTTTTTAGTCAAGTGATATTGTTAATTATTAATTTATTAATATTTATCGCTATTGCGATAATTATTTTTAATTACTTACAATTCATATCTAGTTTATTTCAATTCGGTTTAATAAAAATATTTTTCCTTATTTAATCAGACACTTGTAATTTATATTAAAAACTGACACTTTATTATGATACGTAAACCAAAGAGTATAAATTTGGATGAACTACGTTATATGCATTTATCTATATTATAAATACTTTTTTCATAAATTTAGAAAATTATAAGAAAATTTAAGCAAATGCAATTACAAACCAATAAAGTTAGCAATTAATTTTCGTTTATTCTCTTTAAAGGCAACAGCAAACATAAGTTACAATTATTTATATTATATACATGATATACATATAATATTGCCAGACATCGGACGTGGGTGCACTATAGGTATCAACACTATAAAAGTTTATATAATTAATGTTTTTGTAAATAATATAATAGATTATGTAGATACAATAAAAATAAACAGCAGGCTTTAAGAGCTATATTTTAAACAGCTATTATAATCAGTAATATAACGACTAATACTAACAGTAACAGTAACAACCTTCACCGTCAAGCACGAGATGAATTATGAGCATTAATTAAGCACATGAAATTCAGTGGTACTTAGCCGGGTTTGAACCCACGATCATCAGTTGAGAGTCACGCGTAACGGGAGCCATGAATAGCATGACACAATATCAGAGACTTGCGTGTAGGTACAGGAAAGCGGACAGAAGCACTTTACTGTCTTTGGATCTAGTCCAAGATTTTTAGACATTTGCTATGCATAAAATTCCACTAGGTACTACATTTTATGGATTATGTTAAGTTAAGATTATGTTAGGGAGGAACTTTCTAAGTATAACACCGAGTTTTTGTCATCCCAGACAGCGAGCGTTAAAAATAGTAGTACCTTTTTTGTAGAGGATAAAATTATCGAAAATTCGAGTAGCGAGATTTTAGGCAGGGCGAACGCATTTTTGGTGCTAAAAATTCCTGGACAAATCAGTTTAGTTTAAAGTTCGGAAGGAGGAGTGCGTGCGACATGTTAATTATTTATTATTGTGGTTTACAAAATTGATTCAACCAAACCGGTTTGATTTCACGTTAGAATAACGATATTGGCCTTTTCCGTTTCATTGAATTTTATTTTAAGCAAATTGCAGGTGTTGAAATGGCTTTGAAATATATAATAATCGTAATTTGCATTGGTAAGTTTATTTTTTATTTTATTGAATGTGACGACCAAATGTGTTCTTTTTTTATTATAATATGGACAAAATATTTAAACATTGTGTATAAATAAATAGGAAATGGAAAATTTTCTATGTATGAAGGGTTTGCTATAGCAGGTTTCGATTAAGTTTTATCATAAGTTCATAAAATGACATTACTATCTATAATAAGTAAACAGAAAGGGTAATTGATGTATCGTCTATTATTATAAAATTAGTTTTAGTTCTTGTTATTCCGTACGTAGATAGCTTAACCTATTAAAATAAACTAAATTAAAGTGTACTTCAATATTCTAAAGAAACTGCATAGCAACCTTGTAAACTTATTTCCCTGTTATTTTTAAATTTCGGGATAATGAATGACTGAAATATATGTTTTCATTTATTCCATATAAATCCAAAAAATGTGAAAAACATATATTTTAATTTTTTTCAATTTTAGGTATAGCATGGGCTCAGTTAATTGCATACGACGAAATAACATTCCGTCAATATTTAAAGGAGAATTGTGAAATAAATGGTGCGAAAGTAACACATCTACAAACCCAGGTAAGGTTGATTGAAAATATATAGCCTGTAATTAGAAACTTACATAAATAAAAATTTTAACAAAACAAAAACCGACTTCATAGTAAAAACAAATTAATATGCACTAAAAAGTAATAAAATAATTGCGTATTCTTTTTTTTTAATTTATTTACATTAAAACCTTAACTAAATACAAATAACATTTAAAAATAATTATTATACAAGTCGTGACGGCGTGGAATGGTGGCAAGAATGCTAGCAGCATTTCCCCTTTGAATCGCAATTCCGATTCTCTGGGCGAAAAATGAACCAGCCCTCCTGTCACCGGTGGAGGCAATAAGGCGAGGAGTAATATTTTGGATGAATTTTTTGGCACTATTACTCCAAGGTCCAAGCGTTTCAACTGCAAACGGAACAAAAATATAATTTGGAATAAGAGACGAATATTTGTTACGTTTGTTCGTTTCAGCTTTTTCCGCGGCAGCTCCTACTTTTAACATTGTTTCCCTGATATGAGACGGGGCCAGTGTGTCAACACATGTTGCGTCCCACACAAGGGCCCGTCCCCGTTCCCAGGGAACCAATGTCAGTCCATCAGGTCTCTTGCCATCATCACGACTAATTCCATGAGGCTCAATAAGAGCAGGAACGTCAATGGTGGCAAGAGCCCTTTTAATAATATCATTAAGAGAACCATGGCGGAAAAGCCTCCCTGAACTCTTTGGACAAGAAAGACCGTGTAAGCCGAAAGAGTCAACCTCTTTTCCACACGGGCACCTGTGCTCAATACACAGCTGCGTTCCCAGCCGGAGACCTATTGATACGCGAAAACATTCATTGTCTAAAAGCGTCCCAAGATTTTTAGACGGTACCGCATGTAACCAGTGACCTGACTCTTTAGTTGATAAAGCTAGAAGCCGTGCACGGTTTTTGGCACTTGTTAAATTTTGATTCAAACTTTGTTGTGTAACATGTACTAGTGGCGAATCCCAAAGTTTTTGTTTGGTAACTTCCTTAGGGATATCGTCATTAGGACATTTTATAATTTGATAATTAACTTACTATTTTCTACTCATCAATATGTAGGTACGAATGTGTTGTGTGGTTGATAATGTATTTACAATTATTTTTATTTTTGGAGTCGATGTCAGCCAAGGTGGGCTTATAACTACATACATAGTTATAGGTGAGATGTGCTTGTTTCGAACGCGCAACTTTACGAGGCGAATAAAAGTCAATTTGTAATGTGTAGTTTTTGTTTGTTTTTAAAAGATACCCGTATTAACAACACCAAAAAAAACATACAGACGAATTGATGACCTCCTCCTTTTTTTGAAGTCGGTTAAAAGACATGATATTGCATTTATTATAGGACATAATTGTTGCGGTTCGAATGAGATCATGAAAATACAAAGTACTCTTTCAAATATTAAATTGCAAGATACTATCATATTGGTATTTATTAACATTAAAATCTTAATAAAATACAAATTAAAAATTAAAATAATTACTATACAAGTCGTGAACGCGCGGAATGGTGGCAAGAATTCTAGCAGCATTTCCCCTTTGAATCGCAATTCCGATTCTCTGGGCGAAAAATGAACCAGCCCTCCTGTCACCAGTTGAGGCAATAAGGGAGTAATATCATATTGTAATTGTAACATATTTTTGTACGATTACTATTAATAAATATATATTATTAGTAATGCTGTATGCACTTAGAATATTTTGGTTTATTTTTCAAAATCAAAAATCAATTGAAATACTTCAAATAAATGTCTAGTATTGTTAAATATTTTTAGAAGTTCAAAGTTTAAAAACTTGTCTCATAGTATAAGGTTGTGTCAATGAGATATTTGATGCATAACAACAAGTTTACACTCTTCCATATAGATCAATATTAGTTAAAATATAATAATAATTAATTAATACACATAATTACAGATAATTTGCATTTATTTAATATGTAGTTCATAAACGCATTAATTGTCTACAAAAGTCTTCCTAGACCAAAAATATTTCTTATTAGGTTCCTATCTACAAAAGTTACGTACTCATAACATAAGTAGTCATCGATTTTTTTTTTATTTAAATTTCCAGACAAGGTTTTGCATATAGTATTGGCATCTTTTATTTGGAAAAGTCAACTTTGACAAAACTGTCAAAGCTGACTTTTCCTTACATCTACTTTCACATATATAGTTACAGCCCGCGGTTTCTTGTGTTTAGGGCGGGGAAAGGTGGCAGACTAAGTTAAGTCATAAGCAGTCTGTATTTGAATAATCGTCGCTTAAATCCGTCCATCCATTTTGATGGCCTAACGAACGTCCAATCAAAACAATTTTTACATTACAATAACATACTTCAGGATTACTTTCGAATTAATATTTTTGATAAGTAAGCAAACTCTTTGAGATTAAACTAAATGAAAATCAAATTTAAATTACTTTATTCAATATGAAGTATTACACTTTCTTATTGATAGTCAATATAGATAGTCAATAGAACTACCACCGGTTCGGAAAAGAAACAGCCAGCCCTGTGAAGAACCGGCGAAAATGTCGAGACTCTCCATTAATCAGCAGTAAATCGGCAGTAAAAGATAAAATTATAGCCGGGAAAATAAAATTTAAGCAGTCTGAAATTCGTGTTATTAAAGTAGTGAAAGAAGTTTGAAATTTCTATTTGTTTTTGGTTTTTTTGCATCTGCTTGTAAGCGTCAATAATATTTTGATATATATTATTGAACATAATACGTATTATTATTACATATTACTGAAGTGTGTGTCATTTTTCATATTAAACAACAATATTCTACATTTTTAATCTGTAAGCAAGAACAATGACAGGTTCCCTTTTTGGCGGGAAACGAATTCACATATAAAATATCTTACGAGCGTTGCGCGCCAAATCATATATAAGGATTTTATGATAGCAAATAATATATTAATTTCATTGAAGTCCCGTCTTATTTCTGAGTATAAGCTAGTCCTTTCAACTCAGAAGTGGGATAAATACAACACACCCACATTTAATTGGAATAAAATAAATTATAGAAATCGAAAATTTTAATGAAAGTCGTCTTCGACGGAGCCGGTCTCGCTTTACTCCAGACGTTGAGTTGATTGATAAACATCATCGAAATGATTACGGATTAAACGAAAACTGGACGAATAAAGAGAAACAACATAAACGAGGCCGAAGCATGCGTAATGAGTCCAAGGATCGAGGCGAGCTGATGAATAACCATCAAACCCGAACTGAAGAGCAAGGTCGAGGAAGTCCGAAACTCAGTGGGCATCGAGTGAGCCCCGGGCGTGAACACCAGCATCGAGTGAGCCGCGGGCGTGAACATGAGCATCGAGTGAGCCGCGGGCGTGAACACGAGCATCGAGTGAGCCGCGGGCGTGAACACGAGCATCGGGTGAGCCGCGGGCGTGAACATGAGCGTCGAGTGAGCCGCAGGCGTGAACACCAGCATCGGGTGAGCCGCGGGCGTGAACATGAGCATCGGGTGAGCTGCAGCACAGACGACGACGCAGGTCATCTGATCGGAGTAGCACATCGAGTACAGTAAGTGGCGCAGTGAATAAAGAAACTAAGCAGGTAAGAATGAATTTGTAACATGATTTTGCACATCTCGATGTGCGGTAGCAATTGATGGTAGAGTAGATGTGAATTAGATATGTGCAGGCTATAAGCAGTCAGTGCAGAAACGAATGGTATCAATTATTTGATATCGCACAGATGATTGTAGATTATAGCAGACTGTACGAGATATTTATAAGTTCCTATATTTTAAATGCGATCACAGGCTACGAGCAATCAGTGCAGAAAATGAAAAGTATAACGTTACTACTATAGCATAGATGATTGTAGATCGTAGCAGACTGTGTGAGATATTTGCTTACGTAGGTTTAATGCGAACACAGGCTATGAGCAATCAGTGCAGAAAATGAAAATACTACGTTACTACTATAGCATAGATGATTGTAGATCGTAGCAGACTGTGTGAGATATTTGCTTACGTAGGTTTAATGCGAACACAGGCTATGAGCAATCAGTGCAGAAAATGAAAATACTACGTTACTACTATAGCATAGATGATTGTAGATCGTAGCAGACTGTGTCAATATGTAATATAGTTATAATAATAAGTATCATTAAGCATATATGTATATAGTTTAATTGACTATCTTTATATAAATTTCACGTAACACAAAAAAATGTTGTTTTCTTTGTATAGTATTCTGAGGGTTTTATTATTGTATTTGTTTTTATTTTTCATGGGTTGAGTGAGAGGTCTCACTCATCAAAGGATGGCCGAGCTGTAAGCGTCAATAATATTTTGATATATATTATTGAACATAATACGTATTATTATTACATATTACTGAAGTGTGTGTCATTTTTCATATTAAACAACAATATTCTACATTTTTAATCTGTAAGCAAGAACAATGACAGGTTCCCTTTTTGGCGGGAAACGAATTCACATATGAAATATCTTACGAGCGTTGCGCGCCAAATCATATATAAGGATTTTATTATAGCAAATAATATATTAATTTCATTGAAGTACCGTCTTATTTCTGAGTATAAGCTAGTCCTTTCATGCTGTTTAAATTTTTGTTATTTTGTTAGTATTGATTAACAAAAGTCTCGTAACTATTGTCATGGATACTTCGTCCGAACAAGCCGCTTGACTACTGAGCCACACGCGGAGTATTAATTAATCTGTGTGTCCTTGCATTAACTACAAACTGGTATTTATTATTCAACAAGGTGATGTGAAAAGGTTGACATATTGTTTAAAATAGCACTGAAAATAAGCAAGCAGTGATACTTGCAAGAGAATTATAAGACGCCTTTATGAAATGATGTCTGTGATTAACTGTGTGGGATGTTCCACTTTATATATATATAAATATATATAATGTTATCGACAAAATTTATTAAACATACATTCTTAGATAATATTTTATGTTATACGCTGTTATAGATGTTATTTTTCATAGTCATTAATATTTTTATTAACACGGGTTTATTATAATAAATTCTTATGTTGTCACTAACTTAGGGGCTAGGGCAATTATTCTACACTTATTCTTTATCTAACTTTATAAAAAAAAATTAAGTGGGTTAGTTATTTAAAAATTAAGCACTTTTTGAGTTACTTTTTGGTTTCTATATTCCTTGTTAACGGCGACGGGCTTGTGCATATCGTTTTAAATTCAACTCGCTTCCTCCACGCTTTCCCGAGATAAAGGGGCTTGATAGTCAGACAGACGGACGATCTCTTGAATATGTGAAACAATCAAAATTCTATGTTAACGTAAAAAAAAAGATACGGCCGCTTATGCCGCAAAAAAAACGTATGTTTCGACACCCAAGGGAATCAAAATTTACAGGGTATTCTAAGTTGATCTAGAACTATGAAATTAGGCAAGTAATACCGTCTGGTACTAAAAATGTAGGGAAAAATCTGAAAACTATACATTTGTAATTAAATCATATAAAAAAACTTTTCCTCTTAATATCAATGCGGTTTGCCCTTGTTTGCGGGTAGTACCATATAAAGGTTTCGCTTTTTCCCTAAAAATGAACGATACAAAACCGCAAATATTACAAAATAATAATATATAATAATTAATTGCGACTTTTCCTCTTAATATCAATGCGGTTTGTCCTTGTTTGCGGGTAGTAACATGTAAAGGTTTCGCTTTTTCACTAAAAATGCACGGAAAAAGCTGCAAATATTTAAAAAATAATGTTATATGGATAATATTATAGACAAATTCGATCGCTTTAACCAATCGCCATCGTGTATTGTACAAGACAGTGGCAAAATAATTTCAATCTATTTGAGAAAATCTTAAAGCAATCAAAAAAAATACATAATAAAGAGCAAGGATATTTTCCACAAAAAGTCATAGCCGTCAAATTTTCATAATTTGTGTTGCCAATAATATTACCAGCTTTATGCTCTTATAAAATATTAAATTACCGTATTGTCCTGGTCAAAACACGAGGTATAATTGCATCCTTCCTTACGTTACACATTGAACATATGGTCGGAAAAAATAAAGGCGCTTAACCGCGGGGTCATACTTATCAAAATTTAGTATGCGAAATTTGAAATTAATGGCGTTCCAAATAATTAAGTCCCACATTATATTTGAAAGACGTTTCAGTATTCGGCAATATGAATATCAACATCTATAATAGCGTATAACACATAATACTACATCACTATATCACTACATATTATAAAACAAAGTTCCTCGCGGTTCCTGTCTGTCTGTATGAACGCGATAAACTAAAAACTACTGAACGGAATTTCTGATAACACAATGAACTATTTTTGATAGCATGTATCTACAAATTTCTAAGGAACCCACGGTGAGCGAGTCCGACTCGCACTTGTCCGGTTGTTATTTCGATTTAAAATCGAAATTACAATACGTTCCTACAAGCAAATTTTTCAAGCTCTTTTCATCGTTGAATCGTATTTTCTTGTTGTTGAATTATTTTTGTAAATAAGTATAAAATAGTTACCAAGTATTGAATCGAACGTCGTAAAATGTCTTCATATACGTGAAAAATATATTTATGTTAATATAAGATGTTAAGCAGGGAGCAGTGTTTATTGCAATTAATTTTTTTCAGGAATCGTTTAATAATTACGCCGAGTGCTCAAGGAATTTGCTCAATTATATGGAGTCACTACAACAAGAGATTGAAAAGGCAAAGCCAAGTCAAGGTCAAGTAGGAAAGGTCCTCAAGAAGTAAGTGTTATGAAATATATATTCGTTGAAATTAATGTTAGTCTCAATATTAACGTACTGACCACATGTACATTTAGGTCAACTTTTTATCATATTTATTTATTGCTTACCAAACGCTTGTATATAAGCCTTCATGTTTCCCGAAAACCCCGTATAAACTTGCAACCCTTATTTCTCCCTCAGTTTTAAATGTGGAAAACTCTGATTTGTGTACTTATTTATTTCTAACCAGAAGCTTGTTAATGAAATATCATGCTTCTAACTTTGTTGTTGTGTCACCCCTCCCCCTCACCCTTGTTTCACCCCTTTAGGGAAGGAAATTCCAGAAATCGTTTCTTAGTGGGCGTTTTCATTATAAAATGCATCAACTGTCAAAATTTCAGGTCTCTAACACTAAACCTTTTTTTTTTTTTTTTTCGCTGTGGAAATGCATTTACGCATACCCCCCGCAAGATGAAAAGCGGAGGGTTATGTGGGACTCGACGGCTGAAGTGCAAAGCCGTAATACCCACTAAAACCACAGCGTATACTTCACCGCCTTTGGTGCCAAGGGGTCGCGTGAGCATTCTACCCTGACACCCCGACGGATAGCCCGAAGGCCACAACCTCCTTGACGACGGATTAAGTTGTTGGGCTCCGCCCCCAAAAAACACCCTGACGGCCGCAGAGGACAGGGAGGACGGCAACCTGACAACACCGCATCTCCTCTTCCTCTGCGGCCCCACCGCAATGCAACATATGGTGCGCCCCCATTCGGTCGCGGGAGATAGGGCGCGCAGCAACGCAACACCGACACGCCTCTCCTCCCGCGACCACTCCCGGCTTCATGGGATGGACCGAACCGTCCCCCACAGCGACACACCCAGCGGCCGCAGAGGACAGGGAGGACGGCAACCTGACAACACCGCATCTCCTCTTCCTCTGCGGCCCCACCGCAACGCACAAATGGTGCGCCCCCATTTGGTCGCGGGAGATAGGGCGCGCGGCAACGCAACACCGACACGCCTCTCCTCCCGCGATCACTCCCGACTGTGAGGGACAGACAGAACTGTCCCCCGCATCCGCCCCCTGGGCGCATCCAACGCAAGCCTCCTCCTGAGGCCCACGAGGAGTGCCCCACGTCCGGGATCCCGCTTAGCTTCCCCGTGGCCGACCTTACCACGGGTACTGAGCCCCCCAACCACGACAAGGTGGAGATCCCACGCGGGGGGGCTCTAACACCAAACCTAAAAAATCAACTAAAAAACAAAATTGAAACTTAATAAGCAAGCTACTAACTAGATACTTACATTGAAACATGTTGAAAAAAATTTACATGTCCGTGCACGCTCGTGAAAAATGTGAATGTGTTCCTTCGAGATGTTTTATCAATTTTCTCAAAAACCAAAATGTATAAGAAAAAAAAAAATAAAAAAAAGTGAAGCTTCAACATGTTATTATTTTATGTCGATATTACTATTTTTTCCGAGATACAAAACCTTCCAAACTTTGGTGAAAATAAGGAAAATTTCTTGTTCGTTTAATTGATTAAAAAAGTTTAGATATCATACGTGAAAGTAAATTACACAATATAATAAGAAACATTTTCCTTATAAATACTTATCAAGTGTCGTAATATAAATTAAATATTTTCTTTCAGATATTGCGACAAAGTACCATTTGCCAAAAGTTGCTTCCGAAACTGGAGTGAGTCAGTGAAGTCATGTTTCTCGGCTAGAGAACTAAATAACCTTAAGAACATTTATAATATCGGTGAACAATTAGCGGAGTTCGTATGCATCAAGGAGGCAGATAAATTTGCTCGTAAGTACACATAATAACAATTTCATTGGATATTCTCTACGTAGCTGGAGACTTTTATTAACGAAGGCACTAACTTTTGATTTGTCTAACGGTCTACTGTAATTTTATTTATCATAATGCATAGTTATAATGCTTGTTATAATTATGAAATTTGACGTAATTACATAATATACGTAATGTTTGTTTTTATTCCTAGCTTAATTAACTAATTTGAAGTTAATTTTTAACAAACATTGTTTTGTTTATTGTTAGATCGATGCCGTGTTTCTAACGTGCGTGTATGTATGTTCTGTTAAGTTTTCCATTGGATTATTTTTACGTTCTAGTTTGTATGATTTGGTAATAATGGGGGAAAATAAAATTACATATAAAAAGCACAACGCATAACACATCTCTATTATGTACTACCACATCACCGACTACCTATATGTCAATGCTACAAATAAGCCACTCGTACAATAGCCAAATTATGATGAAATTACAAGGCACAAATACGGCCCCACATGGAGTACTGCTCTCATCTCTGGGCGGGAGTTCCCCCAGTCCTAGTTTGAGCTTAGATCGCGAAGATTCAACGTTCGAATTGTCTGCGATCAGGTTCTTACCGACCGGTTTGGTGTTTTGTATCTGCGTAAATATGTCGGGTCACTCTGCATCCTGTATCACATGTATCACGGGGAATGTTCTGAGGGGTTGTTTAGATTAGTCCCGGCTGCTAAATTTCACCACCGGACATCACGCCAGACTTCGAAATATCATCCTCACCACCTCGATGTCTTAAATCCACAAAGCATTTCCTGCCTCGCACAACCACTCTGTGGAACCAGCTTTCGCCGGCGACTTTTTCGAACCGATATGACATAATATTTCATGAGGGTTGCTAACCCTCAAAATATTATATATAGAAATATTGTTTTCTTAAATTTTACAATTAAATAAATATTTCATGATTAGGTTGGCCAATAAAATATGGTCATATATAGTTTGGGGAGTGAAGGGAACAGGGTGTAAAGTTCCCCATCCACCATTGAAAACTGAAGATCCTCCGACCAGACAGATGTTGTGTGACAATGATGACAATTTTTAGCTTTCTATTACAATTTCTAGAGACATAAAAAGAGGTAGTGTGTGTATTTTTACAAAACCTTATCTGAAGAATACGGAGGTTTCATTCCTAAAAGACTTAGCACGATATTATTGCTTTGAAAGCTGTGCAATTGAATTGAAAATTATTATAATATAAAAAGTCACATTCACGAACCTACAAGGCGAAATAAGTGTATAGATCAATTTTTTAGTAATTTACAAGTTTCAGCTGCCGTATACCAATCGAAACTGTCAGACCACAACACTTGCCAAACAATTACTTTTACAGTACGAACCAAACCCCTTCTTACGTATTACTGTAAAACTGTAAGAGACTATAGCCAGGACAATATTAGAAAGTTCAGGGTAGCGAGCATATTATTGACTGTAACTTTTATTGACGATGCTTGTATAGAATGATTATATTTTAATGACGTTTTTAAAAAGTATTTAAATAAACTTCTATTATTTTATCTGTTGTGTTTTCCAGAGATAAGAATTAAATTAGTAAATGAGCCAAAAAAGATGATTAAAGAAATCATCTAAAACAAAAGACTAAAATTTCGGAGCTATAAACACAAAAATTAGGATTATAGGAAACATTTTTTTTTTAATTCAGTAAAATATGTAGGTCCCGCATTCATCGAGCTCAAAAAATGTCACATAAAAATATATATCGCGTCAACTTGAAATAAGTGTAAAGCGAATAAGTGTAAACATTATAATCAGCTACAAGGTTTGCAGAAAATAGTCCATAATAATGTTAGAATTAAACATTCCACTGACATTGCAAAAATATTTAATGAAGTTTTCATCGATTATGTGAATAAGTCCAAGTTCTTAAATAGTATTAAAATGACATTAAAAGAAAATCAAGTGAGTAAAGTGATATTTTTTTAACCTTGCAATACAAGAATTAAAGACAATTATAAAATCACTTAAAAATACAAATTCGGTCGGCTTAGACGGTGCAAATACTAAAATAATAAAGGCAGCAGTTGAAGAAATATCACCAATGCTATGTTTCTTAATAAATATATCTTTCACTAGTGGCACATTTCCCCCAAGTCTTACTACGTCTATAGTGAAAGCTCTCCACAAAAAAGGTTGTTTCACTGATATCAATAATTATCGTCCAATATCAATTATGCCAGTTCTTTCAAAAATTTTCGAAAAGGACCTGTGAAGGTCCCGACCGTATAAATAACTTCCTAATGAAACATAATGTTAGAAGAAGAGAACAAAGTGGGTTTCTAAAAAATAAATTGATTGATGATTTTATGTAATCTCAATTAATTTATTACGTAATCTCAATTATTATTGACAAGAGTAATCCTGCATGTTAAATTTTGTGATATGATAATGGCCTTTGACTACGTTTCACATGAATTACTTTAAAAAAATGTGAGCATTATGTTTGCGTGCACCATGCTTTAATTGGTTAAAAAGCTATCTAACAAATAGAAATCAATTTGTAGAATTGTCCAGATTAAATCAGAAAAAGTTATTAACAAAATTCAGATCAAATTTGGTATTAAATTCATCATTCATCATTACAGTTTTTATCGCGGAAAACGGTTTACAATGCTCCAACGAGAACAACATAAAAGCTGAGCTCCTTATCTGCGCGCGCATATTGGGTTCTGAATTCTTCAATACACGGAGTAAATCACCCTTTGGGGACTTACAAGAGATTGAATTTGGGGTGAGAATTCAAATTGTTTTTTAGAAATATATGAATTTGGCATTCATGTGGCCTAATGGCACATAATTATGTATATTTACCCAAGATTGCGGGTTCTAACCCGGATAGGCACTGAATTTACTTACCAACTCAAAAGCTTCGCTGCGGCTATTTGGGAAATATACCCCTTACGACAATTGGATTCAGATTTGAACTATCTAATTATAAAAATTGCAGTTTAAACGCAACATAATACACGATGACGATAATAAAACCGTTAAGAACATTGTAACATGAAATGTATCCGATACTTTTAAAATATATTCAAGGGCGCCTCTTTTGTTTCAAATGACCTTTGCTTCTATAAAGTTAATTCGTTATTTCGATTTTACATTTCAGAAGGCCGATTGCGATAAATATGCTCAACTGCAAGTCTGCGTCGTGAGAGCTATAGAGACGTGTTCGACGCCCACGGCGGCGAACATTCTCGAGTCACTCTTCAATTTCGTCCGAAAATCACAGTGCACCGTAAGTCTTATATTATTTATTAATTCTTTATTTTATATCAGCGAAGTGAGTTATAGGGAAACAAGTAATCAAGATAGTAATGTCGCCTGTCCGGCTGTGGTCATTCTCTTTCTTAATTGATGCTATACACTTCACGGGAAAATAGGAACATTAGTCATTCCTTAGTGAGAGGCATCCCTGAAAATGTTCTAAAACTAACAATACTATGTTATTTCAATATTTGCTTCATAATCCAGTACACATATATAATCAAAACAATTTAAGATATAAATTTCCCTTGTAATTTTTCCCGTGTATTAATAGGCCCATTGTTCTCTTTTTTAATGGAAAAAGATTATTGATAATAATTAGTAAATAATTATTTGATATAGTCTTTCTAAATGATATTTGCTAGTTTTGTTTAAACGCCTTCAAAATAAACATCTTATACAAGATGGGTTAATGATTCTTTGGTTCGTAACATTCGATTAACTACACCAGCCAATACAAATCTTAAAAATGTTACTATCACCGTAATTTGTTTATGAGTCACAAAAATAGTCGAATTTTGTGTTCAAATTAGAGAGCAAGATGTTGACTTTCTGAAGAATTTAAATATAATAATGAACTAAGTTACAATTTTTTTTTATTTTGTTTTTATAAAAAGATTTTTCTTGGCGCCCACTGTAGGCAAATAAACGACGTCGTATCGTCTTTCGGCAACCTTACAACGTTTCATTTTCATTTTCATTCAATCAGTCATTAGTAAAAACTATCAATTAAATCTTGAATCGGTGACGCATTTTATTTTCTTTGACGTCATGTGGTTGCTAATAACTTATTATAGCCTATTCCAACCACAACAGGAATAAACATTAATAAACAAATTATTTGACACCGAATTCATGCGATATCGTTGGTCAACGATATCAATTGACGCGATGTCATTGGTCGACATCTTGAATAATCTATGACATTCAATATGGATACGCGATAAGATGGTGTTTTCAATGTCCGCGAAGTTGTATTCGGAGCTTTGGAAGTTAAATTAATGTGGTTATAATTAGTTGATTGGATATTATAGTATAGTTAATTGGTATATTATGAATAAGGGTAAATTCATCAAGAACTGTTTACAGTGCATAATAATGCAGAACGATTTGACAATCGCATGCATTTTGTAAATCTACAGTGTTTTTACATTTATTTCTATTCCCATTGGAATAGGGTATACAATATACATATAATCCAATGAACTGGACAGATATTTTTCGATAAGATGCATAAGCATAAGCACAAATAATATAGAAAAGTTTGATAACAGTTTTGATTAGTTTCATAAGTGGTCATTCGATCACTAGAAGAGAATAAATATAGCCCGATAAGTTGTAGCCACTTTTTCTATGAAAATTGTTCTATATTTCGTTGCTTATAAACAACTTTGGTAGATAAAACGTTTGAATTTTTATTTTTAGTTTTGACAGACGCCCATGAAACACGAATTTAAAATAAAATGAAACTTATTTTATAAAGAAAAATCAAAGTTAATAATTGATATTATTTTTTAGACTTTTTATGCAAAAACAACACACAAAACCAATAAAACACGAAATTTTAATGAAACTTTTTGATTTCGACAACTGTAACTAACAACGCGCGTAGTTTTTGTACAGATAATAAATACAAATTTATAGATTTTAAGTAATGAAGCTAAACTATTAATAAATAAAACAATCAAATTTAAGGATAAATTATAGGATAAATCTTCAGTAAAAGAGTATATTGTACATGTAATATTTTATCCTTTCTCAGTTTTGAACAAAACCATTACCCATTTTAATAAATGTACTACGTGTATCCTTAAATTCAAAAAAAAGTTATGTTACTTTTTTATTTGTAGACCGATTGAAATAAAACAAACACTAAATGTTAAGTAAAGTTTGCCACAATACATTAGTGAAAATCGCACTCAAATCCGTTAAGTCATTTTCAAGATTAGCGTGCACGAACGCATAGACAAGCTAACAAACAGACAAAAATTCTAAAAATCATTGTTTTGTGTTCTATTGCGTGTATAAAAACCCCCAAAAATATTTTTACTGAAGTATCTTTCATGTACAGACAGCGAACAGCGACAGATTTATTATATGTTTTATTATCTTGTTTCTGTTTCAGGACACTTCGCTAAATAACTCAAACTCGGCCAACAATCAAACGTCAGTCGTATCAAACTAAGGTAAGTTTGATTACTTACATATCGCCGAAGGCAAATTGAAGGATTTTGCTTAAATTTATTTAGTTTTCATATAATAATTATTGTCTTATATTATTTACAACAAGAAACAGTTATTGAATGAAATATTTCAAGAGTTGTGTTTTAAATAAGACATAAACTTATGATATTAATACATATCTATCCCTAACCCCATGGCCTAAGTCCCAGAATCGACCTTCCCAAATAATTTAACACCCCTGTGGACCACGGCGAACAAGACCGCTCAGCTCCACAGCCTCAATTTACCTGTGAGCTATAAAAATATTATTGTTAACTTAACAGGTTCTCTGGGGACCAAGGTCATTGAAAAAAAGGTTTAGGCCCTTCCCAAATCCTTTCCAAAGCCCCTGTGGACCACGGCGCACAAGAGCGCTCAGCACCACAGCATCAACTCTAATACAATCATGTATCTAGTGGATGGCCGCAAACAGGGTGGTCGTGGGTTCAATTCTCAGTAGCAGCCCGGAGTCTGGAAGATGGAAGTGTGCACACTATCGTGCAGCACGTTAAGCCGTTGGTCCTGCACCTGAACTCTTTCCGGTTGTGTTGGATTGACGTCCCATCCGAATATGAGAGATAGGGAAGAGTGAGTGCACCTGGGTTTAAGCACACACTGATGCACTACAATATCTTCTGCGCAGTTGGCTAATCACTCGTGAGATTGGCCGTCATGGCCGTAATCGGCTTGGAGGATATTATTATTATCATTATTACATGAAATCATGCGTGGAACACTTACACTATCATAATAAATCAAAAAGTGTGGATGGCGTGAAGCATAAACACAAATATAAGCAGCTCTAATCTCCCTCTTTTTTTTCGCTGGAAAAATGCATTTACGCGTTTCCCCCACATGGAGTGGAAGAGTATGAGATTATCGCTGCTTATATTTGTGTTTATGCTTCACGCCATCCACACTTTTTGCTCTCTCTACTCGCCGGTGCTGAAGGCGCCGGAATACCCACTAAAAAACCGGCGGACCTTCATCGTCTTTGGTGGAGCGGCACGGGATCGCTTATGCATACTACTGCGACGCCCCGACGATTGGCTCGAATACGTGGGCCTCTTTTCTTAGTTGGGTCCCCAGAGTACAGAGACCTGGCGGCCCTGGCGGCTTAGAGTGGGGCGAAAGGTGCTCATAGCGCAGACGCCTCCTCCCCGGTCTTCTTCGGCGGAGCGGGTTAGCGGGGGCAGGCGCCTCACACTCATGCTCCGCGGCCTCTTTCTGCGATATGACGCTTTCGCAGTAAGAGACTGTAGCGACATCTATCTCGCCACATACGAACTAAGAACTGACGTATCCTACATCGCGATATCGATGTTATCAGAGCAATTGAACATAAATACAAGAACCCGACAACAACCGGAGGGGGGGGAAGTAACCCACCAGACACAACACCCGTCTGGTCGGAGGATCCTCCCTTTTCAATGGTGTCCCTGTTCCACACATCTCCAATAGACCTTCTCCGTCCAGCATTTCTCGCTGCAAAGCATGGCATTTACCACGCTCAGCAGCAAGAGGACTGCGCCAACTATCAATGCCTGGTAAAGCGGCGCACCAAACTCAAGGCAGGAGGGTGATGCCTCCCGCCTCACTATCCCATGAAGGTACTTACCGAAGCAGTTATGTCCGGTAAGCACCTGCGTCAGCCTAATTGTTAGTGTGCCGGTCCACCCGGAACCGGTCCACGTCCGCGACCGCTTGCCAGAAGTGTCTTTGCCGTCCACGATACCGTACGATAATCACATCTGCGCTCTCTCACCGCTATGACTCTCTGCGGTCTCCGCAGAAGAGCCTTATTATGAGCACTGAGAGCGTCGACCCATATGAGTGCACCATACAGAATCAGAGAGCGCACCACTCCAGCGTATAGGCTCCGGCATGCTGATTCCGGCCCTCCCACGTTGGGTAGAAGGTTGGGGTCCCCTACCCATTGAGGTAGGAGAGGGACAAAATAGGGCTCATAAGCCACAGCCAGATCGATCTGCCACTCCGCCATGGAGAACGACTTACCTTTTCGTGAAGAAGTGGTCACCTGTAATCAGATACCTAGATCAAAGTTAATTAATCTCACTTTTTCAGAATGGCGACTAGTGCTGAGCACGCAACGTCCCACTGGATGGCCGTGTCGACGTATAATCATAAAACTCTTTTAACTCTTAAAACTAAATTAGTTTACAAGTTTATTTTACTAATATAATGTTATGTTTAAAACTTATGATTTCACTAGGTATGTAATATTAAAAAATTGCTGTAATGGTTCACTACTCTTTTAAGAGACAAACGATTACTTTTCATTGGTAAAAAAGTTTATTATATTAAGTAAGTAAGTTTATTAAAAATTCAATGGTACATTATTACTTAGATTTATAAAAACAACAAATTATTGTTTACTTATTTTGATTACATTTATGATATCTAAAATAAAGTAACTTGCCTTATTTTAGATATCATAAAATGGCCAGTTCCGCTGACACATTTAATTGTTTTTAAAAATATTTTACTTAATTTGCTTATTCTTGCTTATATATTTCTATAACATCAAAAATTTACATATTTCTATAAAAAGGTTTCATTTTTACTCTCTGCCGGCAAATTTTGTTTGCAGTTTTAAAATGTTTTTATTATTAGATTTATGTTCTATAATCAGCGTTTAAATAATTCTTAATAATTGCTTCATAATTTAATAATTCAAAATTATGTTGTCATAAAATTGTTAACTCTAATTCAATTACCTATTTAAATGTGAGTGTATTATCTGAGGGACGGCCATCTTGAGCGGATGGTCGTCGCTGAGCGCTACAGGCGATGGTTGCTAGAGCGGTGGATGGGAATTGGAGATTTACTTTCTGGGCAACCAACGTCGAGGCAAGGTGTGGAATATTTACAACTCTGAATTTATAAAAATTAAGGATTAATGAAAGTGTTTTGTGAATTAAAGCTTTTTATCTACATGGTCCGTGCTTTTCATTTTATGCAAAAATAATATGATTATATGAATAAGGAGGGTGAGGTCAGCAATGCTGCGATCACCGTTTCAAATAATTCGGAAATTAATCCGTTATACAAGTGTAAGAAAACACGCGTCCGACCCGTGAAGTGGTTATTCGGTATCGCGAGTCGGTTCTATTTATGTAATCATTTTAAAAATATTATGCAAAAAAATTACCCATAAAAAAATATTAATTGTCAAAAATATGAACGCAGCCGCAGTACTAGTGCTTGTACACTACATTACACGCTATGGTTTTGATAATAAGGCAATACATAACGTTTATTTACATTACATTTACGTCTTTTAGCTTACACGCATACATTAAAGTTTACTGAAACTAGGATTTAAACTTTTTTCCAAACAATTGCGGAAGTTTAAGGTCCACTCAAGAAGATGGTCAAGAAATCGTGACTATCACAACGTGTAGAAAATATAATAAAATATAAACTCTTTGCAGCACCGAATGTGAACAGCCACATCAGCTGTTAACCGTTGAAATAACAGTTTGTTTTTATTTGTAAATCTAGCTTAAACATTTTAATATTACAAACTCGTATTGCATTTGGTTATTTCATTATATTTAATGTAAACATATATGCAAAATAATTATAATACAATGTTATCATCCAGAAATTGAAAATAAGTAATTCTTTGACTTTGGCCTTTGAAAAAAACCTAACATTATTAATACGTGATATGGATTCTTTGATGTACCGAATACATCGAACAACGTAAATTCAAACAGAAAAAAATATTTAGCAAAAGAAATAATTTTATTTATTTATTTATTTTTATTTGCAATCAACAGTGTTTTTTACAATGACTGTACAGTTATTACTTGCGAGTAAGTAGATAAGACTACATAAGATTATAATTTTTTTTGTACATTTTACAAAAAAAGCAGCATGCTTTATATTAATGCGAGAATATCGTATACGTGCGTGTGCTCGCTCTCAAATTCAAATTCAAATTCAAATATCTTTATTCAATGTAGAATTGTTACACTTACTTATTGATTGTCATAAGTCTACCACCGGTTCGGAAATAAACACCTCAGACCTGAGAAGAACCAGCGAAAGAAACTCAGCGGGATATTTTTTTTTTTCATCTCATTTTTTACAATATTTATATAATATATAATAACAATACAATAATAATATTCTTCTTTAATTGAAACAGCCTGGAGGCGATCGTTTCATTCCCAAGGTGTGCAATCATCTAAAAAGTCATTGATTGTATAATATCCTTTAGCACACAAGCGTTCCTTAACAATTCTTTTAAATTTCACAATTGAATATTTTTGAACGCTTTCTGGGATCCTGTTGTAAAAACGTATACATTGTCCCATAAAAGACCTACTAACCCTGTGTAATCTAGTAACAGTGGTTGTAAGTTTATACTTGTTCCTGGTGTTAACAGTATGTACGTCACAATTTCTGGGAAAAGTTTTTGCGGACATACATAACATTATCAAATATATATTGAGAAGCGACAGTCATTATTTTAATTTCTTTAAATTTACATCTTAATGAATCTTTCGGGCCCAGGTTATAAATTGCACGAATAGCCCTCTTCTGCAGTACAAAAATCGTATTTATGTCGGCTGCATTACCCCAGAGTAGAATGCCATAAGACATTATACTGTGGTGTTGCTCTGTGTGTGTGTGTGGTTTTTCGCTTTATTTTGATGATGATTGATTTTTTGATATTTTACAATGAATTATAATTATTTTTCTTTTTAATTGATTTTTGGATTAGTGAAATCTCATTATAAAAATTGCAGTTTAAACGCAACATAATAACCGATGACGACACTAAAACCGTTAAGAACATTGAGTAATGTATCCGATACTTTTAATATATATCGGGAAAGTTTCTAGGCTGATTTTTATTAATTATATTTTTATTAATTAGACGCTGGTGAAACCGCGGGGCACAGCTAGTGATATATAATTTACTTCATGGTTGAGCTTTTTGCAAGCTCGTCTGGGTAGGGACCACCTTCTCATCAGATATTCTACCGCAATACAAAAGTACTTGCTATTGTTGTGTTCCGGTTTGAAGGGTGAGTGAGCCAGTGTAGAAGTCCAACAACTTAGTTACTTTCCGGTTCTTCTCGGTAGAGTTAAGTTTTAAGTTAATATATATATTAATAAATCTCCACAAGTGTTGTCCGTGCCCTTAGTGTATAAATTTTCTATAATATTGATTTACGTTATTTATATGATGATGTTCTTTTGATCGATTTCAGCCACGGCGGCCAATCTCAATAGCAACTAGCCCATTACGCAGGACCTATTATAGGGATCAAGTCAATGCGCTGCGCAGAAGCACTATCTATTCCCTAACTCTCATAATTCAATGGTCGGCTATCCGACATGATCGAAAAAACAGTTCAGGTACAGGACTAACGGCACACACTTCCAACTACCAGACTCCGGGCTGCTACTGATAATCTTCGACATAAAAAACCAACACCCTTTTATCGGCCCAACCTGTGGTTTCAACCATGAACCTCAGGATCTGCGGAATTATATCTAATCATTAGACCAATGTGGCACTCAATTATATAGGCATCAACACTATCTATAATCAAAATGACGTAAATAAGTGCCCAATTGAATAACGCATATTTCGATTTTACATTCCAGAAGGCCGAATGCGAGAAATTCGCTAAACCGCAAGTCTGCGCTGTGAGAGCTATAGAGACGTGTTCGACGCCCACGTCGGCGAACATTGTCGAGTCACTCTTCAATTTCGTCAGAAAATCAACACCGTGCAAGGAATTACCTGTAAGTCTTATATTATTTATTAATCCTTTATTTTTTATCAGCGAAGTGAGTTAAAGGAAAACAACTAATCAATTTATTAAAGTGTCGCCTGTCCGGCTGTGGTCATTCTCTTTCTTAATTGATGCTATACACTTCACGGGAAAATAGGAACATTAGTAATTCCTCAGTGAAAGACATCCCTGAAAACGTTCTAAAGCTAACAATACTGAGTTATTACAACATTAGCTTCATAATCCAGCCGGGTATATATAATATATATAATCAAAATACTATACATTCGTGGCGGTGCCTCTTGTGCAATCACATCAATAATTGAATTGATCACCTTTACGGATAAACCCCATAAGTCAGCTGTTTTCTTAATCTCTTATGACTTAAATGTAATTCTTATACTAGAGAAATTAAAGTTAACACTACATTCTCTTATATCTTCTTTAATCAACGACTCGGCAACAATTGGAGACGGAATAAGCGACTTTGTTGTTAGAACTGGTATGTCAGCAAAGATTTTTTCAGAAACAGAAGCAACTTCCCAATCATAATAGACATTTCGGAGCTGCGGATATTAGTTCTACCAGTTTCACAATTAATAATATTCCATGCCATTTTTATTTTGTAAAATGTTATGAAATAACAGTAATATTTATAAGACAAAATCATCATAAAAATATAGTATTCTAGAACTTTAAAAATGCACATGTTAACCCAAAATGACGTTCCTAGCACGTACATTCAAACTCATATAAAAAACTACGCGTCTGCACACTTTGGGAGGGCTGTTATTCGAAAGGAGCAAGCCTATAAAATAAATAAACCCAAAATCAGGATGCGAATTTATAATTCAAACCCAATAATAAAATTATTACAAAACGTGTTGGTGTATTTATTAATTATTTACACGAATTTTATTATAAATATTGTTTCTGTTTCATGACACTTCGCTAAATAACTCAAACTCGGCCAATAATCAAACGTCAGTCGTATCAAACTAAGGTAAGTTTGATTACTTACATATCGCCAAATTTTAACGGTTTCAAATTAGCTTTAAATAACAGTTCAAAAACCTTCCAGAATGTCGCTAGTGTAGACAAAGGGTATGGTATGAACGTAGCAATTGTAATCGAAATGTGCGATTCACACACGATAGAAGTGAAACTTCAGTAAATCGACAAAAGAATGAGATGATTATATATAAAAAGGTCTCATTCTTTGCTGGCTTCATCCTACACATTTTTGTATTTGTGTCTCTTACCTGTCGTTTTTTCCGTTGCATCCGGTTTGAAATCACAACGATTCAAAAAATTTTTTTATTGTCGACTAAAGTAGTTATTGAAAATTTCAACTACTTGCATAGTACAATGTAGTAAATATAACCTTAAAGAATTATTATGAGAAAACGGTAGCTATAGTGATTTTATTTCATGAACGGTAAATAGTACCTTTAGTGATTTTTATCATTTAATTTTTTGAAAAAGTGTGTGAATAACAGAACAATTATGGGTAAAATTTGTGTTGTGAATTTTATTTTTAAATTTACCCTGATGGTAATGTGGCCCCAGCCTAATTTAATGCATTTTTGCGGATACTTTTTCATATACACAGATGATCCCTCCATAACATATCTGTGTTTATGACGTTAATTAGAGATAAGTTGAGAAAATAATAAAAGTACAAAGCACGATCGTATACAAGTTTCATGCAACAACAGTAGTGGGGGTAAAAATAACAAGACACCAACACGAACAGATCCGCATACCTCAACAAAACGATATAACAATGATTATATTATAACACAATTAGAGATGGCGCTTAAACGATAAGCATTTAATATAACAGTGTTTTTTTAAAATATACACATAAGCATAAGCATAGTTAGTTTTTTTAATACTTATCGTTATTTGCTTAAAATTAAAACGCTCTAACACGATTCGATTAAATACTGAAAATGTCAAAGCCAATGATGAATCGATTATAAGACTACGAGTTGAGTTCAAACATGCGTTAATAATATATCAATAAGATTTTAAATTGAATACGCATGTTTATAGGTTAAATCCTATTTCGAGTACTCGTTAGAGTTAAACCTACCATGTTGAATATGACTCGATCTTATATAAGATGCTAGAAAACGTCGACTTACCCGTAATAAATAATTTACCCGTAAACTTATCTGCTTATTTATTTTTTATGTAGTTACGAAAAAAAACGAATATGTTAAAGTGTTTCAACGAAAAAAGCATTTAAGCAAATAAGTAGTTATTAAAAGTGACTTATGAAAAAAAAACAAATAAGTTCGTTTATAATTTTAAGCAGTTAACACAATACTTGGGAGTTAAATATATACGCCGCGTGTCACTCAACCAAGTTCGATAGCAACGACGTACAGCGGTCGTTATTGGGAAATAAAAGTTGTAACACAATCGCACCAATCTTTCAGTACTAAAATTGGACTTGGTTGCTAGACCTGTACACAAGACCGTGGCCAGACAAAGCCTTTAAAAGCGGATCAGTTGACTGCACGGTCTAATACACAGTTCTATAAACTACAGTAATGGGAGACCGGAGTACTTTGACTTAATGATTGCTGTTCAGTTAAATTTACGGCCGCCAGAGGCATGACGATCGGTAGATGGATGTGCCGAACACGTTTTCAAATCCAAACAAAACAGTTAAATAACAAAACAAAAAAAAAACAAATCCACAAAACTCAAAAAACAATATAACAATGATTATATCACACATTACTTGGGAGAGCAAAATATACACCGTGTCACTCAACCATTGCATAGCAACGACGTACAGCAGGCGATGTCACAAAATAAAAATTATATCACAATCGCACCATTCTCTCACCAGTGAAATTGGGCTCCGTTGGTTGACCTGTATACAAGATATATACAAGACAATTGAATTATTGTGTAAATCTGTCACATAAACCTCAAACGTGCTATAATTTTAGAATTATTTTATCTTTCATGTACAACTATTTTTGTAGTATCTGTATCCAACCCTGGGACAGAGACACTACTCATTTACTGTCTTTGGTCTTTGATTTGGATCAGTTTAGTTTAAAGTTCGGAAGGTGTAGGTAGTGCGTATGACGTGTTAATTATTTATTATTGTGGTTTACAAAATTGACTCAACGAAACCGGTTTGATTTCACATTAGATTAACTATATTGGGCTTTTCCGTTTCATTGAATTTTATTTTAAGCATATTGCAGGTGTTGAAATGGCTTTGAAATATATAATAATCGTAATTTGCATTGGTAAGATTTTTTTTATTTTAATGAATGTGACTACCGAATGTGTTCTTTTTTAATTACATGGACAAAATATTCAAACATCGTGTATAAATTAATAGGAAATGGAAATCTTTCTATGTATGGACGGTCTGCTATAGCAGGTTTCGATTAAATTTTATCATAAGTTCATAGTTCAAAAAATGACATTACTACCTATAATAATTAAACAGAAAGGGTAATTGATGTATCGTCTGTTATTCCGTACGTATAATGCTTAACCTATTTAAATAATTAAATCAAAGTGTACTTCATTAATTACCCTGTTATTTTTAAATTTCGGAATATTGAATGACTGAAATTTATGTTTTCATTTATTATTATGGAATAAATGTAAAACATATATTTTCATTGTTATAAGTCACTTATAATTTTTTTTTTTTATATAAGGTATGACATGGGCCCAGTCAGAACCATCTATCTCTGATGCTATCAATAACTTACCTCCCGAACTACAAGGAAAGGTAGATGAACAGCAAGTTAACGAACTGACAAACAAATCTATGCAAGCATTTAGGAAGAAATGTGAAGAAAATGGAGGGACAGAAGCATATCCACAAAGCGAGGTAAGATTGAAAATATAAAGCTTGTAAATAGAAACTTACAAAAAACTTGATATTACTATAACTGTACTAACTATAGTTAAGTAAAGTAGTAGAAAAGTAAAAGTATATACACAAATAATAATTGGTAATTGAAATATACAATCATATTGTATTTGTAACATATTTTTATGTTTTACTAATTACAAATATATATTACTAGTAATGCAGAAACCTTACTATGTTTTGGGTTATTTTCATAAATTAAAAAATCAAGTGAAATAACTTAAATAAATATATATAGTATTGGTAGATTTTTGAATGTTCAAAGTTTATACATCAATATTATTTAAAACCAATTATTATTTTTACAAATATTAACCAGATAATTTATTTGCATTTATTTAATACTAGCTGATACCTGCGACTTAGTCTGCTTTGCTTTATATATTAACAAAGTTTTCTTATGTACGAAGGTACATCAAAAAGATTGTAAGCAAAAATATACTTTGTTTAAACATACAACACTGAACACGCAGTGCATATACAAATTGTTGTTTCTTGAAACTTTAATAACTTTTTATAAAATGAAGATATCGCAATAATTTCTTTTTTGATAAGGGCCAAGTGTCTAAGAAATAAAATTTCATTGAAATCTATCCAGTAGTTCTTCCGTGATGTGCGCACAACTGCAGACCTCTTTCATTTTATTTATATAGTTGTAGTTCATAAACATATTTCTACACATCTTATAATACAACATTTTCGTGTATAGGTTTAGCAGCTTATTTGGAAAAGTCAACTTTAACAATTTTCCTTACATCCACATACACATGAAGTTTCTTAGACAACATATCAACATACAATACTATGTATTCAGCCCACAGTTTCACTTGCTGCGCTCATATTATGTAAGGTAGATGTTAGAAAGACTGTCTTAAGTCAGGATATAAGCAATCTCTATGTCAATAATCAACATTTAAATCTGTCCATCCATTTATGAGTGATTAAGTAACAAACAACCAAACAAACAAATTTTTACATTTATAATAAGGTATATCCAAGATCAATGGAATAATAATATAATCTTTTTTTGTTCTTACTACTGAGGCACAAACAAAGTATGAATTAATTTGTGTGTCCTTGCATAAACTACAAATTGGTATGAATTATTCAACAAGGTGATGTGCAAAGGTTGACATATTATTTATAAAATAGCACTGAAATTAAGCGAGTGATATTTCCAAAAGAATTATAAGATGCCTTTATGAAATGTTGTCATTATGTGTGGCATATTTATTAAATTATAATATATACATGCTTATATAATATTATGTGTTATACGCTGTTATAGATGGTATTTTTCATAGTCATTGAATTATTCATCATTTTATATACATTTACATTATAATAAATTCCTGAAGATATTTAACATTTAACAACTTTTATACTTATTAGCTCAAATACAAACCGTCTATAGACTATTCCAATCGAAGAATGAGTAAATCTAAACAAGCATTATTACCTACATACGATTTCTTAATAGTTCTGTTATCTTGTGTTCCATATGATAGCTCTGTTATATACTACAAACAGTTTATATGCATCTTTATTTATTATAGAATACTATTATTTGTAACTACATAACTATCAACTTTGACTATTTCCAAAGTTCCGATAACAACTTCGCCGACATTCAAATCGCCGTTTTCTGCGAATACATAATGGAATATCATAGATTGTCAAAGTTGTTTGTCTTTCCTTCTCTTGTGGTTGGAATAAGCTTTAAGTAACGTAAGTTCTACCATCGTTAAGCTGCTGTTTCATTTTCTATCATTGTCGTGATTTGTAATTAATTATATATAATAAAGTTTATACAATTCAATTAATATATGCATAACATTATAAGTAGCATTTACAAAACAGTTTGGTTTTGCTTTTCATTTATTTGGTGACTGGAGCTCACTATCCTTTATGGATTATTTAAATAGCCTGTCTATATTTAATTAATCGGAGAATTTGACTTATTTTTCATATTCATAAATACATTTACAATTATAACTTGGATTTGCATACAATTTTAAATTGATTTTTTCCATAGTCAACAATATGTAGCAACATATTGTTTTTGCTAATAATGTATCACTACCCTTAATATGCAGCTCAAACATTTTGCCAACGTTGCTCAAAGGCTTTGGTTACAGTCACGTAGGTCGTTGGACTGGTTTCAATGAACCTTTGTATTTTGCGGCCATATGTTCGATGTGCAACGAAAGCAAGCGTGTAATTATACCTCGAGTTTTGATCAGGATATGGTAATTTAATATTTTAAAAGAGCATAAAGCTGTTAATAATGTTTTGTCAACGGGAATGATCAATATTTGACGGCTATGACTTATTGTTGAAAATTTGCTTGCATTTCTTTTTATTGCCCTTAATTTTGTCAAGTAAGTTCAATAGTTTTGCCACTGTCTTCCTACGCGGAGGAGGCTGATTGATGCGATCGAGTTTGTCTAGTATTTTATTCATTTCGTTTTTAATATTTGCGGTTATTTCCGTGAATTTTTCGGAATAAAGCGTGTGTGGTATTTTACTATTATTAATTGTGACCAACACTGGCATTGATATTAAGTGGGAAAGTCGCAATTACATAACATGTGTTATTTTCAACACATAACCGGTCGTAAAATAACTGGTAAAAAATTAGAAAACATCTCCATATTAGAATTTCATAATTATTATAACAGTATATTTATTAGGAAAGAAAGGAAGGAATTTTATGTAGGTATATTGTTTCTTTAATTGAGCAGACAGTTAAAAATGTATGTAATTGTATATTTAATTGGTTTGTTTTTAATATGCACATACATAAGTACTATTTAAACTTGACCTTGTATGTAAGACGAAGGTACAGGAATAATCGTAGGTGTTTCAATGACTATCATCTAAATAGTTATTGTACGTTAACTAGTCTAAATTTGCATGATGTGATTTAGAATTACATATGTGTATATACCGTATACCTTATGGCTTTGTTAACATAAAAATATATAATGTATAATTTGGTTCATTGTTATATTATAAATAAATAAATATTATTTTATGCGTATAATACGCGATTTTAGATTAACTTTATTCTCTCTATTCCGTTATTACTAAAATTAACATTGATATTTAATATTACTTTTTAGTATGTCCTTTGTACAGGTTATTTGTAACGACCCATTAACTTCGCAGGACTCGATAGCTAACAAAAGTTGAATAAATCTTGTCCTGCGAGGTTGCTGGGTCGTTACAAATAACCCTGTATATACTCTATACATTATACATATATATGTATATATAAAAAAAAAAAACAAAACAGTCAGTCGACCCGTGACCATAATGTTAGTTTAATAATGAATTCGTTTGTAGATGTTTCGTATGAATAATATTTTACATTAAAAAAAAAGTTAAGTTGCTTTAATTCATCGTATTTACATTTTACACAAATGCAACATATTATATTCGTATTAATATAAACATGTAATATTGTCCAATTTAATCGTGACTTTTCTTTGCACAACATGTGAGTGAGTTGCATTTACATAACGTGTATTTAGTTCGAGACAGATCGTTTATCAAGCCGAAGGTTCGTAATTAAATTTTTTGTATAGTTTATCATACAGACTAATAGACCACTGGTAGTAGTAGGACATTGTAGAATGTTGGTGTAGAATTTAGCAGATTTAGTGCGATTAAAGTCTAAGCCTTTGTAGGCTCATGTGGTAACGACCTACTATTATTCCACCGCCCACCATAATTGGTTTATATAGTGTATGTATTGCTGTGTTCGGGTTTAAAGAATGAGTGAGACAGAAACATAAAATCTTGTAAGCCATGTGGCCATGTGGCCAATGGCGAAACAATGGCCATTGACTATGACCAAAGTTTTGCCTGAATTTACTCATTATATTAATAGCAAAGATGAGTACCTAGTTACTTTTTGGAATCATTAGCTATTTATCCCTAGGATAGGAAGTGAACAATCATTACATTATTATTATTATTATTATAGTGGTTTACGATTGAGGCCTAGATAATTAGAAAAAAACTAGATAGTTGGACCTACATGCTAACAAATGTTTGAAGTCGGTTTTATTATAGTTGATTTTATTCTACAAATTCTGTTTTGGATTTTTATGTTGTTTTAGTTTGATGGCCTTGATTAGTTTTTTACTGATATTAAATTCAACATTCAACAAGACGATAATGTTTACTAATGGTGTACCTTCGTTTCTGAACTCCTTCATGTACTCATAATCAAAATCGGTAAACATGTTTTTATGTGAATAATGAATTGTTCGATGTTTTTACGATTTAAAATCGAAATCACAATACAGGCAAATTTTTAAGCTCTTTTCATCGTTGAATTGTGATTTTGTAAAATTAATTGAACGTAAACCTACCACGGTTTTGGAATGTTGGTTTTAATAGAGAAAACTCGATATTAAACTCAATATCTATATTATACTCATTTTGTTGTTGTTTTTATTCGATTTTTGTAAACAATTATAAAATAGTTGCCCAAAATAAAAATAACCGTCGTTATACGTTCGTAAAGAGTCTTTATGTGTATGTATAATAGTTTATTGATTTCATTTAATTAAGAATAAATACAAAAATATATTTATCTAATCATGATGGTGATGATTTTGCTAATTAATCATAAACTCTTATCGGATGACACAATTTAAATTTTAAAAACGACAAGCTACGTGCGCTTTAATATGTGTTTATATTTATATGTGAAATTTACGATTAAATAAATAGGAATATTTAGGTAATACATCTGTAAATGAATTGTTTTTTTTTAAAAGGCGCAAAAAATACACGACGCTTACATTTAATAAAATCAAAAGGGTTTTTTATGCAACAACGTTGTTTACTGGGACTTTATTTACGAAAGATATACATACTGTGTTAGTCGTTTCTGTAGATATTTAACTGTTATTAAATGATATGATTAGAAATATTACTATAAATATTTTTTCATGTAGGTGTATTATAATGTTGAACACTCGTTTGATCAAATTTTGAAGAACTTTGGACTTGCGTCCAAGTACGTTGACTTATTACGTTCTTTCTTACAATATTTAAATATATATATATATTTATAAATAAATATATATAATATTTAAATAAACTATCACAATATATCAGTTTAAATAAATAAACGAAACAAGCAAATTCTGAGAATATTGTGACGTTAACGGATAACCGATGCTAATAAAAAAAACCTATGTCCTTATTTTTAGTTTTCTAGACTCAGTAGATTTGGCTGTGCGTCAGAACAAAAGATTTTATAAGTACCTACATACAGATAACGCGTACACAAAAGATTAGTGCTAAGGTTATTTACAAATTTGATTACTTTTTTATCGAAATTTTATCAATACATATTACAGAACTATTAATCTGATTTGACAAAAATATTCCAGAGATTACAATATTCACTTCAAATCGCAATGTCACCGATAATAATTTTAATTCAGTATAAATATGTTTAAGATTGCCTCAATCAATAGCAATTAAGCGTTGTTAAATAATATGAAAGACGTATTTTGGTGTAGTAATATAAAAACGATATAGATTATTTGAAATTATAATATATTCTATAATATAACCTGCATAAAAAAAAACTATTTCACCTGAATTTTCACTTTCTAAATTTAATTATTTTGCCTCTTTCACATTTGACCCAGTGCGTTGACAGGATATGGCACTTCAACGGCCAAGCTCTCATTAGGAATGCTTCTGCTGGTTTTGATTGTGTTCCCACCATTCGGTCGGTTGAGGGGCTTACAATATATGCTCAAAAAAACCCTTACACAACTCATGATACCTACACGGGTTAAGATAAATGGCGGCTCTATTTTACTCTACACTACTAAAAACAAGAAAAAAAACTATCAAGAATTGTGAAAATTTAAACTAAATAGGAAATTTAATGTTCATTGACTCATACACTATATAGCATATATATTTTAGGAGTTCTCATATCATCTATTATAAAATTAAAAATAGATTATTAAGTGACGTTGAAATTATACGTTATTATTTAATAATCATAACATACTTTTTTTGCAGTTATATTTCTATCTGTTAGACTGAAAATACCTTAGGTAGGATGTGGTTGTACGACTATAGCTATTGATCTTTGATCCAACTTAGTTTATGATTAATTAATTTGTATAAGCAGTATCTATATACTGCTTATTAGATACTATTATCTTGACAATAGATGTCGTCACAATTATATTATGAAATTCTTTGAAATAGTCATGACTGAGAACATTGATTTCTTTCCCTGATAGGATGTTAATAGTTTTTCCATATTAGTCTTTTAATATGATACATTTTGTAATCGATAGTAGGAACACGAGCAAATAGGTATGTCATATCATCAAGCATACATGCTTGGTAACTTACATAGTAACTCACATCAATTATTTAATATCAAACTCGACAATCTATAGAAAACGTTAGGTTGTGGTAATGTCTTTTGTAAAAGCATTTTGACACAATCAAGTACCTACCTATGAAATATTTTTCACTTATAATATGTTCCTAGTAAGATCAAGTACTTGCCAACACTCATTCACTTTACTTTTTATAATTATGATTTTGTTGAAAATGTCTTTTGTTGGGTACTAACTTCATAATACTTTGATTTATTATTTTAAGTGTTTAAAAGATTTATGTCTTCAAGTGCAACTTAAGAATAAGTTACAAAGTGGCCAAAATTAAATAACAACTATATTTTCTAATTTGTACTTCGTTCTTGAGTACCTTTCAAGTTTGACATGTTTATTCGACTCAATTATTATTATTCGTTTGGAGAGTTTATTTGAAATACTGCTGTATAATCTCTTAATAACTCAAACGATAAATGGGTCGCCTAGCGATGTGAAAGTTACAGTTTCGAATCGGACAAAGGCATACTATTATCACAAGCTATTCTATTGCTTATATATTATATAAAAAAATACTGCACTTTTTAGTCTTTTCGTGTTCCAAATCAAACATGGACTAAACATGTATAGACTTTACAACTTAATTATTATTTGTAAGGACTTTGGCAGACGACGAGATGGCCCAGTGGTAAGAACGCGTGAATCTTAACCGATGATCGTGGGTTCAAACCCGGGCATGCACCGCTGAATTTCATGTGCTTAATTTGTGATTATAATTCATCTCGTACTTGACGGTGAAGGAAAACATCGTGAGGAAACCTGCATGTGCAAATTTCATTGAAATTCTGTCACATATGTATTCCACCAACCCGCATTGGAGCAGCGTGGTGGAATAAGCTCCAAAAACCTTCTCCTCACAAAAAGAGGAGAAGAGGCCTTAGCCCAGCAGTGGGACATTCACAGGCTGATACTTTACTTACTTTACTTTGGCAGAGTTGAAGACATTTTAATTTGCTTAGTTTATAGGCAAAACTATAAAAATGTCAATTTAACTTTTCGATAAGGAAAACGAAATGTGTTTTAATAAGTCACTTATTGTTTTTAACGAGCTTACTAGTAAGTTTTCTGCTTCCACATCTCTATGTCATTCTGCAAGAATTTACTCGTAATTTTGAAAACGGATTTACTGTACTTATTAAGGTAATTTATTGCGATTATCCCGCATATCATTTTATTGTGTTCTGCGGTGAGTTTCCCATTTCTTTTTACAATAAAGTTCTGATTCTACAGTATTTTCTAATATGGTAAAATATTCAATAATAATCACTAAAACTGCTTTCCAGTTTAAATTTCGTATCAAGGTGGTGTTGTTGTATTAAGTTGCACATAATTTATGTAAATTTATTTTATTACAGCGGCAGTAAATAATCATAATAAACGTATATTAATATTTATATTATGTTATATATCAATATTGTTAACCGATTTAAGATAAATTTGAACACGAGTGGAATAATTTTTATTTTTCTAAATGATTAATAATTCATTATCGTTTTAAAATTTACATTCAAACACTGCACGATTGATTGTTCATTACTTTTAGCGTTTGATGCTACTAATAAAGTGATTTAAAGAAATCGTAGATATCGTAATATTTATTTTTTAAATACGCAGTCCTCTCCTGGGCTCGAACAGGCAATCTTCTCTCAACATAAATGTGTCCTAACCACTTAACCATCTCGTGTCATTCACGTTTCGCTGCCCAGAGTTATATAACAAATACCTAATTGTTTTTTAATTATGATTCTTTTAGATTATAATATCAAATTCATTATTTATTTTATTTGGCCTTTATTTCTACTTTGTTCTTATTTATGTCAATTAAATAAGTGATAAAAAAATTGATGAAAAATGTAATGTATATCTATAAAACTCTATCTAGAAAAATTAGAGAAAAAAAATATTTTTTTAATATAACATGATAAGTAAATACATGATTTGTTACAATTGATATAGTTATGGACATCAACGGGAAGGCACGAAGTTTTGTAACATTTCCAGCATTCGGGAAGTAGTTCTTAGATAACCTAGTGCGGTGGAGATCGTTGGCATCATTCCAAATACTCTCATCGGAACTGCCTTTGCATGCCATTGAAATTGGGACGAAATTATTTGTCTTTAAAAAGAAACGCTTTTCACATTATGTACTTACAATAATATGTACATACATCTGCGGGATTAGATCAAAGCATTTGATTTAAGTCAGAGCAATTTATATCGTATAGCCTTGATAACTAGACATACGTGCATAAATGTATGTCAAATACTTATGTAATCTCTGTACGTTTACGAGAAACGAATACGCCAATCTATCTATTAGCTTATCTTTGTAAGTGACTATACCTAAAGAAGAAAAGAAGAAGAATAGTCTGTAAATATACCACAATGGGCTATGGCCTTTTTAGGGGTTTGGAGCTTACTCCACGCTTATCCAGGACGGGTTGGTGGATACACGTGGATTTACATTTATGTCGTACAGGTTTCCTCACGATGTTTTCTTTCATCGATGAAAACGAACACGAGATGAATTATAAACACTAATAAAGCACACGATAATTCAGTTATGTTTGCCCGTGTTTGAACTCGGTATTATAGGATTCGCGTCTTCTAAGCCCTGAGCCATCGCGGCTCTCAATATTATTACCTTCGCTTCGAATAGGTAACATTAATATAACATGCTTTGACGTTGGATAAACGCAACGGTTTTCATTTAATCGATGTGTTTACAAGTGATTAGTTAATGAATAAATCTAATAACAATAATGCACGAACTCTCATTGATTAAATATAAGGTATGTAATATATAGAATTGTATGTTATGTTTGTATGAAATAACGCAACTTTAACGAGTTTCACTGTCGTACCTGTCTGACCGTCTGTCTGCATATAGTTTATTTGTTCTTTATATTCATGTATAGTCTATGAATTCATTATTAATATATCAATTTAAGAAATAAAACCCTAAACTACATCTATACACATATGACATACTAATGATATATCCCATCACAGTCGAAATCTTTGTTCAATAGGTATAGAAGCATTGAATTTACTTATCGATTGCCCAAAAATCTACCACCGAATTAGCGTGGTGGAGTACACTCCAAACTTCAATCGGAGAAGAAGTATTAGCCCAACAGTGGAACATTTACAGACTGTTACTTTTACTTATAACTATAATATCCCATACTACAAACGTTCCTTAAGGATTTTTTTTCATTTAACAAAGGCATTTCGAACGCTTTCTGTGGTCCTGTTGTAAAACCGTATGTATCGATTGCCCTACAAAAGAGTTACTGACTATGCAGGCAAGTAACAGGACTAATTCGTTTCGGTTTGTTACTGGTACCAATTTCATAAGCATTACGTTTGCTCAGAAAAACATTAATGTTTTTTGTACATACATATCATTACATAACATCAAACATGTAATTAGAAGCAAAAAACATAATAATTTAATTTCTGTAAATTTATCTTACTATATTAAAAGCTAAATAGTTATTTCATTTTAAATTTCCGTGTTGTGTGCATTGACGGAATGAAATATCAAGGATGCTCTAACTAATTGTAATTGAAACGCAATGCATTCATTTGACTATATTATAACCTCCTCCTTTTTTTTGAAGTCTGTTAATAATACTAGTATTCGCCCGTGGCAGCGCACGCGTGTAGGTGGGTGTATTAAATTTAAATAGCATATCTCTTTCCTTGGGGCTGCTTCCTATATATTGTATTTGTCACTATTCCAAATAGATTGTAATATAATAACCATGTAAACGAAGCTTAATCATAGATACGAGTCGTATGTAGGATAAATTTGATTGTTATTACACCATGTTTTTTTAGTTTTGAGTTCATAAAAGAAAAGAAATTCATTTTTAGATTTATTTGACACTATGTATTAAATAATTCGATACGTGGTGTATTCTTGGCTATAGGCAAAATAATAATATAGCAAAACACAATGGGCTCGTATATGTACGTATTGTGTTGATGTTTCTTATAAACGCTAGCGATAACCTTACTGGAAATATAGTATCCCAGGTCGAAGAAAGACAAAATGTACGTAAAAGCTTAGATAATATCCAAATATATATATATATATATATTTCAAAGTGTACGTAATTGCTAAGTCTCATGTGATTTATTTAGCGGAATATATACATAGATTGAATTGTCAATAAATTAATTTATTATGTAGTTTAAGATATTGTTTTATTTAAAAAAACCATGTTAGTCAGAAGGGAAAGACGATTAAAAAGTGCATGTAAGCTTTTTTTTAAAAGTACCAATATGTTATATTTTTTATGTATTGTAGGTATCCCAGGTCGAAGAAAGACAAAATGTACGTAAAAGCTTAGATAATATCCAAATATATATATATATATATATTTCAAAGTGTACGTAATTGCTAAGTCTCATGTGATTTATTTAGCGGAATATATACATAGATTGAATTGTCAATAAATTAATTTATTATGTAGTTTAAGATATTGTTTTATTTAAAAAAACCATGTTAGTCAGAAGGGAAAGACGATTAAAAAGTGCATGTAAGCTTTTTTTTAAAAGTACCAATATGTTATATTTTTTATGTATTGTAGGTAATAATAAATTTTATCAATGGTAAAACGTAAGTGTTATTAGAATTATCGCGAATTACTGTTCGTCGATGTATCAGGCTATGACAACGAGTTCTGATTAATTATAGTAGTTGAACTTTGATCGTATTATAATTCCAGATGTATTATATTAATGAATATTCAAAGGTTTTCACTCGTGCTTATTTTATTTGATCAGGTAATTGAATCAGAATCTGAGCTAAATTGCTCAATTGTTAACTTGTTTGTTATCACTTTTTTTTTTACTCTCGACTAAGGTTAAATATATGTAGGTAGTAAAGTAACAGCCTGTGAATGTCCTACTGCTGGGCTAAGGCCTCTTCTCTTTGTGAGGACAAGGTTTGGAGCTTATTCCGTACATACGTAGGTAGTGTATATGCTCAAATGTTTCGGACACAGTTTCGACGAATGCTTAGGATCATTATCATGTTGAAAAGTAAATCCATGATCAATGAGATTTTTAATTTTCCGGTTATCCTCACAAGATTTCCGGCTTTCCTGCTGCCATAACATGACATTACCACCAAAATATTCGATAGAAGGCACTGTACATGCTGTTGTTTCAATATATATTAAATGGAGAGCATACAGTTTTACAAAAAAATCTAATTTTGCAGAACTTATTTTGTGTTTTTTTTCTATATTTAATTTTGAAGTTGAAATATTAGATGAATGTTTTATAGATTTTACAGCCGTTTACGAACGACAACTATCAATCAATTAAAGTTTACTTTTATTTATGTACAAATGATTACAACTCATAAACAAATAATTTATGTTTTAATTAAAATAATTCGTCATGGTTCCTACGCAAAATGTTCTGAAGGCAGCAGTTTTCATTGCAACTTATCTTTTTCAGAAATCGTTTTTAAATTTTGCCGAGTGCTTAAAGGAATTGGTCGACCCTACAAAGTTACAAGAAGAGATTGAAGCCGCAAAGCCAACTGGTCAAGTAGACGAGGTCTTCAAGAAGTAAGTGTTATGAAATATTTATTCTTTCAAATTATTTTAGTCTCAATATAAACGCACCGATACATCAAAGCCAACGCGTTATTAATCATTTAAAAATGACTATTATTTTTTTTAATTTAATTTTATTGCATTTTCAACTCATTAAAAATTACTTAAAGATTAGGTAGCGAATACTATGGTTAGGTTTTGCAAGCACGTCTAGGTAAGTACTACCCACACATCAGGAATTCTATCGCCAAACAACAATACTTACTACATATTAGTATATAAAAACGTGCTCTTTTTGATTTGCCCTGTACAAAGTCAAAATTATGCCAGAAATAATATCATTCATCGATCGTGTAAAATGTAAAATGAAAAATTTAGAGATGTTGATATATTTTCATGTTCGCTATTAAATTTTAAAAATAATATTATTGAAGTACTCATTCAGTGAATGTCAGTCTGTCTTTCTTTGTTTTTAACTTGTTTTTTTTTTAAATATTACTTTTATTTATTTATTTTGTTTTGTATTAAATTAAACCTATTAATTGTTTAAGTTTCTGTTTATAATCATTTTTGTCTTTGTTGTAATAATTTGATCTCTGCTTCTTATTTGTATATTAGTGGAAACTTGATTGGTTTATATGTTATTTTATTGTTTTTTAAAAATAAATAAATGTTGTTATGTCCGGTTTCGAGGATGAGAGAGCCAATGTAATTACAAACACAAGGAACATAATATCGTTTAGCGAAGGTTGGTAGTGCATTGGCGATATAAGGAATGATTATTATTTCTTACAAAACCAATGCGGTGTTCATCATCACTTAGGTGACCCACTTTCCCTTTTTTTTCAACTCACCTTTTACATAAAAAGCGATCTAATAAAACAATCGTAAACGATGATGTAAACAATAGATGTTATAACGTATTATTTTTCTTTGATTCAATTAGTTTTACTTCAAAACTGCCTGTATCCCCACGAAAGCAAATAAGTGAACTTTCGAAAAAGTAGTAGTATTAATCCATTTAGGTATTAATATAATAACAGACATTACATATCCATATAAATACCTACTATTGTAGTGTTGCAATACAGATAAAATATTTTCTTTCAGATATTGCGACAAAACACCATCTTTCAAAAGTTGCTTCCGAAACTTGACCGAGTCAGTGAAGCCATGTTTCTCGGCTGAAGAACAAAAGAACCTCAAGACCGTTTATAATATCTCCGAACAATTAGCGGAGTTCGTATGCTTCAAGGAGGGAGATAGAATTGCTCGTGAGTTCCATTACAAATAATAACAATTTAATTGGATATTCTGTATGTAGCTGGAGACTATTATTAACGTAGGTACTAACTTTTGATTTATTTAACGCTTTACTATAATTTTAGTTATAATACATAGTTATAATGCTTATTGTAATGATGTATTATGACAATTACATACGTAATGATTATTTTCATTCCTAGCTTTAAGAGCCAATTTTAAGTCCAAATTTTAACAAACCTTGTTTTGTTTATCGTCTGGTCGATTCCGTGTTTCTCTCATAATTTGTCTTATGCTTTTGTGTGTGTGTGTAATTTGCGAAAATAATTACATACAAAAACACATTGCAAAGTGCAAATGTATTTCTATTAAATACTATCACACCGCCGACTAACTATAATATGTCAACGCTACAAAGAAGCCAATTTTCTATCAAAACTTGTACCTCAAATAAAAAATAGTCATAAAAAACGCTCGTTATTTGTTTTCTTAGTCGACAACAACAGTTCATAGTCTAGATTAACGAACAGAAATATTATTTTACATCAAAAATAATAATCACTTCAAACGTTAAAATACTAATTGCACATCAAATTATCTATAGGTGATTTTATTTGCGTAATTTAGGTTAGATAACAATATGACTGATAAATATTTTTAAATTGGTGTTTCATTTTGAATATATTATATACATAATAGTCAAACTATTAGGCTCTTAATTCCAATAAACTTGCTATTTACGTAGTGAATCAAATGATAGCTTGCTATTGAAGATATGATTTGATCATTTAATTTAATATTTTAGTTTAAACCACTAATATTGAATAATATATTCTTTTAATGTGCATTTTCCGCAATTAACGTTTTTGTTTGTACGCTTGTTTTATGTTGATATTCTAGTGTATGGTTAAATATTACCTTTTTTCTAATAGTAGCAACTATTTAATTTAAGGGGATAGAGTATTTATTATATCGTAGAAAGCTTTAAAGATTATCGTTTATTATCTTTATAATACAGATAAACTGAATAAATGACCTCATCGACCGGTCGTTGTACACCGAAGTCTAACGGAGCTATTTAGGTAATAGGCCACAATATGCCATATCTATTCCAGACGGACATTCTAACGTATCTCTTATTTTATTTGCCATTTTCATGCCAAAGACAGACGAGGTCGCCTTAATATAAACAACTTAAATCAATAAAAGTACCTCTTTTAATAAATTAAATTTTGTTTTTGTTTCGACTTCAAAAAAAGGAGAAGGTTATCAACTCGTCTGTATGTTTTTTTTTTGCGTTTGTTACTTCATAACTTTCGACTGGGTGATATGTATAGGAAACACTATAATATACCTAGCAATAATAATACGAGAATCCTTTAAAAACAAACAAAACCTTACACATTACAAATTAACTTTTATTCGCCTCGTCAAGTTGCGCGTGCGACACAAGCACATCTCACCTATAACTATGTAATATGTAGTTATAAACCCACCTTGGCTGACATCGACTCCAAAAATAACAATAATTTTAACTACATTATCAACCACACAACACATTCGTACCTACATATTGATGAGTAGAAAAAAGTATGTTAATTATCAAATTATAGAAGAATACGCAATTATTTTTTTACTTTTTAGTGCATATTAATTTGTTTTTCTTTTGAAGTCGGTTTTTATTTTGTCAAAATGTTTGTTTATATTTTATTAATTTAGTTTTCGGTCACTTTATAATACTGTACTTCAATGTTTTGAAATAATACTTTTGATTCATATATGACGTTCATTATCGATTTGATTTCTGATAATAATTGATTAATTCTTTAATATATTATAGGATTGACAAATGACGTATTTCATAAATAACTAATTTCCCGGCGAGTTTCTTTAGCCCGTTTATTTAATATTTGGGTATTTTCTCTTCCGAAAATTATGTACTCGTATATAATTACGATAGTCTTCCGAGGTCTTGACTGAACATACTCTAGGCCATAAGTTTTGACATTGACATAAGTTTGTGATGACTTGTAATTAGATAGAAACGCCATAATTCTTGATGAAATTAATAATAAACTTTGTAATTATTTTATTTTTTCAGTATCATAACATAGAAGTATCGATCGTCGATCGTTTCGTTATTTATTTATGTTTCACATTATGTAATAAGAGTTTTTTGTAAGTTACTTAATAAGGTATCAACTTTAGCAGACATAAGCTGCTTTAGCAGATACCTTAGGAAGTCCCGGTTACTCTATCCAAGAAATTATTTGTTTTCCTTGTGAATAGAATAATTGTCTACGAAACGTAATTCAGAAGCTACCTTCGCTTGCTTCTTACGTAGATGACAAATAGTAGTGTTTTAATAAAAAGTCACACAATTCAACTATCAATGATAATTTAGGTGTTAAGTAGTAAGTAAACTAACGTCCTCGCTTATAAACGTTGCTTAGCGGATGATTAGTTAAATATGCTCTGTCTTCTTCTCTCTGATGTCAAATCAATAATCTCAGAAAGAGAGGAATCAGTATATACCAGACAGACGCTTAGCGACGTATATTCAAAAACGTAACAAATTAATAATAAGTACCTAATATTATATTTACAGTTTTTATCGCGGAAAACGGTCCAGAATGCTTCAAAGCGAAACAAGATGAGCTCCAAATGTGCGTGAATAACACTATGGGTTCTGAATTCCACTACGATCAGAGCAAATTCTCCATTGAAAACATTCCAGAGATTAAATTTGGGGTGAGATTTAAAATATAGATTTTTAAGTTTGTATATGAATCATATAAATGCCAAAAGGTTGCGGTGTCAAACCCGGATTGGCACTGAATTTTACTTACCAACTCCAAACCTTCGCATCAAAAAAGAGTACGCCCAGCCGTAGGATATTATACAAACCGTCATTTATTACAATATCGGCTGTTTGGGAAATTGTACCCTAACCACAATTGACTCCTATTTGAACTATCTAATTATAAAAATTGCAGCTTAAACGCAACATAATAACCGATGACGACAATAAAACCGTTAAGAACATTGAGTAATGTATCCCATACTTTTAAAATATATTCAAGGGCGCCTCTTTTGTTTCAAATGACCTTTGCTTCTATAATGTTATAATAGCTTAGGTCAGTTTCCTCATGACACAATGTTGTAAAGAAACACTCATTACTTAGATGAGAAAATCCAACCGTTTTCATTTTATACGATCGGTGGAAAAGTCCAACAACTTAGTTACTTTCCGGTTCTTCTCGGTAGAGTTAAGTTATAATTTAATCTTGTATAATGTCGAATTAAGTGACCGGTTTTTTCCTTAATATAATAAAATTGTATCTCCACAAGAGTGTTGTCCGTGCCCTTAGTGTATAACTTTTCTATAATATTGATTTACGTTATTTCTATGATGATGTTCTTTTGATCGATTTCAGCCACGGCGGCCAATCTCAATAACGACTAGCCAATTACGCAGGACATATATATTGACTACCTCGTTGGTCTTTTGCTAGATTAAAGGCTACAGACCCTGTGGTCCCTGGGTTCAATTCCCCTGTCGGGCCAGTAAATAGTTATTAGGTTTTTCTGTCAGAAAAAGCTCAGTAGCACTCAGGAGTCTGGAAATTGGAAGTGTGTACACTCTTGTACCTCGGAAAGCACGCCAAACCTTTGGTCATCCGCCTGAACTCTTTTGCCTGGTAATCGGATTATGAGAGCTAAGGAGCTGTTTGCGCACATATGTGCATTATAATATCTCCTACGCAGTTAATCTCTCTTGAGATTAGCCGCCGTGACCGAAATCGGTCAGGAGGACATTATTATTATTATAGGGAACAAGTAAATGCGCTGCGCAGATGTACTATCTAGTCTCTAACTCTCATAATTCAATGGTCGGCTATCCGACATGACCGAAAACAGTTAAGGTACAAGACCTACGGCACACACTTCCAACTACCAGACTCCGGGCTGGAACTGAGAACTATCGACAGAAAAAGTTAATAAATTGTTATCTGCTCAAACTGGGGTTTTATCCCAGGACCTCATATCACTACACCAATGAGACAGCCAATTATATAGCCATCATCACAATCTATAATGTACGTAAATAAGAGAGCCCAATTGAATAACGCATATTTCAATTTTCCATTCCAGGAAAGCGAATGCGATAAATTCGCTCAACTGCAAGTCTGCGTCGTGGGAGCTCTAGAGACGTGTTCGACGCCCACGTCGGCGAACATTGTCGAGTCACTCTTCAAATTCGTCAGAAAATCAACGCCTTGCAAGGAATTACCTGTAAGTCTTATATTATTTATTAATTCTTTATTTTTTATCAGCGAAGTGAAACCTTCCTGGTTAACCAAAAAAATGATAATAATTAGTATATAATCATTTGATATTAAGTTAGCCTCTCGTAAAGATTGAATAAGTAATATGTAAAATTTCACGTTATTTTTACATGATTTTGATTAATAATTATTTATATTAGGAAAAAGCGGACGGCAATACGAGCAAAAGAAATGGCGTAAGTCCTTAGTCTGTCATGTGCCGTTATTTTGATTTGTTAATGTATATTGTATGTGTTACGTTTTGTTTATGCTCTGCTTCGGTTTTTCAAATATGTTAATTTGATAATTTATTTTGCTTTAATTGTGCTTATAAATATAGCATATTTTGGTTTTTCTCTGTCTGGTGTATATCATATTTGTTGTTAAATGATATAATTTTAACGTGTACTTCAAAATTTTAGTTACAATAATACTTTTATTAGCAAATTCATATATCTTGAAAATTTTGTTTTCCATTTTAAGATGATATAGTACAAAACATTTATTAACTAAAATTTTAAGTTTATTTCATTGTATTGTTACACAAGGAATGTCTCTGGCGTGATGTCATGGCTTATTTTTAAAAAAAAAACGCTTTCATAATGTAAAATATCGCAAGCACGCAAGTATCTATGGCCTTACTTATATACTACATTATATTTCTTGTAGGTAATAAACATGGCATAGTATTGTTTGCTGATGATACCTCTTTGGTTTTTAAAATTAAAGGAAAACAAGTACAGTATGATGATGTAAACAATGCTATCTCTGATATAGTACATACTATAGTATATAGTACATAGTCTCTGATATAGGTTTGGTGTCAATAATATTATGTTAAATAATAGAAAAACAAAAGTTGTAAAATTTAGCGCGCCAAATGATAAAAATGGAAAAGCTGATGTACATATCAATGGGTAGCCGATGGATCCAGTTTAGTCCACTGTATTTCTTGACCTTACTGTTGATGCCAAGCTGCAGTGGGCCCCCCATATTGACGGATTGGCGAGTAGAATAAGCTCAGCGACTTTTGCGGTTAAGATAATTCGATTTTTTACCGATGTCGATACGGCCCGTCTTGTATATTTTAGTTATTTTCACAGTACCATGTCTTATTGTCTTAGAACGCGTGAATCGTGAATTAACCGATGATCGTGGGTTCAAACCCGGGCAAGCACCGCTGAATTTTATGTGCTTAGTTTGTGATTATAATTCGTCTCGCGCTTGACGGTGAAGGAAAACATCGTGAGGAAGCCTTTAGCCCAGCAGTGGGACATTCACAGGCTGGTACTTTACTTTACTATGTCTTACGGCATTATGCTGTGGGGTAATGCGGCCGCTATCAATACGATATTAATGTACTGTAGAAGTGGGCTATTCGCGCAATCTATAACCAAGGAGCTGGAGAATCCCTAAGATAGAAATTTAAAGAAGTTAAAATATTAACTGTTGCTTCTCAATACATATTATGTAATGTTATGTATGTACGGAAAAACATTAATGACTTTGTGAGAAAATGTGATACTCACAACATTGGTACAAGGAACAAAACAACAAATTAATTACTCCCGTTACTCGACTGCATAGTCAGTAACTCTTTTGTGGGGCAATTTGTATGTTTCTACAACAGAATCCCAGAAAGCGTTCAAAATACTTCAGTTGCTAAATTACAAAAAAAATGTAAACGATCGCTTGTGTGCTAAAGGTTATTATACAATTATGGCTTTTTTGGATGGATAGCACATCTTGGGAATGAGGCGATCGCAGCATCGTTATTTCTATTAATTCTTTTGTACTATACATAAAAAAGAGACAAAAAACTACCGCTTAGTTTCTTTCGCCGGTTCTTTGTAGGGCTGGGTGTATCTTTTCCGAACCGGTGGTAATTTCTAGTTTGACTATTAATAAGCAAGTGTAATTGAATTATCTCAAAATACTTTTTTCAATATTGAAGGTAAAATATAAATTTTGAATAATATATACGATGTTTAGCAAGTGATTAGTTAAACGATGCTGTGACTTCTTTTAAATGTCAAATCAATAATGACAAAAAGATGAATATGTGTATTTAACTCAAAAGCTGCTAAGCAACGTTTATAACTAAGGTCGCTTGTCTAGTAAGGATCGTCATTCTAAATGACATTTGCTAGTTTTTTTTAAACTTCTTCAAAATAAACGTCTTATACAAGGTGGGAAAATGACTCTTTCTTCGATGCACTTTATTTTTTTTCAATGACACAATACCGTATCGCGACGTCGCAACGTGGTACGAAGATGCGATGTCGCAATGTGGTACGATGATGCGATGTCTTATCGTCTGTAAATGTTATTGGCTGTTGCCTGAAAACTGATTTAAAACTCAGTTGCAATATTAGCACTAAAAGCTGTATATTTTTAATTGTTTACATTATTTATTATTATTACAACTTTTTTTAATAACACCATACCTATATTATGATTCACAGCACAAATACTTCAATAGTTTTTAATTTTATGTATAAAATGACTTTACTTAGTTTTTGCTATGAAAACTAGTGCTTAGGTGATGGTAATGATTTGCGTTTTTTTCTTTATCAGTTACATGAATTCTATTATATATATTTGTTTCTGTTTCAGGATACTACGCTAAATAACCCAAACTCGGCCAACGGTCTCACTTTCAAGTCTATAACAATGGGTATGATTGTACTCGCTCTACTTGTCTAAATACACGCAGTCGCCTCGTATGCTATGACGCCCTGGTACCTTAGTTTGATTATTTACATATCGCCAACGGTGAATTGAAGGATTCTGCTTGAAATACTCTCTTGTTTTTCCTATAAATAATACTTTTATCATTTTTTTAAACGACTAGCGTAATGTTGTTTTAAAATTTAATGACTATTATTTTATTTAAAACAACAAACAGTTACTGAACGAAATATTTCGAGATCTCTGTTATAATAAGTAAGAAACAAACTTATAATATAATATCAATACATATCTATCCACTAACCCGCATGTTTGCTGCTGTTACTTAATTTTAAGTGAGTGTAAACGGTTTGTCTTTGTGTTGTGAGTAACGCACATTCAATTATAACATTTGTACAAGGTGTATTTTTGGCAAAATTCTTCAGTATCCATATCTATTGCTAGCTTATTACGAATGATGTAGGTAAGAATTATATACTATTTTTGTAGCAATTTTCGTTTCAATGGAAACCAAATATTGTAATAGTAATGACGCGTACCTATAATTATATTAGAATGCTTAAAGCGTTAATAAAATTACATATCCATGATAATTTAGGTAGATATGTATTTTCATATGCCAATGATCGCCAAATTCTTCGCTTCCATCCGAATTAGATAATTATTGCAAATATATTTTTAATAAAAGCTATAAAAAGGGGTGTTTGAAGGGTATTTTCTTTTTGTAGATTTTAAGGCTGTCTATTTTAAGCCATTTTGAATATAGAATATGCCGGGGTTGCCATTAATTCAATTTTATGTATTTGTCAAATGTTTAACACTTAATCAATTAACTTCCTTTAAAATTTTTGAAGTAGTTAGTGATTTTGATGCGATTTATCTATTAGACTTTTATCAATATTATCATAAGCCTTTAGTATTTATGCAATTTTCATGACGCCATACATACTATTGAGTGGCCGGTTACAGTCTATTTTGACTTAACTTTTATAGGTTGTGACATTACAGAGGGAAGTGCGCTCGAGGTTAAGTTAAAATATGTGAAAGATTAATAGTTTATATTTTTATTATAATTATGATTGTATATTGAATATTGTAATTTTAGCGTTCAGTAGATTTGTTGGACCATAGACTATAATAGAAGTAGAAACGTTTGAAAGCAGAACCAATAATCATTTATGGCAAACATCATACGTAAGTTTGAAGTGTTAGAGCTGCCTTATTACAGAAGTTTGCTTTAATTTTATAGTTTTGTATTTACTTTTAAATGAATAGTCTTATATCAACATTCCAAGAATCATTTAACATGACATAATTTTTTATTATTATTTTTTATGTTTAAACAGAGAATACATAGGTAGTATCAAACATGTCGACGCAAATAGACGTAAGAGAAATAATTTTAATGTCTAATTTTATAAAGTTTAGTACAATATAATTTTAATTGGCTGGGCTTACATGTCACTTCTGTATTCTCTGTTCTTTGGTAAATTAGCGCGAGGAAAGTGATTGTAGTTATTAGAGCTATGTTTTGATGAATATTGTATGCTGCTTCATTAAAATGGTGGTTTAAAGTTATTTTACTCTTATTTCGATTTCCCTTTGCCCTTCATGTAAGCTGTGTGTTAAAGTATTATCAATTGAAAAAAACCTCAAGTTCTCCACCCAATATTTTTTTTGTAAACACTTGAAAATTCCAAAGTACTACATCATACACACTGTATCTGTACGCCGAAAATTGGCTTCGAATTATATTCTTTATTATAGCAAATATTTTATTTTATAGTATTTATTTTTGGTAATTAATTAAACAGACTGTCATTCCAAAAGGACTGTGTCGTGTATTGTTTACATGTACAAAAAGAAAATGGTTTATTGTGCCTTAGGGCTTTTTCACACGTACCACAACCGCACCACGTCGCAACGTCAAAATACTGTCAAGCAGTGGTTACGTGTGAATAGTGTCGCTGCAGCTTTTGTAGTTACGTTGTGGTACCGACAAAATGTCGATGTGGTTGCGTTGTCGCCAGTAGTTCCGATGCGGTTAAGTGGTGTGCAGACATAGTTCGAGTCCGGTTTTCATAGCGGAAACACGTGTTGACTGACCAAACTCATGGAATTTGAGGAGGAAACTTTGTTACTGCTATCCTTGCTATAGCTAATGAATGAGTGGGGGAATGAAGAGGAAGAGCGCGGGCGACGTGCGCGCACTGCCGTTGCGTCGAAGCAACGCAGTGTCGCTGCTGGTTGCGATGTGGTCGGTATCACACACACGGTCGGTAACGACTGCAAAAAGTTGTTATGTGTGAATAGTCCTATTCATTTTCAATACGAAATATACGCCCGGCCACGTGGTGTGGTTGTGGTACGTGTGAAGAAGCCCTTAAAAATAGGTTCTCATCGACTACACGTGGTCGAATTCTACTAATCTATAAAGATAACGATACGTTCCCGATTCAATTCCAATCCAATTGTGAGTATTATATTACATATTATACCATTTGAACATATACCGTTGTGTCTAACAAAGGGAAACAATTAAAAGGCAACGATGGCGCTTCAATTCTTAATGATTTGATTGTAGACTTAGACCCTGTTTGTCAATGTGTCTTAGAGACACTATTAATTGTATGAAAAATGTATACTTGCTAGCGAGGAAGGAGGAGTGCAAATCGTAAAATTTGAGAAGTAAAAGCAATGGTTGAACACTTTATTTTTTTATTGGTACATGATCACTAAATGGCACTTTATAAATGACAGTTTTCAGCTAAAGATATGTGGCGCGGATCAGTTCTGGAAAGAAAATTAGCATTTATTATTAAAGTAAAACATAATAATAATATTATTATCATTTTTAAATACAAAAATTGTGTTTGAGAATCGTACCCAAACGAATTCAAGACTTATTATAATATAATCGGAATAGTTTTCAAACAATTCAATAATATGCTATTTATTCTGTAAAAGCAAACTCAAAACTAACCGCAAAACACGATCGTTATATTTGAAGTTAAGTGACATAGTAAATAATAGCACAGCGGGTTACAGTCCTCGTTAGAGATTTGTTATGAAAGAGAGAGATGTCGTGTTATAAATTAGTCTAAGACCTTGTACATTTTGAAAAGAGTTTTGACGTTTTAAGATTTCGCTAGTAATTATATTTTATTTATGAAAATATAAACATTTTATAAGTTAATAATATTTACCATGTTTATGCATTTGCGCAATATGAGCCCTTTCGTACGAAGCGGAGCAGTGATTCGGCCATGTTGCCAGGAGTGGGTGTACTGCATCCTTCCAATGCCTTTACAGTACATGCAGAAAACTGGTCATATATGGCGCATCTATCCTGAAACATTACTCTTTTTATTCGTAGGTACTGCACTTATGCTTTATCTTTCACCATTGATTTGGTTAAGGTTTTCATTTTAAATCACTATTTGGATTTTACGATGCAAATTCACCATAATCGTTTAGTTTTTATTTTTCACGACAAGAACACTGAACCGATTTTAATAAAATTTGGTACGAAGCATGCTAACATGCGAACTGAGAGCCGAGGCGATGCTATTACCCATTTATTTGAAAGTGTTAAGATTCATTTATGAAATAATTATTTACCGTTGAGGTTGTCTTCTTAAAGTCTTCTAAGCTTTTAAAGCTTTCCTTTACTTTCATTCCACATTCGCGCACCTCATTGGCCTTCTCTTGGATACACTCAGGACCTCCCTCCGCGATGAACACTAAACAATGCATTATGAACACCATACTTTATTATTAATAAGACCATTATTAAAAAAATTAAGAAATCTATGTCTTAAATTTTGGGGCATCTGGATTCGTCATCGTAAATGATATTGACAATGGAAGTCTTCCTGCTTTACTTATAAGTAATATATTGCATTAGCACTTTTTTTAAGTACCAATGTGATTCAAAATCAAAATCTAATTAAATATGGAATGTTTATTGATTGTCCATAATCTACCACCAGTAAAGGAAAATAGAAATATAAAATGAATAGATAGGATAATATATACCATTTTCAACTATGCTAGCTTTATACTTACACGCTATCCTGTCACCATCCTTGTGACACACAAAATCGATCAGCTGGTCGGTTCCGTTGTTAGCCATTCCGATATGATCGCGATTGCTTGAGTCCATGCAAGGTGCTATGCCGTTAGTCAGTGTGTGAATGCAAGTCTTCAACTGAGGAGACTTCGCGCAATACCTATAAATTAATCATTATGATGTTAGGCTAAAACAACAACATAATTATGGCGGAGTAGCTAGCTTATGAGGCAGCAAATTTTGAGGACACATTTATCTGTTTTTTTATTTATTAAAAAAATTACATTGTTTTCTACTCACTTTTTGAATACTTCGTCTAGAGCACCATTCGGTTTAGCTTCTTCGACCTCTTTTTTAATAGTTTCCACATCAATTAAAGATTTAACGCAATCTACAAAGCTTGATATTTTTGCCTGAAATAAATTATACTTAATTACATACACATCGTAAAAAATCAACAACGCACATTGGTAGAATATTTTAATGAATTGTAGGGACCCAAAAGTAGGTACATTCAATTATCAATACTTGTAGGCAATATCTAAATTATAAAGATTTTTTTATGTGAATTTTTTAATTCAATTATTTAAAATACTATGTAGGCAAAATCCTCTCCTGCTATTTATATTTATTCATAAGTAATTTTGTCAGATATATTATGATGTATATGTATTTTACTTTATATATTAGCCGCCGGTTTATGTAATTATGTAACACTAATAAGGTCACATTAATATTGTATTAATATTTGCAAGATTCCAAGTAACAAAGATTATGTGTTTGACTTTGAAAGAAAATTTTGAGTGTGCCTGTGATGTGACATACCTCTACTTCGTCTACTTTGTCCTCTGCGCCGTTTTTCTTGCAGAATTCGGTAAGAGCTGTCTTAAACTGCTGGCGTTGTTCCTCGGGTAGTTTGTATTCAGCCAGAACACCTTTAAAACGAAACAAATATATTTTATACAAATTATGCTTCTTAAGATTTTCCTCGGATAAAATAATCTCTGAATCCTATGATACATCAAAATAGAAATTGAGATCGTTAATCGATGGTTGTACTTTTGTAAATTTATAAAATAAGACACAAAAAATGACAACAAAATAAGACAAACATGAGAAAAACAATGTTACTACAAATTAAATTTCACATTGAATCGCATTTTTAAAGTAAAATATAATTGATTAACGTACCTACTTAATTCAATATATTTACAATAATTTTCCGTGACGTCATTTATCAGTATTTTTTGTATTAACAATGGTTTATCTTTATTAGTATACGATATGACCTTATAACCTTTATTATTACTATCTAATACAAACAAGTCTCTCCACGATCAATAAAATAAATATCTGTTAATTTCACTAATCACTACGACAATTTAAACTTTAAACGTCGGTTACGTAAATAAGTATTACTAATATTATTATAAGATGTTCAATTGTTTTCTGTAATAAAATTAATTATACATATTATATTCAAAAAATATATTTAACTCTTAATGTTAGTGTGTTTTTTTAAGTCAAACCGCTTCCTTTCCATGGTTTTTCAAATGTGTGTTTCGATGACAATGTATTTTTATGCAAAGATTGATATAATTCTACCAAGGCTCCAGATGATGGAACTTCTTAACTGCCAACAGTACAGACACGTTTTGTACGAGTGTTCAATTAAGTCAGTCCGTTTGGTTTTGATAAAAAAAAAATATTACAACAACTTGTTTTGCTATTGATATATTGTTATCTTATGATTAATGTTTCTTATTCTGCGCGTTTAACCGATTGAGTTGCAACTTTGTACAGTTGTAGATGCACTCTCGTGAACTATTTTATTAACGTAGGTTCCGCCAACGTAGATATAATGGCGCGCTTTTTGTATAAATAAATCTCAAATAAGTATATTATTAAATTTTAAATAAGTATATTATTAATTTTTATTATAATGTTCCAATTTAGCAAAGAAATATACGATAAATATGATATTTACTTACTTTTATATGTATTTTAATATATAATATATAATTAGAATTTATTATATTTAATTACAAAGCGTTATGTAGTAAATAATATGATATAGTACGCGCACAAAGTGGTGTGCGAGCCGTATAGTATGATAAAATTGTTTATTAAGAAATTTAAAGAGATGTTGCCATGCACGCTGCCCATTATGTTATTGATAATATTAGGTCCTTACACATGAAATTAGCGTTTTGTCGTACTGACCACTTTGATCTGAAATATCTCCTCTTTGGTTAAGAATTCTAAATTCAAATTTATAAATACATTTAGCTGGTACATTTGAGTTTTTAAAACAGTCTTTTCTTTGGCGTCGCTTATTACCGCACAATGGAAAACATGAAATATCGGTATTTTTACGAGTACGAGTTCTACCGTGGCACCAGTTCTGCAGAAATAGCTTGAAGGATTACTGATGTATACGGTGCAGGTGTCGTTAAGAAAGCACGCTACGTTTTTGGTTTTAACGTTTTCGTTCTGGAAATTTCGACCTTCAGAACCAACCCCGTGGACGGCCGGAGACCAAAGTGGAAAATGAAGAATTAAAGGCTATTGTGGAATCGGATCCATCACAAAGCACTTCAGAGATAGCTGCAGGCTTCGGGGTAAGTGATAAACTGTATTAAACCACTGTGAATGGAGTGAATCAAACTTGCAAACACGCGTCGACTGCTGTGTTACTTTGCTCAACCGACACAATAATGACGGGATTTTAAATCGAATCATTACTTGTGATGAGAAGTGGATACTGTACAATAATCGGAAGCGTTCGTCGCAATGGCTGAATCCTGGAGACCTAGCCAAATACCTAAACAAAAATTGACTCAGAAAAAGTTACTTGTAAGTGTTTGGTGGACTAGCGCCGGTGTCGTTCACTACAGCTTTCTAAAATCTGGCCAAACGATTACGGCAGATATCTATTGTCAGCAACTCCAAACCATGAAGGAAGAACTAGCCGCTAAACAACCGAGATTGGTCAATCGCTCCAGGCCACAGCTGCTTCACGACAACGCAAGACCAGACACTGCACTACAAACAACCACTAAGTTAGATGAGCTACAATTGGAATGTCTGTGACACCCACCGTGCTCCCCGGACCTTGCTTACCATTTCATCCGGAATTGGGAAAACTTCTTACAAGGAAAAAAATACAACTTCGGCAGTCCAAACCGCCTTCAAAGAGTTTATTCATTCTCCCCCATGTTTTTTTTACGAAAGAGATCAATTAACTACCTATGAGATGGCAAAAGTGCATAGATAACAACGGTGCGTACTTTGATTAATTAAGTATATTTTACAAAAAAAAAATACTTTATACTCCTCCCTTACAAAACGCCAATTTCATTTGTAAGGACCTAATAATAATTATTAAAATATGATTGTGCTATATATGAGACAAACACATTCTATCGGCGTATTTACATACATTTATCAATATTTTTATATAAGCTAATACTTACTTCATATTAAGATGTTGAAATTTGTTACATGATTTATGTTAGTTGAATTATAAAGAAATATAATTTTGTTAAATATAACAAAAAATATATTTTTTTAATGTTAATTCTTGCGTATACTCAATGGCATCTAAAACAGATTTCTTTTTAAGACCACAAGAATGCGACAATAAATATTTGCTGTAAGAATATCGGAACTGATCCTTTTCAACGTCGGAAAAGGATCAGATATCTCAGAAAGTGATGTAAGCATTAGAATAAAATAATAATATAATTTAAATGAAATACGCACACAATAACGTATCGCCGTACATTATAACTGTTAATCAAATGAAAGGTTAATGGCCTAGGAATCGATAATATAGTTGTAGAAGAGCCTGTTCAAAAGCGGCGTAAGGCGTGAGTGACGTGGGCCAACGCCTCGAGCGTCGCGATCCAAAGGGCCTCGCGAACCGGATTTTTATACATTATTTAGAAGCCGTGAACGTGCCGAAAAATTTTACTCGTCATGAATTTATGTTTTTTTTTTATAGATTTGGTAGGCGGACGAGCATACCTGATCGTAGGTGGTCAACAATGCCCATAGACATTGGCATTGTAAGAAATGTTAACCTTCATTTACATGGCCAATGCGCCGCCAACTTTGGGAACTAAGATGTTATATCCCTTGCTCCTGTCGTTACACTGGCTCATTCACCTGTCAAACTGGTAAACAACAATACCAAGTATTGCTGTTTTGCGGTGGAATATCTGATGAGTGGGTGGTACGTTCCCAGATGAGCTTGCACAAAGCCCTACCACCAAGTGTGTTTTTAGTTATTGCTATAACTAAAAATATTTATATTCAGTCTAGGCAGCAAGACAAGTGCTACCTTGCGTGAGCCATCAGGGAGGTTTCGTGATGGATCTATCATCTGGAATCCATGCCGCAGCACATAATTGAGAAATTAGGGGGTAAAAGGGGAGGAAACGATTGCCCGCCGGGCAATCCTCGGGGCGTCTCGGTAGTATGCACAAGTGATCTGGTTTTATAGTGGGTATTCTGGTGCACTGAAGCTCCAGGCGCCGACGAGTACCACAAACAATTCATTTGGGGGAAACGTGTAAATGCATTTTTTCAGCGTGAAAAAAAGAGGGTCTCTCATAATGTACCTATCTTAAAATGTATCTCCACACAAAATTTAGGTCTTGTCCCGCCACTGAGCCTGTTTAACCCATTCGATGTATATTAGCGGTCCTTTTGACAAGATGAATTGGTAAATAGCATGATGTGTTGCACAGGAAGAGGGGACGCGGGCCACATGCAACGCGTGAATCATTGTCTCATTTAGGAGATGAAACAAGTGAATATCATGACCTACTTGGCTGGCTGGCTCCTGAAATACAGTATCTAGTGCTCTTCATATTATATGAAAACTCGTCGTAAAAGTTCAATTGTTTTTTTTTTACTGATTTTAATTAGCTTTTTATTAAAAACAATTATAAATTTATTTCTGTTATTTTAAATTATATTCGTTTTTAATAAAACGATAACTGCATTAATAAATTTTAGTTATATTATTATTATTTTACCTATGTACCGGTGTAAATGTTGAGGCAAATTGAAAATTATAAGAAGCGACAATACATAAAAAAGAGACAAAAAAGCCTCAGAGTTTCTTATCCAGTTCTTCTCAGGGCTGGGTGTATCTTTTCCGAACCGGTGGTAGTTTCTAGTTTGACTATCAATAAGAAAGTGTAATACTTCAATGTTGAATTAAGTAATTTGAATTTGACAACCACACATTCGTGTATATAAAAGTTCGGAACTACAAGTCCAATTTGAATAGGTTATTTTTCACAGCTTAAGTTTTTTTTATTGCATAGGAAGGCGGACGAGCATATGGGCCACCTGATGGTACGTGGTCACCAACGCCCATAGACAATGTCATTGTAAGAGATGTTAACCATCGCTTACATCGCCAATGCGCAACCAATCTTGAGAGCTAAGATGTTATGTCCCTTGTGCCTGTAATAACACTGGCTCACTCATCCTTCAAACCAGAACTCAACAATAACAAGTACTGCTGTTTAGCGGTAGAATATCTGATGAGTAGGTGGTACCTACCCAGACAAGCTTGCACAAAGCCCTCCCACCAAGTTAATATATATGTTCATGGCTCTAAGGAGATGTGATAAACGTCAATCAATTTTGGAAAATTGTATGAAATATGTATTATCAGAATTTAGTGTATTAATTAAGTTCAAGCAGTCACTTATGAGCGTGATTAGTAATTATATGATCCTCATCGAATAATAACGGAATAAAATGAGAATAACCGAACCTAAACCACTGAACCGATTTTGATGGAATTTTGTATGGAGCAACCTTGAACCTCGAGGTTCAGTAAAAACCTAAGAAACTGACACTATACCCCCAAAACGCTAGTGAAATCTAGTTATATAAATACATATATTAACTATGCCAAAATATAAATACAATAAGTAAGTATACATTAAACTTACCGACAGCGAAAATGGCGACCAAAACTGTTTTCCAGATCATTTTTAAATTTATATATTTTTTTTATATCTATAAGTCCAAACTCCCCTGAAGTCGTACGTCAACTGAAGCTCTATGTGTCCTAAGTCGTTATATATAATAATAACAAGTAGTCGACTCATGTAGTACCGCTATTCTCATCGTAAACGATATTATGTCGAATGATTCGCAGTTTGAAACGATCGGAGATTGTGACTTCTATGTCTTTGGTTTTCTTAATCAAGACATAACTTGAGAAATGCGTTTCTTGAGGCAAGTCTTTTTATATTATTGTTAGTTTATAAAGAGACCTAAGTATTGAGAGTATCCACCACAGTTAACATGAGATATTTATTACTAGATACATTTATTTCTTATTATAAATACTCTACTATTAAGCAGTTTATTACGTGCACACATAAACAACTACCCAACAATAAAAAAAATGGTTATTATTAAGCTAAAATATTAATTTCCATTAAAAATGATTTTGGTTAAAGTTTTATTAGACGTTGAAATACAATGATTTTGTAAACATTGTATAGTCTTTTTTTAATTTATTTGATGTTGTTAGGAAATCAACTTTGTGGAATTCACCTTTGGCTTACATAATAGGGACCAGTAAATGGCGAATTAACGACTGTATTGTAGAGCGGGTTGACCCCCAGCGTTATGTCTGTACCGATATACATGCAGTTTATCAGTTATATATAGCGCGATTTTACACTTAAAGAACTGTTAATGAAAAAATATTAAATATTTAAAAGTAACTAAAATTATAACAAGTAGTACAATGGTTAGTGCATATGATTTATAAGTGGGCTTACAATCTTAATTAGTCTCTGCTAGTTTGGGTACAAAACCATGTATTGTCTGTACATATTTCTGAACTTCTCAACCCTATATGTATTCAAGTTTCATAGTAGATCCCTTTTAGTGGAAGATTTATTATGTAAAAAAACTTATAACTTACGTCAGAACACTCTTGTTAAATATCAGAAAATGATTATATGCAACATTGTGGCAAAAATTATAGAGGCTTATCCAATGTCAAAACAACCCCGGGTCGGATATTTTTACTTATTAATATGTATGTAATTGGTATTTCATTGTTTTTGGAAGAAATCCGGTTAAAAATTGTAGTCAAAATGATCCGACGTGGGGAAGAATTTTTATGCTTATATTATTTATTGGATGGGACTAGCTACTACTATCTCAGAAAACGTAGATAAAACTCGAGAGGTTAAACTATCACAAAATTATCATAATATGTAGTTATATAATTATACACGTATGTGACATATCATCAAAAAAGTCATGTTTTTAGCATAAATATCAAATCTTTATATGTAGGTAAATAGAAATTAATGTTCATATGTTGGTGCTATATATTGTAGGTTCCTAAACAAATTGTCCATTTGTGATGAAATTTGATGTCTTCTGAGTACACCCGTCAAGATTTCTGGTCAAGAAATAGCTAGATTTTTTCGAGTATTTTTCGACGCAAATCGCACATTAATAGACTAATGGCCGAGTTATGTGTTCAGCAGGTATCATCAGGTCATAACTTGTATGGAGTTAGCATAGGTACAATATCTCCCCACGGTTGAATGCACAAGCGATCCCGTAGCGCTCCCCTTAAGACGGGAAGGGTTTTTTAGTGTGTATCCCGACGTCCGGGGTGCACTCGGTGGCCTGGACATACGACGAGTGACGAGACCCCCCCCACTTTACCCGGGGGGAAACGCGTCATGCGTTTTAACCAGCGTAAAAAAGGTACAATATTTCCTGTTAAATTTATTTATTAAAATTTTCTATTTCTATCAATTTCAAACTTCCAACCAGACATTTTTTTCGAATAATAAATTAAGTATGTATAAATATTAGTTAAGACGAACACAAAACTTTATTAAAACAAACAACAATGTAATCGCTTTTTTTATCTTATTTGTTTACCCAGAATGTGTTGTTTATCATAATTATTATTTATGAATGTAGTAAATAATGTTAACCTTAATGAGTATTAATAATTTAAAATCTTTGTTAACGGGAACCCCAAGAAAATATTACTGACCCTCTCGTGTGCGAGATTAATAAAAGATAGAAAGTGTTTTTGTCATGGTAAATTACCTTATTTTAGAAATCGAGATTATTGAAAGTCAATTATCCTGTATCACCTATTGTTTTTATATATGCAGAGCGAATTTTATAAAACGGGTCATTGTATGGAAATTTGAAAAACGAATTAAAAGACGGCAATATATAATATCAACGACTGCTGTACGTATTCAAATCTTAACTTGATCGATTTTCAAGAGCTTAAATTACATACACAATTACCCAGTCCAGTACTCTAACGGAGCAAGGATATCCTGAGAAAAAAATTAATAAGGAAATTCATACTTTAACAACTACCAAACTTTTATGAATCTGCGTGGACGATTAAAATTCGAATTCTACGTTTTAAAATCAATCTTATAAATAGCATTTTCTCTACATTTTGACTAGTATACATTATAATATAAGTTTTAAAACGATTTGCAAAGTAATTCAGTAGATTCAAATAAGGCATAAGGCATAAAGTAATTTTTGTGTGACTTGAGGAAAACGAAATGCAAACTTAAATTACATAAGGAATTTTTCCAGTTAATTATGGGCATTTCCATTCAATGATTCAAATATATTAATCTTAATATGACTTGCGTTCCTTGTAGATTTGCACTACGAACTAACTGCAGTACCGTACAGTAGCAGCCTGTGAATGGCCAACTGCTGGGCTATGGCCTCCTCTTTTTGAGGAGAATATTTTGGAGCTTATTCCACTACGCTGCTCCAATGCGGGTCAGTCACACGTGTGACAGAGTTTCAATGAAATTCGACACATGCAGGTTTCCTCACGATGTTTTCCTTCACCGTCAAGAACGAGAATTAAGAGAGAAAATTAAGTGGTGCTTGCCCGGGTTTGAACTCACGATTATCGGTTAAGATTCATGCGTTTTTAGCACTGCGCCATTTCGGATTTTACAAACTAAACTCTATGTATGTTTAAAGTTATACTACCATTTTAAAACATCGGTCTGAGTTTGTGAAGATGCATCAATCAGAAAATTTAAGATGCAATGGACAACTCAAACTAATCTATTTATTTAATCTAACAATAAGTGATTCCCTAGCTCTTTGTTAACAATGATGAACAATGATTAACAAAGCTAGCGTATTACTTAAATGTGTAATTATTAGTATGAGTTGATTTCTAAATAAACAATCATTATTATCGACTGCCTCGTTAGTATAGTGGCTAGATATAAGTCTGCGGCTTTATTATTATCTAGCCTCTCGGTGGGGACTCGGTGGTCCTGGGTTCTATTCCCAGGTCGAGCCATTAAATACTTGTTGGGTTTTTCTGTCAGAAAATTCTCAGTAGCAGCCCGGAGTCTGGAAGTGTCTACAATCTACAATCCCGTGCCTCGGAAAGCACCTTAAGCCGTTGGTCCTGCGCCAGAACTCTTTCCGGTCGTGTCGGATTGCCGTCCCGTCGGATTATAAGAGTTAGGGAATAGAGAGTGGACCTGTGCTTGCGCACACACAATGTGCCCTATAATATCTCCTGCGCAGTTGGCTAATCTCTCTTGGGATTGGACGCCGTGGACGAAATCGGTCAGGAGGACCATTTATTATTGGAGTTTATTATTATGTTATTTACAATTTTTAATAAGATGCAGAATATAATAATAGGCCAGAGAAAATGAAATATTTAATAACGATACATAAATACAATTGTATATAGAAATAACAAGATGGAACAGGCTAAAACAATAGTCAATTGGCTTGACTGCGTTGCATTTTATATTATATGAAGGAATTCCGTATTTTATGAAAACAGTTTATTCATAAGATATATAAACGACATGGCCCAGTAGATAGGCTCGTCTGGGTAGGTACCACCCAGTCATCAGATATTCTACCGCAAAACAGCAGTTGTGTTCCAGTTTGAAGGGTGAGTGAGCCAGTGTAATTACAGGCACAAGGCACGTAACATCTTAGATCCTAAGGTTGGTGGCGCATTGGCGATGTCATCGATGGTTAACATCTCTTACAATGCCATTGTCTGTGGGCATTGGTGACCACTTACCATTTGGTCCTTATCAGGTGGTCCATATGCTCGTCCGCCTTCCTATGAAATAAAAAAAAAATAAGACACATGGATTGACCGTAAATTGCGGATTCAAAATCGGACGAGCAGTCTCATGATCCGCGGTGAAGAACAACGACATTCAATGACGTAAATAATTGTTTTCATTGTCCGCGTAGCCCAACATGGTGTGAGCCTGATTTTGAAACTGTCAACTTATTTAACCGAACTGTACCTGATTCATAGAAATTCATTTCAGACAATTCCAGTGTCCTATGTGTATGTCTTTAAATATATTGATTGCACATTTGTAGGTAAGTATAGATCTACATCACTCAACAACATTTTGAAAATCTGACGGAATGCTACACCGGTAAATAATATACTTAATATATAAAATAATATCGTTGACATTTTTGAAATTTCGGTGACGTCAGACGATTCGAGGAAAAATTCTGAAATTAATATTTTCGTGTTCTGGGTAACAAAATTGTTATCGATTCGATAGTTTTTTCGCTATAGGACAAAAGTGTTGGTAGTAGTTAAATCAAGACAATCCATACAAAAGAACGAAGACTTCAACCAAAGTTTTTGTGTTTTCCACTAGATCATTGTCATTGTCAAAGTTAGCGTCCTGTCGAGCGCGGCGATCCTCGCCTTGCCTGTTTGACTTAGCCGTCTGTTTGACATAGAAGTTAGAACACAACGCCTCGTTTCGCACTCAAACCCTCGGGTTGTATTCCCGCCGGGGGCTGCTGCGGCCATGTGACGTCTTCCATATTAATCTATACATTAAACTATGTTATACCGCAACATTCTAGAAAACAAAGCTCCTACGAAGTAAGAAATTAGTCCAACACATTAAGATAGTCTTGATTAGTAAACAATTATTTTTACTTTATGTAACAGAAACATTAGTTATGGGGCTGAAAGTTATATATCATTCATAATTTTACCAATAGTTGTTAGCAAATAAAAAATTGTCATTGATTTTTTTTATCAAATGAGAGGACTCCCGTAAATAGGCCCTTGATAATTTCACTCCATTGATATATTTCTTAAATATATTTATTTATTATACACAGCCATAGTGTTTGAATCTAAATTGATAAAATTAATGTAATAGTTTTAGTACAAAAGAAATAGCAATTACATATCATGACTACTCCGATGTGACGAAGATTCCAAGCAAGTAATTATAGTATACATAGATAATCTTTGACCGTTTGTCACAGAGTCGCAAAGTGGGTTTTGTTTGACGTTGTGTCGTAAAATATTATAAACAAAACAAATACCACTGAGAGAAAATAAATTCAGATTTATAGTATCAGTTGAATTCGCACAAAACAAAAATCTTAACTGTTAATTGATTTTATTAAATGTTGCAATTATTAACTAAGGCGTGTTATCAGTGACTTTCAAATTATACTCATCCTAGTATTAAGATTTAATAGCAAAATTATCTAAACAATAGTTTTATTTAAGTCAGTGAATAAATATAATATGACTAGGTTTATTTAAATTTTTTCTTCACAATTCATATTAAGGATAATTTTAATTTAATATATCAATTAATTAGCCGACAGAATGAGATAAGAAATATATTGCAGTACGATTCCACCAATCGCCGTCATTAGACTAATTCTGTGAATAATATCATTATTTTATTGGTTATAATTATATTTACAAATTGGATACAAATATTCATTTCAACTGAACAGCGATAAGTAGAGAAATAATTGACGAGGACACAGTTCCGATGTATTTTGTTATAACTATGTTTTTAAATAATTTTAAACCGAACGCAGTGTTGTGCTTTTTGACTGTTATCGTGTTAATGTTCGCTTTTGTTGACTGTCGACCTAATTACGATGAACGAAGTGAAGAAATTATAGAGAATATTCCTACGAGTAATAATAATACGAACAAAGACAATTTAAAGAGAGCTACAACTAGTCGTATTTTACGAGAAAGATATCTCATGAAGTCTTCGTTGGGTGCTCACAAATCGTTACAGTTCCTTTTACCCTCGGAATACTTAATAGATAAATTTAAGTCATCACCGCCTCCTCCTCCACCAGAGTACTAAACTAATGGAAGTGAATTTTAATAAAATTGTATTGATATGAAGTGTTTTATTTAGTTTTCTGAATTAACCAGTCTCAGTTTAATATAATTTCGTATGATATTGACAATATAATCTGTGACAAAAGTCATGACGAGTGATATAGAAATAACCATCGAACAATGACCATCCATACAGAATTACCTTTAATTATAAAACGAAATAAGTTTATGTAAATTGAAATTTAATTGATTTTTTTTTAATAAATAAAACTAACTACATAGTAAACTTTTTTTTTATTTCACAGATTATTATTGATCTTTAGATACCTATATGTCTAGGTGTATATAAATTTGATTAATGTAAAAGTCAGGTAAATTAAAAAAAGTGAAAATACAATATCATTGTAATGTTTTATTTTGAACATCCAATAATAAAATTAATGGAACGCTACATGCCATTGTATATACTATATTGCAATAAATATTAAGTACATACATAATTTTACAATAATTATGCTCAACTTTTCAACGAACATTACCCGAACAGTTGACTATTCTGTCTTATAATATAAAGTATGGACCAAATTGGAAGATTCATATACGAAACGATTATTATCTCCACCGGCTAGCTAAGTTGTTGATTTTCTTAGTCTAAATGTTAATAATTAAATGTAAAAATAATATGCTCAGAAGTTTATTTTTGATCTAAGACATATTATCGCAAATCAAGCAATAAAATCTTATTGCTTGTTATTTGATTAACACTATTGTTATTCCTAATACAATAATGGTTTATATTAAGTTATTAACAGCGAGCGGGATAATAATCGAGACGTAACAATACGTTTTTATCGAAATTGTTCATTAGAATGGTAAGTAATTAATTACATGATTTTTGTCAATTTTACAATTCCTGGCGATGAAAAAAATATTTATATGTTTATTTGTTACTAGTAAATAGATCGTATTCTAAATAAAAGTGTTTTTATATAAAAAGAAAAAAATATATTTGAAGCAAATTATTCAATTGGAGATCAACCTAACATGAGAATAGACTAATTACCATTTTTTAATATATATCTAATAATGGATTCGTAATCATTACACCAACGAAAATGGTCGGAAAAAAATCTAAACTTTTTTAATCGAATACAATTAAGAAAACATGTTAAGACGAAAAGTTTTTTTAGTTAAATAGTTTATTCAATGAAAATCTCTTTAATAATGAAACATAAATTAATATTTTTAAAATAATTAAATCTGACTACAACATCAATAAAAAACAAAGTCTTGTCGCACAAGATTCATTACGATAATATAAATCACAGGTAATCACTTATTACTAGAAATATTTAAAATTTACTTTCTCTTTTAGAGAAAAATAAAAGATTTATTCAATACAAATAAAATTAGAAACATTTAAAATAACGTAATAAGTACTACGAATAATAAAAAATCTTAATTTAGAAAGGTACACGACGCTTCCAGGAAAGATCCTTCGAGTAATATTTCATACACACCATGAGTGTCACACCAATTACATTTGATGCCTCCGATGGAATCAAACATTGCCATTATATTCATGAGCCGAATTGATTACAACATAATATAAAAGTTCCAATATATGTATTGAACTCATTATAATATGATTTGGTAATGATGAATATTGAAAAATATGAAAAGAAAGTCTCTGAAAGTTATTCGAAGTGTATAAATTTCTTAGTATATTTTATTTAAAAGTAAAGCCATTAAATTACCATTTTAGCCTTACAATTAAACATCATCTGCATTCATAGCGTTTAGTGTTTGTTATTTGATTATTAGAAAACATTGTAACACATTTAACGGTTAGCAAATTGTTTTGAAACGACTCAATGTTCATATAACAATAATATATATTATTAATTCACTCATATTATCGAGCAAAAGAACATAAGATTTCTTGTACATTTAAATTATTATCCCACAAATTGTGCTGTACACACATTGAAGATTTTATCGTACCTTTTATAAATTAACATTTGTTAAATTTTACATAAATGTGCGCACTCCAACAATAAATAAATATGAATTTACGTCGACAGACTGACGCCATAATTAGATCAAAATTAGTCTGAAATGTCTGGTTAAGATTACGACTTCTCAATATCTATGTAGTATTTTGTCTGTATGTATATTAATTCTCCCAACTCACTTACAATATACAAGACAAACATTTTACGAGTAGGTACCTACAAGTTTGTAAGTCGGCGACGGATTTCCGCTTTAACTAACAAGCGATTCTTAAACACTAATATAAAAATCTTTTTTTAGATAAAAGTGACGTGATAACATTTTATATTCAAACATTTCATTTTTTCTCTTGAGGTTATCAAGAATTAGGTACAAAGTTATTAATAAGTGGTCTTATGGAGTATAAGGATTAAATATACACATGAAAGCAATTACAATCGTTAAAAAAACGACTATTCCGAGGTTTTTTAGCAGTAATTAGGCATAACTTATTTAATAACTTTTCTACCTACAAGGATATTTTACTACTTATATGGAAATTGTAAAATAAACAGTAATGTATACCGCTTTTAAGGCTTACATTATTATATACACACTGATTCATAAAATCATAAAATCAAGATCTATCATCAAGACTTTCTTATTGACAGCAGGCGGCAAATTGACCACCGGCACCTGGCTGTAAGGGAAACCGCGAGAAACATTTTTCACGTCTTATGTACTAACTGCTTTATAATACGACTCACTTATTTACATAAACTCATGTAAAGTAATATTTAGCGTTAGAATAATATTAATAGTAAGTGACGAACAGAGAACACACTGGACCTTACTATTAATGAAACTTATATTAATATATTCAAATTAATTATAAATGATACCTATATGAATTATTTACAATGTTTGATAACTATATAATGCGTCACGTTAACCAATGTAGCGATTTTTACTATTAGTATATAAAAAGTTGAAGGCGCAATAGATTAATTTACTTACAAAGCTGATTACAGCAACTTTAAAAGGAAATGCTATCGCCACTTATACTAAATTTAATGTCTGTTTATTCGTTATACTTTAGTAGGCTATTTCTCTTTTATCCGTGATCTTTGAATTATCTGAATAATGTCATCAGAAATTCATATACGATACATGAGATTTTACAGTGTTTTAAAACATTATCGCTGTGTCATTTTTTTTATATTTTCTGTACATTTAATTAAAATGTTTTATAAATTTCACGAATGGAAATGAACAGCAAAAAATAAAGTTGAGACAATCAAATTAATTGGTTGTTGAACTTTTGGCACCGGGAAAAATTTCCAACGTGATTAGTATAGTCTATTGCAAAAAATAACGAAAGCATAAGATTTATTCTCAAACTTCCGGAGTTGAACTGGTTCATCACAATCCATCAATCAAATGGACAAGCATCCATTCTTACTAATAATATCTCTAATGACACGAACTGTCAATCATATTACACAAAAAATCATGTATGGCATGAATTTAAAAGTTGAGATAAATATACAATAATATACTACCTGTTATATACAAGAATAGCGTTAGAAGTGGCATCCGCTTTAAATTAATCATTAAATAGATGCTGAATTTATTACTTTGTTTACATTTGTATACACAACTTATTAACGTTGTACCTTTGAAAAAGTGACTCGATAATTAACCATTAACAGGGTGACACAATACTATATCCGAAAGTGTCGTAGAACATATATAAGAAAAGCCTCTGGCTTATACGTACTAGTGAAATAGTAATTAAGATTTATTCATTGTTTTCTGTTTATTTATAAGAGCGTTGATAAGCTTTATTCTGGCCTTAACAGCTTTGTAACGTTGGTATTCCTCTTCACGTATCTTCTTGTCATCCGTTTGAACTTTCCTGCTGTTCTGGAGTTCAAAATTAACTTCATATTCTTTGATGCTGCGCCGAAGTACCTGTTACATATATTATTTTAACTAAGATAATCCAAGATTGAACGCGGATTCAACACAAGATTTTCCGCTAAGACACACATAATTTGGGTTTTTTGTTTTACTATGACAATAATAATAAAGTTTTTTTTTACAAAACTGAAGTAGTCAGGATTGCAGTAAGACAACACTTACTAGCTTTTGTAGTTTAGCTTCACCAAGCGCTCTAACAAGATCTTCTAATCCGAGGCAATGTAAGCCTTCGTTTAATGGAGGCGCCTCTTCACTAGTGGTGGCGGACTTCGCCGACGATGTCGAGGATGGCATCTCCTCGGCACCTTCACGAGTCGGTGGCGATTGGAGAGGCGTCTCTACAGTTTCCTAAAAGTACAAATTGAAACGAATTTTACCAGATTGAATTGAAATTTCACATATTTTATTCAAACAAAATCAAAACTTACGTATGGCAAGCCATACCTACACAGATAATGTTCTACGGACCTGCGAAACATCAGACGGCTTCTCCTGCGAGTCGCTCGAACTATCGACGCTCGTGTTGAAAAGCATGGTCTCGTGTTCATGTATGGTGGCCAACTCCCCGTTCGTACCGCAGATTATCTATATAAATTAACGAACTTTTATCATATAGAAGTAGGACATTCGATTACATCGACAACGATATCGTGGAGTCGTTCAAGCTTAGAATCGTCATATAAACTCACGGCGTCCGGGCGGAAGGTGGCCAGCGCCCGCTTGACGGCGCGGTACCGCTCGTAGAGGTGCCTGGCGGCGCCGCGCTCGGCCGAGTGCGCGGGCGGGCGGCCGCGCGCCGCCTCGAGGCGCAGCAGCGCGCGCTGCACGCACGCCTTCTCCGCCGCCAGCTGCGCCGCCGTCCAGCTCGACTCCGGCACGCTCGCTCGACCGGTGGCCTTTCGACAGAATTCCACCCACTGGAATCGACGAGTATGCCTTACTTTTACATAGTCAAAAATTGGGTATGGACCCGATTATACAGATCGACTTAGGTAGGGCTCATATTGTTGTAAATAGTACTGGCGGTATGGCACTAGTGATGATGCCATCCTTAGTAAAAAATAAAGATTCTGAATTAAACGTGAACCGACCTCTTCGATATCCCGAACGACTTCGGCCATGGGTTTATCGCTTTTAAGCGCTGCGTCGAGTTTATCGTCTCTTTCTTTCTGTAATTTTGCAGCTTGAACTTTCAGCTCATATTCCACTGGATCCGCTTTCATACAGCGCTTCTCTGATTGCAAGTGTCGTAAGGTTTCGTACATTCGAGTTAGTTGGACGTCAGTCATACGATCGCTTTGGGTCATTGTGTGACCGTTTTGAGCTTCAAACTCATTTTCATGTTTAGCGATGTTTTTCTTCAAACTATTGATCTGAAAATTAATTAAGTATTTAATATATCAGTTACATTTAATTAGGTACAATAATGGCACGAGGGTTTGGTTTTATGTTCTAGTTTTGGCATGTACTGAGACTTTTTTTAATAATTCCTTAAGTCTATTCAACAATTATTTACAATTATTTTAGTATATATTCCGATCACAAACTTTTCATACGTTTTAATGTCCTCAACTTCCTTCAAATTTTACAGAAATGTAATCGTGTTTCAGAAACCATAATAATTACATAAAATATTTGTTTACTTGGTGGTAGAGCTTTGTGCAAGCTCGTCTGGGTAGGTACCACCCACTCATCAGATATTCTACCGCACAACAGCAGTACTTGTTATTGTTGTGTTCCGGTTTGAAGGGTGAGTGAGCCAGTGTAGTTACAGGCACATGGGACATAACATCTTAGTTCCCAAGGTTGGTGGCGCATTGGCGATGTAGAAAAAAAAAAAACAATCTAATGGCCAAAATCCAAATTCCATTTACCTTCTTGCTGATCTTCTCGACCCGTCGATCAGGGCTGGGCTGGGCGCGACGTGGCGGTTCACTACGTTCATCACGTCGTGTATGTTCCACAACGTCTCCTGCCGCCACATAGGACTGCTCACTGTCTTCACACACTGTACATTACATTGACTAACGTAAACTCATTGTTTTAAATTATTAACATCATTTATCAAAATATAGTATTTTTTGATTTATCTAACACAGGTACGTAGACTATACCAACTGACGGTAATTGATCACTAAGAAATATTAAGCATTTCTTACATTACCGATACGATGTTGGATCATTGGGACGTAAAATGTTATGTCCCTGTGTTAAGCCCTTCAATCCGAAACACAACTACTATTTATTGATAATTGGGTGGTACCATACCCAGTAGGTCATGTACAGGGCCCTATAATAGCTTTCTGGTAAAATACTCAATATTTTATTTATACATTTATACTTAATCCTTCTAAAAATGTTGTAGATGACTAACATTCTGGTTTCTGCTGCACCACATATTCGAAATGTGGCGGTGTACCACTTCTTATATCTTCTGTGTGTGACACGACGTAGTCGTTTTCCTTGGGTTGTCGTGGTGACAAGCGTGCCGGTGCTCGGCGCCGCTTGCCGCCATGCTGAGGACGTCGAGCGCGGGAGAGGCGTTCCGCTCGACGTTCCGACTGCAAACAGTTGGGAGGGTAGCCATAATATTCATATCTCTAAATATCACTTAATTCAACCAATTAATGATATTTGTATCCAAATAACCAGACCTCTAAAAATCTCACCTCAAGCCGATTATGATCATGTAATGGTGGAGGTGGCGGAGGTGGTGGCGTCCGCTCCTCACTATGTGGTCTGCGCTCTTTTCGCTCGTGTGCGCAACCGGAATCACGACGCTCGCGTCGCTTGCGCGCCTCTCGTTCGCACTCCGGTGCCGCCATGTCTTCCTTCTGCTTCTCACCCTCGTTACGATCGCAGCACTGCGCACGCCACCCGAGCCCAGATATTACAACCCGATGTTCGCTCGAGCACTCGGAATCGTGCCCGTAACCCTAACGTGTAGATGTGAATGTATTAGTGTGTCAAAATAGGTAACCGTTGGATGTCCACGTGTATAGTAAAGCCTCTTGCGATAAATGGAATGTCCAGATTGTGAATGTGGTTTGATGATCGTGTACGTAGCTCTAATAATAAAATGTACAAGTGTACATATTCAATAAAATTTTGTCTAAAGCGAAACCTCTAAGTGTGACCAATCTATTTTATGTAAAATTAAGCTTTCTCACATATTTTACAAAATCGACCTACACATTAAGCAAGGCTACTGAAAGATCAACTCTAAACCGAGTCGTCGGCACTTCAGAACCTCTACCATTTTCAGTAACCTCATAATATTTTATCAATGCGAAGCGAATATAAAGCTATAAACATATTGTACAGTAAATTTCATTTTAATATTTTTTAATGTTACTACATTTTATAAAAATCTAATAATGGAAATTCCACTGCCTTTGATTTTTACAAGTACCTGATGAATTTCCAATAGAACCATGTTCGCTTCAGATTTTAAACCTTAACTCGAAATTAAATTCCCAAATTTCCAAAAGCGATCGGCCGTAACGTGTTTCTGAAATTAAATTATTTCTGACACTGAAGTACTACAATATACAGCGTGTTTATGTACGGATACAAGTTACCTTTGTTTATAAGTTGGTTGGCTGTTTTCCAAATGAATTATATGAAACGATGTCAAGAATATAACATTAAACAATAACATGTAGGTCAAGACATGGCTCCGTAGAGTCTGGTATGTTTTAGGGTCGAATTAATTTTAAGCGACACTTACAATGCAATATCTTGCAGCGCCCACTATAGAGTCGAATATCCTGGAAATGTTGTGCCGGCTCCGACTGGCCAGGGTAGCGTCGGGTCCCGAGTCCAGCCGAGACCCTTTCAGATTATCCACAAACAATAACTAATTACAGGGCTATTGCTTAACCTTTGATGTAAAACAAAATGAAAGAAACAAAACGAAACGGTACGTCTAATTCGCGCGCCGTTTTGCCGGAAAACTGTACACTACACTAGGCTCCTCGACGATGCGTATAAATATTTATTTGATGATGTCGCTCCTTTGCACCGGCATATCTCGATCCCGGCACATATTGGTACGACACAAACAGTCTATAGATATTTTATCGTCAGAAGAAAAGTTACGGTTGTTTCAGAAAATGCGTTGACACTAGTCTGTAATTTAGCATTGAAATTTGAGGAGTAAAGTTCAGAGCCTTTTAGCTCCTAGCAATAATTATTTGCTATCTTCATGTTTTTGTTGGTATACATTTTGTTTTAATTTAGTTAACGGTTTTTGAATTCGTTTCAATTATCGTCCGTCATTTTGGCTTGTTTATTTTGCAAAGGTCACTAAAATACAGTCGGAGAAGTTTGACGTCGAAGTCGTTGTTATTGTATCACGTCTGCAACAAAGAAAACATATTTTATATAATAAAAGTTTACTTTAACTAATAAATAACGGTCTATGAAATCTCAATAAATTTCGGACTTGGATTTTTTTCAATCATCTAACGGTTCCAATGCAAGAAAATACCTTATAGATATAAATCAATAATAAACAAATTAAATGTTTGTAAAAATAACTTTTAGTACGAATTGATAATTACAACTGCGACTTGAATTAAACCAGAGTCTAAAAGCAAATCTGAACAGATTACTATCGCAACCCTGATATCGTATCCAATATACTCGTAGCTCATGATATGTAGATTGGATAGACGTATTGCGTAGGCGTATCGTAGACAGCATTTCTGTTTTATTGGAAGGATTTAATTCCAATACATCGATTTTAAACTAAACTCCTTAAATACATTTATAACGAAAAACCCTTTGATACGCAACACATGCATAATTATATATAATGTCATCATTAATAGGTATTTGGTTAAGTTTCTTTTATTTATGATTATTTTATTACACATTTTTGTTAGTATACAATGAATATTGTTTTCATTTAGGTATTTAGATGATTAAATCAGGACGTAGCTACTCTATGTATATCCCCTGCGCCAAACGGTACGGTAAGTTGTCGCTTCCGGAAATTAGCCGCCCATATAGATTTTTTTATTGTATAGGAAGGCAGACGAACATATGAGCCACCTGATGGTAAGTGGTCACCAACGCCCATAGACAATGGCATTGTAAGATATGTTAACCATCGCATACATCGCAAATGCGCCACCAACCTTGTGAACTAATATGTTATGTCCTCTTGTGCCTGTAATTACACTGGCTCACTCACCCTTCAAACCGAAATACAAAGTACTGCGGTTTTACGTTAGAATATGTGATGAATAGGTGATACCTACCCAGACGAGCTTGCACAAAGCTCTACCACCGAGTAAATATACATAGTCGTTATAACACTTATTAATTTCTAATAGATATTATTTCGATACAATGTATGAGGTGTTTATGTAGTATGTAGTGTAAAATAATATATAATAATAAATGTATATAAGTATTTTTAGTAGTAAACACGATGGTAGACTGACAAATAGCCCACCTGATGATAAGTGGTATCACCGTCAGTAGACATGGGGACTAAGAAATACTAACTACATAGCCAATGCACCACCAGCGTTTGAGTTTATTTCTCTTGTGCCTTTAGTAACACTAGCTCACTAACCTTTCAAATCGGAACACTGCAATACGAATTATTAATGATTGGCGGTAGAAGTTTACTTGGTGGTAGAGCTTTGTGCAAGCTCGTCTGGGTAGGTACCACCCACTCATCAGATATTCTACCGCAATACAGCAGTACTTGTTATTGCTGTGTTCCGGTTTGAAGGGTGAGTGAGCCAGTGTAATTACAGGCACAAGGGACATAACATCTTAGTTCTCAAGGTTGGTGGCGCATTGGCGATGTAAGAGATGGTTAACAGCTCTTACAACGCCAATGTCTATGGGCGTTGGTGACCACTTACCATCAGGTGGCCCATATGCTCGTCCGCCTTCCTATGCATAAAAAAAAAAGAATAAATGTGTGGTACCTACCCAGACGGAATCAAACAAAGCTTACCAACTACTATGCGTTCGTTATAATTAAAAACTCAATAAATAGTATAATTAAAATAAAATTGTTGATATTTACGATTTACGATTATAATCAATTCTTACAAAATATGTATATGTAAAATCGCTATTCTAAATACACTCGAAGCTTATTGTCTGACAAAGAAAATAACATAGACGTTAGTATACAAAGGCTACGAGTTCCTTAATTTAACATAACATAGCTGCGTACATTTATATTTAGTTTATGGATATGGATATATTGATCACTGTATTGCTTTAATTTTTTACTGTATTTTATATAGATCGCACTTATAAGCTACGTTATAAAAAAATAATTAATGCCCAACCCACAGATTTTTAAAAAAGTTTTGTTAAGAGTCGTTGTAGGTACAAAAAAGTTAATAAGTGCGATTTATGCGTTTTTAGTGATTTTCTGATTTTTTTTACTCTTATCCATAAGCATTATCTTAAATTCGAATGTTTCAGGCGTAAGTTACTTTCATTATCTGTGTGATTTATTTCAAGGTTATGGAGCATCGTTTTCTATATAATTTCTTACCAAATCCCGACCTTCGATTGCGATAGACGACCCTTAAGGATTATGAATCAATGTGACATACCATCATAAATACCATGGTGTATGTTGTGGTTTATACATTATCTAGTTGTAGTGTTATCTATGTACCTACTATCTTGTAGCCGATTTGCTTTTTTCTCTTAAATATTATAATATGCTATTTAACAATAACAATAAAATATAAGTTATAATAATTAATTTGAAAAATATGTTAAAAAACTGACCAATTAAATACATGTTACATTTACAGACTTAACTGTTTATTTAAATACTTTTGTTTAAAATAGGTATAATTGAATAAAATAGTCAATATTCCGGCTGCGAGGGTGTTTCGCCTCATATATTTAGACTACCACTAGCTAGCTAAAGGTTATTTTGACTAATCCGGCTGGGTTGTATTGATTTATGCAGATAAAGATTATGGTATAAATTTGTGCAGTGAAATTAATACATAGATTAATGTATTTGTGAGACACGTAATCAATTTAAATATTTATTATTCTTGTTTGTTTTTGTCCTACATCATATCCAAAAGTGCCATTTAGTATGTATTTTTATTTTTTTAGTTAATTTATAAAATATTTTCAACAAGGAATTAATATAACCAATTAAAAAATATGGTAAATAGAAATTTTTATTTTCAAAAAAAAATTTCAAAGAAAATCTAAATCAAAGATGAAGTTTATTTTGTAAATACCTTGAATGTAAAAATCGCTTATAATCTTCTAAGTTTGTTAGAAAAATGGTCAGAGAAAGTAAACTAATGAAATATATATGTCGTTGTAAATTCAAGTAAAATATAAACTACTCGTATAAAGCATATAATTGATTATGATGGCGTAGATATCATCGCTCTAACGTTCAACGCCTAGTGAATGTGAAATGTAACGTAAGAAGTTCAATAGAGATAAAGAATAGGAAGTCCTATTAAATCGCAAGTGCGCTTCAAATGGGAAATGCTGCTAACATTCTTGCCACCATTCCAGACATCACGATTTGTTCAGTAGCGTTTTTTTAATATTGTTCTTCTTTCTTCTTTGTTGAATAAACTTTTATTTGAATGCTATATTGCATTCGTTCTATTCATATCATCAATCAAAGTTTCTTAACGATCAGACTTCCCCGTCGTAATTACGCAGATTTATTACATTGGCAGAATAATTTGCGGCATCTAGCGAAAATACACGCTATAGCAAAAAAAAAAGTAATTCAAGAGTCGCGTTCTTTGTTGATCTAGCTAAATTTTCAAGGATTAAAATAAACAGCGAGGATGACCTATTTCAGCGGAGTTCGATGATCGCGAGTGGGCGTGTCGGTGACGAAACACTATTTCATCAATGGGGATAATGCTTAAATGTTTTGTTGATTCTGTTGCCTCACGTTTCATCCCAAATACTGATATTATTAAGTAATAATTATAGTTATATACGTTTTATTTTTCTGCTATATTTCAGTTTAGTTCATGTTTTGTTGTGTCGTTCGGTAGTTAGCAATGCACCATTTCGTTTTAATACCTATTTTTCGTAAATATCTAGTTTAAAAAAATATTATAAATAAAATTAAGTGTCTATATTTATAATTATAATTTAAAATTAAATAGACTACATTTAATATTTATTATTAAAAAAAGAATTGGCTAATTACCAAGCTTAAGTACATATTATATAATTAATTAATTATTTTCTTTTAAAACAAATATTGATATTTAAAAATGTCTTCATGTTTATTAAAAATCTGTATCACTAATTGTCAGGCGCAGCTTTTCTTATTATTTATTTAAAGTAAATTGTTTTATTAAACTAAAATTGCGTTAAGATAAACCGTATATGAAATCGTACAATTATTACATAATAAAATAAAAGGACTATATATATTTTTCAGTAATGATGTCTACAAAATTGTACTCTTTTCTTGTAAAAAACTATATGACGCGTTAAATTTGATACAATATCAGGTATATAATTACATATGGTGATTTTTTAATTTGAACTATCAAGGAAGCCAGGTATTACATACATATATTAACAGTAGACAAGGAGAACAGAACGTCCTTGAGTATAATAGCGCCCTCTAGTGACATTGATATTTTAAATTATTTATATTTAAGAAACAATATCTTACCTTATCACGAAGTTTAAAAAAGTATGAACACAAGATGAAGATAAACAAGGAAGAAATATTTTGTTTTAATGGCGTCGTAACGATAAACCGACTGAAATGTCCGCACGCCAGCAGCCGGTAAGAGTGACTGAAGGGAGGTTGGGGGCGGCTTGTGATAGTGAGGGCAATGTATCGATAACCCATTGATGCTTTTTATTTATTTAGACGTAAAGTTGACAAGTGTTGAAGCAAATCTGCTTTGATCACGTTGATGGTAAAACTTCGAAGTCGAATTTGGTTTTCTCTACGGCAATTTTCTGACGTTGCACTTATGACACGTGTACTGAGTTAGAAATGCTTTTAGTAAAAAATATGTTTTCCCTCCAGCAATATTCTGTTGTCGCCTGACTGATAGAAATAATACTTGATATTTTTACAACAGCCTTGGCTACTTCTTGGTTCTTGGTTTTATTTAATATACTAGTAAGTACAGAGTCGCTGCGGTCTGAATTAGTATTCTTACTAGTTTATTTAATCATACTTTCCAAAACTTTAATTGATCGATTGCGAATAATTCTATCATCGCGTATTAAAACAAGTAATAATAATAATGGTCCTCCTGACCGATTTCGGCCACGGCGGCCAATCTCAAGAGAGATCAGCCAACTGCGCAGGACATATTATAGTGCATAAGTGTGTGGGCAAACACAGGTGCACTCTCTATTCCCTAACTCTCATAATCCGATGGGACGGCAATCCGACACGACCGGAAAGAGTTTAGGCGCAGGACCAACGGCTTTACGTGCTTTCCGAGGCACGGGAGTGTTCACACTTCCAACTTCCAGACTTCGGGCTGCTATTGAGAATTTTCAACAGAAAATCTAAATAACATTTTGTTGGCCCGACCTGGGAATTGAACCCAGAACCCCCGAGTTAGCAGCCTTAATCCTAGCCACTAGACCAACGAGGCAGTCAAATTAAAACAAGTATAGAAAATCTGTAATAACAATCTTTTAAAGCATTTATAATGTTATGTTATAAATGTTCATAGTGCGATTGGTTTTACGTATTCGTTCGAAAATAATATTTTTTTAATTATTCAATTATAAAGTAAAATTATAAGACTATAAAGTATATAAACATGTAATGGAAAATTAAATTATTTTTTATATTAAGTACATTGGGAAAACGAAGTGGAATATGCTCCAAACCTTCTCCTCGTGAGGAGATGAGCCCTTTTATCGGATATTGTGGCTTGTTTGCTAATTCGCGAACGTACCTACGAAAGTACCTACGTTAAATCGATATTTGGGTGCATTAATCTATACTAATATATAAAGCTGAAGAGTTTGTTTGTTTGATCCGGCTAATCTCATTAACTACTGGTTTGAATTTAAAAAATTGTTTTGTGTTGCATCGTCAATGTCAAATTTGTGACTTTGATATTGCTAGACTATCCATGCGTACATTGAATTATTGTGACAACTGTTAGTTGTAAAAATAATTATAATATATAATTTTTATCGACACTGACATGTCACATACCTAGAATAGGCAGAGTGAACTGTGAAGTAAGCCCACAGAGTGCCGGCCGGCGCAGAGCGTACCAAAACTTGTATAAAGAGCAAGCCGTACAATTCATACAAACCTCTAGCATCCATTGTTCTATGCAATATCTTTCATCTACAAAGGTCGCTTATTAAAGAGAGGCATTACCATTTATTTGAAGCATTTCTACTTTATAGTCTCAAATTTAAGTCGTATTAGTTCATTTTATTGACAGAGGCAAAGACGTCTCATGCTACCTACTAAAAATATTTGTATTGCTTGCAGACTTCATTGTAGCGTCAAGTAGATTCAGTATTTATGTCACAGGAATATGATATAAGTATTATTACTTTATGAACAAAGACCAAAAATAGTATCTCTTTGATTTGAAATCGAAAATTGTAATAGCATTGCATATAAAACATATCGAATGCTTATTATAATTGATACAATGTTGCATTGTTTATTAATTAATGGATTGTGTAAAGCATTTAAAATATTAATTAGAGTCGAATCTGACACAGAAAGCACATTTAAACACACAAGTTAAAGGCGTCGATTGCGTCAAGAAATAAACTCCAGTAAGATACGTTTTGTTTTTTTATTTATTTAAAGAAGGAAGATATAGTAAGTTAACTTATATATAACCCGTTTTTAACGCCGTCAATGCACCATATTCAATCGAAGAAAAAGTTGACATTTGTGCCTGTATTTAGACTGTCTCACTCACGCTTCATATCGGGACAAAGCAATACACATATTACTAGTTGAAGGTAGAGAAAGGTTTTTGTTTGTAACAATATAAAAATGATGTATTTGATGTATTGCTTTATTCATCAGATTGAAATACACTTTAAATATAATTTTAGCTTTGGAAACTCTTAGCCCGATTAAAAGAGTAAATTATTCTCGGCGATTAATCCTAGTTCGCAGGTAGGTAACAAAAGCAATACGTTTTCTAGAATTATTTTCTAAAACTGTATACGAGAATATATATTGCTCAACAAAAGAGTTGACAGGCTCAATGCTGTCGAGTAACAGGTGCAATAAGTTGAATAGCTGCTCTCGATATTTGAAAATCCAGATATAATAGCGTTCAAATAAATTCTTAACGAACCAGATGATTCTATGACTTTCCCTTGTATAACGAGGAAAGATAAATTTCTTATACATGATGTTACTATTCATGTTTTTAAGGGCGTGTACAGGTTTTGAAATTATATCTATCTAATGATTTATTTGATCCTTATTACGGTGGCAGAGATTTACCACAAAGGTGTGCACTAAAAAAAGGATAACACTCTAATGTTACTTTAAATAAAACAACTTTCTGTAAATTCGCACATTTCATAGTCATTACTTTTTTAATTTAGGTCATGTAATAATCAAAAGTATACAAAAAAAAAGATAAACCATTCATCCCCTTTCATAACTTGAACTTCTAGATTTAATAAAAAAAGACGCGTTTTCCGCGCCTTTCGTGTATATTTTTATTGTTTACAATGAGTATATTTTTTATGTGTCTGCATGTTTTTATAACAAGAATCATTAGTCATAAAATAGTAAATTGTATGCAGTGTATAATACGTTAAATGAATTAAAGCTTGGTCACGCTAAAACATTAGTTTAATAATAAATGTTATGAATACTCATAATTAATTTTACATTTTCTACATCCAAATACATTAAATTGATGAAAACGAAAACGACCGCAGACAAACAGAGCCTTCATGATATAAATGAAACAATTTTCCAAATGTAGGTACATACCTAATAGTTTATTCATATCGTTAATGTATAGGTAAATCATATTCAATGGACTGAAATTAATATTGCTATAAATGAAAACCAATATTAGGGATAAATCATCCGCGCTTATACAACATCAATACGCAATGGCTCGTTGGTGAAATTGGACAACATAAATCATTTTCTCACTACACACACACTAGGATATTTGTTTGTGTGCATGTATTTCAAGTATCGAACCTCGTTGGAACCCAGGGCGGCAATTCTACTAATTTATAACGGTTACGATACGTCATCGATTATATTCCCATCTACCTTCGATCGAACCGCAACTGGATCGTTGTATTAGTAATTTTATTATTAGAATAGGAAAACCACAAAGCGGCAACGACTTCGTTTCGATTTAATCGCGATAAAGTGATAATTTATTAGTAATATATATATATTATAAAAAAGCCGAGATGGCCCAGTGGTAAGAACGCGTGAATCGTGAATTAACCGATGATCGTGGGTTCAAATCCGGGCAAGCACCGCTGATTTTCATGTGCTTAATTTGTGATTATAATTCATCTCGTGCTTGACGGTGAAGGAAAACATCGTGGGGAAACCTGCATGTGTCAAATTTCATTGAAATTCTGTCACATGTGTATTCCACCGACCCGCATTGGAGCAGCGTGGTGGAATAAGCTCCAAAACCTTCTCCTCACAAAGAGGAGAAGAGGCCTTAGCCCAGCAGTTCGACATTCACAGGCTGTTATTGTTGTATTGTTGTTATTAGTAGAATTGGTTTCCAGCTTATACGGCAAAAATTTGAACCAAGGATTTCTCAGAATCAGGATAGGGCCAGTCAATAGAATTCTTCGTTGAAGAAATATTCAGTAACATCCTAGTTACAGTAATAGCCGTGTTACACCAACGCTTCTGAAAAAATGTAAAACCATTCGTGCTGTGCCTGATCTTTTTCCGTCTAATCTTCGTATCATGGATACATGTTTAGTATAAAATTTAGTAGTCTGCGCAATTAAAGGTTAAAATTGAAAAATGGTCGGAGATGTTATTGTATACTTATTACAATGAAAATGCCTGTCAGGGACGAACGGTTCTTGGTAGACTTAGTTACTCTATACATAACATTCACTATGTAAAGATACTATTACAGATTTTTTTTAAATATTGGCATCAATTAAATAATTTAAATGTTTCCGATTGGTTCATTCGATCGTATCAAACGACTTAATTAAATGACGAATATTAAATGGATCTCATTCAGGACAGTACAAAAAAGGAAAACAATATTCTTCATGCAGGATTTATTGATTGCCTCTTTCTGTGCGAGTGGGACTATTCTAATGGAATTTTTTAATTTTTAATTTTTCTTTGATGAAAAATTTAATATGAAAATTCTGTGTCATAATTTAAGAGTTCTTCGTCGCTGCATTTATTTTTCTAGAATATCCTGTATCGAGGTTGTTACAATGGTTCACTCACGATTTCAAGACAATTACCGGTGTTCACAATTACAAAACAATTGACAACTTTGATAGTTGTTCTAACAGAAACTTTTTATTTGTGGTTTGAGTTAGTATCGGATCCTGATAGACTTCTCATATATCTATACTTTTGTCTTTTCTTAAGACAAAACGGCCCAATCGATAGAAAATAATCTTAACCAGAAATTGCAGGTTCAAGTCCGATCTCCACTCCATTTTCTGTGCTTAATTTGTATTTATCTCTTGCTGTGAAGAAATCTACAGACATCTAATGATGTGTAAATGTAGCCGGCGCTGGAGCAGCGTGCTGTATATATGGTCCTCCAGACCGATTTCGGCCACTGCGGCCAATCTCAAGAGAGATTAGCCAACTGCGCAGGAGATAGTCCCTTACCCTCAGAACCCGCCAATCTTATCCAACCCGGAAATCTGACACGACCGGAAAGAGCTCAGACGCAGGACCAACAGCTTTACGGGAGTGTGTACACTCCCACTTCCTGACTCCGGGTTGCTACGGAGAATTTTTCAACAGAACATCGCAATAACATTTTATTGGCCCGACCTGGGATTTGAACCCAGGACCACCGTGTCTGCGGCCTTACATGTAGCCACTAGACCAACGAGGCAGTAAATGTTGTATATAATACGCCCCGAAACTTTTCCTAAGGAGCGGAGTAGTACTTTGCTCAGCCGTGGAATATTTTCGGGCCGTTATTTTCCTGTCAATCATTCCATGCTCGCCTCATGGAAATTTATTTTATTTTTAATTTTATTTGGTATTAATTTTAGAAAAAAAAAACACCGGCTCGGAAATAAATACCTCAGACCGTAGACGAACTGCTGAAAGATGGCGAGAGATCTATTTCTCATTTATATTTCTGATTTATAATAATTTCAATAACTTTATGCTTTTACATATGTATACTTATAATTGTCAAATCATTTACGAAGTTGATAGTTATGTATTAGGTATACATTAGCATCGTCATATCAAGATCCCGTTTGAAAAGAGTATACACTATACATTGGTACCACAATAATTATTGGAATTAAATAAAGAAACGAGACTTAAGCCTTGAAATATATTTTTAGCCTTAACCGCTTTTATAATAAATACCTACGTACTTACACAGTGTAAACATAAGTAATTAAATTAGTCCCGGCCTATAGTCGTAAACCGCTGTCGTAAACTACTTACAGCGGTGAGCGGCCTCAAGAGTTAATCTAGCATAAAATAAAATCAGAAGGTGAACTGGCCACTAGACCATTGCAGGTGCGGTGAATTTATAGTTATATAATTAATTTTGACTAAAAAACTTTGACGTGGACAAATTCTATCCAGATATTACGAAATTCAGCTTAAAATTAGAATATAGTTCAATGACTGTACAGCCCGTTTTATTGCTTCAAGCAATTTCGGACAGACAATCTTTGGTGAGATTTCTTTTATTTAAGGGTCGTGTCTAAAGAAATCCCACTTGAACTATAAATACATAGTTGTATAAAATATTTTCACTTACGTTAAAATTTAATTTAAAGTTTATTTGCAATATACGAGAGTTAAGGGCTTACAAGCAAATTCCTTGTATGCCGTTAACTCATTATATATTTAAATTCATTTTTGTACAGCGTATAATACGTTAGGGAATCAAAGAAATCATCATAAAAAATCTCACATTATACAGAATTTGTTCATTTTTAATTCACATTTATCTTACATACAAAAGTTGATAGAGGCGTCATATAATATTTCTTTTAAAAAATATTTATGCAAATATAAAATAAATATTTTAATATGTCTAGTACATATAGCTACTAAAATGACTTCAATCTAGATTCTAGTATTAATTTGTTTATTATCTATTTATCACCGGCACCAAAAGTGTGTGCAAAATCAATCATTTGTGTTCATTTAAAATTAAACGTATATTTTATGTTATACTGAAAAAATAGTCTTCAATATGTTAGAAATATTTATAATAGTTAAAAATTAGTTAAATGTAGGTATTACTGCAAATTTTGATGGAAACATATAAGAGTTTCATGTTTTGAAAATTTGTTTTTATACTATTTCCAAAATTTATATTTATTGATAAGAAAACAATATCTACGAAAAAATAAAGGAAATCGATTGACAAACCGAGAAAAATAGTTACTGAACTGCCTTTGCATATTTATATATGTAAGCCTCGAGGTATATAATATCTGGATCTAAGGTGTTATGTTTCCAAGGGCATTGTTCGTATTCATTCTAACGTTACATAGTTCATGTTGATAAAATAGCCTACGTGGATACTATGAAAGTAACATTTACAAAGTAGGTTATTACAGGTCATGTATCTAACTATGTGAAACAACATAGCGCACAAGTGAATCTAGTCATATCGCCGAAATTTAAACTTGTGGACTAAATAAATATTCACCAACGCCTACAGACATTGGCAGTGTAAGAAATGTTAACCGTCGCTTACATCGCCAATGCGCCAACAACCTTGGGAACTAAGATGTTATGTTCCTTGTGCCTGTAATTGTATATATAACTAGCGGTGCCCCGCGGTTTCACCCGCGTATAATTAATAAAAATATAAGAATAAAAATCAGGCTAGAACCTTCCTTGATAAAAGGACTATACAACACAAAAAAATTAAATTCAAACCATAAGTCCCTGAGATTAGCCGGATCAAACAAACAAATTCTTCAGCTTTATATATTAGTATAGATAAATGCGTTACAAATCTTTCACTTTAACGTTACATAATTATAGAGCACAAACGATGTACCCAAACCAAATTTAATCATAAAATATTGCTCTTTTCTTCCGAAGATATCATTTTAACTAATAATGATAAATATTAGGATGAAAGAAAAAGTAAATATATATGTTACAATAGGTGCTTTTTTATCACAAGGAAATCAACATAAGAACAGTTTAAGCCGCCAATTAGGTACATGTCAATACATAATTTAGTAACTATTAAAGTCATAGACAATATTAGTGACAATATGTTTTTATTATCGTTTAATATTTCTTTAATCTTTCCTAACCACTATTTCACTCACAATAAGTACCTAATACTCACTCACATTAAGTGTACCAATTCTGCTGAATTAATACAACATATAACTTCGTTATTTGAACATAATTGACATTCTAATAGCATAAAATTAGATCATAGACTCAGATGCTGAGATAGATAGAATCCAGCTCTGAAAGAGATAAAAACTACATCAAAATTAGTTCCGTTCCACGATTCTAATTTAAACCTCGAGCTTTGAATTCAAATAAGGAAAATATGATTCGACTTTGACATGATTACTATTTTATAACTGAAAATAATAACTGCTCTTTTCATATTTCTTTTTCTGATTTAACTATAAATATATTAAACTTCCTCAACAAATTATAATTAATTAGACATTTGACATTTCGTTCGACTGATATATATGTCTTTTTTTTTCTATGTTTGATTCGTAAAATAATAAAGTTGATCTATTTAAATATTTATAATTAACATTTTGATATTATTTGGCATCAAGTTAAGTAACACTACATTCTTATTCAAGTCGCTCTAACAAATTCGGAATCGTCATTATACAAAAGCAAATTACCAATGTGGGTAAAAGTAAAGCTAAGCTGTTTGCTTTTACTTTGATTACTAATGCCCCATAGATAATACGTATGTGCCATATGTCCGTTCCTCGGGTTATATTCGGTCTTTAAATCTTTATGAAACTTTTCTTCGAATTAAACTTACATAATAAACATCAGTTACAACGTATTCATGTACGTCGGCGACTTATATACGAAAATGTTAGTGTATTATATAATTAAATTGTAGACTAAATTCTACAATTGTATCTGCTGACATTGACTAATCTTCTTTCAATTCTAATAGAGATTCTATCGAAATAGAACCGGCTACTAAATACTCGATATATACTGATTTTTAAAGACCCAAAATACAAACAACTCCCTTATTAAATTAAATTTATCACAACGTCTCCAAATACGAATATCATCTTAAAATTTTTCTCACATCTTCTAATTTTGACATGAACAAAATACAACGCGATACGCATTTTCTTTTGTTTACCAACAGTCTGGCGGAAATTCAACGCTTTTACATTAGAAAGGGATGCGACCATGTAAAGCGGTCTCTTTCGCACATGGATCGATGTGACCTTGGCAGTGCGCCGGGGGAGCGTTTAACCTAATACCTATAATTCAATGCGATGCTCAGACGCTTTTATGATTAGGTGACAAAATGTAGTAAGGATTGAGTTGAATTTCGTGGACACCAAGGCCACGTGTAAATCATAATATTATTGAGAGGAGAACGACGACATCATCTATATTGAAAATATTTGAATACATTATTTATTATCATCGACTTAACATTTTGAAGAATTGAAATTACAGTATTATATTATTTATTTTCTTAAATTGTAATTTTTTAAGCGCTTAAATATTGATTTTCTTTTTCTTTCTCATTTTCTTTTCCCATTTAGATGAAATTGAACAAAAAATAGTTTCTATTAATCGAACATATGAACGAGAAGGAATAATCAGTATGATGGGTTGAAAACTTCTTGCAGACACGAATTTAAATAAAAAAAAACATTTGATTTTTTTAAATTTGCTCCCGAATCTGCTAAAGGCAACTCAGCCTGTAAGAAAATCCGCCATTGGTAACACTACCAACTAACTTCGGTCAGTCACTGAGTTACGAATTACTCGACAGAAAACTTTTTATATTCTCGTCCCGAGATTGTAACCAAGGTTGTCGATCACTGATTTGCAGCCTTACAAACTAGCAACTAGACCAGCGAAGCGGTGAATATAAAAATACCGGTAATTGCATTTATTTCCGCTTAGTTAAGTTCTAGGTTTTCATTACTAAGACATACAAGGACATCATTAGCTTGTAAAACGTACATAAGGAAATATTATATATTACATATTGCTGATTTACTAATTCATGTTCTTAGAGAAGAAATGAGACACTTATAGATTTTTCTTTCAGGCACCGTAGAGTGTGCGTCTAATGAGTTCGTTATCAAATTATCGGTGTAGGTATAGTCCAAATTCACAAGATAGTAAATAATTGAAGACTCATTAATTTTAAGGAAAAATAATAGGTGTTATATACGACTTCATTATGTCGTTTTCATACATAGTTTTTGTTTGAGAAGTGTTTTGAAGAACATATTTGAAAGCGACATTAACACACTTCTATTATTCGTTCGGGAAATATATAAATAGCTTTTGAATAGCTTCAAATAATTATAGACCATTAATGTCCGTTTCGTATATACAATGAATCATTGTCCATCAGTAAAAGTTTTTGATTTATTAGTAACGAATCATTAGTGCCTCCTATATGTCACATAATAAACTTCCGTTAATATTTTTTATTGAGACGATAGTAAGGTATGCTATCTACATATCTTGGTACACAATTTTACCTTTCGTAAGCAAATCGTTTCTTGAATGTAATAATCGGATATCAATATTCAAATTACCTATCATTCTGTCTATTACTTAAACATGTAAAGAGTATTTTGTAACTAAATTAGATCGCAAGCGCAATGGATCGAAGCTGAGGTAAAATTAAACGACCTCTCTAGTCTGCACAGTACTGAAATAGGTTTCCAAGAATGATGCTACTGTGTAGTTTTACATAATTGTACACATCATAGAACACAATGTATTAATAAATGTTGAAGGAATTATTAGGCATTTTTTTCATTGCTTTATGCACATTGTGTCGGTTCCAAATGACTGGTATAAGGACAAGGTTGATTCAGTACTCAAAGGCAAGTGAATAAATTTCATATAAAGAACACGTGAATCTATCGTATCGTCAATAATTACGAATATAGCTAATATAAGAGTGACAAAAATAGTAATTGAAATATAAAATAAACAAAGGTTAAAACAAAAATCACGTTTGCGAAATGTAAATCAATTATTGTGCAAGCATAATACGCAAAAGCCACAACACGTAGCCGATACATGTACAATTTGTTTGCAATATTTCATTTCGATACATGATCTTTGTTTATTTTCATGTCGGAAAAGGAATAATGGTTAATTCCATTATAGTTTACGAAACTAGTGACGGCGAGTGACGGTGAGTGACGGCTAGTTTCTTCCGACCGTTAATATTAAGAATAACATATAAAAGTAATCGTTAAATCCGTTACAACGTTTTAGTCTACAGTTATTATATGCTCATTACGGCGTCGTAATCGAGCGATGCTATTGCGAATTGATTTGTAGGTGATATAAATAAATATTTATCAGATGCATGTTAGAGACGCCTTGCGGCACGAAATCGCATCACACTAATTCGCGGCGCAGCTCTCTATATTGAGAATCCGCATCGCATTGTGTTTACCATCAATACTCATAACAAAGCTATATGTCTGTTTTTGTTCGTAATGTATTTGGGGTTTTAATGTCTTGTTTACAAAACTTCAAACTGATTTTAGCTATAAAATAGATGAACAAACAAAATCGTAATGTACTAGAAGGTAACGATAAAGGTTTACTCGTTTTGTTATTGATTATGAAGTAAACGGCCTCGACACATGTTTAATCTAATAAAATAAAAATGGTCAAATATATGAATAATGATTTTGCATAAATAAATATGAAAAAATTTTATAAAATATAAATTCATGAAATCGCAAGGACGAGAAGAAGAAACAGATATTTAATTATAAATTTTGATTGTTTTTCAAGTGTAGTTTGTGAAGATTGATATAAGTGTATGTAAGTACGCATAGGCCGTACCGGATATGTCATCCTTGCGTTTAGTCGAGTCCTGTGAGCACTGCGTTCAGGTTTCTAAGGGAGGGGGGAAGTCGATAGCTCCGCGCGTGCGTACAACTATCGTCTAGATTCAGCTATCGGATGAGATAATACCTACCAAACAATGAGGCCTTTATTACGTGAACGTAAAGCTCAAATTAACTGAATGCTAACGAAACAAAGGATTTTAGGTACTACGTTTAGAAGATAGGATATATTATGTAGCGATTGGTAGTAGTTTTATTGTTGTTGATTATTTTTATTCTACGAACGGCCTTCGGAGAGAATTATATTGATATTCGAAATGTATTACTAGTAAATAAACAATGTACCTTTCTTAAATAGTGTTACCTAACACAATTATGATTAACTTCGCAGAAGATTTTTAAATTATTATCTTCACTTCAATACTTACTTTTATATTATGTGACATTATGATATCACTTATAGCAGTATATTAACTTAACTTATATTTGCTCAAAAAAAATTTTTTTTTAATTATATTAGCATTTTTTAATTTCTCTTTAGACCTAATTATGAAGTCCACGCACGTAAATTTGGGGGCAGAAACTACTTTACCAAAATTGTCCTTTCTTGTTAGAGGGTCTCTAGAATAATATATTCCAGTAACATAAACTTGCTGAATTAATAACATATTATTTTTTATATTTAGGACGTCATATATCGATTTAACAATGACAAGATACATTCGGTTATTCGGGTCAGCTCGAAATATTTGTATCTCAAAGTAACGCCATCAACAAAGTACCGAAACTAACGCTACAGTTTATTTAAACAAATCTACATTTATATTGCTATACATTAACATATTTATTGCTTTTATCCTCCATGGCTATACCAAAGTTAAAGTCTCCAAAGGTCGGTAAATTCAAACAATGTTGTATTGTTGTGGCTCCACACAGGATATTTTAAAAGAACGTCCGGTATAGAGCTACAGTGTCTTTATTAAACTTATAAGCGCTGTCATTACACAATGAAAAACACTTAGTCTTAAAAAACCATTGAGTTATATTAAAAAAACGTCCTATTTCGACCTTGACCAATGATATCGCGTCAATTCAAATGCCAAAGTTTTGTTTGTTTATTTGTCTTTGCTCCTATTGTGGTTGGAACAAGCTAAACGTGATCTATTTTTATGCAGGCATTCTTGAAGAAGAAAACATTTTATTTCGTATTCTTTACCACCAACGCCTAGTATTTCTTGGCACAGCTTTGGTAGAGCTTTGTGCAAGCTCGTCTGGGTAGGTACCACCCACTTAACAGATATTCTATAGCAAGCAGCAGTATTTGGTATTGTTGTGTTCCGGTTGAAGGTCAGTGTAGTTATAGGCACAAGGGACATAACATCTTAGTTCCCAAGGTTGGTGGCACATCGGCGATGTAAGCGATGGTTAACATCTCTTACAATGCCATTGTCTATAGGCGTTGGTGACTACTTACCATCAGGTGGCCGATATGATAACAATATGAGAACAATATTAAGTATGAGAGAACAACTTTATTACAATGCTTAGTCAAATAAAACAAAATACAATAAAACTTAAATAAATCTCTAACAATAAATATTATAAGTTTCTAATTGTACACTCTTTAATTTCAAATAAAGCTGTAAACATTTTTTTCTTTCAAACAAAATAGTTTTCAGTCAAATTAAATAAACAGATGATGGCAAGAATATGATTATCCAATTGTATCGTCTAGCTCGTCCGGTTTCTCGTATCGCACTGGAAAGCCATCAGCTTCCTATTTCAAATCCAGCTGCCTTTGTCCTGCTTCCACCAAACAATATATAAATTGCCAATATGATACCAACATTTCCTGTAGGTACCTAACCATAATATTCATGTCATTTACGTAAGTACGTCATTACTTATACTTGTTTGAAACAGGATAGAAACATTATAACTTAATTATAATCAAGTAGTTTAATATTATAAGACAAATGATTAAATATCCTGTTCATGTTTCAATTTATATTTCCCATAACTAAAGATATTGCCAAGTTTATCGACAGCTGCAGCTGGACGTCGGCCAGACAGACTGAGAATGCAGAAGCCTAGTCAAAAACATGAAATATTTAATGTATTTTCAGACGATAATCACAAATACAGACTGTTAAGAAGTACAAAAGGTAATTTGACAATAGCAAAATGAGAAGTGCAAAACTGTGACAGCGTATAAAGTGTTAAAAAACACAATTTAACACCACTTTAATAGAAATAAAATATTTCATTTAAAAACAAGTAAATAAATTGTAAAATAATCTTGATTTCCTTTCATGTAGGTAATTTTTTCAACACGAAACACGTAACAATAAAATTATTAGCAACATTTTATAATTTTAATAAATATGTATTAGGTATTCAGCCTACTAAATATTAAGTAAATTAACAAGTAACATGTGATTACAATCACGCAATTGCTTTGAGACGGAGTTCGAATTAGAAATGTTATAAGTACCTACCTAAGTACTTACTTAGGTAAATACTTATAACATTTTATTATTAAATTATAGGTAAGTAGATATTATTAAATTATAGAAAGGTAATCATAGATACATAGATATAGTTTATTAATTACAAACAACTTTCTGACTGTTTCTTTAACATAAAGTTACTTTCGGATTCATTCTGTAATAAGGCACTACATGTAGGTATAACTTTGTATGTAAAGATGCTAAATTTTGGGCTGAGCGCCAAAAATTTTAATTCCTGCTGCCAAGCCTAATGACGGAAGAAGTATTTTTTTAATGCAATGTTCAAATAAATGCGAATGAAAGTCATAAGTCACTATCCAAGATAATCTTTTCTAATGTGTTAAATGAATGATTTGAAATCTACATAATACATATATTACATACCCTATCTATAACCTCACCTAGGTTGCGCATTTCTACGAGATTTCTAGCAATATACATACTCATTTTTTTTATTGTTCTGAAATATTGTAAATAAAAAAACAGTGAAAGATTGCAATTTAAATAGTATGAAGGAATTTTATTTAATGTTTCAACATTTTATAAAACAAATTTCTATAAATTGAAATTTCAAAACATCATTTCAACAAGCTAGCTTCTCTCAATGGAGGCTCTATAAAATATTTATACTGGAGTCGAAGTGCATCTACAAATAACTTTATAGGAATGGCGTATAAACGTAGTTGAGTAAGGTCAGGTAAGTTTATTTGACGAGTAGCGCTTCAGAGACTTGAACGATAATATACTTAGTACATAACTCGCTTTGCAGTATATAATTTTTTTAAATAGTATTAAAATTTAAATTTAGGATCAACAATATCTTTCATTACAGAAATACATATCAAACATTGTTTCATGTATTGTTTAAAATTGATGTTTAATAGTACATACATATGTATTATTACAAGATTATATTGATTAAATCAAGGACAATGGTACAAATAAGTCTTTGAAATAACCTTTTAAAATCAAGTGATACGGCTTCACTGAATGCTTAATTAAACATCAATTCATCTAGAACGTTCGGAACCCTGTGGCAAGATGCAGCGGTGCATCGATCGTCGCGACCTACTTACAGGTCAAACTGCCTCCCGCGTGCACCTTTAACCCCACCCTATGCCTATGAGCTTACAATATTTTTAAAGCCTTTATGATTTTAAAGCGTCTTAACCAAATATTTAAATATATAAACTTTAACTTTTCTGTTTTTTATTTCATAGGAAGGCGGACGAATATATGTGCCACCTGATGGTAAATGGTCACCAACGCCCATAGACATTGGCATTGTAAGAGATGTTAACATCACACACAATATCGCTTACATCGCCAATGCGCCACCAACCTTGGGAACTAAGATGTTATATCCCTTGTGCCTTACACTGGCTCACTCACCCTTCAAACCGGAACACAACAATACCAAGTACTGCTGTTTTGAGGTAGAATATCTGATACCTACCTACCTAGAGTACCTACCCAGACGAGCCATTTAAAATTATGTTTGTTAATGTTTTTATCATAAATTCGCAATAATGGGCTCGACTGTCCAGTCGACCCCATTATTATAAATATATTTTGCAATAGGTTCGATCACGTCTGATGACAAAATATATCCTGTTTATATAGACCTTATATTTTAACTTGATATTGAGAGCTAAACGAATAACAATTATTGCCGTAGTCGAGTAGAAATATAACTTTGACTGGACGTTAATTAGTGCCTTAAAGACCGGACGCCAAACCACTTGACCCTGTCTGTTTAACAATAAAGACAGTGATGATGTTTTTATTTTATGTTGCTATATTTAAAAAGTCCTCTTATGTCTAGTGCAGGATAATAAGAAAGCGTAATATAATACGCTTGGTACTCGGACTACAATCGAGGTAGTTAACTTTTTAGCACGATATATTAACTTGGTGGGCTTTGTGCAAACTCATCTTGGTAGGTACCACCCACTTATCAGATATTCTACCCAAAACAGCAGTACTTGCTATCATTGAATTCCGGTTTGAAGGGTGAGTGAGCCAATGTAATTACAGGCATAAGGGATATAAAATCTTAGTTCCCAAGGTTGGTGGCGCATTGGCGCTGTAAGCGATGGTAAACATCTCTTAAAATGCCAATGTCTATGGTCGTTGGTGACCACATAAAATAAAAAAAATACATAGACAATAGTAACAACAAATAACTTTATAGTTAAAAACACAGGCTTTTTCATTTTTAGCAAAAAAGTAAAAAAATGCCTGTGAATGTCCCACTGCTGGGCTAAGGCCTCTTCTCCTCTTTGTAAGGAGAAGGTTAGGAGCTTATTCCACCACGCTGCTCCAATGCGGGTTGGTGGAATACACATGTGACAGGATTTCAATGATTTTGACACATGCAGGTTTCCTCACGCTGTTTTCCTTCACCGTCAAGCACAAGATGAATTATAATCACAAATTAAGCACATGAAATTCAGTGGTGCTTGCCCGGTTTGGACCCACGATCATCGGTTAAGATTCACGCGCTCTTACCGCTGGGCCATCTCGGCTTTTATCACTTCCCCATATTTAAAAAGTTAATTGTTTCCAAACTATTTCATGGTCTTATAAATAAAGTATATAACAGTAAAAATAGCTAGTTACATTCGCTAGTAAGTCGCATAAAAGTTTCAAGAAGGCTAGAAATAAGTAGTTACTTAATAAAGAAATTTAAATTTGAATCTATACAATTGAAAAAATAATGATTTGTCTTTCTGTGATATCAAAATAGCTATTTCAAGTTAATATTTTCGTTTTTTTTTTTATTGCAAAGGAAGGCGGACGTGCATGTGGGCCACCTGATGGTAAGTGGTCACCAATGCCCATAGACATTGGCATTGTAAGAGATGATAACCATCGCTTACAATGTCAATGCGCCACCAACCTTGGGAACTAAGATGTTATGTCCCTTGTGCCTGTAATTACACTGGCTCACTCACCCTTCAAACCGGAACACAACAGTACCAAGTACTACTGTTTTGTGGTAGAATATCTGATGAGTGGGTGGTACCTACCCAGACGAGCTTGCACAAAGCTCTACCACCAAGTACCAAAACAACTATTTTTTTTATATGAGGCAACCGTTCTAATTCGAATAGGATTTTCTTCACAAACTAAACATCACGCAGGCGAAGCCGCGCCTTTTGCTAGTTCTATAATTCTATAGCGTAATAAACGAAAATGAATGTTTGTATGATTGTACACTAGTGTTGTAACATTCAACTGTAACAACAACAAATTGACTGCCTCGTTGGTCTAGTGGCTTGATATAAGGCCGCAAACTCGGTGGTCTTGGGTTCAATTCCCAGGTCGGGCCAATAAATACTTATTGCGGTTTTCTGTCAGAAAATTCTCAGTAGCAGCCCGGAGTCTGGAAGTTGGAAGCGTGTACACTCCCGTGCCTCGGAAAGCACGTTAAGCTATTGGTCCTGCGCCTGAACTCTTTCCGGTCGTGTCGGATTGCGGTCCCATCGGATTATGAGAGCTAAGGAAAAGAGAGTGCACCTGTGTATGCGCACGCACTTGTGCACTATAATATCTCCTGCGCAATTGGCTAATCTCCCTTGAGATTGGCGGCCGTGGCCGAAATCGGTCTGCAGGACCTTTTAACATTCAACATGTCCAAGGCCAAAAACCAAGTAAGTATATTCCTATGGTTTGTCCTTCAATATAACCATTTTATCTAGATTCTAGAACTTTATTCCTGCGAAGCCTGTACTACGGTTTGTTAATAATATTAGTTAAAAAATGTTTTTACGGTTACATATCTACGTTATTTTATATACCTACATTATTTGTTTATTATATCACGTAAACATCCTACCAGATAGATTGCGGGTAGTTATGACAGATGATCAATAAAACACATTTTTTATATAATATAATTATAATAATATTATTTTTACCTACATACAAACAGTTATATAAATGTACACAAGTTAGTTTATGTAGTTATTATTTAATAACACTATTTACATATACATACACAGCTAAAAATATTACAAAATGAAATTTGAAATATGACATGTTTAATTAAAGAAAAAAAATGTATAATACAAAATAAACTTATAGTAATAACATTATATATAATGTCACTGGACGATCTGTGTTTAGTGAGTTTTTCACTTACTTCACCTGCATACAATGCCATTAAAATGGAACTCCAGATACCGTCACAAGATGGCGCTGTTTTAATTCCATACAAGTCGCAGTTCACGTCAACGCTATCGAATAGTTAAAAAAACTCGCACTAGGCACTCTGAACACCATGTACTTTCTAAAGATTCGTAGTGTTATCATAACAGTAGATCACAATTTATGAAAATATTATTTTAGTGTTGCTAAGTTCGAAACAATAATAAAAATAAATATAAAACATAGCGATACGTTTACAACATTTTTTTTTTAAAGATTTTATTAACGTTTTTATATTAGAATAGAGAATAATTTTGAGATTATCGCAAGACAATTACAAGCACACGTCACCAACAATGAACACTAACTCGATAAGATTGAATGATTGAATTGAATTGATTGAATGATTTTTTAAACCAAGCTGTCCTTTTAAATTTCAAATCAATAATGACAGTCAGGGAGAAGTGCGTGTTTAAATAAACAGCCGCTAAGCGACATATTTAAGGCCGTAAAACTATCTGTTCAAAATATTTATATAAATTGGCAAAGCAAAACGGTTTAGTACCTTGTTTCACTATGTCTATCAACCGATTTTATTTTTTTATTGTTTGGTGTTGCCATTAACGAACTTTAGAACTATAAATAAGACATTAAAAGAAAAACCTTTTTCAGAACCGTTCAGTTTCTAATTTATCGGTAATCAATAAAAAGTAATAAGTATGTGTAAAGCTTCTGCTTCTTTTTAATACATATACAATAGGGAGTCTTGAACAAGGTGCGGCGTTTTTTCACGCCACATCAACTGCTCCTGTTGTATAAAACACAGGTGCGGTCTTGCGTCGAATATTGCTCGCACTTCTGGGATGGCTCCGCTAAGTACTTACTGGAGGCCTTGGATCGGTTGCAGCGACGTGCGGTTCGCATTATTGGCGACGTAAAGGTCACCAACACCCTCGAGCCTTTACGATTGCGTCGAGAGATAGCGGCACTCAGCGCTTTCTATCGAATGTATCACGGCGAGTGCTCAGAGGAACTATTCTTCCTGATTCCTGCTTCCCCTTTCCTTCACAAATCTACGCGTGCTGGCTCTCGATGTCACCGCTTAACTGTGACATCAATTCCATCGCGCACGAAGAAATTTGGCAACTCTTTTCTTTGTCGCACCTCCAAAACATGGAATTCTTTACCAGCATACGTGTTCCCCTCCTCTTATGACCTGGGTTCTTTCAAACGAGGCGTGAAGAGGCATCTTGCGGGCCGGCAGGGCGGGAGCGGCTAGTGTAGATCATTTTTCCCGACTGCACTAGCCGTCGTCGCGTTTGGACTATACTACCACTTACCATCAAGTGGAGTAGAGTAATTTGCCCTCCCGGGCTAATAAAAAAAGGGATTTTGATTTGACTCCAGCAAGCTAGTGTTCATTGCATGAATTACTATTATTTTATAAACAAACTTTTATAACACCAATTTTTGACCTTTTACCGACTAACACTTACACTGCATTCTAATTAAATAAAATTTAAAATTACACTTTAAATATAATTAAACTATCTCATAATGTAATATAAAAATAAAAAGTTTTTTTTTAAAGTCACCATATTATGAAATACCATTGAATAATGTTTGTACTAAAGATCTTTATAATGTCTCGTGTGCACGATTACGTTTCTCGCCGCCTGAGGCGGTGAGGGCGGTCGCTGGACGATCATTAGCTAGTAGCGGTGTCTGTTGGGATATATATTCGGGTTCTGTACATTTGGGTTCGACTGCTGAACAGGATAACCCTGGGTTATACTGCCTGGTTTCGATGTCTGTAAAAAATATAGGATTTTTTTATTATTTAAGAGTAATCAATCTTAGATTAGTCAATCTTTGTATTGACAGCGTGGAGAAAACCTTTAAATTTGTAATTTAATGCAGTTAGTTGTTTGTTTGAAAAAAAAAATCTGTATTTATGTTGGCGGCGGGCAAATTGGCCATTTGATGGTAAGTGGTCACGCCAACTTTGGAAATTAAGATGATACGCTCCTCGTATCCGTAGTTACACTGGCTCACTCACTCTTCACAATAATCTTTACCAAGAAAAAAGTTAAAGAAAGTTAGAGATTGACTAGGTGGTACGGCTTTGTGCGAGCTCGTCTGGGTAGGTACCACCCACTCGTCAGATATTCTACCGCAAAACAGCAGTACTTGGTATTGTTGTGTTCTGGTATGAAGGGTGAGTGAGCCCGTGTAATTACAGACACATGGGACATAACATCTTAGTTCCCAAGGTTAGTGGCGCATTGGCCATGTAAGCGATGGTAACCTCTCTTACAATGCCAAGTTCTACCATCATAGGTTACCATCAGGTGGCCCATATGCTCGTCCGCCTTCCTATAATAAAAAAAGAGATGAAAATGGAGTTATATGATTAGATTTGCTAAGGCTCGCAGACGACGGCTCGATTCCTCGACCTGCATGTTGGCGTGCTGCTGCTGCGGCGGGTGGATGGCGAGGTGTCGGCCGGCGGGCGGCGGCTGCGCGTACGACACGCCGCTGCTCACCGACGGGTGGTGGCCCTCGCTCAGCCCGATCAGCACCTGCGGCTGCAACGCGACGGAACGGGGAGCTCTACCACTATCGCGCACGAGACGTTGTGATGCAAACATCGGTGCACTCTCGTAATCCGAGTTCAGGTGCTCGACCAACGCTCTATGTGCACAGTGTATGTGTGAGTCAACTATAACTTCGAGTTACTATTCAGAATTTCTCGAAAGGAAAAGTCTCAATAAATTTTGATCCCGGAATCTGCAGTCTTACAATCTAGTCGCCGTCCGGCGGAACAGTAGAGCAATAGTAACAGTAACAAAAGTAATTTAATCAGATTTGAATAGTAAATTAGTAAGATTCTTTCTATTCATTTTAAGTGATAATACTACAAAGCGAACACCGTCTCATACCTGGGCCTCCTTCTTCTGTTCGGAGTGCTGCTGGCCGTCCCTGTTCTTCAGCATGTCCAAGTAGAGCTGCGGCTGCGCGGGCGCGTACATGAGGTTCGTGTGGTGGGGCTGGTGGGGTTGGTGCGGCTGGTGCGGCTGGTGCGACTGGTGCGGGGTGTGCGGGGTGTGCGGCGTGTGCGCGTGCGGGGTGTGGCCGTGGTGCGCGTACAGCAGCGGCGGCGGCCGCTCCGCCACCACACCCACCACGCCCGACGTCGGCATCGCGTAGTAGCCCGACGACACTCCCGACCCGCTCACGTTAGATGCGTATTGCGGCGACTCTGTATATTTGATTGAAATGAGATGAATATTGAAATCGATATTAGGATAATTTTTGTATGAAGCCATAATTATGCTTCACATGAATGCTTATGAATACATCTGATACAGCTTTTGATTAAGCAATATAACAAACATTTGGACATAAAAACATATATCCCATGTTTTACCATGAATAATAAATTTTTAAAATTTATTCAGACTAAAATTACAATGCACTTTGTATTGTAGTTTTAGTTAATCACAAAATTAGTCAATAACAAAATTAACTCAATCTAAATATTTTATTAAAAGTTATAACAACACATAAATAAAATCACAATAATTATTATTATCAATGTCACCATGGTTAATAAAATTAAGAAACAGTAAGTAGTTATTAGTAATGTGACCTTAAGGTTAACAGTTAATATAATTATGGTAAGTGACAAACTGAAAATTATTAAAAAAAAAAAAATATTCGAAATTTAAAACTGATCGGAAGATTTCAAGATCTATTTTATTACAATCAATGAAATGATCTTCAAATGATTAAATCAGTTAAACCCAAGTTTAGATATAAACCAACGACTAATTAACAGTTAAAGAAACAATAGAAAAAGGAACAGAACATGGAGAGTGCTATTAAAGTATTATACGAAAAACTGAAACATGTACATAAGCGACACAAGACGAAAGACAACAGAAAAAAAGAAATAAAAATATGAATATGTGATGAAACATAGAGTTTCTTTACCATATATTTTGACAGCTATCGCTCCTATTTAATATGATATTCAATAGCCAACTGTTTAAAGGTTAAACAATGCTGTCTTCTTTCTCATGTCAAATCAATGATGACAGAAAGAGAGAACAGTACTTAACTAAACACCTGCTACACAACGTTTATTATTAGTTATGTAATGCAACACAAACACATTATCAATTAAACTCTAAAATTATAAAGAAAAATGTTTGTGAAAATTTAAATGGTTGAGTCTTCGATCAATAATGTACTAGTTTACCAGTAAGCGCTTCAAAAACGGCCGGAAAAATAAACAGCACAATTTCGATTGTGTTCTTATTATAAATTAGTATGGTCCAATGATAACCAACCTTAGGACGTGAAAATTTGTGGAAATAACCACCGCAATGTTGTCTGATATTATTTGCTTTATTGCTAAGGAAATAAGGTTGAATTTAAAACAAAAGAAATTGTACAATGTCTGTCTCATTCTGTCATTCATGGCGTAAGATCTTAAGTGAACGTTAATACAATCTAAACCACACTTTATTGCTCGGAAACAAGGCAAATTTCAGGTTGAAATTTTAAAACTTTTAAATAATTTTCTCCATTTTATGGTTTAAGTCAGTCGGTGCCACATTTGAGTATTGTTTTTGTTCGTGAAGCATTATCTAGTAGTATTGTTGATCGAAGGGTAGATTAGTTAATATTATCTTGGTAGTTAGTAAGACATTTATGATACAAGTTAATTTTTTTTTAAAATAATGTCTGTTTAAATTGTTCTAAACTATTATAGCTGTCAAATTATGTGGTAAAAAAAGATATGATGAAAATGATTTAGCGTGCAAGTAGAAGCGACAGTGTTGACACCTAGCGTGAATAAAACTCACTGGTCCAAAGCACTGCGCGCGCCATTTGGCGTCCCATACGACCATCCTCTACTTCTGCAAAAGATTCATAACACACGATTCTTATAAAAAAAATATCTAAACAAATAAATCATGTTCAGTCTTGTATTTGGAACCCTTACAAAGATATTATGATAATTGCATAAAACTATAAATTAAGATAAAATAATCTAAATGTATATATATTTTTATTTTACAACCTATATTTTTAACCTTTTTTATAACTTCTTCAATTTAACATCAGAAGGTTTTGGCCGATTTTTTTTTTAATTAAAATTAGGTGGGCGTGCATATGGGCCACCTGGTAGTAAGTAGTCACCGTCGCCCGCAGACATTGGCGCCATAAGAAATATTAACCATTCCTCACATTGTAAATGGCCCACCGACCTTTGGAACAAAGATGTTATATCCCACGTGCCTGTAGTTACACTTGCTCACTCACCCTTCAAACCGGAACACAATTCTAAGTATTGCTGATTGGCGGTAGAATATATTATGAGTTGGTGGTACCTACCCAGATGGGCTTGCACATAGCCCTACAACCAAGAAATCAAATTATTTTTAAATTATAACTTACTGTGGTCCGGATATACAGCTTGGTGCTTCATAGGAGGCTGATGTAATCTGTGTGCGTATAGAGCATATGTTGGTGAAGGACTCCTTGTTCGTTTCACACTTGATTGTATCGGACCTCTGACTAAGTTCTGCTGTTGCGGAAACAGCATGTAGTTTGAATGCTTATTCTTGAATGAAGAGAAAAATTTATTATTACAGAAACATTATGTTTAATAGAACGTTTTTCGTTATAACTTTTGTGAATGTTTAGTCAATTTCGATTTTAATTTGCAATCAAAAGATTGATCTGCTCATTGAAAATTAAAATGCTCCCCACACGGTAGATTGGCTTGGCATCTATATATATAAAAATGAATGTTTGTCTGTATGTCCTTTATAGAATCGTAAACTATGCATTTGATCATGTCATGATCTTCAGCAGTGTTGTGCATGAGGCCACAAAGGTTTTTGAGTTGGTATGGCTAATCTTTGACAGATGACGCGGGGCTATCATTCAATGAATTTCATTTATTGCCATGATTTTATTCATTATATTTTTATTAATTATACCCGGTGACACCGCGGGCACAGCTAGTGTTTAATAAAACAGAACAGTGTGGTGGAGTAGGCCTTCGAGCTCACCCTGTCTTCTCCACAATTATGGCCTTGTGGGACACATGCGGGTTGTACTTTAACATTACTTACTTTGTTCATGATATGGGTTTGTAGTGGAGGTGCCCTGCCTTGTGATTGTGGTGGCTCTCCTTGACCCATTGATGTTGGCACAGAGAACATTGGTATCTGGATATTACCCATTGGCATTTTCATTGACTGCATATCACTAAAAGAAAAAAAACCAAAATTTTAACTTGCTCTTTTTCCAACTTCATTTACTTTCGTACTCAACCAACAATTGGTTAATCAACACCAGAAAAAATATATAGTCAACAGGCATATACATTATTTTCCATAACAATATATATAAGTACTTACTTAGTCTCCTTTTGTTGTTGTCTCTTTCTGATTTCATCTTCATTAAGAACTCTTTTAAGTTGCATGAACAACTGTTGTTTTTCTTTCTCTAATTGTTTTAACTTTTGTTCTAGTTGCTCAATCTGTTCCTTTGTTTCTTCTGTAATTTATTTACATTGTATGTTTAAGCTCATTTTCCAGTGATACCGCAATTACATTTAAACTTAATTAATATATTGCACTATTTTCATAATTTAATTTGACAATTGATACAATTTAATATTTAATAATAATTGGTATTTTTTTATGAAATGCTGTTTAGTTGGCATGGCTACAGCCTATTGTCATGTACAATGTCTGTGTTAATAACACTATTAATTTGCATTTTTCTTTCTTTTGTTACATTTTGTTGTTCAGTTAAAATATTAAAAACAGTTATTTTTTTATTTAAGTATTATTAAGTTAAGACAGAGTATAATATATATGTCTTCATTAACTATGCTTATTTTTTTTTTCAATACAGGTTATATATTCCGTAAATAAAATAGTTAAGGTGATAATTATATGAATCTGAAATTATCCCAATTTGTACTTCATGCAAATATATCACATTATGCTAAATATATTCAGAAGGACTAGTTATAAGCATAATAAATAACATTGTTCGACCAATTTATATAAATTCATTACATAATATCCGTTCATATCAACATATTTAAGAATAAATATGTTATAATCTAACTAAAACAGGATCATAACTGTGTATTTTTTTATTAAAAGGTTTTCTGCCAGAAATATGTTACGTACACGGTCTATCAACGGAGCCCAATTTCAGTGGTGAGAGATTGGTGCGATTGTTAATTAACTTTTATTTCGTGTAAACGCCACTGTACGTTGTTGCTATCGTACGTGGTTGAGTGACACGCGGCGTATATTTTTCTCTCTTAAGTATTGCATTATTTAATCATTGTTATACCATTTTGTTGAGTTTTGCGGATTTGTTGCTATTTTTGTTTTGTTATTTAACAGTTTTGTTTGGATTTGAAAAAGTGTTCGGCACATCCATCTACCGATCGTCATGCCTTTGGTGGCAGTAAATTGAACAGATCAGCAATCAACAATCATTAAGCCGAAGTACCCCCACTACTGCAGTTGATAGACCTGTGTATAAGACTGTGGTTACCTAATGTCATGACATCTTGTCTTTCTCTTGCCTCTCGCTCCTTTCTCAATCTTTCTTCCTCTACCTCTGCTTCATATTCTAAAACAAATCATAAAACGGATTTATTTTAATATTTAAGAATATTCTAAACAATCAAAGTTAGCATTGCATTTAATTCATACTAAACAAATGTACCTTCTTTTTTTCTTTGTCTTTCTCGTATTATATATCTTTTGAGAGCACTCCACATTTTCTGATCTCCATCGTTTTGATCTTCAGCTGTTGTTGACGTTACGGCAGGCATTTTGTAATTACAATATTTCGATATGGAACACTAAATAAAGTGTTTATTTTAAGTTCATCACTATAGAATAGTTTTATTTTCATTTATCATTAATACTCTTATATTTTTTAACTATTTTTAACAACAAGAAGCATTAATTATGCTTCTAAATTCTGATAATTTTCACATGAAATGTCAAACTTGATTTTATTATAAATAATACCATAGCACAGACTATAGACTAATTATTTCTATTCTGACAGTGACAGATAAAAAATATTAAAATCCTTTTAATTTCTTTATTTTACATCATGTTAGTTATTAAAATATACTTAAAGAATAGGCAGCGTCAATGACGAGCGGCACTGTTATTGTATTGTTTGTTTAGCTTTTAGTTTTATCAGTTAGCACTTACTATGAAAGACCCGAATATTAAAAACCCTTCAGTTGGCAGCATTTCTATGGATAATTCTCAAAATACTGAATTGTATTTTTAAACTATTTCATATTTTTAAAGTACATATTATTTTAATTTTTTAAAACATATTATGTACATAAATGTAAATGTTTAGAACTTAATAATATCAAACATGCAATCACATTTCAATTTTAAAATGAATGACCGTTGGGCGTTGTTCCATTGGTTTAATTTATTTATACCACATTAATTAAAAACCTTCGATTTTACCATTAAAAATGATAATAATAGACACTGAAGTTTCGAACCATATTATCTCAGGCTCATAATAATAATTATGTTACTTTCCCACTTTTTCTTTGATTATTATTATTGGTTATCACAAATGTCAATGTCATATCATAACAACAAATAGCAAATGAAATAATTTTAAATTCATGTTGCTCTGATAAGATTATATTTAATAATATAATGTAAAGAACAAGAATCTTCGTCGATTGCCGTAGGACTTCTACACACGCGATATATAATTTATCATAGTGCAGTAAATAACTGGGTCATTAGTTGAGGTGACGTATATTATATCGTCGCTTGCCTTTACCATGGACGGACCTTCTAGACCCAGAAAAAAGCTTAAAGCAGTAAGTAAAATATGAATAAAATTACTTTCATTACACCCTAATAATACTTCAACTACATTCATAATAATGCTATTCAATTGTTTTACTGATATTCGTCAAAAATTATCTGCGTGAGTTAAATATATGATAAAAAAGTGGAATAGATGGTTCATAATGTATTTTTACGGAGCCGTATGAAACCTAAGTATTATAAATGTGATTATTTGATATATTTTAGAAATAATAAACTATTAAACTAAAGTATGAAAAAATAGTCAAATGATATTTTAAATAATTTCGTACTGGAAATATTATATTTACATTTTTTTTAAGTAGAATGTAATATTCTCTTTTAATAAAGCAACTGTTTTATATTGAAATTTTATATTTTCATAATAAACAGGTTTTGTCTTGTCTGTGACCTATAAAACTACCTTCTAAGGCCTTGATCCTGGGCTCCTATAAATTCATCAATATTATATATACTATACTTGCAAATTCTTATTCCTCCTGTTGTCAAATTTACAACTTTATATTTTTGAAAGCAAAAAAAAAATATCATTATTATAGACAAATTGCTTTTTTATGAGAGTGGTGTGCAACAATTTTATCTTTATGCATTATTTGCACATAGTATATAATACATGTTTAAAGATGTATATCATATCTCAATCATTTGGTGTGTAAATTACCTAAAATCATGGGAAGGGCAAAAGAAATGCAAGTCAATAAGAGGGTGAAAATAGCTTACCATTAAATCCAACAAAAATAATGTTCATCTAAATTAATGAAATATATACAAATTTTAATTAGGTATATTTTAAGAAAAATATATAGTTATTTTTCTTCTCAGCAATTTAAAGTAATGTCCTATTATATATTTATTATTTATTCTATTATTCAGTTTTATAGACTTATGTATTAACCTCTAATCGGCATAAACATTTATGGGAAAACCAGTTTCGCATTGCAGTAGATCATTTAAATAATCCTGTTAACTATTTGCGTGGCATTTAATATGAATGAAAAATTTCTAGCTAAATAATGTTAATAAAATGATAGTATTTTTTGTGCCTTTTTGTTTTATAAATATCATTCATTTTTTAATCTTACTTTAGATTTGAGTGTGTTGTTCAAATTTTCTATATGAAAAAAAAATACTTTTAAAATCTTTAACATTCATATGTGAGATATACAATTAATAACAAGTGATAAAATGTTCATTGCCCTAATTACGTACTAAAAATATATTTTATCACAATAATTCACACAATACACAATTGAAATCGGAAAAACATGACAAAGTACCATAGTTATCAAGTTATAAGCTTAATATATATTTTTAAATAAATATATAACTGTCTCGGTATTATCCATTATTTATGTCTGTGTTTCTGGTTTTCGGGTCGAGTGTGTGAACCAGTGACATCAAACGCACAAAGTATTTGCACATTGATGGCTTAATGAATGGTTAATAATACATTATGTCTTTTTAAACCGATTTCTGCCATGGCGGCAAGTCTCAAGAGAGATTAGCCAACTGCACAGAACATATTATAGTACGCAAACACAGATGCACTTTCTATCCCCTCGCTCTCATAACACAATAGGATGGGGCTCTCATAACCCGACATGACCGGAAAGAGTTCAGAACTGCCTCGTTGGTCTAGTGACTAGATAGATCCCGAGGTCCTGGGTTTAAATCCCAAGTTGAGCCAATAAAAAGTTATTGAGTTTTTCTGTCGAAAATTCTCAGTAGCAGCCCGGAGTCTGGAAGTTAGAAGTGTGTACACTCACGTGCCTCGGAAACCACGTAAAGCCGTTAGTACTGCACCTGAACTAATATTTCAAACGGTATAAATGTACATATATACCGGTGGTGATGAAAGAACATCAGATAGCCTATTTGCCTTGCATTCCAATTCAAAGAAAAAAAACTAGAGTTATTAAGCGAATAATCAAGGTATCGCTGACAGTACTCTTAAATGAAAACGTTTGGCACGTACCTGTTTGTTATTACAGTTGAATGCATTTTATCAATTAAATTACATTCGAAGTCAACAACGCTACAGCTATAAGGGAAATACGATCATTGCTGTTAGTGCTTTGTGAAGCAGCGCGCGTGCTGTCGTGTTCTCATAACCGGTTCAATTTCCGAACGTATTTGTATTTGGCGGGAAAAGTAACGCGGTAAATAGCGCGTTTCTATTTCTAAAAATGAGTCTCGAAATAAGAAATAAGAAAATCGCGGAAACCTTCGAAAAGTATAAAATTGGACAATGGGGTAATCCGATAATCAGAACGGTTAGTTATATTTTTTTTATATACTTTAATTTTAATAAAACCATATTATATAAAACCATATTAAATATTTATAAAAATAAGGAATAACGAAATAAATTCTACTAAATAAAAAAAAAAATCTACTTTCTCTTGTTTATATTTCCTCAATAGTGTCTGGTCATTAAACGGCATCATCGAATACTTTCATTTTTACTAACTAGTTTAAAATAACATAATATTTTTAAAATATATACATATATTAGAAATATAACATATAATATGTCGGCTATTTTTAAAATAGTTTCATAATGCTCTGTGTACCCGTAAATGTTTGTCACAAGCATGATCCACGATTATAGTACTACAGTTTTTGTTAGGGCAAAATTAAGGGAGATAAACAAACATGATATATAGCAATATGTAGGCAAGGGATGTTATCGTCAGTACATTGATTTTATTTTTTAAACTTTTATTCAAATATGTAGTAATATCTCCAACACAATTGGCCTTAATAACAAAGTGTTTACAGTAAATACGTTAAATGAACTTATCTTGATAAGGCATTTATTATAATTGTCAAATAATTTTAACTTTGATACATATCGTTATTTTTTCACAGTTTTTAATGTTAAATAAGATATTATGCTGTCGTGAATTTTCAATAGGTCTTTTTAAGAGCTACATTTCAGAATCGGATTAATTTGATGATTTTCTAATGATTTATCCAACTTGATGCCATATTAGCGCCTTTAACTACCATTGTTAAATATCAAATAAGTAAATTCAACACAAGAACGTTACGGAATAAATTACCTAAATTAAGTTGAAACGAGACGAATATATAAAAGTACGCGATCCATTTGAAAAAAAATGAACAGAACAAATAATTCATTGATCAATATCTGAGACAAATATATTGGTAGAGGGTGTCGAAGGTTAAAATCTCGATTGCCTATAATGCTTTTCAATTCTAGAATTGCTTGTAAGAGCCCACTAGTTTAAACTCAGTGCCCCTGAGTTTCTAGTAATATATAACGATTGCGAAACGTTCCCGATACATTTCCAATCCAACTTTGACTATTCTATATTTATTCAGATCGGAACCGAACCGATATGATTTTAACATAATATATTGTTACGTCAAAACCAAACTTAATTGTTAACTTTTATGCCAATACTTGATAATTAAAAAAAAACATACAGATGAATTGATAACCTCCTCCTTTATTTGAAGTCGGTTAATTAATTAATAGTATAACGATTTAACGGCGACGATTAGGCTTTGATTCGATTGCGATAAAGTGACAATTTGTTAGTAGAATTGTCGCTGTGATTTGAAATGTTGATTGCTATTTGTAGTATTAACGTCATCGTCAAAATTCAAAACATGATGATTAGATTTATATGTGTTAAAAACAATTGCCGTCTAGCTTCTAGGTCTGTAAGATTTGTCTTGTATTGTAGAATTTCTATAATTAGTATAAAGATTATGGTTTTATTTTGTAACATGTTGTAGCTTATTATTATGTTAGCGTTGCTGTCTAAATAGGCTGACCAGGTTAATGATGAGAAATTTTTCAAAATAATTGATTTTCATTATATTGAATAGAATACCTTTTTTTATAATGCATCCGGTCAATAGGCCACTTGATGGTAAGTGGTCATCGCCGCCCATGGACATTGGCTCTGCAAGAAATATTAATCGTTTCTTACAGACCAACTTTGGTAACTAAGATATTATGTCCCTTGTGCCTTTGGTTACACTGGCTCACTCGCAAACAGGCAGCACAATATATGATAGGTAGGTGGTATCTACCCCAAACCGGAACACAATAATACGTAGTACTGCTGCTTGGCGGTATGATAAATGATGGATGGGTGTTACCTACCCAGACGGCTGACGGGAGCTTGCACAAAGCCCTATCACCTTTTTGTGCAACTTTTGTTGCATTTGGGCGCGAACAGCTATTTGTATGCGGTTCCATTTCCGTTATCGGTTAATTAATATGATATCTGATAATACAATCGTAATCTTGGCGTACTTCATTTAATAACGTGTTACGTAAACATAATACAATTACGATACAATAAAACAATTATTAGGTAATAGGTATGCGTTTATCTATCGGACAGCGATAACTTAAAATATTCAAGACGAAAGTAACAATTGTATGATTCATATTCATATATAGGTAAATATATGTATATATATGATATGTTGACAATATTAATTCTGAATATAAATATGTTATATTAATTATGACGCGGTTCTTTTCGCGCGAATATAGTTATACGATTACAGTTTTAACTCGAGGTAATTTTTAATCTTTACTAATATATATCTATACTGATTTAATATATAAAGCTGAAGAGTTTGTTTGTTTGATCCGGCTAATCTAAGGAACTACTCGAATTTAAAAAATTAATAAATATTTTTGTGTTGTATAGTCCTTTTATGGAGGTTCTAGGCTGTTTTTTATTTATTATATTTTTATTAATTATACGCGGGTGAAACCGCGGGGCACGGCTATTAAAAATGAAGGTATCTCCTTCCGCACTCAATACTACCTAACATAAACACACATCTTGCAATATACCGAAATGCAACGTGTATACAACATTAGCTATGTACAAGAAATAAATAAAAGTATATAGTTATAAAAATAAACATTACGATATTTTGATTTGGTTTTATTGTAATAAATAAATCGAGCTAATTTTAGTTTTGTAACAGGCACAAGGGACAACCTTCTTAGTTCCCAAGGTTGTTGGCTCATTGACCCATCAGCCCGTTCTGCCTATGGTATATAAAAAAATCTATTATTAATATGTGTACAGTTTTTATAAATAAAGAAATAAATAATAATAAATATTTATTATTTATTTATTTAATGGAAACAAACAGTACATAATAAATTTTAGAAAATATCAAATATTAATATTATTGAGTGACAATTAATATTTTTTCTATATTTTTTAACTACTATAAAAACTATAACAGATAAAATTCTAACGTTCGTCCGTAAAATACATTACTAAATAGGAAGCCAATTGTATACAATTTAGTTTCTTATTTTAGGGAACAACCATAAATAACTTAAATATAAAAATTGCATATCTCACTTATACGCAATCTTAGCAATCATAGGAAAAATAAAAAAAATGTACATTCCTTGTCAAGTAAACTTAAAAAAATAAAAAAATAAACGCTTTTGTTCTCACACTGCGTTGATATAACGTCGAGGAAAATATTGAACATTATTTAAAAAAAAAAACACAATACGGAAATTATCAGTTCTTGGGTCGTCTTGTAAAGTACATATTTATATATACGACCTTTTCAACTGACAGAAGCGATATATTTAAAAATATACGACATCAGCATCTGTCTGTCCTGTTTATAAGACGAACGTTTTATTCGTACATATTCGTTTTTGATTTATTCGGATATTATCGATAAACCAATTAAACACGAGAGTTAGTATAATATCGAAATAATATATTAAGGTTTCCAATTGAAACAGGTATATAAATATTGGATACATTTGGATTAGAATTCGAATACTAAACTTATAATTAAATCATTGCTATAAGTTTAGTTTCGGTAGTTAGATTATTTAAATTTTAAATAAATCGTAAATATCGTTATTGTTTTATCATTAATTTTATTATATACCGTATTCACGAGAGACAGTACTATATTTTGTATATATATATATATATACTTATATGCAAGTGTTAAATGCTACATATATGTAGTGTCTACACTTGCATATAAGTATATATCAAGCATGCAATAGCTGCAATATCCAACGTTACTACTAGTTATGTGGCTTTGTTTACGTAAAGTGCTCACTTTCTCCGCCTTTCATGCGATTCCTACTCGGATGATGTATCTTGGCAGATTTAGCATTAAATGTTAGTTACTTATATCAGAACAAAATTAAACTGTAAATATGTTTTATAAAAATTTAGTACCCAACGAGGGTAAATAGTCTTTCACGGCCGAATACTGAAACGTCATTCAAAATGAAGTGGGACTTAATTATTTGGAACGTCATTAATTTCAAAATTTCGCATACTAAATTTTGAAATTAATGACGTTCCAAATAATTAAGTCCCAATCATATTTGAATGACGTTTCAGTATTCGGCCGTCAGTCTCTCTAAGTTAATTCGATCTATAATAAGAAATATATTACTGTGTTTCTCTAGTAAACAAGAATGTAATATGAATGCTGATAACAGATAAAAAAGTAAAAGATAAGTGACAAATATTTATTAATATACATCTAAAGCTATATGATGAGTATTTAATGTCGAGCATTTTTATAAGTATATTTTGCAATACATATGAACTTATCTATATTATATTAATAAGATATGTTGATACTTATATGCTTGAATACAAGACGAATAATTCAATTAATTTGTGACTTTTAATTGTGATACGATACTATTTATTAACAAATAAAATATAAAACAAACTCTTAAGTGCATTTTATCAACTGCGTAACAAGCTTTTTCATGTCCCAAAGTAAAAAATGGAATCATACATATTGACTATTGTGAAAACGAAGGTGGATCAGATTGAGAAGTTAGCCAGTCGGACTATGCTTAGAGGACAATTATACGTTTTTTAGAACATACGAGGAGATATTTTCCCTGTCGTCTAAAAATTATATACTTAGTTTCAATCGCGCGTGCGGAAATGCATAGGTATTTTCTTGAAGTTTATTGTTGTTGCTCACCAGGGCCCTCTTGAATCGGGGGCCCCGCTGGTTGCATTGGTTCCATTTGCTGAAACAACCGGTCATGACGTCAAAGTACCATATAAATCGGCATAGTAGTGTTATAGAAAACTAGTTGTAGACAAAAAACTTAATTTATTCCTTCAAAAACACGAAATGTTTATATTTATAAAGGTCCGATATTTCAAAACGCTTACATAAATAACATTAAGTACATACAAAATATATGCAAATTGCTTCCATTTTATAGCGAATAATTGATGTAATAATTATTAATAACCATTTAATTCTTTGTTCGAGTTATTAGTAGGTAATATAATTTAATGTATCTAGGTCCATAATTATATTTAACTAAGCGATTGATTTGTATCAAACAAGTTGTGTATTAAAAAAAAGCATAACGTGGTTCATATGCTACATATTTTTTAACCGATTATAAAAAAGTCTTTATTTCCCTTTATACTTTCTGTAGCTATTGTATTAGTTAAGCAGATTGGCAAGTGGGCCTTAAGACATGTGCTGTAAGGAACTTACATCGCCATTGCTCCACCAATCTTGGGAACTAAGATGTTATACCCCTTGTGCCTGCAGTTATACTAGCTCAATCACCCTACAAACTGGAACAAACTCCTGCCACGGTACGTTTTATGTGTGTTACATGACTGCCTCGTCGGTCTAGTGGCTTGATATTAGGCCGCAGACTCGGTGGTCCTGGGTTCAATTCCCAGGTCGGGCCAATAAATAGTTATTGGGGTTTTCTGTCAGTAAATTCTCAGTAGCAGCCCGGAGTCTGGAAGTTGGAAGTGTGTACACTCCCGTGCCTCGGAAAGCACGTTAAGCCGTTGGTCCTGCGCCTGAACTCTTTCTGGTCGTGGCGGATTGCCGTCCCATCGGATTATGAGAGCTAAGGAAAAGAGAGTGCACCTGTGTTTGCGCACACACTTGTGCACTATAATATCTCCTGCGCAGTTGGCTAATCTCTGTTAAGATTGGCCGCCGTGGCCGAATCGGAGGACCTTATTATTTTTTAACCGATTATAAAAAAGTATTTATTCCCCATGATACTTTCTGTAGCTATTGTATTAGTTAAGCAGATTGGCAAGTGGCCCTTTAGACATAAGTGCTGTAAGGAACTTACATCGCCATTGCTACACCAATCTTGAGAACTAAGATGTTATGACCCTTGTGCCTGCAGTTATACTAGCACAATCACCCTTCAAACTAGAACAAACTCCTGCCACGGTACGTTTTATGTGTGTTACATGACTGCCTCGTCGGTCTAGTGGCTTGATATTAGGCCGCAGACTCGGTGGTCCTGGGTTCAATTCCCAGGTCGGGCCAATAAATGGTTAATGGGGTTTTCTGTCAGTAAATTCTCAGTAGCAGCCCGGAGTCTGGAAGTTGGAAGTGTGTACACTCCCGTGCCTCGGAAAGCACGTTAAGCCGTTGGTCCTGCGCCTGAACTCTTTCCGGTCGTGTCGGATTGCCGTCCCATCGGATTATGAGAGCTAAGGAAAAGAGACTGCACCTGTGTTTGCGCACACACTTGTGCACTATAATATCTCCTGCGCAGTTGGCCGCCGTGGCCGAAATCGGTCTGGAGGACCTTACATAGGTGTAGGTTTTTCATATATTTCGGTCCATTTGTTGTAACCTTAACGATATAAATATACATAACCATATCTGTGACACGGTTAACACTGAGCTGTCAGTCTGCACTTTATGTAAATTATAGTTTTTCAATAAAGTATTAATTATTATTTTTATTACCATTCAGTATTTAATGATGTTACATGTATAAGGAACAGGAAGTTATGGTTATATGCAGTTATAGAGTCGTGAATCACAATAGAATTAATATTATAATCGACCTTTCCGAAGGTCACGTATTGACCGTTACTTCTGGTTGTTCTAATTTTAAATACATTCACTTTATTGTTTACTTTTTAATTTTTAAAATGAAAATGCATTACGTGTCCATTGTTGCGAATAACCTTCAAATTAATGAACTGTGAACAATTTTCCGTGTTCAAATGTTTTGTGGTCTGCGTGGTGTTGTTTATTGCCTTGAATTATAGATAAGGTTGATTGAAGTCATAAGTGGTAGAAAAATAAATAGTGACGAATGCTGTTACTAGAAATGTAAAGGTTGTTGCCTAATTATTTTAGTGTAGAGGTTTACTATTATGATAGTGATAAGAGTTGTTTGAAAACGTAATGGGATCATATTAACTTCTACTTATTTGTTGTCTGTCTTGCTCACTCATAGCTTAAGTACACATTTGTTTACTAGCTGTCTCATTTTATATATCTCGGGTATGGTCAAAAAATATTATTGCGGAATTTTCGTAGTTATCAGTGTTAACTGCCACGCGCCACAGAAGGTGTAAAGTCGTTGGTCCTACCGCTTGAACTTTCACCGGTCGTGTCGGATTGCCATCCCAGCGGATTATGACGGAGATTAATTAGATCATCCACTCATTGAATAATTTTATTCACGATTTATTTATTTTGTTTCCCTCAGGTTACGATGCAGTTCAGTATTGGATTCTGTTTGTCAACCGTATTTTTTTTTGTTTTGTAGCTATTGTGGAGCTGCGAAGCTTTTTTTGTTATTAATTAATAAACATTAAGGAAACTTAGGTATATCCATGCACATTAAAATGCAAATTAAAATAGATTTTTCTCAAAAAATTCAGTAATGTACATTGTACATATTGTCGAGTTTTGACCATTCGGCGAACACTTTTATGATAAAATTCGTTAAGTTTATATAACGTTCGGCTTAATGTTCAATGTTTGTTTCGTTTAATTAATTAAAATTCACTCGTTTCTCGTTATTCGTTTTGACTTTAACGTTTACCGCAAAAGGAATCTTGTTAATTACATCGACTTTAACAAATTATGTCAACGTTTAATTTAATTTGCTGGTTGAAATTAGAGGCAATGAAACGGTTATATTAAGACTAAAACGATGAATTTAATAGAAAACGTTCTGCACATACTAACCCCAAGTATAATATTATTTTAACATCACACATTAACAATGCACAAGATAAATAAAGATAAATTAAAGTACACGAGAGATAACTTACTAAACTGTTAGTGGCTCCGATTGTACTAAATACTTTTTTTGTATAATATATATAACTATATTATATTTGTTTCAGTGTGCGCAAGTAGCGACAAATGTGGTCGAGCAGAAGCACCAAGTGTCCAGAGCTAAACGAAGTAGAGCTCTGGGTAGCCGGGCGTTTCGGGGAAGTACCGTTTGGTTTACCGGGCTCAGTGGCGCCGGCAAGACCAGCATAGCTTTCGCCCTTGAAGCTTACCTTGTCTCCAAAGGTAAGAATTAATTTAAAATAATGGCGAGTGTGTGTGTGTGTGTGTTGTGCTTTTAAAGATTTTCAAATACTTGACAAAAAAATCTGCTTTCCATCAGAAAAATGTGTCAAGCATTTGATCCAATTTTACCAGATTTCTTTTGTTGTTTATTTCCCACTACATAAATATATTTTTAGCTTTTTAAAAAAAAAATAATACATTTCTTACATTTTTATTAGTCTTATAATATTTTTTTTTGAATTACTATTAATTAACCTTTCGTTTTTTTTAATAACTAGCGGTCCGCAACTAATAACTTCAAGTGAATTCAAGTTGTATATAGGGAATCTTATTCTGTTGTTTGAACTTCGGCGAAAGTTGCGAAAGTTTATAACGTAATTTGATTATAAACCGGTATAGTTACGAAGTCCGTCTTCAATATATGTATATACATACCTAACATAGTAATTCAAGAGATTGGATTGTGAATTTCTAAGCATAAGATATTCTCATTAGGTGTGTCAGTCGTGGTAGAAATTAGCGGTGTAATGTTCTTTTATTAATTTTTTTGGATATTGAGTTGTTGTTTTACTATTTCTTATATCTAAATATGGTATTTTATTAGGTATATTCTTAGTTTTTTTAATTGTAATGATTTTTCTCACACCAAGAAGCACTTCAACCTCCTAAATTCAAACGCTCAACGCATCGCATTTGGTACGCACAGTATGAACGCTCTTTCGTTATATGACGTGACCTTGGGTCCACTGCCTTTACTGTAAGCCGCATAAAAGAACTTCGTTCCAATAAAATACAAACTTAACCATTTGATATATTTACGGGTTATATTTTAAATATAAAACTTATTTTTTGGATTACCTTGTTTGGAATTGGTTTATAAGATAAGATTCATCGTTTACATACTTTTATCTTGAATAATGAAAGGATTGCCATATTAATAACTGTGCCATACAATATTCGGATATTGTGATCATCTGTTACGTTAATGAAATTGCGGATATGAATATGAAAGGTTTTGTAGGATGTTCATAACACGACTGTTCAAACGAATTTGCGGTTTCATATAGCAAATAGCCTTGTGGTTGTTATGAGGTTTTTTTGACTATACGAAATAAATACCATAGAAGTATCTCGACACAAGTTTGTGGTATATTTGTTAGTGATATAGTTATAATTTGGGATATTTAGAAAATAATATTAGGTAGCTAATGCAACAGTTTGATGCATGTAACATAAAAACGCAAAAATAAAATATTCAACGAGCACTTTTGTTACGTCATTTTACAACATGATGTCCACTGTTCGAAAGAAAATCATACTATGCTAATATTAACAACTGTATTAATAATTATAAATTACACGGGACGCTTTTCTTTATTATTGTTCAAACGCAAATTTTAATCTTTATGTACAGTTTTCGTGTACAGATGATGATGTGTTATCTATAAAAGATATGCCGACTTAGACTAACAGTGTTTTCGTGCACTTATCTGTTATAGTTTTTTTCTAAAATAACAGTTTGTTTTTTTTTTATATTTCATAGGAAGGCGGACTAGCATATGGGCCACCTGATGGTAAGCGGTCACCAACGCCCATAGACAATGGCATTGCAAGAGATGTTAAACATCGCTTACATCGCCAATGCGCCGCCAACCCTGAGAACTAAGATGTTATGTCCCTTGTGCCTGTAGTTACACTGGCTCACTCACCCTTCAAACCGGAACACAGCAATACAAAGTACTGCTGTTTTGCGGCAGAATATCTGATGAGTGGGTGGTACCTACCCAGACGAGCTTGCACAAAGCTCTACCACCAAGTGAAAGTGTTTGCGAAACGCTTACATTACATATTTGATACATTAATCCTTTATTTATTTGTAAATTAAAATATGTCTTTATTAATATTATAAATGCGAATGATACTCTGTCTAACCTCCCAGATAGATCACTGAACAGATTTTGATGAAATTTGGTACGAAGCGAGCTTGAAACTCGAGGAAAGACAGGACTTTTTAAAACAACACCTCCTCCCAACAACAACATCTGCCCCTTATGTAAGATGCGGTCGCACCCGAGGGTGATCATTAGTAAACAACATTTCTATGTGAAATAATATGAAACAATGAAATCGCACATCGTCGATTCAATCGAGTGTCGTGCGTGCAGTTTATTCATAAACACGATTCGAAATAGGTGAACGTACTTTAGCTAAGATTTCCTTTACACGTGCGTTACAATTGTTGTATTACACAATAATATGTCGTCTATTTATAGCGCATGTACGTCGCCCTCGGTATGAATGGTCATTGTGTGTATTTACGGAATTAATTAAGTGCACTTCGTGTATGGGCCGTTTGTGATGTCAGCGCGGCGTTCGTTTGTTCGATTTGTAGTTTGAAAAACGAAACTACACGTTTGAAATTTTTTAACTATTTACGCGTATTAAATTAAATTACTAGCATTTATTGTAGTGTTACGGCCGAATACTGAAACGTCATTTAAATATTAAGTGCAACTTAATTATTTGAGACGCCGTCAATTTAAAATTTAGTATGCGATATTTTAAATTAACGGCGCCTCAAATAATTAAGTTGCACTTATTTTTGAATGACGTTTCAGTATTCGGCCGTTAGTACATTTTATGTAACGTATATTATGACATAGTATAAACTATGATATCAATAACGTGACTCAAAAACGCCTCACTGGTTTCACGATGTACTGGCTTAGTTACCAGTTAGCGAGGTGAAAGTAAGAGTTTTATATATATATATATATATGTTTAAAACATTCTCATGATTGAATTCTTTCTCCAGGTATACCAGCGTACGGGCTCGATGGCGACAACATACGAACCGGTCTCAATAAGAACCTCGGCTTCACCAAGGAAGACAGGGAGGAGAACATTAGGCGAGTTGCCGAAGTGGCGAAGCTGTTCGCCGACAGCGGAGTCGTGTGCTTGTGCAGTTTTGTTTCCCCGTTCGCGGAAGTAAGTTAATAATAGATCGAGTATCCAGCCATTTAGACCGGCAAACGAGTACAATAGTAACTGGTATAGTCGAGCGCTACAAACCTAGATAAAACTGGTACATACCAACTATTGCTCATTATTGTTCTGCATCAAAATAACAACGGCTCGCGCTATTCATATTTCCCTTATATATGAACTGAGTGTAATGAGTTATTAGTACAATTGAGATAAGTACGATTTTTTAAATATTTTCTTTTAATATTGGGTACCAGCAAGGAGTCTCATCTAGTGGTTGCCTTTTAAGACTAATTCTGGTGTATCTCGATTCAAGGCAATATCGGGCGAGAGTGAAGACAGAGATTGCACTTGTGATTGCTCGATTTGCTTGATTTACGTTGCCACAAACAGCAATATTTGATATGCGATTTGAATAGTGTATGAAGCAGTGTAATTACAAGTACACGAGATAAAATATAATTGTAGCAACGGTTGGTAGTGCATTGAAGCTTAAATTAATGATTTATATTTCTCGTAGTGACATAGTCACTTGGTTGTAGAGTATTGTGCAAGCTCGTCTGGGTAGGTACAACCCACTCATCAGATATTCTACCGCAAAACAGCAGTTTTTTGTACTGAAGGATGAGTTGAACCAGTGTATTTACAGGCACAAGGGACATAACTTAGTTCTCAAGGTTGGTGGGGCATTGGTGATGTAAGTGATGGTTAACATATTTTACAATACCAATATCTATGGACGTTGGTGACAACTTACCATCAGTTGACCCATATGCTCGTCCGCCTACCTATCCTATAAAAAAATATTATAGACATTAAAACCATTGGGTATTAGTGGCCACATAATACTCAGTGTACATTTTCCCCCTGCTACACTATACTGCTACACTAACGGCCGAATACTGAAACGTCATTTAAATATGAAGTGGAACGCCATTAATTTCAAATTTACTATGCGAAATTTTAAAATTAATGGCTTTCCAAATAATTAAGTCCCACTTTATATTTGAATGACGTTTCAGTATTCGGCCATAATAAAATAACTCACAAGAATTTACGTGTTGTAGATATTTGCATCCAGTTAGTAACCAGTTAATATCCTTTCAATTACGATTAGACTCGCTCGATCACCCCTCATACCGGATAACAATAATTCAAAATATTGCGCTGAGTAGAAAATCTAGTGGTTGAGTGACATACCCTCCGTCTGAGTACCCTTGTGATGCTAAAGTTAGTGCCAAATAGATGCTCTGAAAAGTTGTTGGCGCTGAGAATACAAAACTTAAGAGAGCACAAGAGTTTTGATAATTGTTACATTTTCTATGAAAGATGGGCTATAAAGAAATGAAAACTACGTATTCTTAATACTCACTTAGTATACATAGTAACTAATTCTTTGTCTCATTCTTTCGTATATCAAATCAATTATGACAGAAAGAGACAAAAAAGTGATCGTTTAACACCATCCAAACAACGTTTATAATCAAGTCCATGACATATTTTTATTTTATAATAATATACATTTTTTTAAGATATATTTTAATTTAATGTTTAATAGAGTAGCGTGCTCTCATCTTAACTTAATTACCTTTTATTTAATTTAAAATATTTATAAAAAAGTAATAATAAATGTACATTTAAAGCATTAATTATTTATTAGTGACGTTTCTGTCATTATGTTATTCATTAACTTCAATTTATAAAGCTACTAGTTGTCGCTCGCGGCTTCGCCCGCCTGTAGGAAATAAGACAGGTGTTAGGTATAAAAAATAAGTAAATAACTAATGTTCATGTTTGGCTTTGGGGATTAAGCTTGCCAGTGCCAGATTAAGCAAGCGCCGGGCTCGTAGTAATTTGTTGCGGAGGGCTATTGATCTAGTCCGATCTGATGAAAGGAAATCTCTCTTAAATTAATATAATATATAGGGCCTTCTTTTGCGCGGGGCCTTAGTTGCTACTCTTGCTACGTGGTTAATTCGCCCCTGAAGCGTGCTATCATTTCATCAAAATCGGTTTAGTGGTTTAGCCGTGAAAGTGTAACAGATAGACAGAGAACTATCGCATTTATGATATTAGTATTGATAATATACAAAACATAAAAGTCGATTATAACGATCTTTTATGGCTGATAGTGAAATGATCGGCGCATGATTTGCAATGGTTTTTTATCACACTAGATAATATTTTATAAATAAAAATTTTAACAAAACAAAAACCGACTTCATAGGAAAAACAAATTAATATGCACTAAAAAGTAAAAAAATAATTGCGTATTCTTCTATAATTTGATAATTAACTTACTATTTTCTACTCATCAATATGTAGGTACGAATGTGTTGTGTGGCTGATAATGTCGTTACAATTATTGTTATTTTTGAAACACTTTAATATATTAAATTAAATTAAAATTTATTAAAATATCGACGAGCCCGTTGGCGTGGTTGGTAAGACACTTGCTTTTCACGCCGCAGGTCGTGGGTTCGATTCCCACCCAGGACAGACATTTGTGTGCATGAACATGTCTGTTTGTCCTGAGTCTGGGTGTAATTATCTATATAAGTATGTATTTACAAAAGAAAAAGTAGTATATGTAGTATATCAGTTGTCTGGTTTCCATAGTACAAGCTCTGCTTAGTTTGGGATCAGATGGCCGTGTGTGAATAATGTCCCAAGTTATTATTATTATTATATATTAACAAAATTGATAACCTCCTCCTTTTTTTAAAGTCGATTAAAAAACATTTACGGCCTGTTTTATTTGTTTCTTACAAAGTGAGTATTTTCTTTTTCTTCGTAATTATGTGATACGATTTACATGGAAGGTTACAATGGCCAATTATAATGATACATCAGTTATAAAAAAAGTACTTTTTTTTCTCACGTTTTCCCAAACTGATTCATGTGGTATTTTTTACAACTTCATTGTTCTCTATACGTATTTTGTAAAGTTTTGAAGAATTATTTTTAATATTTGTGTGAAGTGATAAATGTTCATTCTCTTTCGTGTGAAAGATGCATGAAATTAGGATTATATATTGTTTTAAAAGATATCCGGTTAAACGCTTTTTTGTATCGTAGTTTAATGAGAAATAATGAAAAATTATTCAATTCTCAACTTTTTTTAAAGTTACTTTTTAGTAAAGCATGAAGCTGGAGGACATTCACAGGCTGTTACTGTGTACTGGACATAATTTGTGAAACACTGAGACCGATTTTTTTAATAAAATGTCAATTGTTTATGTATTAATAATTTGTAGTTAATTAAATCTACACTAAATAAAATATACACTGGGGCTATGCCGCTCTAAAGTTTAATCTTTATTACTACTAGATACGATGAAGAGACATGCCTAACGCTATAATAACACTGTTTCATTCACCATTCGAATCAGAACGCAGCGATACAAATAAAATTTGAATTTAGAATAATTGATTTTTGTAAGCGGTTAAGTTATCTACTACATCTAAATCAGCTTATATTTGATAGTTTTATTAATTGTTTGTAACAGGACAGAGAAGTGGCCCGCAGAATTCACACGGATTCCGATCTTCCGTTCTTCGAAGTTTTCATCGACACGCCATTGGAGATTTGCGAACAGCGTGACACCAAGGGTCTCTATAAGAAGGCCCGCGAAGGACAAATTAAGGTTTGTTGTTCTTATTTTAAATAATGTTATTTGATTGGTTCGTAGCTTAATTCACTTTATTGCTGCACTTTCTCAAATAAACATTTGCCAGTCTCAAATTTTTGAACCGTCAAGCGTTCTGAATTTGAGATCTACTGAAAATAAATAAATAGTTACAATTTTTTATTTCTTTCTTTAAATTTTTGACGTGACAACGTCTAATAAATCGATGAACGCTGGCTGCGTGCACGAAAAATTGTCCCGTTACGCTCACTGTCCCGTTACACTGATTGTACGCTTGCGCCGTATCTATCTCTCTTTCCCTCGATTGCAGTAATTTCATCAATGTTATGTTATGACGTTGTCACGTTAAACTATCGTCCGTAAACCGACTTTACAGACAACCATTTCTTTTTTTATAAATCTAATTGTAATAAAATAATGAGTGTGATGTGTGATTTCCTTTCTTCCTATTGTTAAGACAAATATAATGACATAAAAAATACGCAAGATTTATATATTCAAATTAAATTAATGACGTTAAATAAAAAGAATCATAGAATCGTAAAACGATGGCAGTGGAATAAAAGCCATTGTCTAAAACGTATATGTGTGTATACTTGATACTACCACTTTTAGGCGTAGAAATTAGTTTGAGGACGACCGGTAACCAAGTTTATTAGTAGTGATTGTTTAGGTTGGACTATTAAAAACTTTTGAATTGAATTGTATGTTATATACTAAGAAATACATTTTCTTAATGCGTATATGAAAATGTTGTTACAAAGTACGTAGGTATGCATTTTAGGCTGACTTCATATGTTGATCACTTAGGTATGCATTGATTAACGAATAAAAAATTATAATCTATACAACAGTGCTTGTTAATAAAACATATCACAGAATTTTTACATTAATAATAATAAGTCTAGGTCAAACTATGTTTAGTCATGCTTAAGAAAGAGATTAGTAAGTTTTATAAAAAGCAAAGGAGAAAAATTATTAATAATATTAAGGGGTATATTTGGATATAACTAATCCACAAATGCCTTCAGAAATATAGTACAATAATATTAATTTATATATATATATATATTGATTCGGATAAAAATAACATTTAATTATTTAGGGTTTCACCGGTATCACCCAAGACTATGAGCGCCCTGAAGCACCCGAGCTGGTCATCCAAACAGTTGGACGATCAGTCGAAGAGTCGACGATGGAAGTTGTCCGTCTTCTTGAATCGCAGGTGAGAAGTGATTCCGCTATGTTACTATGTACATATATTTTGCCTTCCCCCTTTGCCCTTAAAACGTATTAAATGAATGGTCCCTAGATAAGGGGCAATTCATTTAATATGGCGGAGCATGACGATAATACAGACTCCGCTTAAACGAATGTGTATCTGTGGTTGTCGTTACCGGCCCCGTCGTTAAACATGAATAAAACTTAAGTAAACACTTATTAATTCCGTACAATAAATTAAAACCGTCCAACTTTTTGGGTGTACATCACACATCAAACATTTATAGTAAGATGTTCGGTGCCATCGAAAATACTTCGACCAATCAACGGTCTGCATTTCAAACGTCATATTGTAAAAACAAATTCATAAGGTCATAAGTCAATTTCTTATGATTTCGAAACTGTTCTTTAAATCTTTAAAGGTTAGGTTTTATTTAAAATGTTTTTCATTAACAGGGTATAATACCTCGTTACGAAGTTGACAGTGCTGGTGTTGAAGAACTGTTTATATATGGGAACAGATTGAGCAGCGCCATAGAAGAGGCAGCAAGGATCCCTCAGATAGAGATCACGAAGCTCGATTTGCAGTGGGTTCAAGTGAGTTGAACAAACTTTAGGAAGCAAAAGATATAACAAAATTGCCATATAAAAAAACTCATATTATTGCCATACATAACAAAAATATTCCAAAAAAAATAAAAAATTGTACTGAGATTTTTTATGTGGACGGCGGATGAGGAAGGCGGACGAGCATTATATGGGCCACCTGATGGTAAGTGGTCACCAACGCCCATAGACAATGGCATTGTAAGATATGTTAACCATCGCTTACATTCCCAATGCGCCACCAACCTTGGGAACCAAGTTGTTTTGTACCTTTTGTGATACATTAGCGATGTAAGAAATATTAACCGTTCCTTAAACCGCCAATGCGGCTCGGAAACAAAGATGTTGCATCCCTCGTGCCTGTTACACTGTTGTGCCGTACACTCACTCTTCAAACCAGAGCACAACGAACTTTATCAAAGTTTAAAAAAAAATACTTTTTTTATCTAATTATACAGATAAATATCGAAAAAATACTGGTGATAAGTTCATGAACCAGCAATTAAATAATTTATAAAATTGTATAGAATGTTCCATGTGGTGCCAAAAATATGTTTATTAATGCATTTTTGATAATGGATGCAATCTGAGAAAGGGTCGTTTTTGTGTAAATGTCATGCATTTAATTATAATTATTTTATAATTTGCATTCAATTATTTTAAATGCAAATATAATACAGCAAAAACGCAATTATAATTTAGACAACAAAACTTAATCGTTCATATTGTAAATATTAATTTGTTTGCATTGACAAACATTATTATGTTTTTCTTTTAATCCAGGTGCTGTCGGAGGGCTGGGCCTATCCGCTCAAAGGTTTTATGAGGGAAATTGAATATTTGCAAGTGAGTGTTTTACCTTATTTCCGTATATTTAACCGTCTGTGTTTATGTGTCATATTTTAGTTTTCAAGAACACAATGCTTAATTTTTTTTTCACACAACTCATATTTCTTATAATGGTATCCCATCTCGAGCTAACTCACAAAGCCACTTCCGATTCCAGGCGCTTCACTCGAACTGCCTGTCGCTGCCGGACTCGTCGCTCGTGAACCAGTCGGTGCCGGTGGTGCTGCCGGTGCAGACGGCGGACAAGGAGCGGCTGACGGGCTCGGCGGCCGTGGCGCTCGTGCACGCGGGCCGGCCGGTCGCCATCCTGCGCGCGCCCGAGTTCTACCCGCACCGCAAGCACGAGCGCTGCTCGAGGCAGTTCGGCATCTACCACACCGGGCACCCTTATATTAAGGTGAGGCAGCATTTAGCTGATACTATTATTATCCTCTTCAAATATGTATTGGGTGACCTTTCGTTACTCCTGACGAATAGACCGCAGATCCCAGATCCGTTGGTCCTGGGCCTGAAGTATTTCCGGTCGTGTCAGTTTGCCGTCCTATCGAATTATGAATGTAAGAAAATAGAGATTGTACTTGTGTTAACGCACACACTTATTACACTAAAACATGACTTGCGCAACTCGCTCGTATTATTTTTGACATATCGTATGAGCCCATTTCAAGGTTCAGGCAGTTAGACAATTCTACATATTTGGTCTTCTCTTTCTCCCTTGCCTACGCACAGATCTTCCATCTCTGCTGCGAAGCGAAAGCGTTTATACGTGACATGACCTTGAGATTTGATGCGTTATTTTTTAGATGATCGAAGAATCGGGCGACTGGCTCGTGGGCGGTAACTTGGAAGTGTTCGAGCGTATTCGTTGGGACGACGGCTTGGACTCGTACCGTCTGACGCCCAACGAGCTCAAACAAAAGTTCAAAGAGTTGAACGCCGATGCTGTTTTTGCCTTCCAAGTGAGATATTTAAGTTATTAATCAAGTTTTTTTTAAAAAAAAAAAAGCATTTGTATTTGAACTTATCACCTTTTGTCAAGCAAAGTCTTGTGTAAAGAGATCTCAATAGAAACAAATAATTATATTCTGTATAAATTGTTTAAGTGATTATGATTAGTAGTCTTGTTTTTTTTTAAATAATGCAGAAGCTTTATCAAATTGTACTACAGATTAATAATTATCAATGCATGACTCACTATGAGTTTGAACATCGTGATAAATCAGATACTGAATAATCATTTATATCGATTTAAATAACAAACATTTAAAAACTTTTACTATATATAAATAAACTTTTATGCATCAGGAATTTTAATTGTATAATCATATTTTTGAAATCAATAACATTTAATTTCTATACAAGAATAATATGCGCAATTCCTCATATAACTCTATTTTATCATTTGAGGACACATCTTAAAAAAAATTTACTATGTAGTATGTAGTTTAGATCTTGTTGTTATACAACCTGAAAATATGGTTCTAATACGTGTGAATAAAACGGTTATATATTTAAATAAAAAAATAAATCATTATAAATAATTTATTTATATTCTGTGATGCTGTTTTTTTATAAGAAATTAATTTTAAATTTATTCAATAATTCTCTCATCTCACGTGATGTTTTAATATAGAACAGACCTGAATTTATAAATGTTTTATGACAAAAAATTTAATAATTGTCTATGGTAATTACTATAAACTTACTTATAATTTAAATTTAATACTGTTTATGATAATTTTAACAAAATCACTCATTAATTATATCAACAGCTTCGTAACCCGATCCACAACGGTCACGCGCTGTTGATGCAGGACACGCGCCGACAGCTTCTGGAGAGGGGATTCAAGAACCCGGTCCTCCTGTTACACCCTCTGGGTAAGATAGATTTATTTATTTATTAAGGATCTCTAACAAAGGATACAAACTTACAAGTACATTCAATCGTGGAATAGTGTTTTGAAATATATGTGCTCCTTCAATTTATGCACATACAGTAATGACTAAACAGAATAAAAAATAAAATAAACTTTACAAAGTAGTACTCAATAAATTAACATCTTCTTCTAAGTCGGTATCTTCATTGCTGAAGGTCGTGTTTAGTATGAAGAGGTGATCGCTCGTAGCACTATGCTCTTCCACGTGTTTCTGTCTTCGGCGGTCTTAATGGCTTTAGGTATTGGCAGGCCAGTGAGCGTTTTTATTTGGTCTGACCAACGGGTAGGTAAGCGACCTCGCGGTCTTTTCCCTTCGACCAACAAAAAGAAAAACAATGGTACCTAAAACTAAGTTGTGCAAATGTGAGTCAAGTACATGTTACAAAACAAAATATAAAATTTATTTAAATAGTAATAACATTTTTGGTTATAATGATAAAACTTTTAAAAAAGAATCAAAACATAACATGATGTATTTAAAAAATATTTTTAAGATATTTTTTAAACTTAGATAATTCTGAGGCAAGTATACGATACCTAATAACCACTTCAGGGGTCGGACTCTTATTTGTTACATCCTGTATATGTATATATAAGTCAGCTACTACATACTTCGTTAATAATAAATTTAATTATACATCGTATAATGAATCTAATAATTCTTGTAAATTAAAGGTGGCTGGACAAAAGACGACGATGTGCCTCTAGAAGTGAGAATAAACCAACACAAAGCTGTTCTGAACGAAGGCGTCCTGGATCCGAAGTCCACGGTTCTTGCCATTTTTCCCTCGCCCATGATGTACGCTGGACCCACTGAGGTATTATATTATTCAATTTTATAATAACTAGTTATCGCCCTCTTGTAGGGTCAGGTGTTAAATATACGAAAAGTAGTAAATTTAATCTGTTTAATGTTTTACCCGTGTAAGCGTAACAGACAGACAGATATGCAAGGTTACTTTCATATTTATAATACGAGTAAGATATATTTTGGTAACTTTTCAAATTTGGATTTTAAAATTATGATTTTCTAGTAAACTCACTCAAAATTCATCAATTTTCAATTTAAAGGTGTACTCGCTATAATTATATAAAGGAGTTGCTAAGGGCGATTGTACACACTCGCCGAGAGTCTCGGCCCGTGAGGCTCTCTACGAGAGCGTACCTGTATACATTCGTACAGTACTCGTACTCGCTCTCGGCCCGTGTCTCGTCGTCCGGCGAGCGCGTCCAGCCGCAGTAATAGTGTCGCGTCGTCCGCAGGTGCAGTGGCACGCCAAGTGCCGCATGAACGCGGGCGCCAACCACTACATCGTGGGGCGCGACCCGGCCGGCCTGCCGCACCCCGGCGCGCCCGGCGACCTGTTCGACGCGCGCCACGGCGCCATGCTGCTCGCCGTCGCGCCCGGCCTCGCCGACCTCGAGGTGCGCCACCATCTCTCCCACGCACCATCTCGAAATACCCCCGTTTCTTCCTCACCGATGTATTGAAATAATGTTTATAAAAAAATGTTGCTTCCGAAAATACCCCATTTCACTTGACTCACCCCCATATTTGGGAGGAAAACCCTCAAGCTGGCAACGCCGTTCCCTTGCCCGACCCAAATATCTCAAATAAGGGGTGAACTAAATTAATTTTGCACGTTGTTCAGTTAATTTCGCAAGTCAAAATGCTTGTTCTATTTTCAAGAAATATATATTGTTTTGGTTTTCAGATTATCCCATTCCGCGTAGCAGCTTACGACGCGTCAGTGGGCAAAATGGCTTTCTTTGACCCGACTCGTAAAGAAGACTTCGATTTCATTTCCGGAACTAGGATGCGAGGTATTTCTAAAACATTTACAATAATCATATAATCCTAACTAATATTATAAATGCGAAAGTAAGTTTGTTTGTGACGCTTTCACGCCTACACCACTAAGCCGATTTAAAGAAATTCTTTCACCCATGGAAAGCTACATTATCAGGGAGTAACATAGGCTACATTTTGTCCCCATATTCCCACGGGAACGGGAACTACGCGGGTGAAACTGCGGGAAAAACACTAGTATGAATATAAATTATACTATTCATTTTGGCAGTGGTACCAATCAGCGCATCTATAACCTTAATATCAGCCAATCAACACCAATAAAGTGACGGTTTTTCTCGATTTACCTGTGATGTGTTGGATTCTCAATTTGTATTTGTCCGACTACGCAAGTAGACGCATTTGTAATAAAATTCCGCTATCTATACTTAGTTGCCTCTATTAGGGTTGAATTTTTTTATTAAAAATAATATAATTAGTGAAGTTTTATACTCTATATCTGAGTATATATCTGATAAAGATGCATTGATTGAATGATTGTTGTATCTCGTGAAGGAACAAAGTGTATGGATTTGTAAAAAAAAGAGTCACTATGTACTGAGTTTCTTACCGGTTCTTGGTAGAATCCACATTCCGAACCGGTCGAAAATGCTTGACACTTCATATATACTTGAAAAAATCTATTTGAATGAAGATTTGATTTGATTCGACATTATAAATAATTAATTTATTATTAATTTGTCCTTTTATAGGTCTGGCCAGAGCTGGTAAGGAGCCGCCCAAAGGTTTCATGGCGCCGAGCGCTTGGAAAGTACTCGCAGAATATTATCAATCGCTTAAATCGAAAATGGACACAAACTAATTAATTTAAAAAACGGAAATATAAATGAAAATATTTTACTAAAATCCTTCGAAATCGTAATATCGTCTCAAAAATAATGGTCTACATTCCTGAATTGTCTCTAGAGAATTATTTTGTGTAGTTAATACACATTCCAATGTTCACAATACGATATGTATTATTTTTTTACTTTTGACATTTATTTAAAGAAAAATATATATATTAAGGTCCGTTTATAGTATCAAGATTTTGTTACTGCCAGAGCATATATGCACATATAAACTATATTTCTTTTATTTATATAGTGTTCTTTAGTACACCAAGGAAACTTATTAAAATATTATCTTGATGTATGTGTGATAGTGACGTATTGTATTTTTTTGTATTTAAGTATTACTAATTACTACTAAATACGTAAAAAAGTTATTTTTTCTTTAATAAAGTGATGTCACAAAATGTATTAATATTATTCATGTGTGCTAAGAACATATCGCACAAATATATATGGAATATGTATAAATCGATACGATTTACAAGAAATGAATGACGATATAAACGGACCTTAACTCTTAATAGTATTAATTTGTGTTGTAAGGGCAGGTATTGTTAATTTATAAGAGATTTAATGAAATTTTATTGTTGCAATTTTAATGAAACGATTGTGGTGCTTTTAAAGCTATACAGATTTATTTAATATACAATATAAATGTTTAAAAATCGAATTGACTTTTATTTCATTCAAATGTTTTACACATTCATAAATCCTAATCTCGAAGATACTCAAGAAAATAAAATGTGTAAGAAAATTACACAGACATAAAAGCAAAATGCATTGATGCAAAAGTTAAAAAAAGTCAATTTTTTTATTATCTATGTTGATCTATCTCGATAAATCAATAGCATTTAATGTGTCGACACGTTTCTAGTCTTCATATCAAACAAAAAAGAAAACATTATAGAAGATATATAATATGTATTTTACACATTAGGTATTAAAAACAATCGATTAAATTATTTATCAATTTTAGACAAATTAAAAAAACTTTGTGCTTAAGGTAAAATTAGGACCCGGATAGGTAATACTTGAAACGAATGATTTTGACAATATTATAGAATTTCATACATAGTCGAATATAACAACTTGTAGTTTCATTTAACATTTGATTCATAATTCCCATTTACAAAATATGGATAATATTAATCGAGTACCACTCAATATATCGTAACGACAAATACAAGACAAGAGTTTGCCTGTATACGTTTCCAGAATTTGGTTTTATATATTATTTAAACAAGTTAAAAAAGACGGATTGTTTCAATTGAAAACTTATTTTAATGTTGGTAATATTGCTAGTAGCTGACATTTTTTCAAGCAGTGGAAACCTTCAAAAGGCCCGGTTGAATTTTAGGGGGGGAATGGATTATATGGGATTTTGACCCACTTAAGCCACTGCGATGGTCGTTCTCGGCACGGATCAGAGAGGCTGTGGGACCTTGATGTCGTCTCAGGAGGCGAAGGTTGTCTACAACGCCCCCCCCTCTCCTCCTCCCCCGCACTCTTCGCTAGTGCGAACGGCAGCGTGAGGCCATCCCGGCTGCCATCCTCCTTAGGGGCTAGTAGGTAGCTGTAACCTTACCCATACTCTGGGGTAGAGTAAGAAGCTCCTCTTCGATAGCCACTGGGTAGCAAGGGGTGCGAAAATGTCAAAAACAATTTCTAGGGGTACATAAGCTTTATTTGAATTTTTTAATGTGATAATTGTTATTAATATAACATGAAACTGTATTGCAATTTACTTATGTGAAATTGGAGTGTCGTGGGGCAAATGACAATCTCGCTGATGTTGATCCTAATCAAAGGCCAGGGCCGGCGCTGACTACTTAATATTGCTGGTAAAGTTGCGTCAGTAACTGTTCTTCGTTACAATGTTCGTTAAGGTTTAGATTTAGGTCAAATCTATACAAACTAGCGACGTAAGAACAAACAAAAATACAACTAATAACATTTTTCTAGCAATACTCGTAGCTGTATTTATATCATTGCAATCGAGTTTCAATTATCTACATAGATGTACAAAGATTAATTTAAAAAAAAAAAAAAACAACGGCTTGCACCCCGGGAGTGCCGGCAGAAGTGAAAACATGAATATTAACGTTGTACATTTTTGATATTTTGGTTAGGGAAAAAATTTGCACGAATTGCTTTAATTATCAGTATAAAATTACTATCATTTATGTGATAAAATACAATATTCATTATTTGCGCTATCGTACACAAACATGACAATTTAAAATGTAAAACTTCAGAATCCGTTTTACGAATTTTCAATCAGGGTCACGTGACCTGACGCGAGTTTAACATTTTTTACCCATCACAAAAAAAAAGTGCACAACGCCGCTAAAGAAGTTTTTACTTCAAATATTCAACGCAAATACATAATTATCCACTGCCCTCTTAGACATTCTTATTAACAACCGTATATTTTGTCCACAACCTTATCATAGAACACATGTATTTCTTAAGATAACATCAAAATATACTTAGACTTACTTATTTAGAGTTAAGCTCAAGATAACATCGAAATATACCTCATTTTAAGTAGACCAAGTTACTTATCTACAGTTATTAGTAGTTAATTGTTATAGAAACAAAAAAAATATTTACTACCAGCAATGATAAGCATAATACATTTTGTTAAACTTATCACTGAGACGTGTATTTCATTATCGTTAGTTCGGAATACATTTATACAATTATCGTTTAAATTGTTATGATAATAAGTGTTATATTCATTTATAGTAAGTTCATGTATTACAACTCAGTACATATTACGTATTAGTTGTGTGTGGACGGAATGACAATGGCGCTTAGGTTTACGCGAGTGAAACGATTAATTGAGAAATGTGCAGGAAAAACGGTCGTAAGATGCATGTCTCATTATCCGATCGATGAAAACATATTTGGATTGTCAAGCGAACAGCAACAGGTGAATTTACAGAATTAATTTGATTATTCGTATTTAGTGACTGATTAAAGTAAGAATAATTTTATACCTAGAGATAAAATTAAAGTTTTTATAGCGAAACCTGGTCGGGAATAATAATTAAAATATCACGAACTTATATAAAAACCGTGAGATTTTTCGCCGGACTTTATTTTTCAAATAGTTATAGTTAACTTTAAGAATATGTAAAGTCATTCTTTTATATAATAGAAATAATTATCATTTATCAATAAAAAAATGTTAACCATGAGTGTATTGTTGCTGTTGTAGTGGTAACAAACAGTATTGTATTGCATAGACATTTTTAAAAGATTCCCAGCTATTTATTTTTAACCTAATCTGCTTAACCTTTTTTTTGTTTTAAATAAATTGTTTTTTGACTTAGGCTCAATATTAGATCGATTAAACACTAACGATTATATTGATATTTAACATGTTTATTTCTTGTAACTTGTTTATGATATTTCGTATGTTCATTACGTAGGCATGACGATTGATTTTATTATCACACGACATACATACTACACTATTAAACGTAAAACTGTATGTCTTTCTTGAATCTTTTTAAAAAAGCTACTGATTTAGAAACTATATATATTTAAAATAATTAAATTTTTAGTTGCGAAAATTAGTTTTCGACTTCGCCCAAAAAGAGCTCGCACCAAAAGCAGCACAAATCGATAAAGAAAATAATTTCAAGGATATAAGAGACTTCTGGAAAAAACTTGGAAATCTGGGACTTCTAGGTAAGTTACAACATGTAAGTAAGTATATTATATTTCGGTGTACATCGTACAGTGGCAGTCGACAGATGCAGGTTCGATTCCTGCACATATTCACAAACAGTTTCAGTAAGTTCTAAATATTCTGTATTCTGTACCTATCGTGTTGTTTAGTCTTAGGAGTTTCGTGAAAAGTTGTCGCCATATTGTCTATATTTAGTAAAAATACATTAAATAATAACAATATCATGGGACATTATTCACTGATCCTAAACTAAGCAAAGCTCGTACTATATTCTACTTTTCTTTTATAAATATATACTTATACATAATTACACAGACGCAAGGTAAACATACATGTTCATGAACTAAAATATTTGTCCTGAGTGGCAGTGGCGTAACTATACCAATTGAGGCCCGTGGCAAAGTCATGGGGCATGGGGCCCCCTAGGTACAGGGGCGAAAAATAAATTTGAATTGGCAATTTAACTTGTTGACGGTGAAGGCGCAAAATTGGAAAGTGCACAATGGGACCCCCAGTGCGCCTGTAAAAATATCTAAATATAAAGCACTGAGCTCGTGGCCTCTCAGACTGGGCCCTCGTCGGGTCGGGGCCCGTGGCATCTTGCCAGCCCTGCCACCCTATAGTTACGCCACTGCTGAGTGGGATTCGAACCCACGACATGCAGCGCGCGCGAAAGTATTGACCAACCATCGAACCGTCATAAATGAACATGACATAAATCCTATCATGAGTCGGTTCTAATTATGTAATAATTTTTAAAATACTAAGCAAAATTTTATTACATTGCTGTAGGTATATATGTTGCAGCAAAACTCTATCAGTCAAAATTAATTGGCATAATTAGTCAAAATCCCCAAATGTTTCAGTTCCTAATAGAAAGTGTTATACCTATGTTTAACTAATTTAATTATATATAGAAATATTTCAAACTAAAAACTGCTTTAACTGCTTGAGAGTAACGTTGACATACCAACTTAATAAAAAGATTAACCTTTTACGAAATTAATTGCAGGCATTACTGCGAATACCGATTATGGCGGGACCGGAGGGAAATATTCAGATCACTGTGTCATTATGGAAGAGGTCTCGAGGTGATGATCAAAACTACCTAGACTGTTGTATTACGATGAAGAAACTTCAATAATTTCTTTTATACAGATAATAAAAAGAGCAGATACTTTTATTTAATTTACCTAGACGGGCTTGCACAAAGCCTTACTAAATCGATTATCTCGAGAAAAATTGGCATAACTTAGAATAACTGTGTTTGGAAAGCTTCTAAGTACAGAACTTATACCTATAACAAGTAACTTTGTAGTTTCTAAATCAAATATCATTCCTTCTTATTTATTCTCTTGGCTCATTACTACAATTGATAGTTATTCGAAATATTTGACGATATATATATTTTTAGAGCTTGCGGTGCAATTGCCCTGTCATACGGAGCGCATTCTAATTTATGTATCAATCAGATAAATAGAAACGGCACCCATGAGCAAAAGAGCAAATATTTACCTAAAGTAAGTAACAAGTCTGAATCATATCTTTATATGGAATTGTATGCATCTTAAGCATTCTTAGTTGTAATAAGAATATCTATAATCATCTTTATTAAGAATATTTATGTTTTAATAATGTTTTATTTAGTTTTATATTTACTAATAGATCAAATTAATCACACATATCAATATAAATTAATTTAAATATATTTAGTATTTAACCGATTTCAGTTATGTTCCGGTGAACACATAGGAGCGCTTGCGATGTCTGAGCCCGGCGCGGGCAGCGATGTCGTCTCTATGAAATTGCGTGCTGAAAAAAAAGGGGATTACTATGTCCTTAATGGAAATAAATTCTGGATAACAAATGCACCTGACGCTGATGTATTAGTGGTAAGGAAATGAACTACTCATTAAATGTCAGTATCAACTAACGCATACTTCCAAGTTCCAGTGGTGGATTTGCATTTGATGGGCTGTATCAGATGGGGGCCCTTTATATTAGCTGCGGCGATAGGTTTTTTTTTATTAACATAATGAAATGTATTTTTCAAATGTGTATAAAATTCTCATACTCCCCGGGAAATTTAGCGTACGGTCTTTGAGTTCGAGTGTGATTTTGGATAAAAACAATAAACCTACTTATATTTTTTCCTTATTATTGAAATGGTATTATAAATTTTCAGACAGAAAATGTTTGTTATCTGTATTTTTTATGATTCTATTGGTTGGTATTTGTTAGCCAGTAAACAATAATTCCAAATTGTAGGTTTACGCTAAAACTAGTCAAACGAACAAACCTCAACATAGCATATCAGCATTTTTAATAGAAAAAGATTTCCCCGGATTTTCGACCGCACAGAAATTGGATAAACTTGGAATGAGAGGGTCGAATACCGGTGAACTCGTTTTTGAAGATTGCAAGGTACCTTTTTATTGTTAAGTTTTTTTTATTATTACATATATAATATACTTACGACTTTATTATATAGATAGGTACCTACTTAATCAAAATATAATTTTAAGAAATAATTCTTTGACGAAGTATAATTATTGCCCTGAGATTAATTATTTTATGTTAATTATTATTAATATATGATTAGTTTTGTCTTCTACCACGATATTCGTAATTCGACTGGGTGTTGGTACACGAGTCTCAACCAAAACACGCAGGTTTTCTCACGATGTTAACGTCATTGCTTCATCGCAACAAATTGAATTATAATTTATAAAAATAATGTCATCCAGTCCTATTTCGGCCACGGCAGCCAATCTCAAGAGAGATTAGCTTGCGCAGGAGATATTATAGTGAGCAAGTGTGTGCGCAAATACAGGTGTACTTTCTATTCTCAAGCTCTCATAATCCGATGGGGCGGCAATCCGATACGACCGGAAAGACCGGGAGTTCAGGCACAGGACCAACGGCTTTACGTGCTTTCCGAGGCACTTTCAACTTCCAGAATTCGCGAAAAACTAATAACTATTTACTCATATCTAGCTACTGCCTTTTATTTAGCCACTAGACCAACGAGGCAGTCAAATGAAAAAAAAAAGAATTATAATTAATATTCGTCAAAGACACATGTTTTATTATTATAAAATCACGTAAATGCTGCCATGTTACAGTTAGAAGATTAAAAAATACTTTTGTTTCTTTTGCCACGTGGTAACAGGTGCCAGCGATGAATCTCTTAGGCGAAGAAAATAAAGGTGTCTATGTTCTTATGTCCGGATTGGACCTGGAGAGGTTAGTGTTAGCCGCTGGACCCGTAGGACTTATGCAGGCAGCCATAGACACGGCATTCGAGTACGCACACACAAGGAAACAGTTTGGCAAAAGTATTGGAGAGTTTCAGCTTTTACAGGTACGTAGTATTAATAAATATCTCAACAATCGGTACTAATATTTTACTTTATGATGAAAAAGTTAAATAGATATTTCAAATCGGAAGGTTTTCCTTGGTCTTAAAAGGAACTTAATTGTTATACAAATAAAGTTCATTTTTGTTTCGTTTCGCTGGAACATTAGACTAAATTGTTTACAAAGTAGTAGTTCCGAAGGTAATGATTTAAAGAAATCCTATAATAAAAAATACGGCCTATTTGACCCAAATGTTTTTTTGTTTTAATTCAAAAATAAAATAATAAGTATGTAAATGACTAAGGAAACACTGGCGACGTTTACCTTAACCGCTGGATGCAAAATGGAATTGCAAACAAATCCCCAGAGATACTTAAAATACTTTCAACTAATACCTATTGACTAACATTTGTTCTAATTCTAAATATATCCACTATCTGCGTAATCAAACATTTCCTGTATGAATGAATGAACTTCACACTTCGCACATCAATACACCTACTCTTATTACGGGCATAGATGGAAGAGTTCGAACTGAGATAGAAAATAGCAATAACTATGTACAAGAGCAAGATGGTAAAAATTAGAGCATCGCGCTTCAATTTCTTCAATGCTATTGACGTAACAATAACAATAAACATAATAGGTACTTACTACTAGATTCCACTCAATTATCGTAAGTCGTAACATAAGAATAGCCAAAACGTAATGACATTATTACATATATTACGATTCTCAAATAGTTCGATGAATTCACTTGACTTCGTTTGGCTACATACTTTAATAGTACTTTGATTGATTAATCGTAAGCGAAAGCGCGTATTGAGATATTAAGATGAAAACGACTCGGTATTGGATAACGACATTGATTTATTATGTGACGTTGAGTTAATAGATTACATAAATTGTGTATTTGGCATGATGCACCGCACGTTCCTTCAATATGTTTAAAATCTAAAATTATATAAACTATAAATAGGTACACATACTTACACTTACTATTAAATTGATAAAATATAGATAAATTTAAATATAAAATATTACAAAATAAAAATACTACACTTATACACAATTATATAGCAATAAATAAATATAAAATACGTCAATATAACATGAACTGAGTTGGAATTAAGACATTCAAAATAAACTTTTAAAAAATAATAAATAACTAACGTACAATACAATATGGCAATGTAAACATAATTAATTACTACTATTTTGACAGTCTATTATAAATTAAACAAATTATTAAATACCTTCTAAACTAAACCATAAACTAAATTTTAACTTGTAATATGATATTATTTAACATTTACACACACACTACCAACTTGTAATACTAGATATTACATAGTTACTTATATACTTTATATGTACCTAATTAAATAAATGTTTTTATGGAACTGAAATAATGATCTTTTTTTTACTGGAAAAACGCATTTACGCGTTTCCCCCACGTAAAGTGAATTAATGGGGGCGCCTTCAGCGCCGGTGAGCTCCGCACCCACTAAAAAAACCAGCGGTATCCTCTCCGTCTGGTCGAGGGACACCACGGGATCGCTTGCGCGTGCTACCGTGGCGGATCCTGCGCTGGGCCTTTTTTTACAAAATTTTATAAAAGAGCCTGAATAAAATTTGCCTTTATTATAATAATCTACATATATATTTGACTGAAAAATAGATCTTTTTTTTAGTTTTCTCATGTTTAATTTCAGGGTAAAATGGCGGATATGTATACAACGTTAAGCGCGTGTCGAAGTTACTTGTACAATGTTGCAAAGGCGTGTGACGAGGGTCATGTGAACAGTAAAGACTGCGCTGGTGTTATACTATATTGCGCTGAAAAGGCGACACAAATCGCACTTGATGCTATACAAATTTTAGGTAACTATTCTTGAATCTCTTATTGGGAATAAGATTTAATTAGAATAAAATCTTGATAAAAATATTTCTTTAAATAAAGTTTTTAAATATTTGATGATTGAGCGATATCCACTGCTGGATTATAGATTTCCCTCAAGGTGAGACAAAACTAATTGATCAGTCTCATCCGCATCTGTTCTGATTATGAATATATAATAATGTCCACAAGACCAATTTCGGAGGCGCAGGATCAACGACTTACAGACTCTGGGTTGCTACTGAGAATTTTCTGACAGAAAAACATAATAACTCTGAGCTTGACCTGGGAATTGAAACCAAGATCTCAGGTTCTGCAGCCTTACATCTAGCCACTAGACCAATGGGGTAGTCGAGGATATCAATATTTAAATGTGAATATAATTATATTTTTTTCAGGTGGTAATGGATTTATTAATGACTACCCTACTGGTAGAATTTTGAGAGATGCAAAGCTGTATGAAATCGGAGCAGGCACATCCGAAGTTAGAAGGATGTTAATAGGAAGGGCGCTGAATAATGAATATAAATAAAAATCAATGTTACGACTATTTATGTTGAATAAATAACTATTTACATATGACATTGACATAAAATGATTTTCATTCTTTGGTTTTATGATACAGATTTTATAACTATCAGTATATTGTGAATGACAACTCAGAATCTAAGATTACTAGGCTAGTTATACATATTTATTAGAAATGAACACAGAATGAATAATATTATTGCACAATATATAAGCTACAAGGAATATTATCTTCATCTAAACTGCCTAACCCTAAGAAAATTAATTATTATTTTTCATACTGAAATCTTGATCATATTGACTATTCCAAGTAGGTTAAAATACTCTGAAGTTTATTCTACTATACATTTTTAATCTTATCTAAATTACAAAACTGATAGGTACAAAAATTAAAATGGATTTAGTTTTTTTTTAAAGTTGTTCTCTATTCTTATATATTACAGCAAGTTTATATATCTTTATATAATTTTAATTATCACAAAAAATATACCTATGTAAAACTTAATTTAAAACATAAATTACATAAATTATCACAAACAAAAATATAGGTATGTAAGTATATAAACTACTTACATTCTGAGACATTCTATTCTATTCCCACCAGAAACTAACAGAAAAACTGACTGATTGTGACTCAACAAAATGCCACCACTTTGGTGGTATAAACAGCATCTGACCAGCTTTGAGCAAACAGTAGTATCCATTAGCGTCTTTATACTTTGGAAACTTTTCAAAGTTAGGTGTTCGTGGATCAATTCTGGCTGTGTTATTTAATAACTCATGTTCATGAGGATACAAATATTCAGAATCCTGCGGTGAAAATATAAATACTAGTTTTTCTCCAACAACTTGGGCCAATAAATTTTTCTTTGGGTCATGGTGTAGTGGCGACACAGTACCTTTGGGGCCGTACCATGCCATTACGTCTACTGGATCATTAGTTTCTGAGAAAGAACAATATTCTGGTTCTATAATATCTTTCCTCAGCTCAGGAATCTGGTCAAAGAGTTGATATTGAGCAAGATATCCTGTAGTTCCATTTTCATTATAAATGTGATTTTTGATGAATTCCTCTAGAGTCATAAGTTTCTGGGTCCAATTGGAATCTGTGTAATCCTTTCCTAGCTCAATCGATACTGTTCGTAATCCAGCCAATTTAATAAAATAGCTTTGATCTTGCCATTTTGTAATTGCCGGCCAGTGACTTAGACAATTGTCTATAACAATAGGCTTTTCAGCCAGAATATAATTTCTGAAGAAATGTTCCATGCTCGGGCAATCCAATACATCCAATACTTTGCAATTATATGGACTTTTAGATTGAGTTTCAGTATTGATTTTTCTTTCTGTAACATGTTTCTGTTCATATTGGTCATCAAGTTTTAAGTAGGAGTGGAGACATGAAGCACACAGTTGTAACAAATTTGGTTCTGTATCAAGAGGGCAACCAAACAATATTCCAAAATCAATTATTAGAAGAGCTTCTTTTATAATGTCGTCTGACATGATGTCATTAACTTTTAAATATGCTTTTAGACGCAAAAAAGTTGCAATGGTTAAGGTTTTTCTCAAATATAACCTCACTTCCTTCCAATTACCAATATTAACTTGTTCATACATATAATCAATAACTGCTTGTATTTTTTGAATAGATTTAGAATTCAAAGAGTTCGAATCGTTAAGATGTTGCTCAATAATTGATTTACATGTTACATCGAGTTCAGCAATTTCTGTTAAGGCTGAAATAACACTGGTTCTAAATTTTTCAATTTTATTAAATATTTCTTCTCGGGCTGACATGGTTGCGGAATATGAACTGTATTATCTTAGTAAATAATATATATAAAACTTAATCTTTTATATCATCAGTCATGACGATTTTAATATTTTTATTTATTTTAATATAATGTAAATGAAAATAATATTCATACAATGTCACAAATGTTACAATCGTTAATCAATAACAAGTCTTGTATTATGTATAGATTGACAACTAATATTTACATACCGTTCTATGCAGAAAAAGATTAATTGTGTCATTATTTTGGTCTAAATTATTTCTCGATGGTATTACGAGCGTAATACAAAATTGTTAAACATTTACGTGTAAAGGATCATATCACATTGTCTATGATTTATTGAATCAAAGTATTTTAATATATTAAAGTATAATTATTGTGTATAATATATTTCAAATCAAATACAGTAGTATGATTAACATGAGTTTGAGTAATTTTTGAGATAAAAATTATAATACAGATAATGCAAAATTTTACAAATCCCGACCTTGACCTTTGCTTAAAAGTAAGAACGTGTTGTCTTTGGTAAATCATATGACTTTCGCACGTGATATGTCAGATTATTTACATTCAAAGTGTTTCCGAAATGAAATCAAAAATTAAATATTTTAGATAATCTCGTAATCGGATATACACGATGATGTCGACTAACTCAGAATCCGAGGATAAAGTGAAATGTTGTGTGTGACACAATGGCATTAATAGATAACATATTTTCTAATAAGAGAAAACTCGATTATGGTTATTGGGACTCACGAAATAGGGGCAGGTACGTCATTATGTATGCATATTATTTATTGTTTTCTATTTTTGTATAAGGGAAACTTTGAGGAATTGACGCACGCATTCAGTGTTTTCTTGTGGATTCATTGAGTTGCGATGTTGAAATTGGTGACGCACAAGACTGGCAAGTGGCAGTGCGGTGAGTATCACCGTCACCGACTAGCTCAAAGCGGGGGAAGTCTCAAAGCATGTGATAAGCGCGGGGGCCGCGGGGTGGCGTGGGCGACGGTCTGATCACGTCACTTAGAAAGAGGGGCGGCTTTGCTCAATGTTTACTTACTATTTACACGCGAGCCAGTACACTCGCACATTCCAAGAAACTCGGCCGTCGGTCTATTGTCTTTCGGCCGTCAAAGTGCATTTAAAGTGAAATCTTTTTGTTATTGCATTTCTTGGACCGTGTGTGCATGTGGAATAAATTTCGTCCTTTTGAATTGTTATAATTTGCATTCTTAGTGAAACAGCTGTGGAATTATTTAACCGACTATGAAATAAAATGAAATTTAGGTAAACATGTCTTGATTGCAGGATTTTTATTTTCTAATTATAATTTAAAGTCTAGACCTTTCTATGACAATGTTTACAAAGTTTGAAGCTGCTTTGATGCAGTCTCATCTTGTTTATACCGTTGCTAATAAGGAAACAAGTGGTTCATTTAATAAATTAATAACAGTTTGTGCTAAATAAAGATAGCATATATTTTTATTGTTCTTAAAATATTACTTTAATGGATTAAAGTGGCGAAAATTTCTTACAATTACTTTAAAATTAACGGGATATTAGTCAAAATGTAAAAAAATTATATTCTTAAAATATATCATTAGAATTATAATGGTAGATATTATAACATTTACTTGACATTATGTGTTTCTACATATAAATGAAGCATGTGCCTGTAACAATGTGAAGAGAAAGTTTTTGAGATCTACATTGTATATATATGAATTCTATTTATACATTTTTATGTGTAAAAGTTTAAAAGATATGTGATACAACTTGATATCTATATTAAGATCAATTCGTTTAATCTGTAATTGAAATTATTACAAAACAATACTTTTTTTTCGCAATTAACACTTGTAACAACATTGTCACTACTCATAGATGTTTCACGAATTTCGTCACAGATTCTTAATTTTTTTTAATTTAAAGAAAACATATTAAAGGATACTATTGTTAATTTGTTAATTTGCATAAGTACCCTTTCATAAATTATGCAAAATATAAAAAAATTCATTGTCAGGTCTTCTGAAATAACTTCGCAGCAAGTGCGGTTGCTTCTATACAAAGAGTGTGATCGCAGGGGAAGAAAGGTTTTGTTTGATTCATCGACAATAGAAAGACTACCAGCTAACAAAAATGATAAACCAGATTATAGAAACACAGATAAGATTCCTTGCATTATGGAAGTTTCAAATGGATTCACTTATGTGGTAAGTTAAATTTATTTTATTTATTCTTATATTTAATATTAACAAAATTTAGACTGCCTCGTCGGTCTAGTCACTAGTGGCTTGATGTAAGACCGAAGACGCGGTGGTCCTGGGTTCAATTCCCAGGTCGGGCAAATAAATAGTTATTGCAGTTTTCTGTCAGAAAATTCTCAGTAGCAGCCCGGAGTCTGGAAGTTGGAAATGTGTACACTCCCGTGCCTCGGAAAGCACGTTAAGCCGATGTTCCTGCACCTAAACTCTTTTCGGTCGTGTCGGATAGCCATTCCTCCGTATTATGAGAGCAAAGGAAAAGAGATTGCACCTGTGTTTGTGCACACACTTGTGCACTATAATATAATTTGATGTATACCAGACCTTTAAAAAATAAATCCTAAGAGCCTTAATTCTCGCCTGAATTATTAATTATTGTATCATTAAAGAATAAGACATTATTTTGTACAATTTTGTTCATGGCTATTATAAAACTCGAAATATTTAGTACATATTTTTTATACCTTTTGTGATACATATTAGTGGCTTCAACCATTTATATTAGAAAAACATAATTACATTTAATGATAATATTGTCCTGTAATTTGAACTATGAACATAGATTAAATAATCTATTTAAACCTTCAATAAAATTAATTTACCCACAAAATGAAAATTATTGTTTATCTATGACAAAAATAAACAGTCTTTTAGGATTTAGGTTTTTTTTATGGGCGAGTATATGGGCCATCTGATGGTAAGTCGTCACCAACGCCCATAGACATTGGCATTGTAAAAAATGTTAACCATCGCTTACATCGCTAACGCGCCACCGACCTTGGAATCTAAGATGTTATGTCCCTTACGCCTGTAATTACACTGGCTCACTCATCTTTAAAACCAGAACACAACAATACAAAGTACTGCTGTTTTGCGGTCGAATATCTGATGAGTGGGTGGTACCTACCCAGACGAACTTGCACAAAGCTCTACCACCGAGTAAACAAAACAGTTAAAAGACTTATGGTTAAGTTAGAATTACAACAGTGCACATAATCACATTATATATACAAGGAGTTACTTATCAATACAAAGGCGTAACTGTAACAATTTATAAATAAACATAACAATTGAGAAATAGCGTCACGAGACTTACAATTCCACAGTTTATTCGCATTACGATTCTATATTTAGACCACTTTATATTGTGTTAGCCTTTTCGATTATAATCGAGCCAGTAAATGGATCTAACGAACTATATCGTGGGACTGTAATTTTAGCACCGTACTAATTGTATGAACATCACATGTCTTGTTTTATATGGCAATTAAATTGTTATGTATATATATGTTTTCTGTATGTTGTCAATGATCGACGAATGAGAATTCAATCTTTGGATACGTAATATCTTGTAGGGTATTTACAAAATGATATTTATATAGCGTTAATGATATTGTATAAATTATGTTTATTAATTATAATTAAAAGCTAGTCATTTAGGTAACGACCTAGAGATAAAGATCATACATCTTTTGGAATAGATTGTTCATAATAATTGACATTTTATTTTTTTTAAATACTTGCTATCTTAAAATTTAACAATATTGTCTAATGGCTTAATACTAACTGATAAAGTTGCTTTTTGCCCTATTTTAAGGTCAGATTTTGCGGTTTTTATAAATTCTAAGAGGTAATGACATTTCTTAAAAACTAAGAAACCCCAGCACGAATTTTAACCACAGAAGTAATTTATTATACCGTTTTCGCACACGCAAATTGTTAAAACGAGACATCGAAATAAATTATTGTCACCTTTTTAAAAAACGTTGAAATAAACCGGCTTATAAATTATTGCAGTGTGGTCTTCGCGTGACAAGAACGTTAGACGGCAATCTGTACTGTGAACTTTAGGTCGTAGACTACAGTTTTGTTTTTTGAATATTTTTTTTATATTAATAATGATGCACTTCTTTTTGTAGAAATTTGATTAACGTTTTTATGAGCATATCTATTGCATAGTAGTCATTGAATAATAAAAGTTCCAATCTTTTAATATGATTTAAAAACAAAAGAGTTTGTCAACTTTCGATATTCACTTAAATAAAAGCTTTTTCATCTGTTATAATTTTCTCGTAAGGCTTCTAATTTGACAGCACGCAATTTATAATACTTGTCTCTAAAATAATATTCTTTTCCTCCTATTACCGGCTTACCGACCTCGATGTTACTGTTAAAGTAAACACACTTGAATTTCCGTAACATTTATTTTTATTAGCATTTCCTTATCGCATGCTTAACTAAATAAAACTAGTATGTGTATTGTATATATACATTATACGTATATAAGCGAATTTATAAGGTTTTAGATAGTGAGTTCAGGGGCTCAAACCCAGATCATGGAAAAAAAAATCCCTCAAGATTTTTCCCATTAGCTCGAGGTTTCCGTGCCTATAATATCTCTTGCGTAGTTTCCTATTCTTCTTTTAAGATGGCATCAATTGGCATCCGCTTGTCTAGCGATGTATATAATTAGGATAACGATGCAATTTGTAAATTCTCATATTTTTAAAGCGTATAATATATCTATCATCATATTACCCAATTACTTATATTAATAAAGTACAAATGATTTTATATAACTAAGCTACTAAGTTTATCTGTGAAACAAGTTAGTTTATTTTTATAACATTATGCATTTTCCTTTGTCTAGTATAAAGGCCAAGCGACGGATGCGAGCGTCCTCGGTGAGATGATATTCGGTGCGGTCGCAATGAACTGCAAGAGCGTTTCATTGAAGATTCACATCATGAACGATCCGAGAAGGTAAACTATCAGCGAATATATTAACGATATCGATCAAAGGGAAATTGTAAAGTTACAGATTAAACATTAAAAACTTCGATCAATAATACTACTAGATAACGCGTCAAGAACAAAAACAATACTCAAATGTGGTACCGAGCATAAAATGAAGAAAACGATGTGAAGGATTAAAAATTTCAACCTAAACTATGTCTTGTCGCCGAGCAATATAGTGCGGCTTAGATTGTATTGACATTCAATCACGATCTTACGCGATGAATGACAAAGACAGGAAATGTAAAAGTAAAAAATAATGTAAAATTAAAAGACAATAATGGTTGTTCCATATTCAACCTTATTTCCTTAACCATAAGTTATGATTGAACCATACTAATTTGAAATAACCTCACAAGTCATTGTGTTCTTACTTTTCCAGGCGTTTTTGAAGCGCTTACCTGTAATCTAGTACATTATTGATCGGAGATTCGTTTGTTTGAATTGTAGATCGAATTCCAGCACTATTTCCTCGTTGAGTAAGATTCGATAAAGATATTTGTAACGAATATTGCGGTGTTTGTTCGCTATATTTGATATGAAACGGTGACAGTGCTCTCATTTGAGGTCTGTCCGTTTTCTCAGTTTGCTCCGCAGGCTATCACCATGACTTGCAAGAGGTTTATTTAGAGCCTTGATAATAGCATTTTTAAAACAAATTGATTGTGTTGATTAATAAAAAAATACAAAATGATTAATATTCACAACTGCATTTAATTAATGCGCACGATGAACGAACGTACCAAATATCATTCCGCCTTCATGTAACCGTTTCTAGAATTTTCTTGTCCGTCTAAATTGGCTGTATTGGCTTGAACAATGGATCGTTTTTTAATAAGAAAAAAGTTTATTTTTTAGTATTAATCTGTACCTTTATTATTAATTTCAAGTTTCATCAATATAAAAATCATGAAGCAAAAAAAAAGTATAGTCATTCAGTCCATAATTAAAATAAAATTGATGATTTAAAAGATGAAATTTGCATTGTATTAATCTTTCATTTGAAATGTATCAACTGCACGGTTGTCATATTTAATATAACTCAGTCTTAAGTCTTAACTTCTTCTTAAGCTTAGACTCTATACAGAACGCACTTTAAGAACAAAAAAAAACAGTAGGGAAATTTGCAAAGAAACTTCGACAATAGTTATTGTATATAGGAGTGGTTAGGGTACTTTTTGAGCAGTAACTACATGATCTTTTTTTATGCAAGATTGTTTGTGTAGGTTAATGTGCACGAAGATATTCAACGTGCCGCCGTCGCGGATAAGTCGTACAAAGACTGAGGCGAAGAGCAGTGGACACCTGACCACCCACTCGACGCCGCTTAATGTGCCATTGCTGAAAGAGGAAGGTGTTTCGCTAAGTTTTTCTTTGGACAGAGGTGACTCTGGTGAGTACATACACGTTTTATCTGATGAAGTATGTGGTTCCTACGTTTTACATCCCATTAAAAGTGCATATTTCGACAAATTTTTAGGGTTCCGTACGCAAAAGATAAAACGGGAACATATTAGTAAGAATCGGTCTGTCCGTCTGTCACCAGGCTGTCTCACGAACCGTCATGAAATAGTTTGAAAATTGAAATTTTCACAGATATTTCTGATGCCGCTATAACAACAAATAATAAAAACAGAATAAAATAAATATTTAAGTGGGGCTCCCGCCTCCCATACAACAAACTTAATTTTTTGCCGTTTTTATAGATAATGGTACGGAACCCTTCGTGTGCGAGTCCGACTCGCACTTGGCCGATTTTTATGTATATAGGCATGTTACATCTTAGTGTATGTTTGGTATGGCATGATCTTTTTACATGGATGTATGGGGTCCATATTTCTTGAATATCAACAGCGTGTTTTGCAGTTGATATAATACGTACTAGTAGTCCAGACTAATCTCGACTACAATCTCAAGTCTCAAGACTAATCAATTACGCTACAGATATTATAGTGCACAGATACAGTTGTACTTTCTATGCTCTCACTAATAGTACGATGGACGCCAATCTGCATTTGGACGGACGTTTGAAAAGCTCTGTGGCTTTACGTGCTTCGACGATATTATACCAGAAAACTGTAAAAGAGAAACTCGCTTTTATATACTGAACGTAACTTTTCTATTACATAATAAGATATCTTATTAATATTTTCATGAAAACGATACAGACTATATCGACAACTTAACTTTTTATAAATGTCGGTCAGTTAATACATTGTCTGTGATTGCCATATGCGTTTAAAAATATCTTCAAAGTTTATTTTAAGTGCGTCGCCGTTTCGTCACGTTTTCACTTTGGTACAAATCACATGATAAATTGTTATATTACATAATTATATAAACATTTTGTTGTTTGCAATGTTTTATTATCGTATCGTAGTAGTTAATTTTATAACACCAATATATCTAGCCATTTATAAGTATTTTTTTATCTGTAGCTTAGTTTTTTTTTTTAATTTCTCGTATACCTTTGTGCAGTAAATTCAATGAATATTTAAAGATTAATTCAGGCCTTGACTGCATTGACCTATAGAAGCCTTTAAACGATCACGTGATCGTTACGAAAGTTTATTCAACTTCGTAAAAACCTTGACAGTACTAAGAAAAAAAACGTACGAGATTGAAAGCGTACCACTATAAATATAGAACATAGAAATATAATTCTCGTTTTCATCTAGTTTTGCGTGTTCGTTTGAGGTGGGTAAGTTCGTGTATTAACAAAGGAGAGTACATCTTAGTTCCCAAGGTTGGTGGCGCATTGGCGATGTAAGCAATGGTTAACATTTCTTACAGTGCCATTGTCTACGGGCGTTGTTGACCACTTACCATCAGGTGGATTTGGGCCACCTGATGGTAAGCTCTTCCGCCTACTTATACTATAAAAAATATATAAATTAAAAAACATATATCTCTTCCCATATCTTCCAGTTTGTGAAGACTTACTAATTCCATACATTGGAATACTTATTTATTTATTAAATAACTATCTCATACACATAGACTAGCAGACATTATGCTGTATAACTACGACGGAGAATTTTACGTAAATGATAGTCCTAACAAATAATACAAATTTAACTCATTCGGATTTATGTGTGTCTTTAATTCATCTGCACAAATAAATCCGAATTCAGACCTTGATGTTGTTCCTGTGATAAGCCGGATCAAACAAACAAACTCTTCAGCTTCATATATTAGTATAGATGTGGTACAATAGTAAGAAAACCTGGTAAATATGTTCAAATTTAGAGCTTAAAAATGTAGACTTTAAATGGTTTAATCTAGTGAAATTATTTTTCAAATAGACGAAACCCTTGACTTAACATGTGTGGAATATTATTACAAAATACGAACCCTCACAGACCAATAGGCGTCTATATAATTGAATCATGGAGAACTCGATCGACTGGACCATTGGTCGGGCTGGCGTTTCAGTATTTCCGTCAAGGAAATCAAGTGTTAGCTTGAAAACCCGTGTCTCGTAAAGCACATGATACCTGATTCTGCGTTGATCTCAAATCTTTCGGATTGCCGTCCCATTGGGATGCAGGAGAATGCAACTATGCATTTGTACAAACATGGAGCACTATAACATTTGCTGCGTATACTACAAACATTTCGACGAGATTAGCCATCGTTGCCAAAATTCGTTAATTATTATAATCTTTAAGCAACTGTTGAGGATAAAAATCGTAAGCCGAATCGAAATAAATTCACGATAAATAAATGCATGGTGCATAACTGCATACAGTCGTTGAGTAGAGAAGCGTGCTGTAATGTGCTCCATATTTTTTTCATTAACAAGAAAAGTCACTTTTGCTTAACACTGGTATGTTTGTGTTCTGAATGTATTGAATTTAATTGTTTTAGGTTTTTATGGGGAACAATCACCATATAGCAGCGTGGGTTCAACCTATGATTACTTCTCCATGTTTGACACGTGGGATGTGAACGCCACGGACGAATACTGCTTCTACAGTAAGTATTATTATGTATAATTAATCCTTATGTAATATCTATTGACTTTATTCCCTACTAAAGTAAACATTTACTACATCAACATATTATTATTATGAAACTTATTATTATATTAGATTGTCGAATAAATTGAATCATATTTCTAGGCCTGCATGCCGTGTCTGCTTTTCGCATGGCTGAGATGTAGATCTATAGGATTGCAATAGTTACGGTCGAATACTGAAACGTCACTTAAATATTAAATGCCACTTAACTATTTGAGACGCCGTTAATTTAAAATTTCGCATACTAATTTAGGAGCTTTTCAATGTTAAGTAGCGTTTAACTTTGAGGGGCGTTTCAGTATTCGGTATTTATTGATAAGGTTGTTTTTTGTAGTAAACAGGTGTTTTCTGAAAAGTGTAGCTTGTTACACAATAATAGCAATCAGCTGACCGCTTGTTAAATATCAACAATAAGAAAAACAAATCGTGAAACGCACAATTAAACAAAAAAAACTTTCCATTTTTATTTAATTGTACTGTATATAAATATGTATGCTTTATATACCGGTGTTCCAAAATCCAATTTCCAATTGTGTAAAATGATCAAATGTGGATGAAAGAAAAGTTTATTTATAGACAATAAAGTGTGATTTATCTTCACAATCTCGCTTAAATGTCTCACTTCAATACAATGATGTACGATAAGAGAATATTGAAGACTACTGTTTAGATATAATATTCTTTATCAATGCGGACTTTTGTAAATGGTTAGAAAAATCACATAAATCTGAAATCAAAGATATAATCAAAAACTATAACAGATGAAGGACGATGATAGTTCGTTCACCTTTGAACATATTTTTATTATATTTTGTTTTTGTTTCCTTATCATGATCGACAAATAAACAATTATAATATAAAACTTAATCTAATAAATACCTTCTATGAATATATAAATATGTCTAAAACAATTCTCTTTCTCTCTCTCCCTTATATAATATTAATTAATCTCTTTCATCCAGTTTGGATAAGTTTTGATTGATATTAAAATAATATGTGTATGTCATTTGTATTAATTGTAAATATATATAAAATATATCATACTATATAATTTTCTCGTATATCCACAATAAAAGAACGAAAAAAACATTTGTCATGTGAGAAGAAAGTTTTAGAGAATATTTTGTCATATAAACCTTAAGTTTGCACATTGCTCGATAATAAGGCTGCGTGCAACCCCGCCTGGGTAACCACCCACTCGTCATATATTGTGCCGCCTGTTTGCGAGTGAGCCAGTGTAACTAAAGGCACAAGGGACATAACATCTTAGTTCCCTAAGGTTAATTGCGATGTAATGAATGATTGATATTTCTAACAGTGCATGTTTCGATTGGATTGTCCACTTAACATCAAGTGGTCTATTTCTACAAGGTCCAGAATATATACTTTAAAATATGTTAATATCCATAGTCTGATATATATTATATTAATAGGCGTGTTTGTGTATCAGCTCCGTGTGGTCGCAAGTTGAGCTGCTCGAGCAACGGTAGCTGGCAGAGGCGAACTTTCCAGAGCATGGCAACAAAGTTCGACCTCGGGCAGGCTAACTTGAATGTACCAACTTCGAGCACCGTCTCAAGCGTCGATTCGCAGGTACTGTAACACTTTCGATATTATTATATACGGATTATTATTTGTTTTTGTATTGTAGCAATAATCTCGAAACTAATGGAACGATTGGAGTGTCGTAAGTTAGCAGACAGGTGAGATTTGTTACAACGTCTTAATAGTTGGATTTTACTAATACATACTGTTATATTGGAAGTTCAAAAGTTATAATGCGGTATTTTATTAATGTCGTTTTTTTATTGCTCGAACTATATAGTTTATAGTCAGTTTCATTTTTTTATTATTTAAAATTATATACATATAGATTATAGGTGTACTTTCCAACTGGACGATGATTTGTAAAAGATGAGATATAAGATGAGAGAGAAAACCGCTGAGTTTCTTTCGCCGGTTCTAATCAGGTCTGAGATGTTTATTTCCGAACCGGTGGTAGATTTATGACAAACAATAAGCAAGTGTAAAGCTTCTGTATTAAATAAAGATTTGCGATTTTATTTGATTTTGTAGGTACGAATTAAATATCGCTATTTATTCTGTAGTACAACATAAATTACCTTTTTACAAAACTAATTAATACTAAACGTCTTCTAAAGATCAAAAGTGTTTACGCAAAACAGCAGTACTTGATAAGGCTGTGTTTCGGTTAGAAAGGTGAGTGAGCCAGTGTAATTAAGGACAGAAGGGACATAACATCTTAGTTCCCAAGGTGTAAGCGATAGTTAACATCTCTTACAATGCCAATGTCTTTGGGTGTTGGTGTCCAGTTACCATCTGGTGGCCTATATGCTCATATGCCTACCTATGCTAATAAGTAAAATAAATAGATTATTATTTTTTACTTGAAAACGATAACAGGTTTATTTGCAAGTTTTATCGCTATCAATCCGCGTGACGGATCACATGAGTGGCCGGCGCGGCGGTCATGTGACCCGATCGAACGAACATAGAGATAATTACAATAATTATGTCATTAAACTGTTATCTTTGTTTTTCTGGGAAATATTTTTGTTGTTTTACGTATATTAATGTTGCTTTGTAACAAACTTGTGTTTAGCTTACAATGCTGTAGAAACATCTGTATAAATAAGGACGTACGTAGTTCCGATGTTGTACTAAAGCGATGAGCGTTATCGTAGGAGACACCGTGACGCCCGTCTCTGAGGTATACGTAGGCACAGGCTATGTCTTAGACTTAGAACCTTGATACCAGTGACGGTATCAAGGCAGTATATATAGTTAAAATGTTTGTTGGATTATTATTCTTACACACCGCGACTGCAGCAATAAATACTTAACTGTTGTTTTTATGAATTTCAAAACCTAAACTTCAAATAAAAAAAACATATAAGCCCAAGGCGTAAAAAATACTGCAAATTTTGAATTCCTGAATTCGAGTACGGGTCAATTAAATCTAATGGTATGAAAGGTGCTTTTTCCGAACGGCCTTATCGCGAGGATTTTTTTTAAATATTGTTTTAATGATCTTATTAAATAATATTTTTAACCTCAGTGGCTTTGCCTTTTCAAACGGACTGTCAAGATAACGCGTACCGATTTGAGAGCAGAAATATTTTTTAAATTTACTTCTGGATTCTGGATAGGCTATTTAAAAGATATATATTTTTAACATATAGATAGAAAGAGAATACGAGTTACGTTAGATAACCAATATTCATAGAGATATGTTCATAGAGTTTATCTAAGTGAAAAAACCTAGACTATAATCAGTTGCTAGTCAACAGTAATACTATAAAACATTGCAATAGTGTTACATGTTGCAATGAGAATACACACACTAATACTAAAGACGTTATTCCGCGTTTGAGTTTACGTTTGTAAGTACTCACGAGTATTTTACATAATCACGAAAAGCTCTGCCCTATATTTAGGGCATTACGTTGACAGTGGGAAAAGGTGCATCATGTGATTGAAATTGAATGCGTGTTAAACTACAAGGTCGTGTTGGAGTGCTTTTTAGGGTTCCGCAGTCAAAGGGTAAAACGGGTCCCTATTATTAAGACTCCCCTGTCCGTCCGCCTGTCCATCTGTCACCAGGCTGTATCTCATGAACCGTGATAGTCAGACAGTTGAAATTTTCACAGATGATATAACCGCTATAACAACAAATACAATAAACACAATACAATAAATATTTAAGTGGGGCCATACAACAGACATGATTTTCTGCCGTTTTTAATAGATAATGGTACGCAACCATTCGTGCGCGAGTCTGACTCGCACTTGGCCGGTTTTATTTAATTATAAATACGATGGTTTGTGTTTGCAACTGCCCTCAGACATTTGCACAGTGAGAAATATTGACCATTGACCACCAATGCGTCACCAACATTCTGAACTAAAATGCTATATCCCTTGTTGTTGTGTGTGTAGCTATCCTCTTTAATGATCTAAGAATTTTTTGATAATGAAAAGTACCTAACGACATTTTCGAGTAATTTCACATTATGCACATGACCCAGTACTATCATAACGTTTTCGTCGAGTAACTGTGTCGGCTCGATACATCACGTAACGTTACGTTAACCGATTATACAATTATGTAGTCGAGTATGTTGCTTAGCTACTTACGCTAGTCGGAGCGTCACGGTAGAATGCGCAAGCGATCCCGTGGCGCTCCCCTTAAGACGGGAAGGGTACCGTGGTGGTTTTAGTCGGTAGGAGTCCGACATAACCCTCCATACTACATCACATATGGAGAGTATCCATGATGGATTTCCCCACGAAAAAAAAAAAAAAGCTACTTACGCTAGCGTCACGGTTGAATGCGCAAGCGATCCAATGGCGCTCCACTTAAGACGGGAAGGGTACCACTGGTTTTTTAGTGGGTATTCCGATGTCCGGGGTGCACTCGGTGCCCTGGACATGCGGCGAGTCCCACATGTAACCCATGTAACCAGTGGGGGAAACGCGTCATGCGTTTTTCCAGCGTAATAAAAAAAAAGCTACTTACGCTACTACGAAGACATGTACAATGTTTTGCAGAAGCATATTCTAGAAAAATACTCCATGGACAATTTTGAAAATGGAAACAGTGGACGGGATAGGATCGATGTCATTATATTTACGTTATTTATATATCATCAAAATGCCTCTAGTGTATTTTGTTGTCTTGTCTCGCCATTCGATATTTGAATTTCGTTATAAAAAACTTCTTTTAAACATGTCTTGGTGTTTAGTGCATGGAGTACCAGAATCATGTGATAACTGTTAACGCTACGTCATATAGATTTACTTTAATCTTTCGTCATGTGTGGCCTCGTTTCGTCTATTTAAAGACGTATTAAATGGCCCTCGACTATCATAATGCCGAAATTATCATGTAATACGTTAACCTGAGCTTCTATAAGAACGGAAATGTTCTAGAACATTTGATTAAACCAACTGCTTCTAGTAATGTAGTAAATGTAAATGAGGTTACAAGATTTAATTAAAAACTTCAAGCAATCAGCTTCGAGCGCTTTAATTAGCTTTTCGTATCGGGAAACTTAATCTTAAAGCGTTCCCAATGGTTTTCGATCGCCAAAAAAGTCGACTGTAATTCAGCGATATATTTTCCATACAGTTGTCATTCTGCAATTTATTTATTTATTTGGATTGGAGTTGTACATAATATAAAACCAAAACACGCTTTACATTTAATTAAAACTAACTATGCACAACCGATCACAGGAGAACACACCATTCTCACATACAATTACAAAAAGAGCTATTGAAAAAATTATACTAATCAAATTAAGAAACACAAATGTTTAAATAAAAAACAAAAGAAGTAACTAATTAATGCTATGATCCCGCTTAGATAGGGTATGGCAAGAATATGAATCAACCAGTCTATAAAAATGATAAATTCTGTTCAGATATACAGCGGCAGTTCGACCAGCGGGACAACGGATAGTTTAGCGAGTTCAACGTCTGTTGTGACGAGACGAGGGAAACTGGGACTAGCGTTGCTTATCACGGTTGCAGAATCGACGGATATGTAAGATTTTTTATAAAACTCTACTCTTAAGTTACATGGAAATCAATTTAAAGCTCAATTCACTGAAGTTCTCGAAATAATTGACGTCTACGTAATGTAAGTAAGCATTCGCATAATTGAATTGATATTCTTATTGATTTTTGAACTGAAATCTTCTTTAGCATCATTGTGATTTGAAAGTCGATGAAACGAAAAAGCGACAGTAAAAAGAGACAGACACATAAATTCATAAGATTAAACGTGGGAGAAAATGAGATAGGAAGCATTATACAGTGAATCCTTCCTTCTCCTTCTACGTGTGAATTGCACAAATGTTTTTTAATTTATTAATTCACATGATTATAGTATTGGTGTTATATTTTTGTGCTTATTTCTTAATGTGAATTTCACATCATAATGTGTCAAATTTCATTTCATAATGTGTCGACAAAGGATATAGTATAGTTATTTACATAGGTTAATCTTTATGGCATTTTTTTCTAGAGATTTCGATTTTACATTTCGCCGAAGACTATATTAGTTTCAATGTAACGCCATCGTAACGTTAACAATGATATCATGCACGAAGTTTATTAGTACTAAAGTATCTTCAAATAGACTAAAAATATTCAACGTCTAGACGCCTACTTATTATTACATCACTCATTAATAAAACTCCAACATTTATTATAGAATAGGTTCACCGTTATATAATCCAATCAATATATCGGTCTCACTCAGTTAATAAGTCTTTTGTGTTTCTTTCTCTTTCCTGTAACAACATTACATATTTGCACAAAAGGACTTTGCTTTGATCAATTATAAGATATTTTTTTTCTTGCGTCAATCATAGGGACTTCATTCGTCGTTGTATGGAACACTCTCCGCAACTCCAGGCCCTGGTGTGTCGGTTGCGTCTCGCGACCCTGGCAGCGGGAACAGGAAACGCCTTCGTATCAACCCTTCATAAGGCAGCCGGTGACGCTGCGAGATGGTGAGCGTCATTTGTCACTTATCATTTCTCGTACGAACGTAATTTGTATTTCTAACGATCTTTTTATTGTCATTTCAATGAATATTTTTATGTGAAAGTGAGTTATTTTTTGTTGTTAACATGTTTCACGCCTTAACGGTTAAACAGATCGTCACGATATTTGGCACGGAGATAGTTTCATATACGCTGTGCTAAATTCTTCGCGAGCGTGTGTATAGTTTTATATTTAAATTGCATAATAATTAAGATGTCATTTGGAATACGCAATAAAACCTACGCTAACCAACTCACATATTTGTTTTAGGGATCATTGTATTTTTTTTAATTCCACAGATTATTTCATTCGTGTCGATTGTTATTTTTTTATTTTTTTTTATTGTATAGGAAGGCGGACGAGCATTTGGGCCACCAGATGGTAAGTGGTCACCAACGCACATAGACAATGACATTGTAAGAAATGTTAACTATCGCTTACATTGCCAACGCGCCACCAACCTTGGGAACTAAGATGTTATGTCCCTTGTGCCTGTAATTACACTGGCTCACTCACCCTTCAAACCGGAAACAACACAGCAATACAAAGTAAGTACTGCTGTTTTGCGGCAGAATACCTGATGAGTGGGCGGTACCTACCCAGACGAGCTTGCACAAAGCTCTACCACCAAATAAATTATCTGTTTTTTTACCTTGAAAAAAAAAACAACATATGTATGTTACAATCGTTTCGTTCTACTGTATTCATTCAACTAGTGTACTTATTCTATTTAAAGAGTCACGTTATTTAATCGTTATCCATCACGTGCTCGATTAAGACGTCTCATCTATTTAACAAATGACCGATGTGTTTAAATTGTTGACGGAGCCGATCGCTGTCTCGACTCGGTATAAGTTATGTTCGTCTGGACGCGAGCCAGGATCGGCGGTAGTCGAAAAAGTTCTCATTATTTTAATCGTACGTGAAATTTGTTTGAAGTAAGTTTTATTATGATAAAATAAAATGAATGTTTATTTTATTTGGTGACGAGAATTAGTCGATGGCAAATTACCAATCGGAGATACAATCATATGTTTTTATATTGTTTTTTTTAAACTGTTCGAATTTTGAAATTAATCATCATGTTCATTAGTAGGTACTCATGGTCTTAGATTTATGTTTTCTAAAAATTCGGACTGAAGATTCGAATTTCGAAATCAGACAGGCAAAATAAACGGGCGGGGTTTACCAACCATTTATTTATCGGTTACTCTACCGCTAAACAGCAGTACTTAGTATGTTGTGCTCCGGTTTGAAGGGGATAACTTCTTAGTTCCCGAGGTATAAGAGTGGTAGCGTATTGGCGATGTTACAAATAGTTAATATTTCTTAAAGTGCCATTGTGACCACTTACCATCACGTTGCCTATTTGCTAGTTTGCATACTTAGAAATAATAATAAAAAAAACAACAATTGAAGATGTTAGAATGTGTTATGTTAATTCCAGGTTGTCTGACCTGATGTGCGGACCGCGGTTACAACCCGTGTGGTTGGATCTAGTCACGAGCGAGCCGCGGGCAGCGAACAAAATGGCGGACACGCTTCTTTCAGATCTATGCTCCGTTCTAGCCGTCGGTGACACGAAGAATACTAATTTGTGAGTGTTAATTTTTAGTTATATAAATGTTTTTGTTGTTAATGGAAACTAGCACCATAAATGTTTCACTGTTGAGCAAAAGCACCCACTTTTCTAATGCACAAGATTGTGAAAAATAAACTTGGCTTGAAAAACTTTAAGGGCATGTACTGTGAACCCACGACCACTATAATCTATAATCTATTTGACCGTCTCGCCTGGTTGGTGTTTCTTATTCTATTGTATTTTTATCAAAATTCATCAATAGAAGTTTAAAAATGAAATAAAAGCTTGTAAAAAAGTAATCGTATAAATTAACATCCATATATATATGACTAGCTGTGCCCCGCGGTTTCACCCGCGTATAATTAATAATAATATAATTAATAAAAATAAGCCTAGAGCCTACCTCGATAAAAGGACTATACAATACATTTTTTTTTAAAGTTCGAACCAGTAGTTCCTGAGATTAGCCGGATCAAACAATCAATCTATTCAGCTTTATATATTAGTATAGATATGTATTTAGTAATATTAACTTATAGTAAATGAAATGTTTCAAAACGCATCGAGATAATTTTCGGGTGTTTCTTTCGTTCTTCAAGATTACGTAAACAAAAACTGGGCATTGACTTCAGTGAAACATCGTACGATTTCCAATAATAACATTTCTAAGTTATTTTTAGTTATTTCAAATAACTAGAAATTTCTTCATACTGATTGAAATACCCACGTAGACTGCTCGCGATGTCGACAGGTGATAAAAATATTTCGTTAATTAATCGTGCGGTTACACCCGCATTTAGTGTTATTGCTTCGTCCTTATGGTAGCCTCAATATAGGATTTAATGAACATCAAACGAATTCTTTAAATACGATTTAAATGACATAAATGTATTTAAACAAATCAACTTTGGGGTTTTAAAACCAATGTAGACTATTCTAGAATTTTCATCCAACAAAACTCTAAATCTATAGAGTTATCTTAAAACGTAATGCCATATTATAACTATATTAAATATTTTGTATCTATGGTATGTACCGTCCTTGGGATTTTCTTATGTTTTTATGACGTCTTAACTTTTGAAATATCATACAATTATAATAATTCTCGCTGAATGTTTAATATTATAATTATGTTGTTGTTTATTTATGAATTTATCGTCATATATATATGTGTTAATAAATCTCTTAAAGGATGCTCTAAACTTGTTTATTATTTGTTAGCGTGTTCTGTTTATGGATATTTTCTATTTATCGACTCAATTACGTTCGTTCATTCATTCATTTTACGATTTTGAGGTTACCAATAATTGTAAAATATAAAACACAATGTTCGTTTTTCCTTATCTATTTAAAGTATTCAATGTAAATACTGTATAAAGATTGGAGTCTATCACTCATATATAAAATCGATATTGGTGCATCTGATTAGCGGACCGAGAAAGTTTCATAGTATGTTTGTGTTGTTGTAGATAATTTACCGCTAGATGGCGTTGAAGCACATCGTGTACCGTTAAACGATCGCCATGACAGTTGGTTTGGTACTTATACACGAGCAAGACAATTTTTTCGGGTTGTTGCTAATATAATAAAAAAGATCATAATCATCACTGATTATTATAATTGAAATAAAAACAACAATAGCCTGTAACATTGTCAATTAATTGCGTCAGTTATTTTTCTTCAGAGATATGGGATATAATTTACATAGTAGAGTAACAATGCACTTTCTATTCGTGGGTATTTATTCAAGTATTATCATTTTGGATAAACAATTATTACATTAAAAACAAATGAAATTTATAATAAATAGTAGACCAAACTTTAATACATAACATCAAACATTTTCACAATCGTTTAATAAAACATTATTAATTAAATGTAACAGAGACGCCTCATTGACATTTTGTTGGAACGTTACCAGCATCTCCGGTATGCGACGAGCAGTCCGAATAAAAAGGAAACTTTTGTCTTTGGACTATTCGCCCGATAATTACCGACACGTGTGAATGAAGTCACTGTCAAGTGCAACTTTTATTTTTATTTTTAGCGGTCGATGTGCGTCTGTGTGTGAGTCGGTCTATTTTTGTATTCTATGTTTACGTGTTTTTCACGTGATCGTTTTCGCAATTGACAAACAGACTGTAAATTAGTTGTATAACTCACACGTGGGCGTATAGTAACGATATTTTAATGTGTTTCAGTATAGATTTTTCAAATTTAGTATAAATATTTAGTATCTGCTCAGTCAATGTAATTTCCAAAACATTATTTCTTTTTGGTAAAAGAATTTTATTATATTTTTTTTATGCTTTGATTTAAATATATATTCCTAGGTCGAATATAAATGTCTTATTTACCGACACTTGAAATGATACTGAACAATCACATTGGTGGTGGGTGTGGCGATCATGGCCGATCCCTTTGCGTTATCGCCAGCGATCAAATTAAAGTCAATTAATCTGACTTTGATGAAACTGGATATTAATCACCTTTGCACTAATGACTTCAATAAATTTGGATTTATTTATAAATTTTCTTTAAAATTCAAACTCATAGTGAATGGTATTGTAATTAGGTTATTATATTGTTTCAGTTTTATCAGCACACTTCTAACCTACGTTCTCACACATCACCTCGGCTGGGTGGCCACAGTCAGTCCCTACGATCCCATTGATCCACAGAACTGTGGCTCGGAACAACTTGACACACGACGCCCGTACAATGCCCTGTGGGCGCAACTGACCGACCTCTGCGGCAGTATCGGCTACCCGCCGCGTTCTGCTAGAACTATCATCACAGGCTCAAAAAACGTTCAGTTCATAAACAGACTACTCGCAGTTTTAACGTATTTCGTACGTTGTGGTGACGTCAGTAAGAACGACTTCAAGTATCAAGACTGTTTGTTAAATGAACCCAAAATAGTGAATGTGAATAGTCAACAAAGTTTAAACGTAGTTAGGACCGCGAAAGGTGTAGAAGTTAAAGAGTGTAGTTTCAACGATAGTCTGAAAGTGCCCTCGTTAAACAGGAGCAGTGGTGTTAGTGTCGGTACGTTAATACCTCGCGAGGTTAGTCTAAAAAAGTCGACCACGATGGTCGATTTGAATCAAAAGCTCTCTAGTTCAGATTTCGCGATGGATGGCAGTAGTAGTGGTGAGAGTCAGAATATACCGCTGAGAAGACATCCGACGATGATGACTTCGTTGAAGACCTCGTCTGACTCGAGTCCGAACTTATCGGCTTCGGAGGAATGTGAGGCGAAGAAAGTCGTGTTCGTGCTCGGTGATGACGACAAGCTGGTCGGACTAAAGAACAAATCGTATGGGAAAAAGAGCGTTAAGAAATCGACCAAGTCCTACGAACAAGTCAACACAGAACATCCAGAAAAGACTGACAACTGTACCAACGACTGTGATAGGGACAAGTCGCCGAGGAGCTCCGAGAGCCCGTCCAAGTGCTGCGGGCAGACACTTCAACATTCCAAGCCAATAAAACATTCCGGTTTTAAGTTCGAGTTCGATAAGTATCCACAGATAGTCACTAATTATATGAAGAGCAAGAATTTAGAGATTTTAGATAGACACTACATCGGTAAACCGGGTAACCTGAAGCTGGACAACTTCCAGTTCGATCCCACCTTCGTGCCCCCGATACAGGAGGAGAGGTGCGAGACGTGTTACAAGTGCCAGTTGATGGAGTCCATGTTGCAGACGCCGACCAACGCGTCGGAAATGGAGTACATGAACGACATCCCGCGCCAGTCCGAGCCGCAGTTCGCCAAGGAGACGCTAGTCGAGGAGACGACCGCTCATCGGGAAATGTCACCGAAAACATTCGTTCGGAAAGTGAAAGAAAACACGCTGATCGTGAACGTTGATAGCAAACCCGATGAACGATCCGTCTCCAGAGAGCTCGGTGCGGATGTTGAGAATGATAATAGAGATAATAAGCCTGCTGATAGAAATAAACGTTTGGAAGTGAAGCAAGTGATAGAGTTCCCTCTGTCGCAAGTGAGCTCGAGTAAGCTCCGGACACAAGTGCGGTCCGGCTATGAGGCTTCGTTGCTTGGCGGTCTCACCAACTACTACGTACCTGATTTAGTTTTACAAGGTAAGTAAAATATCTAATTAATAATTTCAACATATATCCTTACGAATAATGTAAATGCGAAAGTGCGTCTGTTTGTTTGTTACGATTTAAAGTCTTAACTACGCAACCGATCATTATGAATTTGTTTGGCAAAAGGACATATACCCCCCTCCGCTCCTGATACGGAAATTAAATATTTCAATTTTTTTATGTATCACAGATAGTGAAAGTGATAGTCACTATATATGTATAATTAAATTTATAATTCCAATGTTGACGAAAAAAAAAATTGTTTTGTATGTACTTATGAGTAATATGCTAAATGGATTTTAATAGACTTGGGATAGTAATAATTTATAACTTACGAGTAAGACTTCTTTTTTTCAATTTTATTTTTTTCAAGAGCGTAATTTAGCTTAATTTTCTTAATAAAAATCTTTGTGAACGAAATGCCGAACATGTCTTTAGTACATTTGAGAAATAGCTTCTATATAAAAATATACATTTCTTTATAAATATTGATATTGTCTGTAGTGTTTTGTTTTCATATAATCTTCGAACAAGATAAATTTAGTAAAATGTAAATAGAATAAAGTGTTAATCAATTATATCAGTCATATGGTTCTGACGAGCCTCTATTGTCACATGATAACATTATAATGATCATGTGACGCGTTTAGTTAAATAAATAGAAGTCGTTTCGTATTTATACTGAACAATACGTTGTTTAAACGTTTTCTTTTGTTTGTTAAGAAATGTGTAATTAGCACGTCATCGTTAAATGAGTAAAGGTAAACTAAATGTAATGATTCGTCTGTTTATATCTTTATTGTGATATAATTTTCTAAGTACATATACAGTGTTATTTTCACAATACATTTTGCTGGGTCTATATAAAATAACCCTGTATAGGACTTTAATTTTAATTGATCGATTGTACTGAAACTGCGCGACTCGAAAGCATTGAAGTGACTTACTTAAAATATACTAATTAATAGAGGGTTACCCAACATTTATTAATTAGTATAATATTAGTCAGTGGTATCATTTTCTTACGTAAACCTGACGCATTCTAAACTATTGGTTGGTGGTTATATTGCATATCAATTTTCTTTATAGGAACCGTCGCAAGCTCTAACACCTGGGAGGCGGAATTGCGCCGGGACCTAGACCTCACATCGTACCTGAACAAAACACTAGATCCGCCTGTGCAGTCCATCGCTATCGTTGGAGACACAAACTCATGGTATGTATGCTCTTACATTTTATCGATAACCATTTCTTACACCACTCATGCCCCACCAACCTTGGCAACCAAGTTGTTATGTCCCGTGAGCCAGTAGTTACACTGGTTCACTCGCCTTTCAACCCGGAACGCTTTAATACTTATTGCTGTTTAAAAGCTGCTGCTGTTTAAAGATTTTTCTTGATATATTAATTTAGTAATAATAAATTTAATGTAGTTTCTGATTTCGTTATCGACGCCCAATTGTGGAAAACTTTATACGAACTCTTGAAGTTTGGAGCAGTTTGGTGGAATAATCTCCAAAACCTTCCCCTCAAAAGAGGAGAAGAGGCCTCAGGCCAACAGTGGGGCATTCACAGGCTGTAAATGTCCCCTTGAAAAATAAACGTCAAAAGAACAAACTGCAAAATATTAAGCATGGGATAGACGTTCGATGCATCATAATGTTACATTGTGACACGTAGGGAGGTGCGGCTGGTGGGGCGCGAGTGCGGCTGCGGCGGGCTGTCCCCGCTGGTGGGCGCGCTGCTGGACGCGCTGCCCGCCATGCGCCGCGCGCGCGTGCCCCCGCCGCAGGTACTTCCCGACCAGCCTAACCGCTCTCACAGCTCTACTCAACCTGCGACCCGCTTGTGGCCTTTTGTGTTTGGCGCTCTTGATGTTACTTTATTTAGCACTATTCAATATTATAACTGTTTTTATTAACACCTAAATTATTTGAGATAAGTAACTGCTTGTGGCGGACGCTGCACAGTTTGGAACGTCATGAAATTATAAAAAAAACATGTTAAAATATACTCGATAAGCGTTTGCGTTTCGCGACACATGACTAACACGTGTTTGTGGCCCCTATAAATAACGTGTTATTATTTTAAATACAATATAATAACAATCAAATGTACGTAAACGCACACTTTTACAAATTCATATGAATTTATAAGACAGTATTATAAAAGTTTACTACATATCTCAGTCCACCCATTGTTTATGAGAAATGTCATTGCACGAACTAATACCATATTACGTGTGTATTTTAGACGCGCACGTTTTAATTAATGAATGAGCCGGTTGGCGTGGTTAGTAAGACAGGTCGTGGGTTCGATTCCCATCCAGGACAGATATTTGTGTGCATGAACATGTCTGTTTATCGTGAGTATATAAGTATTGATTTACAAAAGAAAAGTAGTAAAGGTAAGTAGGTATATCAATTGTCTGGTTTCCATAGTACGAGCTCTGCTTAGTTTGGGATCAGTTGGCCTCGTGTGAATAATGCCCCAGGATAATTTTTATTATTATAGGATCTATACAGTAATTAAGATATGTTTAAATTATACGATTTTTTTGTACAGTGTCTCCTATACATCGAGAGTAAACTCCGTGAATTCTGCGTGCTGTCGAAAACGTTGGCCGACATGTTGATGTCGACGGACTTCTGCGATATCGCGACGCTAACGAAATCGCTCAACATCGACGTCAACGACGTCCCGCTGTTGCTGGCGGTCGCGACCACGCACACGCCGCAGGTGGCGAAGAGATACGGCATTAGTTATAGGTAGTAAGAACTCGAAGAATCGTGTGGGAGTTTATACTTGAGATCAAATATTTTGCTCGGCATATCGGAATGTGTTATATAAGAGATTAATTAAAGACGAGTCAATTTTTTTTTCTTCTATGTTAAAGCGTTACTCTATTTTATTTATTATTAGTATTTTAGATTATCTGTGTAATAAAGTCGACGTGATTTTGCTGGTGGTTCATGTGCAGTTGTATTTCCCTTGATTATCAGTACCGGTAGGTGTTTTAAATATAAAATATATGATGTTGAAAATTTTGAGATTATCTATATTATTATTATCGTATTCTTATTAATCAACGTCGACTCAATCAATGGCTACTTTGAATTAATTTACTTATAATATATGTTCAGTAATAAGGAATGTTACATATCGTAATTAAGTTATTATCTAAATAATGTATAATGATCACATTCACAGATTAAAAATAATGCTTACGTACACGTTTAAAAAATGTTGCCTGTATAAATGTTTTACATTATATTTACACAAAATATTAAACGTATATTTATTTTAAATTATCGTTAAATAATTTTTAATGAAAAGTATTTTGTGTATAATTATATAAATATTTTTAATTATATACTTATAAATATAAATATCGATGAGTCATCTGTGATTGGTTAAAATAAATTGCAAAGTGTTGCTATATTTATTTTCAATATATTTATATATATAATATAGGTTAAGATATTATCGTTTCTAAGTCAAATATGCAGCTTGTATGTTACGTGTACCGTACCAGGTCGTGTACCTAACAGTATTTAAAAATAAGTCAAACAAAACTCCTTAGTAATAAACAAGTTTGTTAATATTCGTTAAATAAATATATTTATATATATCACTTTGTCGTTTTTCATCGCTAAAATTAAAGGTTTATGAAACTTATTTATTAAAAAAATCACGTAATTATATTTTTAATTGAAATTAGGCTGAGTATCACATAAATTATTATTTTATACGGTATTTGTTTATATTTTAATAATTAAATGTTTTTTTTAAGTAAACATTTCAAAATGTTACAAGTTTTTAATTTATTTTTTAAAATAATGTTTTATACTTTAATATTGTCTATACTCATAGACATAGAATACTCTAAAACAAAAGTACCTTAACAAAACGTTATGTTCAGCGCTATTACAATTGTGATTTAATTAAAAATATTTTTATATTTAGTCCAATGATTAAAAATTAAAATTATTTCTTTTTCATATTGAAAACTGTTTTATTATTTACCAAATGATTATGATTCCTAGTAGTACTAGTTAACTTGGTGGCTTTGTAATCGTCATCAGTTTTTCAATCTATTTTCCAATTTTCCAAACAACAATATTTAGTATTGTTGTGTTCCAGTTTAAAGGATGGGTGTAACTACAGACACAAGGGACATAACCTTTTAGTTTCAATGGTTGGTGGCGCATTGGCGATGTCAGGTATGGTTAATATTTCTTACAGCGCCAATGTCTATAGGCGGTGGCAATCACTGGCCGTCAGTTGACACATTTGTCACCAATTTTTTTTATAAAAAAGTACTTTATTATTTAACAGGGACCAACATGGGCTCATGGTCAATCCAACATGACAATCTTAATGATGATCTGAAGATAAATAAGCTTAGACCCGGTCATGCACCGCTGCATTACGTGCGCCTTATTTGTGTTTATAATTGCGCTTGAAGGAACGCTGCATGGCAGTTTCATTACCAAAATGAAACTGCTATATTTTTAGGTAAAGGAAGATGGAGAGAAATGGTGGGGAATAGTATCACAGAAGCATTCACATATATTTTTAATTGTATGCCTCGTTTTCTAGTGACTAGATATAAGGCCGCTGACCCGGAGGTCCTGGGTTCAATTCTCAGGTCAGGCCGATAAAGAGTTATTGGGTTTAACTCTCAGTAGCAGCCCGGAAACTGGAAGAAGAACTCAAGAGAGTTTAGCCGCCGTGGCCGAAATCGGGCAGGAGGTCATTATTATTATTATATTTTAAATATATTACAACTTTTTTGGGTAAACTTTGGATGTACTAATTACATTGTCAATAAAATATCATATAATTTCATACATTTCTTAATACTTTATGTCAATCATTACGTAGCGTCTAACAAAATTATTTATATAAGATTTTCCGTCTGTTTCGTTGTGTTTTGATTATATGAAAATACACTTTACTTACTAAATACTTTATCGTAGAAATGGATTCGAGTATTGTGATCCTTATCTAATAATGTGTGATTTATTTTACCTTAGACATGCTTGCATCTTTCGAAATTATAAACTACAGATGTGTATGAAGGGCAGAAGCTAAGAGGTATTTTTGAAAATTCCCTAATTTTATTAGGTAAGTAAGAACTAAAAGGATGTAATCCTGATTTTCATTTAATTCTTTAACGAAATAAGATTTCTATTATAAAACATCCAAAGAGAAAAAAAGACTTAAACATAAAAAGAACTACGAGCCTTACTTGCACTATCTGGGTCGAGCCCCTCTTAGCTAGGTATTTTAGTTACGTCAATTCATAATGTATTTTAGTAATTAGTGCACCGTCCCGTTGCTATTAGCTAAATTACTTTATTACGAACGGCAAACGGGCGAAGCGGATAATTTCTAAATGAGTATAATTATTATATCATATTTTAAGCACATTATATATTAAATCGTCAAAGCCTTTTTATCATAATGCATAATGATCAAATTGTAATCATTTATAAGAACCGAACCAATTACAATTCACAGTGTGTCTTCCATTTTGATATTTATAACAAAAGAAATAAAACCGATTTTAGTCTAAAAGAGAGTTCGTCCATTTGTAATACGCTGTGTAATACTTAATATTGTAAAACTAAAAAGTAAATTTAAGGAAATAAAATAATTAACTGCCGCTTCTCAATGCACTTCATAAATTTGGTAATGTAAGTAAATGTTTGTAAAACAAAAATGAATTTTCTAGAAATTGTGGTGTGCACTCTATTAATAAAAAGAAACAAAACGTAAACTTGTTACTCCAGTCACACAATAACACAGTAAATTCAAAAGTAAAAAATGAATAGTTGCTAACATACATTTTCGATAAAAAAGCAACTGAGTTTCGCCGATTCTTCTAAAGTTAGATGAGTTTCTTTCGAAAATTGGTAGTAGATTTTTGATTAACAATTAAGTGTAATGCTTTTATGTTGAATAAAGTTTTTTAAATTAGAATTTAGAGCGACAAAATATGTTTGCTAGTCTCCATTCATGCATGGGCTTAGAAGGCGTCTTAAACGATAAAATGTTTGACGGCTGAAATTCTCTTTACAGGTAATTAAAATCTCAAATTAATTAGAAAACTTTTATCGACACTCAACAACCTAAATGTTAAAAAAAATTATAACGTCGGGAAGGAAAGCCAGTTAAATATTATATCAGAACTCAATGAATTCTACTAAATTATAACGATTACAAAATGTTACCGATTCAATTCCGATCAAACTTTGACTATTCTATATAGTTATTCGGATCGGAACCGACCCGATATGATGTTTACATATTATACCGTTATGTAAAAACGGTATATGTAAACATCATATCGGGTCGTTGGTCTAGTGGCTTGATATAAGGCCGCAGACGCGGTGGTCCTGGGTTCAATTCCCAGGTCGGGCAAATAAATAGTTATTGGGGTTTTCTGTCAGAAAATCTCTGTAGCAGCCCGAGTCTGGAAGTTGGAAGTGTTGTTACACTCCCGTGCCTCGGAAAGCACGTTAAGCCGTTGGTCCTGCGCCTGAACTCTTTCCGGTCGTGTCGGATTGCCGTCCCATCGGATTATGAGAGCTAAGGAAAAGAGAGTGCACCTGTGTTTGCGCACACACTTGTGCACTATAATATCTCCTGCGCAGTTGGCTAATCTCTCTTGAGATTGGCCGCCGTGGCCGAAATCGGTCTGGAGGACCTTATGTAAAAACCAAACTTAATTGTTAATTTTTATGCTAATAGTCGATAATTTATTTAAATAATAAGAAAACGGATAAACAGCAACGATTCGATTGCGATAAAGTGACAATGTGTTAGTAGAACCCAGTAAATAAGTATAGAAACTTTTTATTATATCTCTAAGCAACTAAAAGCTAATATTCGAATAATCCTCGGTCCCGCTGTTATCTCGGTAAAATTACGTAGGCTCACGATGCCTCAAGGCGTTTACTTAGATTTATACTCCTAATAGTGACGATGCTATTCACTTAATGTCGGACCTCCCCAATAAATACAGAGAAACATTTCACCCTCTGAAATCACGAAAATTTACAAGTTAGCTCGACATTGTAGGCGGGTACGTATTTATGATATTATTTTGATTACTTAATTAAAACTGCGTCTGCAATTGACGTAGCTAATAGCTAATTTTAGCTACTATAGTCGTAATGGCTACCTCTTGTATCGATGTTTCAAACCGAAATAAGTTAGAATCTTCCATATTGTTTCGTATTATGTATATGTATAGTTTATATTAATTTGTTGTAAATTGAATTAATTATCTATAATAAAACATATACTGTAATTGTTCGACTCTCGGAAGTTAATTTTTTTTTATCTCCGATAAATAATAATAAATAGAATAAATACTTAATCTAAAAAAAGAGCCAGATGTGAGTCAAATTTCGATATAAATGACAGAACGACGTGGAAAACAAGTGAGTTGATAGTTACGTAAAAATTTAATTTTCTCTTCGAGAACATAACTTTATTTGGTGTACGACTGTAAAACTTATAAACACTAAATAGTTATATATTATAATAATAATAAAAGTATATATTAAGCGTCCAAAAGTGAAATTGAATTAAAAAAAAACCTCGAATTGGTCTTTATGAAAATAGACCACCAAATCATACAAATTTATGTAAATTACTCAAAAAATTACAAGTCGCGTCAATAATGAATTCACCGACAAAATGGAGCTTTTAAATTAACGCGCGTCTTTTTTTTTAACGTTTTTGTAGAGATGAAGAATGCTCCTAACCATATTATCTTATTTGCCTTCCTAGCTACATTTCGGCCACGGCTGTCAATGAAAAGGATTAGCCATTTGTGCAAGAAACACAAGTGTTTCTTGTACACAAGTGTTTATAGTACACAAGTTCCTATAAATATTATTATTCTGTATCACTTGGTCTGCTATTAAGGCAAACTGACGGCATTCATTACTCGCTATCCGTTACCAACTTCGTAACCCTATAAAACTACTGCTGGGAAATCCTTTGGAATAACCAAATACCAATTGCCCCGACCCAGGATTTAAACCGGGAACCCCATATTCGTCAGCCCACTATACTAACGAAGCAGCGCTCATAAGTAAGGCTGATAAAGAGATTACAAAACTTAAACTAACACAGCGAATTTAGATTATTCATGCCACATAGCAAAAAAAGATTGTTTTTAATCCTAGCGTTGTTTTTCACTTATAGACTGTTCTTGATCGATTGTTTTTGTTATCGACAAATTATAGCAAAAAACCTTGCTAATGGTCTTCGTAATGACCCTTGGGCTTTAGTTGTAATTATCGCATACCACAGAGGGCGGTCACGTTGTTTCCTAAGTGATTGGCTGCAATATGTCTGTAACGTAATTAACTCTGAAACTGCAACTAAGCCGCAGCCGAAACCAATATTGTATTTAATTAAATTTAGTTTGTGAATAATAATATAATCACAATTTTCGTTATATATTAGTATATAAGTTATTTATAAGACGAGATCAAGTCGTGTAAATAGCCTAGTAGCCTCATTGTAGGTAAGTGTCGGGTGGTGTATAAAAAAGCTTTGTAAGGTTGTATGTTCTTAAAAAAAAGTAAATACTTAAAACAGAAAGGAAAGTATCAATTCAAGTACTCAGGGGCCACGAGGGCCATAGGCGGCGTTTCATCGGCTCTTCAGGCAGTCTACAGTGTCTATACGGATAATCCGATACTGGTTGTTCGTCTTACAACGTTCTGTTTAATTTTGACTTTTGATACAAAGTCCGATTCTGTGTTTTCAGATGAGTGTGTATATGTACTTAATAATAATAATATTTAATTGTTTATTTACCCTTAATACCGTCCATTTTAGTTAGCTCTTACCTAAATGGGGTAAGAGGTTGTCCAAAATAATAATATGATTATATTACGAATATCAAGTGTACACGATCTAGTTCATCCAGTCGAAGCAGACTGTCAATGTCTGTCGATATGTCGTTGGTTGACGTTATATACTACAACCTTTCTCAATACACAGACTATATAATGCAAAGATAAAGATTTCTTTCAAATCGGTAGATCATGGCGTTAACGCGTTTAAACAAACAAATTTATATAATATCGATAGTATAGATAAATACACCTAAAGTGTAAATTGTGTTTGCAAAATAAAGCATTCACCATGAAATTATCATTACGTTCGGTAGTTGCCCGCAATCCGTCCGAAACAGGTCACCGTTCAAATTCACAAAGGGTGTCCATTTAACATAGGTTATACTCAACTTCAAATATCGCATGTACGGCGCTATCAATATAAATATATTAAAGACAAATTATAAATTAATGCAAAATGTGCCCTATTTAATTAGACTTTTATAAGCCGATGTTGACAGTCGACAAGTTAAGTCGACATTTTAGATGACTATATCAATTATAAAGCTATCATCACTTTGAAATGACGTGATACTGCAAATAACAGGCAAAAACGTAGTCTTTGGGTACACACATTCACCAATAAAATGATAGAGGTACGTCTACCAAGTGCAATTTATAAAATTCTTAAATGCTGTCTGACAAAGTAAAACTATACATGTATATTGGTACTATTATTATTTAGTTATCCTAATAAAATCTTGTATTTAATTGTGTCAAAAATAATGTAAGAATTTTTATAACATTTGAATATAAAGTCACATTGAAATACAACAAAAATTAGATTAAGGTTGTTTTACTCTAACGTATATACCTACATATAAAGATATACGATGTGAGAAATGCGGTTCTGTATTTTGTTAGTGACAGACTTCGTATCCAAAATGTGACAGATGCGGGATTGAGAATTTAATATTTCACGAGTCTACCGGCTTTATGCTTTATGAAAATTGTTCTGCAACTGTGATGTTGTTATGAGGTTTCGTACAATATTAGGAGTCATATTAAATCATTACTAAGTTAAACATAAATGCTTTATATAGCTGTTTGGTTGTTTAAAGGTTTATTCTTTTGCAAATTATTGTGAAACGAAAATAAGAGTGACGTCGATATATCGTTTTATGAAATAAAGACAATTAAATTATACAAATTTGTTTAGGTTTTCGAATATTGAGAGAAGAATTGGTTATAAATTTAATACATAATTATTATTTTGTATTATTAATACATACCTAATTACTATTATATTATTTCACGACATCTTGATTAAACAGCGAACAAGATATTTAATATTTAAAATAAAGTTATAATATCAGGTATAGGTTAACTAGTCAGTACTCATTATGAAAAGCATATTGTATTTTTTATATAATAAATTAAAATTTGTTTCAATGAAAATCCATTATTACATTACAAATTTATGTTTTTTAAGCTCTTATGATTCCAATCAATTTACCAGAGAAATTAACGCTAACTTCTTAATATTAACAGAATTGAAAGTTGTTGAGTCTTTCGAAATTCTATAGGATTTAAGTAACTATTGTCTCAATGTACAATGTAGGTATTTAATTTGACTTTTTATTTTGAATCCGACAAAGAAAACGATACATTATGATGTTATAAGCTCCAGTTTGAATGTTACATTATGCATAGTGTTGAAGGTGAAGCTGTTATGAGCGTATTTACTATTTATACCATTTTACCTCCGCCCCTAGTGCTGTGATAGATTGGTATTCATTTTATTAATATATTAGCCGTAGTTAACGTTTAATAAATGAATTTATTACAATTATATTTAATTAATTTTCTTATATTTTGAGGTGCTAACGTCTTATAAATCGATGAATGCCGGCTCCACGTACGAAAAGCATGACTCATTGTCACGTTCCGCCTGAGCCGAATGTGCAAGCGAGAGCGTGGAACAAGCGATAGAGAGCCACGATCGGCCTAAGCGTTCGGCTTGTGACGCATCTGTCTCTCTTCCACTCCATCGGCCGATGCATCCGAGTATTCATCTATGTAAGGTCCTCCAGACCGATTTCGGCCACCAATCTCAAGAGAGATTAGCCAACTACGCAGGAGATATTATAGTGCACAAGTGTGTGCGCAAACACACATTCTCTTTTCCTTAGCTCTCATAATCCGATGGGACGGCAATCCAACACGACTGGAAAGAGTTCAGGCGCAGGACCAACGACTTAACGTGCTTTCCGAGGCACGGGAGTGTACACACTTCCAACTTCCAGACTCCGGGTTGCTACTGAGAATTTTCTGACGGAAAACCCCAATAACTATTTATTGGCCCGACCTGGGAATTGAACCCAGGATCATCGAGTCTGCGGCCTTATATCAAGCCACTAGACCAACCAGGCAGTCAATCTAGTCAGTTAATCATCTATGTATTCTTATGATGACTTTTATCACGTAATCTAATAATAAAATTATCGTTCGTTAACCGACTTTACAGGCAACCAAGTGAGTTCACTGCTAAACAAATAGCGGTTTGTCAAGATATTGGGAATTGTAGCAACACATATTGCTACCATTGAGTGCTGTTTTATCTCCTTGGGACTCCATCGTCTCTCGTTAGTTATACTTCCCTACCTAGTGAACAATTTAGGCAATTATTTAATTAAGAATATATCGTTTAATCTACTTATTAATTAAAAACATGAATAAATTATCTATAATAATATTTCAAAGAGATTCTTAGAAACTCGCTTAAATTGTAAGTATCATCATAATATCAGTTAATATTGTTAGTTGAGTAGGTGTTTACATAATATAGGATGATCGGATATCTTAATAATAGCAAGCATTACATATTAATAGCAGTGTTTGGATTTAATTAAAATAACCGGATTACATTAGTATAACTAACATAAAAATGATAAAAATATATCAATACAGTTTTGTATGTATTTATTAACTTGATTGATAAAACATTACATGTATTTGATTAAACATTTGTGTAATTTCTTATACATTTTTGGTGGTAAATTTTTCTATCTATAAGTAAAATAGAGCTTTCATTTGTCCACTGCTATCACGTTAATCCATATATACGTTTTGTAATTGATATGACGGGCAATTATCGTAATGAGATCCGAGAGGATCCGGAATGGCGCTCGTAAATATATATCCTAAATATCCTGGGATATTCACACACGGCCATCTGATACCAAACTAAGCGGAGCTTGTACTATGGAAACAAGACAACTGATATACTACATATACTACTTTTTTTTTGTAAATACATGCTTACATAGATAATTGTACCCAGACTCAGGACAAACAGACAAGTTTATGCACACAAATATTAGTATTCCTAGGTAGTATTTTGTATCACTAGCTGGGAATATTAGCTAATGCTAGTTTACAGCGAGTGCTAGTTTAGCTTTTATATTGAAAATTGTTTAAAACATACAATTAACATAGACGCCTCGTCTAGTGAGCTGAATTGAAGCGCTAACCATAAGCTCATTACACCTCATTACTTAGCAGCGATTGAAATTAAACAATTGTAGGATATTAATTGGTTTTAACAAAAAAAACAACGAGAGATTTTATGGAATTTATTTTTATCAGTACCGATGTTTTTTTATGATTAAAGCAACATAATGCTTTTGTAAATATTTTCAATAACATTTACAGTGGTTTAGGAATTTTCACTTGAGTTCACTTTTTAAACTAAGGTCCATATAAATATGTAATCGATAAATTGAGTGGCATTTTCGTAATAAACCCGATACTCTCATCCCTCTCGAGTTTCACATTCCATTTTTGTTTTTACATTTTATTGCTATCATATATTATATGAATTAAATATTAACATATATATGCATCAAATTAACCATTACCATCATTTTGTAATGACTGGAATAGGTTGTTTTTGTAGTTGAAGTCGTCTAAATACATTGTAGAGCGACCGAAAAAACTGACACCCAAAAATTGCAAAAGAATATTTATCAATTCATGAAACCTTCCTTACCTTTACATAGAAGGTTTTATATATGCTTTTAATTAAGTATAAAGCTGTATGTCTAAAATGATTTGAAGCGTTCACAATAAAGAATAGAGAGTATGTTTTGTTTGAAACGGGTTCATTGGTTCCATTGATATTTTCAGAGCGTGTTATTGACATTTCAGTTACGAGAATATAGTTTTGAAATTGAGAAACGGTATGATGTCCCATGATTTTAATTGTTTTAACCGCCTTTGTCGTTCAAAAATTTCGTTATATATATATATATTTACTATATGGTTAGCTTGCTAATGGCAGTGTTCAATATATGAACCACTTTATACCTATCAGATTAATAAATTAACGTAGTGGTAATGCAAGACCGTCTTCTCGTAGCTAAGACTGCCAGCTGTAAGAGTAACTTACATTATCAAGTTCCCTGTCGCCTCCCTCCCTGTACACGTTATAATTATATATTATTCCTTCCTTGCTATATATTATTCATATTCAGTCATAAGAAATTAAATTAATTTTATTAATTAAACTTTGTTTTACTCTGTATTTAGTTTTATTCATGTATTTGTGCTTATAATATTCATATCATACTTGACGGTGAAGGAAAACATCGTGAGGAAACCTGCATGTGTCTACTTTGCCACACATGTCCGCATTGGAACAGCGTGGTGGAATAAGTTCCAAAATCTTCTAAAAAAAAGAGAGGAGGCCTTAGCCCAGCAGTGGGTCATTCACAGACTGTTACATATACATGTATATTCAACTATTAATTATTTCAGTAACCATCGATGTCGATTTTTACTTGACGAAAAATCACGTATATATTTTGTAATGAAAACTGATTTAAAAGGTAAGCGATTAATAGGTATTGTAAATGTTTAATTACGGTCGATTTAAGTTTATAAGTTATATAATGAAGTATCAAGATGAATATAATTCTTAGTATTTCTCTCGTCACTTTGTTCAAGGTTTTCTAATGAGCGCACTTAAACTAAAATAAAGTTTCGCTTACCTTTTAACAGTTTAACTCTTTCGTTGGCAGTTCTTTTGAAATCGACAGCTTCAATGAACCTTTGATTATTTTTTATTCAAGTGAGACGGCATTCAAAAACTTTTTTCATTATACATAATTTCTTTTTAAGAATACTAACTACTTTTTTATATTATTACTATCTCTGTCCCTCTCTAGGGCTATAAGCATATACGTACTCGTATGTATGTGCATTGTGCAATTATTCATTAAAAGAGAGATATCTATAAGTATAATGGAGTATTCTATTCGCGTAATAAGAAGGTGAGTCGTACATTTTGCACCGTAACATGCGTACAAATTAATAATTATATACTATTGAAACTTATTTACAGTAGAATACATTTCGAAGCTCGCATACTGATAGGCAGAAACATGATTTGATATGGCAATTAAGATACATTGTCATTTCGCGTGCGGCTGTAGTGTAGTCCAATTTACCTTTCCAACATGATCGCAGTCAATCAACACTAATTACTGCAATCTTTAGAAAGGTTTTGAATTACTCCGAGATTTAATTCATGAAATTGTGAAAAAATTAAAAAGATTTCTGTGTCGTTAACAGATTATTAGGCGCGACATTTTTTTTTTCTATTTTTATTGTATAGGTAGGCGGACGAGCATATGGGCCATCTGATGGTAAGTGGTCACCAACGCCCATAGACAATGGCATTGTAAGAAATGTTAACCATCGCTTACATCGCCAATGTGCTACCTACCTTGGGAACTAAATGTTATGTCCCTTGTGCCTGTAATTACACTGACTCACTCACCCTTTAAACCGGAACACAACAATACAAAGTACTGCTGTTTTGCGGTAGAATATCTCACCCACACACCTATATTTATGTAATGGAAACGAGAACGTCAAATTAAGTTATAAATAATAATTAATCTGGTAGAACCTTATAAAAGTCTTACCATTGAGTTTGCAAAAATGAGATGAGGAAGCTCATTACGTTACAATCGCCAATACGTCCTTAAAAACAACTCAAGTTCCATACATATCCATTTAATATATCTATAAAGTCGCAATATCAATATCAGTAGGAACTACTACAATACTTTAATATGTATCTTAAATATGTTTATTACATTAAATTCTTACTTCAAATTCATGTTTATTTTAATATAAAATAAAGAATATTATAGTCTGTATAAAAAAGAAATGAAAAAGTATTAGTACTTACATTTTATGTCAACAAAAGAAACTCTGGAATGCCTTAAGGCGTAAGACTATAAACTTAATAGGCACTTAAAAGTTGATGTAACTTGAGTTAAAAAAATAAACCAATTATAACAATTCAAAGTTTCCTTCGAATATAAAAGAAAAATGTTTTATAGAAATAAATTATGATTTAAAATAATAAATTATAATTGTAACGCAGCAAGCTGATCGTAATCTGTTGCTTTTAAGCAAATGAAATTTGACTCTCGATGATCGATACAGCTTTAATGATGAAAATCGCCTTACGATGATATGATATAATATTGTACATAAACATTATAATTATTTCAGAAGAAGCGGCATATTATCTTACAAATATTTCTCGTTCATGTTCTACATCGAGTTTCGTATTAAAATTAATTACTATATTTACTGGTAACCATGACTATAATGCTTTTAAAGAATGTTGTCACCGCGCATTTAAAATTAAAAATAGTAGAGATTGAGTAATGAAAATAATATCTTTTGCACGGAACGGACAGTGAGTTGAAAGGACTTCAAATGGCGCTTACAAAGAACTTTTTTACTTTTTTACTTGGTGGTAGAGCTTTGTGCAAGCTCGTCTGGGTAGGTACCACCCACTCATCAGATATTCTGCCGCAAAACAGCAGTACTTTGTATTGCTGTGTTCCGGTTTGAAGGGTGAGTGAGCCAGTGTAATTACAGGCACAAGGGACATAACATCTTAGTTCCCAAGGTTGGTGGCGCATTGGTGATGTAAGCGATGGTTAACATTTCTTACAATGCCATTGTCTATGGGCGTTGGTGACCACTTACCATCAGGTGGCCCATATGCTCGTCCGCCTTCCTATACAATAAAAAAAAAAAAAAGTTTTGCCTTAATTTAACTTTAAAAGATTAAAAGGTTTTATTCATTTTTAGTTATACAAGGTAATCTCTGCAGTAATTAAAAAATTATAATTAATTTATATTTATCATTAATATAATATGAATATTGATAAATAAGACTCTTTATCGTATTTTGTTTACAAGATACAAACGCACATACAAACATGTAAGAGGCATTGCAATACATTAAAGCAAAATTAAAGTCTTTAAATAATAAATTAGCAATCAGCCTGAATAGTTAATCAAATAAATTTCATCTACGTAAAACTTATCTTTTTAATAAAAAACCGCGGCGTTTAGTAAAAATATAACTTTTACGTATTTTAAGAGTAATTTACTAGAAACTGAATACTAATATGTTTATTCTAATTAAATGCGATAAATACTTCAATTACCCTCAAGCAATTAACTGGTGTGTTCGCAACATTTCACAGCCTCTTCACAGTTAATATTATTTGGTTTTAATTAGGCGTGGAAAGTTTACCGAACTTTACTTTTAAGACTTGACACCAGTTAAGAAAAGATAATTAAACGAGTTTCATTAATTCATTTATATCATTATTATTATTTTTTATACTATAGGTAGGTGGATGAGCATATGGGCCACCTGATGCTAAGTGGTCACCAACGCCCATAGACATTGACATTCACCGGCTCACTCACCCTTCAAACCGGAACACAACAGTATTAAGTACTGCTGTTTTGCGGTAGAATATCTGATGAGTGGGTGGTACCTACCCAGACGAGCTTGCTTATAACTCTACCACCAAGTAAAAGTTACATTTAAATTAAGTATTAACATTCAAATATAATTTATAGATAAAGCAGATATATAAAAGTTTTTAATGGCTACGAAATAATTTAGCGAACTCACTAACTTGAAAACAAATTTGATCCTAAAGGTAACTTCAACTATATTTCGAATATATACAAGCACAAAAAACTATACAGCGACGCCGGTATATAGGACCTAACTACGCCAGGCTCGCACGCTGAGCAACCTATGGGATCTGTCAAAAACATAACCGCGTTTAGATTGCGCCAAACAAACGCAGAACGAGACAGGCTTTGACTCTAGTTATAAAGTCTCCATATATATAGACTTAACTCTCAACTCTGAGCTGCCTCAGGTGCGAACAAACCCTAATGTTCTTTCTACGTATTATTTCATTGTCTCAATCACTTTTAAAACTGAAATACGGTTATTAATGTAATATTTAGTAAAGTATTTATTGTTGAGTGTTCACCTACAGTGTATCTAGAGTGGTCATAGACATTGGTCTTTTAAGAAATGTTAACCATCGCTTTTATCGCCAATGTGCCACCAACCGTGGAAACTAAGATATTATGTCCCTTGTGCCTGTAATTACATGCTATAAGTGGGTGGGACTGGATAAGTGGATGATACCCACCCAGACGAGCTTGCACAAAGCTCTACCACCAGATTTGAATCTACTAGTAGAATATACTACTCTAGTATGAATGATGAATGTGACTAATAAAATCAAAATAATAAGACATATTTCTATTTCTCAGTTTCAAGACTGTACCCTCGTTATTGGAATGTCAATAACACTCTTTGAACATATCAGCGGAATCAATGAACCCCTTTCAACAAACCTTACTCCTTATTTTTTAGTTTTAACGCTTCAATTGACCTTAGGCAAACCCTATTTATATTTAACTGGTATCCGCACGCGACTTCACCCGTATGTTAAAGGAAGGAGGGTAAGGATTAGATAAAAATAGCCTATGACATTCCTTGGGGATCAAACTTGCTTAAAACAATTATATATCAAAATAGGTTACGTTGTTTAGGCGTGAAAGCGTAACAGACAGTCAGATAGAACTAATTTCACGTGTATAATATTAATATAGACTATAATTTATTACTGGTGACAAGTTTTCGGCTGGACGATCGGAATTGCGAATCAAAGTGAACATGCTGCTAGTATTCGTGCTACCATTCCACTCGGTCATGATTTGTACAACAGCTATTTAAATGTAGGTACTTTGATTTTTTTGTATAAATTTACGGCTTTACTATATAATTGTAAATTTTATGATTGTATTGATTGTATATTGTAAAGTTTCATGGTTGAATTGATAAAGAAAATTGCGGTTTTTGCGTATAAGTATATTTTCCCCAATGTGTGTGTGTGTGTGTGTGTCGAGCATATTCTAGTCTATATAAAAAAATATGATTGCATAAATTAAATTTTAGGAAAATAGAGGTTCGAAAATATAGCAAATGCGAGATTATCCGAGGTAAAAAACATTAAACTAATGAAAAAAAAAGAGTAATAGAATATATAAAACATACATAATCTTCGATTATACTTTGAAATTTCTAAAATTGTATAACGGGCAAAAACTAAAGTAATAAAAAAAAACAAAAAACAAAATGTGAGTCTCGTGAGGGATCTCCGGTCTCATTACGACAATGGCTCGTCCTATCGTATCGATTACGAAATGTTTATTTAAGGATCACTGCGGAAGAAGTTGAGAGGTATTTTTTTTCAGAAACATTAATAATGTTTGCAATATACGAATATATATTACAGGCAATACATAAAAACGGATTGTTTACATATGCAAAAAAAAAAAATAATTTGTATTGTTTATTTTTTTTAATAACGAATGAATATAAGGCTCTTACGACTAACCTATATAAGTTGAAAATATATATTTTTTTATTAATAAGCTTTTCCGCCACGGTTCTCTCAATGATATTATAAGAAGGGCTCTTGCCATCTTTGACGTTCCTGCTCTTATTGAGCCTCAGAGGAATTAGTCCTTATGATGGCAAGAGACCTGATGGACTGACATTGGGAACGGGGACGGGCCCTTGTGTGGGATGTAACATGTGTTGACACACTGTTCCCGTCTCATATCAGGGAAACAATATTAAAAGCCGTAGCTGCCGCGGAAAAAGCTGAAACGAACAAACGTAACAAATATTCGCCTCTTATTCCAAATTATATTTTGGTTCCGTTTGCAGTTCAAACGCTGGGACCTTGGAGTAATAGTGCCAAAAAATTCATCCAAAATATTACTCCCCGCCTACTACTTATTTATGCCCCGCCGCCTACTATTTATTTAAAGTTAAAATTAAGATTTAATTTTAATAGTAATACTTATTATATCAGCTTTTTTTTCAGTGGTTCAAAATGGACTCAATGCGCTTATCAAACGATAAGGGGTAAATTCAATTACTATTGAGATATATAAAGTTCCTTTATCATGTAAATGTCTTATTTACTACGAATATCGCCTCTATTGTGTCTCTAATGGTATTGGAAATGATACAAATGTCGAAATATTATTGGAACAAACTAACCTTAAACTATAATAATGTTTATAATATTATTATTAATAATAAGAACAAATATTAACGTTAACATAATAGAAATCGCTATTGACTGGTACTTGGATTTTAATAAAATCAATGATTACAAAACATTATAAAGACGTTGAAACCGTTATAAATGACATTAATGGTTATAATAATAATAGTATAAATAGCAATTTATCAAGGGAGGGCCGGAGATGAAATTATATAATGACGCTATTATCGGCTTCACCTCAGGGCGCGTTCGATTAACCACACAATGCATATTGTAACCTTAAAACACGGGACGCTTATGACAACATAATCTATTTGATTAAAAATACGTATATTATATATCTATATTAAAATGAGTCTTACAGTTAGTCTGCTTATCTATTTAATTCCAAAGGCTATTCTGCTGAACTAATCTTGATGGAACTCGTCAGTATGATTATCTTGAGAAAAGACACTAAAACCTCATAAGTATCTCGAAAGAATCTTTGACTACGCAGGGCTATTGTTTCAGTAAAATACATATTTATTGATGTCTCCCTGTTTTGCTTATTTAGGGGCAGCAAAATTTTATGAGTAATAATTGCTGACTGCCGTTTTGAATATGTAAAGCCATAAATGGTTTTAACAATAAATTATTAATTTACTTCGTCAGGTATTGTGTAAGTTATGGGCCTTAGTTACATTGAATCAAATCTTATTTTAAATTGATCCATTCTGTGATGTTTTGTATTTATGTAATTTTATAAATATTATTACAAAATATATCATTTAAATTATTTTGTATTATCTGTCTGAATAAAGAAAATTAGTGTTTCTATGTTTGTCCCGTATTTGTTCCTAAATTATTCATTCAATTGTGATGAAACTTTGCTGAGAAGTTCTGCGTACGCCACCTCTCTTTTTTACGCTGGAAAAACGCATAGTCGTATAGTTGCCGTTTCCGGCCCTCCTACGTTAGTGAGGAGGCGGCCCACGGCGGAAGCGGCGGCGTTGATAAGCTTTGGGCCAACTTTTGTTGGACGACGCCAGCTAAAAAAAATATATTTTTTAAATATAAACGTTTTTTTATTATTTAGCCTGACGAGCAAATATGACATGTCATGGTAAGTATCGCCAACACCCATAGACATTGGCATTGAGGTTAGAAATGCTAACCATCGCTTACATCGAACATGCACCACCAACCGTGAGAACTAAGATGTAGTGTCCCTTTTGCCCGTAGTGACACTGGCTCACTTAAACTTCAAACCGGAACACAACAATACTAAGTACTACTGCATTTAGGTAGAATATCTAATTAGTGGGTGGTGATGCCAAAGCAGCTATTATTATTTTTTTATTGCATAGGATGGCGAACGAGCCAACGCCCGTAGACATTGGCATTGTAAGAGATGTTAACCATCACTTACATCACCAATGCGCCACCAACCAAGGTTGGTGGCGCATTGGTGATGTAATGTAATTAAGATGTTATGTTCCTTGTGCCTGTAATTACACTGGCTCACTCATTCTTCAAACCGGAACACAACAATACCAAGTATTGCTGTTTTGTGGCAGAATATCTGATGAGTGGGGGTGGTACCTACTCAGACGAGCTTGCACAAGGCCTTACCACCAAGTAAATTATGAAGACCTTATTCTATCCGTGCGAAGTCGGGACGGATAGCTGGTATTATATAAATATAAATCAAAACTGAATAAATTGTAACATTTTATGAATGTATTTTCTTTGTTTCATCTTTATATTTTCTATACTAATACATAAAGCTGAAGAGTTTGTTTGTTTGATACGGCTAATCTTAAGGACTACTGGTTCGTATTTAAAAAATATTTTTGTGTTGTATAGTCCTTTTGTCGAGGTTCTGGGCTGATTTTTATTAATTATACGCGGGTGAGACCGCGCGGCACAGCTAGTTTTAAATAAAATTTAATTTCGTAACGGCAATATCGTTTCTCTGATACCTCAGAAATTCGAAGTTCATTAATATGAAAATCATAAGAAAGCTTACGTAGCGATTTTGTATGAATTCATTATATCTTCATTATACTCGCACATTTCATAACCACCTTTATTAGATTATATATTAACACGTAAAAAACTGGATTAAGCCGGTTATAGGCTGTTTAATTAAATTTTCTCTGTGACGTCACGTCAGCAAAACATACCATTATTTTATTGTAATCCATATTATTGAATTCGTTGAAAACGTTTCGAATCGTTTCTTGGTCACTTATGTACATACTTATATGTATTTATATCATGTTATAATATACTTATGTATTTAACGGCCGAATACTAAAACGTCATTTAAATATGATTAGGACTCAATTGCTTGGAATGTCATTATTTTTCAAAATTTGGTATGCGAAATTTGAAATTCGAAGACGTTTCAAATATTTGAGCACCCTTCATATTTGAAAGACGTTTCAGTATTCGGCCATAAATCCATTAATTTATGTTTAAAGTCTAGACATTTCCTCCTTAGTTAATTTTAATATAAATTATTATTTAAAGAGTAGTTATATGGTGAATTTTGTACTGAACCCAGTATCGTTATTGTTTGTTTAATATGCCATAAATACGTACTATGTACGTGGTATGTACCCGACCCTACTTAGCGGTGTGTACATTGAGGTGAGGGTGGCGTGCGATCGATTCATTAAATACGTGTTTGTTGAGGACGGGTCGGAGTGGAATAAGGTTTTGGGGCTTATCAACGAATACAAAACGTGCAAAATCGCGGAATTAAATTCGTATAAAGCGTAGTATACATTAAACTATGACGTATAAGTATTTTTATCACACATAAATATTTAATGAATAGTGCATTGGGTGTATTCACACCCAGGAAATTAGTTGGGTATTGCAGTGATATCTTATTTTATCTTATGTTATCAAATATGAAGCCAACGTTGTATATTTAGAAAAAACATTTGTCTATTATCTAATAATAATATTGTATCAAAATATATAGGTACCAGTAACAAATGCACAAAGAATGAATATTCGTATTGTTAAACGTAATCTATGCTATTGTTATGAATGCGAACATAAGTCTGTTTATATAAATAAAATAAATAGAAAGCTTGAAACCCCACGAAAGGATATAGACATACTTTTCATACGTAACACCTATCATGCACCACGCGGGCTAAGCCGCAGGCGAAGCCACGGGCGAAGTTGCGGGCGAAACCTAGTACTACATAAAAGATGGGTAGTAGCGACAGATTTTATTTATTGAAGAGTAAATTTATACATATTGTTCTTTGTCAATGGAATGTGTGCATCACAGAAATTCATACAACAGCGTGATTGACATTTAAATTATAATTATTATTGGCTCAATAAAATATTATTTAGCTCAACTAAATAACGATTTTGCTTGACCAATATTATGGGTTTATCTCAACAATATCTAATATTGTAAATAGCAGCTGAAGTGTCTGACATGTCTAGAAACTCCTGTGTGTTTGACATTTATCTATATAAATAAAATGATAGAGGTCTGCAGTTGTGAGCGCATCACTGAAAAACTACTGGATAGATTTCAATGAAATTTTCTAAATTTTAATTTTCCGAGATTGAAAGCCGAGATGGCCCAGTGGTAAGAACGCGTGAATCGTGAATTAACCGATGATCGTGGGTTCAAACCCGGGCAGGCACCGCTGAATTTCATGTGCTTAATTTGTGATTATAATTCATCTCGTGCTTGACGGTGAAGGAAAACATCGTGAGGAAACCTGCATGTGTCAAATTTCATTGAAATTCTGTCACGTGTGTATTCCACCAACCCGCATTGGAGCAGCGTGGTGGAATAAGCTCCAAAACCTTCTCCTCACAAAGAGGAGAAGAGGCCTTAGCCCAGCAGTGGGACATTCACAGGCTGTTACTTTACTTACTTTTACTTTAATTTTCTAAATTAGAAAAATTGTTGCGATATCTCCATTTAATAAAAAGTTATTAAAGTTTCAAGTAACAACGATTTGTATATGCACTGCGTGTTCAGTGATGATCTTTTTGATGTTTTTTCCTTCGTACATAATAAAACTTTGTTAATATATCAAACAACGCGGACGAAGTCGCGGGTATCGGCTAGTTATTTTCAATAAATAAAAGCAAGAAGTGAACGGCCCTAAAACATAAACTTATTAATTATTATTCGAAAAAAAATTTGAATGGTTCTTGTGGGAGAGCTATATGGCAAAAATCTGTAATTTTTTTCTTTACAATATCATATCGCGATCTGTTCAATCGACTTGATCGCAATATAGATAAACTTCGTGATTGAATGTCTGTGAGTTCGTGTTTATGATTTTGTATTTCATCAAAATATTAATATCGCTAATGCGCCACCAACTAATATATTATATCCTTTGTGTAATTATGGCCCTCTCATCCTTCAAACGAGAACAATACTAAGCACCTATCCAGACAGGCTTGACAAAGCCGTACCACCGGGCACCGAGTACATTACTTTAATACGACGTACTTACTCTATTCGAAATGTCTATAATTGTATAAATTTGCATAATGTTCCCGTAGTCAGAATGTTTTTCTTCAGTAAAGATAGACAGTGAAGCACTCGGCTTTAATTTTAAGTAGAAGAGACGAGAGTTATAATTAATTTAATTAATGAATTCACAATCTCAGTCTTGTAATTTGATTACGGAAGCTAAATTCCGTCTCATTTAACTGTTTTAAAATTTGCATCTGTATTCAAGCTATAATTTAAATTTATATACTATTCTTGACTCTCGCAAATTAAAATGAAAGATAACCGTTTGAAATACATTTCTTTATTTCGAATAAATTTCATGAAAATTTTATATTTCCGAGAAATTGTTTTCATCGTAATATTTCATGTTTAATAAATTGAAGCAAAGCTGATTACATAAATTTAATCTCATTAACCAAAAAGAGATGAAATTATTTTTTTAGCTCTATCGTGCTTGTATGAAATAAATCACAAAAGGTGGAGGACCGCATAGGCGGGCAAACCGTCAGGGCGACACGGTAGCATGAGCAAGCGATCTTGTGGCGCCCCCCGACCAGACGGACAGGATACCGCTGGTTTTTACTGGTTATTCCGGAGCCATCAGTGCCGGTGAGTCCCACATACCCCCTACTTCATGTGGGGTAAACGCGTAAATGCGTTTTTCCAGCGAGAAAAAGAATGTCCCTTGTGCCTGTAATTACACTGGCTCACTCACCCTTCAAACGATATTTCGGTAGAATATGTGATGAGTGGGTGGTACCTACCCAGACGAGCTTGCACAAAGCCCTTACCGTAGAAAAATAAAAGGAAAACATTTGTTAACATATTTTCTTGACTTGTGTATAGCTATGCATGAGCATAATAAATTTTAGTAATTATATTTTGACTCACTTACAATCAAAAAGCGAGAAATATTTAAGTGCTGGCATAGTTTTATACTTAATTTTCTATACAAATTCACATCATATTTGAATTTTTTATAGAACTTTTTTAATAACTGAGCTGAATTGGCGGTTCCTTTGCCTCGTTATATATTAAAATATACCTATTTTAATAATGTGTAAATCATTATTGAAATAACTTATCTTGTCCAAAGTTTTTGAACTATGAATTATTTTGCAAGATATTATGAAATATGAATAGCAATATTTTAGAGATTTTTAAAACTTAAGCTTCAATAGGGAAAACTTTAAAATGTCTGTAGTTTTAAACTAGTAAATAGTTTTATGGAAACCAATTCATATAGATTTTACAATTTCTCATATTGAAGTAATTTATTCGGGTAGTTTTCCAATATGAATTTATTCAGATACGATAAATTTTTCTAGGAAATTGCAATATAGATATTATCATGTTCATATATTGGGTAAAGATTAATATTATGTTTATATGAAAGAAGAAATTAGTTCTATTTTTAACCGTTATTCGAAGAAATATTTCTTAAGATGTAATATTCCATTTATATTGAACACAAATATAACGCATATTTGATTTAGACATTAATTTTCGATGCGTATTAATAAATTATAGTATATAGCTGTGATGGCCCAGTGGCTAGAAGTCGTAAATCTTAACCGATGATCGTGGGTTCAAGCCAGGACAAGCACCGCTGAATTTTCACGTGCTTAATTTGTGTTTATAATTCATCTCGTGAAACATGCAAACATATTGATATTTTGAATAATCCTTATTAAGAAAATTTGAAAAGGATTTTTTGTCTTCATTTAGTCTATGTAAATAAAATTAATATTTGTTGCATTCCTACGCCATTAATTCAGGTACAATGTACTTGACTATGAGTTAGCTGAAATAGAATTTTAATATTAAACAATAAAATAAATGCACTTGTAAATATTTTACTGCGATAAACGTAAGTGTACGAATATATTATCCCCTTACCGGTACCTTGCGTCCATCATCGCTCTGCGTAAATGCGGTTTAAAAATAAACCAAATATTTTATGTGCAGAGTACGAGATGAACTTCAAACAATAATGTATGATTATGTCCCTGATGTTGGTTTGACGATTGATGCTTTAAACACTCTATTTATTTTGTTTATATACCTTATTGTGCACCACATAGCACATAAACATGAATAAGTTCCTCCAGAGCCATTTCGGCCACGGCGGCCAATCTCAAGAGAGATTAGCCAACTGTCGAGGTTATATTACCTTACTTCCATCTTCCACTGTCCGGGCTGCTACTGAGAACTTCTAACAGAAAACCCCAATAACTATTTATTGGCCCGACCTGGGAATTAAACCCAGGACCACCGAGTCTGCGGCCTTATATCAAGCCACTAGACCAACAAGGCAGTCAAAATTAGATAAGTATAACAAAATGTAACACTTAAAATATCCTATTACTGGGGTAAGGCGTCCTCTCCTTATGATAATGCCAGTTTCTATTTTCATATGTGGAAAAGGCATGCATGCAGGTTTCCTCACTATGTTTTCTTTAACCACCGACCTTTACCAAATATTTATTTTTAAATACAAATTAAGATCAGTGTTGATTGCCTGGGCTTGAGCATACTTTCTTTGGTTATTATTAACGTTTTTTGTTGGTTATTCTAAACACTGGGTCGTCTCCGCTCCAACGAAGACATGTAGGTTAAAGATCAGACTATTTACAATATAGTATATTGATAAACAATAAAGTAAGTAACATCCAATAATTTCGTTAGTAAATAGCTTTGTGCGTGGCTTTTTCTCTTCTTAAGATCCCGTCTATTGGAAGCATATCCACAACCCTTCTTGAACGGTTAGTGGATTAGATACGCGGCAGATTATAATAATAATATCATAATATTATAGGACATCATTCACACTTCACATTTACTTGGTGGTAGAGCTTTGTGCAAGCTCGTCTGGGTAGGTACCACCCACTCATCACATATTATGCCGCAAAACAGCAGTACTTTGTATTGCTGTGTTCCGGTTTGAATGGTGAGTGAGCTAGTGTTATTACAGGCACAAGGGACATAAAATCTTAGTTCCCAAGGTTGGTGGCGCATTGGTGATGTAAATGATGGTTAACATCTCTTACAATGCCGATGTATGTAGGCGTTGGTGACCACTTACTACCTATGCCATAAAAAAATTAAAGTATTTATTTACTACCTCGCTGATGTAACTGGATGCACTACATGTATTTAAGTAATAAGTATGTATGTGTGTATTCATCATGTTTTGATATGTAATTTGTTGTGAATATAAATGTAATACATATTTATTACATATCTATAATAATAATTATATTCTAAACATTAAATAATTTATTTTAACAAAACACTTATATATTTGAATGCAAATGGAAATTAAAAATAGTTACAGTACAAATACATCACCAACCGTAGGAACTAAGATGTTATGTCCCTTGTGTCTGTAATTACAAACAATCTTTACATCGTTTTCTTCATTTTATGATCGGTGCCACATTTGAGTATTGTTTTTGTTCGTGACGCGTTATTTAGTAGTAATGTTGGTCGAAGGTTACATACAGATTTAATCCCAATGCCTATAAATCAGGATCTATTAAAATTAACGTTTTCCAACATTGGTCAATCTCACTTTTATTTAAATTTTACTAACGAACTTTTAACACGATGAATTAAAAAAAAAGGCAAATGAATAACTTTGCAACAAATAAAAGCCGTTTCTGTATCGGCCTTTTAGCGCGCTCGTTAAAAATACTCTTCAATCATACAGCCTATATTGATGTGCAAATAAGCGAGTCAGACGTTATACAAGTATAACTAGAACTTTTTAAATATAAATTGAACTCACAGTATGTATATAATACCACTAGATTTAGCCCGTTGTTTCGTCTTGCTTGTAAGTGGAAAGGTTTTAGGTACCTTATGTGCTTTTCTGTGCCCCTGAGAACGCGTAAAATACAAATGAATAAACGGAATCACTCTTGCACTTATAATATAAGTATGGACTATGGATGGACTAAAATCTCTCGAAAATTATAATCACAGTAGATGCAACTCTCCGAAGTCGGTTTAGGAATTACTCTACCCTTGAAATCGGTAAATTTTATAATATTAAAATACAGAATATATTTTTTCTTGAATTATTAAAATCCACAGATGTATTATGAATTGCACAGATATATATGTATATATTGACGTTATATTTGATGTGCATGGATATTTTTAGTTCCAGGAGGCATCACATAAATGTGTAAGTTATATAGTTTGTACATATTTTAAATATTGGTAGTAGTTGGACACACACTGCTTTGTTTTAATAAAGTATAAAAAAACATAGACATAGTGGAATTAGTACTGAGTACGGTGGCGAGATCGTTAAACGCGTTTTTGTTTTCTATATCTTTATTTCAATATAGTTTTCCCCGCGGAGTCGCTTGCACGTTTGGGAGAGAGTGACTGGTATTAGGTCATAAAAACCTTTGAAACAGCATAAAAACGATATTTTATTCACAAGGATTATTAATATTTACTAAAGTGGTTAGTCCTATCACATCCAAAGTCAATACCAATCACAAGGTTGGTGGCGCATTGGCGATGTAAGCGATGGCTAACATCTCTTACGATGCCAATGTATATGGGCGTTGGTGACCACTTACCATCAGGTGGCCCATATGCTTGTCCGCCTTCCTATGCAATAAAAAAAAATCTAAATTAATTAATTCGAAATTGTTTAATTTCAATGTATGTCCGAAAAATGTAAAAGAGGATCCATAAGTACAAGCTTGGATCTTCTTACGATGATTGCGTGTCCAATCAATTTTAAACTTTCAGGTGGATCGTCGTGAGGGGCGGGTTAACGGAGAACTTTCTCAAATTTATCTTGCTAATGAAGAAAATTAATCAAAGTATCATTTAAAGTTTTAACGAGAACTTAAAAAAAAGGACTAGTTGATTCAATAATAATCTATTTAGTTATTATTATATGGCTCGAATTAAATTAATCCGTCTAACAATTACCTAATATTATACCTAAAGGTCCTCCAGACCGACTTTCGGCAACGGCGGCCAAACTCAAGAGAGATTAGCTAACTGCGCAGGAGATATTATAGTGCACAAGTGTGTGCGCAAACACAGGTGCACACTCTTTTCCTCAGCTCTCATAATCCGATGGGACGGCAATCCGAACTAACGGAAAGAGTTCAAGCGCTGGACCAACGGCTCAACGTGCTTTCCGAGGCACGGTAGTGTATACACTTCCAACTTCCAGACTCCGGGCTGCTACTGAGCATTTTCTGATAGAAAAACTCAATAACCCAATTTGAACCCAAAACCTCCGGGTCTGCAGCCTTATATCTAGCCACTAGACCAACGAGGCAGTCATAATATTATAACCTACTATGTATGCGACTGCTTGAAAATATAATTTAATTATATTAGCAGTGTACAATTTTAAATATTATAGCGTATTTTATTTTACAAAAGTAGAACAGAAAAGGTCGTAAGCCGAAATGAAATTCAAAACAAGCCTTGCTTGAGAGAGTTTTAATTAATCTAATTAATTATTTCGCAATATACTTGTACTAAGTCTTACCTCTTTTCAAGCCATCAAATTCAAATTACCTGTGAAAAGTTCCCCTTTAGTAATAATATAAAGTTATGCCATTATTGCACAGTGAATACCTACTTAGATTTTAATGACAAAACGCGGATTTAATTCCAAGCAACCATTACTAGACTGGCTCAGCTTAATTTGTGTTTATCATTTATCTCGTCATCAGTAAATATAACCTGCATGTACTGGATATAATCTTGACGAGCCGGTTGGCGTGATTAGTAACTTGCTTTTCACGTCGCAGGCCGTGGGTTCGATTCCCACCCCGGACAGACATTTGTGTGCGTGAACATTGAACATGTCTGATGGCGGACGAGCGTATTAGCCACTTGATGGTAAGTGGTCACCAACGCTCGTAGACATTGGCATTGTAAGAGATGTTAACCATCACTTACATCACCAATGCGCCACCAACCTTGGGAACTAAGATTTTATGTCCCTTGTATCTGTAATTACACTGGCTCATTCTCCCTTCAAACCTGAACACAACAATACCAAGTATTGCTGTTTTGTGGCAGAATATCTGATGAGTGGGTGGTACCTACCCAGACGAGCTTGCACAAAGCTCTACCACCAAGTAAAATATAATAAAGTATTTGAAATAGCTTTTTCCATTTCTAACTATATTTTTAGTATCCTACATGTTATATATTATATTATAATTATACTAGTGTTGGCCCATGGCTTCGTCCGTATGTTAGGTAAGGGGCCAGATGTAGGTATCCAGAGAGCGTTTGTTTTAAAATAAGGTCTTTCCTTAGGGTTCAAGGTTGCTTCACACGAATTTTCATCAAAATCGGCAGTGTTCTTATCGTCAAAGCGTAAAAGAGAGCCAGACTTACTTTCATATTTATAATATTAATATAGATTCCAGTTATGACTTCGATCTTTTTTCTTATATCACTTTGTCAAATGTGACCATGCATGGTTTTTTGACAACGTTTTCGTCACCGCCAAGCACGGATATTCTGCCACATGTATTTTCCACCAACCCGCATCATTGGAGCAGCGTGGTGGAATAAGCTCTAAAAACCTTCTCCTCGAAAAAGGAGAGGAGGATTTAGCCTAGCAGTGGGACATTCACAGGCTGTTAATGAGCACGGAATAAATACATAAAAATCAAGATTGAGGATCAAGAACCACGAGTTTCAACCACTGAGAGCTTAAAAATGCTATAAACAAATTATAATGGAAATACATCATCAAACATCAATAGTGTATCGGTATTTTATCTTTTGGAAGCATACGAACAGTTATTACATTTGGAAACAATATTTCATATCAATATCTGTTGTGTTACAAATTGGTAAAATTGCAATTTTATTACATCCAACGTTATTTAATCGAAAACTTGCATCGGACTATTTTACTAAAGCAATCCCAATATACTATTTAAACTGTAGAGGTCCAACCAACGTCCAACAAACCAACTGAACGTGTTAACAAACAACGAGTACTCATATGTGTGTCAGGTGGCATGTCGACAAATGAACACAAATAGACACTACTGTTGATATTGGAGTTGCATTCAGTGACGTCATTCATTCTGTTTGTAATTCTCTAATCTTACTAATCTTACCATATACACCGAATGAAGTTAATTAGTATTATTATTATTATTTATTTATAGACGAGCAGCTGATAAGCTGATATGTCTATGTAAATTGTGTTGAAAAATCATTTTTGCAGAAGTGACAACTTCTGTGACTTTAACCAGGTATTTAATTAGTATTTTCTATGTGGGCCACCTGATGGTTAGTGGTCACCAACGACCTTAGACATTGGTAGTGAAAGAAATGTTAACCATCGCTAACATCGCCAATGCGCCACCAACCTTGGGAACTAAGATCTTATGTCCCTTGTGTCTGGAATTAAACTGGCTTACTCACTCTTCAATCCGAAACACAACAATAACAAGTACTGCTGTTTTGCGTCAGAATGTCTGATGAGTGGGTGGTACCTATTCAGACGAGCTTGCACAAAGTTAAAGTTAAAGTTACATATTACGTGTGCCGTGTGGTCATTGATATGTCAAGGGTTTTGATTCAACAGTAGCACTGTGTTGCTTTTATAATATGGTATATACTAGTTTTCGCTTGCTTGATTCATATAAAATTTTATCAAAATCGGTTCAGTGTACACGAACAGAGTAACTTTCGCATTTATAATATACGCGATGTCTTAAGGATATAACGAATTTTCTGAGTTTTATATTTAATTTGGTTAATAATTCGAAAAGAAAATAAAAGGTGTTTTTGAAATGTTGTCAGTTAATATACGCGGGATGGAGAATTTAATATTTCACGAGGCAGCCGCAGCTGTGGGTCGTGCATTATGAAAATTGTTCGCTTGCAACAACCAAAATGTTTTGAATAAGTGAAGCTTGTAATTCGTGTACCTACTGAATAGAAAAAATATACATGAACAAAAACATTTTTCACTTTAATACCAAAATGTTTTATGTATAGTAAACTAATACAAACTGTTAAATTATAAATAGCAATTGATGTTTGTATATCTGCTTAATATTGCAGACATCGTTCAATTGATTGCCATGACAGTAGTAAGTAATAATAATAATATAAATAATAACAGCCTGTGAACGTCCCACTGCTGGGCTAAGGCCTGTTCTTCTCTTTTTGAGGAGAAGGTTTGGAGCTTATTCCACCACTGATGAATACACATGTGACAGATTTTTCAGTGAAATTTGACACATGCAGGTTTCCTGATGTTTGATGATGATGATCGATGTTTTCCTTCACCGTTAAGCACGAGGTGAATTATAATCACAAATTAAGCACATGAAATTCAGCGGTGCTTGCCCGGGGTTTGAACCCACGATCATCGGTCAAGATTCACGCGGTCTTACCACTAGGCCATCTCGGCTATTTTGTAAGTAATAAGTAGTAAGAAAAATAAAGAAGTCGTAAGTATGTAGACTTAACACACGACAGAACACACTTATTATTGCTATTTCAATGTGCGATTCATTTGAAAAATCCGTCGCCAGCAAAGGATCGCCAGATGGTTTGGTTTACATGATTGCACGATAGAACACAAGCCACTTGTGTTGTCTTACGCTCGACTATTCTAGTCCCGTGTACCGATAATCTATTTAGTACTGAAATGGCCGTCTAACCACATCTTTGACCGCAAGTGTAATGACGTAGAGCTGACTCGCATACCCTCGAAATTAGATTTTTATTGTATAAAGTCGTGGTAAAATCGAATTATTACTTATTTATGGCAAGTACCTGCAGTTACCAACAGTTACCTGCAGTGGCGTTGCTAGGTGGACAAGGGCCCCGGTGCATGGAGAAGGAATAGGCCCTCACCCTCTCTTTCCACGTAGCTTGAACTTATGTATATGTATTCTCTCTTTTTCTTTTAGGCCCCTATCTTTTCAAAGCATAGGTTAGAGGGCCCTCTGGCTCCGGGGCCCTGGTGCACTGCACCGCCTGGCCCTATGACAGCTACGCTACTGGTTACCTGCAATTTACCATTAGTAGCTGTGTTGTAAATATTGACTAGTTTCCCTGATAACGTGTATACAAAATTCCGCGATGATCGGCTTAGGAGATAAGATGTAAAAGCGTAACAAATAAACAAACAAACATATTTTCGCATTTATAATACTAGTACTTTCATATATACTAATACTTTCATTCTATTATACATAACTATTTACGAGTTCAATCTCAAACAGACACAAATTTTTTTTAACTACCCCTTCATCCTTTTAATAATTCATACTTACCTACATTTCAAATAGGCATCCGAAGTCCTCATTTTAACATTATGTACGTTGATATATTTTTTACACAAAACTGAAGGATTTTCGCTAGAAACTGATTAATAATATCCAAGGAGTATTAACAGTAACATGTTATTTGAATTATAAAGTTATATAATATGGTTATCCTGTATGTTTCTCTGCAAGCCTTCGCCTGCTCTCGACTCGAAATAGTTTCTCTCTAAAAGATAAAATCTTACAGAGAGAAAACCTTGTCCGTTATTAATTGTGGACGACAGCGATATAAGAAGTATTATTAGATAGCCGAGACGTAGAGAAAAATATTTTAGAGTTGTAATTGAGTTAATGTATTTTTCTTGTATTTTGTATTGGTTTTGCCGGAATGTAGGTTCAGATATTGATTACGATTTTGTGCTTTATCTGTCACAGTAGTTTTTGAAGTGAAAACTTCTTTAGCATCGTTGTGATTTAAAAGGCGATGAAACGAAAAAGCGACAGTAAAAAGACGGACACATAAATTCATAAGATTTAACGTGGGAGAAAATGAGATTGGAAGCATTATATACAGTTGAAGCCAAAATTTTTGAAGGTTTCACCACGTGTGAATTGCACACATGTTTTTTTTATTTGTTTTTATTTATTAATCACACCTCATTAACATTATATTACCGTTAATTAAGATTTCTTCAATAATTTAATATAACAAAATGTAGTATTTAATTATTTGTAACAATATTCCTAGTTACAATCTTTTTTAAAAACGCTATATTGCATTTTTATTATTTCCGAAGTTCAGAATATTATACCCATAATTAAGAATAGCTTTGTGTCTGAAGTTGCATTTGCGAACGTGACTTGCTTTGGATACGAGATCTCATTTCTATAATTGTGCGGTGAAAAAATAAATCTTGATTTTAATGATGTAGATAGAGTATAACATGTCCCTTTTTATTCCTCAGACTTTTATTTAATACAAATTGTCGTCATTATATATAATACTAACTGTACCCCGCGGCTTCACGCGCGTATAATTAATTAAAATATAGTAAATTATTTTATTAACATAATAACAACACACACGTACACACACACACCCACTCATACACACATATGGCTACTGGTAAATTAATTTTCACAGACAGACAGAAATGAAAAAATAGTAATATGTGAATCACCATAAAACGATTATTTATCAGATAAAATTAGGTGAAAAAAATAATGTACAGACAGAACTAATAGATTTAATAGTAGTATTTTTCTTCTCTGTCGTCACACTCTTGGCAGAGTGGTCGTGGTCGTCGTGACAGGGTTGACAATTCCTCGCCATTCCTCTCGTCGTGTTGCTTGCCTCGTGCATTTGTGGAGTGGACCATTTAGCGCAGCTTTGACTTGGTCGGTCCAGCGCATTGGTGTTCTACCGCGCTTTATAGATATCCGTTATAATATATTTTTAAGAATAAGTGGTATCACTTATAACTAATATTGTTTATCGATAAAATATATAAGGTATATAAAGTTATTATTATTTAATATAATATATTTTCGTTAAAGTGTCCAGAATAAAAATATATCAAAAATTTAATACAAAATTGGAATGGGAGGGTATTGATTAGGTGGGTTGTCAGGTGATAGTTACATAAGACCTTTAGTATTATTTGAGTTTTCATACGATATTTCATCAAAATCGAATCATTGGTCTAGCAGTGAAAGCGTAACAGAGTTACTTTCACATTTATGACATCTTTATAGATCTCCATATAACCATATAAAGATAAAATTTTGTTTTGAAACTGTAATTTCATATGATTTATAAATGTACATAATTATACATTGCGCAATCACAGTAATTACTTGTAATATTCGTTGCCTGCAAACATTTCGCGATCCCTCGGGTGACTTATCTTCGGATCAATTAATTACTTCCAGTTATTAGTTTGGAATATCAATAATATTAAGTAATATTTGTAGACTATCATAAATTTATTTCATAAATAAAGATTTTTATTCTATCTGTTAATTCGTGTCTTTACAGAATTTGTGTTTAAATTTCGAAGTCGCCACCACTTATAATTATAATTTTTAAAGGATACCAGTATCAAAATAGCGTATCATCATGAGTTGGCTTTCGACATTTCGCAAATGGTGAGGATTCGAAGTGAGTTCTCATACAACAGCCTCAGTGATCTCAAGATGAGGACGTTTATATAGTGGTCGGGCATTCATGCAAATTATCCGCCAATCATAGATATTGCTTTTCAAAATAGGGTTGCCCTCAACATAAAATATAAAAAAGCTTATAATATTATAATATTTATAAAAGCTTACACAATTTATATTATAAGAAAGTAAAAAAAAAAGTCGAAGGTTTAGGGGGATTTAATTGTTAAAGACCTTGGCTATTTTAATTGTTCCAGGATCATTTTCAGTTAATATAATTCGAGCAGAACTCAATTGCGGGTTCTGCGATGTTCTCTATTTGTATAATATTATAAAAAATTATCACGAATTGTTAATTAATGAGCTACAATAACGTTACTAATATACTTTCTTAATAAAAAAAATATATAAATATGTATGTGGCATCTTTCACGCCAGTTGGTTAAACGGTATTGAACCTTATAAACAGATATAACATCAATTCGTATTTTATATATGTATACTACTTTTCGTCCACAGTCCGAGTAATGGAACGAACGTTAGATAAACAAAAAGGAGCCCATGGTCCGTTCTTATGATTAAATCTTGCTTCATACCAAATTTAATCAAAATCGGATCTTACTCTTGACAGCCCTACGAATACGTCAAGATGTAATGGCATGAGTGGATGTGACATTGTTTTATTGGTTCTCTCTATGTTAGTGTAATGGACAATGCATTAGACACTTGCGTTTTGATATTGCTCCTAATGGATCTTCAAAGTAATTAATTAATATAATCATATGCCAATTAAACGTTTTATAATAATTATATTGTCATACTAATAATATAAAAAGGTAAGTTATATTATATTTTTTCCGGATTCTTTTTTAAGATATAAAATCATTTAATGATATAAGCCCAGACGCTTGTTATAAAGTAAAAAAGTAACAGCCTGTGAATGTTCCACTGCTGACCTAAGGCCTCTTCTCCATTTTTAACCGACTTCAAAAAAGGAGAAGGTTATCAATTCGTCTGTATGTTTTACTTTTTAGTGCACATTAATTTGTTTTTCATTTGAAGTCGGTTTTTGTTTTTTTAAAATTTTTGTTTATTGAGGAGAAGGTTTCTATAACAGAAATAAAAAGAACTGATTCATCGATTTCTAAAATATCTACTGATAAATCCATCGTGTATATTTATCTGTAATAGATCACTCACATTGTTATTAAAACGGAAAAATATAAACGAATAATTTACTCTTAATTTATTCTTCATACACTATTAATCCTTAGAAAAATTAACATTGCATCAATTGTAAGCACGTTCTGTAAACAAAATTTGTCACTTACTCTTCGCAACTAGGAACAGTAGGTATTTTAGATATATTTTTATAAATAATATAACTGACGTGAGTCCATTGGTTAGTAATTAAGATCTGTTAACACTTTATTTGCTCAGTATGGGTGGATAGATCGCATAGCTTAATACTAATTTTATTGCCTTAAATATATAATTATTAAAACGAATATATAACTAAAATAATTATTAAGTTTAACATAAAACAATTATAATGAAATTAAAGATTAAGAAAGATAGATACATATAATTATAAATTAAGAATCGAACATAAGGTTCTTTTGTGAGTGAAAGGAACGAATGGATAGGAATGAAACAAATGTTTTGTCTCTGAAACTTTTCGTCGTTATAAGTTTAAGTTGTTCGGAAGTTAATTATTAGTTTTATCGGCCGTCTCGGCTCGTCATTTCTTTTTTTTTCTATACTTATTTTATTTCAATAAAAGCTTAACGCTAAGTAAATGTTTTATTGTGTAATAAAACTGCACAGTTTTATTAAAAGAGTACAGTTTGAAATAAATCTAACCTACTGTTTAGTTGCAACAAAATATGCTTGATCTAGTATGTCAAATACGTAAGATATGAAGAACAGTACACTTTTAATTTCGTCGAAAGTGTAAAAAGATTAAGATTCAATAAAAGAACAATCAAGAGTTTTTATGTTACAGGAGTTTTTAAATACAATAACTTAACCACATATATAAATAAATATCCTGGGACATGATTCACACACGGCCATCTGATCCCAAGCAAAGCAGAGCTTGTACTATGGAAACCAGACAACTGATATACTACATATACTACTTTTCTGTTGTAAATACATACTTATATAGATAATTACACCCAGACTCAGGACAAATAGACATGTTCATGCACACAAATGTTTGTCCTGGGTGGGAATCGAACCCACGACCTTCGGCGTGTAAGGCAAGTGTCTTACCAACCACGCCTACCGGCTCGTCTGTGATTGTGTGATATGATTTTAGCTTTATTATTTCCACCGTTACAGATATATGTGAAATTGTTAACTTGCTTTATTTAACTAGTTTCTTATAATTTTTATATTTCTAAACTTTTAAAATATTATATGGAAAGAAAAATATATTTTTTAAATAACAAAAATCTTTGGTAAACGAGGCGAGCTTTTATTACTTAACCTTTATAGTACATTCATTTGTTTGGTACTTGATCACTTGAACAAAACATTAATATCTCCTATTGTCGTGTTTCCCTTTGAAGTGTGAGTAAGCCAGTGTAATCTCATCCCCAGGGTAATTACATCTTAGATTCTACGACTTGAGGTCCAATTACGATAGTAGTGCTATTATATTAAATTCTAAGGAAATGTGTTTTTTTTAAATTACCCGCGTAAATTATAAACCTTAGGCTCAAAAAGAGGAGTGTCATAAGTTGAAAAATATATAAACATATTTGTAACACACAAAACAGCCTTTATAGCAGTAACATATATTTCTAAACTCATAATAAAAAATAAAATATTTGTACCGAATTCGCCCATGATGTTTTAAACATAGAGTAAATAAACTTAATATAGCCATCTTAGAATTTTATAAAAATAATTGATTAATATTGGATTTGAAGTCTTTATATTTTTTACTTTCTACTTACTGTTATCTACAGTTTTACATAAACAGACCAATTTAAAATAACTCATTTCCATTCTTTATGTCATACTAAGAATTAAAATTTATTAGTAGTCAAGAGTTAATTACTGAGTAAGTGTAGAAAAAACCTGATTTGGAAATTATAAATCGTAGCTTAAAAATACATACAGGCTTTATCATAATAACTTACTTTTCTGAAAACAAAGCGATATATGCCGATAGAGTCCATTTTTTTTGCTTTCGCTGAGGCTCACAAAAGGGTGCTTTGTACGCGTTATTCGCAGCAATTTTCGCTTTCTCTTTTTGCTATCGATTATACTGTGTTTTAAAACAATCATACGAGAAATCTTTAATTCAGCGTTATATGAAGAGTTCCTACATAGTGTATATTATGTATACGACTGCCTCGCTGGTCTAGTGGCTAGATATAAGGCCGCCGACCCGGTGGTCCTGGGTTCAATTCCCAGATCGGGCCAATAAATAGTTATTGGGTTTTTCTGTCAGAAAAATTCTCAGTAGCAGCCCGGAGCTTGGAAGATGGAAGTGTGTACACTCCCGTGCCTCGGAAAGCACGTCTAGCCGTTGGTCCTGCGCCTGAACTCTTTCCGTTAATATCGGGTTGCCGTCTTATCGGATTATGAGAGCTAGGGAGGGAGAGAATAGTGCGCACACAATTGTGCACAATAATATCTCCTGCGCAATTGCCTAATCTCAATGAGATTGGCCGCCGTGACCGAAATCGGTCTGGAGGACATGATTATTATTAAATTACCTTTGTTGTGTTTATTTAGTGAAATCTCACCTGTATCTAACGTACTGTTTTCTATTATTGTTTGATGTGTGTTTTAATTATATATGTTAGTTTGTCTTGAGTTTATGTTTATCAGTTTAAGCAGCATCCTGACAAGCTGGCAATAAACAATCAAATTTTGTTGTTAATAAATATATACGAAACAGTACATTACAAATGCAACTTGAAATTCGAACTATATTAAATTATTGATTTATACAGTTGCTGTTATTGAAGTGTTGCTTGCAACGTTGTGGGTTGGGGCTGACAGGTATCGTTGTTCCGTTAGATTGTGGACATGTGTTGGAGACACAGTTTGGATTTTGTGAACAAGTGAAAATTTGGTTTATTCAATTAATACTGGAAGCTGTTTCGACACACGTGTCATTTTAATATTTATAAAGTTTCGTTTCTAATTCTTACACCGTTTAAGCTGTCCGATTATGGAACAAAGTACCCAAATATATTAGACGAGCTACCTCTAAATTTACTTTTAAGACTCGTCTACGTGGGCACATATTGTCAGAAAGTTCCTAAGCCCCTAGTTCTCGTGACATCTATAATGCACTATTAGTTATATGTTTTTACTATATATGTTATAGATCTATATTCATTTTGTAGCTAATATATGTGTTTGTATGTATATATTATTTTATTTTATAGTCTTATATATAAGATTGTATATTTTTGTGTATTGTTAATTATTAATTACCGCCTCCATGGATTTCTGTTTGACCTCAAAGTTGACTGGCAGAGAATGCCTTCAGGCATTAAGTCCGCCGTTTGTTGTGTTTACTTTATGGTGGTCAATAAAGTCTTAAAATAAATAAATAAAGTATATATTATAAATCTGCATAAGAATTTTTTCAAACTTTTTTCAAACTTTTTTTCAATACACAATCTCATCCCAATTGAAGCAGTGACATTTAATTTAATAAAGGCTTAACACTTTCCAACTTTTCTTGAATTAAGAGAATTATTTATTAAATTATTTACAATTGCGTTAGTGTGCACGTTTCTTATTGATAGGTTTAAGACATGATTATAAATTGTCTGCCAATAACTAATAACGTGGATTGATAACATCGACTGTCAACAGTACGTTGCCCCGTCTTGATCAATATTAATAAAATTGAATTTAATTTACCCCTCAGGACATGTTCATACAAATTACTTTTAAACATATTGTTGAGCTGGAAAAATATTGAAGATTGGTAGGTAGGTACATCAGTTAAGGGACTCCGTTGGGCTTGGAATTAGTTAACTACAGGCATTGATGTCATGTAATAACATCGTACACAGGATTCAAATCAATTTTGTACAATTAACCGAGGGCCCAAATATTGCCGTAATTATCAAACTCAATTTGATGGGTGTTTGCGCTAACTACGATATATCTGATGCCTGAAAATTGCGTCCCTAATCTGTTATCGAGCCAAATTATCGTCGGGTTGATGGATCAGATGTCAGGTGAGGTGTGTGTTAAACGACACCGTTATTTAGATGTTGTTATATATACTGTAATCTGTTCAGATTGATACTTGATATAGACTAGTAAATACAACATAAAATAACCGGAGTAGACAGTTTCAAAACCAGGCAAGTATTGTCTGGTTTTGTAAAGTTCAAAATTTGTTTTATTATTAATATTCTGTGCTGTGTAGGAAATAGGTATACTAAATCGGCATCAGCAGCGGCATCTCTGTTATTTCCGATATTAAAATAACACATTAGTGGAAAAGCTTTTCTTTTTTTAAAAAAGATTATTCCATGTGAAATTTACATTTAAAAAACGAACGAGGTCGATGAAATAGAAAAGAAACTGCATTTTTTTTTAATATCGTAATAAAACCGACTATCACTCGGAAGTTTAATGCACCAGCTAGCTTTTTATTAAAAAAAATCCCATTTCATTATCTTATAACACACAAGTTACAAGTTAAACTCGATCATGAAATGTTTATAATTATAGAATTTAAAGAAAATACATACAAAACAACCTATCGCCCTAAAACGGTGATATGCGATATTATAACAATAAATAGAGAGTTTTAACTAACAATAAAACTTACCTATTATTTTTCCGACGATATCCGGAATCCATCTTGAGTCAAGCACCTGTCTTTTTTCACGTTTTTCGTCCTAGCAACTTCCTCTCTTTGACTTCCGGCGCCACTGTCGCCTCGTTTTAACGGTTAAGATGGCGGCGACCCGCATGGCGCTCGGCTTTTACCTCATTATACTTACTCACGATGTACCAGGTAGGTATTACCTGGATTCCGGATATCGTCGGAAAAATAATAGGTAAGTTTTATTGTTAGTTAAAACTCTCTATTATTTGTTCCGTGACGATATCCGGAATCCATCTTGAGTGATATGTTTTTTATCTCCTGGTATGCCCATAATTATTACAATAATTATATAGATGCTATAATGTGTTATGTAAAATAAAAAATAATAATTAAATTATAATAAGTTATTGAAAAGTAAACAATATTTATTCAAAGTTATATATGAATCATACAGTTTTAATCATCAATTTAACCAAATCATTGTTATCGCACAGGTTCAAAGAAATTTGACAAGGAAACTGACGTCGTAAAATCATTATTTCTGGATTGATTCGCTAGCTCTCTTCGATAGTATGTTCTAAAAGTATGTTCTTGCCGCCAATTTCCAGTCTGAAGAATCTGATCAATAGGAAACTTTTCTAGCCAATTGAGAGAGGCTACGGCAGAGCGTACTGAGCCTGGCGTGGCATCGACACCCGCGTCCTTTAGAACAGATTTGATCCAACCACTGATTACAGTTCTAGAAGCTGGTTTTGGATCACCTCTAGCAGTTATAAAAAGTTCTGACAGCATACCTGATTTCCGACGATCTTGTGAAGTACCGATTAATTGACGAGTCCAAAATACACAGTCGAGATTTTTGTTCGGATGTGCTTTTAGTTTCCATCCAGATTGCCTGTTGTTAGCGTCATCCGTCTTCGATCCAAAACAAGGCCACATGACAATAGAATTGCCCTCATCTATAAATTGGTCGGCATTGATCCTCAGCAGTGTCAGGTCGTGTACTCGTCGTCCTGCCGCTAGCAAAAGTAATATGGCGGCACGTCTGGATACTTGGTACAAATTATTTTCATCTGGTGTATTATTTTCTAGGTATTGTAATACATTCTTTACATTCCAAATAGGTGGTTTCATTTTCTTGTCCTTTGCCACTGAAATAGCTTTTAAAATATGTTTAATAAGAAAGTTAGATGCCAATGTAGTATTACCTGATAATCTGGTAAAAGTAGAAATAACAGACTTATGGACTAGTATAGTTCGATAAGCCAGACCTTCGCTGTTGTGTAAATGCGCCAGGTAACGAGCAACTTGTTCTGGACTCGGATCTCTGTAAGAAGAATTGTTAGAGGAGCACCATACCTTCCATTTGTTCCATGTTGGCATGTAGGTGTTTATTGTAGATCGCCGCCAACTTGACAATAACAGTGATCTTTCTTCTACTGACCATTCTTTGATTTCGTCTGTCCACCCAAAATCAGCCAGGCTTCCAAATGAATGTCTTGAATCTCTGGCGGGTGCATTCCGGTTTTCGTGTCTATCAGAACTTGTGGAAGGAGCGGGATGTGATAAGGTTCTTGAATGGCCCGGGCTTGTAGGTCTGCTTGCCAAAATACCATCTTCCACTTCGGAGCGATCAAGATGTACTGACCGTTCGCAGTGTTCAGGTGAGACAATACTTGGGGTATTAGGTTCGGTGGAGGAAATAGCCAAGCAAGTTCGTAGTCCCACTGGTGAAGGAATGCGTTGTGAAATAGAGCCTGCTGGTCTTGCGTGTCCAGCGATACATACCTCATTACTACGTGAGCTGTTTCCGACGCAAATAAGTCTACTTGCGGTGTGCCCCACATCTTGAATATGTTGTCCGTTGCTGTAGAGAGTAGGTGCCACTCGGGGCAGACCTTGCCGCGTGATAGGGCATCCACTTCGCAATTGAATCGGCCCGGAAAGTACTGAGCCGTCAGTTGTAGATTTAAGTGGTCCATCACCCGCAATAGTTGCCGTGTGAGGTTCAGAAGCTTCTTCGATTTTGTTCCGCCTTCCTTGTTTATGTAAGCTACGACTGTTCGGTTGTCTGTTTGCAGTAAAATGTGAGCATTGTGAAGCCGGCTGTTCTCTTGTTGTATTGCCGCGTAGACAGCAAACAGCTCTTTTAGATTGACATGCCATGACTGTTGCCGTTTTGTCCACTGTCCTGACATTTTCGTGTCGCCCAGCTGAGCTCCCCAGCCGAAATCCGATGCATCCGTCGTGAGCAGATGAGAGATCGAGTTTGTATGTATAGGAAGTGAGCCCTGTGCTGCCTTTAACCACCATCGCATTTCGGAGAGTACCGGTTGTGGCAATTTCACTTGTTTGTAGGGGTGTTCCGTGGGAAGGTATCGATTGTGAAATTGCAGGGTTCGACAATGTAACCTCCCTCTGCGTATTACAAAAGAGGCGAAGTTGAGTCTCCCCAGAAGGGACTGGGCCTGCCTGAGGGACCAACTGCCTCTGGACATCTGACTGAGAAGTGCTTTGCGTAGCGTTTCGCACTTCGGTTCCGACAGGGACTTCGTGTTGAGTTTGGTGTCCCATGTAACACCCAGAAACTCCAGGCGTTGTGTCGGAACCAGTACAGACTTGTCCATATTGATAGTCCAGCCGAGGTGTCTCATTAGGTTTACCATAAATGTAATGTGTTCGCGTAAAACTTGACAGGACTGATTCACTACTAAAAAATCGTCTAGGTATACCACACACCTCATATTTCGCCGTCTCAGGAACTCGGCTACCCAGTTCGTCAAGGATGTGAACGTTCGTGGCGCTGATGAAAGGCCGAAGGGAAGGCACGTCATTTGTAGAAGTTGGCCTTTGTAGCTGAGTCTCAGAAATCGCCTGTGTTCTTCGGCTATGGGAAGGTGAAAATATGCCTGGCTCAGATCTACCTTCACCATCCAATCGTTGCACTGTAAAAAGCTTGGAATTCGGAAATGACTGAAAAGCTGAAAACCTTTTAGTTTGACAAAACGGTTTAGTCTCTTCAAATTGAAGATTGGGCGAAACGATCCGTCCGTTTTCGGAACTAGAAAAAATGTTGATAGGTAGCTGGGGTTGATCTCGGCTTTTTCTAGTACATGCGTGTCTATCATATTTTTTATTAGCTGTGTCATATGATAACTCTGCTTTGTCTCGTAATTTATTATGACAGATTGATTTGGATATATAAGTGGCGGCTTCATCACGAAAGGAATACGTATTCCCTTGAGAAGTTTGCATATGTGGTTGGGCGCACCTAAGTTCTCCCATGCATGTATATATTGCTTTAGACAGCCGCCCCGAAATGATTGCGAGTCATGATCGATTGTTTCTATTTGATGAGTTGAAATTTGATTTCTTACCTCTTGACGAATTGTGGTGTTTGTTCTTGCCATTGGAAGTCTTGTTGCCAGATGCCCTCGAGTGACCTTTGAACTTATCTTTCGACGCTGAAGTATTTTTACGAAAAAAGTTTTCACTCTCTTGCTTGCTTGTCGATGGTTTCGACTGGTTATCATACGCACGCCTCTGGCCGGTAGCTGTAGCTGCAGTTGGCTGGAAGCAAGTGGTTAGTTTTTCGGCCCCCCCAATTTTTTGAAGGTAGGCTGCAAGCATATCGTTGTCAAACAAATGTTCAGCACTGGGTGGAATTTTTTGCAACGCCCCACAGTGATATTCCTCCGAAATTTTCTTAATTAATAAATCCCTGCGCATGCTAATGCAGTCGGCTCGACGGCCGCAAAATATTTGTAAAATATCATCGGTCACTTTTGTATAGCTCGAATCTTTATTAAACATTTGTTCAATCTTATCGAAAAGAGATCGTGGTGTAAGTGTTGTACTCTTATCATTAGACCAATCGACTAAACCTTGCAAAGTTGTGCGCAATTCGTCTTTTTGAGTCAGTATAGCATTGGATAAAGCTGCGAAAGTTCTCTCTATCAAGTACAAACGATCATCGTTAGACCTAGACGCATTGAAACGTCTCAGTTCATCGTTTACATTGAGTTCTATAAAACCCGGAGTAGTGACGTACTTTTTCTGAGCTTCAGAAAAACGAATTGCATGCCAGTCATTACATTTAAAACGCTGTAATTGGGTTATCTTTTCTAAATGTTTATCATCAGACTTAGGGAATGGCGGATCTTTTAACGTAGTTGATAGCTCTGACAATTGGAGCTGTTGATTATCCGCATCACTCGTGGTCGGCGGTGGGCGTAAGCCCAACTCGTTTGTTGTATCATTGTTGGGTCCATTTATTACCTCGGCAACCCACGAAGTACTCGTTTGAGGCTCACCGTGTTTTTGCGAAATCAAATTCGTTAGAAAAGCCACTTGTTGAGAAAGGAATTCAAACTGTGCGTCACTTACATGGTTAGACCGCCTTTTTCTCCTTCTATCCGGACTAGACTCCTCCGATGATGTACTGCTCGAACTTGAAGAACGACTTCTCTTCCGTGACACGTGTTCACCATCACTTTGTTCTTTATCAAAATATATTTCGTTCTCCATTACGAGAGGATTTTTTCACTACGTATTCAATTTACGTTAAATTATTAGATTTAATTAAATGAAAAATAAATGATTGCTAAGACGTGTTAACGCTACGAAAAACGACGCTATAATGAGGTAAAAGCCGAGCGCCATGCGGGTCGCCGCCATCTTAACCGTTAAAACGAGGCGACAGTGGCGCCGGAAGTCAAAGAGAGGAAGTTGCTAGGACGAAAAACGTGAAAAAAGACAGGTGCTTGACTCAAGATGGATTCCGGATATCGTCACGGAACAAATAATATACTATTTAAAGTATATTTTTTAACCGACTTCAAAAAAAGGAGGAGGTTATCAATTCGTCTGTATGTTTTTTTTTTTTTTTTTTTTTTTTTTTTTTTGTGTTTGTTACCTCATATCTTTTGACTGGGTGAATCGATTTTGATGATTTTTTTTTTATTTGAAAGGAGTTGCTTCCCATGGGGTCCCATTTTTTTTTGGTCCAGGTTTGACAGTGGAATCCATGAGAAAACCATATAAGTCGTAAATTTGCATGAGGTATGTGCGCGACAAATGGACGAATAACTCGATATCTATTCAACCGATTTCGATGATTTTTTTTTTATTGGAAAGAGTATACTTCAAGGGTTGTTTGATGATAGTTTGGTTAGATTCTGACTATAGGATCCATGACAAAGTAACGGAAATCTTCAATTCTTAGTAGCAAATTAACGATACACGGCCGAATCTTTTATAGGCTATCTAGATTTATCATTCACCTACCATAACATCGTTATGATCAAGTAATTATAGTACTATTGTAAAAAACACTTCTTTATATACCGTCAATAGTTTTCGCAGCGCACGCGAAATAATAACTTTTATAGGCAACAGTTTAATACGTTGGGTTACATTGCACCATTTTAAGTAGGGATCTATAAGTTTTTGAAAATATAATAAAGCCTATATTACTCGGTAAAGACGTAGCTTTCTAAGGGTGAAAGAATTTTTAAAATCGGTCGAGTAGTTTTTGATTTAAATCGTAATAAAAAATCAAACAAAAATCAAATCTTTCCTCTTTATAATATGAGTTATGCATGTAAGCATTGTATATATGTATATGTTTGTAATTGAAACATATTTGAAACATCTCCTAAAAGTTGAGACCAATTTTGAAAATTTTATATATATAGAATCGTATAAGTACTCTTATATACATGTTATATTTATGTATATTTATATATTGATTACTAGTGTTTTTCCTGCGATTTCACCCACGTAGTTCCCGTTCCCGTGGGAATATGGGGACAAAATGTAGCCTATGTTACTCCCTGATAATGTTGCTTTCCATTGGTAAAAGAATTTTTTAAATCGGCTTAGTGGTTTAGGCGTGAAAAGTTGAGAGCAATTTTCAAAATTATATATATATATATAATCGTATAAGTACTCTTATATACATGTTTTTTTTTTTTTTTTTATTGCATAGGAAGGCGGACGAGCATATGGGCCCCCTGATGGTAAGTGGTCACCAACGCCCATAGACATTGGCGTTGTAAGAGCTGTTAACCATCTCTTACATCGCCAATGCGCCACCAACCTTGGGAACTAAGATGTTATGTCCCTTGTGCCTGTAATTACACTGGCTCACTCACCCTGCAAACCGGAACACAGCAATAACAAATACTCCTGTTTTGCGGTAGAATATCTGATGAGTGGGTGGTACCTACCCAGACGAGCTTGCACAAAGCTCTACATGTTATATTTATGTATATTTATATATTGATTACTAGTGTTTTTCCCGCGGTTTCACCCGCGTAGTTCCCGGTCCCGTGGGAATATGGGGACAAAATGTAGCCTATGTTACTCCCTGATAATGTAGCTTTCCATTGGTGAAAGAATTTTTTAAATCGGCTTAGTTAAACCACTACACGCATAAACATGCGTGAAAGCGTCCAGACAAACTTACTTTCGCATTTATAATATTAGTTAGGATAATATAGATACTTCCCCTTTTTTTTAATATACAGACATTCTGTCATATTTTATGGTGAAGAATGGTATAACACAACATCTTTAAATATACAGTTTATTTAATTATTACTAGAAATAATTATTTGATTATGTTATGGCTGCCCAACACCCCACCAACTAAATCTATTTAATCAAAACATGTTAATTTATGTTCATACATTTAACCATATTAATTAATATTTATTAATTAAGTACCAAAATGCATTTTTATTTACGTTTCACTGTTATAGATTAATATATTTAAATAATAATATAAACGGCGCTGTCTCATATGAGCTGCACGTTTAGTAGGTCTACCTATATTCTACGAAATTAGTGAGTGTACTTCAGATTCACTAAAAATCGAAAAATAAATAAAAATTTTAACAAAACAAAAACCGACTTCATATGAAAAACAAATTAATATGCACTAAAAAGTAAAAAAATAATTGCGTATTCTTCTATAATTTGATAATTAACTTACTATTTTCTACTCATCAATATGTTGTGTAGTTGATAATGTATTTACAATTATTGTTATTTTTGGAGTCGATGTCAGCTAAGGAAACACTATAATATACCTAGCAATAATAATACGGCAATCTATTAAAAATAAACAAAAACATACACATTACAAATTGACTTTTATTCGCCTCGTTAAGTTGCGCGTGCGACACAAGCACATCTCACCTATAACTAACTATGTATGTAGTTATAAGCCCACCTTAGCTGACATCGACTCCAAAAATAACAGTAATTGTAAATACATTATCAACTACACAACATATTGATGAGTAGAAAATAGTAAGTTAATTATCAAATTATAGAAGAATACGCAATTATTTTTTTACTTTTTAGTGCATATTAATTTGTTTTTCATATGAAGTCGGTTTTTGTTTTGTTAAAATTTTTATTTATATTATAATAGCGTATCTACTATCTATATTATTGTCTGTTTTCATCATTATACGATCGGATCGGCTGCTCAACTATTTCATTTTAACTTTGCTGATCAACGATGTCGAAGGTTGAACGTAAATTTGATTTGCAGGCAAATTTTATTTCAATCATTTTTACAATCTAGCCGTCTAAATGTTATCAATACTGAAAATATTATAAATGAATATGTGAGCTTACCGTCAATCTGAAGGTTAATAACTTATTGAAATTAATTTATTTGTTCGGCCCACAAGACCAAAATTATAGTCAGTAACAGCATTAATTACATTATTATACAAAAATAAAACTATGCTATTATTTTTCCATTATATATATGTGCATAGCATGAGTACACAGCACTTTAAGGGTTATTTATAAAAAAATATATATTATAACTTAAGTTACAAAATATTATAGATATTGTATATTTGAATCCCGTTCAATTTATGTTTGAAACTGTCTAGAGATGGATTTTCAGTAAACGAATGAAATGAAAAGGAAATAAATAAAAAATAAATAAGTAGGTAAGTAAGATATTGTAATGGGGGCTAATTTTCAATAGTTCAAAGTGTATATCCAGGCGTTGCAAGTCTGCACCTGTGTGTGTCTGATTCTGTGTATTTTTTAAGAATGTCTGTGTGTGTGTGTAGGTAACGTACATAACGTTGACGTTTTTTTGAATCAATCGTTTTGGAATTTCTTAGTGCGAGAGAACCGGGGGAAATAACTTTTTTATTATATCTTGTAATATTAACAACACGTGGCTATACAACTTGAGATATATGTAAGGACACATGTATAATTGCCATTGTTTTAAATAAACACGTTGCTATTGAGTTTAGATTGAATACAATTTTATGTATATAAGTTATTCATGTGTTATTTTATAGGTTAAGTATATTAAATAAATGTCGCTTGGAAGGTGAAAAAAAGTTGTGACTTCTTCCTTCATATATAAAATCAGTTATGATAGAAAGAGAGAAACAAGTGTATCACTAAACTTTTTATATATAATAACCGAAATGTATGTTTTAAGGAATTACTATTATTCTCACCCAATTAAGCGCAAAGCTAGCACTAGACGTGGCGATGATAAGATACGTATGGAGGAACGACAAAGGATCAGGATTCAAACCGCCATTTTTATATCGTTAGACGGTCTGAAAACGGTGGCGCTATTAACGCTTAATAATATCACTTTGGAGCAAGAGAGAATAACGCATTGGAGCAGCGTGGTGGAAAAAGCTCCAAAACCTTCTCCTCAAAAGAGGAGAAGAGGCCATGTCCAGCATTGGCATATTCAGGCCGTTACTAACATCACTTTAAGAAAACATTCGTTTGTATTTTTAGTACATTAATATTAGTCAATAGCAATACATACAGTTTGTATAATTTATAATTAAGTTATTTTTCCATTTATCCCGATCAAAATATCGCACACGATTTAATTTCTTGATCGCCTGTCACTTCCTTAGCGTGTTTCGTACCGTTAAGGTTTATATTTAACAGCGCCCAATTTACATATTTGATTAATAGGTCACGCCAAACATTTACCCTTCACCAAAGGTGATACCTAAAATTAAGTTTGAATGTTTTCACATACGAAATAACGAATTTTCATATATGTTGCTCACTAATATTAATATAGATTTTTTTCTTAGTATGATACATACATATGTGTAAATGTATGTGGACACACATTGGTAACCAATTCGAGTGCTTGCGTCCAAAACTCTGAACTAATTGGAAGATCAAATGGTTGACGAAATTGATGAATGACGTTATTGAGTTTGTAAAATTTTCTTTCATGATACTAATTAGTCTGAACTATACAGAATGTGAATTTATTTGTTGAATTTAAAGTGTGTCTCATTCTAGAAAGTACATTTTTGTACCAGCTTGTTTTTTTTAGTGACTTCTTTATGAAACCGCGGGCACAGCTAGTGATAATAAAGGTACCGATTATAGCGGGTTCAAAACCAGATATGTACCTCTGTTTTTGTAAGAGTTTAATTTTTATCATCCCGAGGGAAACCTTCCTGATGAAATGTCACGTATGTGTTTATCATTAGACCACCGATAAAAAATAGATTTAATAGATAGATATGTACTATTACAAGCTGACAATTATGATATTTCTGTATTAGGTATGGTATCCTATTTCCCTAATACAGAAATATCCCAGGGTATTTCTGTATTAGGATACCATAGTAGTATTATATAGTGAAAGAGAGTGTGTCTCATGTAACAGGAGGCCATAAACAGTAGAAGGTCTCACAGAACGCAGGTGACTACTATCTTGGTTTGACTACTATTACTACTATTTATTAGTAAAAAAAGCTTTAGAAGATATGACAGCTTTAAGTTACCTTGAGGCTGACCTGATATTCTATTACATATAATAAGAATGTAGGCGATGGCTGAGTCTACATGGAAGATATATAAGTAAAACTTTTATTGGAAATCTTTCGGCCGAATACAGAAACGTCACTCAAAAATTAAGTGCTACTTAATAATTTGAGATGCCTTTAATTAAAAATTTCGCATACTAAATTTGACGTTTCAGTATTCGGCCGTTTATCAACGCAATAGAACCCACTTCCATTTATATTTTATCGATTTTCGAGTTAATTATTATAAATTCAGTTCGACAAACATTTGATCCAGTGGCAGCATACTTTGTCAATAGGATACCTCGATATGATACCGATATTAATATTTCTATTTCAATAATATTTACATAGTATGTGTCAAGTTGTTATTTCAAATATACATGGTGTTCTAAAATAACTCACGTCACTCAGGCATTCGTGAAATGTCGAAGCTGCTTTGCGATGAAACGCTGTTTTAATACGTGTATCGTTTTAATGTTTAAATTATAATAATCAATGTCATATGTCATTTCCTGACAGTTTTCCATCGTTTGCTGCCGTAATTTTTTTTTTGTTTTTTTTTTTAAATATGTTCCTTCAAAATAGTTCTAAAGATACCGATATATGCTTATATAAGTAGAAGTTGCTATAACGTAAACATAGTTATCAAAACTTATTAAAAAAATGGTTGTCTTTAAAGTCGGACGATAGTTTAACGTGACAACGTCATAACAAAACATTGATGAAATGACGCATAGGCCAATCGAGTGAAAGAGAGATAGATGCGGCGCAAGCGTACAATCAGCGTAACGGGACAATGAGTCAACCTTTTTCGTGCATGCAGCCAGCGTTCATCGATTTATTAGACGTTCTCACGTCAAAAACAAATGTTTACTATATATCATCATAAGACAAGTAACAAAAAGCGAGGTATTTGGTTTATTATAAAAAAAATAATTCATAAAAACCTACTAAATAATATGAAACTGGAATACAATTAATGTGAATATTTTAAAAATGAAAAAATGTTTTTTTTTTCTACATAATTATCGACCACAGAAATGTTGGTATTCACACAAAAGGAAGCCATTTTGATACAATATTGAAGGAACAATAGAGTTCCTCAATCATAAGAGACTCTTATCTTAAAGAATTGAGTGTCGACGGACGTGTCTAAAAGAGGTCTCGGAAAATGATTGGGGAAATCTTGAATGGGTGTGAAAGATGGAAAAGAAATTGTATAAAATTATTTTGTAGTATTTTTTATTTTTAAAAATATTAATTTGCACATACTAAAGTAAATAAAGAATAGGAATTATATTAGTGTTCAAACAAACAAACTCTTAACATTATAATATTAGTATAGATTTTGTATTAGCATTCATAATAAGTATAGACGTAACACATGTCGCAAATACATTTGAAGTTCCTTAGGGATTTATAATTACATGACAGGTTCCCGCGCAAAAGCGAGTTGTAAATCAAATACTCAGTCACAGAGAACGAACAAGAAGTTCATTTAACACTTAATGTCTAGTGGTTTTGAAATACTTAAGACTCTTTCACACGACTGTTGTGAAAACGCACGTATAATCTTGGAAGAGTCCAGTCCAGCACCCGCTTACGAATGTTGATGATGATGTTCAGCGAGACTGCTGCGTTTTTGGTGACGGTAATGCTTCTGTCACCACCGTATTTTAATACTCATACAATGAAATGATCACGTACAAACCGATGATTCACGCACTTGATTTATATGTTAGCTATTGCATTTCTGCATTAAAATTATGCGTAATTATCATTGAGCAAACGTTTGCAGATCGCCTCGCCTGTGTGAAAGAGCCGTAAATTACGCTGACAGAGAGACGATTAGTATGACTGTGTTAGCACTTTGACGAACTTCAGATACTCGAAATAGCTGACTTAAGTATAAATTTTAAGGTTTAATGAGTAAGGAATTGTAAGAGTATTTTAAAAATATTTTATATATAAGATTCTGTAAAAGATTATTATGAATTGTATACATAACAGATAGTCCAGTCTTTTTCCTAGTCTAAACAAGCTCTTATAGGTAAAATAAGCCAGGATAGCCTAGATCAAGTTAATTCATCGAACCTTTTAAGCTTATATTGAAAACGGTCTGGCTCTAGTAGGTGCGTGTAAGTCTATCAGCTGGTACAACTAGTCAGAATTAATTTTGTCACCGCATTTCGGTGCATGTTTAAGTATGGATATAGCGTCACACGCTCATAAGAGCCGCCTTGAAAAATGTTTTTTATTTTAACCAAAGAGGTTGTATTAATAATTAAACTTACTAGAAATAAAACAGTACAACAATGATAGTTTACTACTATGGTTGGACGATGAACTTGATCGAAAGTCGGGAGTAAAATGTACCTTTCAATGTACGGCTACAATTGAATACACGAACAAATTATCGTGAAGCATATCCATTTGACGAAGCGGATACAATTATTATCCCCAATGAACAAAGTACGAGTTCCAGTCAAGTGGAGTCTCGGTCGAGAGCTATTAAAAATATGATGGTACGCATTTTGCGATGGATAGTATAACATGAATAGTATACTATAATATTAATTTCAAACATACACACATAGAACACGCGAAAACTATTCAACAAACGGAACATTGTAAAAAATACACATAAAAGCGTATTCTTGAATACCCTTTTCGAACGCAGACGGGTACTGTAAGCGTTTCAATACAAATTCAATTAAATTTAATTAGCAAATAAAATGGCGCAGAATGGTTTTTTATTCAAATAGTTTTGATATATGTTTGTTATATATATGTATGTATGTGTTGTATTACAAGCAGTTTTTGATGTTTTAATTTTGTCTCTTTTTACACTTCTCCAATTAGCTACTGCATATACCCTGGGGAGTGATTTCTCGAAGTGCGTGCTAATTGGAATTTATGTATACGAAATTGGATTAACGAATTTTTGTTTTGCAATTTAATGTTTCCATATTCACGAACGTGGATGGAAAGGTAACGGAGGTAACCCTCACTAAGCCTCTGGCTCTAATTTCCGGCTACATGACATTTTCTCCTATTAAATTAGGTACGACGTACTCTATGTCGTCTGACGTCTCTCAGCTACAACAGCTTATAATAAATTATATTAATTTAAATCAATGTAATCATTACCTGTTATAATAGCATTGTGAAATTTGATTTGGCATTTGAATTAAATCAAATATATCATAATCATAATATTTTAATTCGGTCTATTGGAATAGTTGACTATTGTCTTAGTAAGGTAACGAGTGCTGTTGATTGTTAAATCAAATCAAAAATCTTTATTCAATATAGAAATGTTACACTTGCTTTATAATTGTCATAAATCTAATAAACACCACAGACCTGAGAAGAACCGGCGAAAGAAATTCTGGGGGTTTTTTATAACCCACCTTTACAGTAAAGGCAATTTATACAATAACAGAATAATATTGTTTTATTTGTTTTTTTTTTTTAATTATGCGGTGATAGCTTTTGTGTAGACTCATAGCCCTCATATTATGTTTTAATTAACAATAAAATAAAAAAGCTACCCGACCGGAAATCTGATTACCTAATTGCTAATAAATAAAATCAAATGTATTTTATTTATTAGCAATTAGGTATAATTGAGATAAACTTATTTAATAAAACATTTATTTATTTTTTATTAAATAATTATGCATTTTTATATTATGTAATTAGTCAATATGTCACTTTACTCTTTATATATTATTTGACAATTTAATTACAAAAATATTTTTTTTGAATAAATTACTCTAATATCACTTATTACCTATCGTGTACAATTGTATTTGTATATCAAAGCCGTTTTGATTAAAACTGTATGCAAGCTCTTGACTTCGTGATTGCAAAGCGCTGTTGTTTCGTTCACCGTAGCGACGTAATATCGACATATAGGCTGGATTTTGTGGCTCCGACGTCAGTACCATACTAAAAATTTTACCTGAATGGGTTTTATTCAAACTTAAGTACAAAAAGGCGTAAAAGGGAGCAATCAAAATACACGAAAACCAAGTTAATTCGTATAGAATAAATTTAAAAGTTGTATGAATACATTATTTCAAGGCGCTTATATACTTACTTGGACGTTTAATATATTACTGCGATTACCATCGAGGGTTTGAGTCATTTTATAGGAAATGAAAGGTAATGGTGGAAATTACTAAGGTATGGTCAGCAAAAACATTTTATATTTTATTTCTTAATGATGATGATGAGAATATATTTAACAGCCTGTGAATGTCCCACTGCTGAGTTCAGGCTTTCCTTTGAGTTGGAATGGTCCACTACGGTTTGGTGTATAAGGTTGTGGCCCGTAAAAGTTAGGCACATGCAGGTTTTCACGATGTTTTCCTTCAGCGCCAAGTCCGAGATGAAATGTAAACATAAATTAAGCACAAGAAAATACAGCGGTTTACGAATAAATATGTAAATTCAAACTGATTTATATTCGCAAGTTCCTTTCATTCAATTAAGTACAAAAGAGATAAAAATAGCGTGCGAGTGAGACAACACTAGAATAATCAAGATTTATATATATTTTCTTTGTTGGTAAAATGAGTTATACACATACGAATTTTATAAAAAAAATAACAACATTAAATAATATTTACTATATTTATTTTAACACGAAAATAACACGTAATAATGTCGACTTATATAATGTATGTAACTTAATCACATAATGCTCTCAGACTCGTAGCTCTCACATCCACTTAGGACCTGAGGTCCATCTCAAGTGGTAATTTAACGATAATTAGCAATTTACTTTGCCATTAGGCACGTTTTAAGTGTAATCAAGGCGTAGCTTTATTTCGACTCATTTTTATTGTTCGAATTATTTTTTAAGTAAGTATCTTTTTTTCCGAATTTCAGCGAATGATTATTATTTAAGCAATATTGTGCCTTCTTCTTTCAAATGATAAATTAATATTGAGATAATGATTAACAGAACACCTGAAACACTTATCGCCGTAAAATCCTCCTTAAGTGTTTCATGTTTAAAAGCATTAGCAGAATGGTTTCACAAATACTTCTAGTTACATGTTACCTGAGGTTTTTTAATTTATAAAATATTTGACAAAAAAAATTATGAATTAAATTTGGTTGCAGCATATAAATTTTGACAATGCATTTGCGAATTGGTTTTTTATAAAATGTTTGTCATTGAGCAATAGTTTTTGAAACGTTTTTTGTATTTGTCATATGTTTTGTCACACATTATACCTTTATTAGTATATTGAGCAGTATTAATAGTCAAATTAAAATATTTTAAATTTTAGAAGTTGTGAGGCTTAGAAGGCTTACGTTTTGATTTTGCCTCATGAAAATAAAGGCATTGTAATTAAAACTGTAGTTTGCAAATATTTAATAAAAACACATATAATATATAAGTATTTTATTATTTTAATTATTAATATAATAATAAAACATAATATGACGAAATTAATGGGTTCAACAAGATAAAAACTTCACGCAAATAAGTCTATGATATAGTACTACAATTGATTTGTCTGTGGTGTTTATGGATATTACTTTTTTGTTCATATTTAAAACTCCATAGCAACCTCGTCCTCTTGTTTGCGAATAACCAAAACAATATCGAAAACGCACAATGATATATAGTTATAATATTAGTGAATATTAAAAATACGGGTACACATGCAACATCGTAATCTATACTAAATATAGTAAACATTAATTTGTAAAAATCAGCCACGGCTTGTTGAAAACAAAACGTGAATATAAGCGTTAGCATCACTATAACGATTCGACGGTTGCTCTCTGTCTTACTCTTATTCGTATTAATAATCGATTTTAAAACTGAAACTAATAAGATACCGTTCGCGCATAACGCTGGCCACTTAATAAGAAACAAATACAATATAAAGTATTGTACGTCTTTATCGTTTTGTATCGTATATGATAGAAATAAAAGAATCGATATAATCGCCGGTATAAACCACGCCGATAAAGATACTTTCCATAAACACGGTGATCCAATATTGAACACTTTCGCGAGGCTATCATGCATCTGTTTGCTGAATACATACATCCATGTCACGAGTGCCATTTCGCTGTAAACCAATGGGGCCTTATCGAAGTAAATAGGATTAAAGTAATCATCGGCGATTTTAAAAAAATTTAACACGTCGTAAAAGTAACGTACGAATGTGAAGATGAATCTCGCAATCATGAACTGTATGAGGAGCTGGTTCTTATAATTATGTCTCCACTCTGCGAATAGCACGGCCGTCAAGATGAGTAACATTAGAGCTATGATTGATAGTATCATTCCGAACGTGCTGAGTGTGAACGTGAAGTTTTGTAGGAACGTTGAGTTGCTCTTTGATGCGTACAGCACAGTCCAACATTGAAGTTCTCGCATTCTTGTTTCTTATTTCAAATACGCTTCGAATGATAATTAAATCAGTTCACAGTCCTTGTTTCAATGTATAAAGAAATTAAAGTGTGTATATACATCTTGCATCAATATATCAGTTTTCCAAAATACAATTATAATAAACATCACTAATTTAGTTTTTCGATTAATATTTTTTTATAACTTCATTTTTATTTTGCACTATAATACTTTTGTTTATACAACCACAGTGCTCCCCTTGCGAACTTTAGTGTACAATGAGTTATAATTTTGTTGTTAACATATGTGATAAGTGTTATCAATAGATAATATTCTTCTACAAACACTAATTATTACAATATTTTGATACTTATTGATTATTATAATTAGCTTTTTGTTAGTAACCATAATAGAAGGGAACGGGGTATGAAGTGCATGTGCTAATCACGATTAAAGTAAATAATACTTGTTTTGTCCTCTGATATAGCCCAGACATTAGAATTTATATCAGAAATAATAACTTTGAAACTTATAAAGTTTAATTTTTATATATTTTAACTGTGTCAAAATAAATAGTAAATGTGGTGGTCACCATGTATTGACATCGTGTCTTCATATAAATAGTCACCTAAATATCTAAACCATATCCCTGAACTGCAGTCCTACTGATATTTGATTGAAATTCGCTTTGAGAGATGAATCCCAGCTGGTTAATTTGATATAACTGCAGAGATTTATGTAATGTATTTAGTTGGCAAAATGATTTAATGATGTATTTGGTTTGATTTTATGAATTAGTGTAAAAAAATTTTTTTTTCGTCTATAATATTTGCGTAGAAATTGAATAAGTGACTTCCTAAATGTCCCACTTTTGGGCTAAGGTCTGCGTTGTGAGGTTCCGAGCTTATTCCACCACTGCTCCAATGCGGTTTGCGGTTGATTTTCAGGCATCATCATTATCAAATTACAAATTAGAAAAAAAAATCTTGATCAATACTTACATTATGTAGGTATTTATATCTTGAGGTTTGGTAATAGGTATGAAATAAAAAATAAACGCTTTGTAAGAAACACAGAGAATATATTTCAGATATAACATCACGACAGGTCCAAAATAAAACTCACTCCTGTGAGGAATAGGAAACCACGAATATATAAAACTCTATACAAATAGTTAACAAGGTGACAGTGTCTATAATTACCATACATTATTGCGTACGTATAAACGTGACCTTATGCAAGAGACAATTTAACATAACCATTAACGCCACAGATTATTAAAATGTTTTTTTTTTCTTTTCGAATGTCAAATAACACAATATAATGTTTAGTGTTGCTGTTCCAAAAATAAATAATGCATATTGTTATAAAAATACGTGAGGTTAAGAAAATTGTCTCTTACTGCAAATACCAAATAAAATGTTTAGATAAAGCGTAGTTCAAGAAATTTGTGACAGTCGTAGTCGACTTCAAAGAAACTTCAATAGTCATAAAGCTTAAACGACTACAAGTAAGTGCATCTACTTATGAAATATTATTGCATTTCCTAATCTGTATAACATCTAATAATTAAGTAATAATAACGATTTCTACGAATTTAGTAAAAATTTTAACCTTTTTTTTACTACACGTAACAGAAGACAAAATTCGGAAAATTTAATTTAGATTATTGTTATAAATATGTACCATTAAATAAATTTCAATATAAATAGACTCTAAGTTGATAAACATAAGATTCAATTTTAATTAACATGATTTAAGTTTGTTTAATGAAATTGTACTACATGCAAGTGTATAGACTAGGTGTTAACTAGATTAAAATGTAACATACGCTAAGTTATTCGTAGGGGTAACTTTAATGTACTTATATAGAAGTCTTTATAAGGGATCACAGTTTGGAAAACTAGTTCGATACAACCTCAGAACAGAGAGTAATATAGAAATGACACATTCATTTTAATTTCATTAGTTAAGCTGTTATAATGTTTACGTCACACAATACACTGGTAAAATTTTAAATTTTATTTTCAAATTTCTTTTTTTATTTTAAGTTAGTTTTACCATGCTAACATTTATAAATTACTATTCGTTCTGAGGGCACAGCGATCGGGGAGACTATTCTTTAAGCTTATAATATATTCAAAAACTATTCATTTAATGTAATTACTAATGACAAATTGAAATTATTAAATTTTATAAAACAAAACCAGTTTCTATTTGATGAAATATTAATGAAGGCAATCGAAATCTTTAAAATTTTTATTTTAACGAACTTCAAAAAAGTCTCTAATTAATTTATTAACAATTATAATTGAAGCGTAATTTTTAAAATGAAGGTATAAACGGTGCTATCATAATATTTTTAAAACGTGTTTATTATTATTATTCTAATTCAATTCTACGTTAAAATAGTAGCATGAAAATGTACTTTATTATAAATAGAAATAAGGACCAGTTTAGAATCTTTAAGAATTACAAAGTATTAAAAATATATATACTTAATAATTTTAAACAAATAATAAAAATACAAATGAACAAGATAATAAAGAAACTGGTCCAAGAGTATGCTAAACTACAAGATCACATTGCATAGAGGCTGGAAGTCTAGAGTTACTTAGGCACGCTATACATACCGTGTACATACTAACAAATGTTAAACTACATAAGATGAAGGCAGAGACATTCATTGCTATTCTATGCGTTTTAATAAATATAATAGTTGATAAGTGTTCTATCTCTGTCTTGATAATTAAGACACGTGTGTTAGACAGTGATAAAGTATGTCGAAAGTTGTCAAGACATTTAAATAAGACTAACGTTATCACTGGGAAGTGAGCTAAGATTTTTTAAATTTCGTTAACGAAAACGTGTTGAAAAAATCTTGACATACAAAAAACATCTAGGCAATCAAGTCAAATAGAAGCTTCTAGGCAATTATTTACTCTTGTAAATGGCTTTTAAGAAATCATTATTTTATCAATATCTTCACGTTAAAATTGAGAATGAATAAGAAAGTTTTTGTTAATTTAAATAATAAAATTAAATGTATTAAATTCGTTTAGATTATCATTTGCTTTTTTATCTAGAACTGTAAGGCTAAAATCAACTTATCAATTGAATTAAACAATAAGTATGATCTCGTATCTCAGCCGTCCAATTAGCCCGCAAGGTATGACCAGTGTAAACTTATTGCTCGAAGATATCGAACGTCTATAAAACTTAAGTTACATATATTAAATAATCAACAAACGAATAATAATAGTTTAAATAATATTCTGCGTTATATATTATATAAATAATAATATTAAATTTGTAACAGATTTTAAATAGAGCAAAACAAATTGAGACCAGCTCATTAAAAAGTTAATCTAAGATAAAACTAATGACGAATTACGCTAGTTCGATAAAGACTAAATTACTCCACCATATGTTCTGAAAATAAAAACGAAATAATTTAGTTATTTATTATGATTAACTATTTCATGTATAATGTCAATTATTGCTAATGAAAATATATACAAACGAACAAAATAACTATTAACATTTTGATGTATTATGACTTAGATATATTTTTTTAACATGGTTAAGATATGATTATATTACGTATATATGTATGTAAAAGTCATCGAACCCACCTTGTTCTTCAACCGGTGTGTGATCTTCATCAGAGGAATCAAGTCTTTCAATCAGCGAACTTTGTTTTGACAGTGACTAAAAAATTAATGTATGTCTTAGTAAAGAAAAAACATGATATTTTACTACGTAAACGTAGTTTTTATCGGAATGGTCTCGCATAATTCCATCCGAAAATCCTTTTTAATTTAAAGTACGGTAAAATTTCATCGCCTCTCCTTTCAAAACTACTTAGAAATTCTACCCTCAAAAGTTTTGACGATGGAATGAAAACAAAGTGACGATTATTTTAAGTTTCAAAGGGATATTAAAATTGGTTACCTTATTCGACCGTCGCCTTGGAGGGGATATTTTATTCCAAAGAGCTTCGAGTTGATCGAAATGCTGTGATTGGGCGATCGCTGCCTGTTCAGGACCCAGGCTTACCTATGAAATAATATTTTTTGTAAGTATTATCAGAACAATGGATTGTTCTAGAAGGGGTTACTATAACATGAAGCTATGTTTCTAAAGTCTTACTTGACTTACTAAATTAGTCACTTGATTTATCGGCTACTTTTTGCTATTAAAATGACCTTTCATAATAAACATGGTTTTGTTATTCTAGCAATATTTGTATAAATGAAGCGCAAAATTAAATACTCAATTATAGTTGCTTACTAAACTTTACTTTGCCAGTAAACCTACCTATTTCATATATATATATACACCTACATATTTTGTGTAGTGGGCCTAATGTTAAGTGATCATCACTACCTATAGACATTGGCGCTGTTTGTAATATTAACCATTTCTTATATTACAGCCAATGTACCATCAATTTCGGGATCTAAAATGTTCAGTTCCTTGTTCCTCTAATTACACTGGAGCACTCGTCATGCAAACCGCAACACAATACTAAGTATTGCTGTTTGGCGATAGAATATCGGATGAGTGGATAGTACGTACTCTGACAGGCTTGCATAAAGCCCCACCATCAAGTGAATTCATAATGATTTGAAATTTAAATTGTATTGGCATATATAATGAAAATTAATTTGATTTAAATTGTTAATGACTAAATATTTGAGAAATTAAAAAATAATTGATTCCAATAAAATAATAGAAGCAACATAATTAAAAATGATTAGTTAATATATTACAAATGGGTTAAGATATAGTCAAAACGTTTTTTGTTAAAACTAAATTTTTAATTCAGAAAGTTAAAGTCTGAAAGTTAATACTGGTTAAAGTTTTTAATGATAGTCTGAGAAGAGAGCAGGCTACGTATGACAACGTATAAAGAAGATCTCCTGATTATGTGGGTAAAGTTGTGGCCAATCTGAATATCACGGGGCCTAGACCCAGGGGGCGACCAAAGACGAGATGGACGGGTGTGGTCAAAAAAGATCTAAGTTTCTGCAATGTCTCCGATGAGGACACGTCCTATAGAGCGAAGTTGAGGAGAAAAACCAGAAAGCCAGACCCCACCATCAGATGGAAATAATAAATGCCACGGAAAAGATAGAGATGATATGATAGTCTTTGAAATAGATAGATAGAACCAATTACATGTACTTTTTAAAAATGAGTTTCGTTGTTTTGAAGATCATTTTCACTTACCTGTGAACCTAAATCTTTATTTTTCGCTTCTTGAATTTTTGAGATCTCTTCCATCGATGCTGACACAGAAAATCTAAAACAAATATTTAATATTGGACATATCTGCATGATCCTATAAGACATAACTGAGACTCTTAGAACTATAGATACAAAAATTGAATACTGATCTAGATCTTGGATCTGGCTAGATCTTGGAGTATATTCATTATATTTTGGAATAAAAATGAAACAGCTTTGATCATTCTCACCGTCTCTTCAGCCGCTCGTCTACTTGCGCCATCATGGCGGCCGATGTCAGGTGTCCGTATTTCTTCTGCCACGTGTATGTGTCTAAAGATACTTCCTTCTTGAGCAATCTTCTCATCGGACGTTTCGGTGCTAATGGTCGCAGTTCTAAATTTAAAAGAGTAATTTTTTTGAAGATTTGTCAATATTTAAAACTTTTGAAATTTGTCAAAAAGAACAGGATTTTAGTCGCGTTTCCCAAAATAAGTTAAACTCATATCGGAACAAGTACTGATCTGATAGTGAATATACATATATAGAATAGAATATAATATACATATATAAACAATAATAAACGTGAACCATATAATTAATTCATAAATATGTCAACTTTGTAGGTCAGTATACAAACACTTACCATCAACGTCTTTGGTGGGCGCGGCGTAGGTAGGTATTTTAACGTAAGTAGCGGGCGTATTGTGGAGGCAGATGATTGGCAAGCAACCTGTAGTCGTAATTGACACATACATACATACTACATAGTATTATATATATATATATATATATATATATATATATATATATATTTATTTAGATTTATATAGCAAATTATATATTTGCTTGCATGTATATTCAATATGTATACATTACTAATAAATATATAATGACAACCTCACAATATATCTTATTTATTTTACAGATAATTTTCAAGTGGTATTGTATAACGATAGAACGCAAAATGTAAACTAAACTAAAAGTTAGTTTAGGTTCTAATGAAGAACTTTGTGTAAGATCTCGATGTTCGCATCCATAAATTGACTTTCTAGAGATTAGAAGTTTTAAGAGTTTGAAATTCGACTTTTATAGTTTAACGTTTTCAATACAAATAAAAATTTTACATCATTTGAAAAGTTACGTAGTGTAAAAAGAATACATTAAAATGAGTAAATGGTTCATTTTTTGTAGCGGTAGAAAAAAGTAGGACATCGTGCTTCTGAATAATAAGTAAAGTGCATAGAATTTGCATAAAGTTTTGTTGACCTTTTTGCTGGCCAGACTCTAGATAAAGCCTTTTAAACAAAGACTGACGTGATGATTTCGTTAAAAAATTAAGATACTTACTATTTTTCGGTTTTTAATCTAATGTACCAAAATAGTCAAGTAGTTCGAATATGTAAATCTTAACTGTAGATTACGGGTTCAATCACGGGCAAAAACCACTGAATTTTCAGCTTATTTTGTGTTTATATTGTTTTTCGTGCTCGTTGGAGAAGTAAGACAATGTGAAAAAACCAGCATGTGTCGGAAGATAACCTACATACAGAGTGTAACAAAATTCGTGTCCGACCCGTGAAGAGGTTATTAGGTATCGTGATTCGGTTCTATTTATGTAAAAAAAAATTAAATATTATTCAAAAAAATTACTCAAAAAAATATTTTTTTTTTTTCATTTTCAATTGTAAATGACGAAAATTTCATGGAGAACTGAGTTCTTGACCTCGTCTCCGACTTACCCGATAGGTAAGAGCTATCGAGCGCTGACGCCCGCGCCTGTGTGGCAATATAATTGTCATTATTTAGTCAAATTAATTTTTTTTCGGGGTAAAATTTTGCTTAGAATTTTAAAATTTATTACATAAATAGAATCGACTAAGGATACCTAATAACCACTTCACGGGTCGGACACGAATTTTGTTACACCCTGTATATATGTATCCATCGACCCACATGGAATTGCGTCGTGTAATAAGATCTGAACCACTCAAAAGGGGCCCAGCGGTTGCACATTAACGGGCTGTCACTTTAATTTTATCATATAAGGAAAATATTAAAATGGTATGTCCTAATTGTATCGCGTATAAACAAATATACACTTAAACTTTATGTTATAGATAGTTTTGGTCAAAAATAAAACATTCTAGTTCAGACAACACACCCACATTACCTCTATCCAACAGGTGTACGACGATACGAGAACAATCACTTGTTATCTGGAAACCCAACAGAGGGACGTGGAGAGCGAGCGAGGTGAGAGCGAGACCTCGTTTTGTCTCCCAAATGATAAGGGTCTTGTCTTCCGCGCCTAATGGAATAAAATAACAATTAGGTAATTTATAACAATATATTTAAAATAAGAATTAATAATTATCAAAATCCTATTAAATCTGACGATAGCCAACGTCAACCAACGATAGAAGCTCACAAACTTATAGAATTTTACTTCGTTACTTGTAAATTAGCTTATTTGATGGCCCAATTGATGTTAATATAAATAGAAAGCTGAATATAAATCAGCATTATTTTTTTTAATTTGTCGCTATTCTGACCAGTGAATTAGTGGTTTTACGATACGGTATTTCATAGAAAGAAAATTTTCATAGAAAAACCAAAAAGTCGTTAGGAACAATGTGAATAATAATCAATTATGATATAATCAGTTGGATTTGTTATATTCAGGTTATTAGGTGGTTTGTTTATAAAAATATGTGAATGAAATATACAAAATTGTATTACAACAATATAAATCGCAAAAGTTCTAAATGCTCATGTATAATAAATTCTATAATTCTCTCATATTTATAATTCAGCTGGTTCGCCGACGAATTTAGACTTCAACATCAAGTTCAATATCATTCAAGAATTTTGTAAGAAATTCATTTGTTACAAATTATAAGAAGTAGCTTTAACCTTCTATTTAATTTTGTAAAATTCAAATGTTCTCGTAAGAGGGTACTTAGACAAAGTTATTTTTCTTATGACTATTATTAATAATATGAAATTTCAGTACAAGAGCATGATTCAAATAAGCGTAAGCAAAAATTGTATATTGTATATTTTGTTCGGGAAATATTCTAATATTTCAAAAGATTATTAAAACTAATAAGACATAGACACGCAGAAGACACTGAACAGCTTACCAGACACAGCAATCGTTCCATCTCCGGTGACCTTCACACACGTAACTTTCCCTAAGTGACCAGAGAGGAGGTGGACGTCTGATCCAGTATTAATGTCCCAGACGATCAGATTGTAATCCCAGGATCCAGACACGACTTGAGTTTTGTTCGTAATTGAGACGGCAACACATGTCACTATATCTGAGTGACCGACAAGAACCTAATAACAAAACACTGTTGATTCAAACGATTATGTTTTATTTAGAGACGACTTACTACATCACTACGTACATCAGAGATATTGAGGTTTTCATATGAAGAATTATAGTTAAAGAAACATAATAATAACAGGTCTTAGCGACTTAAAAATAAAAAAAATCGGCATCCGTAAAAACTTATATAATAAAACTATAATTGATAATAAATAGTAAAATAGAACAATTATTTATGAATTAAATTAAAACATATTGCTAATATCATAAATGTGATGTTGATGTTTATTAAACAAAACATATTATGTCCATTAACAAATTTACAGTTTTTTTTAAGAAAATTTGGTATAGGTATTATTCGATTATATTGTAAAAAAGATTTTTTTATATATACGCTAAGCGTAGTAAGTCCAGCCAGATTTCGAATATTTTAATCTCAAACAGTAGCGCAATGCACATTCAATAGCAATCATAGCAAATTATTGATAAAAATCTAATAATTACTTTTAACATTAAAGCTTAAAAATCACTGGCTTTAAACAATTTATATTTAATTAATTCTTTTTTATCGTCCTAAAAGAAGTCATTGAAATTAAAATGAAAAAATGTAAGCTGAAAGTATATACGTTTTTTCATGCTTTATGTTATTTTGAATTAAAAAAAAAGGAAACTAGAATTAAAAAATAAATATTTTTACCAAAAAACACAAGAATAATTTTACCCACGCGGATAGCATTTATTTTTCGGACGTAAAGTTAGTAAGATTAAGTACTCTATTTAAGTGAAATGTGGAAGAGCGTTAAGGAAAAATATTTAACATTTCATATATTAAATGACGGTCACGACTTTCTCTGAGCGTGTATGATTTAAAACAAATACTTATAACACTTTTACAAATAAACCTTTTTATCTTAACGTTCCATTTTTAAATTTTTGATTGAATAATAAATAATATACGTCATATTCAATTTTACACTCGATTAACGTCTTACCTGTGATAATTTCCCGCCATCAAGTTGCCAAACTTTAAGTGACATGTCCATGGAGCCAGTTACGATATGTTTCGAGTCGGCTGTAAGAGCGAAGCACGTCACTCGCTCCGCGTGCGAGACGGAACGCTTCTCATCCACATTATCTCCTTCGGCCAAAGCCCAGATACGGACCGAATTTTCACCATCAGATAATACCTAAACAAAAGTAATATTTTTAATATTAATTCTCTAATATTAAAATGAAATAACGTAAGGTTACAGTATAGATATTTCACAGCTGACTGCTGCGTTAGTTAGTGGCTAGATATAAGGCTGCCTATACCCGGAGCTCCTAGGTTCAAATCCCAGGTTGGGCAAATAAAAAGATATTGAGTTTTTCTGTCCAAAATTCTCAGTCGCAGCTCGGGGTCTGGAAGTTAAATGTGTGAACATATGACCATGAAAGCTAGGGAATAGAGAGTGTATTTGCGCACACACTTGACTATAATATGTCCTGCGCAATTGGCTAATCTCTCTAGAGATTGGCCGCCGTGGCCGAAATCGGTCGGGAGGGTTATTATTATTATTAAGCCTTTTGAACAGATATTTATCCGACACGGGCAGGTAAGCGATTGTTTTTATTTGAATCAAATAGAAATAGCAATTTGCTACAAACGTAAAAATCTCTCAACATACTCATTACAGTAATCATAGCTTTTATCTGTTTGGTGAGGTGGCGATGGGTAGTTTTATTCATATATATTTTACAGCCAAATGAGCGATGTCGGCTTACCAACAACTAAGATATGTTTCCCGAAACATTACCTATATTTTACTGGCAGTATATCTTATTGATCTTAAATCGTTACAAAGGTTTTATCCAAAGGGTAAAAAGTGAAAATGACAAAGTAAAGTTAATTAAATGAAGAGTTTACAATAAGATCTACTCTTTTCATTTAAAAAGAATTTAATATCAAGTTAAGATCAATGGATGTCCTTCAATGTCAATTGTTCTTTTCAATAGTGCTCTGTAATTCCTTTTTTAAACGAGATAGATTAAATCCCTGATGTACAGAACCTTTTATTGTACAATGGAAGAATATCCTAAATTATCGTGACAAGCTAAATAAAGTTTTAATTAAAGACTTCAATTCGTTTAAATTTTATCTGCAATTAAAGAAACTTCTATTTTAAAAAAGTTTCTGAGTCCTGATATTTGTCTACACTTAGTTACACTTAAATTGAAAACTGATTTTATAGTGACTGTTAAAATCAAATATATATACTTGGGATACGATTCGTACGTCTTATTTTGCGTGGATGATTTCTGTAGCTAATTACTACTTTAAATATCAATAATTGTCCTCTTTTTTTAAGTTGAAGTGAGTTATACAGGCAATATTTTAATGTCGTCATGATAGCAGCATTTTCCGATTAAAATATAATATTTAATTCCAAATTTGAAAGAGAATAGTAAATAATCCGGCCCCTGCTGTTATCTGTGGAAGCAAACGTCGGTCCAAGAAAACTCAACGCCCTCGGCGAAATTCAAGAATGGTGCCCCTTTAAAGAACCAATTTACAACAAAATAAAATACAAACGTGATTTACGTTTTAATTAACAAGAAACAAGAAAGCTAAAATATATTCTCTACTTAATATATACTCGACTTTATTCCAAATGCAATATAAATATTAGATGAAACAAATACTAAACAATTTATTTATTTTTACATCCAAAAGCTTACTTACGAATAAAATAGTCAGTGATATAACGCGTCAGCGCCGACTTTATTGGTGTTTAAGTGAGTATAACTTAAAAGAAAATGCCACCCCAAAAATTTAGGTGCTTCATTTTCTCTAAACTTAAATTCGTCATAATGAAATGATATGGATAGTTTTGAGTTATTACGTAAAATTAGGTTTATGAAAGTTGTAGGTATACGTAATACATCCATATTACGAATTACCTGGAACTTTTAAATTTATTTCTCGCTGAGATTCAGAAGTCGAACATTTCCTATTTAAATAGTACAATTTGAGATATCATTAAAGTTTTGGTGCAGTTTTGAAGACTTTTATGTTCCGTTATATTAATAATATTACTTTCAAATTAAAATTGGTTAAGCTTAATGAGAGAGCTATTCAAACTTGTTTTAAATGATTAAATACAACAAGGCTTGTTTATTTCATTATATTGCCAACTATGGCATAAATGTACATTAGTTGACATATTGGCAAAATAAATATTTACATAAAAACGATATTTCTAATTAGATACCAAATTTTCACGCTCGTCTTGTCTTTTGTCTCTTTTTTGCTTGACTGGTATGACTAGTATTAATAGTCAACATGTAAACACTTTACGCGTAATAATATATGTAAAGTTGTGTCTATAGATTTCCTTTCTGCACTAGCGTTTAAATTATTCTAACCCTGCTTAACATCGTGCCTGATCTGCAACACTATCATAGAATACGTGTTATAACGCATATGTTTCAATTGTACGTTTTTTTGGTAAAAATACACAATCTTAAATAAAGTGACAATAGCCTGGATCGGCTAAAACTTTATTACGATTTCACACGGGTAAGGTTTTTATTTTAATAATAATTAATGTATCGGTTATTGCAAAGTGAATCGTGACTTACAGTGATTTATGATAATGTTCTCCTAAACGACTTTATTAGCCACGGCGGTCAAACTCGGCGAAGATGAGCCAATTTATAGAGCTCGGGATTGGGATTTGGAAGTAGGCATTTCGGGAGCTGACTCATAAGCTATCCCATAGACCAACGACGAATAGAGAGTGACGTATACTGCAATATGCTAACAACTTACTGCAAACTTCATATTCAGTGTTACGTCAATGCTAGTCGAAGGGAAGGTGACAGAATGCAGAACGATGCCGGAGTCCACAAGCCATACATGTACTCGTCGTGCACGATCACCTGACAGCGCTCGTCGACCGTCAGACATCATCAACAGAATTTGTAGGGCCGACTGGTGACCCTGGTCATAGTTATATTAATATAAAAAAACTTATACACACACAAATTGAAGAAGTCAGTCGCAGCTGTAATAGTAAATACTCGAGAAACAAATAACAAGCAGCTAAATTATTATACAAATATAAAGCTTTAGTAAGGCGAGCGTTGTAGACAGCATTGTTAGAAATACCAACGTTTGTAGTTAGAGGCAAGCAATTACCTATATCGTCAATTTACTTGTTTAATTCTCACAATGTTAATAAAAAAGTTACTTTAAAATAGATATTTAAATTATTTTTTCAATAAAGTAAGTTCTCACCTTGTACGTTAAAGATGGAGAGTTATCTGCTAATTGCCACACAACAACTGTCCTGTCCTCAGAGCCACTCAATACCAGGAGGTTATTGGGACTGAATGTGACGCACGTGATGTGTCCCATATGTCCGCTTAGCGTGGTCTGAAGACGATGCGTGGAAAGTTGCCAGACTCTTACTAATCCCCGAGCACAGCCGCTGGCTGCGAGTTGTCCGTCACGAGAAACTTCTAAGCAGCTGATTGGGATCAGTTCACTTTGTTCCGCCTAACAACCACAGAGTAATTATCTTTGTAGCAATTACTTGTTACATAAAAAAAGTTTTTAATTAATTAGTAAGTTGTCATTATTATTTTTTGATTGTATACCTGTAACATGGTGATATTCGTCGTTGATTTCGTCTGCCGTCGTTTCAATTGCTTGGTAGGTCTAAAGTTAGTCAGGTTATCTTCTGTGTGGAATGAATATATCGTGACTCTATTGCCACCTGTAAGAAAAATATAATAATGAAGAAGTCCAATCAGATTTTAGGGTATCATAAGCTTATGTTTTGAAATAACATAATTACATTTTCTGATACTCACCAGCGGCTAATAGGAAATGGTCCTTATCAGCAATGGCGAGAGCAGATAAGTCATGAGCAGCTGCTAATGTTCGAAGGAGCTGTGCGCTATGCAAGCTGTACACGTATATTCGTTGATCAGCACAACCGACAGCAGCTCTTGACGAATCGTGTCCCACGCAGAAACATTTCACCTATTATGTGAAATTATTCTTGGTATACATTTAGTAATTCAAAGAAACATAGAAAACTTCGAAAACTTGATTAATAAATAATTCATGTGATGTTAAAGTTAAGATCTCTTAATGTGCAAATTTACCAAAGTTTTAAGCAGATTAAGATAGACGCGAAACTCACGTACCAATGATCTTTGAAAAGTTTGGCAAACAAGCAACATTAACTTTCTGAATTGAGATTCGTACCAAATTATATAATAATAATGTATGGTACATTTCAGTGAGATTGAACATTGCCTGCTTGAATGATTGAGTAATGCAGCGAGGTGACAGTTACTACGTCACGCAGATGTCCATCAATATATTCAGCATATTTGCTCAATTTGTCTTCCAAACAAATATATGACAACCATTATTTTTTTTATATCTAGACTTGATATATGGTAATTATAGGTGAAATATATCAATAGACGTTTGTGAGACATATCCATATAACATAAAACGTATCCTTAATGTGATAAGAGTGGAAACGGTATAAGGGCACTTACTAGAAATCGACAGTAATTTGTTTCCCTTACCAAGTATAAGTAAGAGCTAAAGCAATTTAGTGATGCTCGATAATGCCGCTCCAAGAGAGGAAGAGAGAGGGGGCGGAGAGGATTTTGGGATACCGCTGCTCATTATAACGAAATTCGTCTTGTTAAAAATATCCGCATTTATTCTTTTTCGGATTCCTATTCCACGATTAATTGATTGTTTAGAATCATATATTTTATTTAAGTCTCATAAAATGAATGTTTTATTATGTTTAGTCTTTTTCTTATTCTTAAAAATAATAAGCAAAGCAAAGAACGAAAAAGATCCAACAATAAATTTAACGATTAATGGTTTACGAGTAAATTGCTAAAATCCGATTTGAAGGGTTGTGGAGGAATTTCAAACGATGTTGTTATGGTTTGTGGGTAATTTATATGTATTTTTTAATATAAAATTTTCTGCAAAGTGCTTCCAAGTAACTGAAGCAGTCCGTTCGAGATAAAAATGTTTTCTGTTAGTATTAGTGATTCCAACGTCGAATAAACTTTTGCAAGTGAAAGATAAAAGTTATGTTAGTTCGAAATGTTAGTTGATATTCCACGTCTTAGTGCAAGTAATTGGAATTGAAAAATAAATATATTCTTTACTTGTATGTTTTCTTAACTTGTAGAAAATATATACAATTACGGGAAATGCTGTTTTAGTAGTTTTTTCTTAGGAAAAGATGTGCCCGTTATGATTTAAATTTCAACAATTTATTAAAAAAATACCAGCAATGTACAAATTTTTTTTTAATGACTTCGCTACTTTACAATCTGCAATGCAGTAAAACTTATCTAGAAACATTTAGCAAACATTTTAATGTATAAAGTATACAGTAAAATGTTTGATAAATGTTTATTTTTTTATATTTTTTTAATTGGCACATGTTGCATGAAATCGAATATTTTTAAAACAGAGTTCGATTTATTTATAGATAGGGATAAATATTAGTTTTATTGTCTTACCTTAGCTTTATGTCTCTTCAGTACATGTAAATGCGTTCCTGTTATAAACGTTCGTATATGGAGTTCATTTTCGCCTTGTAGTGTAACCAGGAATACATTGTCTTCCGTGACTTCCATTGCGTGTATCGGAACGCCAGCTGAGACAGTGCTGAGTAGTGTAAAATTATCCACGTTCCACGTGCACACGGTGCCATCTTGTGAACACGTGACCAAGATATCGCCATCTTGGATTACTTTAACAGCCGTTACTGGTCCACGATGGTGATCAAGTTTTGTTACCTAATCAAGTAAAATTCGATATAATTTTGCTTGTTCGATGGAAAGACGAAGTTATATAAAATACTAATTTCAACTATGCTCACCAAAGCCCCATCAACTAATGACGTCACGATTACGGCTGAATCTTCACCGCCGCTGATAACCAGAGACCGATTGACAATAGCCGCCACACAAAGCACTGGTGCTATATGCTCTCTATATAAAGAAACATTATTCTAATTAAAACATATATTACATAGAAAGATAAACAGAGATGTTGTAAATCTGTTAAGGTGGTCTCTTATTGACACGAATCTTACGACACGTAATATGTAAACACCGATAAAGAGACGCTTAAGAAATATATACGAAAACATAGCCCTCATTCTCGGACATTCGGTTAAAAACAAAGTGAGAAAAGTTAGGTAGTAACTCCGTTTGCGGCTTAGTGCTGAAAGTCCGCTTTTATTGATCAACTTTTGTAATAAATTCTAGATGTACATACAGCTTAACTGTTGACTTAAGGTAACTTCTTGCAACTCTTTGAAACTTAACTATAAATTAATGTTAATAAATGTTCTTGGTTTCAATAGACCGCAAAAGCTACATTCAATTTGTTTAGATTATATATACATATATTTTCAAAATGATTTCCAAATAATTCAGAGCATTTATGCATGAAAGATTGTATTAAACTTAAGGGTTGGCTTGTATAAAATCATGGGAATTGCTTTTTCAGAACCCTCACAGATTCTGAAGCGAGGGTCGCCTTTTGAAAATTTATTTGTTGGAAAGGATTCATATATTTTTACATTAGCCTTAAAAATAACAAAAGTATGATGGAAAATAAAGATAACATCGTATAAAAAGCCTTAATTTAAATATATATAAATCTATACTGTATAGCCAAGATTGCCAAGTGGCCAGAGCATATAAAATATAAATCTAAACCGAATATTGTGGGCTCCTATCTCAGCAATCAATGCCAATACGGTATCTAATTTGTGCTTATAATTCATTTGTACTTGGTGGTGTTTAACATTAATTTCTTTAGAAAAATGCAAGTTACTTCTCAATGTTTTCTTTTCCTACCAAGCACTAACGATGGTTGGCTGATTTCTAATATTACTTGTATTTTATGTTTAATTAACAAGCAAACAGCACATTGAATTACAAAGCAAAGTTTATCGAGTAAACACTTTAACCCATTATACTGTGGGTTTTAATTAAGTAATTACGATGATACGATATACCAGATATCGAGTAAATAATTACTAACAAGAATAACTATATATAATGTTTTGTATTTTCAAATAATTTATTTGTACGAAGTTTTTTACGCGGCTAACAGGGAAATGGCAGTGGCCTAAGGTCATGAAACGAAATAGCATTCATACTGTGCCTACCATGTGCTACAAAATGCGATGCGTTGCGCGTTATCTTCGCAAGATTTAGTCCTAATCCGAACTAAGTCCGTAACATACTTACAAGATTTTCGTCTTGACAGCCAAAGTGTGGAGATCCCACACAACGACGCTCGTGTCTTCAGAGCCGGTTAGTAGATACTGAGATTCGCGCGTGACGCACATACATAATATCCGACCGGAGTGACCTGGAAATGACTTCCTTTTAACGTAAATCAAACATCTTATGTCATACTTTGATATATTCATAATACCCGGCGTAGTACGAGACGTACTTGCATATGGATGGTTCTGTAACATTATTGGAACTATATTATTTATTGTTGTTATTATAATTGAAATTATAGTAGATTAGTTCCCAAAATTGGTTGCACATTGGCGATGTATTGGTTAATATTTCTTACAGGATCTATGTTAAGGATGGTGAACACTACCCTTTAGGTGGTCTCTTTCATAGTCTTCAGATTTTATACAAAACATCTTATGAGATCAAAATAATCAATTGGTGTGAATATTAGTATACATTTATAAATATCTACATGAATAGCAGCGGTTATTGTTAAGACAACCTTAACAATAATTGTCCAATGACTATAAATGTGATACGAATTACAGGACAGGGAATAATTCCTGTAATTCACATCACATTATATAAATAATTATGATGATGGCGTTTATAATAATATTCTTGAAAACTAATATTAATCAATTGCATAGAAAATATTATAGTGAATAATTGTAGACGTAATTTTTTTTTTTTTTTCATAGATATGTGGACTACCAACGCCCATAGACATTGGCATCGTAAGAGATGTTAACCATCGCTCACATCGCAAATGTGCCACCAATCTTGGGAACTAAGATGTTATGTCCCTTGTGCCTGTATTTACACTGGCTCACTCACCCTTCAAACCGGGACACAACAATAGCTAGTACTGCTGTTTTGCGGTAGAATATCTGATGAGTGGGTGGTACCTACCCAGACGAGCTTGCACTAATCCCTACCACCAAGTAAACATTAAAATGTAAAATACATTTATCGTATTTCTTATCTACTCTCCGTATATATTAAAAATACCTTCGACAAAGGAGTTTACATCGATATTGGGAAGGTACTTTAATATGAGCTAGCAATTCAGATAGTCAAATATACATATTTGATATCTTCTAAACTGCTCTATCTATTAAATTTAAAGTATGTATATATAAATATATTTTGGTTTTAGTTATTTAGTTTTTAAATTATTATAACGGAATAAGAAGATTTATAATAGCTGTTTTTTAATTAAAAAAAAATGAAAGCCAAGATAAACAGACCAACTGGTGGTAAGTCGTCCTTTGTTCATAGATACAACTTCACTTCTCCTCTTATTGAGGAGGTTCTCTCAATGAGAGGAGAAGGTTTTGGGGCTTATTATACGCTTCTCTAATGCGGGTTGGTGGAATACACATGTGACAGAATTTCAGTGAAATTTGACACATGCAGATTTTCTCTCGACGTTTACCTTCATCGTCAAGCACGAGATGAATTATAATCACAAATTAAGCACATGCAATTCATAGGTGCTTGCCCGGCTTTGAACCCATGATCATCGGTTAAGATTCAAGCGTTCTTACAACTGGACCTAATTCAAAGTATTGAATGTTAGTGTTAGTGCGTTATGCACTTACCCGTTTTCTCGGAAAATAGTCAATTTTTTTTTCTTTTTCTTATGTTAGAGGGGGCAAACGAGCAGGAGGCTCACCTGATGGATTAATTGTAAATGGCATGAAAATTCACTGCTCCAAAGTCCACTTCACTAGTAATTACACTAACTAATTAATTAGAGTTATAGGAATATATTATATACAAAATTACATATAGCACGTATTAAATAAACTAAACATATAGATAGACTTGTTATTGAACTACCTGAGAAATATTAACCACCCTCACAAAGTCAACGCATCAACTGGACCCATGGGAACTAAGATATTATATCTTTTGTGCCTGTAGTTACTCTGGCTCAGTCACATTTTAAATAGGAACTTGGTAATACTGAGTATTGTTGTTTAGCGGTAGAATGTGTACCCCGCCAGATATGCACAAGCCACTCCCACTATGTACAATAAATTTATGTATGTCATTGATTAACTTGATCTCGATTATAATATAATTCAAAACAGCGTGCTAGAGAAAAATCCTTTTTTCGTACGTTGGTGTGTTCTTTCAGGGAGCGAAAACGCCGTGGGAACCGCATTTAAATTATTTATAAATATATTAAACAAAATGTTTGGGTTAAAATATTCAGTCAAATTAATAAATCTGATAAGCTTTATTATTTATAAATTACGTGAAAATAGACTGCTCTTATTGTTTACTTTTATCTGGTGGCACAATGCCACGCACTCCTCAAATATATTGCAGCAAGCAGCAATACTTGGTATTCTTGACTTCCGGTTTGAAGGGTGAGTGAGCCAGTGTACTATAGGCATAAGGAACATAACAACTTAGTTCTCAAGGTTGATGGTACATTGCCAATGTAAGGAATGGTTATTATTACTTACACCACCCATTGGTGAAGTAAATAATAATGGGCGATGGTGACCATTTATGTCCCATTTACTCGTCTGTTTACCTTTATAATGTATAAAACCAGTTGTGTGTACTTAGTCCCAGTAAGTCGAGCATGTTTCAAGATTTTCCTGCTCAGTGTGTGCTCACCCTAACATCTACGTATAGAGATACCATAGCGATCGGGATTATGCAATAATGTTCAGAAATATATCGATAAGGTCGCGAATAAGGGTACCTACTCGTAATCTCAGTACTTATATATCAATAAGACTCAATATTTGTCTACGTTCGCGCATCTCTCAGATTATACTGAATAGAGCTTTATAAGTTTTCTTATATTAAGGACTAAGAATTTAATGTTTTATTTTTATTAGTTGATATAATAACATTTGTAGATTTATAACAATCAAAAAGTACACTTACTTGCTTACTTGAATATTGAATAAAGATTATTGACTTTGACTTTGACATTTACATTGGAATTTATTATTTTGTCCGTGTGTGTAATTTATATATACCTTTTAACAGTTGTAATAATTCAAGTAGATATATAAAAAATCAATTACTATATTTTTATGTTTCATTATAATATGAAACTTATAACTAAAAACTATATTTTTGTCAAATGCACGTTCACGCTATCACTATATTGAACTCTCCCAAACATAATATAAAGTACATAATTACAAAGTGGTATATGTAGTATATCAGTTGTCTGGTTTCCATAGTACGAGCTCAGTTTAGTTTGGGATCAGATGGCCTTTTGTTAAAAAAAAGAAATTAGATATTTATTATATAAATATTAGACTGTAAGTCAAAAGACTTCATGTAAATAAAATAATATATATTTGAAAAAACATCATTAAATATTGTGGATTTCAAAGCAAGTCGAAAATGAAAAAATTATAAAAAAATATAAATATAAGTGTGCTTAATAATAATAATATTATGTATATTTATAATTGATAATATTATGTATTTTACTTGCATATAATGGTCACTTTATTTATTTTTACTATAACGCTTTTAGCAGTATAGCATACTTCATAATATATTAACTCCGAGAAAAAGAATAATAATAAAAATGGGTCGTGTATTTCTTAAAATCGTTTAAATAGTCATTTATATCCAGTTATTGCTTTTTATAATTCTAATATTATACATAATACTATAAAATTAGTACATTTTAAACAATAGAATATTCTAGACGAAATTTTCTCTATTAGGAAGCTTAGGACTCCGGTCAACAGTGAAGCTAAATTAAATTTGCTTTGTTGAGCGTATAGATTTGGCTAAGTCGTGTAAGCCCGTGCAATTATTATGATAGCGGAATATAATAATAATATATTTTAATCGATATCTAAAACATATTGTAAAATAATTATTTGGTAATAAACCACTAAACTTTAAGAAAAACATATACTTATTGACGTGACAACGTCTAATAAATCGATGAACGCTGGCTGCATGCACGAAAAATTGTCCCGTTACGCTCATTGTGCTCTTTCACTCGATTGCAGTCATTTCATCAATGTTTTGTTGTGACGTTGTCACGTTAAATTATCGTCCGCAAACCGACTTTACAGACAACCATTGTTTTATATTCATCTGACCTCCTCCCACCCACGAAGCGGCGATCAAAAACTAATACATAATATAACAAACTAACGAAACGGTAGTGAATGGTATAAAAGATAAATGGAAATACTTTTATATGATATATAGTATACCGCCTGCCCGATTCCAATCCCCCTAGGAATACTTTTCCTTGTAGGATTTAGATAGATATTGTGAATATACGCAACTACCCAGTGTGTTTAAGGCATTAACGTGATCGATTGACGGATGCCCGTTACGAAATTCTCTGAGTCGGCTCTTTCGCTTACCACCCTGGTAAGCCCCCTGGTTGATAGATAGATAATATACGAAGATACATATATAGCCGTAATAACTAAGAGCTAAATAACTACTGAAAAAGTTCCAAGTATATGATATAAAAGAAGTATAGTTTGAATGTCAATCTGATGATCAAAATGGAAATGATCAACTCGTATCAATTAAAATTAGCACAGTAAATAAAGCAAGCGTTCTATAAATTTAAGATGTTGCTCGTATGTTATTACTTTACTTTATATTTTATTGTACTGCAAAGAGAAAAAATAAAATAAAACCGACCGTATCGCTACAAAGCGATCTCTTCCATGCAACCAATTTTATAAGGAACAACTCATGAGATATGACGTAGGTAGTGCTGTAATTAATAATGAATAAACTTATTATGAAGGTTTATTACATTACATAATACATAATTACTTTATTTATATGTACGATAAATAGCGCGAAAATAGTATTTGTTACATATTTTGTAAATACATTTTCACACAACTGTGATTATATCTTCTATGTCCAAAACATTCACGCCGGAAATATTGTTTGTAGTACGTTACTATATTGCATATTTCGTGTTTTGTAACATAGAATAATATTATGTCAGAGAAACAATTGTCGCTTAAAGCGCTTTGAAGCGAACGTTACCAAAACTATAACAGATAGTCAAAAACTTTCCAGAAGAATTTATCGGTATTCAAAATATCTAGTGAAATTCAGCGACAGAATAATACATATTATCTTCTATAGACAACTCACCGTAACCATTTTTTGTCTTAAAAAAGGAAAGGTTTTGTTTTGTCACAGATTAAGCCTTAATAAAATAAATAACATAGTAATTTCAAACGTTTATATGTATTCAAAATATATATATAAGAAATATTACGTTATATTTAAATAAATAATTGGGATTAATTACGTACGTATAGATAGAGACTGATTTATACATTACGAATTTTGATAATTAATTGTTTATGACATAGCACGGAAAAAACTAATTTAAGTATTCGTCGGGACAGGGAGCTAGCTAGTTATTTATTTAAACGTTTAATTTAAGAAGTTCTCATTAAGTACATCAACAATATATCATACGGCACGGACAATCATATTAAATTATCATTTTGTGATCGCCCGTCGTAAAGCATATTTCTAGACGACTCACTGATATTGGAATACTCGCTTCAAACGTGAGTCGACTGCGATTCAAATTGCAAATTGCAATATACTTGTTTTGTTGAAAATAAAATGAGGAATGGAAAAGGTATATGCATGTATCACGCAATATTCCTTCCGTAATGTATTGTTAATTAAATGTATGTACATTATATTTCTTGAATAAAATAATAATAAAATAATTGCATGTGAGTTATTATTGTCATTTGCTTGCCCTTGTCCTATTCTCTGTTTCTAATCGTTTCCTGAGTTATTTCCTTCTTTCAGAACATTTCCCTCACAATGCAATTTTTTTTTCTTACATTAACTCTAAAGATATTCACAACGAAGTGTGGGAGATTCACATTCATAGCATATTGTGGAATCTTCGGTGCCTGGATATGTATAATATAAGTAGTCGCTCGCATTCACATTTATTTTTGTATAAATAAAAATGATTATCTTTACGTCTGTCCTCTATGCGTTTTTAAAACATTTCATCCGATTGTGATGAAATTTTGTTGAGTTATATTGCGTGCGCTCGAGAAGTTATTTCATCGAGAGAAACATTAATTCCTTCTGTATGTTTACTTCAATATAAGTTTTCTATGTTTAATAGTCGAAGCCAAGACGGGTAGATAACAATATATAAAAATATTTTTGGTATACCTGAGATTAACAGAGACCAACATTATTATTCGTATTATTTTTTAATAAAGAAGATCTTTACAAACTTCAAACAAATCGCCCTGAATAAATAAATAATATTAATAAAATTAAATTACCTATGGTTATGATTCTCTGTTATATATTTAAAGATGTTGAATTATTATTTTTTTTATTTAATTGTTTCCAAATGACAACTTAGCGTATTTCTCATACAAAATATACAAGAGTAAAGGGTATAATGTATTATGCAGTAAACACGTAAGTAAAATCAGATTATAGAATATAACAATGCTAAGCAACCTGAGTTCGATTCATATTACCCTCCGTTCTAGGTGTATGACGAAAGGAGCAAAATTCTCGATCGCGTGTCACTGCATAGTATATGCAAAAGTTACATGCTGCTTTTAATTTTTCGATTATACATATTATACCAACTAATTTATTTTTAGTTTTGTTTTATTTTTTACTTTTTTTTATAACATTTCAAACTTCGATAGCTAGCAAACAACCATGTCAACAGTATTTACTGTATATAAACTTCTTACATTACACTTTAACACTGTTCTTGTCATATGACATTCATTTATTCACATAACATGTTCATAGCATGATAATAATATGTTTTGGTTTTGCTTTTTTATTATTAATAGTATAATTAATAATAATATATAATTATTATTAATAATACTTGATATATAATTAGCTACGATAGCTTTAAACGATATCAAAATCCACTTAACGCAGTAATTTAAATAACAAGTTATTCAAAATATTAATTAGTTTACAAACTGTTGTTTAAAACATGCCAAACAAACAATGGATCGAAAGCAATATTAATGAGAGCTTGGTATTGATCAATTAAATTTAATATCGTACACTCGCCGTCCAGAACAGTTTGACGCAATAATTATCTGGAGCTCTAAAATTAATAGCATTAACATTTCCAAGGAATCTATTAAGATTGTAATATTAGATTTAGCTAAGCTTTATTAATACTGTGATTGTCCAGTGGTTAGGAGTAGGACACAAGAATACCCAATATATATAACCCAAAGTTGCGGGTTTGAACCCGGGCAAGCATTACTGAGTTTTTACGTGTACGAGTGTTTTTAATTCACCTTATAATCGGTGATGAAAAAACGTATAAATACCATTTGTAGGGTATTCTTTGATGTAAGATGCAAACGAGCATGAGGCTCACCTAGTCGAAAGTGACTACCTATGGACATCAGCAACATTCGAGGACTTGGAGGTGTGTGTTGCCGGCCTTTAAAATACTCTGCGATGATAAATTCTACCAAGCCGCAATGTATTAGCGTGGCAGAATGAGCCTATGCCCAGCAATGGGACCTTTACAAACTGTTATCAATACTTTTACTCGCATTTTTTTTCATCGCCGGCATTGATTAATCGTACCTTTAGTTATAGAAACGTAGCTTACATTTAATTCAAACAAGAACTAGTGCAGTTACTGCAGTACTTATATTTATAAATATCGATTCGAACTTCACTATAATACATTTAAATATATTCACCGAGTGAATTTAGACATCGATTCAATTCCCCAGGTGTCGGAAACGACTTTTCCGTTATACGGAAAATAATTGGAAAATCGTGAGTTTCATTTTAAACATGATGAAGAATCAAATCCATCCATAACATTAATCGCCTTGGGTTCGGTCAAAATTGCAATTTTACTCGGAAGTCGTCCCATTTATATATGGATCCGAACTAAGTTGGTTTTACCGACCTTAATGTATCACTTACTAAAACAGATTTAGTACTGCTCTCTGCTACCTCCGATTTATAAAGGATTATTTGTTGAAAAGTCGATAACTCAACTTATTGTGTAATCGAGCTACTAGATATAGAATATAATACAACGTATGTAGAATTAAACTTTATTAGTAAATAATGTTACTAATTAGATAATTAGTCATTAAAATAATTTTTTTTATGACGTAATTTGAGAAGTCTTCCTCATTAAGTCAACGTAAAGCTACCGTTGCGTTATGTTGATTTTATCTTGACGAGTAGAATATGAATTAAACAAGAAAAAGGCCATATAGTTTATTCTAAATGAAAAATAAGTAAAGCCTAATAATGAGTAAAGATTTGAAGTTGCATTAATGTTACGCTTTTGCTTCCTAGCAAAGTAGGAACGAAGAAGTAGCAACCTAAAAGGAAAGTCAAACCTAATATACTCGCGCTTCGTTTCTACCGATTGTGTAGATGCTCTAACTGTCAATGTACCAAGATTTAAACGTATATTTCCATTAAGCTCTTAATGTCAGCAGTTTATAAAGATCAAATAGTTGTTTAGAAGAAGTTTTGCTTTTTTTGTTAAAGTTACCGACCTCCAAATGGTAAGTGGTCAATGTCCTGATGGTAAGTGGTCACTACCGTCCAAAGACATTAGCATTGTGAGAAATACTAACCATTCCTTACATAGCTAATGCGTCACTAAATTGTGTCCCTCATGAAGACACTGGCACTCTCACCCATCGAACCTAAACACGAGAATACCAAGTACTGCTGTTTTGCGGTAGAATACCTGCTGAGTGAGTGGTACCCAGACGAACTTGCACAAAGTTCTATCACCAGTGCTTACTATAGGTGTTATGATAACAAATAAAGTTGCTGAGTAATGTAAATAAGAGATCTAGATTCTTAATTAAGTCGAATGTACGTTAAGAATTTTTCCTTTGTTTAATTTGCTTTGAATAGGAATGAATAATTAGCTTAATTGGAAAAAAATATGTTTGTTATTAGATGAACTACGGCTTTATTAGATACTAAAGAATATGTTTGAAGTATACAACGGTTCTCGGTATAATATATTGTCTCTTATAAATTTTTGTGCCTTGTAAAACGAACAATGAAGAAAATTATAATAAATAATTCGGCTTACATCATTTTTCCCCTAACGCACGGTTATTGTAACGTCCATTATAATCTCAGAATTGACAATATAATTTCACATAATTTTATCAATTTCCATATTTTATCATTTTCATGTTTGGTCACGCGACGATACTGATTATATTATTATGATAGCTTATTTTAGGTCTGCTTGTTTATCGTCTACTATTTTCCGCCCGTAGCTTGTCCTGTGTGCGAAATATTAGGTATCTTGCCTTTTTGTATACCTTTTTTCACCCTGACAACGTGAATGCAAAACTGCATGATGATCGGTCAAGTAGTTCACACGTAAAAGCGTAACAAACAAACAAATTCTTATAGTATATAAAGTTGGTAACCAATTACCAGGAGACTAGTCTGAAAAATTGGGTTGAAATAAAACAATAACTACTGGACTAAGTATGGCACGATTTATCCTCAATATATTCATCCTATTTGACAATTTATCTGCCCCAACGTCTGTTCCAAGTTAATTTGATACAAGTTGCAACGTTAAGACAACGGATTTACGTCTGTTAATTAAATATAAGGTGGCATGAGAGAGCAGCTGTTAATATAGTGCGCTCACAAAGAAGTTTCATGCGCCAGAATCTGGAACAAGGCTTAGAGTTGTTAAGTAGCGTTTGTGTTTTGTTTCATCAACGATCTCATGTAAAATTACTTTAATCCTATAGTATATATGTATACCAAATGTTCTTCTGTAATATTTATTCAAACACTTATATCTAAGTGTGTTATATAAGTATGAATATAGACGACAGTTCTAGATATTTGCTGGGACATACATATACATACTTATGTATAGGAGGTATTTTTTAATTTATTTTATATATATAAATAATTCTTATTGAACTAAAGTATTGATACTTTAATATAATTCCCCGAACAAAGCTTTATTCGGCATTGTAAATGCTTCTTATTGACAAGATATTATTATTACTACAAACGAGAATTCATAATGTAAATCAGTATATGTTCTTCTTTAATATTTATTCAAACACTTATATCTAAGTGTGTTATATAAGTATGAATATAGACGACAGTTCTAGATATTTGCTGGGACTTCCCCCGTGTTAATTTGTTTCCTGTAAAGTCCTTAATTTAAGATAGGTTCAGTTATCAAGTCGTGTTGAGGTGACGTATTAACATAAAATTATAACGTTAATTATTACAACAACTCAGCTTCATTAAGCTGAGTTGTAACTGTAATCACAGGGTTAGTAATTCTATCGTGTCTATAAATTAAAAAATAGGAAGGTTTGTTTGCCAAATATTATTCTTTTATAGCGACTTTTAGATATAAACACACATTGGAACCGAGAAAAAGACTTCAGGGCAGTTGGAACTACAATATAAATAATAATATTTGTAGACAACAGTTGTTGAGAAAAATAAATCGACCGATTTTCCGCTGTCTGTTCTTCTCAGGTGTGCGATATTTATTTCGAAACTGTTAGTGGATTTCGTTTGATTATCAATTCATTGTAATAGAAGTTCGCTTTTACTGTAGTCTAAGGTGAAAAAGTGTCTACTTACTACCGACAATAGACTGAATTTCTAATATTAAGGTGAAATAAATATTATCTCATTTAAAAAGAATAATATCAACGGAAGTAGCTAACGTCTGAGACAGGCTCTGCCTAGTTCAGGCGCATTGAATAAGTACCTAATTGTAATGGCGTAACGTAATCTAATATATAATAAGTTATACCTAAAGGGCATTGAATGTTTAAATCATTGTTTGTTAAATTAATACTTATTATATAATAAAAACTTATTATATAATTACTTACCTTTGAAGGTATGTACTTTTGAGTTAGACATCACATGCCATAGCTGCGGGTCGCCAGCAGAAGGTGCCAGTACCAAGTGCTGTCCTGATGGCGCGAGCTGGAGTAACCGCACTCCGGCTCCTGGAGTCGAACCACCCACTGATACTACTCGGACCGTTGATGCTATTGGTGGATGTAGCCTGTTAAGAAAGTTTAACATGAAATATAATACTCATAAATATTATAGAACTTCATTAAATTATTTTAACAGAAATACACTGTTATTCTAAGGTCTAAGTTTCAACTGGAGACGGCAAATTTTGGTGACAGAAGGGCTAGTTCATTGTTCGCCTATATATTCAGAATTGCGATTCAACGGAATTAGAATCTAAATAAATCTTACACAGTTCACGAGGTCATGTACATTATACACATACAGTCATACATATACATACTTATGTATAGGAGGTATTTTTAATTTATTTTATATATATATACCAGACGTTCCTGTATTACTTCAGAGTTAGAAGTGCCTAGAGGTAATACAAAGTTTCTGCTTAACTCCTTCACGGTACGTGCAGCAAATCTCTGGAACAGTCTCCCAAAACATATCCAAAAGAGTCCAAACACCAACCTCTTTAAAAAAAGAGTAAAAGAGCACTTTCTCTCACTACTTTCATAAATTTGACAAATTTACTATTATCCTTTATTTTATTTTTATTTTTTATTTTTACTGTAGATATATTTATAATATTTGTGTATTTAGATGTAGTATAATAATTTAGTATATATGTATTTATTATATTATAGATATTTATGTAAGCGTAAAACATATTACATTAAAACTATTTTATATTATATATATTATATTATATTAAAATTGTTTCTTTTATATAATATTATTAAGAGTATCTAATGTTGCACTATTTTACCTGCTACATAACACTATCTCTTACAGCTGTGGGTTGGCTGGAAGAAATTTCTTTTAGAAATAAGCCCGCCATTGTGAACAATTATTTCATGTGTAAAATTACCATGTAAAATTTCTCAGTGCAATAAAGAGTATTATAAATAATTCTTATTGAACTAAAGTATTGATACTTTAATATAATTCCCCGAACAAAGCTTTATTCGGCATTGTAAATGATTCTTATTGAAAAGATATTATTATTACTACAAACGAGAATTCATAATGTAAATCAGTATAGGCCAAACTTATGAACATTGCTTAGCGAAAGAGTTGAACTCAGCTCATCTCATTCTGTTATAATTGATTTGACATTTGAAAGAAGAAGACAGCATTACTTAACTAATCACTCTTAACAGTGAAGCTTTATGTGTTATAATATAACTAATGAATGAATGATATAAAACGTCCAATCCATAATAATATATCGAATAAGACAAAGCGAATCATGAAGAATACTTATTGGAAACTGGTCATACGGAGATGCGTTTCGATTTTTTAAATTTAGTTCGAAATATATTATAATAATTAATACCCATTTGTTTTAGCAACAACAATAGAAAATGCTTATATTGTAAGAAGTTTAATTGCAACCAATTAAGGTTTGGAAGACCAAGAAAAAGATCCAATTTTTCCATTCGTAGCCCATGGATTCGACATACACCAAGACCCCATAAACGTCCACATAACGATCAAAGCAATTTACTTAAACGATCCTCACCTTGTACCGTCGATGAGGTCGAGAAAGTTAATGAGAGAGATAAACAAAGCGATTAGCGGGTTAACTGCAGTTCCAATCTACATCGACAAGCCCCTAATGGATGTGTGACAATTTGCTGCTTAATGTCAGTGAGGTGAGCTAATTTACAGGTTACTAATTCTATAGGAATTTGTTTTTATTTCATTTATAATTATTATTTGTCACAGACAAAAATAGCATAGACTATGTTCTTACTTTGACACTGAAATTTTTGGGTTGTAGTAATGTTTGTGGTGCAGTACCGTTAACGTACAAAAAGATGTTGCTGGAGTCATTAAAATTATAGCTATAAAAAAACTAAAGAGGCATTAAATATATCGTCTTAAATGAAATAAATTATATACCTAAAAAAGACTTACTGGTAAAAAATCTGCAACAAATGACAGAAATCATATTTGTACATAATATATGAAATATACATAGAGTTCATCATGTTATGTAAAACACTAGTATGTCTTACATACCATGAGTTTTTTTACCGTTTAGTGTCACTATTTTGACCGAAATCATTAGCATCTTACAAATATATCTCGAACAAAAATTAAAAATCAACTAATACGAACTCTAGAAACTACTATTAAAATTAATTACTTATCAAATATCATAAGTACATTAATTTTAAAAGCAAATGTCATATCATTCGTTAACCATAAAATTAAAATCGTGTTGCAAAAACGTTAAAATACGGCTCGGTTTTATCATTTTATGTACAAAGGATGCGGGTAGCAGGTGCGGTTAGGTTTGTTCGGCTGGCGGCCTCTGGGTCGTTGGGTTAATACCATAATCAATATAAGTATAATACATACGCCTTTATTACGATGGGACGCTATTCATTCAATAATATGACGGCTTTTATTGGAATGAATGATCATTGAGACATTTGAAGACTATTCATTCTGAAGAAATGTGATGACCATTTCGAAATATACATAGGCATAGTGTTTTTAGAAAAAATATATTAATACTAGAATTACAACTAGTACTATTTTCAATTTGGTCCCTTGAATTGAATTATATTGTGATTGAAACCAATTTTTTTTATGTATATAATAATAGGTTTAGAAAATAGATGTCCATGCCAATTGAGTCACTATAAAGTAAAACATATGACTGTGGACTCAATTGATTTATTTCACAATGCCTTCTCGAGGGTTGTAGCGAATTGTTTATTTATTAAATATCAATGTTTATTTTTAATTGACTGCAATGTCAAGAGTATTTGCAATGTTTGTTTGGACCACTTAAATTAAAAGCATCCTATGTTTTATCTTCAGGATGCGAATGAGTACTATTGTATGTTTTTATGGAAAAGAATAAACTCGGATGTATAATAATAAAAATACAAATACTTTTTAGAATAAAAATTCAATTTTAAGTGCATTATTGTATTGTTTCAGATTGTATTGTTAAGAGTATTATATCACGTTAGCCTTATTAACTAAACTTTGCGAAGTTAGTTGACATTTGCATAAAGCAAAAATTACAGACGAGGTAATTGCGTGGGATATCTTTATTCACAAGTATACAAACACATATTATCGATAGGGAATAGTCTCTCAGTCACAAAAATCTTATGCACCAACCTGTTGGAGATTAAACACAGGACAAATGGTTTTATGGATTTTGTGTACTTCCTAATTTTGGGTTACTACTGAAAGTTCCTTGAGAAAAAAAAACCAATAACTTTTCATTTTTGTCAAGCACTAACTAGACATCGAGGCAGTAAATCATCACTTTATATTTTTTATGTAGATATACATTTACTTAGTAATTTAATAATATATTAATTCGTATTAAAACTTTTTCTTGATTTTATTTTCCTAGTTAAAAATTAAAAGCGACACCTACATAATCCTTATACGGTAACTCTATTGTGAAGCATGAACGTCATACCGCTTTTAAATTATCGATGTTTTTTATACCTATGTTAAAGGAACGTTGTGCCAACCTTTTATAAAAGCCTGCAAATAAACTCAATAATTGTTTTTTTAATAAGAGATAGATAATCACACCGAGACTAAATTACTAAACAAACAGACATGTTCATGCAACACAAAGGTCTCCTGGGTGGGAATCGAACCAACGACCTGCGGTTTGAAAGTATCTTATCCACCACGCCAACCGGCTCGTCAATATGTTGAACCATCTGACGATTCACAAGCCGCCATACCACACTCTGTTCCGTAACTCTTTACATTTGTATATTAAACTTATATAAATTTTTTTTGCAAAGTAATAATTTATCCGTATAAATGGTCGAATTCTCAGTATTTATAATGAAAATGGAAAAGATTGAATCCAATTCCATTAAATTATTCGAGAATATAATATTTATAGAAATGCGGCAAAATAAATATTAAGCATCGAAATTCATGGACATAATTTGTAATTCAAGAAAACAACAAATAAATGTGGAGTATCATAAATAAAAACTGAGTTATTTTAATAAATTTAAATACATATGTTTTATTATTATTATAATAGTATATACTAATGTTAAGCACACAGAGCGGCGACAGAGGGGACACGACCGTATAAGAGTATCATTCCATTTTCTGTCACGGCATACTGTCGATTTTACGCCCAAAAGACGCCAATTAAAAAAAAACAAATCAATGTTTATGGGCATTGATGACCACTTTCCATCAGGTGACCCATACGCTCGTCCCCCTTCCTATGAAATAAAAAAAATCATGTTTCACAATATCTAGTTCAATAATATGTAAATAATTTTAAAATAATAGAGATACAAGTTCTGTTATATGTATTGTATGTATATATTATCTTTATAGAATTGTACGTCGCAATAAGCTATAAGTGCAGTAGCATAAATTAAAGAAATATTAACGAAGAGCATTTCGTCTGAGCTTAGAATATTGACTTGATCATTTTTTAGAACACCGAGACGTGATGGAGAGCATTCTAGTTCTCTTGCTTAAGAGGAGACAACAACCTAGGAGAGGATAATGTACTTGTCTATAATCTACGAATACTCTACGATGTACTGTAAGATAAATCAATATTAAAAAAATACTCACCATCCGTTAAGTGGTACCAGCAGCGGCTTGTCGTAACCGTCGCACCACGCCATAGCGGCTGTAACGAGGGTGGCGAGCACACCGCGCCGCGCCACCGCAGGCCGCAGCCACGCTATTATCTAGATTACAAAACAAACCGCTGCTTTATTATAGTTAATTGCTCGAATTACCGTCAAACTCAAAATTGTATTTTGTAAATAATTAACGCGTTTATTTTCTGTTAGCATAAATTATTATTATATGTTTTCATAAAGTTATTTTTGTGGTCTATAATACGTGGTATAATATAAATTGTATTTAAAAATCGTAAGGTTTTAAAGTTGCATGCATAACCAAATAAATTCTCGCATTACTTAATGTAAGAAAAGTACGTTCTAATACGAAAATATTATATAACATGAAATCATAATATATCAAAGGACAAATGATAAACACGTTGCTTGGAAAATTAGAGTACGAAATGAATTCCTTTCTGTGTTGTAAGTAGAAGAACTACTCCGTGTGCTATATTAGATAAAATCAAAAATTTAAACAGTCATAAGGTAGTCTTGAATAACGTTTAAAGGATTAACGCTCGTGGAAAGAAAGGAGTAATAAATAGTTTATTTATTTACATAATTAGTCGAAGATCATTCAAACGAAGATAATAAATAACTTTTATAAAAAAATTATATAAATTTCGCAAAACATCTGTAAAAATTACAATTACAAGACTGAACTACTTTTGTTCCAACAATATTTTATATGGCATTATTATATTTTAGTATGGCAGAACTGCGTATTCAGTGTTTTAAAGTAAATGCCTCGAGCCATGAACTTGTTGAATATAATCGCTAGAGAAACCTTAAGCAATTAACCGTTGCTTTATTTTCATTGCCTCGTCTTAATAGATCCTGGTTTATCTCGAGCTATTCAAACTTCGAGGGCCCGTAATACCGTAAGTAAAGGACAGATTGGATGGAGTACGATGGTCTAAAATTAGATAAGTTTGGAGATTTGACCAACTAACAACAGAACACAGCAACGAAAATTTAAATCCTTAGATTATATTAAAACGACGCACGGCTCCCTGGAAGTTATTGTAAGTACATTTTAAATCAAAAGTTGCGACTGTGACAGTCGTGGCTAAAGCGACGGATCTGTGTTATTTAATCGTTATGTTGTTAAAATTTTACTTTGAATGTGTATGTATATATATGTATTCATTTCAGGACATTTTCAAAACATGTTTAAAATACGTCATTGAGATGGCGAGGTTTAATTAAACATAACAATAAGAAATACTAATATATTTCGTTAATAGTAGAGCTATTAACGAAATATATTAGTATTTCTGAAAAATTGAATAAAAGGAAACACGAAAAAATAAATAAATTGGTTAGCTAATTTGTAAAAAAATATTGCGGTAATAGCATTATTACATTAATGATAGAATTAATGCATTGTACAAAATAGTCCTTCAAACCCTGTATTCGGATCTTTTTATTTGAATGAAAACATTATGGTAAATTCCGATGTGACGTAAGATAATAGAGGAGAAAGGTCAACAGGAAGGTAACCTACATTTTTAATTTACGTTCCGTATAAATGTCCTCATAAAAAACCTATCACAGGAATTTTATCGTGTTTCGTCTTTAATGCTATAAGCTTGCATTGATTGACAGTGAGATTCCAACTTAATGAATTGGACATTAAGGTCTTAAATTTTGATATTCTCCTTGATTAATCTTGAATTTAACAACTTAATGTAAATCTTTTTTATTTTAAGCTTCTTTCTCAATTGTTATTATTTTTCGAATTGTAGTGACTTCCCCACCTTTGACTGACTTTTTTTTTTCGTATTCCAAATAAATATTAAGATATTTTACGAAATCCAAAATTAAGTGTTTTTTACTAACTAATGAATTATATAAATTATGTAAATAAAACTATGCATACACTTAAATTCTAATGTGTAAGATTTTTATAGTAGATACCAATATATTATATAGATCAGTTTCAATAAATTAACTTAACAATAAATAACTGTTTGATAGCGTATCTGCCTTTTTTCAATTGCCATAAATAAATTATCTATATACTTAATAATATAAGTATAAACTCCCGCAAGACACAATCGTAAAATTTCATGACATTGACTACAATAGTTTTAACATTTGAGCAATAAAATAGCGCAGCGCCATTAGTCGGGTTTCTACATTTCACGAGTAACACACGAAGTGAGTTCTTACAGAACAATAAAAAAATTACAACTAGAAAGTTATTTCTAGAAATTGCTTCTATAAATGTCATTATATATTAAATTTATCGCACGAACAATACTCATATAAAATGGATTATTGCGTGAAGTACCAATTATCGTATTTTACATTTAATTACAGAAGTAATCACAGATAAGCATTAATATTGTAAACAAAATATTAAGCTTATAATAATAATAATATCCTGGTACATTATTCACACAATCCCTCCATCCATCTTATCCCAAGCTAAGCAGCGCTCGTATTTAGGAAACAAGACAACTGATACTATATACTACTTTTCTTTTATAAATAAATACTTATAAAGATAATTACACCCAGACTCAGGACAAACAGACATGTTCATGCACACAAATGTTTGACCTGAGCGGGAATCGCTTGTGGCAAGTGCCTTTCGAGCTACTAACCACGCCAACCGGCTCCTCATATAATAATAACAATATATTTGCAAACAAATGAAAGGAAAATGAATTATAAATAAATATTTACCTGAGCACCTAATTGCATAGGATCCCTTGTGAGAATGTCGCTAGATTTTCTCACAGCTCCGTAAACTAGCTCCACGTCTCTATCCAGGATATAACAACGGACGTGTTCAAGAATACAACGTAGATAGGATATCGTTACTGTTTGCACCTGTTGAACAATTTACATAATATAGTATGCGATGCGACTTTACGCGATTACTATTTAAATTGACCTCAATGTGTTTTAAAAAACTGGAGAAAAAATTACTAAACAATTAATAAAGAAACATTGTATCAAGTGATCTTGCGATACCTAAGGAATGCGGCACGTAGAACCTCCGTGACCCGCATTTACATTTAAAATAGCACATATACTTAATGACTATTATAATATAATTTTCTGGCTTCGGACAGGGATACTTAGATCAATGAAAATTAGTATGCGTTTGCTTGAGAAGCTCCCGATTCAACTATTTAACCTCTTAACTTGCGAAAGCTACATCTTAATCTTAATTTACATGTACTTGATATAATATTATCAAGAAGAAAGATTTCCTCAAGATATTTTCTTTAAAAAAAAAAGCACAAATAAAGAACCTGCGATTTTTCTTAATAAACTTGTATTATGATGTAAATGTTAACAAAGAAGTTACGAAAGACTTACTGCAGCAAGTAAGAAGTCAAAATTGCAGACAGTTAGATCTTTGAGTTTTGAGAAGTCACCGGCGAGTAAGAGATGCAGCCAAGATTCTTCCACGTGTCTCTGTGTAAATGCTGCTGCAGTTCTGCTAGCGGAGTGGAAGGGCGTTGAGTCCAGAAGCGCGTCATCGTCAACGCAACCTGAGTGGTAAGAGGGTTGAATTTAAAAAACGATTCGAACTTTATTAAGGCTACGAATTACTTATCTAAAAAATATAAAATAAAAAGTTTCAATATTGGTTTCAATATAAAACAAGGTTGAAAGATTTTATAATAGTAGTAAAAAATCGAGTTAAGAACATAAGTAATATAAATAAACACAGCGTTTCATAGCGAAAAATAAAAGTCATTTTATTCTTAAAGCGCTATCAAAAGTGCTACATACAAGGAAATTGTAAAGTTGAATTCCAATTTAAGCGAATTCGACTTACACAGATTCTCGTCGGTACCATCTCCCACATAACTTTTAATATACCGTATTATTCAGTTCCAAACGTACCGACTGGAAATAGATGTCGCTGGGAATGAGAGTTGAACTTGCCGGGTTCCTGTGTTTCCGAAGTGTCAGTGTCGTCGGCGTCGTTGAGGAAGTTGGCGAAGTGTAGCGCAGCGAGGTCGGAGTGCGCGTCACGCAGCGCGCTTTGCACGCGCACGTAGCGGCGCCGCGCACGCGCACTCGCCGCGGCCGCGCGCCATCGCACCGTGCTCCTACCCGATACCACGGTCTCCGCTATTACTGACTCTATTATTTGAAAGTGAATAAACAGATTAATTTCACTTCTTAAAAGTTATTTTAATGAAGGTTGATGGATATATGATGGGTGGGACCATATCACCCCACACATAAACAGTAACTTCAAGAGATGTGTCTTATCGTAAATCGAAGATCAATAGCAATATTTATCTTTATCTATGATATTCTACTGAACTACTAGGTGTAGTATTTTATTCTTGAAATTAATAATCAAATTTATTTGTAAACAGAGTACGTACACCTTGACCTTGTTATATCTTCGATCTTTGATTTCGTGTTTACTTTTCGGTTCGACGAATAGTAATTAGGTCATTGATCTTTGTAAATAGAACAAAATTTCACCGTCTTCCAGTTCATTCAAAATAAATTTAACATTTTCTGTGCGATTTGAATGCAAATAGACCGATCAGGAATGTAATCAGATTACTATCTTACAGTAATGTGAGATAGTAATCTTACAGTTTGCTAATTAAGAACTAAAAGGTCAAAATTTGAGTGTATATTTTTACTATTTACTTGGGTAAATGATTTATTACGAAGCACAATCACATTTACAGGCATACCAAAAACTATGGCTCTTATAGAAGTAAACTTTTTGCTAGAAAAAAATAAGCCAATCTAAGTTGAGCAACTTTACGACGACAAATCCAAACGTAATCTGTACTTACTCATCATATATTTAGCGACACATAAAGTGGAAAAGTTGAAGTTGGCGTCCTTGAGTGTAATAACAGCTTCGCTGTTGCTAGTTGGCATCAAAAGTTCCAACAGTTCGAGTTCTGTAAGACCGAACTCGGAACAAGTTATGTAACCTGAAACACAAAGGGAGCAACTGTTAATTTTATTTGTAACATTACACAACGTATACTTTGAAATACCAAATGATTACCAGCCAATTTACTGAAGGCCTTTGAACCGAAGACGACTTCTAAATTGTCAAAAGCACCATCAATGTAGTCACCGGAGCTGTTGTTATCAGGAGTATCGTCTATCGCGTCCAACAAGTAATAACAATTTTGAACTTTGAACTTTTCCTTTTGAGCCGGGGTTAATTGTAGTAGTTCCAAAGATACTGCACTGGTACAAACTAAGAAAACATTTCTCGGTAATGACATGGGCAGCCAGGATAGACCTGTCACGATATCACATTCCAATGGATTCACTCTATGAACGTTGTCGATAAAAATCAGTAGGATTTCGTCTTCCATGTCTTCGCAACGTCTTAATAAACTTTGAAACCAGTTGTTTATATACAGGGGATCGAAACTTGCGTCCTTTGGGAGATAGCCTTCCGGAATGTTCAAAATAATGGATATTTGTTGGCACATAACTCTTAGCAGTTCTAGATTATACGCTGATCGTGGCGTTGACGCCGAAAAACGTATTATCCTCAAGACAGGTTTCGGAAAAATTTCTTCGAATTTGAAATATAGATGAGTCAACAGCGAACTTTTGCCGGAAGCATCGGGACCATATATCAGCACTGGAGGATGCCGTGACCGACTTTCGTAGTTTTCTTTGGCGTTATTTAATATAGTTTTGGCTGCGTTTTCAATTTGTTTAACAGTAACCTTATATAGTTCATTATGTTCTATACATATCCTAAGATGAGTAATATGTTCCAGAAAAACTTCCTGCAACAATAAATAAAATTAATAATATATGGCAACAAATATTTTTCTACAAGTAATTAAAGAGAAAAAAACATTATTTACGTTAATACTGTATTATGTTAATATAAGTTATATTTAAGTAACTTACACAATTTGATAACGTCGGTAAAATTTACTTATTTTTACTCTTTACGAATTAATTACTTACTAAGAAGGCTTAGATATTTTTTACAATATTATATACGAGTTCTAAGTTGTTATATCAAATTTTATTAGTGCTAGACATTTATTTCTCTACTACAGGGAATACGAACCTGTACAGTCTTTTTTCTGCCTTTGCCCTGATCAGGTTCAGTGCTGAGGCTGTCGTCGACCAGCGAACCCACCACAGCCTGTACTCCATCCCTAAAGGGCGACAACTTCTCTTCATTATCCGAAGCTACATCTGTTCGAGAAGAATCTGCTGATGTGGCTCTAGAAAGAAACATAAAATGAATAGCTGCATTGTTTAATATAGCAATGTTTTCCAATGTTCTATTTAATGCCTACCGCTTAATGAGCAGGTTCGATTGCAAGACTATTTCCATAAATAATATGAAAGCGGAACCAAGCAAATTACGAAAAAAATAATATTGAAACGCGGTATGAAAGTTTTACCTTACTTAGATTTAACAGTAGCAATATTTATATGGTCAACTTACTCAAGTCTAACAACGTGTGTTTCAGGTAAAAGATCTTCTAACTTTTTTTGTAGTTTTTTTAATCTTTCATGTGCTAATGCTGTTAGTTTGGAGTCGTCGGGCTCCAAATCTGGAATGTCTCTTAACACAGCTATCAGACCCTTGGGATGTTTTCCGTTTGATAATAATTCTGGAACAAGGAAACTAATATTATATTATACTCCTTAAAAAATACAAATGAAACAAATTTAATGACACAATCTTTTTTTATAACATTATATTTTTATATCTTTTCTTTTTTATATCAGGTGGGCAGGGCAGACTGGCAATGGGGTCATAGCTGATAGCAAGTGGTCAATCCGCCCATAGACATTTTTGGCGATAGAATATCTGATAAGTACGTAGTAGCTACACAGGCGAACTTGCACAAAGTCCTACCTACATAGTAAATTCTTTATCAAGGAAAACAAACAGAATAATATATTTCACTATGTCTTTACAGTTAGTCAAATACGAGGCTAGTAAAGTTTCCATGGAAACTTAATACATAAAAGGGAATTTGAAATGTTTCTTATGTGCAGACATAAAGCTAATAAATAAAAGAAAAGTCTACATAAAAGTAACTTTGAATGCTAAGTAATATACCGATTAACATTTGAAGATTTAATTATACACATAAAGGTATAAAAAGTAGCTTATGTTCTACCTTGCGCTTTTATGTTTTATTTAATGCCTAGTTTCATCTAAATTGGTTCAGTGGTTAGACGTGAAAGCGAAACAAAGAGGGTTACTTTCGTCTTGTTTATTAGTATAAATAGACTGAAATTATATGACGTGGCTATATACTGTAGTAACAATACATACACAAAGTAAAGTTATGGTTTGTATATGGTATCGAGATAAAACCTGCAACTCTAGATTATTTTATAACCTTGATCTAATTACGGTTCATTCAGATTTAAGGATGGTTAATCAAAATTTTTGTACAAAATATAGAATATAAATAAATATATTTTTTAATAAAAATGGTTAATGACCTCAAGCGAGATAAAAAAATCAATTCAAGAATTTGCAAATGTATCATTATAATCTGAAAAATAATCTTATGGAAAAATGTTTTTTTTTTTCCAAACAATGCTTTAAATGCTGTAGAGCGTAAAAGTATAGAGAAATAAGGGTTGATTAAAAATACCTGGAAGTTTGTGGGGAAAAACCCACCCTATTTTCCTTTTTTTCATCAATGATTAATCAAGCGAGAACAGAGAAAATATAATTATCACAATGAAAATATAAACAAAAAATGTGATTTAATTCTTTTTTAGGTATCCATTATGTATATGTGAGATATAAACCATTCGAAGTAAATAAACGGGATTTAAAGTTTAAAGGTAGAACAAAATAAAAATAAAAAGAGATTTTATTTCTATAGCGAGCAATCAACAAGTAGTGCAATAGACTGTAAAGATATTTCAATGCAGGCGTAGCCGTTGTTTCCGGGAAATTAGGTTAACCGTTGGACTATTTTCTTGATTAAGCTATGCAGTGTAACGATTCCTCATCATTCAGAAGCATACTGTTTTATTTTATAGTTTCATATTTAAATTACATTGAGTTGATTATACACGTAACATTTTTTGAAATTAACTAGTAATTCAACCGACTCCGAATTGTATTGAATTAATATAAAAAAACTTAGGATTCTTGAGAAATATTTTTTTTATTGTATTGGAAGGCGGACCCCCAATGCGCCACCAACCTTGGGAACTAAGATGCTATGTCCCTTGTGCCTGTAAATACTGTAGCACACACACCTTTCAAACCGGAACACAACAATACAAAGTACTGCTGTTTTGCGGTAGAATGTCTGATGAGTATGTGGTACCGACCCAGACGAGCTTGCACGAAGCTCTACCACCAAGTTATGTAATAAAAATATTTATATAGTTACCGATTGCCACTTCGCATTGTATCTCCACGGGGCTTTTTAATAATTCGGTGATATTTGCGCCAGCTTCCAGCGCTTCTAGCGCTAACGTATTGAACACCTTCTGAACTGTCGACAGCTTCTTCCGCTGTTCTTCCCGTTCATGTAAATCGCTGTACCTGTTTATAAAGAAATATTCATATTTATCTGAACACAGCAATTCAAAGTATTCATGCTTGGTTTTATCGACGAGTTTTTTCTCCGCACAAAACCCGACCTATGATTTATATATTTTTAAATATAACAATTACCTATGTACCTATTTTTTTTAATTAATATTTAGCTATACATCGCCTTCTTTTATCTTTAACAGATGCATTCAGTGGTTACATTTGAAATTCCTTTCATTATCATTTTTTTTTAAGTTAAAATATTATAATACGCGTAATCACGCATTTACGCTCTGCGCCATAATATACCCATCTATGTATCACATGGTAATATTATATAACAGCAACATAGTTGTCTTTTCTTACTATGAGACTATACTTTCGCAATAGAATTGTCCTCTAATTATTATATGATGTATAAGTATATAAGAATTAACTAAATACATAACCAGTAGCCAACCAAGATATTTTCTGTTGAATTAATATGTGAAACCTACCGACTTGGATGCATTCAGCTTAGTTTTGTAATATATATGTAATTATAGTAAAGGAACGCTTGTGTGCTAAAGGTTATTATAAAATTAATGAATTTATGGCTGATAGCACATCTTGGGAATGGGATGATCCCCGTATAGCTACTTCATTTTTTTTTGTAAAAGATATATAAAAAAGACAACAAAAAAATCAACCCACTGTGTTTCGGTGGTTCTTCTCAGGGCTAGGTGTTTTCAGTTTGACAATCAATAAAAAAGTGTAATACTTCAATATTGAATAAATTATTTTGTGTCTTATATGTAAGTGTTTAAAATTATACAGTTTCTTCAAAAATATAATATTATGTTAATATCAAATACAATATGAATAAAATCTGAAATGAAATTCCGATTTAGGATGGATTGTTGCGGCCTTAGGTATTTTGATCCAATCGTAATAACCTTTTGCGTACCTACATAAGCATAAAGGTAAGGAAGGGTCATATTGAATAATGCACGTAATCTTTCCTTCCATAGATTTCGTTGGGTATTTTCTCGTCTTCTATAAAATATAACCTTAAGCTTAGATATTTATGTACGAGGATCTCTTGCTTGTCCTATAAATTACTTAGTTTACGATCCCACTGAGTAACCGGATCTCATTTCAGAGGTAGATCGTAAACTTATATGGTCTTAATAGAGGGTCGGGAGGATTCTCTTGAAAATAAAGTGATCTCGGATAAAATAATGCTTAATTCTTCTATTATAGTGGTAAATTTTATCATTATGCAAGGAAGTGGTATTTTTAGAACGCGAAAATAACTCGAAATTAAGACAATTAAATGTTTAAGAAAAAAAAAACCTTTTAAATATACCAATTAATTTTGATGGTAAGTTATATATTGTGAAGATATACAAATATTGTATACTAACGATTAATTATTAAAAAACCAATATAATATGTTTAGCTTAGGTTATACAAATATAAGCTAGCAAAGGTTTGTAATAGTAAAAAAATCTAAAAAAGCATAATCTATCCTATTATATTGAGTGATATAATATTTCGGGCAACCGTTTTATGAAATAATATTTTTAAACAAGAAAATACTCCAAGTATTAATTTAAAATGAATTTTATATGGCATATCTATGTATTGTTCTTTGGTTAAAAACACGTTAATGAACTCAATTTTAATAGCGCATAAATATCACGTTTAAATGCTTACCATTTCTCATCGCCTTCAAGGTGGTAAGTTCCGTCGTCGTTAATTTTGTAACAAGCTCGTAGTAGGGCGGTCTGTGCGGAATCCGACTTGACCAACTGTTCGAATAAATCAACATCGATCTTGAAAGGAAGTACTGGCTGGTAAGTGGAAGCGTCACCACCGATGAAACACTAGGAGAATATAAAGGAGAATTAGAATTGAGTTTTAAGCTTTATTATTAAATTTTACAAACAGTGGCATAGCTGCACAGAACAATACAACAAACACATCAAACACACAAATGAGCTGAAAAAAAATCCGCTGAGTTTCTTTCACCGGTTCTTCTCAGGTCTGAGGTGCTTATTTCAGAACCGGTGTAGATTTATGATAATCAATGAGAAAGTGTAAGACTTCAAAACTTTTGAACATTTGTAACACTTTTGAATAAAGATATTTGAATTTGAATTTTTCGACTTATGTCGACTGAGAATGTCCAGTTAAATTTAATTTCCATAATTAAAATTGAATAATGAATTCAATTCGATATGAGGTTATACGTAATTAGGGTAAAAAATTATCGGATACGCATATTTCTGTCGGACGAAAATCAAGTTAACCTTAAAAAGAACCTTTTTTTTACAAATAACTGAATGACCGCTCGAGACAAAAGCTACTTATCCAAAAACGGAGGAATTGATGTGATTGACCCAATTGTAGCGTAATTGGATGTACAGTTTTACTGATTGTCCTTACTCTGATTTGTATGAAAATATGAATTAAACATCATTATCTTTTGAAAAATAACTCGTAATTTTTTTAAATTGTTTATCTTTAAAATAAATAATTGAATGTGTTTTTGTTGCATCAAATAAGTGATGATTATTATAATAATTAGGTTTGAAATAGTTTGAAACAAAAATATGTATATTTATATAATATATAAAATGTATACATTATTAAAAATAAATCGTTTACCCAAAAAATATGAAAAAAATGTTTCATCTTATTTGTAATACGATTTTTTTAAAATTAAATAATCAGATTTCCACAAATCCGATATTGTTCGTGCCATTTGTTTTTTTTTTATTGCATAGGAATGCGGACGAGCATATGGGCCACCTGATGGTAAGTGGTCACGAACGGCCATATGCAATGGCTTTGTAAGAAATGTTAACCTTAGCTTACATGCCAATGCGCCACCAACCTTGGGAACTAAGATCTTATGTCCCTTGTGCCTGTAATTACACTGGCTCACTCATCCTTCAAACCGGAACACAACAATAGCAAGTATTGCTGTTTTGCGGTAGAATATCTGATGAGTGGGTGGTACCTACCCAAACGAGCTTGCACAAAGCTCTACCACCAAGTATCTTTCTTATTGTTTGTAAGTTTTGTGTATCTTTCTTATTATTATTTTTTAATGTCTCTACATGTTTTTATTTGCAGGCCTAAACATAATCGTCATTTTGTATTATGCACTAAATATTATAAAAGTTTGGTGCTGTTTTAGCGATATGTATTGTATATGTACCTAAGTATATATCATATTTGTAATTGAAATATAACTTACAAGAAAATATCCAGCTTTCGAGGTGTTATTACAGCATCTTATCTCGTCGAGATGGTATCGAAGCAACGCGGGATTGGTTTCATCGCCGCCATCCGTCCCGTAGTGCATGTCCACAAACTCGAACTGTAGAAAAAATGAATTGAATGAAGTCTGAAGAAAAGAAGAAAATAAAAGTATTATTACTTATTAGTATTTCATTTAATATTTCATGGTTTATAATTTTGCTATAGTAAAATATAATACTCAAAAGTAATAGAAATAAATAGATCAAAAAATTTACGCTTTAAAAAAATACTTAATAATATCTGATATAGTTCAAGCAGGTATTAAAAAATATTTTTAAATACATATATCCAAAAAGTTAGGATTTTGACTGAATTTTTCACGAGTACAATAAATATTTACAAAATCCCCTTTTTGGTTTTTCAATTTACGTTTATGAGGAGAATATACCAAATATTTTTTTTTTAATTTTTTTGTATTGATAGACCGAAATGTAAGAAGGTCGATTTCTTTTCAATAAAAGTAAAAATCATCAAAATTGAGTTCCAGTCAGCGGTAATATATTTATTTATTTATTTATTTAAAAGGTACATCAACATCAAACATATTAAACACTTATAAAATAACAATTTAAATCTATTATTACATCTGATATGAGTGACAATTATAGATGTACACAACATTTCAAAACTAAAACAAAAACTTATTATCTAACTATTCGATATAAATAAGAATTATGAAAATACTGAAATATTATCTAAACTAAGTTAAAAATTTTAATTCAAGAAATTTGTATGAAAAGCCAAAAATATAAATAGTATAATTAAAATTTCATTTAAATGAAATATGACCTAATGTGATAAATGCTGTTGAATTTTCTTTTTAAATGATGGTAAGGTATCAAAAAATATGTCGAGATTTGGAATTTTATAACACATGTTGTTATATTCTGCACAGATTCTGTTCATAGGGCTGTGTTTGCCAATATTTGTACGAGACAAGGATATATGAAATAATTTCGTTATGGGCTTTCTGGGAGGTCTTGGTGGTACTGCAATGTTAATATGTAATAATAGTTGCTCACTCTTAAGTATATTGTTGACAATTTTATATAAAAATATTAAGTCATGTGTTTTCCGACGTTTAATCAAAGTTGTCATATTAAAGAATTCCAATCTTGTATCATATGATGCTCTATGTGATATACCCCTAGAATTAAAAGCAAGGTGTCTAGTGAATGCACGTTGAACAGATTCAATTCTCTGTGAATGGACTGAATACATGGGATTCAATATATTGAATATATCGTGCATACATTTATATAAGCATTTTAATAACTAAGTATCCGACCCAACTTCACCCATGTTACACGGAATACATAGACATAACATAGCCCATTCGAACTAAAGCAGTATATTCGTGATACTAACTCTCGTGATGACAAATATTATCGATTTAAAACGTGTATAAATAATTAGATTTACAAGTGTAAGCTATACAAAAATAAAAAAGATATATTTACATAAATTTGGATTCAATTTGACTATATTTATTAAAAATGTAAGAAAATCAACACGGCGGGTAGTCAAATAAATTATAATTGTAAGTAGGGTTAAAGACTTTAAAAGGGCTGTGCGAATAGATTGGTTCTCAGTTTGCTTTGATAGCGATATCTAATAGGTGAGGCTATTGTACTGATTATGTTATTTATTGTATTATGTTAAAATGTGATAATGTCTAAATGCGGATTGTTAAAATTAAATATACTCGGTGACGTGTATGTATTGTTTTATTTTAAAAAGATTAGTATATGTTAACACAAGTAATCTAGGACTACATATTTATATTTTTCTTTCTGGAAATCCCTTATGTTTTTCTTTTATAACGATATTACAGCTTTTGTCCATGGATTTTATCCTATTATACTTACATGAATTATATCATATTTTTCAGATTTTTTGTAAAACAAGTACGAAAAGAATAATTAAATACAGTACATTCTTGTTGTAGATAAAATAATTAATTGTACGGTCGGGGGATCCCCGTCAGAAACGAAGTTCTTTGCGACATGTGATTTATGTCGATATGTGATTTTGTCGATTTGTACTTTTGTCGAACCAAATAGCGACTCCACCTCCTTTATGCCGCGCTCTAATCAAAGATTAAGAAACTATTTTTAATTTAAATTAACAATTTTTATAAGAATAGCAATCCCCATTTTAAGAAATTTACTAATATTATTTTAGTAATTTATCCCTTCAATTAAACACAGTTTATAATGGGAATTGTGATAAAACCCCAAGATTCGAACGTGCAGCTCGTAAGCTGCAGCGCTACTCGTCCTTATATGGTATTGTATTACTTTAATAATATATTTTTTTTGTATTTTTGAGAACGTTAGGAAAATAGTTCAAATAAAATTAATTAATTTGATTGAGTTTGTTGTATTCAGCTTATTTAATAATATAATGATATGTGCACTATAAAGTTCACACTCGATCCTTTATCGTGCGTGAGATCGGTATAGGTGCTACTTCCAGAAGCGCTCGCGCAATACTGCTACTGAGTACTGACTGAAGTCTGAATTGTGAATTCGAAATTCGAACGTCCCACAGTACGAACGTTATTTCGTTTCTGGCGTGACCTTGGGCCGCGGAAATTTCACTACTGTAAGCCGCGTAAAAGAACTTCGTTCCAAAAAGCAAGGTAATAAGATCGCGTTGCGAGAGTAGCGTGTAAGAGACGCGCGGTTAAAATCTGAAGTTTTGCTTCTCTTAATACTACGTATAAATATCAAAAGTTAATTTTATTATGTAAGCTGTCACTCGCATTATCTTCAAAAGACTGATGCGAATAAAAATTAAAGTTACCAATGTCGTACGTTTGTTTATTCTAAATATTTTACTATAAATTATAATTGTTAGTATTCCAGAATAAATAAATATCAATCAATCATAGTTCTATTTGCACGTGCACTAAGCAGTCGTAGAGTCGTGACTTACAGATATTTAATGGTATGATAATACCCTTTATCCTATTACCGTCTTATACAGTAACGTTCCAATAATACTAAGCGCAAATTCAAAACACAAATAGGAGGAATCAAGGATGTTTGAGCGGAATCAGGGTTCATTTCAATACATTGTGTGCAACTGAGGGAAGTTTGAATTTCACTGGATTAGGTTTAACGCAAGCGGTATAGAAGTTAGTGTGGTGCAAATCCTGACGTATAAGTTTTGGCGTTTGAATGTATAAAGTCATATTGACTTGGTTGAGGATAGTTTTCTATTGGATTGTCTATTGAATTGTAACTTTATTACAATTTATAATACTTTTTGAAAATTGAGCGTGTGTTCTTCGGTACACGTATAAGTGCCGTAATAAATTAATTTTACATTTTGTCCATATATTATAATTCTCATTAATCTTATATGCTTGGAGTGATCGGGGAGATCAAACGATGAATGAAGTAATAAAAACAATACTCTACAGTACACTAGTCTAATAAGACCTCATAATGTATTTTATAAAATACAAGCGTGCCGTGCGGTTTCACCCGCGAATAATAAAAAAATATAATGAATAAAAATCAGCCTAGAACCTTCCTCGATAAAAGGATTATACAACACAAAATAATTTTTAAATTCGAACCAGTAGTTCCTGAGATTATCAGGATCAAACAAACAAACAATCAACTCTTTACCTTTATATATTAGAACATATAGATATGGATGTGGCCAGCGTAGATTACAAAAAGCAACAAATAGAGTCGATCTATTGACACATATTTGAAACAAATCATACTCTACAAATATCTTATAAGAATTGAGGAAAAATATAATTCATTTGGATACAAATCGAAGTACCGCTCCATATGTTTATCGTCAAATAAAGTGAAACCTGATTCTGTTACTAAGCGATCGTATTCACAATCATGTTTGCATAATACTATAAATACACTACAATATTTTTTCCATTCATCAATTACGTTGACTCATTATGTAGCGCAATTTATCAGAACGGCCACGTGGGATGCCACCAGCCTGCGTTTTGGCTGTCTATAAATAGAATCATTATGAACACTTGTGTACACACGCCGCATAACCGCAACGAGTCGTGACTTGACGTGTGGAATACATCCCACGAAATTATGCCTAGTTTAATCTAAGACTATTTACTTATCTCTTATTAGCCAACAGAAAAGAAACGAAAAGCAACCAAAAAAGAAAAAAACAACGGGTATGAAAGACTACATTATAGAAAAACCAAAACTTGTTTTTACACCAACTGTCATCTCCCAAGAACGACCTGAAAGCACCCAGCAGAGCACAATATAGCAATCGCAGATGGCGCCCTTGCCACCAAACCTCCCACTACGGCTGGTCACCGCGGGAGTAAACGACCATGACCCTCCAAATAAAAATAAAAGTACTAATAAAAATGTATACATCTGTTCTCTCAATGTTAAAACATTATCATCAATTGAAAAGTTACTTGAGTTGAAGGCTGCTCTCCAACATGTTAATTGCGATATACTAGGCCTTTGCGAAGTTCGGCGACTAGGCGAAAGTATCATAGAAGATGAGGATCATATCATGTACTACATAGGCCAAACGAAAGGTCTTTACGGAGTGGGCTTTTTAATAAAAAAAAAAACTCAAAGACAACATCATCCGATTCACTGGCATATCCGAAAGAGTTTGTATACTAGAAATAGAACTGAGAAGCCACACTTTTGCAATTATACAATCATATGCACCGACGGGAGCTTCCACCGAAGAAGACATAGATGATTTTTATAAAGATCTAGCAAAAGCTCATGAAATGCTAACAACTAAACATGTCATCTCAATGGGAGATTTCAACGCGCAAATAGGAGAATCAAGGAGTCATGAAAACAGAGTTACTGGAAAATATGGATATGGAAAAAGAAATAACAGAGGAGAAAGATTAATTCAGTATGCCTTCGAATATAACCTTAAAATACTTAACACAATGTTCAAAAGGAAGAAAAAAGAATGTTGGACTTGGATATCGCCAGATAAAAATACAAAGAATGAAATTGACTATATATGTACAACAACAACACGCCTATTTACAAAATATGAGGTATTAAATTCCTTCAACTTCGCATCAGACCACAGAATTATTAGAGCAACTTTAAACATAACAACTGATAAGAAAAGTAGACGCCACTTTAGAAATCAGCCATTGAAACTAAAATCATTACATGAACAGGAGATTTACCTCACACATCTAAGTAAACTCGTACCGAACCTAATTTCTGCATACAAAGATTCTACAAGTAACGATTATTGCCAAAAAATCGAACATGCCATAAGTGAAAGCTTAAAAAACATAAGGCAAACAAAAACAAAAAGAACGATACTATCAGACACAGCTAAACAACTTATTACTGAAAGAAGCAGATTACAAAATAAGTATATGCTTACTAAGAATGAAAAAGAAGATTTGAAGAGACTGTATAAAGACACAAACAGAGAAATAAGAAAATGCTACGAAACCTATCGAATAAATACTCTAAAGAGCCACTTGGAAAACTCACGAAGCGTCAAAAAAGCGTTTAAAGAACTAGACAGAACAAAGAAATGGATTCCATCCCTCAAGGCTTGCTCTGGCCATAGTGCTTCACGCATGGATATTATTAACATAGCTACTGATTTCTACAAAAAGCTATATACTAAACCCAATTTAGCACAAGAAACCTATATAGAACTGCGAGAAAATAGCATACCAGATGCGGTGGAATACTTCAGTGAACCAGAAGTTCTAAAACAAATAACAAAACTAAAATTAGAAAAAAGCCCAGGACCAGATGGCGTAGCTAACGAATGCATTAAATACGCTAAAGCTCTTCTACTCACACCAATCACAATCCTATTAAACAAAATTCTAGATGAGGAACAGGTTCCGCAAAGCTGGACCGAATCAGAAATAATATTGCTATACAAAAAAGGCGACCCGGCAGATATAGATAACTATCGTCCAATAAGTCTTCTTCCCTGTCTCTATAAAATATTTATGTCATGTCTACTAGGTAGAGTATCCCTGAATATTGATAATCAGCAGCCTTGCGAGCAAGCTGGATTTAGAAAGGGTTTTAGCACGATGGACCATATCCATGTGATTGAGCAAGTAATAGAAAAATATTTAGAATTCCGAAAACCATTGTATTTAGCCTTTATTGATTACAAGAAGGCGTTTGACTCTGTCTCACACGAGAGCATCTGGGAGGCTCTAAGCACTCAAGGCATAAACATAAAATACATCAACATATTGAAAAATATTTACTTGAAAAGCACTAGTAGAATCAGATTGGATAAGATAGGCACTGTTATAAGTATATCTCGAGGTGTAAAGCAAGGCGACCCAATATCACCCAAGCTGTTCATAGCAGTCCTTCAAAATATAATGAAAGACCTGCCATGGTCAAAAAAAGGAATCAGTGTGAATGGTGAGTTTTTGAGCCATTTAAGGTTCGCAGATGACATCATACTACTTTCGGAAAATCCTAAACAACTGAATACCATGATAAACGAACTGCAATTAAGAAGCAAAGGCGTAGGACTAGAGATGAATCTCGAAAAAACAAAAGTCATGACAAACGACAGGGAGACGCCCATTCTTGTGAACAATATACCGCTCGAATTCGTAAAAGAATACACATATTTGGGAAAACAAATTTCATTTAGCAGAGAGAGGAACCTTGAAGAAATAGACAGAAGAATAGCAATAACGTGGAAAAAGTTTTGGGCTCACAAAGAAATTTTAAAATCGCAACTCTCTTTACAATCCAAAAAAGTTGTCATGGATTCAGTAATACTGCCATGCCTAACCTATGGCTGCCAGACTTGGTTATTCGACCATAAGACCAAAAAGAAAATTCAGAGCACTCAAAGAGCCATGGAGAGAAGCTGCCTGGGCCTGAAAGTAAAAGATAGAGTAAGAAATACTATCATACGCAATAAAACCAAGGTAACCGACGCTTTAAGTTTCTCCCAAAGTTTGAAATGGAAATGGGCGGGTCATGTTGCTAGATGCACGGATGACCGATGGACCACAAAAGTGACGAGATGGAAAGGTCCACCAGGATCCAGAAATAGAGGCCGACCATACGCAAGATGGCAGGACGACATAGTCGCGACCGCAGGGTCAGGCTGGATGCACATCGCAGAGGACAGAAAGACGTGGAAATCTTTGGAGGAGGCTTTTACCCTAAAGGGGTCCATTGCATAGATAATATATATAACATAGATAACAATTTATGAAATCAAATGAAGTTATAATATTTTCTTTATACATATATATAGTTTGTATTTTGTAAAATTTTAATGGATTTAATAAAGCTTTATTATTATTATTATTTACTTATCATAAATACAGCGTAAATTTCGGCATGATTTTATTAACGACTGGCTTCAATCGAGCATAACAATTATGTCTTCAATTATGTTATTCTTTTTGTTAATAATAATAGCTATATGTAATCATAACGACATTGTGTCTGTACCACGTGAATAAGGAAAATTTCAGATTCAAATCCAGACATTACTGCATCTGAAACACTGTTGTACTCATTATGTGTTTATAATAAATTCATTTTGTGAAGGAAATCGTCATAAGCAAACCTGCATATGTCTGCTTAAATTGTGCCACATGTGAATCTGTCAGTCCGACTTGGCCTTTGCCCAGCAGTCGGACACTTACAAGCTGTTCTTTTTCAATAGATTAAAAAGGGGGTTCTCAAGTCAACGCGTTTATTTTGTAACAACTCACAAATCACGCTATTCTTATGTGTCGGCCAGTCTATACTTAACTGGCTACAAAACATGAACCTTTTTTTAAACTATTATAAAATTTCAGAAACTACTGCTTTTAATTGAAAAATGTAAGCGGCAATTATGTACAAAAATGATTTAAAATTTTCGGTTATTTAATTGAAAAACAATCGTATAAGAGTTAAACACTGCTGTTTACTGTGGTCACTAATAATTCCTTAAAAAAAAATCCGAATAAATTTTCATTGATTCGACTCGGACAATGACGCCGTATAAGCTTTTTTTTTCAAATCAAATAATGATAACAATAAGCAAATACATATTAATAAGTTAAAATTAAACTAATTATTGTCCCATTTAACTTCAAAAAATATAAATTAATTTCAATTTTTGTTAAAAAGATAAATAAAGGATTACATTAACATAACGAACGATGTAATTTTTCTCAACGAACGAGAAAGTTTTCAGAGCTCTGTCGGGTGAGACGTCCCGCTGAGAATTCAGTGAAATTTCTCAGAATAATGTCTAGTTTAAACTTTTCCTTGCAGAGTATTCTTATGCCATAGCGTGTGATAAATTACAAATTACGTAACGGACTTCGAAGAAAACTCAGACGGGAGTCTCGTCCTTCCTTATTGAATTAAGAACAGAATATGTTAACTTAACAACGAAATAATTATGTTAATAAATATCCTTTATTGTATTTCTTTTATCTATTACACAATAATGAACACCTAATAACACCTAATAGTTAACATTCTTAATAATAATTAGTTGTTTTAAATTTATTCGCTTGTTCTCTCTACGGTCGAACAAAAACTCTTTATAATATTATGTACTTCTTTTGTTTGAAGTTGTATTTGAAACGCGAGTGTTCTACTGAAATTGGTAACCATAAGGTTATAAGGAATGGTTATTATTTTTGACGTGACAAAGTGTAATAAATCGATGAGGGCTGGCTGCATGCACGAAAAATTGTCCCGTTGGGCTCATTGTCCCGTGACGCTTATTGTACGCTTGCGCCGCATCTATATCTCTTTCACTCGATTGCAGTCATTTCATCAATGTTTTGTTATGACGTTGTCACATTAAAGTATCGTCCGTAAACCGACTTTACAGACAACCATTTTTTTATATTACCTAGACGGTATTTCTGTCAGTGTCAGGGTTTAATGGGGGTATGGTGATCACTTACTATCAGATCTTGTTATCCCGTCTGGTTTTATTATATTGAATAAATAATATAGGGATGATTTTTGTTGGGAGTGTTTTGCTTCTATATAGAATACAGTATTATTCAATAACTAATATAACCTTTTAATTTTGAGAGGCAATGTTTTTTCTTATGAGGCTGACGGTCAAGTAAGCCACCTGGTGTTAAGTGGCTACCAACATTGGCATTGGCATTGTAAGAAATATTAACCATACGGTACATTGCCATTGCATCACCAATGTTGGCAACTAACAAGGTCTCTTGTGCCTGTAATTAAACTGGATAGCTCACCTTTTAAATCGAAATACAAAAGAAACTGAGTAATCCTTTTTGGCGATAGAATATCTGATGAATCAGTACCTAACTCGAGATGGCCCAGTGGTAAGAACGTGAAAATCTTAATCAATGATCGTGTGTTCAAACCCGGGCAAGCACCACTGAATTTTATATGCTTAATTTATGATTATAATTCATCCCGGTGAAGGAAAACTGCATGTGTTAAATTTATCTGAAATTCTGTCACATTTGTATTCCATCGCATTGGAGCAGTGTGGTGCAATAAGGTCCAAACCTTCTCCTCAAAAAGGGAGAAGAGTCCAGCAGTTTTCATGTGCTTTATTAGTGTTATAATAATTTATCAAGTACTTTGCATCAAAGAAAAACATAGCGTGCAAATATATATGTATTAGAGAAAATTCTAGCAGAGAATTACACCCATTTGTCGCATTGGAGTGGTATGGTGAAATAGCTAAAAATCTTTTTAATTTGTGTGGCATAACGATCGGTTACTTTTTATTTGGATTTTGACAATACGATCTTTAAAATAACAACTTAAGTCTTAAAAGTCAAAATAACAACTTCAAAATCATTACATATTTTATCATTTTAGTTACATTTTTAAATTCTTAATGATTTGATAATCAACGTTTTAATATAAGTAGAGAACACAGGTGCAGTGAAGCTTGAAAAAATATTCTATAAAGATATTACAGAAATTTATCTTACAAAATAAAAATACATTGCTGCATGCATTTAAAAATTAAACTGTGGAAACCCAACGTTGGAAATAATTACACTACTTGAAGAGATTATTTGCAGCAGGAAGGAAATTGCTATTGTGCATATAATCTCTTTTCTAATACACACTGAAGATGTAATGAGTAAAACGTATAAAAGCGTCACATTTCTAACTAGATAATTATTTAAATTAATATCTCGTTGTTTTCGAGATCTTGATTTGATTTATTTGTGCGATTTTATATTATAACTTAATTAATCATCTGATTTTGGTAGCTAATAATTTGGCATATATAATATGTATTGACCAACACTAATTCCCAACATTCAATAAGGGAGAGGCTTTATTCCGGCAGAGTGACATATACAAACTGTTAATTTTTACACTGTGTGCAAATTAAATCTACTACTATACTAGTACTTGATATTAATGAAGTCCTTAATATATAGTGTTTGTAATATTGTAATACATGTACCTAGCTATCATTTTGATTTGTATTTATTTAATAAAACTATTTAAAATAACTTCTCACCTCGATATATCGATCATCGTATGTGGATTGCAATTCAGGACCAACGAGCTCCAGAATTTGGCGTCGCTCCTCGCGGAAATCTAGAACAATAATATATTTTAATTTATTTTAATAATTACTACATACTTCTTCATAGCGGTTGAACTAAAGTTTTCATTTGTTTTTATTTAACAAATTATTAAATATTGAATGAGTTACTGCGGCTTATCTAAAGTACCTGGGTCGAATATGGCCAGCCGGTAAATATGGCCACACGTTCATTTAAGTATGAATAAACTACTATATAGAACAAAATGCAATGTTAAACAATCGGGCCTGAGGAACATTCCCGAATGGCGCCCCTTCCCGCGCTGGCGCGCACCCGTCTTTCGCTCAGAGGTCGTTGAAGTGTGTGGCTGCGTCGGTGTTATAAAAAATCATCGAAAGTTTTTGTTTATATTTTTGTTTATATTGGATATTATTGCGTTATTTTAATGTCTAAAATGTTGTTTGACTATCGTAATATGAAAATTTAATGTGAGTTTTTCATAGTAGTAATTAGTTTTTGCACCATGTCATTACAAAAACAAAATGGCGTTACGGTAAATATGGCCATTGGCTGGCCATATTTACCATATTTTACCAATTTTTTTTTGTTTTAGGCAAAATGGGGCGTTATAAATCTCGAAATATTCGAGGGACATGGACCATGGAAAATATGGATAAGGCCATAACAGATGTTTAAAATGGTAAAAAATTTGCAACATCTGCAAAATTAAATAACGTACCATAGCGGACTCTAAGGCGTTATTTGCAAGAAAATAAATAATTAAATCTACTTTGGGTAGAAAACCACTTCTCAGTGTAGAACTGGAAACCCTATTAGTATCTCGTGTTATCCGTCTTTGCAACGTAGGATATTCATTGACTCAACGAGTACTCCGTACATGGCCATATTTACGACAGTGTACGTAAATATGGCCATTTCTCAAATAAATAAAAAAATTACAAAATTCGGTAAAGCTGCAATATTTTTGAAATTCTGCCTTTTTATTATTATAGTTGAACAAAGTTAACTTTGAATTCAGTCACCTGATTTTCTTTAAATCCGCAAAACTGAAAGATACTATGCGTGAAACCTTAAGGTGGCCATATTCGACCCGGGTACCTTAGTATAGATATATGTGTTCAGTGTTCAGACGTTTTTGTAGGTATTTTTAAAGCTTATTTTTCGGTAATAACAGAGAGAGAGAGAGGGAGGGAGAGAGAGAGAGAGAGATAGAGAGTATAAACTATGTGCACAAAGATTTATAACGTAAAAAATAGTCTTAAAATATTTTAAAATTAAATATGAATATATGATATACTCAAATCTATAGGTAGCAATAAACCACATTGTGGTTAAAAATGCATTAAAATTCATAGTGTTAGTTTATTGACTTTTGCTTTATACTATTTAAAGATGTTCTGACTGGTGGTTATGAATATAATATTTATCAATTATTAATATCATCCCTATTGTTATTATGATATATTAATCTTGTGAACATATAGACGTTTGCAATTGCATGTATTCTTAAAGTAATAGTTATCATTACTTTGTAAAAGCGTCGCTTACCATTATACACGGATGCTACATAAATTTTCACAGCACGAGGTCCAGGCCACTTATCACTCTGTTCGGTATAACCCTGCAGCGCTTGAAGCACTAATGGCTCCGGAGCGCTCATTGCGCTCCTTCCAGCCCTTACCTCAACCTGCACTCATCCCACGCCACGGCATTCTGTGTACAAAGAAAACAATATAAGTTTTTATGAGATTTATATTTCTATAAAACTTAAATATCAAAATTGCAATCTGTTATCAATGGGAAAGTAATTCTGATTATTACGCCAATTACCAAAGTTTATGAACCGAACTTCATAAAATTTGGTATAAAGTACGATGCATGAACCGGAGAACTCTCTAAAACATGGGGGAAGCAGCGGATGATTACTAATTATCAATATATAACAATAAAAAGGCAACAAGAAAGTTTAATTGGATGTATTGTTTTTAAAATCAATTAAAATATTAATATTCGAAAGTAGGTATTCTCTGAAATACGTGATATTTTAAGCGATTTCGTTAGCGTGGTGTTCCTGAATAACAAACGTCCGCTTGCATTCCGGTGGCGTCCTGTCATGTTATTGTTAGACAACGTTGCATTTAGTTCTTTCTAGGCCTTTCTCGAAACATTTTTATATTTTTACAAAAGTACATAAATGTTCATCTAACCTTTACATTTATTTAATAGCAATCCAACTAATGATGAGCATGTTAGTCGGTGTATGTCGCGTATGCTGAGACACGTGCACAATAGTGAAGCCATAGGCTAAAACTATTGTCAAAATAAACTATATACACATATATGTAAGTTTTTACTGCACCACCATATTGCCGTCTTCCATACACATTATTCCTCTAACCCAAAGGTTGTCTGGAAGAAATGGCTTATAAGCTATAAGACCGCCATTTGCTTGGCCAACTTTGTTTTAAAGAATATATATTTTTTTATCTTTATGTATATTTGGTGTGCAATAAAGAGTAAAATAAATAAAATAAATAATATATTATAAAAAGAATCGAAGACCGTACATGCAAATGAAGTGATACTTTCTTGAGTTACAAAAGTTACGCAAAATACATTGAAGGAATTTCACTATAATTCGACTTTGAAATATTATTTTTATGACGCCCCAAGGAGGTTTCAATTAAAAAAAAACTGTTCATAATTTGTAAATGTATTCATTTTGCCGAGTGAAATACACAACAATGGGTATGATAACAAGGGAATAGCGATCTCGCAGATGGCGCTACGAACACAAAGGGGTCTAATCAAAAGCAACTCGAATGTCCATTATTATACGCCTTTTTATAGCTCCTCTGAATGAAGCCTCAGAAGATTTATCGACGATAGCGTACTTAATACCTATCGTTGCGGGTTAAATATATCGATTATTTATTATCATTAGATCTGATGAGTATCTTCGTTTTTTTTTTAAATAATTGCTCCTGTATGCATTTTTTGTAAGATGAAAAATGAAAAAGCGACGCTAATGTATTGTAAGCTAATATTTAAAATATGCTAACCACGTAATTATGGACTAAATAGGTGCGCAAAACATATAAAATGCGTTACATAAGAATTATATCTATAGTAATATATAAAGTTGAAGAGTTTGTTTGTTTGGTCCGGCTAATCTCAGGAACTATTATTACAGGTTCGAATTTAAAAATTATTTCTGTGTTGTCCTATTGTCGAAGAAGGCTCTAGGCTGATTTTTATTCATTATATTTTTTATTAATTATACGCGGGTGAAACCGCGCGACACAGCTAGTATTAAATAAAATATATACTTTTTCTTTGTCTGTTGGGAAATATGTATACATTTTACTTCTACGATGTTAGAACGGGCAGCTAGGCAACCATATTTGTGCAAATGAACCAAATATCAAATGGGTCATCTACACATTTACATGTTCGGGCAATTAATGCGCAAAAAATACGCGATCACGATATACCATTTGCGTTGCCGGCTATAAAGTGTTATGCTTTTATAAAACTGTATTCATAACAAGAGTGCTTTTAGTCGTGACGTGTACGTATCCAAAATACCTTTTTTCATACCTTTTAAAAAGCCGAGATGGCCTAGTGGCAAGAACACGTGAGTCTTAACCGATGATCGTGGGCTCAAACCCGTGGGCAAGCACCACTGTGCTTAATTTTTGATTATAATTCATCTTGTGCTTGACGGTGAAGCAAAACATCGTGAAGCACACAAGCACCTTTATGTGTCAAATTTCACGGAAATTCTGTCACATGTGTATTCCACCAATCCGCATTGGATCAGCATTTTTTTTTTTTTTTTTTATAGCTCGGGAGAGCAAATGACTCTACTCCACCTGATGGTAAGTGGGAGTAGAGTCTAAACGCGACGACGGCTAGTGCAATCACGAAGAATGATTTGCGCTAGCCGCCCCCGCCTTGCCGGCCCGCAAGATGCCTCTTCACGCCTCGTTTGAAGGAACCCAGGTCATAAGAGGAGGGGAACACGTGTGCTGGTAAAGAATTCCATGTTTTAGAGGTGCGACAAAGAAAAGAGTTGCCAAATTTCTTCGTGCGCGATGGAATTGATGTCACAGTTAGGCGGTGACATCGGGAGCCAGCACGCGTAGACTTGTAAAGGAATGGGGAAGCAGGAATGAGGGCGAATAATTCCTCTGAGCACTCGCCGTGATGCAGCCGATAGAAAGCGCTCAGTGCCGCTATCTCTCGACGCAATTGTAAAGGCTCGAGGGTGTTGGTGACCTTTACGTCGCCAATAATGCGAACCGCACGCCGCTGCAACCGATCCAAGGCCTCCAGTAAGTACTTAGCGGAGCCATCCCAGAGGTGCGAGCAATATTCGACGCAGGACCGCACCTGTGTTTTATACAACAGGAGCAGTTGTTGTGGCGTGAAAAAACGCCGCACCTTGTTCAGGACACCGAGTTTTCTTGAGGCTGTTTTTATAACAGCCTCGATGTGATCCCTTGGATTGAGGTCGCACCGAATGTCAATTCCCAATATGGCGACTTTGCTTTGTATCTCCAGCGTAGTGCCACAGAGAGAAGGAGGAGGGGAAAATGGCGACTTTTTCGCTGTGAGGGCGCATACCTGTGTTTTCTTGGCGTTAAACTCGACAAGATTATCAGAGCCCCATTTGGCAATGAGTCCTAACGTCCTATCGAGTTCAACAACAAGATCCCTCCGTCTCTCCTCAGTTTCCGCCCGCCCAGCTACTGCGCGTCCGTGGTATCCCCCGTGCACTGTACTGTCATCTGCATAGCAATGTATGTTCCCGAGAGAGAGCATATCATTGATATGCAGAAGAAAGAGTGTGGGGGATAGCACGGACCCCTGGGGGACCCCAGCATTCACTACATGGAATTGTGAAGCGCAACCATCAACTAAAACGCGAAGGCTACGCTTGTGTAGGAAGCTGGCAATCCAGGTGCAGAGCTGAGCTGGCAGACCGTATGCCGGCAGCTTGGAGAGAAGACTTCTGTGCCAGACCTTGTCGAAAGCCTTGGAGATATCGAGGCTGACAGCCAACGACTCCCCATGCTTGTCGATAGCTTCACCCCAGAGGTGTGTTACGTACGCTAGAAGATCACCTGTGGACCGTTTTGGCCGAAACCCGTACTGTCGATCATTAATTAGACAGTGATCTTCTAGGTAATGGATCAGTTGGTTGTTTAAGATCCGTTCCATCACCTTACAAAGAACTGAGGTGATAGCTATTGGCCGATAATTTGCCGGGTCAGATCGATCCCCTTTTTTGGGAACCGCTTGCACATTAGCTTCTCTCCAAGAATCCGGCACACATCCTGTAGAGAGAGACAGCTGGAACAGGCGCGGCTCCGCTGCACACTTCTTCAGCACTATGGCTGGTATTCCATCGGGACCACTAGCTTTCCGTACATCGAGTGATTGCAGCTCTGCACGCACATCACGCTGCCTGATTTTGATGTCAGGCATCGTGTGGCCACATGAAGGTATTGAAGGTGGCAGCGCACTGCAATCATCGATCACAGAGTTATCCGCAAAGAGTTTTGCCAGAAGATCGGCTTTCTCCTGCGGACTGTGAGCTAGCGATCCGTCCAGATTCCTGAGCGGTGGCAGCGAAGGTTGGCAGAAATTGTTTTGCACAGATTTGGTCAGACGCCAGAAGCTACGGGAGCCCCTAGGATGCGAAACAAGGTCATGACCAATCTGTGCAATGCGCTGTGCATCCGCTCTTGAGTATGCCTTCCTACAGGACTTGGAGGTTTTATTGTAGGTTGCTTTCAGTGAGTCAATGTTAGATGCCCCGCTAACGCGGCCATTGATCCACGCGCGATATGCCGCCTGCTTAGATGACACAGCATCGGCACATTCGCGAGTGAACCAACAGTTACGCGTACCCTTACTGGTGAGGTCTGAGTTAGGAATGTAGTATTCCATCCCCAACAAGATCTCACCAGCAATAGCAGCGGCGCCAGCAGTCGGGTCATTCTCACTGAAGCAACGTTCCTTCCAAGGGACTGACGCATAGTAATCGCGCAAACCGTCCCAATCTACTGACTTATAGTGCCAAATGCGACGTTTGCATACCGTTGGTGACGGCAGCTTGGTCTGTGGCACTTCGGCAGATATCAGGCAGTGATCCGAAGAACCAAGAGGAGCCCGAACCTCAACCTAGCATGGTGGAATAAGCTCCAAACCTTCTCCTCAAAAGAGAAGAAGAGGACTTAGCCCAGCAGTGAGACATTCACAGGCTGTTACGAATGTAGTACTATTATAAATGTGAATGTTGCTCTGTCTATCTACCACGGCTAAGCCGATCGATTTTGATGAAATTTGGTATGTAGCAGCTTGAAATTGAGAAAGAACATAAACTACTTTATACCTGATCTCTGTTCCCCCACCAAATACGCGGGAAAAAACTACTAATAAGAATATTTGACGTTTAGACAAAAAATAAAATATTCCAAGTAGCCTTAAAAGCATTTTGAGTCGGTTGTACTAAAATGTTCTACAAGGTAATGTAGAGCATACTTTATTCATTAAAATTGCGGGTTCAAATAGGGGCAAGCACTTCTAAATTTTAATGTGCTTTATTTGTTTTAAAAATTCCCCTCGTTCAGTATTCATATGAAAACCTGCCAATCTGTATCTATATGCTGCCAATGCGGGTGGCATTGGAACAGCGTGTTGGAAAAAACTCCTTCTTCTATGCTATGCTATTTTTTAATTCTGTAAATCATTTTAAAACTATTATTGATGTATGAATCCTTTCTATCATATTTATGAGATTTATAATGGAGTATTATCACACATAGTATTTGTAATAAGTTTTGCTAGTCCTCGATGAATAAGCCAGTGGATTTAAAAGAATAATAATAGCCACAAACATCTTATATGCATAAACTATCAACAACAACAAAAAAATCTCTATAAAAGTATTAATTGACTAGCGACCCACCCCGGCTTCGCTCGAGTAGCACAATAACTATTCCTAAAAAAGACAGCGGGACGCGGGGCCAGGGCGCACACGCGGTTGCATCGCGCGTTAGTATGACCGCTTGAATTTATTTAGTGCGCAATAGTTTTAAAATTACGATAACTTTCAAATTTTTCGTCTAAGAAGTATTAAAAAAAATTTAGTTCGTTGAGCACAATCGTTCCGTAAGGAGCCGACCCGGCATGGTATCTCGCAGAGGCTACCTCGCCCCTCATAACCGACCACCACATCATACATGCACGCACAAATACTTATTTGGCTACAACACTAATACTTACATTTTAAATATCGCTATATCTTTTGAATGAAACGTCCGAATTGAATAATTCAAAAAGTTCTAGCAAGGTATTGAATTCGTCCTGAATATGAAGTAATTTATTTGATAAGGATTAATACCAAGGTGCAAAATAAAGAGTTTTTAAAGCGACGGCATTTTAATTTTTTTTAAAAATAAAAGAAAACTCTTATTGTGAGATAACTACAATAGTTAGACATATGGTGACGTGATATTTTTTGTAGACAATTATATTTTCTGCAAAGTGGTAGTACATTGTTTTGTTCTATAATCAATAGTTTTCGCAGCGTCCGCCGTGTAAAGATTTTTTTGGGTCATTTTTATACACCTTGGGTTACATTATTGGACTTTTAGTAAGGATGCCTACATTTTTTTAAAATGTTATATAGCCTATAACCTTCCTCGATAAATGTACTATCCAATACTGAAAGAATTTTTCAAATCGGACCAGCGGTTCCTGAGATTAGCGCGTTCAAACAAACAAACAAACAAACAAACTCTTCAGCTTTATAATATTAGTATAGAAGTATAGATTGATAGAAATTGATGAATAAAATATAAAAATATTCATTATAATATTTAAAAACAAATTACATAAAATTTACATTTATTTATTGGTCCCAGTTTTAATCCGATCAAAATAAAAATCTGAATACAGGCACAAGAGACGTATCATCTTCGTTCTCAAGGTTGGCAAGGCATTATTGATGTAAGGAATGATTAATACTTCTTACAGTGCTTATGTCTATTTGCAATGGTGACTTAGAATCAGCCGGTCAACTTGTCAGTCTGCCTACCTAATACAATAAGCATAACTCGGCTTTGCACAAGCTCGTCTGGATGAGTACCACTCATCAGATATTCTACCACAAAAACGCAGTACTTTGTATTGATGTGTTCCGGTTTGAAGGGCCAGTGTAATTACAGGCACAAGGGACATAACATTTTAGGTCCTAAGGTTGGTGGCGTATTGGCATGTAAGCTAAGGTTAACATTTCTTACAAAGCCATTGTCTATGGGTGTTGGTGACCACTTACCATCAGGTGGCCCATATGCTCGTCCGCCTACCTATACAATAAAAAAAGCAAATAACTGAATGATTTAAGCGTTTTCTTTAATTAACATTTTAGTATACTTTACAATTTGGACACAGATATAGACATACAACGGTGGCGGTGAGGGTCATTAGGTGAAGTCAGGATACATCTTGTTTTAATATGAAATGAAAACGTGTTTGCTTAATTAGTATTTCTATTTATATATAGAATATTCAGCAAAATTATTTAAACGTAATTATGTCTGTGAATTACAAATTCTCGAGCGTGTAAATATAAATAGACGAGAGAAATTAATCCAAAGCATAATCATAGTGGTTTTGTATAATTAATCAACGAAGCAAATATGGCGTTATCACGTAAAATATTTTTTATCATATTATATTTAGCCTGTTAATGTCCCACTTAGAACTCTTCTCTTTTTGAAGAGAAGGTTTATTCTACCAAACTGCTCCAGTGGTGGAATACACATATGACCGAATTTCAATGAAGTTTGACACATGCAGGTTTACTTAAGATATAATCCTTCATCGTCAAGCACGAGATGAATTATAAATCACAAATTAAGCTCATGAAATTCAGTGATGCTCGTCCAGGTTTGAACTCACGATCATCAGTTAAGATTCACGCGTACTTACCACTGGGGCGTGGAAATCACAATATCATATAATAATGTTAAATTTATAGAACACATATTATATATTGAAAAAATATATTTATACATACATAATATAATAAGAAAACGTAAACTTTTGTTCTCTGTTACTTTCCATGTAATCTGTTATACATCCATATTATGTACGCATATATTAATTCATCGCATAATATTAACTCAATGGAATTAATTTGTAGTTTTAATTAATATCTTCTAGCACTATACATTCATTACATATTGCATAAATAATTAGTTGTAAGATCCTTACTAATTAATACTTAAGTAGAAAAAATACTGTTATTTATTTATATATAATATGTTATTAAGTCAAAGTTTTCGCTTATTTTGATGAAGGTTATGTTGATTCTTGTTTCGGATTAATATCTCTCTTTCATACATTCATAAACTTATTTGTATATAACAAAGAAATTTGTATTTCAGCTCAATAGATTACAAAATCATATTTGTAATCTATTGAGCTATTTGCTTACTGTTGGTAGCGCTTTGTGCTTTTCTGGTAATCAACTATGAGTAGATAGTTTGATTGTTAATAGTTCTATTTGCTTACCAGTACATAATTTGCCAAGCATCAATATATTGTATAGCTGTGTTTGTACGTAGACGAGTTAGTGAGCCTTTATTATATTAAGGTCAATGACACCTTAAATTTCATATTATTCAGACTATTGATGGCGTGAGTGGTTTATTCGTACATGTGATATTTTCTATAAATATAAAATAGAATATACCACCGACTTCGACTCAAAAATTGTATCGATTTTTTAACTTTATAACGACGTTCCGATTCACATAATAATTTATTTTTAGTTTTTTATTAATAGAACATTATCGACTTTCGTATCTCTTTCCACGTAGATAATATTAGATTGGTTGTACTCAGATGTTTCAGTTTCTCAAATATTCAGTTATTTAAAAAATATATTTCATGTTTATTTGCTTGCTTTGATCCATTCTATTAATACTACACTTAACATGCGCCGAGATGGCCCAGTTGATAGAATTTGTTGATCTTAACCGAAGGTCGCGGGTTCAGATGTAGAGTAGCAATGAGTATTTCAAATGCTATGTGTTTGTGTTTATTATTCATCTTGCCTCGGCAGCATAAGTAACACTAATGAAACTGACACATATCAGATGAGACTTCGAAACATATATTTGTTAATCAGCAATAGATGTTATATTTTTGTTAAAAAAAAAAAAACTTATTATTTTCATTCATTGTTATCATTTTTCAGTTCAATAGCCAAATTTTTTTTAATCGTTTCTGTTATATTTTCTCCGTGTAATAGACCTATTTGATAAAGGTAAACTTTGCACACGTATTTCGAACCGATTACTATAATATAATGGGTGCAATGTGTTTTTATCGCAATTTTTTGATATTTATTACAGAGACCTATTCTAGAAAGTTCTTCAATATATTCCAGCGCTATCCGCGAGGTATATTAGAGGAATATTAGTTAATCCTTTTAAAACACAGATAGTCTTTGATTACTTACAAATACCTAGCCGTTTAATTTTTTTTATGGTATAGGCGGACGAGCATATGGGAAACCTGATGGTGAGTAGTCTCCACCACCATATACCTTGATACTGCAAGGAATATTAACCATTCCTCGCCTCACCCATCAAACCGGAACAAAAACAATACTAAGTATTGCTGTTTTGCAGTAGTATATCTAATGAGTGGCTGGTACCTAACCGGACGGGTTCGGGTAAACCTCTAACACCTAGTGATTAAAGTGATTGACATAATAGAATTATTAAGCTCATCAAACACCTATATAATAAGCAAAACAAAACTTTTTGCATATTTTTATACTTCACTATGTAATACATTAAAATTCATTGCGTATAAAATATACAATTTTTTTTATAGCCCGGGAGGGCAAATGACTCCACTCCACCTGATGGTAAGTGGTAGTAGAGTCCAAACGCGACGACGGCTAGTGCAGTCGGGAAGAATGATCTGCACTAGCCGCCCCCGCCTTGCCGGCCCGCAAGATGCCTCTTCACGCCTCGTTTGAAGGAACCCAGGCAATTGCTTCTTTCGTAATTTCTTTAGAATACATATTATCGTGTGTAAAATATTTCAATTCGCACGCAACGTACCTACTTACCGAGAAACGCGAGAATTATATAAAGTAGGTAGTAAAATTTTATTTTTTTCTTAAACTGTATTATAAAATTGTAATCTTATGTGGCCTTATTTACTTACTCATAAGTAATAACTGTACAACCATTGTAAAAAACGCTGTTGATTGCAAGTAAAAATAAATAATATATAAAATTTTATATTTTTAAAAAAACGTATAAAGCAATGAAAGTGCGTAGGTCATTGTTACTGAACGCATACTGTAATACTGCTTACTTTATTATTCTTTTTTTTAATCTGTAATGTTTATTTTTAAAGTAGGTAGTACATAGCAGAAAAACTCTATTTCAGCTTTACATATTTTTCAATATTGTAAATATTCATTGATAAATAATAATAAAATATGTATAGATTTGTTGGCGTTGTTATTTCTTCAATTTTCATACAATATACATAAAGTCGTTTCGTCGACTGATTCGGCTTGGAGCTAACTCCAGCACGCAACCCCAATATCGGTTGGCGGAATTTCAACCAACATAATATGTAGGTTTCGCTATGTTACTTCACTGCACGAGATGAATACACATAATCTATATGTACGAAAAAGTATGTATTAAGTTTTTCGTCGTAACTTAAAATTAAATTTATCTTGTAAAATTTATAATACGTTACTCGTTAGATTCTAGTTGAATTTGTTACATAATTCTTTATAAAATAAGCATGAACGAAAAAATTAAATAAGAAAGCATAAATTTTCCGAAATTATCTAACAAATTTATCTCGGAGTTCATGTGATGCGAACACACGTACATTCCGAACCGTGACCTAATTTAGATATAGAAGCGTGGGTGTACTTATCCTTATCAAGCGTAATATCTGAACTTTTTTGTCATATTCAAAGCCATTGGCTTACTTCTTCATTTGGAAAAATCACTTCGTCAACAACACAGTATACTGTAATGTGTGTATGTGTATGTTAGTAAAAAGTGTCAGTAATTGGGTTGATGCTTTATCCGATTACGGCGATATCTAAGAGGAGTACGTTAAATATCGTAATTAATATAAGTTCCAGCGACCTTGAGAACTAAGATGTTATGTCCCTTGTGCTTTTAATTACACTGGCTCACTCACCCTCCAAACCTGATCGCAATAATAAAAAGTAGGTACTGCTGTTTGGCGGTAGAATATCCGATGAGTTGGTGGTACCTACCCAGACGAGCTCGCACAAAGCTCGACCACTAAGTCAAAGTGTGTTTGCTTTCGCTTTCACGTCTTAACTACAACCGAACCATCTCCAAGGTCCAAGATTCAACTGCAAACGGTACAAAGACACAATTTGGAATGAGAATGAATATGACTTTGCATCATTTCTTCGCGTTAGCCTTTTCCGCAGCGGAACGAGACTTTAACGTAGTTTCAAACTTTGCAACGTTACATAACTTTGTTAAATTTTATTATTATTTTTAATTATTAATATTTGTTATGTAAGACTAAAAATAATAATAGTTATATTTTTTCATGAATTTTATATTTAAGATTATAATTAAGTATATAATTACTAAGAAACTAAAATAAAAACTTATCCATCACTCTGCTCTAGTGCTAGGTGAATATATGTGTATAATATAATATGTACATGCATCTGAATTTCAATAAACACATCCAAGTTTTCTCATAACCGGTGCCAGAAACACCAGCATAGCACGTTAATTATTACGCACATAAAAAACTATGTGGTACTTGCCAGGATTTGCACCTGCGATTTTCGGTTAAAAACCACGTAAATACTCCTTTAGATATCAAAATAGACATAAATATATAATAAATGTCTAGAATCATATTTATCTAACTGCTTCCTGCGGTAGGATTTTTTTATATGACTGATAGTTTCAGAGAGTAGCGCGTTCAAACAAACAAACACTTCAACTTGGTTATATTAGATTAGTATCGATGAAATCGTAAAGCCCAATATAAATGAAATAAATATTGTGCACACGATTATCTGATAACGTGCTTAATCTAATTCAATATAATAAAATTATTTTAACTCTAACTTTGGTTATAACACTTTTGTTTAAATATAATAAGTTATAAGATTTTATATCAGTAATTCTTTTCAATCTCTTACATTACGATAAAGAGGTAGGTATTAAGAACTAGAAGATCACTTCAAATCAGCCTCTCGAAGTCGCGTTCAAGCGATACCCACTTCATAAATGAAATTCAATATATTTACTATGAGTGTTCTTATAAATCGATTTTCTCTGGTAAGTGTGTACAATATTCTTATAGCGTAGTACATTATTGCTCGTTAATGGTATATGCTGGGGAATGCTAATAGACTTAATTATTGCGAGTGCACTAGGCTGTAACTCAATTTGAAATTGTGATAGTCTTAAGTAGTAGCAATTCACTTTAATTTTAGTCATATATTCTTGAGTTATGTAGTTGAACGGCAATTTTCGCTTATTTTATAAACATTATATTTACAATACTTATTATATATTTTTATTTTACTAATTGGTATAGTTTTCATTGCTATAATATAGTAGTAAAATAGGTTGAAGTATGGGAGACATGCGACAGGAGAAGAAAATTTAGTAAGCGCCGGAAACTTCTTAGCATTATAAAAAAAACGAAAGGATTTTCTAAATCCCTTAAGGCAACCCTCTATTATTTGTAAATACAATTCAGATACCAGTTTTGTCTCATTAACCAAAAAGCATTACGAGTATAAATCAGAAAGATGCAAAGGTCAGAGGACATTTCGTTTTTTTGTGTTTGGTCAGACCCAACCCTTTGAAAATATTATGTAGTTTACATTTAATAAGCTATAAGATTGAAAATTTTGCTTTATTTGCTCTTGAATTAGAAATGAGTTTTATTTAATGATGTAATGAAAATTGAGTACGACTTACCATCCGTCATGAGCCTTAAAAAAATTTAATAATTTTAATTTAGAAATGTGACAATATGATCATGAGTCCATGAGATTTTGTTTTATGATGTTAATTTCTTATACACGCCTGATATCGTCATTAAGCTGTAATCCGACAAATCGTTGTTTCAGAGCTGCTACGAGTATGATGTAAGAGTTTCAAATGATTTTATCGGTGATGATTGCTATAACGGGTGTTTAACATTAGTCTTAGGAAATACCCAAAATTAAGAAGGAAATGAATCATGCTTTAGGGCGCCCCTATTATCATAGAAGGGATAGTAAGGTAGAAGTGGTTTCAATTGAATTCAAGTCTATATTATATTGAATTTAAGTGTGTATACTAAAATTAGTTTAGTATACACACTTAAATTCACAACACACACGTGTGTGTACACAAATACACACACAGACATATTAATATATGTCTTTAATGTCTGTGTTTTATGCATGTGTGTGATCAAATGAGGAGAATTTAAAACACAAATTTAGCACCTAAAAAATTCAATAGTGCTTGGGTTTGAAAACTGAATCATCGACTTAGATTCACTTTTCCAATCATTGGACCATCACAACCACTGGGTCATCGCGAACACTGTTTAATTAAAAAAAAATGACGGTATATCACTTCTGCTATACCTATTTGTTACTCATAAATAAATTTGTCCTTTGCGTGATGGAAACGAATATAATTTATGGTCACCGTGAAAAAATATTACGGTTAATGAACGGCTGATCGTTAGATCCACCCCTTATGTTGTATTTTTTATAAAACGATGGGTGGAGTCGATCGAACACGAGCAGGCTAGTTTTACTATTAATAACAATTCGTTGCGGTATTTATATGAATACAAGATATTATAAACTGCCTCGTTGGTCTTGTGGCTACATGTAAGGCCACAGACTCGGTGGTCCTGGAATCAAATCCGAGGTCGGTCCCGTAAAATGGTATTGTTGTTGTTGTTGTTGTGTTCTAGACTCTGGGCTGCTAGTGAGAATTTTCTGACGAAAAACCCAATAACTGTTTATTGGCCTATTGAACCCAGGACCATCGGGTCTGCAGCCATATATCTAATCACTAGACTAACGAGGCGTATATAATATTAGTATGCTGAAGTGCTAAATGCTATTAATTTATCATGCTCACGCACCCTTCATACCAAAATATAAAAGTACAAGGTGCTAAAGTTTGACGGTAGAATGACTGATGATACCTACTAGTAATACGTACCCAGAAGAACTGGTACAAAGTCCTACAACAATTAACAATTTTTGGCTGGTTCATTTTTCGCCTAGAGAATCGGAATTGCGATTCAAAGGGGATATTCTGCTAGCATTCTTGCCACCATTCCACGCGGTCACGACTTGTATAGTAATTATTTTTAATTTTTATTTGTATTCAGTTAAGGTTTTAATGTAAAAAATTAAAACAAAAAATTAACAATGCTTATCCGATCAGTATACTGAAAGTAAGTCTTGTCAAGTAAGTAATAATCCTTAAATCTTATATTTTCGATTGGAGTAAAATTTGTGTGTATTAATAGTAATGTTGACAGTCTACAATATAAAATAATTTACTGATATGCCTAATAAGCTGTTAAAAAAGCGGCTAATTCAGTTATACATGTTTCGTACTCTTTCCTCAAAAGCTCTTTTAACAAGCGAACTTTTACGTTACCTGGGATTGCGAAACCTCTACTCCACCTGATGGTAAGTGGTAGTAGAGTCCAAACGCGACGAACAGTCAGTCGGGAAGAATGATCTGCACTAGTCGCCCCCGTCTTACCAGCCCGCAAGATGCCCCTTCACGTGTCGTTTGAAGGAACCCAGGTCACAAGAGGGGTACACGTGTGCTGGTAAATAAGTTAACCAGCACACGTGTACGTTTTAAGATGGAATTGATGTCACAGTTAGTCGGTGACACCGAGAGCCAGCACGCGTAGGCTTGCGAAAGAAACTCATTATATATAGCAATGGGATATTTTTTATACTAGAAGTGTTATTCTGTTAATACCCAGTATCTCTTAGTACAAGTGGTCATGTTGTTAGTACTCAAGTGTTGAAACAAACAGACTAGTGGTGATATGTTATTTTGTCGCGTGTAAGCTTTAAGTGATATGAATTATTGTAGTCGATGTCCCATATCACTTTCTGTCACTTCAAAGTCGTGTCTTGCGGCGAGTTTTGGTTTTGTCCTTACGTCTAGCTCTACAGTCCTTCAAATTTGTGAGTTTGTTCAATGTCATTAACAACAAATTACTCAATCACGAAGTTGACAATCGAATGATATACTATATTGATACGTGTATTCTTGAAATGTTATGAATATTTTGGTCAATGTCGCATATCAGTCTCTGACCTTTCACGACCTTTTTCTGCGTAGAGTGCCTAGCTTATTCTTACGGAATTGTATTACAGTAAATTAATTTATATAAATTAGATAGCCGCAAGTAAGGGTTGTGTCAAATAACTGCCAACCATGCAGTTTCAAATGAATGTTACATTGAACGAAGCGCAAATGCATTTAATACGCAAAAAGATATGGATGTCTCATTGCCTAAATTTTTATGTATTGCAATTAGTTAATCTTTAATTATTTCTTTGTTACAGTCCGATGTAAATTATACAATTAGAACTTTGTTATCGATGTTATTGTAAGTATAAAAATTCGCGAAAAAACAATAAATGAACGACGACAACTGAGCCTACAGAACCTTCAGCCTTTTGCGAAACCAAACATAATATCCAAACAATTGTTAATTTTTAAACTTTTGTTATTTTATTTATATTTAAATGGGAAAAAACTGTAACAAATACTCTTAGCTAGTAACCAAAAAAGTTGAAATTGTTATCTCAATTTGGGTTTAAGTACAATCCATTATATTCGACAACTTTTATACTTCCCAGTAATCCAACTTTTGATTGTATATAAAATCCAGGGCTCGCCAGCCCTCGAGCCATCGTTAAGTATTTGTGGCGCACCTGTTGCAAGCTTTAATTTAAACCGTCTTAACTCGTGGGGTAATTTAAGCAAAATTAGACTTTGTGTCATGTATAAAAGGTTCACTTTCATAAATTCGTATTCATACATTTGAGTGTTGGGTAAAATATCGATCCGGGGACTTAGAAGTTGGCATTGTTTTGCGATCCCTCCTGAAATGTAGGCCGTGTTTTGTGGGTTACCAAATGGAGTTTATATTTATATAGGTATAACCTTACCAAGCCGTTATATAGACAATAACAGGATAAATATATTTGTGTAACTTCCTATTAACCTAACTATATATCATAGATTTTTTAAGTTATAATTATATACATACTTAGTTTAGCATTGTACATATATTTATTTCATTTAAATTTTGAATTTAGATAAGGTTTTATTTAGTTAAGTTTATCGTCTTTCCTAAAAAAATCCTTTTTACAAAATAAAACAAACCATTTTTTTATAACAAATTAATTAGGGGCGAGCGAAGCGCGGTCGCCCGGGTACTATTTAAATATAAACAAAACTAAATTACGAGAACCTCATTTCGTTTATTTTTGTGGATTAAGTCTAACGTTAATAATAATTTCATCTCATGACGCATTTACGTTTTGTCAAAGAGAACTGGAGAGAGGACATTTTGCCTCTTTGCACCAAGTTTATATTTGCGAATATGTAATGAAAGCTACTTTAATTATTACAACTGAAATGTATTTCTAAAATTATTTATATATCGTAGACCGATATTATAATGTACATAGTATTATTATTTTAACTATTATTTTCTAATTATTGTTAAATAGTCCTGTTTCTTTATGTTTAAAACCATTTTTTTTTTAAACAAGCTTTAGTAGCATTTTTCTTCAGGTTAGATCTATTCATTAACCTGTAAGTAAGATACATGTGTGTGCTTATTTTCACAAATTTAACGTCCGATAATATTTGACCATTTGCTCTCCATTCGAGAGAAAATTCTTATTTCAAAACGCTGATCAAACGCTGGTTGGTGGATAAGCATGTAGCAGATTTTCATCCGATACTAACAGGCTTTCTCACAATGTTTCCCCTCACCACCAACTCCGAGATAAATTATAAGCACAAATTAAGCACATGAATATCGGACGCTTGCCTCAGTTTCACGATAATTATTAACCGCGGTAACACAATTTCTTAAGTTAAGATTAATTGGTTATATATAGAATATTTTATTATTTATGAGATTTGTGTAAGCCATTGTTGTTTATTAATATGGTTTATTTTTATAAATATAAGTACCAACCCCTTAATAATGTTTTACACAATATGTGATAGGCAGGATTTGTATTCATCGAAATTAAAAATTTTAACGCACGTGAAGTAAATACTATATAAACTTTAATATTCCGTTAAGTTTATTGTAATTTTATATTAATGGCTCTTAATTAAGAATTAGCCAGATTAAGTCGATTCTTAACCACGACAGTTGCAATTCTGGCCAAACGTGAACGAAAAAGAAATATAGTACTTAGAATCAGATTCAAATATAAATATAATATATAATATAATCTATCATGAGTTTAATAAGATCACGATTTATTTCTTCTATATTCTGTACAAAAAAATCACAGCATAAAAAATACAATATAACGAAACTAAGCCTGTAATAAAAACAAAATCTATAGAATTAACCGAGCGGATGGAATAGGATAGGATGATACGAGTGATAAAATGCGTGAGAATGGGTCACTTATTTTGTCTCATGTTACGACCTTATTTATGGTAACACATGTGTTTATGACAGATATACAAATTTATATATAAGGAGATAAATTACAGCAGGCATAAAAATACAAACTTTTATTTAAACTAAGGTGAATCAACTTCGTACTCCAATGGAACTTTTTAAATATTGTTTTTCTCAACAAAAAAGTAGTTCTGTGGTTGATGACAGGAAATCTGATGAAGTTTAAGTAGTTAAATGAAGACTTACTATAATAATAAACAAGACTTTAGTGTCTTTGAATTCATTGAAGCAATGTTTATTTGCGTATTTATTAGTCTGACCTGATTTAAGTATTTGTTAGACGTGTTATAACAATTTATATAACAGAGTTTGAATATTCAAATATAAATATTTTTATTAGATTCTTCTATATAAATTACAATAGAGCAGTTCTATATTCTGTCTCGAAACTGAGTATACGATAGTGGATCGTAACAAACTGATATGCGATATTGAAGTGAATAATAATCATATTTAAAGGCTACAAGGATCAAAATAGCGTAACAATGAAAGTGGGTTTTCGAAATTTAACGAATGAGGAACGAAGTCAGTTTTCACAAAATAGTAATGCAATTTGTCGTTAACAAAACAAAACTATATGAATGATCATGTCATGTCATGATGATGTTAAATATATAAGATGATAAAGAGAGTAAGAAAGTATTTTAAGTTAAATTTTAATTTTTAAGGATTTTTCGTTTTGTTTCATTATTAAATTATATTCACCTAAGGAGATTATTTTACATAGCGTGAGTTAATGAAAGCGAATAAAAACGCGGTCGAAGCCATAAATATCTTGTTAAAATGAGTAGCTATTAAAAAATAAAAAAGTTGTTTTAATATGTAATTGAACTAAAAAAATATGACGTCGGATACAAGCCGTACCGACACAGCCGCGTTTGACGTCAAACGTGGACGTCACGACTTCGACTTTAATTATTTTTACCAAAACGTGGTTGTTGATATTTATTTATGTAATACGTTCTTTCGGAATTCTGAGATGGTTATTGTTTTTTGAGAAAATCTGAATGTTTATAGCGAAAAATATGCCGTCAATCAGATTATATTATTACATATTTGAAGAACTTAAACTTCAACTTAACTAACTTAACTAAAAGTATTATGCAGTTTATTAAATAATATTATACTATATGGTAGGGCTTTGGGCAAGATTGTCCGGGAAGATACCATTCACTTATCAGATAATCAACAATAACAGCAATCTAAATATAATTACTATTTTTACGTTTCAGTTTTAAGGGTGAGTGACCCTTTTTAACTACAGATACAAGCAACATAACATCATCCTTCGAAATAAGAAATCTAATCAATGCATTTATGCGTCTTTAAATACATTTAAAAAAAACGCCTGTAAATCTATTAGTACCACTCGGGCCGAAACTTTTTATTTATTTATTTTACTCCAATTTTATTTATTGTATTCCTTCAATTATAAATTATTTCACATAAAAAATCCAATTTGATACATGTACCATTTTTATATACTGAGTTTTTTTAGTTTATATTTATAAAACTTACTACGAAAGTTAGTTCAGTACATACACAGTTTGTCGGTTCATTGAAATATTATACTGCACGTGAAATCAAATATCATGGCAGCTTGGATAGAAAATATTTTCTATCAGAAACGAATGTTTGATCTTAGAAGCAGGATTGAGTTTCGAGATATTTCGTACAATGGTCAAATGCTTAGAAATACAAATACGAGTATATATATATATATATATATATGTATGTATAATAAAACTAATATTAATATATGTTCAACGTTTCTATTTGGATCTTTATTGCATATCGTAAACATATAAATTAGTTAAGTCTTATGAATATATATATTTACAATAAAACCTTAATAAATACAAATAAAAATTCAAAATTACTGTACAAATCGTGACTGCGTGGAAAGGTGGCAAGAATGCTAGCAGCATTTCTCCTTTGAATCGCAATTCCGATTCTCTGGGCGAATAATGAACCAGCCCTCTTGTCATCTAATAGTGCTTATATTAGGTGTAAGTTAATATGTATTTGATCTATAAATAGTATGAAACAAACTTGGTTTTCAGATAGTTTGCGTCTGTTAGTTTGTACGGTAACTTCTTCTAAGCTTTGATGCGATTTGCGGTTTGTGGGAAACTTTAGTCTATATATTCGGGAATGTTCTAGTATATAGCATTCAAATATAATTTGATTTGATAATTTGATATTTTGTAATCGAATAGTTTCTTCAAATATTTGCTAGTTCTTAAAGTAATGACATGGCTGATAAACCAAATCAATATAGGTCTTAAAAAATCTACAGAAAAACCCACGATGACATCTTATTTCTATAGATAAGTAACCATTTTACAAATAGACTGATTTGCTAGTGGATTTCTTAAAGCCTTAGATGCCGTGATCCTGGATTCAAGCCCCGTTTAGGCAAATGAGTTTTCTGTTGGAAAATTGTCAGTATCAGCCGTGAGGCAGGAAGTTAGATGTATACTAGGGGGATTGCCAGTACCCTGAGATTCTTCCCTAGTGAATTGAGGCTCACATAGGCGGGCCGGCCGTCACAGCATGCGCAAGCGATCCCGCTCTTAGGTAAGGTGGGTGGGATACCACTGGATTTTAGGGGGTTATTCCGATGACCGAGGCGCACTTGGTGCCTTGGGCACCGGCGAGCCCTACAAATCCCCGCTCCCACTGCTACCGTTGGGGAAACGCGTAATGCGTTTTTCCAACGATTAAAAAAAGGAAGTTATATGTGTACTACTGCTCTACTCCCCATCCTTGGAAAAGTTAGTTAATTATTTGGTCCTGCACCTGAATTATTTCCGGTTGTGTTGCATACACTTGTGCACTATATATGACCTGTGCAGCGGCTAGTCTCCCCCTCAGAATGGCGTATTCGAAATAGGGTCAGGAAAATATCACGAACAGGCCTTATTACATTAATTAACTAAACAAATCGTATTAAGGCATTAAGTACATCATATTGATTTTATAATTTTACTATATGCAATACGTATCTCGTCTTTTTGAAGACATAGAAATTGTATAGGGTCAGGTCCTATGTATGTAAAAACATAGGCTTATTTATCATGGAATATATATATAGAGTCGCGGTATTAATATGTTATGTAAATGCGATATTGTATGTGTTGTTGTGGATATTCGCTGCTCAATCATGCTCGAACGACTGGACAGATTCTAATAAAATTTGGCATTGAAATCGATTATGACGCGGGTAGAGCACAGTATTTTAATTATCAAAATAACGTATTACTAAAACGAGATTCGTAGTTGGTTGTAAAAAGTTGTAATTTAAAAACAAACAATGCGTCTGTTTTAACGTGACTGTGTTTTGTTTAGTCGGTATAACTAGTTTTAATAAAGAATATAATTAAATTATATAATTTTAGTTTAAAAAAAACAATCTCTCGTAAGCCTAACAGTCGGTATAACCTACACATTTCGGCACGTATATTTTTGCAAATTCGATTCAATTACTATTTTATTTCATTAATTTTTTTTCGAAGTAGGTACTTGTTGTTCTATAAACATTCTGAATCTATTAAAAATGCTCTATTTTAACTATATACATTAAACTGAGTGGAGATGGCCAGGTGGTTAGAACGCGTGAATCCAAACGTGGGTTCAAACCCGGGTAAGCACCACTGAATTCGCATGTGCTTAATTTGTGTTTATAATTATGCATCGCGTGCTTGACGGTGAAGGAAATTTAAGTGGATCAATGTAATTTTTTTTAACTCGTATTTGCGTAATGTTAAATACGTCCCTAAACATTATTGATAAAAGGAGTTTTCATGTTTATGAATTTGCATGTTTCGATTTTTTTCTTTTTATTTTCAGTTTTTTATTAATAACACAAAATCTCGTCAAGCTACCAAACAAAATATATGAGAAAATAGGTTGATAAATATTGAAGCAAAAGGTATCAAACTGTTATATTTTTGCCTATTTTTAAAAAGATTATTATGAATTCCAAAACTACGCTAAAAAGCAAAGTGTAAAGCCAGCTTATAATTAAGTTATTTCATCATGTAGTTCGGATTTACGTTCACGGGAATCTCGGCGCTTTTTAAAATACACGAAATGTTTTAAAACTGAACTCCATTATCGATCGAAAATACTGGAATCGCTTTTTAGAGCTAATGGAATACGTTCTTTTTTTTGTAACAAATAGAATATGGGATTACTTGGCCGCTCACAGCATTCGGAATCCATTAGAATATTAACGAAAACACTGTTAATGCATCTTTCATAATGTTGTTTCATAATCCAATAATATGTTATTATAAGAAGACAACGAGTATTTGAAAGAATATAAACAATGGCAATAAAGGTTAATTTTGAGCCTGTACACGACACCTTATCTATAGTTACAATGTTAAGAGATAAGATTTGATTTTTTGTGTGTTTGTTTGTAGTTGTTAAAGTCAAAAACTACTGAACCAATTTTAAAAATTCTTTCATCTACAGCAAGCTTAATTATCTGCGATTAACATAGGATGTACTTTAGTTTCAATAAAATTAGATATCCCTACGAAAATAGCAATAATGTATTCGAAGGTAGCGAAAGTTTTCCTATCAGATATTTGCAAAGATAATTGTTGAAGTCGGACGAAACCGCTATTAATATACTAAAAGCCTTACACGAGCTGAGAAAAGAAGTATCCCAAGTATTTACATTTGTTTTGTGTCCCAAAACAAATAAACGACGTTTATCAGTTTTTATATTTTAATTAATTGTCAATGGACCGGAAGCTTTGGCGCACCTTGGGAGAGGCCTATGTTCAGCAGGGGACTATGATGATGATGATGATGATCATAATTGTCAATATTGTAGTGTATTTGTTAGTTTTTTTTAAATCAACATAATGTAATTAACGAAAAGAACACACTATATGTTTTATTTATTATTGTATTTATTTTTAAATAATATTTATTTTTGAAATACTTTTTTTGTGAAAAAAAAGTTGTAAATAAGCTTTAGATCTAAATTTAGTATTTCTTATAAAGATAAATTAAACTCATGAAAGCTGAGCAATCCGTATTTGAACACGCTACCTTTGGTTAAAATCTACATGGTTTTTTTTTCCACTGGACCATATTGGGTTTCGGAATTCTTATTTATACTTTGTGTATTTTCCATTGATACGAAATACAAGAGCCGCTTACAGATAATTGAATAAGAACGTGTTAAAATGCATTGGAACGTAACGTTAAGCGCTGTGACAATGATTTCGTGACTCAGCATCCAAATGTGATCGGGGCGTTTAGGGATTATGGCGCATGTGACTTTTTAACAACGCTGAATATTGTTTTCTGTTTATTATAACTCGATTTAGTATTCAATAACAATTGCTGTGCGTATTGAGTCATAAGTTTTGTATGCAAATTTTACTTTATATGTATGCACGTTTATGTGATCAAAAAAATCAAAGAGTATATAAATAATAGAGGAAATACCGCAAAAATTACATTTTACAGTTGAACAAAAATCTGTTGTGTTTAAAAGCTGCTTGGAAAATTGTTCGTACTGTCAAATATCTAAAATCGAGCTTATTATGATTATTTCTTGTCGGAAAAACTCCTTTTGTTCTTCTGGAGTTTGCAATCCTATAAGTTAGCCATATAAATTGATTCAAAAATATAAACACAATGATAATAAGAAATACCTGATGATGGGGTGGTACCTACAACAGAAAGAGCTTGCACAACAAGTAATGATACTATGATTTTGTTTAAGTATTCTTTAATTTCACTTACACATTAATATATAAAATATACATATACGAAACGTAAAAAATGATATACTATATAACAATTAAATCAACTTGGATTGGAACTTGTTAGAGCTTTGTGCAAGCTCGTCTGGGTAGGTACCACCCATTCATCAGATATTCTACCGCAAAACAGCAGTACTTGGTATTGTATTGTTGTGTTCCGGTTTGAAGGGTGAGTAAAAGTAAAGTAAAAGTAACAGCCTGTGAATATCCCACTGCTGAGCTAAGGCCTCTTCTACTTTTTGAGGAGAAGGTTTGGAGCTTATTCCACCACGCTGCTCCAATGCTGATTGGTGGAATTCACATGTGGCAGAATTTTGAGTGAAATTTGACATATGCAGGTTTCCTCACGATGTTTTCCTTCACCGTCAAGCACGAGATGAATTATTAACACAAATTAAGGGTTTGAATCCACGATCATCGGTTAAGATTCACGCCACTGGCACAAGGGATATAATATCTTAGTTGCCAAGGTTGGTGGCGCATTGGCGATGTAAGCTATGGTTAACATCTCTTATAAAGCCAATGTCTATGGGCGTTGGTGACCACTTACCATCATGTGGCCCATACGCTCCACCTTCTTATGCTATTAAAAAAAACCGTTTTTTTTTTCAATTGACAAGAGTACAAAAGCTTGGACGCAAGCAAACTGATACCAAAACTTAAGTAACTAAGTAACACTTAATAACTTACATAAACACGGTACTAAGTACTTTTTATAACTTTTATCAAGATTTTTTTTCTTCATTCGTGATACCACCACAAGTCATAACATCTGCGTTTTGTTACCGTGAATCATAGTGAGACGAAAACGTTTGTCCATAAAAACCGAAATAGAATTGAAACGGTGATTTTATTTCGAATTCACTAACCGTTTGTAATTTAATAGCGAGTTTTGTTTTTGTCGTCGAAATATTTCGGGACGGAATTTTTAGATGGAATTTTAATCGTTTTAATAAAGCGTCAAATTTTGTGATTTGTAACGTGCACGTTTAAGGGAATTGCAATGTATTTTATTTGGAATTTGTACAAATTAACTTCGAAGAACATTATTTTACGGTCGTTTGACACGAATGTGATGATTTATCACAGAAAATATATTGTTTTTGATTTGAAACCTCTAATGGCGCTCTTAGGGGGTGAGACCGGGCTTTATGCCTTGTAGGTAAACGGCTTGTCGCGCTCTTATGACGTCATATCCCCGCTGCAGAAGCAGAGAGCTATATGTACTTCATTGATATGAATTTATTATAATAAGAAGATTTTTTTTTATTTATTCTTATATAATTATAATGACTATCAATTTCGATATGCCAAGCGTCCAGTAACGACCGGATATTATTTTATGTAATTTTATCTATTTAAAATTTTGGTGCTACTTCACTTACTGTGTATGAGGCCCTTTACAAACATTAACCAATTCTCAGATCTAAGTAACAGCTTCCATTTTTTCACCATCACAAAGGAATTTAGTTCAACGGTCTGCGGAATGGAATATACGGTACACAAACAAACTGATAGAAGATGGCGATAAATCTTAAACCATAGCTTATAAATATACGTGGCATAGTTATGCAGCCAAGCTATGAAGTGTTGAAATTTGTACTTTAACTCTTTGAATTTACAGTTGAAATTCGATAAGTAGGGTTTTGTCAAAGTTCAAAAGAAAATTATGATCCACATATATATGTATATTGTGAAATTAAATATAAGTTTATATTTAAACATGTTTCGTTCTAAATATCAGTCTTATGTGTGTTTCTAGTGAATTTCACATATTATATCGGGTTCACACGCTTCAATATCAATTGACCGATATTTTTTGTTGCTTTTTTCGACACGTTTTGACTGTTCAATTAAAATTTAACCAATGGTAGTCGAGATAGCGGAAAGTGAAAAATCAATCATCCTACCATTGACTTTTTTTCAACCTCTTATGGCAATAACTGTATATAATTATGTAAGAAGTCTACTACAGCAGTTGATAGAAGCAAGTTAGACTAAATTAGTTGGCTTTTGTTACTATTTCAGCCTGTTAAGTTATATTGTCCGTACTTTAGAAAGTACTTTTTGCTAGTTTAACTACGTTATTACTCAGGCTACCAATAAATAGCTGCTAATTCCTAGAATAAAACCCAGGGGAGCTCAGTAAGAATTAATTAATTACATAATATTATATGGAAAAATGCTCACTTGCAGCCTGAAGGAAATTGGAAGTGTTACACTTCAGTGTGTCTGAAACTCTGAAAGCACATGAATCCGTTCATCCTGCACTTGATCTCTGATCCAATTTCAAAGCTTTAGGATTATGAGAGCAAAGGATAAAATAAAGCACCTGAGCTTTGAATGCTTTGTGCTGTTGCACTATAATATCTCTTGGATGACTAGATATAGCACCTTAAGATTGACCACAGTGGCCAGAATTCGGTCAGGATTAAGACCTATTACTTATGAAAGGTGTTTCAAATAAAAACACATCGTTTTTTCTTTCTGCTGTTATTCACAAAATATAGTACAGAGTATATAAACTAAATATTTTATATTGAAATTCAACTTTAATATTGAAACTGACAGTTATATATATTACTAGCTGATACCCGCGACTTCGTCCGCGTTGCTTGATATATTAACAAAGTTTAACAACAGGCAGAAGGGATCTCGTATCTTAGTTCCCAAGGTTAGTGGTGATTGAGGATATAAAGTTTGGTTAATATTTCTTACACTTTAACTAATCAATCACCATCAGGTGGCTCAATTTCAAATCAGCCAAGTCATTTAAAATAAAAATAAAAAAAATTCAATTAGTTTTTCAATTCCAAACATAAACGTGGTTACTTAAAATTTTCCATAAAACAAATGAAGTCGTGCATTAAAATTCTCCGCACTGTTTGTCACAGTATAAATATGAAGCACAATTTAAAATAATACGAATGAAAAAGTTGACCGAAATTTATTTTCGAGTGAACGAAGTAATAGCAGTTGTTTATCCCGAGGCTCATGATTGCAGTTGCTGCGAATGAAAATGTTTTTGACCTGACATTTACTGATATTATAAAAAAAGATTAAGGTTTTATTTATAAAACTTTTTATTTTTCGATTGCCAACAATATATAATGGTGCACGCAGATATTAACATTATTGGGTTTTATTTTGAGCTGTAAAATGTTATTTTAATAAAATATACTTCAAAATCAAAATCTTACGATATCATCTTTCGCTTGAAATTTTATTGTAATTGAACAATTTAATAAAGTAGTATGACAATTTAAATATACTTTTGCAGTATGATATTAAACCTTTTATAGTTTGGGTAACCGCCAGCATAATTATGCTTTTATCGGTACCTAACTCTGCAATAACTACTTCGTAAGCAACTCTATCCATATATTCAGGCTCAGAAAAGGAATAGCCATGTTTTAATATTTAAAAAACAAATAGAAGAATAATTATATTAATAAATTTTAAATTTTATACTTTGAGATCTATAATAATATTACTAATTTTAATAATATATTAAAATAAAATTATTAAATTATTATAAATTAAATAAAATAATGAAATTAAAATAATGTTTAACAAGTATTCTGAAAGCGTAAGCCTTTAGGTTTAACATAATTGGTTTATCTCGTCTATATGTAAAGGTAATTTTCCAAAACATTAATAAATGTTATATACGATCATTAAACTAAATCAAAATTACATAATTATTTGTTCCCGTTTATTATATAGCTAAGAGAAGACAAGTCATTATGTACATATTTATATAGTATCTAAAGATATAAATACATATTGTTTCTCTAATATTTTATGATTTGTTCAAGGGTACTTGGTGGTAGAGTTTTGTGCAAGCTCGTTTGTGTAGGTTACACCCGCTTATCAGATATTCTACCGCAAAACAGCAGTACTTGATATTGTTGTGCCCCGGTTTGAAGGGTGAGTGAGCCAGCATAATTACAGGCACAAGGGACATAACATCTTAGTTCTCTAGGTGGCGCATTGGCGATGTAAGTGATGGTTAAAATCTCTTACAATGCAAATGTCTGTGGGCGTTGGTGACCATTTATCATTAGATGGCCCATGTTATGCTCTTCCGCCTACCTATGCTTTAAAAACAAAAAAGGTAGTTACATACATTTGATAACTACACGTAAAAGAAAATAACTATAAGTAGTTACGTAATTTAACTTATAAATTAACCACATGTTTCCAGTTTCCTTATTTAAGGGATCTTAGTTCAGAGTAAACATGCTAATGAGTTTCGTAACGTACGTGTCCTTAGAGAATTCAATTATAGCTCTTATGTGTTTGAAGTTAAAGGTTATATTACTAAGAAGTGAAAAATCTACACGATTTACAGAGAAGTATTTGGTTTATAATTTTGCGAGCGTGAAGTCTATTTTAGTATGACAATTTATTCAGGCGTGGCCTCGTATCGGCTGTTATATTATCCTGTATATAATACAAATATAATATATACTTAAGCTCATGTCTTGTGACACTAATTATCAAATATACTGACACATTATTACTACGTAATTTCGCGTAACATTTATTTTGATGATTGGTACTTTATACACATTTAATAATAAAGTTGCTATTTAGATTCGTGAAAATCGATGATTCATTTTTAAATATATACTTTTCTAATCGGTAGGTTATTGTAAGGCATGTTTAAAACGTTATTTAAATTGTTGCATGCAGGACTTTTTGATACTTAGTTACATGTACGTATATATAATAAAAAGAAATATGGTGACAATTTTTTTAATTATATTCATTTTAACCGACTTTAAAAAAAGGAGCTTTCCTTAGCTGACATCGACTCCAAAAATAACAATAATTGTAAATACATTATCAACCACACAACACATTCGTACGATACGCAATTATTTTTTTACTTTTTAGTGCATATTAATTTGTTTTTACTATAAAGGCGGTTTTTGTTTTGTTAAAATTTTTATTTATAATTATAAAAAAATAAGAATATTTATTACTAGTAACTTAAAACTAGCTTACATTATATTCAGCTGGTTAGTCACTTTTAAGTTACCGCTTTAACCATATTATATAATATGATACTTTATTTTAAATAACAGTAGGTAAATTACTATATACGAATGTAACGCATTGTTCGACAGGCTCAGTTACAGCTGAGCGAGCAACACATTACAATGGCTGGTCTTGCGCCCAACAACCAGCAGTAATGCGATTAAACACGCCAGGGGACTGCGATAATCGTCACGAAGTATTCTCTAACTTTATTTAAATATGTACTATTACTTGTCACATAATGCTTAAAAATATATACTATGAACACATGAAGCGGATTATTAAAATATATATTTGTTTATATAAAACTTTTATTAGACAATTTATATACCAATATTGGACTAATTGCTAATGTATATTTACAACCGATGATTGTGGGTTCAAACCCGTGCAATCATCAGTGAATTTCATGTGATTAATTTGTGATTATAATTCATCTCGTGCTTGACGATGAAGGAAAACATCGTGAGAAAAACTGTATGTGTCCAATTTCACTGCAATTCTGCCACATGTGAATTCCATCAACCCGCAGCTTGGTGGAATAAGCTCCAAACCTTCTCCTCAAAAAAGGAGAGGAGGACTTAGCAGTGGGACATTCACAGGCTGTTACTGAAACGAAATTACCATAAATTTTCTTTATTTATTAGAATTATCTCCAAAGAAAGGATGAGAATCTATGATGGTGGAACACCTTCATTCAACTATACCCGCTAACACAAACGTGTGGTCAAGAGGTTTGGTCGGATAACCATTTTTACCTAAAGTCAAAATGATTAGTTTCAATTACCTGTAAATTGTAAATCAGGTAAATTAATTGGTAACAACAATACAATTATAACCTTGTGGCCACGGTTAATGAAGCTTTAACGATACGATAAAATTAACAAATAAATGTCTGCGGTTAAGACTCGAAAATTTAATATTTTATTTAATAGCAATTTAAAAGATATAAAGTCTATTAACTATGATCCATTTTCTGATATATTTTACAATAAATGTAATGTAAAGTTTACCTTATTGCTCAGGTATACTAACTACACGTTGGCTTGGGGTGCACACCACACTCGAAGTCTAATTTAGCGCCCTTCCACTTGAGTTTATGCCTGCTATTAATATCTTGACAGATAAACATATTATTCTTAGTAGGATTTTAACCCAGTACGTCGAGATTTGCGACTGCGATGACGATGCATAGACCAACGAGGCAGCTAGTACTAAGCATACAAGGCAGGGTACATACAAAAGCATTTGAGCGAGCGATACCGATTTTAAGCTTTGTACCCAACAAAGGCCCGCCTTGCGCTCAAACGCTGATAGTAATATGATTACCCACGTAAGGAGATTAACGAGCGTTGGTTTTAACTCTATTATTTTATGATATCCTAGTACAATTATAAAGCGTTCCGTTGGAAGTTAACATGTTAATATCTCTTCATTAACTTAACTAAAATAGAAAAAAAATACAATTCACAAAAAAAAATGTCTATATGAAAAATTATTAAACTTTGTATTATTATATTCATACATAATATAGTCATTATAATATCACGAAAATAGTCAAAATTTAAAATATTGATCTACTTAATACGTTTTTATTACAATAGAAAGCATTTTTAATAAAAACGAAGATTTTTAAAACTAAAAATGATGATATAAACTACTATCTCATACGAATAAACAGAAGTCAATATAAATAATAGACATCGCGCCATTTTAATTACAAAGCCAATATATAGAATATAAATGCAACATAAAGAACAACTACATCAGATGCAAAGGCATTCTTCATTCGAAGAAACACATGTAGGCCAACTAAATTTGCGACAGATATAAAACATATGGGCTTTGACGAAAGGTCGCGGGTTCAAAAGCTATGACTTTGATATCGTTAGGCACTTCGTACACCGTGAAGTTAATAAGTCTGTTTAAATAATCATCTTGTGATCGGTGATGAAGAAAAACAAGTGGCGGAATAAGCTACAACTGTTCTAATGAAAAGAGGAGGCGTTTGCCCAGCAGTGGGAAATTTACAGGCTATTAATTAGTGTAGTGTAAAGTCCTGGATGAGTAAATATTGATTTTATTATATAAAGTATTTAAGTAGATAGCTTGAAGCTTCAAGCCGTTCTTCGACGGTACACTAATTTATTAACGTTTGGGCTTTTCACTGAAAGACTATACTTCAATTAACATAATTATACGTAATGTTTACTTCAAAATAGGTTGGATAATGAGATATTGCTATGTGATGTTATGTTGTAAAATTTTAATGACGGTAATATTAACCTCCTACTTGTGTGTTTTTCCGCTAGCGCGTTTTCTTTGTTACGCTTACAATTCTTAACTACTCAACCGGTCAAAAGTGCCAAAGGGCTTATCTCCTCTTGAGGAAATTATTATTAATTTAAGAATATCTAATTCATATAGAAGTAGTTTTGCTATATGAAAACGATATTATTTTGTAAAATAACCACTATTTCCCTAACCTCTGATTATATAAATAGAGATACATTTATTTATTTAAGTGTTAACAAAGCTTGATTTACAATTGTACGATTAAATAAATTATGTCCGAAACATATCAAATAGTATAGCAGACAGAGAGAAGACGTTAAATTATTTAAAATCGTGTAGGATGAGTCAACTCGGTGGCATAATTTTACGTCGCTTTTACAGCTCGTATTATTTCCTAAATGGGACCATAAAGCCCAGTCTCCATGTTCGCCTCTGATATTTGAACTTCACCTTTGATATTATTTCGTTAAAATTTACGATGTGGCATATTCCTTATTTCTTCAAAAATATTTTTATCTGAACATGTTGTCTTAGCATGTATTGAGAGTAACGTTTATTAATTAAGAAGCGGTTAATTTGATGTTATTACTTACCTTTGAAGTTTTCATTAATACCGTCGAACAGTATCAATTATATATTATATAATTATCGTTCTAATTAAAATCAATAATCGCACGTACATTTGAACAACTCTTATTAATGAATACACAACTAGAATTAGGTGCGATTCAGGATTTGAAAATCGAAGTCAGAATGACTGAAAACAAAAACAAAATTGACTTTAACTTCCTTTTAAATTTTCAATGATGTGTCAATCCCGGGCCTTGACAATTTTGTAAAGCCGTCGGACTTCGCTGATGGTCGCGGACTGGTTCTTCAGTCCCATCAGATTATGGGAATGAGAGTATATATTATGCACCTGTCTACGCACTAATTTATGCATAGCTTTTGTCCATGTCGACTACATTATATATATTACCAAACTATACTACACTATAGTCGGCTAGTTCTTGATATTTGCTAGCCATTTCATTCTAAGCCTAAGGTCGTTTGTGGTACTGGAGTTGACTTAATTTTAGTACTGACACACTTTGTAACGGAAATAGTTCCGTTCCGGCATCGAGAACCTATCGTCCCAAAAATAATACATCGATATTTCATAACACACACTTTATCGTCTGGATTATATTTATGTTATATAAAGTTAACATTTTTTCTTATACTATGATTTACTGTTATATTAAAATATGACTGCCTCGTTGGTTTAGTGGGATCAATTCCCAGGTCGGGCCAATAAATAGATATTGGGGTTTTCTGTCAGAAAATTCTCAGTAGCAGCCGTGCCTCGGAAAGCACGTTAAGTCGTTGGTCCTACGCCTGAACTATTTCCGGTCGTGTCGGATTGCCGTCCCATCGGATTATGAGAGCTAAGGAAAAAAGAGTGCACCTGTGTTTGCGCACATACTTGTGCACTATAATATCTCCTGCGCAGTTGGCTAATCTCTCTTGAGATTGACCGCCGTGACCGAAATCGGTCTGAAGGACCTTATATTAAAACAATGTAAATCAATTTATACGCAAGATTTTACAAAGGTACGTAAATGGAGAAACAATACTAATAAAAATTAAATAAAGAAATATGTTGAATGTCGTGGTCCAATACAAATACATATATATTGTTACGGTTGGTTGCAGGTATATTGCGATAATATAAGCTGGCTGCGCTGAACTTAGTCAAACAGATGTTAGGAACAGAAACTTAGTCAGTGGTGGCTAGTAGCTAGTAGCAAATACTCGGTAATAATGTGAGGCTATATACATAGTTATACATATGTACGACGTACGTAGTTGATTAATAAAATAATTCGTAAGTACTATTTTATTCAGTTATATAATGCTATTAGGAAGCTCTTTGTACTGTTAATTAAAGCACATTTTTGGACTTAAGTCGATTGAAGGTACCTTAGTCACTACTAAAAATTAAAAAAAATATACTCAAAGGAAAGAGAGCTAAATATGTATATAATTATATCTACGTATGTATGGAAGAAAACGGAATGTTAGTTACTAATACTATAGTTAATTATCAACCTGTTCTAAAAAGATTTATACATTCGTTCAAGCATTTTTTATACTCTGTCAACTGTCACTTTATCTGTCATTTCCTGTTATGTTTGTAAGAAACAAGCTGCCTCCCTAACTAATCTTATAAGCGAGTATGAAGTAGCACATCTCTATTACGCTAACCAAAATTGCTTCACGCGACATCATTCACATGTACATATCTAAGGTAAATAATTTGCTTACGAAACTCACCATAATAAATAATTTTGTAATTTACAAGTTCAAAATTATTTATGTTACGTGATTTACTTCTGATAAATTTCAATATTAATTTCTTCTGATAAATTTATATTTTGTGTAAATGAAGTGAAGGAATTACCTTGTTATTATATTTATAGAGATTCACTATTATAAGCTAGCTATATTAAAAAATACGTACTTTTATTTGTATCAGAAACTTATAAACGTACGGGAGTCACAAAGGAGAGTCGTAGCTATAGACCGTGATTGCGTCCTGTTTTGTATAACGAGGTCTCCCGCTCTCAGAAACTGAAGAGCCCTTATGTCTGTACGGACCACAGAGCAGAGTTAATAAGATTATCGTGTAGGAACGTCGCTCAAAATAAAACAAACGGTCTTGATATGTGTTCGTAATTAGAAATGTAAATTCGAAATTCAAATACAGTTGTTGATGAGAAGCAATTTTCATTTGACGTATGTAGTAGCGTCAATATCTTTATTTTGAAGATATATAAAAATGCAATTAGATTAAAAGATTGTAACTTCAACATGTTTGTACATTTCGAGATTATTTTACTGTTATCATGTTTATTTGAAAGTGTTTTTTTTTTTAAGAAAAAATATCGATTTTAAACTAAAAAATAATAATTCTATAATTAATTATAAACAACGACAACCTCTTAATAGTAGGAACTGTTTGATGATGATGATTGAAGCAAGTAATGAATAATGTTTAAAAATATATAATAACAGTAGTGCGATTCTATTAGATCTTCATTACTCATCCGTGAAAGATTAATATTACCTACCACAAAGTAAACAGTAGTATCTACAGCTATGTCCAAAGTATTGAAATCTTGAGCTGACAAAATACAATTATATAGTTACACTGGCTCACTCACAGAAGCACAACAATACTAAGTATTGCTGTTTGGCGACAGAATAAGTGACGAGTAGGTGTTACCTACCCAAACGGGCTTGCACAAAGCCCTACCACCAAGTAAAAGAATTTAAGATCTAGTTAAATGCAGTTAGTAACCATTTTGGAATTTAATTTCTACTGAGAAGATCCGATAAGAATCGTAGTAGTTCTGTACATAAAGTTTGTACCTATTGACGCAATATATATTTGCTTTCCGCAAACACCCACATTGCCGTTCGCATATTATCCATAATTGAAATGTCTATTTGTTTCTTAAATCAGTGCATTGAGCATGGAAAATATTACAGCACTTTGTGTTGATTATCGTATTCTAGTTAGAGGAATTATACCATATTTTAAATTATAATTAAATGCGATACTGTCGGTTGCTGATAGAAGTACAAAAAATGAGGTCGCGTTGCGAGAGAGACGTGTAATGGACGCGCGGATGAAATCTGATTTTTTTTTAGCTTAGGGTTCACTCCACGCATACATGCCTCTTATTATACTCTTTCTAAATAATAGAAAAGTTATTTCTGAGATTACTTTCAAGTACCTAAACCCCACGTTATCGTCGTCGTATTACAGATGCAAAATTGTATTATTTATATGCTTATACTATATATATATACAATATATATTGTAGCATGTTATATGCGTATGTATGTTTTTGTGTACATATATTTGTATTGTTGATGATATAATTCACTAATTACCGTCTTACGAATTTCTATTTTGCATAAAGGTTAACTAGCAGAGAATGCTTTCAGGCAGTCCGTCTTTTATTCCAATTGCATATTGTGGGAGTTAAAAAGGTTTTAAATAAATAACTACACTCCTTTTATTTTATGATAATCATGTAGTGGCGGCCTCGTTGGTATTATAACGAGCTTATAATCATGGGTTTATGTTTTATTCAAGTAGAATGTGCACCCAGGTAGATCCTGAAAAATACACTTACACCAAAAAAAAAAACACTCTTCAGCTCCATATCTAGTCTCCACTGTAATAAAGAACTGTTTAAACAGTATTTCTATTTAACGATAAGCAATGTTCTAACATACTTAATTAAAACAAATAGACTTTTTGCGCTGTTACTTGCGACTAATATTTGAGTTACCGTCATGATAGTAGGAACCTTCTCGACGTCTAATATTTGTTCAATGATAATACTAAGTGGATATCTGTTTATGATGTAAAGTGTAATTTATCCTTAGTTCCTGTGAATATTGTACCTTCACAATGTAACAGCTATTTATTTAATACATCTGTTTGTAATTTCGTGGTGGAATTAGAATTGTTTAATATAGGATCATACTTTCAATTAATTTTGTCTTCTATTAAAATTTGAAGTAAAATCATTATGTACATTAGAAATGTTTAGTATTTTATATACTTCCTCGTTGGGTTAGTCCAGACTCCCGTTGAGTAACATCTATTATTGTTTTTTCAACGTCTTCTTTCTCTTTTGAGTCGTGTCAGATTTGCCATCCGGAATAGAGAGTGTAATGTTAGCGCACACACTTGTGCTCTGTACTATGTGCGCAGATAGCTAGTCTCCATTGAGAATGCATGCCGTGTAAAAGGTCAGAAGATAATTAATAATATTTTAAATTATAAATAAATATTTAAAAACAAAATATACGATGCGAGTCCGTTGCAGTCGTAGTTTACTTGGTTGAAGAGCTTTGTGCAAGCTCGTCTGGGTAGCTACCACCCACTCATCAGATATTCTACCGCAAAACAACTGTACTTGGTATGGTTGTGTTTAGATTTGAAGGGTGAGTGAGGCAGTGTAATTATAGGCACAAGGGACATAACATCTTAGTTCCCAAGGTTGGTGGCGCAATAGCGATGTAAGTAATGCTTAAAATCTCTTACAATGCCAATGTCTATGGGCGTTGGTGACCAATTACCATCAGTTGGCCCATATACTCGTCCGACCTTTGCCGTAAAAAAGTCAAATTGGGGTTGGTACCTCCCAGTATGCCATTATTCAAACGCTATATATTAATAGGCTGCGGTTTGAATGCTAATTTAGCCATTGTAATAACGGCTCGTGATAACTTTGATCTCGTGGTTAACGGATCATTGAGAGTATCCTTGGAAACCAAGATGTTATATATCTTGTTCGTGTAGTAGCACTGGCCTTTGTCACTGTAATACATCGATACTAATTATTGCTATTTGACAATATATACATATAAAATAATATAATGTATAATTGTATATGATACATATCACGAATGTGAGGATATATATCAATGTGTCAGCGTTTCTTAGTAATTTGCAAATATATTTTAGTATATAAATACAATTTTAATATTCGCACTGAAATTAATCTAAAAATTTTGAAATCGCATCAAAATCATTATCTAAACTTTGAAGTTCGCACTTATAAACTAACATACTTCTACTGTTTATTAGTGTTGCAAAACTAAAGTAGCGCATGATGAATGTATAGGAATCTTTTGAAGTGTTAATGGTTTGAAACGATGATCATTGATGTTTGCTCACAAAGGTCAATTTCTTGACTCTAAAAGTTTGTTTTCTTTTTTTATTTTATTGTCTATATCTAAAATTAAAAAAATAATCATTGGACAATATAATGTATTACAATTTTAAATGTATCCAATTGTATTTGTCGAAGTAACAACTTTAATTCTTGTAATTATTATTTTTTCGATTTTGAATTTGCTTCAGGTTTATTTAAAGTCAGATTCGTCATGTATTATAAAGATAAAATTAGTCAGCATTCAACTGTTTATTTTATAAGTGAAGTGTACTTACAATGCGATTGTTGTGATTGCTTATAAAGGTGTATCACACTATTAATAGTCTACTAGAAGAAACATATTGTTGTTAATATTGTTAATATGTTGTCGTTTCTTATATCAATAAATAAATACAGTGTTATTATTATTATTATATAAGAAGAAGTAGCTCTAATATGATCCATGCCTGTATTTGTTGTTATCTGATGTATTTGAATATTTGTATAGCTTTAAAATTATATCAAAAGATAGTGATGTAATTGGATAAAACTTCTCGACAGAAGCCCAACAAAGGCCGCGATTTATATCACAATGAGAAGTAACAAAGGCATTGCGAGGTTAGATTAAAGATCTTATGTGCTTAGTTCAGCTCGACGAACATCAGAGAACCCCTTCTCAAATATTTAATGACGTAATGTTTTACATTAAGGTCCAGGTCCTAAATAGCCGATTAAGCATGAAAGGGTATCGGTATTCCTAGCAAACTTCGAGAAAAACCGCTTAAGAATTAATTGAATCTTCGAACTAATTAGAAGCGAACTGATGAACCGTAAGTAACTTATCTGTTTTTGACCGCCTTAACGATTTTAAACTGTCGATAGCTAAAAATTCTGGTCTAGATTTTTTTTATGTTTAAATCTTTAATTAACTTCACGAAGATTAGAATGATTGTAAATTACTTTTAAATGATAAGATAAAGCAACCATTACTATAAATAATAATAATCTATAGATTAAATATACTAGGTATCCATTGGTAACAAATATAACGACCAGAATTATGCGCATCGTATTGATATCTATTTATTTTATAAAAAAATAGTTAAAATTTTTTCGTTTCGGTAAATTAAGTAATTAAACCATATTAATATGTACATTGAATACATTTGTACTAATTAGTCATCCTAGCCAGACCCTGCGCCAAACGATCACACCAGCCGGGGCTACCAATCAATCACATAGCGAATATATTATGTGGGACCAAGCGCTATTTTTTGTTTCCAACTAAAATAGTAAAACGTATTAGTCAAGCGCTGGCTTATATATTTAAAAAAATGTTATGAGTTCTATAAAAAATATTTTACCTTATATTTTTGAAACATAATTTTAGTGATGTCATCGTATATGTTCAGTAAATAATAAGTACGGTCGAGAAGAATGTAGGTCTTCTACATAATAAAGGTCAAAGTAGATGATAAAACTTGGTAAAGATATCAGAAAGATGGAAAAATCTTTTCTATAAATATTAAATTCTGCTTTATATAGTTCGTTGTAGTTGTGAAAAATAGGTCAAATACTTATATAAGAAGAAGATATGCATACACTTTTTATTATATAACTAAAAAAAGTAATTTTCCCATTGTTGGGGTTAGGCTTCTTGGTTTGAAATATATTGCAGTAATTTGCGCAAATGCATGTTTGTGGATGCATAATATAATTATGGCGCTTTCGGACATTACGATTCAATTATCACATGAAAATTAAGTGATGCTTACTCGGCTTTGAACCCACAAGCTTCAAATAAAATTAACCTTTACTAACAACTATTCATATTTTCATTAAATCTAATAGATATTCTAATCTAAAACTAAATAATGTTAAGAATGATAAGAACATTAAAAAAACTTATCAACTAGTTATCACGCTGAGGTTATAAAAATAAACGGTATAAAGTACAATTTATAATATACCTATTACAACAAATATTTTTTGTCTAATGTAAGACAAAATATATTCGTTAATTTCATTCACAATGAGAAAAAGGGACATAATGAAATACCGTCTCAGGACAGTTATGAAATACTATAGTCCACTTAACCCCAGGTGGGCCATTCTTGCTCTCAGTAAAAGATGACAACATTTATTTCAAAATGTTATATTTTGATTATATTTTCTCTTTTCGACGATTGTTTCGTCTAACTAACCGAAGTCTTGAGAAATATACTTAAGCCGTTACAGAATAAACATTTGTATCGACATTAATAAAATAAATTTTATCTATATTACAAACTAACAACTAGTTTGTTTTTAATTACTTGTTTAATTAAGGGTATTTTTTAAGCCGAGATTTAACCGGATACTTCGGTTCAAGCCCGATCAGGCATCTATAAAGGTTCATGTTTAATTTATTTTTATAATTCATCTCGTGGTCAGCGGTGAAGGAAAACACCCTGAAGAAAATTAAACACTTGGATATCAATTCATATGCGTGTTGGAATAATCTCTAAGCATTGATCTCACAAGGAGAGCAGGCATTAGCCTAACAGTGATACATTAATAGGGTGCTACTAACAGAATTTAATTTCAAACAAGTCTTCTGTTCTGTTACAAACTATTGCTAGTTAAAGTCGTAGAAAATACACGTAACTATAACAATTGAACCCGTTACCGAAGGGTTATTAAAGGTAAATTTCGTGGTCCAATTAAACATTGGTGCGGTTTGCCGGACGCTGCTGGCATTCAACACAATGCGGCCAAGTTATTTCCAAGTATTGATTGCAAGTAGCGTGGCTAAAATAAAGCGATTCTATCCCGTAGCCCGGTACATAATTGATACCACGCTCCGTACCAGCTCATCATTTATTCACCGTGCTCCACTTCGAGAGAATTTTTGGATACCATTTTCTTGCGAGTCGTTGCTTAAATTATATTTTGTGTATAGTATTATATGAATATTCCTATATATTATTTGAAATTTCCGAACCGGTGGTAGATTTATGACAATCAATAAGAAAGTGTAACACTTCAACATTGAATAAAGATATTTGATTTGATTTGATATGAAAAGTTTGTTTATGTCCAATGTCTATCAGTTAAATTTGAAAAATATTTTTGCGTTAGACATTCAATTTATTGGGAATCTATATGACGCTTCGACCCATGCAGACCCGGCAGAGCAAAAAATGTTTAACATAGGTGAGTGGAGTAAATTGTTCTGTATAAAAATAGTGTACAAATAAAACATCATGTAATTTTAATTTTTCTGCTACACGTTTTGAAAATACTATAAGATAATGAAAAATCTCAATAAATAGTTTTATTTTGTTTAAATTACAGAGGTAATTAATAAGTACACAAAATGCTATTAAGACTTTTTTTAAGTAATATATCCGATCATCCTTTAAAAAACACGTATTCTATACATTACATCGACTAACATAAAAATAAACGAATGAGATGAAAAAAATTATATTATTGATCCACAGATGTTCGTAAAAAATCGAATAGCAACTAACACTAACTATTAGTGTACTAAGTGTGAACTTGTGTAACTGGTTGACTTGCTCATCCAACAATAAAAAACTATCTGCATTAATAAAACATAAAAATATGCAAACTCAATTGTCCAATAATAAAAAAAAACTAATAAATATATTTAAATAACAATGTTTGTTTGTGTGCATAGTTGAGAATTAATGTGTGTATATTTATGATTGATCAGCAATTTATACAATGGAACGATGTCAAGATAACGATGCATTCCATGAGGCATAAAGTGTTTAATTGGTACAAGATAATAATAGTATATTAAGAAATAATTAACACAAAATATCAAACATTCTATCATCAATTCTAAGCTTGATCAGTTAGGACAAAATGCTTGTTAAGCAAAGACTCGCTTCAGACAATCTTACGAATTCAATCATTTTGATGATAGGCCTATTGACAATACACGTATTTTGTACTTATAGTTCTGGACTTGTGAATACACATACCACGTTGGGACGTACGATGCCTAGTCGATCGGTCGTTATCATTGCTGATAATAGTATATAACTATTTTTGTTGAAAAAATAATAATATATGAAGATAATACTAAACTATGGCCATATTTTCTAAGAATAAAACATGGGTAACTGTAAATATAAACTGCTGAGCTAAGGTCTCGTCTACTTTTTGAGAAGAAAATTGATGGAAAACTACATTCACTAGAATGTTCGAAAATTATTCTAAGCTACTTTATTATATTATAAACGACTTCAGTCACGACCATTCTCAAGGGAGACTAGCTAACTGCACGAGACATATTATAGTGCACAAGTGTGTTGGAGACAGGTGTAATCAGCTCTATTCTCTCGCTCTCACAATGCGATGGCAGATAAGTTCGAAACAATCGGAAATAGTTCTGAAGCAAGTCCAGCTTTAGAGGCTTTTCGAGGCACGGGAGTATAAATACGGTGAAAACTCCGAAGTATTAGTAAAAATATTATTGACAAAATACACTGGCCCAAATCAGTGTTTGAACACATCCTTGGAATCTGTGTTAACAAGATTCAAAAATATAATATAAATACCTACAAGTTCAAATAATACTAGGTACGTCGCACTTTCATTTCAACTATCTATTCTCAACAAATCTAGCCTAACCTAGAATGTTGTTCCAATGTGGACAGCGATTTTTTCTTCTAGAATTTCTGAATATTTTTCATCAAGGCTATCCGTAGATGTTTTCTGTCACTGACAAGTACTAAATTAATAGTGAAAACTAAAAACATGTTTGCTGAATACAATATATATATTAGAGCCGGTTGGAGGGGTTGGTGGATACTTGCCTTTCGCGCCGTATGTCGTGGGTTCGATTCCCATCCAGGGCAGACATTTCTGTGCATGAACATGTATTTTTGTCCTGAGTCTGGGTGTAATTATCTATATAAGGATATATTTACAAAAGAAAAGTCGTATATGTCGTATATGAGTTGTCTAGTTTCCACAGTACGAGTTCTGCTTAGTTTGGGATCAAATGGCCTTGTGTGAATAATGTCCCAGGATATTATTATTATAGCTGTATATTTAAATCTTATACACGTACAAGCAGAAAACATTCAAATGCAAATAGCGTTACAAACTTAATCAGATTCCATTCATTACCTCAGCCCTTGCCCGCGCAGATAAGATTACGCGTTCAGTTATATTAGTGTCGTTACAACGCTCGGCAAACTGGTTCTGAGTTAATTGAAAAAAGGTAGCTCACTTTTCATCTACTCTTTTTAAGCCCGATTCAAAAAGAGCCCTGTTATAAATTTATGTTGTACTAGCTGATACCAGCGACTTCGTCCGCGTGGAGTTTAACAAAAAAGTTAATTAGTTTATTTAGTTTTTTTTTGCATTTTTATTTTAAATATATTTTTTTTCTAAAATAAAAGTAGCCTAAATTACTCCTTATTACATCAGCTACCTGCCAATAAAAGTCTACCCATCAAAATCGGTCCAGCCATTTCAGAGATTAGCCGGAACAAACAGATAGACAGACAGACAAACAGACAGACAGACAAAAACTGTAAAAAATGTTATTTTGGTGTATGTAGGTACCGTATGTATATTCATATGCATGTATTATTTCAATATTAAAAACAGACACTCCAATTTTATTTATATGTATGTATGTATGTATAGAGATGTATAGATATAGATGTATAGATTTCTGAATGTCTGCTGTGACGTCGTACTTCCTAATCTGATGAACCTATTTTATTTAAACTTTTTTGTTTGAAAGAAATGTCTTATTGAGAATATTCTTACCTGTGATTAAAGGGTCGTTTGGCTGTGATATATATATATATATATATATATACGACGACTATATAACAATATAATAATAAATATATAACGTCATCTACTGGGTACTTAATACATACATACATATATACATACTTACAAACATACATACAATTATATTACATTAATAAAGTAACTGTGACAGGATGCAGCAGAATACATAGAGGATTTTTGAGTCATAACTGTATGTGATCTTAGTCTTCCATAAGGTTATTCAACATGAATAAATGAACTGATTTAAATAAATAAGGCATTGTTACTTCACATAAGCCGGACTAGTGTCAAAGCTTGTGATATTAGCATATAGTAAGCTCATCTATGAATAAATCCATATCACTTATTCAAATAACACTTGCACACACACTGTGACAATATAAAGTATAGCTTTAAAATTCAATCCGTTAAACAAAAACGCGTACGCTGTATAAACAAAGTAAAAATCACGAGTTTTATTTTTGCAGTGTGTGTTCTTGGACTTAAATATGATATTAATAATAATAATCATAAGCAGAAAGTTATATTTGTTGTGTATTTAAAAAAAAAGGAACAAGTCTGTGTATTCAATCCTTATAAGACAATAAAAACATTTATTCGGTTGTTCAATAATATTAAACATTAGCTCAATATAAGTAGCGATTTAAGCTTAGATCGGATTATCAAATTACGTTTTACTTCAACAACACAGCAAATAACTACCAGCAGTAGATTATAAATGATACGGCTTGCTTAAAGTCGGCGACATAGTGTTTGATTCTCAATTATACTGTCATAACAAATTTACACACAAATACATGTATTACAGGCAAAAATAAAACAACTGTACACAATCGTACAGTTAAACCTGTTTTTCGAAGATCAAATACCGAATTTGCTTTGGATTCTCATAGCGTAATTCAATAAAAATATTAATGTCTGTGTCATGGTTGTACCGACGGTTTACAACGGAAACGCATGCATATTTGGTCATAGAAATTCGCGATTTAAATAAATTTGACACCTAATTTGAATGCGGTAAGGCTTGCTTTGATTTATTATACACTGATGATATAACATTTCAATATGCAAAGCGTCGTTTGATTGTAATCACTGTTCAGAGTAATGGAAATTAATTCCGCTATCACACTTTTATGGACGGTAATATTGATACTAATGTTATGTGATAAACATTGTTGTTTTAATATTGCTCGGTTGGATATTGTTAGATTACATTTGAGAACATCTGTATGCGGAAATAAATACGGTGTTAAATCATCTGTAAAGTGAGCGCGATACATGTGCGACGAATTGAGATAACAAAGAGTTATGAAGTCGCGTCTTAAGGGATTCATCACAGTTCGACGAAGCGTAGCGGAGACAACTAAGACGAATTATCTAGAATGCTACCTGTACGATGATACACTGTATGAGATTTCACAGGCTTAGTCTAGGTGTGGTTGAGGTTTTACTAATTATTTTATATTTCAAACGCATCTGCTTCCCGCGGTAATTATGTTGTGGAATTCTAAAGACTATAATGTCGTATTATCGAAAAATCTTTCATAAATTGCCATATTATCATATTTATTCTGCACTTCTTATTCTGCACTGTTAGTGTAAGAACTGTCAGAATTATTTTATAAAAAGGAATCATTTTCAGTTAAATAATATTGTGTTTGTCCACTAGCTACTATTAGTTATATTGAAGGGTTCAAAGTCAAACCAAATATTTATTCTTTTTTATATTGAATTCCGGTTTGAACCGCACTCATACCTTTTTTATTTTTTTCGACGTTTCGACATAATAGCATTTTTGGTATCTGATCAACGACGTCAACCTGCTTCTTCTTCTTCTTCCTAGCGTTTTCCCGGCCTAGTTATGCCAGGGTCCGCTTTCCTACATCTTTGCCTCCACTTTGCCCGGTCTAAAGCGTCGTCTTTAGTGAGATCGTGCTCTCTCAAATCGTCCCTCACAACATCGAGCCAGCGCTTCTTGGGCCTGCCGCGGGATCTGGGGCCTTCGACAACATAGTCCAGGCATCGGTTCCCAACATAGTCTGGCGGTCTGCGGCTAATGTGGCCAAACCAACGGAGACGGCTTTCCTGCAACTTATCCGCTACATCGCACACGCCAAGGCTACCACGGATGTGCTCGTTACGAATACGATCTAGTCGCGTAACACCACACATCCACCGCAGCATCTTCATTTCCGCGACGTGAAGTTGCTGAACATGTCTCGCGAGAGCTGGCCACGTTTCGCTGCCGTACAATAAGACTGGTCGGATAATGCACTTGTACACAAGGCCCTTTAATTTCACCGGTATCCTGCGATCACAGATTACCCCGGTGACTTCCCGCCATTTGGCCCAAGCTGCGTTTATTCGAGCTCTGACGTCGTGGTCAATCGTACCAGACTCGTGCAGTACGGACCCGAGGTATTTAAACTTTTCCGTCTTGATAACGGATTCTCCGCCTATCTTTATGGGTTCGGGGTCCGTACTGCCACAGGCCATATACTCGGTCTTCGCAACATTTAGCATCAGACCACCCCTCGCTAGCACACCCTTCCACTGGTTCACCTTTTGCTCCAATACCTGCTTGTCCTCATCTACCAGAGCAATGTCATCAGCATACATCATGAGCCAGGGAGACGGCTCATGGGCTTTCGCTGTGACAACGTCAAGCACTACACTGAACAGAAAAGGACTCAGGGCCGAGCCTTGGTGGACACCAACTGTGATCGGGAAAGGGTGTGTGTCGCCAACGGCGGTCCTTACTATTGATTCCGAATGATGGTACATGTCTCGGATAATGTCAATATAGATTTCTGGCACATTCTTCATCTTCAAAGCCCACCAGATAATTTGGCGTGGGACGCAGTCAAATGCCTTCTGCAGGTCTAGAAACGCCATGTACAGCGGCTTCTTCTTCTCTCTGTGGGCCTCGGTCAGTATTCTTAGGGCGAAGATAGGGTCTATGGTTCCACAGCCTGGGCGAAACCCATATTGACACTCCGAGACGGCACATTCTTGCCGAAGCCTTGAATCGATTACGCGTTCGAAGAGTTTCATGGTGTGGCACATAACCTTAATACCGCGGTAGCTTTCGCAGTCCTGTACACTACCTTTGCCTTTATATACTGGAGTAATGATACTCAATCTCCAAGAGTTGGGCATCTTCCGGCTAGTAAGTATTCGGTTAAAAAGGTCAGTAAGTAGGTTCACACTATGAGAACCCATCGCTTTCCACGCTTCAATCGGCAAGTCGTCAGGGCCTACGGCTTTTCGGTTCTTCATTGTACGAAGACATTTGAGTACCTCGTCAGGTGTTACCGGTGCAACAAGTCCGAGATTAGGAGGCAGTTCTGGAGGAGACACATTAGCGTGTTGTGTGTTAAGCAACACGTTAAAGTAGCCGCGCCACCTCTCCTTCACCTTAATTGCATCGCAAACCAAAGTGCCATTAGAGTCTTTGACACAGAGACATTTTGTTATGTCTTGTGTCGCTTTCTCCCGAGCCTTTGCCAAACGGAAGATAGTCTTTTGGCCCTCGTTTGTCTCGAGCGTGTCATACAGAGGTGACAGCGTCTGGTAACGGGCTTTGGCAACTGCTCGTTTGGTGGCACATTTAACTGCTTTATATATGCGTCCCGGTCTTCAGGAGATTTGGTCTCTTGCCACTTCTTAAACTGTGTCTTTTTCTCTCGAACTGCCTCCTGTACTGAGCCGTTCCACCACCATGTCTCCTTGTCGATGACGCGGCCTCCCTTCGAAGTGCCAAGCACCTGTTTTCCAATGGTGTTCACTGTTGACTGGATCCTAGACCATTGACCATCGACTGATTCCTCTGTGTCTGTGCTTAACTTGGAGCTAGCTACGACTTTACAGAATTCATGCTGTTTCGGTCCATTCAACAGCCACCATTTAGTTTTAGGTCTGCTTCGTTCAGGCACTTTTTTACTTGGCACTACCAGCATGTCCATGACAAGGATGCGGTGTTGTGTTGTGAGACATTCCCCAGGAATTACTTTGCAGTTCGTTACTCTACCAATTTGGCTTCTTCTTATGAGCAAGTAGTCGATCTGGGTGGAGTGCGGCCCACTTTTATAGGTGATGAGGTGCTCGGGTTTCTTTTGGAAGAAAGTGTTAACAATGGCAAGGTCTGATAATAAGCAGGTGCTGAGAATTGACTCCCCCTCCGCATTTTCACGACCATAGCCGAAGCCGCCATGTACACGTCCATATTCACGAGACTCCTTACCAACATGGCCGTTCAAATCTCCACCAATCACGATACCCTCGGTGTTCGGAATGCGGCAGAGCATGTCTTCCAAGTCATTCCAGAAGGTTTCCTTCTCCGATGCAGAGCCACCGACCTGTGGAGTGTAGGCGCTGATAAAATGAGTAACCACTCCTTCTATCAGTAGCTTCACCCGGAGAAGTCGGTCGCTCAGTCTATCGACTTCTAGAATACCGTTCTGGAGTGCCTCAGATAGTACTATGGCCACACCGTTCTTCCCTGATGGGAAGCCGGAGTAGATCAACTTGTAACCCAGTCCAATATCACGGGACTTGTTGCCCTTCCAACGAGTTTCCTGCAAGAATGCAACGTGAACCCTGCGCTTCGTCAGTACGTCAGCCAGTTCAAGAGAGCGACCTGTGAGAGAGCCGATGTTCCAGGTGGCAAAGCGGAGCTTCTTTTTAGGTACTTGCTTCTTTAGCCGTGCCCGTACTTGACACGGTAGCCCTTTCCCACTTGTCGCAGGTTTAGGGCGATGTGCCTGCGCGTCGTTTTGCGGCGACGCCCTAGCCATTGTACCCAAAATTCTGCTTTCCTTTATTCCATAGTAAATGGCGGTTACTGGTTTTATGAGGAGCGACTGCCGTCTGACCTCCCCAACCTAGAGTAGGGAACCAGTTCAGGATAGAGGGATGTTGAGGAAATTTGGTGGGAATTCAAGGTATAAGGATACTTATGCCACGGAAGACACAGGGTGTAGCATAAGTAGCTCGGAGAAGGCGGGGTCGCGTGCCCGTATGTTTATATCACTTATACCGGACAGGTACAAAGATACAAACACCTCCTGCCAAGACCAAGACCAAGACTGCCAAGACGTCAACCTGCATTGATTTTTTTTACAGTTGTGATTGGAACTTCTTGGTTATTCCCATTAATGAACGATTAGATAATTCCTTACGAGATAAATATATTGTTTTGTTTTTTTTTTTTTTTTGGAGCAATATGAGTGAATAATAAATTTATTTCATTTTCTTACCGCGAAAGATTTAATATTTGCTAAGACTTTCAAAAAAGGCTGAATTACAATTAAAGATGAACAGCTTAAACAATCAAGCGAAGCGAACGCGATGACGGGATTTGATTCGTTAAGCACACAAATAAGATAAATATATTAAAATGTTAATAAATGACTGATGGTACTCATGTCATTAGTCATTCCTTATATTGTCAATAGTTTGTAAGCATCTCGCGATCGGTTACTGGATTACGAATGAAAGATATATTGATCACAGCAATTTTGTAAAATTATACCTACTTAAGTTCATACCGATAGGTTAGATTTTAAATCTTCTATATAAATAAAATGATAGAGGTCTGCAGTTGTGCGCGCATCACGGAAAAATTACTGGATAGATTTCAATGAAATTTTCTAAATTTTATTTATTAGATACTTGGCCCTTATCAAAAAAATAATGATTGCGATATCTTCATTTAATAAAAAGTTATTAAAGTTTCAAGAAACAACGATTTGTATATGCACTGCGTGTTCAGTGATGTATGTTTAAACAAAGTATATTTTTGCTTGCGATCTTTTTGATGTTTTTTTTTTCGTACATAAGAAAACTTTGTTAATATATCAAGCAACGCGGACGAAGTCGCGGGTATCAGCTAGTTTCTTGTAAAAATTCAAAGTCTAAAGATTATGTTAAACACGTTCATTTAGGTAAGTGTATCATCAACGTGATTTTAATACACAAATCCGTTCAGTGGATTTTCTCCTCGTTCCAATTTCCTTGATCGCGTTTCCGTTGATCCATGTCTGCTATCAATTTCAATTTATACGATCGCTTGGAATCATTTCAGTACTCTAATAATATTGACATGATTTGTAATATTCAAGCATATTTATTTTTTGCATAAATCCATAAAAAAAGATATCTATTATATTAAAGTTACAAAAACATAAGAAAAATAAATGTAGCAGCACAAAAAAATTATCTATGTTTTCAAATAATTTTTAAACCTTTTAAATAAATATATTGAATCTAAATACTGGTTTGGAATTTCTATTCCACCAATAAAAAACGGCATGAACTCTCAGTAGTTACGTTTTTTATAAAATAAATTGTAGTATATCTTTTTTCACACTTGATTCCACAGATATCTATTATGTGCACCTAATCCATGACCTTATAATAATTAAGTAATTTATAAAGATTTACCACCGGCTTCTAAGAGTTGATCAAATTAAGATTTATTTTAAATTGCATGATAGAGCCGACGACGCATAGCGTTCGATACTGCCTGATTTGTTAATCCTACTTTTAGAAACTGATCGTCTGGGTAGGTACCACCCACCCATCAGATATCCTATCTCAAAACAGCAGTATTCTTTGTTCCGGTATTTCTTACGATGCCAATGTGTTGGTGACCACTTCACATCGTACCCGTTCGACTACCTATTCTGTAAAAAATCATTATTAATTTCACTAAGTTAACAAAAATTTAATTTGACTTCAGTAACGCAAGACATATTAATAATCCCGTTTGACAAGCGAATGGTATTCGTAGTTAGAAAGTCGTAACATTGATTCCTTGCAGCAGTGCTTTCCATTACACCTTGCCAAATAACCTCACTATTTTCATACGATGGTGATAATTAGCATATTTTATTGTACATATATTTGCCTGGGTATAGGTCATCAAATATAAGATAAATATCCATAAATTTAACTTCTATTACGCAGTAAGACATTATTAAAGATATGGATGAATTTCAGTTGGCTATCACTGAGCAAAACTGCACTGTAACAGAGTCGATGTCGACTTGACCAAATATTGTTTGTAATTCCAAATCGTATTAGATAGAACGCACGGCAAGGGAATTGCGCGGCACAGCGCGGGAATATTATCCAACTGATCAAACCTGATGCGTCGTGACGCGTTGCGCAGTTCCATTGCCGACATTGCGGTATATTGCAAGTGACGTTACTCTGCCCGTCATTCGTGATATAATACGACGCGCGAAAAAAGTTTGTTTCTCAAATATCGTTTCAATAAAAAAACTATTTTAGTAAACTGTATAAGTTATAAACAGACAGTTACTTATATGTAATTGGTACTGTAAAATACAAATTTGACAGAAATTTTAATCATAAATTTCTTTCAATCATTAAGGAGCGTCGTAAATACACTTCAACAATCAAGCGAAGCTAAAGCGATGACGCGATATGATCTGTGAAACACCCAAATACTAGAACTATATTAAAATGTTGGTCACGTCTGTTCGAATTGTAGTATTGTTACATTCATTAGCCATTTCTTTCATTGCAACCGGGATTTTTATGTTTGTTTTTTAGCACCCCGCAATCGCTCCCGCTTCGTATGGTTATTATGACCTTAAAAACGCTTCAAAGTTAACAAAAGTATTTTTCAATTATTATAAATCTATAAAACGTAATTTGACTGAATTATTTATATTCTAATTCATTGCCGTTATTCCGCATTGGACTATTATACATTTAATTAATTCAAAATAATTATTTAAATTCATTTCTATATTTCGAAATGTAATAAATAATTATTTAATAATGTAAATTTATTATTTATATCTCGCCTTATTAAAATTTATCAATCACGTATTTTGTACAAATGTTTTCGGTCTGGTGATTTCAATATTTTAGACTGTAAACTGTTATCGAATTGTAAAGCTATTGTAGTAACTGAAGTTATATTTGATTTTTATTTTTTATTACAAATTACAGTTAGTAAACTGTTAATTAAACGGAGAAGCATCAAATTGTTTCAATTGTACATGAGTGCTAAAGTCGCTTTAATATTTATTTAATTAAATTTGACTGTACAATTATGCTAAGAAGTAGGCTAGATTTAGGAATTATAGAATAGGCGGTGTAATAACTCGTGCCTCCAAAAATAAATAAAAAACCGTAACTGCACGTTTTCTACCGCTAGCAATTAGTTTCTAGCCGGCTTTTTGTAGAATTTGTCTGCCTTTCATTCAGTCAATATTAATTTTGACTGAATTTTATTTGACTAATAAATAAAAATAAACAATAATTACTCTACAAATCGTGACCTCGTGGAATGGTGGCAAGAATGCTAGCAGCATCTCTCCTTTGAATCGCAATTCCGATTCTCTGGGCAAAAAATGAACCAGCCCTCCTGTCAACAGTGGATGCAATAAGACGGGGATTCATGTATTTTATTTGACTAATAAATAAAAATTAAAAATATTTTCTCTAAAAATCGTGACCTCATGGAATGGTGGCAAGAATGCTAGCAGCATCGCTCCTTTGAATCGCAATTCCGATTCTCTGGGCGAAAAATGAACCAATATTTTGGATGAAATTTTTTGCACTTTTACTCCAAGGTCCAATCGTTTCGACTGCAAACGGAACAAAAAAAATTAACGGTTTTGTATGAATAACATAATTACAATAATAGTTTAAAGGAAAATCTTGAAAGGAAACACACACGCACACACATGGACAGCTATTAATCTTTTTAATTTATCGCGCTCTGAGCTTATTATCCAGTTTTTGAAATGTTAGATATTGTTTATATGTTGCTTTTGATGTGTAGTTGATGTTATTTATGTAGGTTACGAGGGAGTTGTTAAAACAACATTTCTTTTAACAACGACGCGAGTGTGGAACTACGTGTTACATTTAAGGTTCATCGTCCATTGGACTCGTATTGATAGCATCGGGCTGTACTGCTGCATATTGTTGTATAGCTATGTATTACAAAAAATATAATTCCATTTTATATTTTTACTTTCAAGCATAAAATCATTGTAAAGCTCTTTATTTACATACATAAAACATTTGATCTGAATTTAGAACATTATAAATTATGTCATATTATAATTATTTAAATTTAATTCATAGGATATATAAATACTTTATAATATTCACCTTTGTCATTTTATTAACGAACAACGTATTCATTTATTAATGCTAATGGATGGATTATATTAAAGGAAATGGTAATATGACGGTCAACAATAATGGTCAACTTTTTTATATCAGAACAAGTGTACGGAACCAATTAAAATTTACCAGTTAAAAAAATGACTTTAATACGACAGTGCGGATTCATAGACCTGTAGGTATGTTTGAATATCGGTAAGCAGTTCTAGCACTTGACCCGTTTTTACGAAATGGATTTTTTGTATAGCATGACAGAAAATGTTGGTCAAATATCAAGTATTTTTTAATATGAATCTAAGGCTAACAAAAGTGTACGAAGATTTTATAAATAAAACGATTTGCAAGTTATAATAATTATTTGAATATTAAGAAATGGAATTAAATGAATAGTGACATATAATATTTAAGCATGACCTTTTGATACTTTTCAGTTTAAATGAGTTAATGGTAAATATTAATTATGAATTTTGGATATTGACCCCATTTGGATATATTACAAAAAAAAATGAAATCACAGACATTAGGCCAGACGCAAAATTATTATTTAAGAACACAATAAAAAGTCGTTGGGCGCAAGGTTTAGATATTAGAACATACGTGATTAGGTCTGAAAAAACATTTATGGTTAAAACCATGTAAGCCACGTGAATTCGAAACAGGTAGCAGTACTATAATAAATAACAATACATTTTTAATTGGACTGTCATCAAATGAATACACTACATGAATACCAATCAAGTAAATTAATATTGAAATTCCAGAATACAATAGTATAGAATATACATAATACAAAGCGCTCTACAAATTTCCACTTAATATTTTGTGAATTTCAAATCTGTGTGTAAATTTTATACGTACAAGTTAATTTGAACTTCCATGTAATTCGATGGTTATTAATTTATCAACTTAAAAGTAAACATACCGAAATATTTCTAGGAGTATAATTTTTATATAATTTCATAATTTCACGGCGGCTGAATCAACGGTCGGACATGGTCAGGATATACATTTATATAATAAATTTGATACTAATAATGATGCGAGCTCAACAGCTAAATAGCACGGCATATCCGGTAGGTAATCAACTTTTAAGATTAGAACAAAATTTTTGAACGTTTTCGCTCCGTATCTTTGACCTGTGACGACCTAAATCGCTAGTACAGTAGTATTATTTACAATTATTTAATTTATCTTTATGAGTTTAATGATAAGCAAATCATTTTACTATTTGGGTGTTCCTAATTGTTATTGTAATCGTTTCACACGAGCGTTAAGATCAAGGCCATTCATCACTACGACCGGTTTCATGTTCGCAGCATGATATTCGTAAAAAATATTAGACTTATAACGATTATCATAAAAGATTGCACATTGACAAAAACTCAATTATATTTTAAGTACGCTGCCAAAAACTTTTTATATTTCTATTTAATATTGAGGATCCAAAAAGGTCTGAGTATACTGTATCTGTAGGTTGTATTTCTATAATGTCAACGCAGCTTTTTTAATTATAGTAGCAAGGTAGATTGATGAAATTTCTCTTGATAAGTTGTCGTCTTTGCCAAATTCCCAAGAGTATAAGCTATTTCTCATATATTCGAGACCTTATCGACTATTATATCTTCTCTTAATAAATTAAATATATCTATAGTGTTTTAATTTCCTTGTGTAATATATTTCAACATGGGCCATAAAAAATATTTCATGTTCGGTAGTATAATAGTTAATAGATCGGGCTGATAATAATTACAATTACTAAATTCCATACATTTTTATATTTACACCATCTCTTAATAAACCCCCTGGATCATAAATTTATGGAGTTTCTTTGTCTGTACTGAGATATCCTCAGCCCAAATTTAAGAAGTTGGCAGTAATCTATTTCTATGTTTCGCGCAAATGTAGTGCCTTTAGTTCAGCACCTTATCACTCTGGTCACATCTGGTTGCCTTATTGGACTATAATAGTCAGGAAATCTAAAGGGATTCTGTATTTATACATATAAAAATGCAGGACAAACTCATACGCAGTTGGTCTTGAGACTGGTCGCCGCATCACATTATCAATATTAGCCATAACCCTAAATGTCTGATTAAACTTTAAAATGTTACATAATATAGACAAAGACGAAGATGGTGAAGATGTTGGATAAATCAGAGAACTCTTCGAACTAAAATCATGAAGAGTAGCAAAATTTTGTAGAATAAATAGTGACGTTGTAATGTTATAAAATGTATGGTACCTAGTATGTTTAATAATATATTCCTTTTACAATATAAAACTGTGTAAATAATAACAATAGAAACAATTTATTTCAAAAATATGAATAAGAAATAATAAATGTTTTGTACAGTTACAAAACTAGTAGGAATTTTTATATATATTATTGTTTTAATCAATTCTTAAATGAGTATGTTTTCTCATTCCTGAAAAACTTTGGAAAATTAAGAAATTTACACCAACTACGGAAAAAAATTAAAATGTCATACCATAAATTATTCACAATTGAACACAAATTCGTCAAAAGACCAATCATCATACCAAGGGACGTTTAAAAGTCTAAAAGCGATCGAAACATTTTTCTTATTGTACAAAAAAGGCTGTGGTTCTAATTGGGCAGCAATTTCGTATGTATTATTTTGTATGTTTTTTTTTTAACTTTTTATACGATTACTCATGAGAATAAAGAAATAACTATACTGAAAGATACTGGCAAGTATATATATTTCATCCGTTTATTGTATAAAACCATACTTAAGTAGTGAACAAAAATACAAGTAATGATAACCACAAGGACTAAGGTAATATTCATATAATATATTTTAAATTATATTTCGAAATTATTGAAAGTATAAAACCACGCATTTTTTTTATAAAAACTTTACTTATTAGTAAAAAAAAAATGTAATTAACAATTACGAAGTACAATTCTAATATAATTAACGGTACTTACATTATTTATGTCACAACAAAAAAAAGTACGTTCTTCGTTACACAAATCACAATCACTGAAAATCCAAGTATACACTGACACTTAATAAAAACTTATAATTCACTTGAAATTCGTCGATTTCTCACAGGTTTTAATTCATAATTATAATATTTCCTTTACGCGGTGCGCGTGTATGCATCGCGCGAGAATACGTCCTTCTAACACGAAAGATGGAAGTAGACTGCGGTAAGGTGCGGGACGTATCTCTATCTCTCCACCCACAACCGCCCGCCCTTAGGTAGATCAACACGCTACGCGTCATTGCTTCCATTCTATCTTCATATTTTCTATAACAATTCACATGGTGTTACAAAAGAATAAAGAAAAAATATTACGTTGAATGACTATGCGCGTCCTATTTTGTATTAACCCTTCATATGTGCGTGCGTCGATGTGTTAAACAAAACATATTATCTTTGTTAACAAACTATATTATTCACTAGCTACCCATTGTGACTTCGCACGGGTCGAATAAGGATCTTCTTAAACGGTAATATCGCAATACTCTATTTGTTTACGGAGCGCAAGCCAGTAAAGCCATTCCATCCATTGTGGCGAATATAATAAAACAATTAATATGTCAATATGTGAATCCGTAAGAAACTAACTCAAAGCGAAATTTATAATAAACTAACTAATCATTAATATTTAAATAAATATTAATATATTATATGAAACATTACTATCCTATTATAGAAGACATTAATGACAGAGCCAAACTGAATTTTAGTAGTAAAAATACACCCAACGACTCCGCAACAATCAAATTACCTGTCATAGTGGCCCATCGATCTGGAAGTACAACAACACAATCAATCAATCCATTGTAAGCTTACTTATGCATTGTGTTAATTATCTGTAACATATCATACTCATAACAATATACATAACATTAACTGATTAATAATTCTGAAAGACAAAATAAAGGAAAATTATTGGTTTTTTTTTTTTATTTTACCCTCCGTAACGTTTGCGTTAAATTCGAATACATTTAAATATAGAATTAGCCACCGATGGTAACACGATAAAACAAATTCTGATACGATGCTAATCAATCAAATAAACATTATACCATCATTGTTATTCAACCAATAGGAAAAGAAAGTTCGACAATGCGTGATTGGAAAAATTAACTTTGTTTCGTTGAAATGACTTTCTGTTTGTGCTTGATTAATGTTTACCCATTCATCAATGTCAACACTGTATTGGATTATCCTTTGTATTCCTTTGTTAGAACTCCAATCAAAGCCACAATATATTTTATATATCGATAAATAAAATTAAAAACGTTTTGTTTGCCTACAGATCCAAATCAGACGATTTTGAAAGATGAGTTGAAATGAAAATGCCTTTTAAAAACAAGGCATATTTTAAATGCATTTTGATGGGTCTTAACGTTATATAATGAAATAAAAACTTTATAAAATAAAAATCAGAATTTACTATTTTTTATAAGGGTATAAACTCAGTAGTGTTTGTCTGGGAAGAAGATATATTAGTATATTTTATTAAAATCAAATCGTGAGTCGAACCATGAACAGTTTTCCCGCTAATTCAATGATTTTCCGTTCTCCATACCGAATCGTTGAAACGGCGTGACGACCGACGCAAATGCAAACCGATAAGAAAACACCAGTCAGATGCGCACACAGCGTATACTTGAATACAAATATTATTACAGAATTGTACAAAGGAAACATATTTCCTTTTCAAGACATTTAACAAATGTAATGAATAATTAGATGCTTAACTGTTATTATAGTGCATAGAGATGAGCAGTTACGCATTTTTAATTTCATCCTTCCGTCATAGCTATTCTATATAATGATTTAACTCAAAAGCTATGATGACCATGATTTGGTAAGTCATTACTTAAATTTACAATGAGAACTCATTCCATTGTAGCGTATATCGTACATCGTACATTCGTACATAACATTTCGTACATCGTTTGAAAGATAAACACCTTAGGTTTGGTATCTTTTATTATATTTCTTCAAATCTTCTTCAGCTTCTAAAATAAATAATAAAATCTCGAAATACTCGTATATGAAAACTTTATAATAAACATACAATAAAATGTACATAAAAATACAAATACCAGAATGTAAAAACGCTCACTAGTCGTGTAGTTCTACTTAACAATTATTTAACGTTTCAATTGAAAATTGTTATACCTGAGCCTGATTTGATTCAGTATTTGATTTATTTATTAACTAAAGAATCAGCATGAGAAGTAAATACGTCATACTGTTTGCGACTTTTAATCCATCTTCCTAAGAGTGTAAGCATCGTTGGCGGAATTCCCTGCTGTATTACAAAGACGTAAAAGTTTATTAAGATGATATGATGGTACTATAATATACTGAATGATATTGAATAGAATTTAATGAAATATATAATTAATTAAATTATTAATTATCATAAGAATGTAATAGAGCGATAAATTATTATCAATATATAACAAAAAATCACTGACGTCAAAAACATAACTTGGTGGTAGAGCTTCGTGCAAAAGTGTTCGTCTGGGTAGGTACCACACAGTCATCGGATATTCTACCGCAAAACAGCAGTACTTGGTATTGTTGTGTTCCGGTTTGAAGGCACATAACGTCTTAGTTCCCAATGGTTGCGCATTGGCGATGTAAGCGATATACATCTCTTACAATGCCAATGTCTACGGGCGTTGATAACCACTTACCATTAGGTGGCCCATATGCTCGTCCCAGGTAGGTGTCGTAGGTAGGCCTATGCTATTAAAAAGTTATATTGTTTTCAAGATCCAATGGAATCTATTTGAAATGCATATTAGTATTATAGGCATATTTTATACTTTTTTAATGTTTGAATTAATTACTGGACCCTATATTATTATATTTTAGAGTTTTGCATACACTATAAAATCCGATAATAATTAATAATAAATAATTAATTGAAAATATAAAGAATATTGATTTCTCATCACTGTTGATAAGGTAATAAAAAAATAATTAAAAAATGTAAAACTTATTTTTATTCATCAGAGCGTTTATTACTTTTATAATCTATTATATAATTTATGTATTATTATAGCTTGAACTAAAACGGTGTCGCGATAAAATACATAATTTAACAAACTCAAACACGGTTACATAATACGCAGCCACGTGCAGTTAATCGCTTGAAATAAACTAATTAAAACAAACATTGTGACGCGATGCGGAATTTCACTAATTAAAACCATAGTTTATACCAAATCAAAACAAAATACACTTTAATCTTAAATAATATTTTTATGCTAGAAATCAATAGTCACGCGGTGAAAGCCTAGTTTGGTACCAACCACTCATCAGATATTCTACGACCAAAAAGCAAAACCCAGTATTGTAATATTTCGATTTGAAGGGTGTGTTTGCCATTGTAACTACGGGCCTAAGGGATTTAGGTTCCAAAGCTGGTGATGTTTGGGCGGCTTGTAAATGATGCGATGACCACTTACCTATCAGGTGGCTCATTTGGCAGTCTGCCTATACTGCAGGAATTTTAGCACCAAAAACGCGTTCGCTCCGCATAAAATCCCACCACTCGATTTTTTGATTGGATTGGAAGTATAAAACCGAGTTGTTGGGATCCTAGACCGCGAGCGTCGGCCGCCATCTTGAAAAACATCTTTTGGCAAATATCTCAAAAACGGTGAGTTTTTCGGTAAAATCGGTAAAGACCTGTTTTGTAAAGGGTTAAATTTCCCATTTTTTTTAGTTGAAACTTTTTTTTCTATTATTAATATTTTCTGAGATATAGTTAATTAAAAAATCAAAATTTTGGTTTTCGTAAAATATCTCATCATTTTTAGAAATACGAAAAAATATGTAATAATTAAAGTTAGAGAACATGAAATTTTCTACAATTTTTGTATTACCTATTTAATTTTTTTATACCTGGGCATAGGAAGCAATTGTAACATTATTTAAAGAATAAAATATCATAACTATATTTAATAAGATATATTTAATTTATTTAAGCTTCAGAATTTGATTATGTTGCTCATAACTATAAGTATTTATATCTCTTTATGTTCAAAAATATACTTACTTATATTCTAAATAGGGAAGTGTAGTTTTTTCTGTTTTTCACGTAGCAACAAAGCAAGTTTATATATGGAAAATATATTTTATAGATTGGATAGAATATATTTTATTTTATATGGAAAGTGGCTACTTTTTATCCAGTTTTTTAAACAAACATTAACTCCTTAAACGGTTTTGCGAAAGCGTTTGAACAAACGACAAATAGTAAATATCAGCTTTGATCCTTTATGGTCCATTTTCCAATGTCCACAAACGATAATAATGATATTATTATGGAAGTTATTGCCATAGGAGTATAAATATATTTCTTAAATGTTTAGTAATTTGTAACATAATGAGTATGTAAAGCTGTTTGAATATATTTAAATTTTCGGATAAAATTATGAAACTCAAATTAATATGATATGATAAACATATATTATTGACGTGACAACGTCTTATAAATTGGTTTGCCGGGTGACACTTCAAGAAACTGCGTTACGCTCCGCTCACGTTATGCGCTCACAATGAGAGCGAGTGAGAGGCACGCGTCCCTTCCACTCGGGCATGGTTAGCCCGCCTAAGAGCGAGAGAGACAGACATAAAAAGTGAAATTCAGTGCGAGATTCTTTGTATAAATTAATGTTTTAAATATAATTCTTTGTATAAATAAATGTTTTAAAATGTTACTATTATTTCATCCTTCTTCCTACTATACGAATGAATATTCACATTAAAATTATTTTACCACTCAAAGTCGTTGTCACGTAAAACTTTCGCCCGTATACCGACTTTACAGGCAACCAATTTTTTTTATATTTCAAACAGTATCAAATATCCATAAAATAAATATATGACAAGAATAAAATTAAAGGCTAAAATTGTTTTAAAAGAGCGGTACTTTTAAAAAGGTATTTCAATGCAAATTTTACGACTTTGGTGTTCAAATGGCCGTCGTAAATATTGTCATATGGAGTGTCGCAAACATACACCATTGAATTAAGTATAAGCGTTTAACTGTCACAGACAGCTATATGTTTAAAAACTGTAGATATATCGTTTTTTAAGTTATTTTTGTTAATAAGTAGTTAAGCGTCAATGATCTTAGATGAAACTTCAAATGAATCAGATATTTGATCCAAATCTATACTTGAAAAGAAAAATTCAAAGTCACATTAAAGTAAGGTAGCCTTATATCCGAGGTTTAGAAAGAAACCCCGGGTTGCGCCTTTAATTAATTTTATTGGTCTTTATCGTTGAGAAATTTATAGTAGAAGTAGTGGTCTTACAGCTGGCAGTGATCCCGTGCCTCAGAAAGCACGTAGAGCCACTTGTCCTGCACCTGAACTCTTTTCGCTCGTAAGTTTCTATTCCCAATAGATTATGAGTAGGTACAAACGTACCGTTAGAAACATCAGCGTAATTTAAATTTAAATTATTTACTTAAATTTAAATTATTGATAAAACACAGCCCTTCAATACAGATTAGGTAATAGAAAAATAATGTTGAATTTGTATACCAAGTACTCATCTAGATACATCTTAGATATTCTAAAACAGTAGTACTTGTAATTGTTGTGTTCCGGTTTGAAATGTGAGGCATAAGGGACATAACATCTTAGATGACAATGTTTATGGCCGTTAGTGACCACTTACCATCAGATGACCGATATACTTTTCGACCTATTATTTCTGTATAAAGAATCATCAATTTTATATTGATGTTGGTTTTGCGTCTGAAGTCTGAACTATCTCCGTTCGTGTCTAAATTTTCCGTCTTGCTCGCACTTGTTTTGGCGCATACACTATAACATCGCCTGCGCAATTTCTAGTCACCCTGGTTGACTTACCCCCGTGACGTACGTAGTAGTACCTAATAATTTATTTCATAGCAGTTAGAAAAATAATTAAGCAATTTTCTTTTCACCTTGAAATTTTAATGTGAATCTCACTACTGTATCTACTTTTATGTATGCCGTTATCCTCCGAAGAACCCTAAAGTGGTCATTAATTGTATTTTTTAGCATAAAAAAACGATTCCGCGTATAAACTTTGACTTTCCCCTCAACACCTACTGAATTATTTATCGAGTAAACCTCTTAAGTTTTGTGCGGAAAAGGCGATTGTGAGATTTAAATACACTTTTTCACATTATCTTCAAATGGCTTAACATTAATTAATTACTTTCTTCGCAATTTATTTTCAACACTTTTAAGATATATATTGAACATTACAGTTATTTTAATTAAAAAAGAACAGAAAGCATTTGCAGTTGTAACATACTATTTAAATATAAATTATTTTTTCCTTCATTTTTTCCAGTATACCAAACTGTAATAATACCCTTTTAAGGGATAAACGGGCCTTTATTCTAATCGTAATCACCTTTTGTTTTTTTTTTTTGTATATGTTTTATTTTAACACGAATAATAAGGTACTAAAAATAAAACAGATGCCAGATATTACCATCTTAATGCATTTGCATGCATTACAATCGTGTCGCTGTCGTGTCGTAAACACCGCTCGTAAGTGCTATTTATAGTGCCATGACTCGTTTATATCGATACCGTAAGCAGAAAATGTCAACGCATTTATTTTAAATCGTTAAAGTTATTGCAGCACAAAAACTGGTATAGATTACAAGTCTGTAAATGGTTTGAAATAGAAACGAGCTTTTTCTTTCACTAAATAACGAAATTAAAATTCGAATATCTGGTGTAGTGAAATTGCAGTCTTAGCGTCCAGATATTAAAAGAATATAAACTCTTTATACATTAATTGTATACATTTAACTTTAGTCCATATAAAGTTGCTCTTGAAATGAGCGTTGTTGTACCGAAAAGCTAATATTACTTCCTATTTAGAATAAAAAGATAACATGTATTATCTATATATATAAAATGAATAAGTAACTTACTGATTGAGATGTCGAGGAAAAACCGAAACTACTGGGACTAGCGCCTTGAAAATCTGCATACGGTTTCCTTTTACTCAGTAGATTAGCTCTAAGGAAGGATTTTTTTAAATGTAATCACTATGTTAGTGATAAAGGGGTAAGTGTGTATAATAATATTTCATTTTTGAAGAAAGATATATGGAATTTTATTAAGACGCAAGCCAAGCCGGCTAAATCGCTAGTTTTATTACATTTCTTTTATAAAAGACATGACATTTAATAATGTCATAAGTAAATAAGTGTGTGTGTGAGTGTGTCTGTGTGTGTGTGTGTATAAATAAATAAGTACTTGAATTTATTAATTTAAGTGATCTTTTAAAATTGCATTTTTTTAATACTCATTATGCGACCATTATTATTGTAAAATTATATCAGATTTTTAAATTCGAAATAAAATTCTGACGTAAAACATAAGATACTTTTTAGCACCTAATAATTAAATACGTAAAATGCTGTGAAAGTGAAACAATAACAAATATTACTATTTTTCTTTTACTATCGCCAAAGAGATATGAAAATATATTTTATATATTAAGTGGATAGCAAACCTTTTACTTGACATGACAGAACTTAAGACTAACAAGACGTGAAACAAATCTTTTCAATCAATTTCCACGTCAACTAGCAGACTCTTACATAATCAACTGTTTTCAAAATAGGTTTAACAGTAAATCTAACGTTTTTATTGAATTTAAAGTAAATGTCGACGGACAAATGATAAACCAGATTTTTTTAATATCTGTGGTTTTACTAAACATATAAAAATGTAAAAAGATTATTATCTATATGCGCTTTTGTAAATTATACCAATTTTTTTTAAATATAGATGATCATGCTAGTAAAAACACGACAGAAAAAGACTACATATGTATAAATAAGAATAAGATCAACATCTCCTTTTTAAAATTTAATATTTAAAGCCTGATCGAAGATTCATCTGTAGAGACCTGTGCTGTAAGAAATATGAGCCATAAACATATAACCATTTATGGGTGCAAGTTGCAACAATAGGTGATACAGATGGGCTCAATATGGGTTGATATCTCCAACACTTTCACCCAATGTTAAGGAGTTTTTCTTATCTCTGAATTATCCGGGTAGTATGCAGTGTCAACATATACAAGTTTTATACGTTTATACAACATTTCTAATTCAGGTAATAAGCAATAAAGAAAACGGATTGATCACTTGGTGGTAGAGCTTTGTGCAAGCTCGTCTGGGTAGGTACCACCTGTAGTGTTCACTATATACTGTACACTACACTAACGGTTCACTGGCTCGACAACACACCGTATGCGCAAGCGACACGTCCGCTCTCGCCAATGGCTCTCACTTGAATGACGTTCGCACCCACCATAAGGTGATCATGAGACAGTGTAAATAACTATTACTATAGTTATTATTAAATACAAACACTACATCCCTTCCTTATTGAAAATTGAATAATCATTAGAATTCAATAATTCATACTTATTTACTTTGTCATATTTTATCATTGTCTTGATTACGAATACTCTTACTCCATATCATAATTCCAAGCTTTCTTTCCTTGAATAAATATCCATTCGCCTTCAATTCTTTATAAAAGCAATATAGTCCAGTTTCTTCGCTTCTGAGGGCTATATCTCCATCTTTTGCTTTCTCCACGGTATGAGGCGTTTTAATTTGGTATAACTTATTTATTTATTTGTTTTATTAATTTCTTTTACTAATACTTTGTCCTTCATTCAAATCTGCATCCCGTGCATTCCCTCTCCTATCTCCATACCCCTCTTTTTACTTTTGTTCTTGATCCCGGTCCCTGACCTCAGTGTCATCTTCATTATTATTTAAGTCTTGTAGAGTTGAAATTTTGTCTTTTAAATAATAGTTTGGTTGGTGATTTCCTTGTAACTTTTAATATGTCGCGATTTGTCCTCTCAACTTCGCGGTTACATTGTCGACTATTAGCTGCTGTTATATATTAAGGGAAACCTAATCGACTAAAAATGTATATTGTTGATATAACTAATAAAGTCCTCCAGACCGACCCCGGCCACGACGGCCAATCCCGAGAGACTAGGCAACTGCGCAGGAGATATTCCAGTACACAAGTGTTCGCGCAAACGCAAGTGCACTCTCTTTTCCCCAGCTCTCACAATCCGATGGGACGGCAATCCGACACGACCGGAAGGAGCTCAGGAGGCGCAGGACCAACGGCTCAACGTGCCCTCCGAGGCACGGGAGTGCACACATAAAGAATGATGATGAGAATTCTCTGACAGAAAACCCCAACAAGCATTCACTGGACCGACCCGGGAATCGAACCCAGGACCACAGAGTCCGCGGCCCCATACCAAGCCACTAGACCAACGAGGCAGTTAATATAATTCAATAATAATGTAATAAACCTGGACACCATTTACACAAGGCCTTTACACTGTCCTGGTTGGGAATCGAACCCACGACCGACATAAACTTGATATGAGGGTGACCATATTTGACAACAATATCCCAGTTTGCTTCTGACATAATCTCAAGACAGGTATTCACCAATCACGCCCACCGGGTCGTCAAGTGTTGGTATATTATGCCGGATATTTCCAATTTAATGGAGGTGCATTTGTACCAATTTCCCAGTTTGATGGAGGTACCTTTAAACCAATTTCCAATTCAATGGAGCCATCTTAGTTTCATGATTTTCCAATTTGATGGAGGTACCTTTAAACCAATTTCCAATTTAATGGAGCCATCTTAGTACCATGATTTACCAATTTGATGGAGGTACCTTTAAACCAATTTCCAATTTAATGGAGCCATCTTAGTATCATGATTTACCAATTTGATGGAGGTACCTTTAAACCAATTTCCAATTTAATGGAGCCATCTTAGTATCATGATTTACTAATTAGATGGAGGTATCATATTACCACAAAATCCCAATTTAATGGAATACATTTGTAACAATTTTCCAATTTAATGGAAAGCATCTTAGTACCATGATTTTCCAATTTAATGGAGGTATCATGTGACCACAAAACCACTTGTAAAATGCACGTTAAGGCACACCGCTATATCTACAGAGCGATGACGCACACCCGCACGCTACGCCGGTTGAACACCTAATCAGTCAAAACAACCCTTTCACTTAAACAATACGGTCTATCTTATTGACCTGTTTAGTCTTTCATATTGACAAAACAACCCTTTCACTTAAACAATACGGTCTATCTTATTGACCTGTTTAGTCTTTCATATTGACAAAACAACCCTTTCACTTAAACAATACGGTCTATCTTATTGACCTGTTTAGTCTTTCATATTGACAAAACAACCCTTTCACTTAAACAATACGGTCTATCTTATTGACCTGTTTAGTCTTTCATATTGACTATATAAGCCACAGCGATATTTTACAAGATCTAATAATGCAAGATTAGCCTTTCTTATTGACCATTCGTTAACCACGCGGTCTCTCATATTGACCTTCCAACAAAAGTCTTTCAGCAATGACATATTTTAACACTTCATTATAACAGTCTATCCTATTGACCTTTCAACAACATTCCTTTTACAAAGTCACAACACTTCATTATAAGTCTATCTTATTGACCTCTTATTTACACAGGGCCTCTCATATTGACCTCACAATAAACATGGTGCCCTCTGTCAACTTTCACACCATTTGTGACCTGTCATATTGGTCTTCTAAGAAAATAAACTTATATTTCCTTTGTAGCGACATCTATCTCGCCACATACGAACTATGAACAAACGTATCCTACATCGCGATATTAAAGTTATCAGAGCGATTGAACATAAATACAAGAACCCGACAACAATCGTCGGGGCAGTTGCCCACCAGACACAACACCCGTCTGGTCGGAGGATCCTCCCTTTTCAATGGTGACTCATCGCCAAACCTTTTATTTTATCACTTTCTCATTTTGTACTTATATGTCTTTTATTATATAAATTCACAATACGTAAATGTGATTAGGTATTTATTCCCTACGAATAAACACAAATATACCCATTATATACACAAACATCTTAAATACACACTAACATAAGTATATAATACATAAGGCGTGACATATCAAACCTTTCGTTAAAAAAATTATATTCTTAACAAATCTTAACAATTAATTTGTACCGATAACATAGATAAGCTCAAGATAGCTTAATTAAGTTATTCTATCGAATACGCTCGTCAATATTACATTCATCTTACATTCACTTATTATTAGTTAAACTCATTAGGAATATACAATAAAATGTGGTAAACAACAAGACTTAGCGCGGCTGGTCGACAGGTGTGATAAGAAATCTTGCTTGCATTGTGAAATATTATAATAAATTTTTAACCGCATCTCACCTTATTCTTTTTAACAAATATTTTTTTCCATTAGTACTTACGTTACTACGCCACTGTTACGCCATTTTTAAGATAAGCGTATACACCAGTGGCGTAACTATAGGGTGGCAGGACTGGCAAAATGCCACGGGCCCCAACCCGATGAGGGCCCAGTCTGAGAGGCCACGAGCTCAGTGTCTTATATTTAGATATTTTTTACAGGTTCATTGGGGCCCCCCTATTGGTCACTTTCCAATTTTGCGCCTTCACCGTCAACAAGTTTAACTGCCTATTCAAATTTATGTCTCGCTCCTGTACCTGGGGGGCCCCATGCAACGACTTTGCCACAGGCCTCCGTTGGTATAGTTACGCCACTGGTATACACACAGGCAAACATACAAATAGATACATGATCTAGCTATTATTATTATTATTTTTATTATAGCAATCCCCAGTCTAACGCAACTATTAATAGTTTAATATTATTTTTATAATCCCCTCTAACCAAACAAAGTTTATGATGGCAATTGTGAGAATAGTCCAAAGCTCAAAACTGAAACTTACGTACGTACCGCTTTTGGTACTTATATGCTCTTGTATTACGTTTATATTTTGTTTTTAAGCAAGCCAGACATGTATTTTAATAACACTTATTATCTTGATTTAGTTTGCTTATATTTAACTATATAACATAATTCATAATTAAATGATAGGCGCATTATACAGTTCACGCTTTATTGTTGGTGTGGTTTGGCGCTCAATAATTCGAACGCGTAACGCATCGCATTTGGTAGGCACGGTATGAACGCAATTTCGTTATATCTTAATACCTTGGGTCACCGCCATTTCACTCTATTGTAAGCCGCGTAAAAGAACTTCTTTCCAAAAACCTTTCAATTTATATTATTATTAACCTTTCCATTACAAACCGGTAAAGTGCATCTTTAACAATCATCGTAACATGTGAAATATTTGTCTTAATAACATAATGTAAAACACAAAGTTTATCTACTTTAATATTAGAGGTGATAGAAGTATTTGTTTTCATAAGAATCAATTTGTTAATACAGTATGTGCATTTCGGAAATACATATCAAATTTTATTGTATTTTTGATTCACTATTTTAGTGATAATGACTTACACATAAAACATAAACAAATTTAGTGTCGCGGACTTTTTGTAGAAGTATTTAAGAGATACATTTCTATTAAACATTATATTCGTGTAACTTACGGTTTTTTGCGGCGTTTTCTTACGGTTTGATGTATAAGCTATACTGTTGTAAAGTTTCATTAAAATCCATTTGTAGTTTTTTGCGATAAAGAATAATAATCATCCCCAGAAACATTCGCGTTTATAATATTCGTAGGAAGTAGGGTTTATGCTTTTACCGTTAGCAAATATTTAATAATCTACTCATTTCGCTAGGTTTTATTATTATTATTTGTCTTTACTACATATTGACCAAGTATGTTTAATACATTAAGGTTTTTTTTTTTTTAAAGTGTAATGACCATCGGGCTGTCGGATTCATGGGTCATACGCCTGGCAACAATACAAAGGAAATAATAGATACGTTAATTTTGATCTTGATAACAATACTTATAAAATTGCAATTATTGTAGGCGTTCTTTATTAATGTGATTCTATCACACAATTACACACGTAACACGTAATTGTATTAAATATTAATAAATGGCCTAGTTAATTAATTAATTTGTATAGCCTGCACAATATAATATGATCAAAATAATTTTAATCTTTTTCCAACTACCCTACTATATCGTATCTTTAGGTAATAATTGTTAATAAATCTATATATAATACCGATTTTTCATACTATTTATAAGTATGTTCTACGATATTTCATCGAAAATAATAGTTTTATTTAATTAGTAAAGTTCGACACATTGCTCCCTTTTATGTTGATTTTTTTTTTGTTTTTATATATATGTGCCAACCGACCTTTATCCTCGTCGCCATTTGTAGTGTTCACTATATACTGTACACTACACTAACGGTTCACTGGCTCGACAACACACCGTATGCGCAAGCGACACGTCCGCTCTCGCCAATGGCTCTCACTTGAATGACGTTCGCACCCACCATAAGGTGATCATGAGACAGTGTAAATAACTATTACTATAGTTATTATTAAATACAAACACTACACCACCCACTCATCAGATATTCTGCCGCAAAACAGCAGTACTTTGTATTGCTGTGTTCCGGTTTGAAGGGTGAGTGAGCCAGTGTAATTACAGGCACAAGGGACTTATATAATAATAACATAATAACATCTTAGTTCCCAAGGTTGGTGGCGCATTGGCGATGTAAGCGATGGTTAACATTTCTTATAATGCCATTGTCTATGGGCGTTGGTGACCACTTACCATCAGGTGGCCCATATGCTCGTCCGCCTTCCTATACAATAAAAAAAAAACAGTTTCTAAAAAAGATTGTAATATATAAACAACCGAACAACTTTTTCTTGCAGTAAAGCTTGAAAATGGAGCTTTTGTGCCATTTTTGCAGCTTTTGTGCGGCTTCGCCCGCGTGTAAGGGGTCTCGCGCCAATCTTTCTATGTACTGTTGTCAGGGGGACATCTTGTATACCAAATTGAATATTGATTAAATTTAAATTAGAGGAGCTGGTTGGCGTACTTGGTAGATATTTGCCTTAAGCGCCGCGGGTCGTGGGCTCGATTCCCATCCAGGACTGACATTTGTGTGTTTTGTCCTGAGTGTCATTATCTACATAAGTATGTATTTAAAAAAGAAAAGTAGTATATGTAGTATATAAGTTGTCTGGTTTCCATTCGACGAACTCTGCTTGGTTTAGGAGAAGATGGCCTTGTGTGAATTATATCCCAGAATATTATTATTATTAACTTAGTGGTTAAAACTTAAAAACGTAACAAATACATTTTCGCATTTATAATATTAGCGAGAATTTTGTGTCATTTATTACGAATACGTACAATGAAATCAATCAGCCACAGACCTAATGAGTTATCTGGTACAACTCCATTGAATTTGCATGATTATGAAACATCTCATGAATATTATAACGCGCGATCTCCGAATTCATATTACAGCTTCATCAAAACTTTTTAACGTCTTCTTGTTGATTAATTTCTAGACTTGATAAGTACTATTCAGATTTATTCTTAGCTTTGTTGTGACAAAAGTTTTAACAATCTATTGTGAGGACGACGAGGACATCTGGCTCTACGTTGAACATAGCGGTTCTATTTTCTTTGATCTATCTTCTGAGGTCTGAGGTTTTTATTTCCGAACCGCGGTGGTAGATTTATTACAATCAATAAGCAAGTGTTACACTTCTGTATGATTTGATTTGTTAGTTATACTGGCTGAGCCAGACTCTCACTCTTCCAACTGAAATCACACAATACTACTGTATATATTGCTGTTTGATGGTGGAAATGCGATGAGTGTGTGGAAACCAGCGAGACAAGTTAGCACAAAGCACGACCATCAAGTAAAATATAAATAATATAAAAAAGAAGTAACTAGAAAATAAACGATAAAAAAGGAGGTTAGGGATTTTCACATAACTGATAAATATTTGATTGATAGATGATTAATTATGTTATTTATCCAATTAACTAAGAATATGAAAGTAAAATTGAAATTAAAAAATAGCGTTCTCATTCCATTTGTAACGGTTTTTTCTAATAGAAAAAAGAAAATATTGGAAAAGAAGTTTTCCCTTCCGTCTGGCGATTGCGCCAAAAGAAAGTTTTATTGAAAAAAGAACCGCTTGCAATCACACTTATAAATCCTTTTTATAAAAGGAAAAAAAAAAATTTAATAACTTATTTTGTATTTATTACGCGTATTATATATTATATAGTATGGTTTCCTTTAATATGCAGCTATAATATCTTATATTTATGCGGAACCATAGCTCTATTTATAGAAATAGCTCGATACCACTTTTGACTATTTTTCGAAAGGAATAAATGAGTACAAATAAATTTAGAAGCGACTATAATAATGGCGATTGTATTATGTAATAATAAATTCTTATTTTCAATTTTAATAATACTCTTGAATAACACGCATTATATGTATGTAACACATAGATACGTAGCAGATCGTATGCACTCTATAAATATGTACACTACAGTATCGCTACTTAATATAATTTTCTTGAGAAAAACGATATTTTAAACAAAGAAATAATTTCAAGTTCAATGTTGTCAGTTCTATTTTGTTTGAATTGAAAATAAAATGTTTATATATTCTAAATCAAAGCATTATTTTCTCACAGGGAAGCGTTAGGCGTTTTCATCTTAATACGAAAGGTTGGTCATTCTAAATTGTGGTTAACAGCTCTACAAATTCTTTTGTTCCCTAAAACTGCCTGAAAGCCTTTGTGGCTAAGCATTTCCGTGAAACCTTACTCACTCTGACCGCTTTACTGAGACTTAATGTTGATAAGAGTATATCTGTATATAATATACAAGTACGTACGTACAGTTATAAATGAACGATATTGGAAATATGTTTTTCTTTCACAAATCAAAATTTGCTTTTTATATAAACAAGGCTATAATTATTTTCAACTTACAGGATGTTAATTTAATAAATAACGTCATTTTATTCGAATTTTATATGAAAAACATTTTTTTTATTAAAAAAGTAAATGTCTCATGTAGTCAAGCCATAATATAAATACAAACTTATTACAAAAAGGACCGACTTTTCTTGGAAAATGTTACTTCAGTCTATCATTGGAAATTGTTTTCATGAGTGAATGAAAAGAGTTTTTAAAGGCGTTTAAAAGTTCGTCACGTTTAGAGGGTTTTGTTTTTCGTTCAGTTTAATTATTATCTTATAATTTATTTTTACGTCAAGAAGGTAACATTTTGAAATTTTAACACAAGTTTTTGAATAAGATATGTATATTCAAGCAATCTATGACATAAACATCACCATAATGTTTTCATGGAATAAACAAGCAAACGGGCAAATGGGCTACCAGATGATAATTGGTCACCAATACACATTAGCACTCTAAGGAATATTAACAACTAGCGCTTTTCGCCGCGGTTTCCCTAGCATAGTTTCTGTTCCCGTGGGAATACGGGGATAATACTACTAAGGTCCTCCAGACCGATTTTGGCCACGGCGGCCAATCTTAAGAGAGATTAGCCAACTCCGCAGGAGATATTATAGTGCACAAGTGTGTGCGCAAACACAGGTGCACTCTCTTTTCCTTAGCTCTCATATTCCGATGGGACGGCAATCCGACACGACCGGAAAGAGTTCAGGCGCAGGACCAACGGCTTAACGTGCTTTCCGAGGTATGGGAGTGTACACACTTCCAACTTCCAGACTCCGGGCTGCTACAAAGAATTTTCTGACAGAAAACCCCAATAACTATTTATTGTCCCGACCTGGGAATTGAACCCAGGACCACCGCGTCTGCGGCCTTATATCAAGCCACTAGACCAACGAGGCAGTCACGGGGATAATACAACATATATGTTACTCGCTGATAATGTAGCTTTTCATAGGTAAATGAATTTTTGATATCGGTTTAGTGGTTTAGACGTGAACAAACAAATAACCAAATAATCTGTCGTACCTTATAGTGCACAAAGACCTACCAAGTAAGATATAAGTAAGTAGTAACTAACCTCATGAAAATAAGTAAAATTGAAACTTATGAATCTACCTTTTACATGATTTTTTTATTTTTTTATACATATATTTATTTACATTAAAATCTTACTTAAAATATTACTAAATACAAATAACATTTAAAAATAATTATTATACAAGTCGAGACCGCGTGGAATGGTGGCAAGAATGCTAGCAGCACTTCCCCTTTGAATCGCAATTCCGATTCTCTGGGCGAAAAATGAACCAGCCCTCCTGTCACCAGTGGAGGCAATAAGGCGGAGAGTAATATTTTGGATGAATTTTTTGGCACTATTACTCCAAGGATAAGTTAAATTTAAAGTTACCATTGGGTCCGGATACAGATGCTGAAAGAAAACTATTTTTCATCAATCATAATAATATACATGAAATATGACTATATACATAAACTTATATTATATAAATGAATAATATAAATAAAGGCAGTAGATTTATGACAATCAATAAGTAAGTCTAACGCTTACTATATTGAATAAAGATTTTTACGTTGACTTGACTTCGAAATAAAGCGGCTAAGTTGCGGATAAGGTTGCCTTGTTCCTGTAGCGCTTCAGGGGGGTTAAGATGACAGGAGATGAGGGGTTTGCTGTATTGGTTATTGACGCAATAATAAATAAATTTAACAAAATCCATGATCGCTAGCTAACTAGATTGTACAGTTATAAATTGCTGCTGTTATTTACGAAGAACAACAAAAAACTCCCAAGTATTTTTTCGTGAATCAGCAAAATCTAAACAGACACACAAAACTTACCTCTTTATTATATAAGCGACAAAGGATCCATTAATCAAGTAAATGTTCGCTAAAACGACGCGACTGGAAGATTCTTTAGAAGTCAGTTTTATAGAAGCGAGACAGTTCCCGTCGTGTCACTGTCATTGTTTGAACTTGAGTCGAAAATTGAACAAACTTTTGCAATTTTGATTCGTATTATCGTAAAATAAATCGCCAAAGAAGATAATATTTCAGGATATTTTCTTTGATGAGAAAATCGATTTCTTTATTTTTATAATTAATAAAATGTCTATATATAATATGTAGTTCAATGACTTGTATCTATATGTTGACTAATTAATATTTTATAATATTTTGTCGATTAAAAATTTGAGATACGAAGGTCGTAATATCTTAGTTCCTAAGGTTGGTGGCGCCTTAGAGATGTAAGCGATGGTTAATATTAATAATTACAATGCCTATGTGACACTTACCATCGGGTGGCCCAAAAAAAATTTACTCGTTCCTTCTTAGTGCCATTAATATATTCGTAACTTCCAAAAAAAACCAAATAATATTAATTTATAGTTAAATGAATTTCATTAAAGGAATCAAAACTAAATAAATGTAGTGTAATCCTAACCGTATTAAATGATTTTTAGCGGTCGAAGGATAGTTAATAATGATATAAGGGAAATATTAGCCCCTCTATTTACATTATACTCACTCTGTATTCTACATTAATCTATGCATGACGTGTTAATTGATTTATCCACGCTAATGCTAAAACCTTGTACGCTTGTTATATATTATACTAGCTGTGCCCCGCGGTTTCACCCGCGTATATTAATAAAAATATAATAAATAAAAATCAGTAGTTCCTGTAATTACCCGGATCACACAAACAAACTCTTCAGCTTTATATATTAGTATAGATTGTTATGAATCATCTGAGAAAGCGGCGTGTTGTAATTTGTGTTTTTCCAGGCGTTTCGCGTTTCCCTTCCATGTTGTAAGCGGCTTAGAAATCAAGACGATTTACCGTATAAAAACGAATAAGAAAAAACTTTTATATAAAATTGATAGTTCATTTTTCATACGTTAGATACGTGAGACATTTACATAAATAAGTTTTACAAAATGGCGGCTGATGCTCGACGATTGACGAAAACTTGGAACTTACATTACTCCTGTTTTATTTTTTATTTTACTTACAAAGAATGTACATTTTTTCCTATGCATGTTAAGTTAGCCTATAAGTAATTACAGGCACAAGAGACATAACATCTTAGTTCCCAAGGTTGCGCATTGGCGATGTAAGCTATGGTTAACATTTTTTTTTTTTTTTTTTTATAGCCCGGGAGGGCAAATGACTCCACTCCACCTGATGGTAAGTGGTAGTACAGTCCAAACGCGACGACGGTTAGTGCAGTCGGGAAGAATGATCTGCACTAGCCGCCCCCGCCTTGCCGGCCCGCAAGATGCCTCTTCACGCCTCGTTTGAAGGAACCCATGTCATAAGAGGAGGGGAACACGTGTGCTGGTAAAGAGTTCCATGTTTTGGAGGTGCGACAAAGAAAAGAGTTGCCAAATTTCTTCTTTCGCGATGGAATTGATGTCACAGTTAGGCGGTGACATCGAGAGCCAGCACGCGTAGATTTGTGAAGGAAAGGGGAAGCAGGAATGAGGGAGAATAGTTCCTCTGAGCACTCGCCGTGATACATTCGATAGAAAGCGCTGAGTGCCGCTATCTCTCGACGCAATTGTAAAGGCTCGAGGGTGTTGGTGACCTTTACGTCGCCAATAATGCGAACCGCACGTCGCTGCAACCGATCCAAAGCCTCCAGTAAGTACTTGGCGGAGCCATCCCAAAGGTGCGAGCAATATTCAACGCAAGACCGCACCTGCGTTTTATATAACAGGAGCAGTTGTTGTGGCGTGAAAAAACGCCGCACCTTGTTCAGGACTCCGAGTTTACGTGAGGCTGTTTTTATAACAGCCTCGATGTGATCCTTTGGATTGAGATCGCACCGAACGTCGATCCCCAGTATGGCGACTTTGCTTTGTACCTCCAGCGTAGTGCCACAGAGGGAAGGAGGAGGGGAAAATGGTGACTTTTTCGCTGTGAGAGCGCATACCTGTGTTTTCTTGGCGTTAAACTCAACAAGATTGTCAGAGCCCCATTTGGCGATGAGTCCTAACGTCCTATCGAGTTCAACAACAAGATCCCTCCGCCTCTCCCCAGTTTCCGCCCGCCCGGCTACTGCTCGTCCGTGGTATCCCCCTTGCACTGTACTATCATCTGCATAGCAATGTATGTTCCCGAGAGAGAGCATATCATTGATATGCAAAAGAAAGAGTGTGGGAGATAGCACAGACCCCTGGGGGACCCCAGCATTCACTAAATGGAATTGTGAAGCGCAACCATCGACTAAAACGCGAAGGCTACGCTTGTGTAGGAAGCTAGCAATCCAGGTGCAGAGCTGAGCTGGCAGACCGTATGCCGGCAGCTTGGAGAGAAGACTTCTGTGCCAGACCTTGTCGAAAGCCTTGGAGATATCGAGGCTGACAGCCAACGACTCCCCATGCTTGTCGATAGCTTCACCCCAGAGGTGTGTTACGTACTGTTATAACGGCCCTCTTCAACCAGGTTTTAAAAAAAGAAATTGAATTTAACACTAAATAAAAGTTTATTCAATATTGGATTAGAATTATAATAAGAATTAGAATAAGAATTAGAATAAGAAATAGAATAATCCTTAGGCAGCCGTCGCGGATGTAGGTTAGAAGAGAACTAACTCCTGCCGGACCCTGCTTATGTCTCTCCGGCTTAATATGCTGAGCTAGCGATTGAGAATTAGTAACTCAGCCTTATTGTATTCTGAGTAGGGGTGTAACATCTCCCCCCTTAAAGATTAAACTTCGAGGTTGTGTATCGAAGTTTAAGGGAAACAAGATATAGAAGGAGAGAATAGAAGTAAAGATTTAACTTTTAGATTAGTGACAGATCTTAGATGTTACGTCGCAATTTAGCAGGAGGAATTTCATCAATTACAGTGTTTGTTTGTTGATTTTCTTCAGAACATTGAATTTCTATAGAAGTAACATTAGAGCGAGTCGGACTGCCGCCAGATTTATAAATTTTAGTATAAAATTTAAACATAATAAAACTTATCATAATTAAAATTAGTAATACAACAAGAACAGAATAATGTGCCCCATACTTTATTATATGTGGTTGATTTATAATGTTATTAAGATTGTTTATTTGTGATTTAATAATGTCATTGTAATTATAACTCATATTTTCTTGATCAAGACTTTGCAACTTAATAGGAGGCGCATTACTAACAGTTTCTTTGAATTTATTTAAATTACAACATAAATCATCAATCAGATTAAAGTTAGAAAAACTAGATAAAGGTGAACTTATATTAAATACATTATTATTGGTATAAAGTTTAGTATTCTTACAATAGGCTTTACAATGATTAGGAAGATTTACTATTCCAGTACCAACTATTTTTATTTCCACCAATTCAGATTTAGCGCAATCTATTGATAATTTAGTTGGTGTAGATTGTACAAAAATCCATCGATTGTTATTTAGGGGTTTCCAAATGTCAAGATTACCGTATATGAATTCCGTTTTACACTCTTTTGGAAGTTGCGTTAACACTTTAGATAATAGTTCACTTTCGCAGGATGGGTTAGCACTTGACGAGAAAACGTTCATGATGCTGCATATATAGTTCTGAACACTGACACTTTTACAAATTTCCAGAGAGTGGAAACTGCTGTAATATAATTTGTCCTTAGTAAGAGCGGTGTACTTGTTATCCGGTATAGTCATGCTGAATGAGTCTGGCTTTTTCAAATTATGAGGTATCGGTAAAGGAATATTATGATACAAATAAAATTCTTGAGATGAAACGAGTGGTATTTGAAGCACAAAAATGATCTTATTATTTAGATAATAACAAACTAACTTAGATATACTTAAAATAGTGTAGATTGAACTTATGTCTAGATTAACTGCTAATTCATGACCATTCGGCAAGTGTCTGTAGCTACCGATAAGCTCTTGATACAATTGTTTAGGTGTTATTATAGAAGGATGAAGTATATTTGTATTGCTAAAGAGAATAGAATTAGTAATGTCTTCTATCTGAAAAGATAAATTTAGCAATGAAGTTTCTAAGTTATTTAAGATTGAATTTATTTGAGAAATCAACATTAATTTATTGGAAGTAACAGATACATTTCTCATTTGAATAGATAACTTCTCGATAGCTTCAGTTAAACTATCTTCATTAAATTTTAATTTATGAAGGGAGTGATTATAAGAAGAAATGGTCGATGTTGTAACTAATATATTTTCTTTAATTAATGAAGCTAGTTGTTTATAATTATTTTGTACAATATTAATAGCATTGTCATATTTAATTGCATCATCCTCATCTAAAGTACCAAAAATTTGCTTGAAAACAGTCCCAACACCGCTAATCCATGCTCCTCTCTTATTTCGATTATCAAGTAAATGAGAAATAGATGAATATTGTTTGTCAAGATCTTGATATCGTGCTGTTAAAGGTTCGAGCATATTGTGACATTCTAAATTATCTATTACATCAGTTTGCTTACAAAGATATCTGACGGTACCTAAAGCTGAATTAATATTGTCGATATGGGATTTCATATGCGAGATACTTATTGGCATTAAAACGTTAAAATGACCATTAATAATTTTTAACTTCCCCATAAAATCAAAATAGATCCCGGAGCTTGATGAGATTGATTGAACTAGGCTGGGATTTTGAGTTGCGGAGATCACGAAACAGTTTGAAATGATGTAACTGTAATAGAATAAAGAAGAGATAATAGGATTAAGTAATAATAATAAAATTAAAATAATGATAAGCTTTCCTCTAATATTATTAAATTATATCATTCTTTATTTTATTTTAAGAAATAGAAATCATATAAACCGTTATTAATTCGAATAACTACATACTAGGATTTTCTGCTAATTTGACTTCATCAAAATGGTGTTTTACATGGCGTCGATTTATTAATAGGGAAAGAGTATTATTGCCATGGACCTTTATCACTTTATATGGGCCTTTCCATAAAGGTGAAAGAGCCTTACGAAGACGAAGATGGTTTTTTAGGTAAACGAAATCGCCAACTTTATAGTGTTTCCTTGCAGATCTTTGATCGTAATGAGTTTTAGAAGCTTCTTTCGATTTATTAATGTATTCGAGGGCCTTATCCCGGGAAAATTTAAGTCGATGCTGAAGCATCTTCACATAGTCGGGGTAAGTAACGTAAAGATCTTCGTCATAAATGGAATCAGGAATATAGGCTTTGTGTCCGAATAATAGTTCATAGGGTGTATAGTGTGTGGTACAATGCACAGCAGTATTGTAGGCTAACATAGCTGTAAAGACATAACGAGGCCAGTTGTCTTGGTTTTGGTTAACATACGACTTTAAGTACTCCTTAAGAGTAGAATGGCTTCTTTCCAAAGCTCCTTGTGTTTGGGGATGGTAAGGTGTTGACCATAATTGCTTAATTTTTAAGAATGTGCAAGTCTTCTTAAAGAGTTCAGCAGTGAAATTTGTTCCTTGATCAGTCAAGATCATTTTTGGTATACCAAACATTGCTATAAAATGAAGAAGACAATCAGTAGTCTCTTCAGCAGATACGCTACGTAGAGGGTAAGCTGCAGAAAATTTAGTAAGGTCATCTTGGAGCGTCATAATATATTTTAATTTTGCAGTTCCCGATTCAGGTAGGGGACCAACAATGTCTAGTGCTACACGCTGAAATGGACTGTTGGATGTAGTAGTAATCTGCATTGGTGCTCTATTTGTTTTCCTGAGAGCTTTGTTTTCCTGACACAGTGAACACTTTTTTACATAATTTTCTACATCTTGTCGCATGCCTTTCCAATAATATTTCTCTTGAATTCTTTTCAGCATTCTAACAGAACCTAAATGACCGGCGATAGGTAAGTCATGGTTTTCGTATAATATTTTCTTTATTTCGCTAGGAGTAGGGTATAGTATATTATTATGATATATATTGATTATTATATTACTCTGATGGAAAATATAGGTAAGTATGTTATATATTTTAATAAATGATTTATTTTCGAATGGATTTTTAAAATCTGAAATTGCTAATTCATTAACATTCGAGTGCTTTTCTGATACGTGTTCTTTTATTATTTTCAATGTTTTAAATATCTCTGGATAAGTGCAATCGTCAAAATGATGGACCTTCGTATAAATAAGGTAAATATTCTTTTCGTTATGTTTTATTTCTTCGAATGAGTGCAACTGTTTTTCACTATACATGATTTCATTCGGATTTTCGAGATTACCTACAATATCTTGAACATAAAAATTAGACTCATCTAAGTCTATCGATGTCGGTAGAATAATTATTTTACAATGTGTTTTCAGTAAGGACTGATTGTGTTCTATTATTTTTGTATCGTATTGATTTGTTTTATTAGTAAATTCTTTAATGAACTTTGTATAATCATTATTGGGAGTTATGGGATTTTCCGAAGTATTAGGTGAAGAGGTAGGATTCGATATGTTTTTCTTTGCTGAAATAGAAGGATTGGGCCTTTCAGAAATTGGAATTTGAAGTGGAGATTTAGGAACTGTATTAGAATCAGTGATACTTTCCAGTCTAAGGTCTTTTGTTTGAATCTTGCTCGTGTTGGGATTCGGAGTGAAGGAAGTGACTTGTGGGTCAATGTCATTGTCCAGGGTCGAAAGAGCGTCTTCAAGACAAGGAATAAATAATGGGTCTGATTGAGAAGTTGATTCAGGTAACGGAATATCAAAGTCGCTAAAATCAAAATTGGGGTCTTCAGTCTGCGGACTTAAGTTTATAAGACCAAAATCTGTTATTGAATCGTTAGAGTTTGAATATTCATTAGTATTAAGGTTTGCTGCATTTTCAGGACGTATAGGATTAACTGAGAATCGCTTACTGGGATCGTCACAAGGAATAGAAGAAGGAAAGTTTTCAGGGTATACTGGATTTACGGGATAGCGAGACAATGCGTCAGCGACAGAATTAAGTTTTCCCTTGCGGTAAACTATATCATAATCAAATTCTTCTAGTTTAAGTCTCCATCTCTGGAGTTTACTGCTTGGATCTTTGTGATTAAATAGCCATTTTAAGGGTCTGTGGTCAGTTATTATTTGGAATTCTCTGCCGTACAAATATGGACGAAAGGTTTTACAGCCAAATAGTATAGATAATAACTCTTTCTCTGTTGTGCTATAATTACACTCACTCTTATTCAAAGTTCGTGAAGCATAGGCAATAGGTTTATCTTTACCAATTAGACCTTGAGATAGTACTGCTCCAATAGAATAGTTGGATGCATCACATGTTAAAACAAATGGCTTAGTAAAGTCTGGATAACAGAGTATAGGAGCAGTGGTTAACTTGTGTTTCAGGGAATCGAATGCGAGTTGTTGTTGATTTTCCCATTTAAAAACAGTGTCTTTTCGAAGTAAAGAAGTTAATGGTTTAGCAATTTTGGAAAAGTCAGGTATGAAACGGCGATAGTATGAGACAAGACCTAAAAAGGATTTAATGTCTTTAGGAGATTTTGGTATTGGGAAATGAGTCACAGCCTTAATTTTCTCTGGGTTGGGTTTTACTCCTTCTTCAGTTATTACATGACCTAGATATCCTACTTCTCTTCTTAGAAACTCACATTTATCCGGTTGGAGTTTTAGGTTAAATTGACGTAATTTTTGAAATACTAATCTTAGATTTTCTATTTGAGATTGTAAGTCATAGGAATAAATAACTATGTCATCCAAATATACAAAACATCTAATTCCTTGAAGTCCAGAAAGAGCTGTATTCATTAGACGCTGGAATGTGGCTGGTGCGTTTTTTAGCCCAAATGGCATACGAGTAAACTGATAGTGTCCTTGGGGAATGTTAAATGCTGTTTTGGCTGCGTCAGCCGAATTCAGTGGAATTTGGTGAAAACCGGATGCAAGATCTAGAGTTGAAAAATATTTACTGTGCCCAAGTTGATCTAGGATTTCGTTTATTTGAGGAATAGGATAAGTATCTCCAATTGTTATGTCGTTAAGTTTCCTGTAGTCTATGACTACGCGCCATTTTTGCTGGCCAGATGCATCCATTTTTTTTGGAACTACCCAAATGGGTGAAGACCAAGGAGAAGTTGAAGGTTCTATTATACCTTGTTCTAACATCAATTCAGTTTGCTTCTTTACTTCCTCTTTATGTATCTCTGGGAAGCGATACGATTTGACATGTATTGGTATATTAGAATTCGTTTTTATTTCATGTTCTATTGCGGTAGTACAAGTTAATAATTCTCCAGATAGATAAAATATATCAGAATATTCTGAACATAAATCATAGAGTGCATTAATTTCTTCTTCATTGAGGTGAGATACCCTAAGCTGATCTAACACTGATTGAGTTCGATTATGTATGTTAATGACCTTGGAAGACTTAGTAGAAGTAACATGGTAAGAAGGAAATTGAGTAAGTGATTTAGGTTTAGCAGTGAGTAAAAGATTAAGATTAGAATTAAGCGTAACTGGCGATTCAGAGATATTGATAATTGATATATTTACTCTTTTATTATGCTTTACTCTAGCAACGCAATTAGCAACTAATAAAGTGTCAGACACCTTCTGATCTAAAATGAAACCTTCTCCAATTTCAGGATTCTTAACTGAACATTCGATTACCATCTCTGTTCTTGGCGGAATAATATAAGTTGGTTCGCGAAACAGAAGTTTAACGTCTATATTATTAATTTTCAGCATATCTTTGTTATAGTCTATTGTGCATCCAAAGCTGTTTAACATGTCGGAGCCAATTATTCCGTCATAAGGTAGATTTATTTCTTTAATTACATGGAATTTATGAGATACGGATTTGCTTGGTGATTTTGATATGTGTAATTTGAGATTAAAGTATCCTATGGTTTGGGTACACTCTTCTGCGGGGTCTATTCCTTTCAGATTTATAACATCGCAAGTAAGTTTTGGATGGTTTTGAATACAACTATCTTTAACTAAACTTATAGATGATCCGGAGTCTACTAACAAAGATAAAGGAACTTTAGATACTGAGGTAAGGATTTGAATATGTGGTAATAAAATTTTTGTTGGATCAGAAGTAATTTCATAAACTTCAAGCTTTTTCTTACCAGATCGCTTAGGTTCCGTGGGAGTATCAGATTGATTAGTTTCACTGGATTTAGTAGTTATAAGAGATTCAGTGGTTTCAGGAAATTTAATAGATTCAGGGGTATTACGAGATTCAGCGGTATTACGAGATTCAGCGGTATTACGAAATTCAGCGGTATTACGAGATTCAGCGGTATTACGAGATTCAGCGTATTTACGAGATTCAGCGATATTACGAGATTCAGCGGTATTACGAGATTCAGCGGTATTACGAAATTCAGCGGTATTACGAGATTCAGCGGTATTACGAGATTCAGCGGTATTACGAGATTCAGCGGTATTACGAGATTCAGCGGTATTACGAGATTCAGCGTATTTACGAGATTCAGCGATATTACGAGATTCAGCGATATTACGAGATTCAGCGATATTACGAGATTCAGCGGTATTACGAGATTCAGCGGTATTACGAGATTCAGCGGTATTACGAAATTCAGCGGTATTACGAGATTCAGAGGGTTCTGTGTGACTTACTAAATTGTTGGTGTCGGTTTGCACTATATGGCGTCTCACACGACACCGACGCGAGACATTTAATAGTTTTTTGAATTGTCAGTTATATTATCAATTTCATCATGGCCTTCGTCTGAAACCTCATGGGTGAAGTTGACACGATGTTGTGGTTTAGATGTTGACGCTTGTGCATGAATTTTATTATTATATTCGCGTTTTTTACAATATTCAATTGAATGTCCGATATTTTTACAATACCTGCAGATCAATTGGTTCTTAATTGGAATAGGAAAATCCCGTTTCATGTAATTCGGTGGATTCTGGAGATATTGTTTGTGAGGACTTTGGAAAGCTTGCCTGGGAACGAAGTTATTACGCATTGGTCTATTTACTGGTCGTGGAGCTGATTTATATAGAGTTAGTTGAATACGCTCTTCCGATATAGCAATATTCGTTGCTTCGTTTAATGTCTTAGGTGCCCTACATCTGGTGATACTAGAAATCTTAGGATGGAGACCCATTACAAAGTGATGAAGAGCTAATTCTTCCATGGCCGCCGTTCGGCCTGCTAGTTCTTTTACTTTCGAGGTGGTTAATGATATTTCGGTTAAAAGTTGCGAAAGGCATGTTTCTATTCTAAGAGAAAATTGAGATACTGTTTCATTAAGACCTTGTTTACAATCCTGAAGCTCCATTAGTAAGTGAGAAGAATGTTTCCTCTCGCTGAATTGGTTTTTGAGAAAATCTTTTAACTGATCCCATGATATGAATTCCTTTATCGAACAAGCAATTTCAGCTTTCCCGCTGAGTTGACACAAAATATATTTAAAAACTATAGGCTTCTGTACGTCAGTTGCGAGGTCGTATGCATTATTACAGTTTATGATAAAAGAGTTTAAGGTTTCCCTAGATCCATCATAGGGTTTGATGAATTTGAGTAAAATATTTAAATCTAGTTCAGGCGTTGTGAATATTTTTTTTGCCTTTCTGTTTTTTATTATCATTGGTTACAGAATGCAGTGGTCTGTCATCTTCAGACTCTGAGGGTAATTCAAGCTGGCTCGGCACCTGAAGAGCCTCACCTCTATTGATTTTTGGCACTTTAGATTCCATTATTTACTAATTGATAACAATTGAGAAAAATTACTTAATTAAAATGACGAACAGAAACATTTATTTTATGAACGTTTGAACTAAATATAATTTTTATAGAGTAATATTAATTTAAATTTAATACAACTCGGTAATTATCTATGGTAATTTGATAAGCCAGACTCACAGTATGCTCGTCACGGTGGTCTTGATAAGGGACATATCGGGTGTAGAGCTGAATTCCTGATGCAACGATGCGATGACGTTTCTTGTTAACAAGAATAACTTCTATTTTTTGATTTTAACTTTATCACTTAAAGTTTTTCACTTTAGTACTTTTATAAATTTTGTAATCACTTGAATTTTTCACTTTATATGTTTTCCTTCGTAGGTAAAAGTTTTTATATATTTATTTTATAACAGAACAGTTTTTTTTTTTTAAGAAACAGAGTTCTTTTTTTTATAATTTTTAACTCACTTTCACTATTGAAGACGTACCGGGGATCCTCTGGTTTTTAAGATCCCTTTACGCTGCCACCAAATGTTATAACGGCCCTCTTCAACCAGGTTTTAAAAAAAGAAATTGAATTTAACACTAAATAAAAGTTTATTCAATATTGGATTAGAATTATAATAAGAATTAGAATAAGAATTAGAATAAGAAATAGAATAATCCTTAGGCAGCCGTCGCGGATGTAGGTTAGAAGAGAACTAACTCCTGCCGGACCCTGCTTATGTCTCTCCGGCTTAATATGCTGAGCTAGCGATTGAGAATTAGTAACTCAGCCTTATTGTATTCTGAGTAGGGGTGTAACAGTACGCTAGAAGATCACCTGTGGACCGTTTTGGTCGAAATCCGTACTGACGATCATTAATTAGACAGTGATCTTCTAGGTAATGGATCAGTTGGTTGTTTAAGATCCGTTCCATCACCTTACAGACAACTGAGGTGATAGCTATTGGCCGATAATTTGCCGGGTCTGATCGATCCCCTTTTTTGGGAACCGCTTGCACATTAGCTTCTCTCCAAGAATCCGGCACACGTCCTGTAGAGAGAGACAGTTGGAACAGGCGCGTCAACACAGGAGACAGCTCCGCTGCACACTTCGTCAGCACTATGGCTGGTATTCCATCGGGACCGCTAGCTTTCCGTACATCAAGTGATTGCAGCTCTGCACGCACATCACGCTGCCTGATTTTGATGTCAGGCATCGTGTGGCCACAAGAAGGGATAGTTGGTGGCAGCGCACTACAATCATTGATCACGGAGCTATCCGCAAAGAGTTTTGCCAGAAGATCGGCTTTCTCCTGCGGACTGTGAGCTAGCGATCCGTCCGGATACCGGAGCGGTGGCAGCGAAGGTTGGCAGAAATTGCTTTGCACAGATTTGGTCAGACGCCAGAAGCTACGGGAGCCCCTAGGATGTAAAGCAAGGTCATGGCCAATCTGTACAATGCGCTGTGCATCCGCTCTTGTGTATGCCTTCCTACAGGACTTGGAGGTTTTATTGTAGGTTGCTTTCAGTGAGTCAATGTTAGATGCCCCGCTAACGCGGCCATTGATCCACGCGCGATATGCCGCCTGCTTAGATGACACAGCATCGGCACATTCGCGAGTGAACCAACGGTTACGCTTACCCTTACTGGTGAGGTCTGAGTTAGGAATGTAGTATTGCATCCCCAACAGGATCTCACCAGCAATAGCAGCGGCGCTAGCTGTCGGGTCATTCTCACTGAAGCAACGTTCCTTCCAAGGGACTGACGCATAGTAATCGCGCAAACCGTCCCAATCTGCCGACTTATAGTGCCAAACGCGACGTTTGCATACCGTTGGTGACGGCAGCTTGGTCTGTGGCACTTTGGTAGAAATCAGGCAGTGATCCGAAGAACCCAGAGGAGCCCGAACCTCAACCTGATATTCCACCGGGTGGCTAGTCAGCAAAAGGTCCAGTAGAGAAGGCGCTTGCCCGTCAATGTCTGGGATCCTGGTGGGCTGATCAACCAGCTGGGTCAAGTCATGCGTGAGAGCGAAAGCATGAGCAGTCCTACCAGCATGGTCAGTTTTGAGGGACTTCAACCACGATTCATGGTGAGCGTTAAAGTCCCCAAAAAACACCAGTTCCGCGTTAGGAAACTGCTCTTGCGCAGCATCTGCCACCCGACTAAGATGGTCAAATAGCCGGCTTGTCTCCAAGTCACCATTATGGGATCTGTAGAGGCACACGTAGACTCGACTCTGACGAACCAAGTCCACACGCACCACTATCATGGAGAAGGAAGGGTCCTCCAAGCAGCGCAGACGGTGACAACAAACATCCGTCCTGACGAACCAGCATACTCCGGCTTTCGCTTTGAAGGATTCTTCAAGCATATAGCCGGGATAATTAAGGTAGCTGGTATCGACAGGACGGAGTATTTGAGTCTCCGTAAGAAACAACATTGCTGGCCGTGCTGTCTCGAGATGGTGGTGGACAGCATTGAGGTTAGCGTGGAGTCCACGGATGTTAGCGAACTCAACCTCAAACAGCGAAGGTATGGTGGGGGTGTGCACCGCTGTACGACCGTTATTCCTTATATGCACTGTCATGAAATAGGGGGGGGGGGGAAAGGAAGAGACGTGAAGCGAGCGTCGCATTGCCACGATAAGGATGGTCAAAGTGTGGAGCTGTGTTTCCCCAAGAAGCTGCCAGAAGGGAAAATAAACTGATCCGCCGGACGGAAGGGCCCCCGAACCCTCCCGGTAGTGGCCGCCGTGGCATTTCTTACAATGCCATTGTCTATGGGTGTTGGTGACCACTTACTATCAGGTGGCCCATATGCTCGACCGCCTTCCTATACAATAAAAAAGGGAGGTATGCAATTTTTATATTTAAGTTGTGTATAATATTCTAAAATAAGAAATTAAATTGTATACAGCGTGGGTTTCCTATTTAATAAAAATAAAACATGTACTCAGTTTTAGTGTTTATATTTCATGTACATAAATTACAATTAAAAAACATATATCATAATATTACAAAATTATACCAACAGAAACAATTGTACCAACCGTACCATTAAGATGATCGACTTTTGCGAATTCCATGAGAATTATGTTCAGCCTTTCGAGCGTGCCATCCATTTACACATAGTTCCAATCCTAATATATTAGTAATATCAACATTTATCATCTACTGGATATTTAAGTCTTTCTTTGCTCTCTGTATTCAGCGGTTTTAAACAATTTGAGTCTCTCCGCAGGATTTCCCTTCCGTGAAAAGAAGGTTGTAATGCTTGGGCAGCTTGGGCTACTACTCATGCTTTCATTAGTCCCTGTACTTCACATACCTCGTATGATACCCACATGAAAACTTAAATTTCCCGTACATAGTTTATCCATGTTATTTAAATGAAATCTATACTAATAATGAAGCTGAAGAGTTTGTTTGATCCGGCTAATCTTCTGATTCGAATTTAAAAATTATGTTTGTGTTGGATAGTCCTTTTATCAAGGAAGGCTTTAGGGTTGTTTTTATTTATTATATTTTTATTAATTATACGCGGGTGAAACCGCAGGGAACAGCTAGTCATATATATTTCTTATCACAAAGGAAAATTGAAGGTAATTTGATTAGGCAGTATTAAACGGTTAACAATATTCACTTTGCTTTGTGAGAGAACGGTATCCATATTAGTAATAACTGTTTTACCGAAAATATTAATATCTTAACAACGGAAAAAAATATATCCTCCTCTATCACGATGTCAAAACGATGGATCGGTGTGCAAATATTATGATCGAATACTCGAAGATACTCAGACAACACCGAGGGCCGCTTGAAATAAAATACCTCAATAAACATAATGAAATTTGGACGTGTTTTGAATCTGATACAGATAAGAAAGAGTTATATTTTAAGGGTACACAAGATAGCTCTGTAAATTTTCAACATTGATCATAAATAAAATATTGTTCTTTTTTTCTTACGTTTTTATTGAGATATCATTAATTTGAAATTTATTTTACGTTAATTGGTGCTGTTGAAGTTAAGTGCTTAGGCTTAATAATGTACGTTACACATTTCTTTTGGGTCAGTTCCCATGATCAAAGTAACAATAATAATAGTAATTATGTGAATGTAAAATATAAGAAAAAAAAATGATAGATAGCTTTTCTACTTAAGTACACGTTACATTACTTGTTGGTAGAGGTTTGTGTACGCTCGTCTATTTAGGTACCACCTACTCATCAGATATTCTACCGCAAAACAGCAGTAGATGTAATTACAGGCATAAGGGACATAACATCGTAGTTCCCAAGGCTGATGGTGCATTGGTGATATAAGCGATGGTTATCATCTCTTACAATGCCAATGTCTATGGGTGTCGGTGACCATTTAGCATCAGGTGGCCCTTATGCTCCGCCTACCTATGCCATAAAACAAAAAACAAACAAACATTAGGTCTACTAAATTTAACAGTGTTTTAAAGTTTATAATAATTTAAAGATTTTTATGTTGACGATTCACTAACTAGACGATGTTCTACTCGACTGGCTTCATCATCATCATCATGGCTCATTTATTAATCTCAAACTTTCCTGATAAATGAGTACGTAGTTTTTCATGCAAATATTTATATTTGTTTTAACCTCATAAGAACAACCAAATGACCTTATAAATTTATTTTATTGTTCATAATAAAGGTTTTTATTATTAATATCCATAATTCATTAAATTGTAAAATATTATCGCAGAATTTAATGTATCTCCTCATATCAATATCCGTGGTTTCATTGGAGAATTTAAGAAATTATATAATCATCATCTTCATTGTCACAGTATTAGTATATGTATCTTACCAACCTCTATATAAATATTACTTATCAAGTCATAAACAAAAACAAACATGTTTTTTTTTTGTATACACAAGGCCATCTATTCCCAAACTAAGCAGAGCTTGCACCTTGGTAACCAGACAACTTTATATAAATGTCTGTCCTGGGTGGGAATCGAACCCATAACAGGCCTGAAAGGCAAGTTTCTTACGAACCACGCCAACTGGCTCGTCAATAAATTATGATACAACAAGCGTACCCCAATTAGGTTATGTAGACCTTGAAAGAGTACTTATAGATTACTAGAAATTATTTCTAAATAAACAAAAATTTTAACAAACAAAACAAAAACCGACTTCAAGGGAAAAAGAAATTAATATGCACTAAAAAGTAAAAAAATAATAGCGTATTCTTCTATAATTTTATAATTAACTTAATTTTTTCTACTCATCAATATGTAGGTATGATTGTGTTGTGTGGTGGATAATGTAGTTACAATTATTGTTATTTTTGGTGTCGATGTCAGCCAAGGTAGGTTTGTAACTACATACATAGTTATAGGTGAGATTTGCTTGTGTCGCACGCGCAACTTCACGAGGCGAATAAAAGTCAATTTGTAATGTGTAAGTTTTTGTTTGTTTTTAAAGGTACCCGTATTATTATTGCTAGGTATATTAAAGTCTTTCCTTGGCTGACATCGACTCCAATAAAAAAACAAATAAAAAAAAATTGGTTGCCTGTAAAGTCGGTATACGGGCGAAAGTTTTACGTGACAACGACTTTGAGTGGTAAAATAATTTTAATGTGAATATTCATTCGTATAGTAGGAAGAAGACGCGTGCCTTTCACTTTTTATGTCTGTCTCTCTCGCTCTTAGGCGGGCTAACCATGCCCGAGTGGAAGGGACGCGTGCCTCTCACTCGCTCTCATTGTGAGCGCATAACGTGAGCGGAGCGTAACGCAGTTTCTTGAAGTGTCACCCGGCAAACCAATTTATAAGACGTTGTCACGTCAAAAATCATCAAAATCGATTCACCCAGTCGAAAGTTATGAGGTAACAAACACAAAAAAATATATACAGACGAATTGATACCCTCCTCCTTTTTTTGAAGTCGGTTAAAAATGAAAAATATTTAATTTACTTTCAATAAAAACCAAATTAGCTTCTTCGTTCTGTTATATTCTGAAATAACGGATAAGTGAGCCAGTATAATTACTACAGCAAAAAGACAGCTTTAATACCTATGCGACAGAACATTAGCAATGTAAGCTTTGGTGAGTTTCTGCTACTAGGACTTATATTTACTAGCAAGGGGTTTTCATTTATCATCCTGTAATGTTAAACTATAAATAATCCTTCTTAATTACTACGTTCATCTAAAACAACTTATAAGGTGTAATAGATGACGTCTTGTTTTCAAACTTCGGGTCACACCGATGGAAAGATACATTTTTTGGCGGCAGTCCATAGTCGTGCGCCACGAATTTGAGGTGGAAATGTGTTGTACCTGGTAGAGCTTTGGTCCCTGATCATTTAATGTTCTTACTTACATTATGATAAAATGCGCCGTTTTGAGAAAATTAAGAAAAACTGTTTAACCTCGAAATTAGTTAAATATGAAAAATACATAATATACACAATAAATAGTGTTATTAAAATATTACTTTATTTTTTAATAAATGCCAAAGTAGTGACGAAGATTTGCACGATATGTCACAATATTTTTTTTTTACTTCATTATATGCAGTCTTTATAAAAATACTCATTTTATATATACAGAAATTAAAAGTTTTTATCTTTATAACTGAAGTTAGGGAAATAAAGTATCGCAACAGAAACCTCGTCCGTACATTTCTTAGAATATTTAATTCGAAGTTACGTTTATTCTTATTCTAAGGAAATTGTAACAAAATTCAAGAAAGAGGCTTGCCACTACGTAATAGACGTATTAATCATATACTTTACTAAAATGTTATTTTTTTTATTTTTAAACTGCATTTCGTCCAAAATCTGTAATCAATTTTAATCTTCAGTGTTATAAAATAACATTAAATTAATGGACGAATTATTTATAAACACTAACAAAAGAAAACAATTTGGATATACCCAATTTGTCAAAACTAACATATTTTCTTTCCTATCATTTCAATTGGAGAAAATACTTACACATGAAAACACAAATAACAATTGTTTTTATATTGTACCAATTATATACTTTTTTTTTTATTGCATAGGAAGGCGGACGAGCATATGGGCCACCTGATGGTAAGTGGTCACCAACGCCCATAGACATTGGCTTTGTAAGAGATGTTAACCATCGCTTACATCGCCAATGCGCCACCAACCTTGGGAACTAAGATGTTATGTCCATTGTGCCTGTAATTACACTGGCTCACTCACCCTTCAAACCGGAACACAACAATAACAAGTACTGCTGTTTTGCGGTAGAATATCTGATGAGTGGGTGGTACCTACCCAGACGAGCTTGCACAAAGCTCTACCACCAAGTGAAAATACAATCGGAAAAAGTTAAAAACAAATGAATTGATCATTTATCTTATATTCAAATTCAAAATACTTTATTCAATTATGAAGTATTACACTTACTTATTGATTGTCAAACTGGAAACTACTACCGGTTCGGAAAAGAAACACCTAGCCCTGAGAAGAACCGGCGAAAGAAACTCAGCGGGTTGTTTTTTTTGTATTTTATTTTGTCTTTTACAATAAGAAATAGCCATGCAATATAATTCTAATAGCTATGTGTCGTAGGAAGACCACGACGGAAAAAAGCTATCATGTAATTCGGAATGAGTATTAATAATTTAATACATTTTGAAATCGACATGATGACTAATTCGATGGATGGATTTTTTAGTGACAGTTAAATAATAATATATGCTAGTTTTATATTCTATTTGAATCATTTACTTGGTGGTAGAGCTTTGTGCAAGCTCGTCTGGGTAGGTACCACCCACTTATCAGATATTCTACCGCAAAACAGCAGTACTTGGTACTGTTGTGTTTCGGTTGTAAGGGTAAGTGACCCAGTGTAATTACAGGCACAAGGGACAGAACGACATAGTTCCCAAGGTTGGTGGGGCATTGGCGATGTAAGTGATGGTTAACATCTCTTACAGTGCCAATGTCTATGGGCGTTGGCGACCACTTACCGTCAGGTCGTCTATATGCTCGTCCGCCTACCTATGGTATAAAAAATCATTGTTATAAATAATATTTTAAAATACTTTTTAATCTAAACAGTTTTATTTTCTAAAATCTGGTTTGGGCGCATCAGAAGAAGACCACCCGAGCACAATGTAGCGACCAATCTTAACGTTACAGGGTCAAGACCCAGAGGGCGACCTAACACCAAATGGACAGATGTGGTCAGTAAAGATCTTAGTCACTGCAATGTTATTGAAAACGATACGTCGAATGGAGCGAAGTGGAAGCAAAAGACTAGGAGGGCAGGCCAGTCTTACTAACGAATACTGAAACGTCCCTCAATGTTAAACACGACTTAACATTGAGAAGCTCCTAAATTAGTATGCGAATTTTGAATTTAACGGCGTCTCAAATAATTAAGTCGCATTTAATATTTAAGTGACGTTTCAGTATTCGGCTGTTAATCTATCACACGCTATGGTAATTATTGTCTTATCTTAAATTACCATCTTGTATTTAACAGTATCTAAAAGGATAATACAACTTAAATTACCTTTAAAATAATACATTAAATTTCAGAGCATACATTCAATAAATTTCCCGAAGGCATCGTAATACTGCGAAGCTTTGTGCTGCCAAATTGTTTTATACTTTAGCTGAGTAATTGCTTTAACTAAGCTCCGATAGAAGTTCATTGTAAAACTGGTTTGGGTTTACGTTAAACTTTAGTTCGATTCATCGCGATCGTTGTAATTTATTTCCCGTGAACTAATTATCCGCGATGAAATTTAGTACACTGTAAAACAATTTATACTTTGTTTTAGTAGTTATACTATATACTATAGTGGTAACTTATGTTACTGATCCGCAGAGGTGTAATACATAAAATATGAATGGATTTATTGTATATATAAATATATATATATCCATTCATCATTATATCGTTGTTACCATGGTTGGTGGTGGCTTCAATTAAAAAATGTAGAAATTAGTGGTTGCTCATCCACTATAGTTGTTGCCCCACTGATCGAATTTCGACTATAATTATTTTGGAATTCATAGGAAAACGTGTGTAAAAATTTGTGTGTGTCGAAAATATTTATTTTCTACTCCTGTTGTAATTTTTTTATTAATAACATTTAAGTTCAATAAAAGCGACTAGACAAAGATTGATATAGTAGTAATAATTACTGAGCTCTTTTGTCTACGCTTATATACGTTACGTTAGTGACTGAATAATAATTCAGTCACTATATATTATTTTAAATTTGATTAACGTTAAATGTCCTTGTATCAATTGATACAACTATATAACTCTATTTATTATTATATAATCATGTCGTGATCACATAACACAAGCAATCATATTAAAATTGTAATAAGATTGTATATTTTTATGAAAACAAATATCGACCAAATAACTCGTCGTTGTGGACGTAGTTGGGGCTTAGAAATCCGTACAATAGAACAGGAACGGCTTTAAGAACAATGGGAACAATGGAAGCGTGTGGTATAAGTTATTGGTGATGAAATGTTTTAAGCGCGCGAGGTACAATACGAACACACAGTGGCGTTTTCTAAAGTAAATTCGTGAAATATTCTATTAAATATTGAGCGCTATTTTTCGTTTTTTTATATATATGATACTAAAATACGGTTTTATTATAACTAAAATAATAAATTGTTTACAAATATATTAATTAATGGAAAAGTGAGAGAATATTTTTGTTAATTGCCCCGGTAAATGAGGCATGGAATACTGTTTCATTTACAAACAAAAAATAGTCGAAGGCGTTGGTGTATGAAGAGTTTCGTACTTTTTAATTACAACGTTAAAGGTAAAATAACAGCAATAACGTTTGATGATTTATTGACAGGGTTTTCGTTAAGGTGTATGAAAGTTAATTGATTTTTGTTCTGAAATATATCCTCAAAATCACTATTCGTTTAAGTATACTTCTATGGCTGGATTCGATTGGATTTGGATATGAAGGAATGGGACAGTTTAGCAACCGGCTAGCTTACGCTACAATTGCTAAATTGCTTTTAATACAATAACATATTATACAATAATAAATCCGTCATCTATATCTATACTAATATTTAAAGCTAATCTTAGGAACTACTGGTTCGAATATAATACTCCTTTTATCGAGGAAGGTTCTAGACTGATTTTTATTCATTATATTTTTATTAATTATACGCGGGTGAAACCGTGGGGCACAGTTAGTCTTAAATATTAGTGTCGCCATAACCACTCAAGATAGACGGCTGAAGATTCCCGGCCAACAATACGACAAAAAAAACTTGCCAGTAATAAAGTTGGATTAAAAACTATTTTGACTGTAATAGGTATGTAGGTAATGGTGCCCTTGACATTGCTCAACCTCGGGCTATTCATATTCCTAATTGCACCGGCGGTCAGTATAATGTTACATTCATATTCAGCCACGCTTTATGAATTTCTTTTACACAATACGCGTGGAAATGGATGTATTACACCGCTCTACGTGTTCTGATATATAGCCATTATTTAGATGGAACGTCTCGGAAAAAGGTTTCGCTGTAAAACGAAATACAACCTAAAAACCCAAGCATCTATTAGCTAAGTTAGTATATAATACGTTCTGTATATAAACGCTCTTAATAATATATATAAAGATATTCAGTTGTATTTTGCATGTATATATGTTTATAAAAAAGATATTGCGATGTATGTATAGTAGAATCTAACCCAATTTCAAAAATTGGTATACTTTGAGCCAACAAGATTTAGCACACAAAGCAAGAGCCACAAAGCGCCACAACGTCGCATAAGCTGAAAAGTACATCATAGTATAAAAAGCAATAGGCTTCGCTTAATACTAGTTGAGCCGTGCCTGCACATAACAATACCCACACTGTGTGAAGTCATCTGAAGCTGCAAGCTCCGTTGAGAATCGTAAAATGTTTTGCCTCTGAACGTAAACATCTACTTTCTATTATTTAAAGTAGTTTCAGTAAGTGCATAAGTATGCGGCTCATTTAAACAAATTATATAATTGTATATCACGAAGCATGTAAGCATTTTTTAGCCTTTTACTTTACATGATAAGTTTACTTTCAACATGAAAAATGATGTATTTCATAGTATCCGTCCAAATTTCATACTCGCTTCAGCTTCTTATCGTACCGCAAAACAGCAGTACTTGGTACTGTTGTGTTTCGGTTTGAAGTATGAATTAGGTAGTGTAATTACAGGCACAAGGGACATGACATAAGGCTTATGGCGCATTGGGGATGTAAACGATGGTTAACATCTCTTACAATGCTTATGTATATGTGTGTTGGTTACCACTCACCATCAGGTGACCCATATGCTCGTCCGCTTACCTATGCTAAATAAAAAATATTACCGTCAGAATCGCATATAACTTTCTGTGAAATTACAAGATCGTGATGCGCGGTTTCGAGTTGTTTACAAAATAGCTCTACTGGTCGGGAATTTTATTTCTGACTTGTTTGTAGGCTTTGTTGTTCAGCTCTGTGATGCGCTCTATTGTGTCTAACAAAGCCGTTTTTAATATATTTTATACTGTCTTAATAGCGAAATCCTATACAGCTTAAGCGATGTAAAAGTTGTCAGAATAGACGTGTTATCTTTAGAATAGAGAGGAAGCTATTTTTTAATGTATTATTATTTGTTTTTCAATATATTATTAGAAATCTAAAATAAAAAAATAGCTTTACTTGGTTATAGGGCTTTGTACAAGTACACCTGGAGGGCCACGCACTCATTACTTATTCTTTATATTTACCGCCAAATAAAATTATTTATTAATATTGTATGGTTCCAAGGGTGAGTGAGTCAATAACGGTCACAAAGAATATAATATCTTAGTTCCAATGTTGTTTACGCATTGGCGATGAAAAGGATGGTTAATATTTCATATAGTGATTGTATCTATGGGCAGTGGTAGCATCTCGAATACTTATTTCAATAATAAAAAAAAACCGCTAGTGAAAAACTCTTAACAAAGAATCGTTTCATTGGAAAACGATCCATTTTTTGTTAGAATCGTTTGAATTAAATTTTAACCTCCAACGTAATAAAACATTATAAAAAAACAAAGAATTTTTTATATAATAAATAGCTTGAAAACCGCTTCAGAAATTATAATCAGAAAGTGTATACGGTATTATGATAAAGATAAAGTCAAAAGACCTCAATCCTGAAAGGTAACATGCCTGGAAATAATCAGACAGGCATTAAAATAATATTAATAAGACACACTAAATACACAGACAACACATATGTGGAGATTCAAATACGAGAAAAGAAAACGTTTTTAAAAATACTATATTTGAAATTTTATTTCTGGTTTCTTTCAGCAGCTTATTACGTAGACTTTGAATATGAGAGAAAACACATTGCATGGTACTTTGAAGACCGAATAGCGTATGTAGAGGCTTCGTAGAATGGAATGTAGTGAAAGAACCTTCAACTTCATGATGAATAATCTTTTGATACCCTACTGAATGTAGCGAGAAAATATCATCTTATTTATATAAGAGGCCGCTTTTATATTTGTATTTTATGTGAGGCGAATATTTAGGTGTTTTATTTTAAATATTGTAATGATTCTGGTGCATATTTCTTGCTACTTCTATTCTGTATAAATAATATTTTGTCTAAATAAATTACTAGCTAAGTGAATATGGGACTTATTGTTTTTTTTGTTCTTATAAATTACAAAAGAAACTTAAAACTAACCTAAAACTATATAAATAAAGATTAACTAATGTCTAAGTTACATTCTGTCATATTGTGATAACTTCATATTCAACGTTTTAGTTAGTGGTTTCTGTGTAACAGTGTAACTGCACCTTTGGTATAATAGTTGAGTTATTTGCCTAAAGGTATCTAATGGCCTTGGTTTAATAACTGGATCATACTAGTTATGGCTTATTGGGATTTTCCTATCAATAAAACTCTCAGTAGCAGTTTGGAGTTCGCGTGAATATTTTCGCGAGACAGCATAGCTACTGCAATACTACATCGCTGCAAAAAGTCGCCGTGGGCGAGGGGCCTTAGACTCAATTAATCCCTACTCTATACCGAGCGCTAAGTTGTTTTCACATCAATAAAACATATAATTTATTTCCATAATCCTATTACTAACTATAAGAAGAGCTTATTATATTTACTTTACCACGTTACCTAAGTGCAGATTAGAGACTCACGAGTTCATTAATCAATTATTGGATTACGTTCTTGTGTTTGTGTTTTATTGACCAAAGAATTTCTAATTATATGTAATGGTCCTCCTGACCGATTTTGGCCACGGCGGCCAAAAGCAAGAGAGTTAAGCCCATTGTGCAGTACATATTATAGAGCACAAGTGTGTGCCCAAAGACACACATGTGTGTGCGCAAACACAGGTGCATTCTATTCCCTTACTCTCATAACCCGATGGGACGGCAATCAGACACGACCGGAAAGAGTTCAGGCGCAGGACCAACGGTTTTACGTGCTTTCCGAGGCACGGAAGTATACACACTTAAAACTTCCAGACTCCGGGCTGCTACTAAGAAATTTCGACAGAAAATCTTAATAACATTTTATTGTATTGACCTGGGAATTAAAGCCAGGACCACCTTGTCTGCGGCTTTACATATAGCCACTAGACCAATGAAGCAGTCATTTTATATACCTATATATTAGAGTTACTAGCTACATAGTTAATATCGGTTTAATTAACGCTCGGACGCTGTAACGCAGCAAGCAGATTTTTTGCATGAAAATATATGAGGTAGTTCCCGGAACATTTTTAGAGATAACAAAATAGGATATATTTTCATGGGAACGTCGTTCATAAATCATAACGCGACAAACCAGGCCATTTTATTTGATATGAAAAATCTCTGATGAAATATTGCAAAGTAATTTCCTTGTCAGCTATAAATTATGATGATACATCATTAATCATTAATCATTAGCAAGCATAATGGCATTTGATTGAAATTAACATTGTTATATTTTCCAGTTCATCAGTTTAAAATTATGTTTTAACAATATTTATCACAATTAAAAATATATATATATGGAATTCATTCATATATAAATAAATCACTTATGCATGCAGTTCTATTATTGTTGGATTTTATTTTATTAATTTATTTGAGACTAGCGACCCATCCCGGCATCGCCCGAGTAGCAGAGTAAATAATCCTAAAAAAACTGGCTTAGTATTGTATAAGCTTTTAGCCACAGTGAGCGACAGATGGACGCGGGGGTGCGCAAGCGGTTGCATCGCGCGTTAGTATGATCGGTGTGGGACCGTTGAATTTATTTAGTGCGCGATAGTTTTAATATTATCATAACTCCTAAGATATTCATTTAAATTGGGTGGTGTAAAGGGCAATTATAATAAACATGAAACACTTAAAGTAAAAAACGTATTTAATTTGATAAGGATTAAAATCATATCCGTTTTTATAGCTTTCCAATTATAACATTATTATGTAACCATAAACGATCAAGCGGGAAATCAAATGAATACTTTTTACTATTTTTGTATGAAAATAAAACCCAAAAAATTATCAAAAGTAGTGTGGCCAAGTGCAATATATATATTTATATATGATGATAATTGATGTGCTTTAAAAGACAATTTTAATACAAGTAAAATAAATCGAATAAATAAATCTAATCGAATCAATAAATAAATGTAGTAATACATAGTTTGCTTCCTAAGATACAATCTTCGTTCTTCACTTGGCCTAATCACATTTGGTTAGCACAGGTTGTACAATAACCTGCCTGACGTCCCAAAAATGCTTATTCCGTTGGACTGGTTTCCCGACACACGGGTTTTTGAGCTCTAAGAGTCTAAGCGATAATGGTATTCATGGAAGAGTTAAACTAAAGTTAAAATCAACATGAACGATTCCTTTTTAGAAATTAGATTGATTTATTCAACGGGAATAATACTTTTATCTGTTTACATGTATGTATGTATGTATGTATATATACTGGTTGAATATTCGTTAGAAATTGTAAGGCATTCCTAATTTAATTTCTATATATACATTAATTATTACCTTATATTAATATAATATGTATACTAATATTATAAATGCGAAAGTTACTCTGTCTGCCTGTTACGCCTACAAGGCTAAGCCGCTAAAGCGATTTTGATAAAATTGTATATTCAGCAAGGACGGGATATAGGCACTCCTTACTTAATACCCGAACTTCTACCACTAACAGGCGGGGAAGCCGCGAATAAATACTAATTTTCTATAAAATGTCCAACAGGTGATGGAAATCATAATTATATATATACAATATATATATGTGATGCCTTTATACGTAATCTCTAAGAATTATATTAAAATACGAATTGTATGAACTGTATTGCAAAATGTCAAGACAATTGTATTTACGTGTCTATCAAAAGAGTAATCATTATTTAACAGCAATGGTAGTAAATTTTTTATTTATCTAATTCCATTGCTATGTAAAAAAACAGCTGGAAGGCTGTATATCCGAACCGAATTGAATGTAAATAACGAATGAGTCAAGCTATCAGTGGAAGTGTACGAATTGCAATCGTAAACTCAGGACGGGCAAGGGTTGATATCCGAAGTATTTCGTTTCAGCATTATTGGCCTTCTTTGAGATGTTTCTTGATACTCGTATTTTTGTTTTTTCTTTATATTTTTTTAGTTTAATACAGATTATTTCCATAATCCCAACGGTGTTACATATCAAAATACTTTTGTTTCGTTTATTGGATAACATTAAAAAATCATATTATAAATATTTAAATATTCTAGAGTTCTACAATAAAACTTTCTGGTAATAACTGTTGTAAACAGATGATAAAATACAATATTCAAGACCAACTACCCGAGATTGCAAGTTGAAATACCATAATTATAATAACTGAATTACGTAGTTCAAGCGACCTCCATTATTCTAAACCGATGGAGCACTTATTATATTAGGTATATTAATGTACGTATAAAAATCCAATTTTATACTTTTAACACATTTCGATCATATTGAGTAATATATTCAGGAGTACGACAAAAAGTACTTTTCGCATCTCATTACGCTAAAAATATAAACTTCGTTTTATCGTCCCTTTCCATATATTTAAAAAGAAAGACTTTGAAAGGGGAGGAAATTACACGCGACGTGAACTTATCGCTCTCATGTCAAAATGTTATTTCGTTTTTTTTTTTTTACGGTAGACAATTTAATTTTCGTAAGGCAAGGAGTCGAGACGAATGCCCGACTAATTTGACGAAATAAATTTCGTAGAAAAACTTTTTATTAACGTAAAATATTTTTGGGTGTATTTCGCAGAGTCATAAATGTAATTTTTTATCGATAAATATGTTTATATTGTATGTAACCCAATAGCATTTTATTATTTTTTTTAACTTTCTATTTCATTACAATTTTATTAAATAATATTAAACTTATTTGCCTACTATTTTATGTTATCGTTATTATAAATGTTATTCAATTTTATTGTGATATAATTTAGTAGTTTACACTTGAATCTGATAAACTAATTTAATACATTACTTTCACATACAGAAATTATTTCAATCGGCCACAAACTAAGAAAAACCAAAACTACGAATTATCCAAGAACACAACACAACATTACACAACAATCATGACCGTATTTTAGATTAACAACATTACATTTTTGTAACAAACATACCAGCGAATTCAAAAAATATATACACGTACTATTCAAGCTATTAAAACGAGTAGTTGTTTTAATAGGAAATATATATTTTACTCAATGGAGGTTTCATTTACTCGTGACGGGTACAAGTTCCCTTTCTCTGTAACAAAAATCGATTTATCCTGGGGCAATACAAAAGAAACCCATCACGAAGCGACAAGGGTTATGAAAGGTGCAGTTATAAGGTTTTCCGTTTCATCGCTGGATTGTCCCCTCTTATAAATTAGTATCGTAACCAGTTATCTTTTGATCGTGTGGAAACTCGGTCAAGTAGGTATATTTTCAACACACCGTTTCGAAAATTACCTTCCGGATAAATGATTTTTGTAATTTACGTTTCTGGCAACATGTCTCATCCCATTGAATAGATTGCTTCTATTTAATGGGATTAGGGTGAACAGTTGTGATGCTTTTAATGTTTTTGATCGATGTAAGGACGCTTAGATGAAGTAGCTGTATCATTTAGCAAAAAGAGATTCAAAATAAGTGGAGTAAAGATAAATTGTCAGACCGAGTTAGGAATACTGCCATCCGCTAAAAAACTGGAGTCGTCGATGTCACTCATTAAGCTGCGACCTTAAAATGGAACTGTGCAGGACATATCTGTCGAATGCCAGATGATCTCTAGCCCAAAGCAACAACCATATGGGTCCCCGTAAACGACATCGTGGCAGGGCTTGACGGAGATGGAGAGACAAGATGGACTCCTGCCATATTAAAAATTAATTTTCCAAAGAAAGGAAGTAGAGAATCCTTTGCCTAGAAATGGGATACACCAGGCTGATAATAATAATAATATTTTACAAAATTCAATAAATTTAACCCAGACCTATCTTGAGGCTTATTAGCTACCTTAGTGAAAGAGCTTAATGCAATCCGGTCGAGGTAGTCTTCAATGTTTATCAACTGATAACTGTAATAATTATTATACCGTTAATTAGCATAACTTACTGTCATGTGTCATTTGAATAGGAGAATTAACATAAAGATATATTTACCGGTGCAAGGATACACGGGTGGAGCTGTCTTAAACAAAACATTTTAAGCATCTCGATATTATTTTCTTGTAATTATGTACCGTATAAAACTTTTTATAATTTAATATCAATTCCCACCAAATATTATCTTCACGCTTAGTAAGTTACAGAAATTCCCAGACTAGATTCTGCGGAGTGCTATCATAAACAAAATTTTGGCGTTCCGTGAACTACGAAACTTTGTTAAGGTTTGCATTTCAATAATTTCAAGAACCTAACTGAGATTATTATCTCCATTTGAATCAAGCTCTTGAGTGTTTGGATGACCATATCCATGTTTTGTTTAATTTGATTCATGTTTATTATTCAGGCATATTAATATACATATTATTATTCATTTTTGTATATTATTCTTATATATATTCAGACAACTTAAAAAATCAAATGTGTCTTACATAAATAAGTGTAATTTTGCTGACTATCATTAAGCTTAAAATAAACAACTATATCTATAAAGCTGAAGAGTTTGTTTGATCAGACTAATCTCAGGAACTACTGGTTCGAATTTAAAAATTCATTTCGTGTTGTATAGTCCTTTTAGGTATCGAGGAAGATTCGAGGCTGTTTTTTATTCATAACATTTTATTAATTATACGCGGGTGAAACCGCGGGGCATAGTTAGAACTTAATAATTAATTAATGTTCGTTCCTTGTTCGTCCACATTGTTTCGTTTTTAACCGACTTCAAAAAAAGGAGGAGGTTATCAATTCGTCTGTATGTTTTTTTTTTTTTTTTTTTTTTTGTGTTTGTTACCTCATAACTTTCGACTGGGTGAATCGATTTTGATGATTTTTTTTTTATTTGAAAGGGGTTGCTTCCCATGGGGTCCCATTTTTTTTTGGTCCAGGTTTGACAATGGAATCCATGAGAAAACCATATAAGTCGTAAATTTGCATGAGGTATGTGCGCGACAAATGGACGAATAACTCAATATCACGCCAACCGATTTCGATGATTTTTTTTTTATTAGAAAGAGTATACTTCAAGGGTTGTTTGATGATACTTTGGTTAGATTCTGATTATAGGATCCATGACAAAGTAACGGAAATCTTCAATTCTTAGTAGCAAATTAACGATACACGGCCGAATCTTTTATAGGCTATCTAGATTTATCATTCACCTACCATAACATCGTTATGATCAAGTAATTGTAGTACTATTGTAAAAAACACTTCTTTATATACCGTCAATAGTTTTCGCAGCGCACGCGAAATAATAACTTTTATAGGCAACAGTTTGATACGTTGGGTTACATTGCTCCATTTTAAGTAGGGATCTATAAGTTTTTGAAAATATAATAAAGCTTATATTACTCGGTAAAGACGTAGCTTTCTAAGGGTGAAAGAATTTTTAAAATCGGTCGAGTAGTTTTTGATTTAAATCGTAATAAAAAATCAAACAAAAATCAAATCTTTCCTCTTTATAATATGAGTTATGCATGTAAGCATTAGTAAATATGTATATGTTTGTAATTGAAACATATTTGAACATCTCCTAAAAGTTGAGACCAATTTTGCAAATTATACATATATATATATATATATATATATATATATAGAATCGTATAAGTACTCTTATATACATGTTATATTTATGTATATTTATATATTGACTACTAGTGTTTTCCCGCGGTTTCACCCGCGTAGTTCCTGTTCCCGTGGGAATATGGGGACAAAATGTAGCCTATATTACTCCCTGATAATGTAGCTTTCCATTGGTGAAAGAATTTTTTAAATCGGCTTAGTGGTTTAGACTTGAAAGCGTCACAAGCAAACTTACTTTCGCATTTATAATATTAGTTAGGACAATATAGATACTTCCCCTTTTTTTAATATACAGATATTCCGTCATATTTTATGGTCAAGAATGGTATAAAACAACATCTATAAACATACAGTTTATTTAATTATTACTAGAAATAACTATTTGGTTATGTTATGGCTGCCCAACTAAATTACCCCACCAACTAAATCTATTTAATCAAAACATGTTAATTTATATTCATACATTTAACCATATTAACTAATATTTATTAATTAAGTACCAAAATGCATTTTTCTTTATGTTTCACTGTTTTAGATTAATATATTTAAATAATAATATAAATGGCGCTGTCTCATATGAGCTGCACGTTTAGTAGGTCTACCCATATTCAACAAATTAGTGAGTGTACTTCAGATTCACTAAAAATCGAAAAATAAATAAAAATTTTAACAAAACAAAAACCGACTTCATAGGTAAAACAAATTAATATGCACTAAAAAGTAAAAAAATAATTCCGTATTCTTCTATAATTTGACAATTAACTTGCTATTTTCTACTCATCAATATGTAGGTACGAATGTGTTGTGTGGTTGATAATTTATTTACAATTATTGTTATTTTTGGAGTCGATGTCAGCTAAGGAAACACTATAATATACCTAGCAATAATAATACGGGAATCTTTTAAAAACATACACATTACAAATTGACTTTTATTCGCTTCGTTAAGTTGCGCGTGCGACACAAGCACATCTCACCTACAACTATGTATGTAGTTATAAGCCCACCTTGGCTGACATCGACTGCAAAAGTAACAATAATTGTAAATAAATTATCAACCACACAACACATTCGTACCTACATATTGATGAGTAGAAAATAGCAAGTTAATTGTCAAATTATAGAAGAATACGGAATTATTTTTTTACTTTTTAGTGCATATTAATTTGTTTTACCTATGAAGTCGGTTTTTGTTTTGTTAAAATTTTGTGCATTTGTTTTCTTAGTTAACGCTCTTCTAACCACACTTTAATTAAATCAAATTAATGAAATCATATTCTATAAAGTACCTATAGGCAAAAATTCTACATCATTAAATAATTCTTTATGTGTATATAATATATATGTACCTTCATAGTGAACTGCGAAGGCTATCTGCGTCATAAAACACCAACTACGGAGAACGAACTGTGTGATTTATTAGTCTTTGGAAACATTGCCGTAAAACTCGACGCTGTCACGGTCCGCTATATATTGGAAGTCTTGAACATTTTAAATGGAGAATTCATGTTACCGGCAAGTTTATCTCAAATTTTACTCTCGACGGGAACGGGGCGCTTTAGCGAAGTATGTCCGGCCTGTGGATACGCTATAATGCGATATAACACGCTGATGTGATGTTGCCAGAGAGGTTTCAAATTTATACAACTTATATGTAGTATTGAACTTTCGATAAAATAGTAGCAACCTCGTTGTGATAAACGATGATTAGGAAAACATTTAAGGAAAAACTATTTGGCAGACTTTGGATTTTTTTAATGTACTCGATTGATTCACGTGCCCATTTAATTATTATAGATCAGTTATAGTATTTTATTAATATATTACAAGATATAAAAAAAATACACCACAGTCGGTACCGACGAATCGATCATTACTTTTTAAGTAATTTAAAGTAAGATGATGTATCATGCGTTTATTAATTACTCGTATAAATGTATTATTATTATTTTTTTACGTTATAGGAAGCCAACGCTATATATATTTTAGAAAAACATTTGTCTAATTGCTTGTATAAAAATATTGTAACAAAATATATAACCTGAAGTGAGTGAATTATGACATGAATATTAGTAAAACGCATTATAATTAAAATGTATAGAATAAGAGATAAAAAAGATAGAAGCACTTGGTGGTAGAGCTTTGTGCAAGCTCGTCTGGGTAGGTACCACCCACTCATCAAATATTCTGCCGCAAAACAGCAGTACTTTGTATTGCTGTGTTCCGGTTTGAAGGGCCAGTGTAATTACAGGCACAAGGGACATAACATCTTAGTTCCTAAGGTTGGTGGCGCATTGGGGCGATGTAAGCGATGGTTAACATTTCTTACAATGCCATTGTCTATGGGCGTTGGTGACCACTTACCATCAGGTGGCCCATATGCTCGTCCGCCTTCATATACAATAAAAAAAAAAAGTTAAAAAAGATAACTATTCTGCAAAAATAAACAAAAATTTAATTGATTTACATGACATTATTTTTTTATATTAATTAACATCAAATAATATGTAAGAGGTAAAAAAAATTATAAATATGTTTTTGAGGTTAGCTTTATAGCAATTTAAAAATGATGTATCGTCTATTAGACTGATAAGGTAACTTAAATCTTATTCAATAAGTACTATAATAGTATAAAAGTATTTTATAACCAACTATTTTTTATGAAGTGGAAAGAATAACAGAAATATATATTTTTAATAACCATGTCTTATCAATGAGGAACATGAGCCATGAAAGATTTGCATTCGACCGTCAATATTTGAACGACCTTTCAGAAACGATATACAGCTTTCTAGAATGCGTTAATCGGAAATCCATGTAGGTTATACGCAGATATAACAAGAATGGAAGCGCATTTTTAAAAAAATCGAAAAAAATGGCTGTCTCGGCGCAAATAATAAAAATACACAAAATAGTGTCTTATTACTAAACTATTTGACATTTAACGACGAAAATTGATTGGGGAACAGTTTGGAGGAGTTTGGAATGCTTGCCTCTCTTGATCAACTTATTGGAAACCAAATTAAATTGTACAACCATTGTGTTTATATAATTTCACTACCACGTACCCACCCTCTAAAGTCGAATGCTACCATGTCTAATGCGAAAGGTGAGTGTAGTCTCTCTTCCGACAGATATAAATGAATTGATGCTTCGGAAAGATGAGTAATTTCCGAAAATGTATAAAATACGACCCAAAACTGTATAAAACAAATGTTGTTTTTTTTTGGTATGAATTTGCCATATGAGGAGAATGCCCAGCAAAGGTGTATGATAAATATACCTTGAGGATAATATTTGCAGCTCCAAGAATATGTGCCACCATAGATGCCATTAATCCCAGTGAATCAGGATAGGAGACATCTGCACAGGAGGGGGTTATTCATGGGCCGCTGTGTGAATATACTTTATTTAGCATTTAGCTTTGCCTGTTTTGTACCTCAAAAAATCATGATGATCTGTTGAGTAGGTAATACGATAAAACGTAACAGAAAAAATAATTAATATTTAAAATTAATAAACAAACAAACTCATTGTCGCTTTTTTAATATTAGGATTAGTTGAGTTCTAATATTTTGTTTAATCTATTAGAGAATGACATCACACCAAGGGTAGGCTGAGTACGGCGCATACTAAGAAGTATCGGATATGTGACCCAGGGTGATGTAAATAACTGGTATGACCTTGTCCTATGGAAATACGTAATAAATATGAATACGTTATAAATATTAATGAATTTTCCTTTCAACTTAACTGTCATACAAGAAAATTGTTTCAGGCGTTTGGGATTTCTATTTTATATACTCGATTTCAATAGTTGTTTAATAGACATAAAAATATACTACATTTCGCCAGCGGCTTTGACCGCGATTTAGAAGAGGCCTTGTATTAGGTAAAAAATTAAACTATGCCCGTCCTTGGAACAAGCTTGCTTCATATCAAATTTTATCAAAATCGATTCAGTGGTTTAGCATTGAAAGCTTAACAGACAAATAGACACTTTCATATTTATAATATTAGTATAAATACAGGAGTTTTCATACTACTTGACGTTTATTGTTCTTTAAAGTCGTATACATATATAAACATAAACACAACCTTCATATAACGTAACCTATATAACTTTAACCTTCCTCAACGGCATTCAAAACGGGCTGATAGTTTCTGAGATTAGTTCGTTCAACCATACAAACTCTCTGGCTTTGTTGCATAAATATAAATATCTTGTCTCTGGATATATTGACTTTGTGGATTAAGTTTTTTCGTACTACAAGTTAATCTCTACACTCAAGTTAATATAATGTGATCTTAAATTAATAATTATGTTAAAATTGGTGATACGAATATTTTTCTGGTGATAAGGGTTGGTGCAAGTCCGTGGGGATGGGTACCACCCACGTTACCGCTAAGTACGATATGAATTATAAATTCAAATTATACATAATTATATGGAAAATAAGTAGGCTTGCCCCCGTTTCATCCCGTTAATTTCGGTTAAAATTCAACTCTCATATTTACATATTTTTTATTTATTAGAAAACAAGACAGGTCTTCACAAATTAGCTTATTGTTCAGACGTTAGCAAGTAAAACAAAATTATTAATAACAAATAACAACTAAAATGATAAATTAATTAAAGCTTCATAAAATATGAACAAATTAATAAATAAATTCTATAAAAAAAAATATATTAATTGATCTCATATTTATACAAATGCGCAACATAATGCAAGGCGTGTCTGACGACATTAGCTCAGTAGAGTTATTCTATAAGAACAAACTCGAAACTCATATCAGAAAATGGTCAAGAAATATCAAAAAGTGATAAGCGACTTTGAACTTAATAACAATAACATATCATGAATACACGCATCAAAATTGTATATCACCAAGTTATTTTATTTATCCAAAATATTACATCCCATCTTATTGCCTCAACTGGTCACAGGAGGGCTGGTTCATTTTTCGTCCAGAGAATCGGAATTGCGATTCAAAGGAGAAATGCTGCTAACATTCCTGTTACCATTCCACGCGGTCACGTTTTAATTTATATTTTTACTTATTTAAGGTTTAAATGTAAATAAATAAAGTGAGTAAGTAGCGTAACAGTACGCTCGAAAAGCTTGGCGAATGCATTTCGTTAGTTAAAAACCAGCACAGGCTTAAATGTTTATTTAACCCGTGTGAAATCGGATCGGGTGGCTAGCTTTATATAGAAAAGATGAAAGAAAAAACCGTTCATCGGATATGCGGTGTTTGCATATGCAGATAAGATATACTCGTATGATTACATTCGCTTCAATGAACTACAACCTCGCTGAAGAGATTATATGAAATTAAATGGAAGGTTTATTGAACAAAACGAAGAATTTTATCGTATTAGTTCGTTTCGTTGATTTCATACTAGTTAATAAAAAAACCGTTTTAAATTATAGATTAATTACGCAAGATAATATAGTCTGTTGTTTTTAAAATGTTTATAAAACGGAATTTGTATTTTTTCTGTACCTCTGAGAAAGGGTATGCTATATTCAATGATGAGTAGGTACTTAAGACATAAAAGCATAACAAAAAAATAAACGAACATAATCACTTTCGCATTTATAACATTCCTTATAATATAATAAAATAGAATGTAGGTTACCACATATACGGAATATACACTCTGCTGAGAAAAACCAAGTTAAAAAATTCTGCCCCATGAGTATACACTAGCTAGCATTGGAGCAGCATAGTGAATAGCTTCAAACCTTGTCCTCAAAGGGAGAGGCCTTGGTCTAGCAGTGGGACCAGATAGGTCGTAAGCTTTTACTTTATTATTGTAAATGAATCTACTGTATATAGAGCATAGTACGAGTACATAGTCGTAGTATAGTACAACATTAAATGTGCATAACGAAACATCTGATTTCGTTCAAGGCGTACGTTAATAAGCTTGCGGCCTACTTTCCCTACATTCATGATTTCTTTACAACTCTAAAAGAGGACGGCGGGTCGGGTAGAGGTATTACAATTCGGTATATAATACCTTTTCTAACGATGCTGTGATGAAAAGGTTACATTTGAATACATTGAATTTGATTTTAATTATTGTGCGATTTAGGTGTATTTTATAACAGTTCAATTAATATTATATATATTTGAATTATATTTTTATACAAAAAAACGATGACTAAAACGTAAATATCAGCAATAAAATATATAAATCTATTAATTACAATAATGTAACTCTATAGTTACTTGCATATGCACAAGGGACACCATAGTTATAGGTGGTTATAGGTGGCACATTTGTTACTACGGGATAAGACACACAATTTTTCACAAAAAAAATTATAAATATTATGACTAAGTGTTATTAGAGCCGAGCAAAGCACGGTCAATCAGTTACTAGGAAACAATTTAAATACAGAAGAAACAAAGAATCTTCGTTTTTCGAAGTAGGTTGAAAACCATTATAATAATAAAGTGTTAAGAAAGATCTCGCCTGTTTTCTTCGCATTCGACTTCAGACAGACCATTATTCTTGATTGCATCCGTTCTTCATCTCTGACACTTTTTTCTCGACTGTGAAAATCTTGGAAATATAAGATTTGCGATTCAACTGAAATATAAATAAATATATATATTACGTTATATACTTTGGTAATATCTTGTCTTTATCTATCTGTAGGAGAGCGCTTTGTTAACGATAACATAATGTACATATGATATTTTTTTAGTCTTATGTATAGGTAATGAAGAATATTTAATGTGTCCTATCCTATATTACTATAATATATATAATTACTATAATATAAATAAATTTATTTATTTATATTATAGTAATTAATTACTTCAATTACTAAATAAATTTATTTATATTATAGCCATTTATCATTTTTTTTTGTTTTGCTAGCGGATGTTATACAAAAAACAAAAAATTGGTTTATCACCAATTAATCATGTACAAAAAAAGAAATGTCTTAAGCAGACTCATTTGAATAAATAAATAATAAAGCTTTTTATTTAAAAGCATTGAATAGCATTCCCAATTACTATAGCAAAATGTCCGAGCCTGCACATAATTAGTGATGATTAAACAGAGAAAAGCTTTTAGCACAGCTATTAACCTCTCACGTAGACAATTATTTATTTTTTGTTTAGATTTTTATTCTAACCTGAACATATACATATATTTAGCATCCAGAATAATGTGAGCTCATTTTATAAAAATCTAATTGATATGTTTGAAAATAGAACACCAAATCATACAAATTGATATAAATTACTCACTCAATTACTTTTTAAATCCAAATAACACATAACAAATCACAAGTCGCGCCAATAATGAATTAATTACTTTACCTTTATGTGCACTTACAAAATGGCGGCGGTTGAGAGTAGCACGCTTTTTATTCAACGCTGTTGTTTGGATCATAGAGTTTCTTAACTATATACATAATAAATTATTATTATTGATGAAATAAATAAAGAAAATATCTCCGCTCACCGACGCTACTCCACGCTGTTCCAGTGCACATTGGATTGATTACAAAAGTGACAGATTTTCATCCAAAACATGCACAAATCAAAATGTATTCTTGCGCCGAGCACGAGCAGAAGCAAATCATTAACTTTCAATTTGCACACATTACTAGTTGCGTTGCGTTAGCTTATCAAAGGTAATTATGTATTAAACATGCCAATACATCATATACTTTAGTAGTTTATAAACAAATGCATATAGGTAAACAAAATACTAGGACAGTAGGTTAGATGGTTGACGTGTATGGTTTCTGCTCTGCTCGTTAAAGTCGTAGCGTGAAGTTATATAGCCCATAACCTTTTCAATAAAAGGACTATAACGCTTCTATAACGGAAAAATAATTTATCAAATGAAACTGCTAGTTCCTGAGATGAACACGTTCATCATAGAAACTCTTCTGCTTTATGATAAGAGTGTATACAAATTTGTAATAAATAAATTTATTTTTATTTTTTTTATTTATTTAATCGATACACCACAGTATTTGAAATATGGCAATTATAAATAAATTATACAACATTCGAAGACAAATCAGTATCCATAATTAAGAAATAATGAGTAATTTAAATATTTGTTATAAGCACTTGGTTGTATCAATTTGTGCAAGCTCGTCTGGGGAGGTACCATCTACTCAACAATTATGTATAAGTATAATATTACCTATAACTTAAACAGCGATACTTAGTGTTTTTGTTTTCTGATTTGAAGGATGAATCAGCAAGTGTAACTGTCAAGGGACATGGGTCTAGTTCCCAAAGGTTGATAGCGCATTAGCGATGGAAATAACGAATAATATTTCTTACAGCGCCAATGGCTATGGTGACCACTTACGATCAGGAGGCCTGTTTGCCCCTGACTGATTGATTATTATATAAAAATGACTCCGTAGTTATAAATCTACATAGAAGTAAGTACAGTAGAACAACATATTTAATTGGTTAGTTAACAGTTTAGATTTATAGAATAGAGAAAGATGAGTAATAGCATTCTGATACGACATGTGAGTGTTTAAAATGTCAAAAAGTTACAAAATTAATAACTATTTGCTATAAGTTGACACGAAAATGGATATAACTACTTTAACAATATGACATTTCATACGCGTTACAATCCTACGACGCCATACGTTTGCTTAAGCACCTTGTTAATATTTTCAAATGCACATTATAGACGAAACTTTATCATTAAATTTAATATGTCTAAAAACAAAAAAGTCATTCAATTTTAACAAGAACAGCGCCCCTTCGCCTTTCTGCATCCACATTTAAACATTTACGACGTTGAAGTCCAGGAAAATTTCATTTTAAACTTAATTTTCAAGCTACAACTGGTAGAGCCCCGCTATATTTGTAATTTTCAAAAGCTTGCAACTCTAAGGATTTATTATAAGTTATATTTCATTTCGTTCAAATAACTACTCAGAGATTCTTAATACTTTTGTTTAACTTACCATGGAAATTAATTACACTCAGTTTCTTGCTTTAAACGGACTCATCGCATTGTTAGAGAGCAGAAATAATCTATCGTTTAAAATATTTAAGTACAGACAGTATATATAAATTAAGCGTCAAAACAGATAAGATTAACAAATACATACAGAAATATTAAGTGATTAATAACATTCATAAGACAAATTACAAATGTCAACTGAAAATATTTGTATCGACAACAACCTCGGTAGCTACTCCTTGCCATTTCAAGTTATGTACATATATATAAAGTTACGTATATACTACTATAAAAAGCTGAAGAGATTGCTTGTTTGATCCGGCTAAATTCAGGAACTACTAGTTCGAATTAAAAGAATATTTTTGTGTTGTATTGCCCTTTTATCGAGGAAAGCTCTAGGGTTATTAATATGCATTATAATTTTATTAATTATACGCGGGTGAAACCGCGGGTCACAGCTAGTCAGTAATATACAATTAAATATGTATCCTGCTTACAAATGTACAAATACTCATCGCTTTTTATACCCTTTAATTTTGATAGTTTAAAAGATACAATATGTAAAACATTGAGACGTTTTAAGTAGGTAATCACTTAGCTCATTAATCATCAGGATATTAAATATCAAGTTTACCGCGTGATAAACCTAGTTTTTAGTTATCGTCTTGTAAAAGACAGCTATGAAAATAACAAAAACGTATTAATTGAGCCGTAACAATCTCAGTAGGATGTTTTCCTTAATACAGGTGAAAGCAGAACGTAAGGAAATATATTAATTATGTATGATAGGCGCAATTCTACTCAAAGGGAAACAATGAATTGCGCAAGCTTTAATAAACGTGACCTTTCCTTAAATTAATAAAGAATTTATTTTTGACTTAATATTAAAAGACCTTTCAAGGCAAAATCGTAAAATATTAAAATCTGAGAAGCAAAATTTATGCGAAGCTGAATTTTAAACACGTTTTTTTAGTTTTTTTAAATATAATCTTACCTCAGCTGGATTTCTAATTTTTAATTTAGAAATTTTAAATTATTTTTTTTTATAAAGTATGGCTTTCCTGTTAAATTAACTTGGATATGTTAACCTTTGTTTTGAGCCTCGGGCGTAGGCACGAGAGAGGCCCGTCAACAGTATGAGGTCAGCGTTAGCCAAAATGGTATATTCTATCTCTATCCTTCCTAATCTTACTGGTATTTCAAAATACCAGTGAGATTAGGAAGGAGATATTATATTCTGCTGTCCAGTCTGCCTGCCTTTGTTTGTTGTAGCCCTCGAGATATCATCATCATGGACTGCACGAAATAAGAAAAATATATCACGTTTTTAAAGACGAAATGTTTATATGTAAATTGAAATTCTGGATTTGAGATGATAAATTGTCTGCCCTTGTGAGAATAGTATAAAAGGCCTTTCTTTGTTCAAGTTTAGATAAATAGACTTATCTTTGTCCACTGCGCACATAAATATTCATAATGTAAATATTATGTGGTATTATAAAATATTTATTTAACTTATATCTGAAAACTTTTAGCATGTTAATATATAGAACATGCTGCTTTTTATGACCGCTAAAACATGAATTTACTTCAATAACAATGACGATCTATATAAAAATACACATTACATTGAATAAGTATCGATAAATAAATCTCTTATATCTTATGTTTATTATATCACAATCGTTTTCTTATTATAATATAATGTAATTGAATAAGACCGAATCTTTGAATGCCAATAATTTGGTTGGTAAGTATATAAGTTGAAGGAAACATTGCAATCAAGAGAAATGACCTGTCTGGGAATAGAAGCGGAAAAAAGAAGACGATTTGTCACCGACCTCTCTGTGTTTCCTTTTATTTTTATATCACTTGAAGAAATCGCGTTTTCTTTTGTTATTCATCACAATTATGTCTGCTCCATGATTTTTTTACGCCATGATTGATCTAGTGACCGCTCTGTCTGGTTCAACGCTTTTAAAATAAACTTTGTCTTTAATTAAGGACTGTAGTACTACAGTCACGTTGTCCGTGCCTTTGGTGTATCTTTCTGTTTTCATTTCCAGGCAGCGTCACAATCAAAAGGCAAAGCCCTTTTAAATACTTTTTTTTTAGTGATTGAAATAGGTTTTCATTATAAATTTATTTTTCAACTATATGACTAATCTTGGTTATCTTGAGATTGACGCTTTTATATTTGGTTCTTAAGCATGCTTAGTAAATACTCTCAATTTACAAAAATAATCAAAATTGACACTTACCTCGCAACAAATAGGCTTCGGGTTTTCAACAATTTTTTTCCGTTAAAACTTTCATAAGCTGGAGACTTGTTTATGATTATAAACAAACTGAAACATATTAATATACGTCTTATGTCATGACAAAAGCGCGTAATTTTACCTCCAACAATTTATCCATTTACGCATCTATGTCTGACTCTGTATTTTCACATTATTCAGCGTCTTGTAAAGATTATAAAGCATAAAATGTTTTTACAATTCATTTGAATTTACACATCTATATATATAAAATAACTAGTCCTGACTGACTGACTGATTCATCATCGCCGAGCGTAAACCGTTAAAGTGAGGGCCATGAAATTTGGCGAGTAGGGTCGTTTTATTGAGGAACCCACTAAAGAAGGAATTTTAGATTTTCTTCCCCTAAGGGGGTGAAATAGGGGAACTTTGTATGGAAGTCCGTAATTTTTAAGTTAGAAACATGAAATATACAAGCCTCTGGTTGGAAATAAATAAATATGTATTTCAGTATTATCGAAAATCTACCTCCCAACAGAGCGAAATAGGTGTTGAAAGTTTGTATCGCGGGTCTGTTATTTTTCATTTAAGAAGAATTAAATTTTATATATTCTTCTATTCTTCTTATTTTATATAAATCTTCTGTTTAAAAATAAATAAATACATATTTTAGGTTTTTTAAAAACTACCCCCAACAGGGTGAAATATGGGATTGAAAGTTCGTATCGCAGTTTCGTCATTTTTCATGTGACATACGTATTTTGTCATTTTTGAAAATGTTTTCGACTCAAAACGTATTTTAAAATATAGATTTTAATTGATTAGTGTATTTTTGTCTCACCAAAAACTACATTTATTACTTCTTGTTAGGAGAGTAAGTACCTCGGGTTGTCGCGGTAGTATGCACAAGCGATCCCGTGCCGCTCCACCAAAGACGATAAAGGTACGCTGGTTTTTTAGTGGGTATTCCGGAGCCTTCAGCAATGGCGAGCCCCACATACCCCCCCACTCCATGTGGGGGAAACGCGTAAATGCGTTTTTCCAGCGAAAACAAAAAAAAAAAAAAAGTACCTCGGGTCCCTCGACACATTTCAGCGTAGATACAATCATCCATTTTTAGCAGAAGTCAGAGTGAATCTAGGTCGGAATATGCAAAAATGTCTCAACGAATATAGGTATTGAATATACAGTCCTCGTTCTACATTTTAACTGATAGTATCGAAACACGAAATCGTAAAGAAAATATTTTCAACGTTTCGAGAAAAGAGATTTTACTTGTGATATTTTGGGTGCAAGATAGTGAAATAATTTTATTATCATTCTTTCGGAAGGCACTCAGTGGAAATTACACATCTTTATTGTGGGGGATGTCACCGTGATTTTTCTTTTTCGTTTATCAACTGAGCAAATAGATGGTCCAACGACGTTCGCAAACAAAACTGACTTTTATTTCGCAAATAAAAAGAAAGGCGCTATTTTTTGGGTTTGTTCATTGTTATTTCTTATAAAAATATGAAAAGTACGTAAACAAAATTCTGGAACAGTTTTACTTTCAATATTCTTGATTTTCAAAAATATTCAGCTGCGTAAAGTACATACGTCTCTCTTATCTCTAGCCATAAGAATTATTTTCTCCAGCTGAGTGACTTTTCTGAATTACGTTTCTACATTTTGTTAACTTGGTGAATATATTGAAGGTTATTCACTAAGAGTTATCATCATATTGAAAAAAATTATTACCTTCAATAAATATAGTAAATATGTTATAGAATAAGACAACGTTATTGAATATGATAGTGTAAAATAATCTCTTTACTGGTTTGGAGCGTATACCACCACGCTACTTCAAACGATCCATCACAATTTATTCCATTAACAACACTCGATGAAATTATAAACGCAAATTAAAAATATCAAAATTTGACGGTGCTTGCCATTACATACCAGCCTGGAATAGACACATGAACAAGGACTCACGAATTTTAACCACTTGTCCTCTTCTGCCCATAATGATTCCACCATATAATTAATTCATTATTATTGATTGAACTGAAAATATGAACAGACGATTTCATTTTCAATACATAGAATGACTCAAATAACAATATACTATACGTTACAGAATATATTATATACTTTAGAAGAAGATATCTCGTCGATGTTCGAATTTCCATTAATTTCTTCCGCAAAATAATAATCTCCTGAGGATTATTTTGCACAAAGGGAAATCTTAATATCTTTTTGAGATTACGAAGATATTACAAATGTCGGAAGCATATTTATGATATCGCCTTGCTGAAGTCACATTTCAAATATTAAAAACGTAATGATACGGATTGCTAAATATTATAGCTATTAATAGTGCTTATAAATCTTATCTGACGGATATTATAAACGGCATTAATGTTTATTTAATTTCATAAATATAATAGCTCTATGAATTTGGATGATATCCAATAATACTTTTAGTATTGTACTAGTTTTCGCCAGCGATTTCGCTCGCGTGTTAGTTATTATTACTTGAAGTCGAGAACTAAACTAATCAGTGGAACGAATACGTTACGAAAAAATCTGTTATAATTTATGTATATAGTATATATATATATATATATGTATAAGTATGTATTGAACGCCATACATAAATATCTTGTACAAAACAATAAGTTAAAAGCATACAAAGGCGATCTTATCACAATGCTTGTCATGCAACCTTTTAGACAGAAACTATGAATTATGGAAAAAAAATACTAAAATAATAAAAAGTAATTAACAAAACAATGGGCTTCGTGTAAATTAGTAAACAAATTAATATAACAAGAGATTCTCCTTAGAAGGTCTGGTTCCTTAGGTGGTACGGCAATACTGGCACAACAAGTCGGTTTCCAAACGTTCAGTCCAAATTTTGCATGTTTGGACGTGAAGTCCTCAGTCCCCTTATCCATTATAAATAGAAAAATAGTACAATAACGTAAAGCACTTAGAGCAAATAATAAAATAGATGTTACCCGTTTAACAGACAAGTGAAGCTACATTAAGCTGGTAGTGTGCGCGATCATATTGCAATATCCATGTGTGTGCGTGTGTGTGTGTGTGTGTAGAGTACTACATAAAAAGACACACAGCCAAACAGATAAATATTTGTTGGAACTGTTGCACTGTTCAATAGATATTGATGTAATAGATAAAATAAACCTAATATATCAAAATAATATTTTATTTATAATTTTACATAATATTTAAATTTCACGGTAAATTTCATATTGCCTCGTAATCGTTTCGCTTTGACTATATTTCCACGATCGAAAGCACGTTTTTCCTCGTAGCTCGAAATGCATGCACGCTCTAAATACATTATTCATAACTATTTACATGCAATATATTGAAGTACTTACAATTAGAATATATTGAGCACTTAGTGACCGACATTCCCTGTTTACGCTACCACTGATGCTTTTAGAGCTTTCCTATTATTTTACAGAGCCGGTGGTCCAGTTGTTATAACATTTAAATCTTAAAGATAGCTAGATCAAATGCGAAGCAGCCGTGCTGAAATTCCAAGTGCTTAATTTGAGTCTATAATTCGCTTGCTCGCCATTTAATTAAATTGTCGTGATAAAACTTAAATTATTCCAATTGTGGATCCGTCGACCCGCAGTGGAGGAGCTGGGTGGTATAAGCTCCAAGCATTTTTATTAAAGAAGAACAAGCTTATAAGTTAGATAATAATAATCAGCTTATTGGAGTAAACGTCAGTTTCTAGATGATGGGAAAAAACAATTTAACTAATCTAAAACTAAACAATTGCAACGCGGCTACCACATAAATGACGATTCAGATTACACTCAAATTCTTAATTTGTTTTTAATCAAATTTATTTAAACAATATTATAATGAAAATATTTATTTTTAGCTCAATTTAAAAAGAACAAACAGTAATTTTAATTATGAAATAAAAACCTTATAAACGTTTTCTTTAGTTTGGCTTTTCATTTCTCAAATTTCTAATTATTTCTTAATTTAAGGTCAATGAACTTAAAAAAAATGAGGGTTGCCAATTGGATTGAATTTGAATGAAAATAACTAATGATATTTTTAATTAAACTATTTTAATCTATATTTTGAATCATATAATGATTAATAAACAAAATTACATAAACCAATAAATAAATGTGGAGTAAAGTAAACAATTAATTGAACAATATAATTTCTTATTATTATTATAATATATAGACGACTTCTTTAATATAAAGACATTAACCACAGCCGCAAAAGAGAGAACAGGGCGGCAGCGAAGAGACCATGAGACCGTCATTTGCCATCACAGTACGGTACATGTGAACGACGGTTGGTTATACGTGTAGGTCTAGCATCCAAGGCCCGCCATTATAATTCACCACCAATACATGATCAACATCGATAAAGTTTTCAAATTAATAAATTTATTATAAGTTAATAATCATAAAATATTGAAGCTAGAAGTGTTCAGTTCATTTATTTTTTAATCTGTCTTTATTTCATACACCATATGTAGTTTTATTGGATTTGTTATCCATACAACATCATTAGGTCAGAAGGATTGGCAACGCTTGGAAACATTGAATGGGCGAAAAAAATTATCCATGTGAACGCCCCTACATTACCTGGTTGTTACCATGACAATTGAATCTCTTACGACACCCACGAAGATAGAGTTGTTATTATTATTATTACAGATATAAAGTCTTATATCAACTCCTATTTATTTATCTTATATCTATTCCTTTTCGATAATACGCGGTTTCCGATAGTAATAATTTAAGTATTTGTAAAGGTAATAATAAATATATAAAATTTATTTTGACAACCCTAAAATACAACGTTAATAGAATATCTTCGCTCATAGAAATCAAAATTACAAGCCGATCGTAACACCGAATGGGGGTCATCATCAAATATTCGTGAGCACAACCCTCGTATCTGGTTTAACTAACACAATTTTACGTTACAGTCAAGTTAACTTGTGTATAAAAATGTTGTGTGCTTCAATTTGCTTGTTCCATTTTTAAAAGCGAGTAATATTTTTATTGAGTCAATATTTTTTTATTTAATAAATCATATTTTTTCGTCTGTGCTACCTTTCGTGCGGTATTGTATACACGCGAAACAAATGCTGTTTTTCTTTGTATATAGTTACATACATATAATAAAATTATTAAAGTCTTATTGAAATTGATATTTTATTTTGTTCAATGCTATTTAATTTACGCAAAACATAATCCATTTAGCAAGCGATCTTTACATTATAATAACTTCTGTTTGGGCGCATATTTCTTATTTCTTTATTTTAACGAGCTGTTTAAACTCATAGTTAGCTAAACCCTGTTTGTGCTAACCGAAAATGAGGGTCGTAATTAGTTTACAAATAAAAACGTATAATTTTTAACGTGGGTACGATAACCCACGACTTTATACCGGAATATTTTTAGTAATAAAGTATTTTTACGAACTAATAATTGACTTTAAAGTTTAAATAAATAATTTTACAGTACTGCTTTGATTAGGCTTCTTGGCGAATAAAATGAGAGTACTACTACTAGCTGAACTGTATATAGTTTGCCATATTTGTTGACATGCATTCTTTCTCGATAAACGGTATAACAAATGCTTAAATAATTTTTGAAACCTCGTTTATTTGAGTATCGCACATAACTGTAAAAACTTTTTCTAAACTAAAATTAATTAAAAATCCAATCAAATTTATTTAAAAGAACTATATACAAGCATTCAGCATCAACTTTACTTATAAACGTTGCTAAGCGGCTCATTAATTAAACACTGAGTTTTCCTTTTCTGTCATTATTGATTTGACATTCGAAAGAAGAAGACACAGCATTTATTAACTAATAACCCGATAAACAAATTTACTCGGTGAGGGTGAGTCAGCCAGTGTAATTACAGGCGTACAAGGGACATAAAAACTCAGGTACCAAGGTTGGACGAGCATTGGTGATGTAAGCGATTAACATTTCTTACAATGGCATTGTCTATGGGCGGTGGTGACTTACCATCGGGTGTCCCATGTACTCGTCCGTCTACCTATATAATAAAGATAAAATAAAAAAAAAACATCGCTTAATAAGTGAGGCCGTGTGTATATTAAATATGTTTTGTATAATTTGTAACACTATGTTTTTGTATTCAAAACTATATTAACCTCAATAGACACATAACGTGCATATTTTTTCATAAAAATTTAATAAAGCGTTTGATGAAATATTTACCGTTAAACGAAGCTCCCAAATCCTTTGTAATTTATGGTTTGTTTCCAACGCGAGGAAAGATCGGCTTTTGCGTTTTTGTTACCCCCGGAATTATGATAAATTTTATCGCACCAAGCTGATAAATTGGGTACCCAATCAGAATAAAAATCCAATGCATTTGTTTTAATAAGCCAGATCTTATTAAGAAACGCGTTTATATTCATATATTTTCGAATATCAATTATTATTATTAACTATTTGGTTCCCCTGCGGTTTCCACAACCATTTCGTGACGTCGACATCATGTCGCCTGATTTCGAAGTTGATTCTTCCTATAACATATCGAGTAATACTACTACTACGACTATGAAATTACGAAAGAGGACATTGGGTACCAAACACCAGTCTCCCCCTCCCCTTACGCGCTGCTCCAATGTGGGTTGAATACACATGTGGAAAAATTTCATCCAAAAAGTGAGGACTTAAGTAAATTACTCAGTAAGTATACATTACATTACTCTTTAGTTGCCTCATAAATAAAATTTGTTATAATGAAAAAATACATAGCGTAGCAGGGAATGGAATCTTATAAATATGGCAGACATAAAGTCAATTTTCCTTGTGAAAGTAAATTAATTACTTGAAGAAAAATTAAACTGAATCATTTGTATTTGGAGCACAATTATTTCAAAACTAAAAAACCTAAAGTTGAAGGAAAACACAGGAAAACCTTGTGCCTGAAAATAATCAACCTACCCGCAGTGAATGATGGTCGTGGATTACACTCGAAAACTCTCTCATGTTTAATTGTAATTCAGATTTGTCTTCAACATAAATTCAAAGAGCTAATATACTGCTTTATTAATATGTATCTATATAAATGTGGCTATTGTATTACTTAACCAAGTTTCATTGTTGTTCAAAGTTTGATGTATGGTTAAAGTTATCCTCAACTCCAACCGAGCGTTGACAGCAATTTTAATGAATTGGATATTAACAGAAATTTCTACTTGTTTCTTTATAAAATAATATATAAATTAAACATAACTATATAAGTCGGTAAATTAAGAATTATATAATATAATAGTTCATTTTTTATTAAGATGAGATTAATATACTCGTAGTTAACAAAAATATAATTTTCCTTTTTTATTTTTCGGCATCAACGTTTATTATCATGAATTAATTATCCCTTAACAAATATTTTAATAGACTGTTAACGAAAATATTTGTTTAAGAAAATAATAAGATAAGACTTGTAAAATACCTCTTATATACTTGAAATCAATAAGCTAGAAGTTCTTTAATAAAGTATGCTATTTATAAAATTTACAGATAATTGAGGTATTTTTTTTAAATGTTTTCTTTTTTCTTAAAACGGCAAATGGTTATCATCACTGATAAGTCATTGGGAGAACTGTTTATTACTGTTGATTTGACATTTTTTTTAATATCAGTAATAATAAGTATATTTTACTTGGTGTGTAGAGCTTCGGGCAAGCCTTTTTGGGTAGGTACCACACTTATTCATCACACACATTTTACCGCCAAACAGGTAAATGTCTTATTCTTGTGTTCTGGTTAGAAAGTTGAGTGAGCCAATGGTGAGTGGTGACCACTTACCATAACATGACCCATCTACCCTATAGGTATTCGGTAGACGGATGGGCAGATGGGTCATCTGATAAAAAAAATTAGAGAAAATAGCCATCGTCAGTAAGTTAAACTGTTGATCTTTTTGATATTGCATAATTCATTTGAGCAAAATATTCTTAAAAGATTTTCGAGCGCCCCTTATTGCCTTTACTACAGACAGACGGACTGACAGAAGGGGTGGTTAATTTCGTCTAGAAAATCAAAGAAAACTAAAGAAAATTCTTGCCGTCTTTTCATCAGGTCAGGATTTTTAAGGCTATGTTATTTGTCAAGCTATATATATGTATATTTCCTGATGCATGTAATCATTAATATTACTTATATTAATGATGAATGTCCTCCTGACTAATTTCAGCCACTGCGCCCAATATTAAGGGCTAGCCAACTCGGCAGGACATATTGTTTTAATGCAAAAATTAGTGCGCGTACATAAGTGCACTCTCATAATTTGATGGGACTGCAAATCCGACACAACATAAAATATTTCAAGCGCAAAACCAACGGCCTTACATCATTTTAAGGCAAAGGACTGTAAATACTGCCTGATCCTAGATTCATGGTTACTACTGAAAATTTATCGAAAGAAAAACCCAAATACGTTCAAACCCTCAAGGTCTTCGGCTTGAAAAGCTAGCCACTAGACGAACGAGGTCATTAACCAAATGTTAGATGAGGAATATAATATAATAATGCTAATGAATATAGCAGAGCTAACCTAATCATCACACAACTTTTTACATTTAATAATGTTGATGACAATTACCTTGTGTTGTTAAGTATATAAATAGTATATGAATATAGATGAAAATAACACAAACTTTTTTAAATGCGTTAAGCTACAGAAAAGGAATTACATTAAAAATACATCAACTATAAGGTTCCATTTATAAAAAAGCTCTTTTGAATCTTCATTTTAAAAGATTAATTAAACGCAATTCCACTAGTTCTAAATTTAAATTATACCGAGGACGGGAAAGAACTACTAATTACTAATTTATACAGATTTTAACAGATAAATATATAATGTTTTTCATGTCTTGTTGGTATATTCATTAATTATTTTTACTTTAGATGCCAGTATGTTTTATTAACATAATTGTGTAATATAATAATATGTTTAATAAAGTTAACTAAGAATGTTTAAATTATACCTGATAGACCTGATAGACCTCGCCTAAACTTCTTTAGTGTAGCCTATAAGTGCAAAACTTTTATTATTTTTTGAATTGAATTGAGAATGTTACCTAATTTTGATTATTAGCTCTCCATATTATCTGTCAAAAATAAAAAATACAAGTCAAAGAATTATTTCGATACCTCAATTAGTTTCCGATTTATAGAAGCAAACGTGCGATGCGGACTCGTACTCGGTGTGACGTCTTTTTACAACACTCGCTCAGTCCGCTCGCGCTCTCAGCACGTCTTACGTTTGGCGACTTGCTACTAAGCGGTACGTTGTAAAGTGACGTCACATGCGGTCACGTGACTGTTAGCGGGTTGTAAAATCAAAACTAATAGGTATTTTGACTTCAACAAAAACTACTGTATTTGTATACATACAAGCTTTACTGTAACAAACCGATTTGGCATACCTATTAACATTCTCAATTATCATAGACTTTGAACTTTATGTACCGATGTCTTACTAATAAAATAAATATAACTGGTAACGTATAAAGTGATGTTTTATCGTGAATTATTACTTAATAACTAGTTTCTACCTGACTAAGACTATAATGGTCTTACGAATAAACTACGAGTCTTTAGTTAAACACAGATTTATCTGTTTCCGACATTATAGTACGAGATCCGACCGCAATATAACTAGATTCATCGTGTATGTAATCAAAATTTAATTTCTATGTATATTTATAAATGGGAGAACCTATTTTTGGCAAGGTTACAAATCCAAATTTGTCCGTGAGTATTATTAATAAAAAATAATATTAAAAAATAAAATAATATTAATTAATATTAAAATAATATTAATTTTATTAATTCCATATATTTATAAGTAAAACCAGTATAAGTTAAATGCTACAATATGCTACTTAAGCCAACCACCAGCAAGTGATGTTGACAATACAATCTAGGATAATAAAATTTAGTGATATCACATGGATTAATTATAAACAACAGCCTGTTATTTAAATATTTTTTTTAGCCTTATAACTTACCTATAAATGAGCTTGTTATTTTTTTATATTTCGACAATTGTCTCAGATCGGGACGAGGCACAACAATCTTTGTTTAGCTAACAGAGTAACTTAAAACGAAATCTCTTTATCTCGATGGAATTCACTTTGAATTGTAGATGAGGCCTCGCGCTTGTGTTTATCTTGAATCAAGAAATTACTATCGAATATATTTACTATAGTTAACTGATTAATTTTAATATTTACTGACTTAACAGCTGTAATAAGCACGATAGTAAAATTGTATTAGTTTTTTTTATTGTATAGGGAGGCGGACGACCATATGGGCCATCCGATGGTAGGTGATCACCAACGCCCGTAGAGATTGGTATTGTAAGAGATGTTAACCATCGCTTACATCGCCAATTCGTCACCAACTTTAGAAACTAAGATGTTAAGTCCCTTGTGACTGTAATTATACTGGCTCACTCATTCTTCAAAACGAAACACAACAATAACAATGAGAGGGTAGTAACTATCCAGACGAGCTTGCACAAAGCTCTACCACCAAGTATGAAACCAATACTTCGAATATATGTTTTTTTCTTAAGCCAGTCACTACGGTTGGAGAAAAAAATATATCGCTCTATATTAATTATCGTATTAAAATAATTTTAAAGAATTATTTGCAAGTCGTAGATAGTGAAATCTGATATTTTGCGGGCACTATCAAGATTTTTTTTACATAATTATTTATATTTCATTTTATATGTTAAGGTTTATCGTGTCAACATTGGGCTATTGGAAAATGAAGTATATGTTTGTGATTTTAACATAATCATTTCCATGAAACGATGAATAAGGCTCTGAATAAATATGGTGCGGTATATAGATAAATACTAGGTAGAGATTGTTTGGCTCTCATTTAGAGAGACGACAGGCGTCAAGGGACTCTACAAACAGCCGTCCGTCCATTTCCTGTCCGATTTAATTAACAAGATTAAATTTCACCTCGACGTAAAAATCGTTATAATATACATTCGCCATTCTTTAGATAATTTATATAATATGTAAGAATAATAAATAATTGTAACTTAATTAAAATATTTATACTAAATAACTGTACCTTAATAAAAACTATTAGTATTATTAAAATGGAAATTGTTTGATATTAATTACTAGTAGAATTATTTTATGACTGTAATATTTATTTAATTAATAATAAAATATTATAATTAAATTGGTAAACATTTTGAATTATATAAAGTATAGTAACTATAGCTTCTAATAGTATCCTGGCCCAGGATGTCCCAGGATATTATTATTAGATTAAAACAAGACAGATACTACAAGTTCTAACCATTGAACTATCTGATGAGTATTTTGAATTATAAAAAGAAATATTCAAAAATGTCACAAAATATCTTGTTACAACACAGCATATTGAATACTAGAATTCATATATTGATATGAGTAGGATGACGTTTCGAGTGTCAAACAATATTGAGTTCGGTAGCGAAACGAGTAGTTTTCGATAATTCAAGACCCCGAGCTCTTGTTACACATACGGGTACGGCGCGCGATGAATTGAAAATATTTCACAATAAAATTCATTATTTTCATAACAAATAGAACAAATAGATGGTTTTGTAAATGGTTGGAAATGGCTTGGTGGTAGAGCTTTGTGCAAGCTCGTCTGGGTAGGTACCACCCACTCATCAGATATTCTACCCCAAAATAGCAGTACTTTGTACTGTTGTGTTCTGGTTTGAAGGGTGAGTGAGCCAGTGTAATTACAGGCACAAGAGACATAACATCTTAGTTCCTAAGGTTTGTGGCGCATTGGCGATGTTTAACATCTCTTACAATACCAATGTCTATGGATGTTGGTGACCACTTACCATCAGGTGGCCCATATGCTCGTCCGCCTACCTATGCTATAATAAATGTACTTTTGTATGTTATTAGTTTTTTATAGCCCTTAAAAATGTTTCATTGCATAAACACATGATTTGCTAAAGCAAATAGCTTATAATAAATTATATGAATATATCAGTAATACCTTCTTATTATAATACGAGACCCAGTACTTAATACTCACATTAGTTTCCCTTCAAGTCTAGATGTGAGAGAATATATTACACGAACCACTTGAAAACAGTAAGTACAAAATAGCAAAGCGGCAAAGTGCTCTGATATTTTCTCTAAACAGCATAAATTATGTAGCGTCGGTGTGAGCTAAAATATATTACAGTATTTTCTAGACACACCTTACTAGTGAAAACACTTTGTCTTGAAGAGTAACTTCTAAGTGTTTTCTCGCTTCTTCACAAAATCTGCATTGAAACCTACGCGAAGCTTGTGACTTCATTCTTTCTACCAATGTTATTGAAATTACTTTTTAAAATATTCATATTATCAATTGATTTTTTAGAGTATACATTTTAATTGAACGTATAAATAAAGTATGCGTTTAAATCATTATACTATAATTTTTAATATAGACTTCTCAGTTTAAGAGATCTTTCGAGATGAATTAAAACGTGATCATAAAGTGAAAGCAACTCGTGTTTCGTCTTCGTTAAGAAGAAGATAAGGGTAATGCGGGTGAAATTAGTCTACGATATACAGTTACGGAAATGTAAATGACACCTACCTACTTAAATCGTATAGCTAATAGTGTTGCTGGTCATTGTTTATTAGAGTTGCATTCAATTCGCTTTCTTATTGTTTCTTTATTGCATTGAAATATTCTTACTTACTTGAAACCTTAAAGAAACCGAAATGGCCCAGTGGCTAGAACGCGTGAATCTTAACCGATGAAAGTGGGTTCAAACCCGGGCAGGCACCACTGAATTTTCAAGTGCTTAATTTGAGTTTATAATTCATCTTGTGCTTTTCGGTGAAGGAAAACATCGTGAGGAAACCTGCATGTGTCAAATTTCACTCAAATTCTGCCCCATGTGTATTCTGCCAATACGCTTTGGAGCAGCGTGGTGGAATAAGCTATAAGTCTTCTCGTCAAAAAAGGAAAAGAGGCCTTAGCTCAGCAGTGGAACATTCACAGGCTGTTACTTTAAACCTTAAATTGGTAATATTTACATGTATGTAACTTCACGATTACTGCTTATCCATTTTGGGAGTTGGTAAATTGCTATCCTTAATAAAGGTTATTCAAAAAAATAAAACACATGATAGGGATAGTGACTTTCAGTCACCTAATCAAATAAAAGCAAAACCAAAATGTTAAGTGAATGCTACTTATGATGTTATGTCTTAGTACATAAGCTTAACGTTTGTAATCCACGTATCAAGCTACGTTTAAATTTGTGTTTATTAAATACCTTTTGTTACATTCTCTTTATCTCTAAGAAACATTCACAACAGAAAATCAGCGTCTACAGTGTACATAATTTTTTTTCTTATTGAGTTTTTTTTTTTTTATTGCATATGAAGGCGGACGAGCATATGGGCCACCTGATGGTAAGTGGTCACCAACGCCCATAGACATTGGCGTTGTAAGAGCTGTAAACCATCTCTTACATCGCCAATGCGCCACCAACCTTGGGAACTAAGATATTATGTCCCTTGTGCCTGTAATTACACTGGCTCACTCACCCTTCAAACCGGAACACAGCAATAACAAGTACTGCTGTTTTGCGGTAGAATATCTGATGAGTGGGTGGTACCTACCCAGACGAGCTTGCACAAAGCTCTACCACCAAGTAAAGATGCTTATACATAGCCTATACACATATGTAACAGTAACTATTGTTGGTAAAAATCTTATGTTGAACTGGTTTATAGGCTTGAAAAGATCGCTCATGGCCCAGTGATTAAAATACTTGAAATTTAACTGAAGATTGTGAGTGCAAAAACAGGGAAGCATTTCTGAATTTTAATGTGTTTAGCTTGATTTTGTAATAATCCGCGTACCGTTAGAGCCCTTTTTACCCTTAGAGCACATTTTTGACCTCATTTTGTTTTCAACGCTGTCGTCTCACTCGCATTCGTTCAGACCTGTCCTTTTTGATTTTTTTTAAATTCCGTTTGACGCATGCATCTGTCTGGTTTTGTTTTCTGTAAATCCATCTGGTTTTATATAAATCCGTGCGTATTTAGAAATCATGTGAAACGAAACGAATATTTTTTTCATTTCCATATAGTATCGATCTTTATTTATATTCCGAGGAATATTTTTAATATATTACATCTATTTATAACTTTATACCACGCTTGGAATCAATTGATTTTGTGACACATAATATTTATAGTTATAATTATGCCATCAGAGACGTTAAGGACCGCGACTGCCGCTATGTAATTAAGGCGCGATTAAACGACGCGGGCTAGCCCGATCCTACGCGAGCCGAGCCGTCTGTGGAGATGCGGCTCGGCTAAATACGGACGCAAGCCTGCTCGTTTAAACGACGCGGGGTAGCACGATCCTACTCCAGCCGAGCCGTCCGTGGCGGCTACACATCGCGCTGTTGAACCGAGCTGTCCGCTTGTTCGTTCTTTGTTGCGGCTTTTGTGACCTGGGTATTTTGGGTTCCATATGGCCGGTTCCTCTTCGTACAATTCAATGAAGAGTTGAATCTTCTCGTTGCTCCACTCCATCTCGTACAAAATCAATCCCCAATTAAAAACTTCGCTAAAAAAACAAAATAGGTCTTCCTTCGTCGCGCGCTCTGTGTCTGTGACATCTGTTTAGACGGCGCGTATTAACACAAGCCGAGCCGCAGATGGCGCGCGCGCCTTTGATCTGTGTCGAAAAAACCGACAAGTGATGGATCGTGCGAACTTTGCCGAGCCGCGCCGAGCGCAGTTGTTTACACAGCGCGTGGCGCGGCGAACCACGAGCGGAGCCAGGCTCGGCTCGCGTGTTTGCGCGCCGTTTAAACGCCGCTTAACACTGCATTGTCAATTGACAGCGCTCCGAATTCGTAAAAAGGGGTATTATTATTGACTTATCTACATCTGCTGTTGAAGTTCAGAGGCCCTTGCCAAGTTGACACACACACACACACACATTGATAAATTTGACAGACGAAGGCACAAATCATGAAGGCATAATATGAGTCGTGATTATTTTTTTTTCAAGTTTCGAACATATTATAAACGTCAAAAAACGCTATAAACGTAAGTTAACGTTCCTTGTAAGGAATCTGAGGCCCTAGCCAAGTTGACATTCTACAATCGTAAACGTTAATAGAAAACTAAACAAATGTATGAGAATGACATCTCTCAACGATAAGTCACGTGATCATTCTAGTTTCAAATTTTTAGTTTTCTATTAACGTTTACGATTGTAGAATGTCAACTTGGCTAGGGCCTCAGATTCCTTACAAGGAACGTTAACTTACGTTTATAGCGGTTTTTGATGTTTATAATATGTTCGAAACTTGAAAAAAAAATAATCACGACTCATATTATGCCTTCATGATTTGTGCCTTCGTCTGTCAAATTTATCAATGTGTGTGTGTGTGTGTGTGTGTGTGTGTGTGTGTATGTGTGTGTTTGTGTGTGTGTGTTTGTGTGCGTGTGTGCGTTTGTGCGTGAAACAACGGAACCGTCACTAGTTCAGAAAATTTAAATATTTACCTACAAAAAACTACATATTTTCAAATTTAAGTTCATAAATAGTTTTCTCCTGCCAGCAATTAAATATGTTCATAACTTCATACTATCTAAGAACGCAGGTCTTAACCAAATATTGGTGGTTATATCAATACGCTCATATCTTCATATGAAGAAGTGAAAAACGTACAAGAAGTTACTTTACATATTATCAGAGTTAATAAAAGTTATAACAATAATGATCTATTGAATTTACTTCGAAAAACTGCGTGACGTGAAATTTGCCGTCAATTGATATATAATGATATGCAATGAGCCAACTCTTAATAAGGCTCGAAACGTTCTTTAATACAGTAGGGTTTCCGTCCTGCACCCTTGCCGAGGAATAATAAATTACGTAACGTCTCGTTCCAGTCATGCCTTAGAATTTTCTGTGAGAATTGATTTCGTTCCTTCATTCGTTCAATGATTCAGATTAAATGTGGCCGGAATTTCGATCTCATTCAACGTTTGTGTAATGGATTTTAGCCTTTAAAGAATGATAAAGATTCAGATTCTAAATTTATTCTCTCGGATAAATCTAAAAGATTTTATTTATTTATTTAAAAAACTTTATTGTTTACCACAAAGTGCGTGGAACAAAAGGCGGACTTAATGCCTGTAGGCATTCTCTGCCAGCCAACCTTTAGGGCAATCAGAAATCTGCGAAGGCGGTAATAAATAAATAACACAATATATTTATAAAACTATAGAATAATTAAACATATACATAACAATGTGTCTACAAAATAAATATCACTATAAATAACTATAAATAATGTAAATAATAAGTACAAATATAATAAAACATATAAAAAAAAAATATATATATATAGTGCATTACAGATGTTACCAGAACTAGCGGCTTAGAGACCTTCTGATAATATGTGCTCACGTAGACGAGTCTTAAAGTTGAGTTTAGAGGCAGCTTTCCTAATGTTTTCGGGTACTTTGTTCCATAGTCGAACAGCTTGAACAGAGTAAGAATTAGAAACGAAACCAGAAGTATGAAGAGGGACAGAAAGAAGGTAAGAATCGTGAGAACGAAGCTGACGATTGTGATTATCACGTAGAAATTTGAATTTTTCTTTCAAATAGTAAGGAGAGAGAGGATCAAAGAGAATAGAGAAAAGAGAAGATAGTAAACGGAAATCTCTACGTTGTCGAATTGTAAGCCATTTTAACTTATCACGGTACTGAGATATATGGTCGAACTTACGAAGACTGAAGATAAAGCGCAAAGAGTTATTTAACAGACGGTCAAGTTTGTTCAGGTGAATTTCGTTGAGTTTTTATATGTCTGTCATAACGAACTTTGATCAAAAGTGAGGTAGTATAATGTTATTATTGCTTTTTTTTACCCATAATAGGCTAGCGTTTCACCGTTGTCATGCCTGATGTTAAGTATCATCACGGTCTACGATGTAGCACGCTTGCCTATAAGACACCTGTTAACTCTTGATTTGAAGACACCAACGTTGTACCTATTGGGACATACAGACTCAGGCAAAGTATTCCACACTTTAGCAGTGCGAATGATAAAGGTGGATTCGAAGCGCTTCGTACGTAAGCGGGGAATTTCCACCTAAACTGTAAAGCATTATTTTAGATATTAATTTAAAAGTTATAGACATTTACAGTTTTTTAATCTATAACAGAAGCGCGTATTTGAATACTGAATTAATTTTATTAAATTTGGATAATCATAGGAATGGCAGGTTAGAGAGGAAGAGCCACGAATAGATCGGACTGGAGAGTTTTACTGGACCAGGCTATGGCCCATCCGCGGCTGTAACGCCTCAGATGATGATGATGAAATTTGGATATCCGCTATAGTAACTAAAAGGGTACATTTGATTGAAAACTAAACTAGCAACACAGTAAAACCGATTGGATTTCTGACGTAGACAAAACAATTTCATAATATATTGCGGTCTGGCATATTGCTATTGGTAAAATTACTCGCAAAGCAATAGATTTCAGTCTAGAGATAGTGCTGCGATGAAATCGCGCTGTTTCAGTACAAATAAAATATTTTTATAGCACTTGCTTAATATAATGCGATGACGATTCTGTTATAAGACATACCATATATTATGTTCAAACAAACAATTGTTGTGAGAATTATAATGAAAACCTTCGCAATTTATGTAAAATAATTCTTGTGATTTGTATGAGCGAGTTAGAAACGTTATTTCTTCAAATAAAATAACATACTATTAACGCTACTTTAATAGCCATGCCCTGGGATCGAGCTTTTATCTTTTCATTCACCAAATGTGAAATTACTTGATACGTGAGACAATGCGGTATATTCTCTAATCAAAATAATGGCTACATAGCGGCTTGAAATGTAGCAATAAAGCATGTTGCTTAGAATCTTAGCTTTCGAATACAATTTTGTTTGAATCATCTACTTAATTTCAACTATAATCATTATATTCATATGAAAGAAATTTCTTGATTAATTTACTATTATTCACAGCATTCATATCTATGTGCACATAAAAATACATTTTACACATACGGCATTACATATTTGCAAACGAACAGGTAATCAGGTCACCGAATCACAAATCTCTTATCCTTAACTATGATCATATACAATAGGATACAACTATATCATAACACCTAGATTTTGATGTGAAAATTAATTTGCATATTCTCAAGTCGCCTTAGTGCGTTCAACATGAATTTACACGTGACCTACATAGAGTGAGGGTCTCTCGCTAAGCGAGGTGTGACAGGTGCGCTGGGACCTCACGCAAACACAGCCTCTCACCAACCCGTGTTTTAAGTAATTCAATTCATATACTGTGAGTTGATATAACGCAAAGATGGCCATAAACATTACATTTATTTTATTTATAAATTGACTTAGACAGTAATCATTTGAAAGTAAATAAATCTTTTATGAAATAAAAAAATGGTTGTCTGTAAAACATCATAACAAAACATTGATGAAATGACTGCATACTTTTATGAATAAAATTGAATCATTTTTTTTTAATTATTATTATTCTGTATGGATACAAAGAAGGAGTGAAATGAAATCTACAATTTAATTGATAAATTTACTTTTATTTGCACTCATAGGCTAATCTAGTGAAAGAGAGATAGATGCGGCGCAAGCGTACAATGAGCGTAACGGGACAATGTGCGTATTTTTTTTTTTTTTATAGCCCGGGAGGGCAGTGCAGTCGGGAAAAATGCATACTGCAGTGCAAAAATGCACAATCTGCACTAGCCGCCCCCGCCTTGCCGGCCCGCAAGATGCCTCTTCACGCCTCGTTTGAAGGAACCCAGGTCATAAGAGGAGGGGAAGACGTGTGCTGGTAAAGAATTCCATGTTTTGGAGGTGCGACAAAGAAAAGAGTTGCCAAATTTCTTCGTTCGCGATGGAATTGATGTCACAGTTAGGCGGTGACATCGAGAGCCAGCACGCGTAGACTTGTAACGGGACAATTCATGCATGTCAAAATCAATTCAAAGTCAAAATCTTTATTCAATATTCAAGCGTTACACTTACTTATTGATTATCATAAAATCTACCACCGGTTCGCAAATAAACACCTCAGACCTGAAAAGAACCGGCGAAAGAAACCAGCGGGAAATTCATGCAGCCAGCGTTCATCGATTTATTAGACGTTGTCACGTCAAAAAATATTTATGATAAACAATAAGATATTTACTTCGTTTTTTGTTTAAGTAATAGAAGAAATATATAATATTGTAAATAGTATCGGAATGTAATTAATATTCATATTTTTGCTGATAAAAGTGGAATTGAACTAAGAAATTATTATATTGGGAATATTAACTCTCATCGACTAATTAATTTAAACCATACAATTTTCTTTCGCAGAAGTTCGAGCTATCTCTATACGCTGTACTAAATTACTTACAGATCATTTCTTTGATAGTTCAATTGTTACAATTAACGGAATTACTAATAATATTGTAGGGACATAACTTTGTATATATAGCGCAGTACAATGATATGCACGTAGAGTCGCAATGTTACCGTCGAATCGTTAATACAGATAATAAACGTCGTGCGTCCTCATAAAATAATATAATTATTTACCCCCTCCCCATACCTCACCTCTACAATATACAATAGATTAATTTTAAGTGGAATAGATTCAAGTTATCACAAGTATAAACAAAAAATATTTAATATTTATATACTTTGGCATGTTTTTTTTTATTTCATAGGAAGGCGGACGAGCATATGGGCCACCTGATGGTAAGTGGTCACCAACGCCCATAGACAATTTGTAAGAGATATTAACCATCGCTTACATAGCCAATGCGCCACCAACCTTGGGAACTAAGTTGTTATGTCCCTTATTCCTGTATTTACACTGGCTCACTCACCCTTCAAACCGGAACACAACAGTAGGTACCAAGTACTACTGTTTTGCGGTAGAATATCTGATGAGTGGGTGGTACCTACCCAGACGAGCCTGCACAAAGCTCTACCACCAAGTAATTAGTAAGTAGACTACAGGTGTATTATTTTTTCTTATTTCATTTTAATCATCGCTGTAGATATATTTAGGACTTAAATTATACGAATGGAAAAAGAAATAAAACAAGTCGAATATTCGTGTAGAAATATAAGTGTTACTTAAATCTTTTATTTCTAAATTGACTTTGAAGGTTCTTAATTTATACGGCCTGAGGCTTCTCTTTACTTCAGGCGCCACTCATATCTTTATTCTCGAATGCCGTGTAAATTTCTACACCGAATGTACCGTGTAAATGAATAACTTGTACAATATTATCTTTTTATTAGTATATTTTAATCGTCATTCTAAACGTAACAAGAAAAAATTGACAAAAATAATAACAATTTTAACACGGAACTTATTTGAAATTCAGTTGAATATTACACATACGAACAGATAAAGTTTAAAAATTTGTAAGAAGTCGTGACTCGGGCTTTTGATACGTACATACCCTATTTTAATAATAGTAAAAGAGTGACTTTGTAAGCCCTTGTAAGGGTATATTAGAATATGAAATGAGTCAACTCATCATATATTCTACCTTGTCGGTAGGAATATTCATTCTTGTATTTAGTATTGTGTTCTGTTCCGAGGGGTGAGTAAGTCAGTATAACAAGGGACAGCCACGGATTTATCCCTAGGCCTACAAGGCATCGGCTTATTGTCCCGCCAGTCAAAAGGGAGATTCCCAGACAAAAATAATACAATTTTACTGTAACTGCTTCGGAATGGAGTGGCCTTAAAGGTTATCTGTCTAAGGGCCTTGGAACTCTAAGACTGGACCTGAAAAGAACATAAAATTTTAGTTCCCAAGATTAGTAACACTACAGTGATGTAAGGAACGGTCAACATTTCTGAAACTGCAATGTATGGTGTTGACCACCATATCATCGCGACATTTGACAGTCTGCCTATCTATGCTGCCTACCTCTACTTGGTGGTAGAGCTTTGTGCAAGCTCGTCTGGGTAGGTACCACCCACTCATCAGATATTCTGCCGCAAAACAGGAGTACTTTGTATTGCTGTGTTCCGGTTTGAAGGGTGAGTGAGCCACTGTAATTACAGGCACAAGGGACATAACATCTTAGTTCCCAAGGTGGTGCATTGGCGATGTAAGCGATGGTTAACATTTCTTCCAATGCCATTGTCTATGGGCGTTGGTGACCACCTAGCATCAGGTGGCCCATATGCTCGTCCGTCTTCCTATACAATAATATATATATATATATATATATATATATATATATATATATAATAATTTACAGAAAATCCAATATCCAAGTTACAAAACAAAGCCATTTTAATCTTGAAGAGACCTCTTTCTGTTTATACTCGTGTACTGTCTTTCATTACATCGCGACATAGAGTGATTGCAACTTGTCGAAACTCGACGTGGCGTCCACTTGTCTTTCTCAAGTGGTACGCGTCTTTAACTTAATCTGTGATCTCTATTATAAAAGGCATAAGGATTATAATTGAGTATAATTCTATTTTCGTATTCAAATGCTGTGCACGTGACCATCTGAAAGTTTGAATACTAAAGGATGCCTTGACTGTTGTAAATATCTTGTAACGTAGTTTTCAATTGTTAGTATGACGTGGAAATTTATTTTCAATTATATTTCTATCGCAATTTTGTGATTTAGATGAAGAGAATGTTTTATTTTTGCGAAAAAAAAAACATTTTATAGTTCAACGGTACATAATACAAGGGCTGGCGTGCGATATGATAATGTAAGGCATACTACTTATACATAGACCTAGTACACAGTTGAATAAAACAAATTTAAATGGAACAAGGTATGTGACAAAAGTGTATAAGTCCTATTTCTTCTATATAAGAAAATTTTCCCAGAAATCATATAATATCATCAACAACAAGCAGTAAAGTTCATTCAGCAAAACGACAAAGGAATACTAACAAAGGCGAAGTTTTTCATTTTCTAATATGTCTAACATAATAGCGCTCAAGTTTGAATTTGCTGTTGATACGCGACGTGAAAATTATGAAGAGCACTTAAATTTCTTACGAGTCGTGACGTTTTTATCCAACTACGATGGAACCAAAGAGGGTTAAGCGCAAAGGGTAATCCATTTAGAGCCCTTTCAATCGGTTTTAACAAACAAGGTTATAGTCAATTTGCTAAAGCGTCGCTTGTGTTAGCTGTGTGATATCACTAAAACTATTATGTTGTGGACGAATATTGGATAGGTATTGGAAATTGTATTAAAAACTTATTTCAATAAAACTTCTATTATAATATAAATATATATAATTTCTGATGATAAATAATTTGATTTGAAATATTAAAAATCTCGTTGACTGAGTTTATTTTTTACTTTATGGGTCACCTGAAGTGGTCACCAACGCCCATAGACAGTGGCATTGTACATTTCTTTAGAAAATACATCGTCAATGCCACCAAACTTAGGAACTAAGTTGTTATGTCCCTTGTGCCTCTGATTGCACTGGCTCACTTACCCTTCAACAAAACATAACAATACCAAGTACTGCTGTTTTGCGGTAGAATATCTGATGAGTGGGTGGTACCTAGTACCCTAGTACCTAGTAATAAGCGTTGTTAACTTCGTGTAGGAACATTCTGTACGTATATATACAGAAAATTGAGACACTTAAACGTACAATAATATAAATAGACGATCATCTTTTACGAAAATTATAAAAATACTATATGCATTATGCATGTGTCGGAAAAAATATGCCACGTGTACACTATTCACCATATACAGATCGAAGAAACGTAATAGATTAAGATACAAAGGTTTAGCCTAACATGCTTTTACATATCGTTTGTATCATTCAAGGAAAAATAAAATTTACTATTAAAATAACGTATTTATATACTACGTAACAGATTTATCGCTTAATAAAGAATCATAAAAAGGTATTTTGAAAAGTCAAGACATAAATCAAGCAATGGTAAAAATAATTCCTTCGTGGAAGACATTGAATATTTAAGTCAATAAGGAGCATGATAAAGCGATATTTAGTTACCGCTTCTAAGAATGAAAACACTTACTAGATGGTGGTTTTATTTCCAGCTTTTATTTATCTCAAATGCATTTAAGTATATATAATAGTGGTCCGATATACTGTTTCATAATTACTTTAAGTATAGTCTCGTCGGAATAAAGGCTAGCTTATAAAACTGTGGATTTCGAGGAATATTGTTAAATACCCGGGTTGGACAATGAAAAACTGGACGCGTCATTTCAGCCGTCATGTTTAAAGAGTTAGGGAAAAGTGAGTTTAGTAGAGAGTGAAAGCATCACTTTTCGTTTAGAATGGTTGCCGTTGCCAAAATTGAGATTATGGAAAAGTACATGTAGTATGTACTTATTAAATCAATGGATTTTAAAGATTGATTGGTTTTTGAAATGTTCTAAAACTTGTACTAGAAAAATTCTTAATTTGGAAGTTACTTTTTAAATCCCGTAATTATTTATATATTTCCAGTAATATAATATTCATATAATTTACGCTATAATATAATATCATTTGATGCTAAAAATCGTTTCCTTATTGTTAATTTGTTCACAGTAGTTTGAGATTCGCGTTGTGGTTAAATTTAATTTTCGCAGAAGAAATTCAAATTCATCAACAACCCGGTCAGAAATAATTGTCAAATATTTTATATTGTTTTATAATCTAAATCTTTATAAATAATATTGTTATAATGCTAAAAAATATAAGCAGTACTTTCGGTATATTTATTTTAATGTATTTACATTACAATAACTATATTTTTGTAATAAAGATTTACAGTTCCATGTATGAATCAAATCAAATAGATACGATCTATATATACTCGGCCTTAATTATTTGTATTTGTATGTTTGAATTAATTAGTATATAATATAATAAGATTTCTGTATTTGATTTGTTATCTGTCAGTACTTTTACTTTGTTTTAATTTTTTTGCACACATGTATAGTACAGAATACTCAAAACTTTATACAGGTATTCTAATAGCTTAATTAGTCATTTATTTAGGATAAGAGAAATATAAGTAATTATTTTACACCAATATTAAATATCCCACAAGCACTTTTAGACTATACCTACCACTGTAAAAATCGTTTATTATAGTCTCCAGTTCTGAGATAAAATAAAAAAAGACACACACAAACGCGGCGAGGGTACTTGGTAAAACTTATTCAAAAACTTTTGTAGTGTGTATGTAATCCAAAAATGAAATAAATAACATATTGAATGTTGAAAGTGATTTAGATAATTTTATTTGTACGTACAAAGTATTCCATAACTTGATTGCGTGAACAGTGAAGGACTGATCATAAAATTTAGCTCAATGAGAATTTTACATTCGATTTTGCCTTTTACATAAATAATAATTTGAATTTGAATGAATCTGAAAAGACCTAATGCTATAAGATTTCCTTAAGTCTCGCTAATGCTCTAATGGACCTCAAGTTATTGAATAGACAAGCTATTTTATTTTCGCAATTTTATCAATAATAACATTAAAATACTTTTTATATATTTCACAAATACTAGTATTATATATGGCAAAGTAAATTGACCTCACTATTTGCATCCTCAATACGACAAAGCCAATGAACTTTTTAAAACTTGACTTAGACGTAGCCGGACCTATACAGAATAGGAGGATCTAGGTAAGAAAAGAGGGATATTATATGTAAGTTATAAGATTTACGGAAGAAAAGACGCGAATGGAGTTGTGAGAAACAAGTTACTATCAAACTAATGTTAAAGGAAATTGTCTTGATTTTCATGACATTTAGATACTCATCAATTACATTTCATTTATTATTTTAAGGATATTATTTTATTATATATTTTATAATTGTATAAAAATAAGCTGATACCGTCTCAAACAATATAATTAATGTCTATTCCAAAAAAGAACTTCATACTTTTTTAAGTTTATGCATTCCCTAAAATATTTACTAATATAATAAAAATGTTTATGCTATGAACTCTGGATATTATTATTGCATTTGATAGACCAATTCTTCAAAAAGGTTATACTCCCAAGGGGCGGAGCACATTTTACGCGAATGAAACCCTTTAAGTGCTGAATACGTGAGATTGAAGTATTAACTCCAATTACTTTAAGTAACTACTTATTGCATCTCACTTACTTATGTCAAAGATGTATTAATGAAATTAATAACTGTCGCCTCATACAATGCGTCATCATCGCTCATACATCAATGCTAAGCCTCAGACAGGCTAACAATGGTGTGGGTTTCATGTTTATTGTAACTCGTAAAATGTATAATATAAATTCCTATATAATGTTTTGTTTATTCTGTACTTAGTAAATTTCAATAAATAACTTAATATCTTATATTTATATTAACTGTAACCGTTATGAATTTATTACTCTATTATTTTATGACTGTTTATTTACTCGTGTTGTTTTATTGAATTATAAGTTTTATAACGCGTTCAAGATAATCAAACTTCTATAATATAGATTAACTATCTTACTACGGCTCTCCACAGAAAGATTTTTTGCGAAACAAACATATTTTATAATATGATATCTTTAAATACTAAGTAATGTGTAAAAAAGGAAGAAGGAACAATGGGACTGTCGTGCCTGTGTAGGACAAAAATCCCTAAATTAAGTAAGAAGAAAACCAAAAAATTATTTGAAATATTAAAGAACACAACTAAATGTACGCATCTATTGAGTGCTATTTAGTTTGCTTGTTCAGATGCAGATTACAAAGTACTTGGTTTGAATCTTGAATCACGTCAATATCATAATATAATATCACATGATATAAGTTTTTCGGGCAAGAATTTATCAGTAGCAGATACTATATGGTATATTATATGGTCCTATATGAATCTTCTGGGCCGAATATCCGGAACATGGTATCCCTAACTTCCGTGTCCGAGCCCTGATGGAGCTACGCATGACACAGTTAGATTTACCAGAGCTGTTTAATAGTTAACATACGAACAAGACAACTGGAGTGTTTATTAAATATTACCAAATTATATAACAGGAACTAATCGATTGGTATGTTATTATCGAAGTATATAATTTATTTATACAATGTTATTAATATTACTTTTTCTAAGATATGATGATACGAAACGTATTTCAAAAAGTAAGTATTATAAACTGGGAAGATAAATTTAGTTAAACGTGAATACATATTTAATACATCATAATTACAGAGATTTTTGTATTTCTTTTTGTATTGCTTGACAAGTTCCGAACCTTCAAAAATAATTAGTTAGGTTTCGTAAATTTTTTTATTGCATAGGAAGGCGGACTAGCATGTGGGCCACCTGATGGTAAGTGGTGCCCAACGCTCATAGACATTGGCATTGTAAGAGATGTTAATCATTATTCATCACTTACATCACCAATGCGCCACCAACCTCGGGAACTAAGATGATATGTCCCTTGTGCTTGTAATTACACTGGAACACAACAATAACAAGTACTGCTGTTTTGCGGAAGAACATCTGATGAGTGGGTGGTACCTACCCAGACGAGCTGGCACAAAGCTCGACCACCAAGTATTAAATTTGAATAAAAAAATATATTGTACACAATATGTCGTCGTTATAAGATTATTTTCTTGTAAATAGTGCAGTAATTTCGATTATCTACGTAACAACAGCAAAAATTTAATTATTATAAGAGGTGCTTTCCCGGGTTTGAATCTACAATCTTCTGTTAAAATACACGTTTTTTTATCACGGGTCCATCTCGGTTCATAAATTAAATACCTACTTCAAATGTAAATCCTTTGTTCATTTTGTAAAACCACTTCGTGATACTCAATGATTTAACTTTATTCATGAAACAATTTTTAGAATTCCAAAGCAATTTGTACGAAAATTCAAAACTTCGTATTGGATTATGATGAACTTTTTGAGGTAAGACGAAATATGCCGAATATTCAAAGACCGAGGCGAAACTCTCATTAATTTCTCTTTGAAAAATTTCGAATCGACATCGAATTATTTTTCAACGCTAACGTATCACAAAAATGCAAACTTATAAATATGGACGGAATTTAACAAACAACCTCTTTACCTTTATATATTCGTACAGATAAAAGCATGCTTATAACAATAGAATTTGCTTTATAGTAAAAATAAACATATAGCTATAAGTAAACATTAAATTATTGCTATATAAAAAGGCTATATCGTTTACAGGGCCATCTCTTCCAGACAGCAGACCTACTCATATTACGTAACAAAATATTTTGTAATTTTACCACATAAACTGATACTTTTATTCATTTACCAATGAATAAAGACAACACATTAAAAATATGAATAAATAAGTCGTATTATTCTGAACAAGATTATATAAAGTATTCGTTAGTTCTTACTATGGGTTTTATAAAAAAGAGTATTTACTGAGCTTAGTAAGTACATGTCGTTGTCTATGGAATTATTCTTTCGAACCAGTGGAAGATTTTACACTTTGGCGATTAGTAACCAAAAGTTTATATGACGTAATTATAGTATTAGCGGAACAAAAATGTCCACCGCATAGCGCTTGCTAATTTTTGTGGTAAGCGGAAATATAGTAAGGAATTCCTAGCGATTTAGTTCATATAAGAGTAGTATATATTTATAAGGGATTAAAATTTTTAATAAATTTTCATCAAAAAAAATTACAATTTCTTTTTATATAAATTACATTAACTTTAAATTAATGCGGTTAAAGTTTTTTGACAAAAACCATTTGATGGAAATTCTTTAAACGTTAAATAATACTCCAAAGTCTTTAAAGTGGCTTCAATTAAATTCACATTTCGATAATGCTTTCCCTGTTCTTATATTTAAGAGCGGATCAGCTAAATACTGCATATTCAATCAATCTTTTGAAGGAGCTCAAAGGCTTTGCCAATACTGTAGAGATTTCCATATTTTAACTTGTTCAAAGATGACTACCCCATCCTTTGACTTGAGTGACAAATGATTGATGTTATAAATTGTAAATCGAAAGATTTATCGACTTATTTCTTTTGTTTTTTTTTTAAATAAATGAGGGACAAAAATGCTTGAAACTAATTCTCTTTTTTTTATAACTAATCAATTAAAATTTGTATATTGATATATATTAATGGTATGCTATATTAATGGTTTATGTTTTCGTTACGTTTTTAAAATCTGCGTTTTTTCATGAAAGACATCTATGTAGATAAAATTTAAATTCAAAACTTTATCCAAATACAAAATTTGATCCAAATCGTTTCTGAGATCGACACACACGAAATCCATTTATATTATATAAAACAAATAAAAATCAGTAAAAAATGTGGTTAGTAATGTATGGTTGAACGCGCTAATCTCAGATACTACATTAGTGTGCACAGGAGTTCCAAGAGTTTCACCACCATTATCGTTTCAACCAACCAAAGTCCTACCGCAGTAGAATGCCATGCATGTGACGTACTCCCCTCGTGGGACGGGGAAGCTTACCTCATCGGAGATTACAGAGGTACTCCTATTCTACCAGCATATACCTAAAATACCTTTTACTGTCGCAGTAGTGGCACATCGTCGACCACTAGTCCAAAAAGTCAGTTGAATATAGAACAACATTTTAAATAAGTCGTTAGTTTTACTAAAATCAAAACTTTCAATAGTTTGCCGTTAAATATTATTTCTCAAGATTTGACTCTTTTTGGCGTCAGTGTCGGCTGGTGCATATATTATTGATTTTTGTGTTATTTCATTGAACATATTACTTTTTAATAAATATTAAAAACAAAAGGTAAAGATACAATTGATGTATATTAAGAATTATGTAAGCATATTGTTATCTCGCATTGGTTAAAAACTTTCCTCTTAAAGATGAGAGACCTTAGCGCAGCACTTGGACATTTACAGGGAAAGGTAACTTACTGCATATTCAAAATAAAATATATTTCCACAAGAATTATAAAAAAGAACTATACGTTTTAAAACGGTTTATAATCCTTATATGACCCTCGTATCTTCATGGTGGATTATTGTATGTATTATTGAATAGATAAAAGCTTCCGAATTTGATAAATTTAATTTAATATAAAAGGGTGAAGATTGTTTAATATAAAACAATGTAAATAAAACACAATCAACGTTGTATTATTTATTTTCGTTCGTGTTCCAGCCGCCCGGTACATCGGACGGCGTATACTCGTTACGTTTAGTACACGCAGTAACGCTACAATACCAAATTTTTGGAAATACTGATATTATCTGAGGGTCAATGACCCGCAACGCAAACAAACCGCGGCTGCAACATTGAGAGACGAATGCATATGCCCACAGTATATACTCTATAACGAACATTTATTTACCATATAAACATTCATGACACAAATCATAAAAGAAACTATTTACACTATGCGATTTATTTTTACATATACATTGGTTATTGCTCTATTTCAGAAGAGATTTCGATAGGTGAAACTTCATTCGAAGCGACATTGTTTTTTTTTTTAATTTGTCTAAATGAACACTGAAGGTAAAGGAAGGAATGCTTTGGCACCATCTGTCAATACTATTGTGTGATTAGAGATCTCGTAGGAATCTAATAATTAGTTCATTCATTTTAGTGCTACCCTAAACAATATTAACCTATATATTTGCTAGATCCCGATCATTTTAATGAGAGCTTTATTTTCAATAACATTTATAATAATCTATGCAAAGTAAATAATTCGATTTTTAAAATACAATTGTCTATGCTATATGCATATGGGTAGACAATTAGTTTAACGTCTGTAATTTGCAGTCCGGCTAAATAATTGACCCAAATTCAGTGATCCTAGATTAAGGAAGAAACACCTTGAATCGGATGTAATTTTCATTCGTTATTTGACAGTCAACTGACAGCATTATTAATTTAGAATTTCGTTACAAATTTAATATATTAATATTAGTTAGTTGTGCGTAACGAAAAATTAAACACTATTAAGACAATAATGATACAAGACATAATGAATCAGAGGCCCTAGCCAAGTTGACATTCTACAATCGTAAACGCTAATAGAAAACTAAGCAAATGTATGAGAATGACATCTCTCAACGATAAGTCACGTGGTCATTCTCATACAATTTTTAGTTTTCTATTAGCGTTTACAATTGTAGAATGACAACTTGGCTAGGGCCTCTGAAGTGTTATTCGTTAGAAAACAATTTTCTTATTAATGTATTAAGTAAAGTTAAACAATTTAATTCAAAATTCAATACATGATTTAATCACATCTCATTAAAGCGACCGGGTACATTTACATAAAATCACAACATATATTTTTATCTACATAAATATGGCAATAAGACATCGTCTCTCATTGATGTCGCCGCGTCGAAGCCAACTGAAGCCGTGCGCCGTAGTCACTACACACTACAACCGCTACTGCGGCTGGCTACACACTGTCGAGCGACACTTCAAGTCATATTTACATCTATGCTGTATGTACGGATCGTACTATTGAATATAACATTACATTAAATATAACTAAATTAGTTCACATCATATCGTTAGTACTAGACGCCCGCGAACACTTCGAAAACATAGACACGATAATAGACATCGGGTCGTAGAAAGTTTTATAAAAGCAGTTTATCATATTATAATTTCTCTTAAAGACAAAACTCTTTCAACGTTCTTACTATCAATACGGATTGCACCTATTTTATAGGCTATATACGAAACAAAAGCTAATATGAATGTAAAAGCGATGGAGATATGTTATGTAAATTTTAAACATTTTCAATAAATTATTTATTAGTTATTAATTACATATCGTATAGAAAAGTTTTAATATTAGTTTTCTTAATCGTTACGGCATATAAAGTTTAAAAATCGTTGTTGCAGCTATATAATATTTGTTTAAGGTGTTTCCAATAATACGACCCGAAATATACATTCGTGACGTCACGAATGAAATTAGTGTATGCTTCTAATGATAATATAAATTTAATTAATGTACGTATTGCAATATTTATACTGTTTCGTTTATGTTATATTTATACGATTGGAAGATGAGTGACTTAGCTGCGAATAGTAACACACTAATTCCATTATGACATCCCTGTACATACGCGTAGGCTATACACAATGTGATAGATAATTTTATAAATTCACTTCTAAAATCATATTGTCATAGATTGTCAACCTTCAGAAAAGATTATTATGTAGAAATATCCGTGCATGAATTCTCTACCACGATCTAAACGAGTCGCATACAAGTTGCGACGATCTAATAACTACGAATAAATTCTCTTTTTTTCCATTTATTTACGTTTAATCAATACATAAGCACATTAACAGGTCAATACAATAAAGTCCAACGTTTCTTATTTATTTTATTTAGAAATATATTACGTTAATATTAATTCAACATAGAGCATGGCGAGAGATCCTCCCCATTGTAAATTAGTGAGAGTACAATAAGAATTCATGAGCGAACATTCGGTTTATATAAAAGGCGAGGTTCCAACACAAGTCCTAGTATTATCACAAACAAGAAACAGGTAAAACGGTAAAGTATCAAAAACGTTGTGTCCCATATCAGTCGTGTTCTTTGTGCAATGCTATTTTTATAATAAACATTTATAACAAAACTTCTCTTGAAGTGTTGCTCAAAAGCCATTTGTAACCAAACAGCCTCCGACAGACATATAAATTAGTGTTATTTATATAATATGCTCTCTATATAAAATGGACCAATCATGGCAGTGAAAATTTAATCAGTGCTGTCATTGGTCAATTTCTACCACCCTTATATGTCTAGCAGATGCTAGTTTTAAGAACTGAGGTATTATATTCGAATTTCAACGTTATGTGCTCTTCATCACCAACTTATCTTGAAAATTATTTTTGTTAGGAAACTATATTAAAATTTTCCTAATTGAATGAGTAGTATACTTTAAGATAAAATTAAAATTAATTATTATTCATAAAATCAAAAATAGCTTAACCTTTAATAGACTATAAACAATTGTAATAAAATCCTTTGAAATTCGTAAATAATAACTCCGATCTTGAGATTGCGACCGATCTCATATGATAAAAAAATCCATTCCTTCATAGAATTAGCGACTCGTAAAAATGCTTTACTAAATTCTATATTAGTTTAATATACCGTTATACATATATTTAAGTTATTAATGAACAAGGATTATTTTGAATATTTGAAAATTTTCATAACAGCAACGCTAGACCATCTAACTTGTCACGTAATCGCTCGTTCTACGACGGATGTCCATCGAGTGGTACCAACTACGAGCTACTGATATGGTCTCAGTCTCAAGACGGTCCGCGTCTGATCTATGATACTCTCCCTACTCGACCTACTGACTTGTGTCTACTGTCGACACTCACGAGTCACGGTGGTACGAACCATTAGCGTGGTATACTTTAATGAATGAAATCCTTCGCATGATAGTGTTTCTCGTGAACCGATGGCGTGTCGAATGTGTACGCAAGCCTCTGATATGTGGGACGATGTGTGTAGCGCTTCGGGCCGTCCGCCGAGGCCCACCCGTACGGTACAAAATCGGATAGTACCTACATATACGTATTTAATTATATACAATGTACAATATAATACGATAAACACTATTGCGTCTAAGGGGCGGAGCGCCGGCGGGCGGCGAGGCGTTGCCTCGCGCGTCAGAAGGTAAACATTCTCACAATAATATACATCGTAACTCGCTCTATATATAACAAATATTTCACGAGCGCGCAACACGCTCGTCGAACAACATAATATACAGCAGAATCGTAGCACTCTTTCGATTCAATAAAAAAATTGACTAGAAAATCTCAATTCGCTATGAGCACTATGTGTGCGTGGATGTCGAGGAGAAGATATCAGCGGCGCGCCACGCCTCCGCCTCCTCCTCCGCGTCGTACTGCTGCAGAAAAGGATTGGTGGAACTGTAGCGCGGGCTCGGCGCGCCCGAGTTCAGTGTCACCGCCAGCCCCGCTGACGTGCCCGGAATAGCGGAGCGTGGCGACTCGCGCGAGCTCCCCTCTCGTGGCGTGCCTTCGCGTGATGATCCCTCGCGCGGCGTACCCTCGCGCGATGTGCCCTCGCGCATTTCCCTCGAAACGAACTCCCTTGGCGTCGTCGCTCTTGGAGTCGGGTCTCGTGGAGTATTGCGGGGCGACTCCCGTGGAGAGGCTCGAGGAGAGTGTCTCGGTGACGCACGAGGCGAACTCGCCCGCTCCGGCTGCCGCAGTATCGACGAAACGGATCCGCCGTGCTTGATAGTGTCAGCTGGACTGTGACTCCCCGAACTGCTACTGGGCGAACCGGGGGACGATACTGTCACCTGACGGGAGCGAGGCGGAGCGGGCAGAGGGCCTCGAAGAGGCGACTGCGGACGATATTGGCCGGCCCTGACTGATGAGAGAACCTAAAAATGAAATAAAGTAAATAATTATGGTAGCATTGATAAAAGGAAAAAATCTTATGAAATACATACATGTGCGGGCGGCGAGCGGTCGGCCACGGGCCGAGCCGAGAGAGCTGGCGGCGGAGATGCTGCTGATGCTCCCGCTTGATGCCGATATGGACTGACTGAGGGCGGAACTCGGCCTGGTCGGATATAACAGGACTAGTTTATTAATTTATTCATTAACATAAAAAAATATACTCGGACGAATTATATGGTACAGTAAAAGCGTATAAAATATGATTTTAAGCGCATTAAATAACTCATTATTTTTCCCAATAACAAAAAAATTAAATATAAAATAAATAATCGTATATTAACAAAACTGAGTGCTGTTCAAAGCCAGGTAAAATAAACAGTTCGACACGGGTCAAAGAGCAAAGAGTCACAACACCTAAAACGTAAACTAGCATCTCAAATACTAATAAATATTTGAACCTGGGGGCAGGGTGGCTGAGGCCACTGGCGACGCACTGACTCTGTTTCCACGCGGCCCGGTTGCTGGCTCGCCGCGCCGAACTGTCTACAAACATACATGCGTTAAGGTACCGCTTAGTTTAATCACAACAACGACAACAATAACATGCAACAAAGAACAAAAAGCATAAGCATAGATAAACTCATAATGAATACATTCTGAGTGTAATTGTGTGGTTCTGAACTGATATGATATGTACAGCATATTATGTATAAGCAGCTTTGATAGTAAAATATTGATTATGTGATATATTTGTAGGATTTTAAAAAACAACGCGATCAACGACAACGTGACGAATTTGTGTTATGTTTATTTTGTCATTCTTAGCTTGATTGAAAAAATGGCCATTAAAGTAATATAAAGAGATGTGTCAGAACATAAGCAGTATGTGATAGCATTTAGAATATATCAAATAGAAAGAAAAACATTGAGAGTGATCATTATTGAGAAGTTAAAGAAAGAAAATATCCAAGCAAATTTATAAAATCGTGAAAAAGCGACACGGACGACGACATTACCTGAACGCTTCGGAGGCGGCCAAATCTGTAAGAGGCATTGGAGGACGTGAATCGGACGTTGGTAGTCCATCTCGGCTGGTGGTTGTGATTGGAGCATTAGAGGTGGTGCCATTGCGACTGCCAAATGCTGTGGTGACATTTTATTACGGTCTTGGGCTGCCACTACCAGGGCCAAATGGTCAAGAAGGAAGACCAAGGTAGCGCGAGCAGCACGAGGCAGACATTCAACTATAGATGCCATTAAACGAGCATTTCCTTCTTTGTCATCCGGAAGGCATACACCTGCAAAGAAACCATTTGTTATATATTGCTCACAATGTGTTTAGCATAATCATAATATTACGGGTTTTATTATATATCCTTTATTTAATGGCAACACCAAGCAGCGAATTTTTGAAAGATATAGGAAGGTGAATTATTTATTAGAAAGTGGAACACGAACCTAATGCATCCAAAGTCATTTGATATAAGCAACGGCTAAACAGTGGTTGCGGCAGCTCCGTCAAATAATCCTTTAACACGCCGGTGATAACATTAATATCAGGAACTGAGTCTGGAGTCAGTTCTACACCACGAGCGTTGCGCTCAAAAGCTTCTCTCAATATACGTTTTTTGTTTGCTGAACCGCACAATCGATAGAGACCTGTAATCAGAGTTATTATATGCATATGAAAGATTTAAGAGAGATGTTTTTGTATTATTATTTGATTAAGAACAAATAACAATGTAATGCAGTTTTCACTTGTCATTAGGCTAATCTCATACCTATAATATCCAAGCCACGTCTCTCGATCTCTTCCACGCACCGTCTCACTACTAACGGCACTGGTGGTGCGTGAGGTGGTCTTAGCTCGCGCGCCACTACCGTCTCCAGCTCTGCACCGAATAATGGTGGTGGTGCTAGACGCGGTGCAGCAGGTCGGCGACGAAACAGCTCGTGTGGCTCCGTATGACGGACGCGCATATAGAGAGTACCTCGGGGCTCCATCTAATAAAATAATATAATTTATTTCAGACATCTAAAATAAAAGATGATTTCAAGTGGAAACTCTTGGAAAATCTATATAAAATGTCATAAATAAGTTAATTCATAAATTATATCTTACTTTTATCGCAAGTTGGTGAGATGGAGAACGAGTCAGTAAATCTGGCAAAGTGACAGCTCCTCGGAAGCACAGCTTGTGCCTGTGCTGTGGATCCCAGGAGTATACCAATACGTCAAGCTGGCGATTGTCAACAAGTTCCAACTCGAATGACTCATCCCAATCAAATTGAAGTTCACCTGTTCGTACCTAATAAAATAAAAACAATATTACTAATCCATTTTAATATTTTTAATTGTTACATTTTTCGTTTCGTTTTACTTAAGGTTTTATACAAACAGGTCTTGCCAAATACCAACTTCTCAAAAACCGAAATTTTAATAAAAGTTACGTAATAAATCTGTATAAATCCAATTGCTCAATTTGTGCTACTGATTATATTAATACAACGACTTTATATATTACTATTGACTAAACAATAAATAATTAATTTGTATAGTATCAATTACTTACCACTGTACGTGCTTTATGAACGCGATCGCACTCCAATACACAATACAGATCGCGAGGTGCCACTGGTGGCTGTGGTGGTGCGAGTGGTCCAGATGGCGGAGATCCAGGTGAAGATCCAGATGGTGCTGGACGCAAACCTCGACCAGCGAGTAGGTGAACCCACAGCATCCCAGACACTCCTCCAGATATACGCGATAATCCTGTCATTGATGTAGAAAGCCCTCCTGCACCAGGTTTGTCGACTTTGTATTTTAGGAACTCTGTAAAACAAGTTAAAGTTATAATAGAGACTTTATTCGATTAATCATTGTTATAATTACTTAAATTATATCATAATTCTATCACCATTAGGATTGATATCTAGATGACGCTGATGTCTTGAGCCAGGTGTCGGTACAGGACTAGGGTTGGGGCAGCTGAATTTAGACCCCAATTCGAGCAATTGTCTGACGCGTCGAGCTGATGGTGAACCACCAGCTGTAGGACCAAGCTGCTGGGATGAGAGTGAGCGCGCCGGTAAATGACGAGGTCTTTCGATTCGACGCGCGGCCAAACCGAGTGATGAACCAAAGCGGCTGCCACTTTCCATCTGGAATTTGGTATCAAAAATGTTACAGCTCGAAACATGTTTCTATAAGTAATGAATTACTTATATTTTCATACTTTACAAAATTAAGGTTAAACACTTGTAAATATTGTGTACGTTTAGTGTAAGCTATGAAATCGCTTAATAATTAAACAAGCCTAAAAAAAATTACTTATAATAACATACGAGTATGTATGACGGTTAAACGAGGTAAAAAAATTAAATAACTTTAATTCTATATGGAGTATAATGTTCTTCAAAATATTCTATGAATCTCTAACAGAAAAAAACATTGTTACCAGTAGGGTGGCTGCAGTTTAAATGATACAATTTCAATGTTATTATTATCTTACGTTTTTAAGAGCATCATGTATATTTTCAGCGGAGTAGTGTGTAGGCAGTCTTGGACGAAGCGTTTCATATAGTGCGCTTGTAGATGGGGCCCGAGATAACCACGCACGATATTCATCAGAAGTGAACACTGAGGGAGAAGAAGGCAATCGACCTGCACATAATATTTGAAACATCGAAATTTTGAGAGTAATAAAAAGAAAATAACTTATCATTGTTCTAAAATAATATATTTGGTTGACATAGCATTAGCAATAATTAATTAAATAAAATAATTAATCAACACAAATAATTCTATTAAAAACTAATTATAATGGTATATATGCATTTATAAAATTAAGATAATATAAAAACAAATGAATCACCAAAAGTACCTCTGGAAGAGCGTAAGTCTAATCTCGAAGATAAAGGTTCAGGCTCATCTTGAAGAACGCTTCCTGCGCGTCTTGACAGACCCAATCTATTAAAAAAAAACACAATTTAATTTGTTAAAATTAATAAACATATATTTATTGTCTTAATATTGAACCTCACCGTTGACCAGTTCCTCTTACGTCTCTCGGTAATGAATTAAACTTCGATCCAATATCTCTTCCAAGAGTACTACTTCTATAACCACTTAATCCAGAATAATATGGAGTTCTTGTTGGTGCAGTAGCTTCTGTATCAGATGAGTAATCCAAACTACGATTCCGTCTAGTAGTAGTTCCAAATTTACTGCCATAAGATGGTAGTCCTAATCCTGTGGTTCCGTAGCCTGCTCCAAGAGTTGAGCTCAATCCAGTTCCCGATAATCCAGTTCCCAGTCCTGAACCTGTCAAGCCTGAGCCTACCAAGCTTGAACCTGTTAAACCACTTAGGCCAGTGGATGATAATCCAGACGGTAGACCAGGTCCTCCTAAGCCGGTTCCTCCAAGACCAGTACCTGTAAGACTAGACGGTAGACCAGAACCAGTCATGCCAACTCCACCATAACGCTGTCCATATCTACTCAAAGTGGAAGCTGCAAAGATAAAAGCAAAAACCGTAATGTTACATCATTCCGTTCACTTATAATCAAAATAATATATTATTTCAAACTATTATATAAGTACCAGGTCCTGCAGCAGAAGCTTTCAAACTGGATCGGAGTAACGAATGACGACCGAAATCTGAATGTGTTTCCGCCCTTGGCAACTGTTGCTCAGACCCGGATCGCGGCACTCTGCCTCCAAAACGAGTGCTATAATTAAAACATATTTGTAAGTTTATAATATTAAAAGTTTGCGTTATTTACATCATTCTTATAAATCTTAGAGGTCTTTTAAAGTGAAATGACACATACCTTCCAGTTTCAGGATAGAAAGAGTGTACTTTTTCTGCTAGACTCTCTAATGTGTTCGGATAAGATCGTTCATATGGAACAAAATGTGTTGCAGATGACTTTGGCTGTTCCGTTATTACAGGTGGCGGTGGGCGATAGCTGTTGACAAGATTAAAATGATTTTACATAGATGTTACCATATGCTAATAAAACATTTTACTGTAAATTCACATTTGTTTAAATGTTATGCATAAGTTGTATTAAGTAAAAGTAACAGCCTAGTGTAAAAAACAAATGAAAGGCCATCTCTCGTTTTTGAGGAGAAGTGGATTTACTCCACAACGTTGCACACACAATCACATGATTTCATCACGACATTTTCCTTCACCACGGGATGAATTATAAATACAAATTAAGCACATGAAAATTCAGTGGTGCCTGCCCGGACATAAACTCTGAATCGTCGGATAAGACTCATTTCTTACCACTGGGCCACCACAGCTCTTAAAAAACCTGTACGTTTGTTGATAAATGAGTTACCTCCACGTCGAATGATCAGATGGTGGTCGTGAATTATAATATAAATCTAGCGGAGTTGAGTCAGGCGACAATGCTCCAAGCTGCATACGACTTCGCTCTTCTCGACCATCACCAACCGGTCGCACAGAACTTCCCGTTGAACGCAGAGTACCATGTCTAAAGGGTAAGATAATGAATAGATAACTATTTCTAGACAATTTTACGTAGTACAATAGCAAGTACCGCTGTTTTGCGGTAGAATATCTGATGAGTGGGTGGTACCTACCCAGACGAGCTTGCATAAAGCTCTACCATCAAGTACATAATATGTATACATACAAAATATATCTTCGAGATATCGAGAATATTATTCTCTGAATAAAACGGAATTAACATTGGACTATTTAAATCGAATCACATTTCTAGTTACTCATTCGATTCATAATAAATATATCAGTAATAATTTCCATTGTATTCATAATTTAAGAATGTATTTACTGTGAATAGAGTCCGTCGACCCTGTCTCGATCTCTATCATCATCGTCTCGGCAGTCGCGTTTCAACACAACCACTGGTGGTGGTTTGTGCTCAGGGCGCGGTAACGATGGCGATCCAGGACCTGATTTTCCTGACAATAAAATATGAAATTTATTACTATTCATAGATCTTAAATTTAATTTATCTTAACAGTGCTATAATTATTGTAGTTTGAGCTTAATTTTAAGTCAATAACATTTTAAAATTGAATTCCTAATTCATCTACACCATACCTTTTCTCTGTCTGGTGCATAGTAACAGACGCCGCGGTATTGACATGATAATCACTACATCGTCTAGTGACATTCGCCTGACATCAACTAAGTTGACGGCCAGGATCTCATCCCCAACCTTCAGGCACCCGCTGTTGTAAACTGCCGATTCCAAAGCTATCCTGGATATAAATACTCCATCTGTCCTTGCACCGCCATCTCCTTCTCTAATGTAAAGGCCCAAGGTTTGACCAGGGCGCTTGACGATCTCCACTAGTTGAACTATGTGGCGTGCGTCCTGCAACATAGTCGTGTTTGAAAAGACTATTATACAATACAGATAATATCAATTTAGCATTGTAATACCGTAACTCATTACTTTTAAAAAAGGTTTAGATTTTTTTTTCCATACATACTCAACTACTACAACCATCATTAATACTTACGTAAGTATAATTCGTTTATTTACTTTCTTTTTAGCTGTGAAACTCTATATTATCAAATTAGCTTCGTCATTCTCATGAAATACAAATACAGTTTCTAACCGAACCAGTTCATCGACAGAAGGTTCAATTCAAAAGGTATCGTTGACACGAGTGACTAATATTTCAGGTTTCGTGGTGGAGTGATTTGACCGTTTGTCTGAAGCATTCTCCGCTTGGCAATGCAAAGTCACAAATAGACGCAATAGTCGAATCAACCGCAGAATGCGGCAGGACTCCCACAATGCATAGCAAGGGACAAGAACTGAGAGTGCACATCCCAACAATGCTAGTCTAGATTGCGTTCGCATTCCCACCGATCTAGGCCGGGAACAATAGGGCTGTCTGGAGTGAGCTCTTCAACGTTCTGCTCGGTTACGAGCTGAGTATTCAGGTCAATGGAACAGGCAAAATTACCTGTTTTAAAACGAAATTAAATGGTAATCCAGAATATGTAAATATCGACGAATAATTTACCCTCACAAAGGATATTGACTTGACGTGATTGCGACGTGAGGATAACGATGAGCTACCTTGGAAATAATCCATGATATTACCTTACCCTCATTTTAAAATTATAATCAAATACGCTTTGAAATATGATATTACAACTGACAATTACTTTTCAGTAATTTAAGAATATTAAATACATACTTGCAGAGAAAAGAACTTCTTAGCGGCTTCTATATTATTTCTGCCAACTTGTCTCAATTCAAGAATCCGTACTATCATCTCACCGCGTCGCTCCACTGCCTGTAAAATATTAAATAACTTTAATAGAAACTCAAGCCATGAGATGTATAAAACAAATTGTAGATACAAGTTTATTCAATAAATTTCATATAACTTGCTACGCGAGCAAAATACGCAACGGTGGATAAACGGGAGGGAAAATCAATACGAAATAGAAATTCTAATCTTGAGAAGTCTGGGCCATCGTTTAAGGAGCAATACGTAATACTTGTAATATATGTGTTATAAATACCTCGAGTGCCGCGGCCGTAGTGGCGTCGTGATCATTTTCAACCATTTCAATTTGCCTGAATATTTCATTGCTGACACCCGATACCTGAAATAGTTCAATGAATCTCATGATCGATAGACATGTAACCTTTCTTAAGCTCAAGATTTCAAATAACAGGAGGACGTTCTTAATTCGTTTTTTATTTATTATATTACTTCAGAACGCCGTCATTTATGAACCGATTTGGATTTTTTTTGTTTGGCTCTAATGTCTGTTTGCTCACATTTAAACTTAAAAAAAGCCATAATGATGAAAATAGAGTATAAAAATTCATATTTGCACTCAGAAAGTATAATTTAGTACAGTCGTTTATTTTTTTGTTAAACGTTTACTTCAACGCCACACTCGTAGTGTTACAAAAGTACTTAAATAATTTCATGCTATTACAAACATAATTTAATTATATAATTTATTCACATATCTAAAGATAAATCTATAATTACTACTCGTCATCTGTTCTACTGCTATTCTCTGCTCGTTCACGTGAACCGATTGGAATATATCAGATCCCATAGCAGAATTATTTTACCTCAACTATTTCAATAACTATGTGTAAGCAAGAGGCCCATTTGGTACTTTTCTAAATAAAAAAAAATATTTTTTTTAGCAAAAGTATTCAAACCTTCCTGAAGTCCGGCTGCAGCACGCAGGGCGGCGCATGATTAGCGCGCGAGGGCTGCGGCGGGCCGGGCGGCGCGCGTCCCGGCGAAGCCGTCAGGTCCGGCGCCGCGCGGCCATTCTCCTATTACAAAACAACCATAGTTTCTTCTAAGCCAATAGATTTAGTATAGCCAATTTGTATGCATTATTTATTATACTTCTTTTTTATACCCGAGCACCCAACATAATGAAAAAGTCTCGAACATAACATTAACTATAGTAGCTAATATCTAAAAAGTATTTTTGCTTGATTAGAATAGTATTTTTTAATTTCACCTTATGTTTCTGCAGAGAATAAACCAAAATATAATACAGAAAACAGAAACGGGAATATAAAAGAGACAATTTAGACAAAACAAAGCTGGCCACTAAAAGCAACCGTCGAAACAAAAAAACGTCAGAAGCGTTCACGACATATGGAAAGCGTTTGTGATTCCTTTTTTTTCCATATGCAAAATTAAAATACCACATGTAATAGTTTTATTCAACAATTATAAGATCCTTCATTAATATTTTAATTGCTAACGGCGGAAACGCGCTCAGGTCGACAGCGCACTTCATTATTTTAGTTTCATTTATTTCTCTTTATTCTAGTTCACCATTCGTTGCGAGATGCATGTAAATGGAAAACACAATGAACGCATGAAAGGATCGTTTTCCAGAACCGTAATCCGAAACTAGGTTAAAGTTCAGAGATTAATTTCCATGAGTTTTTCCTTTTCGTAACCTTCCAAATCGAAACGATACAAATCTGTATTCCCAAGAACATGTTAAATAATTTGCAATCTACCGTCTATAAAACATTTCTAGAAACAAAATAAGAATTATAAACGTAATATTCAAATGATTATTGAGTATTACAATTTAAGGATCAAATGAGTAAAACGATTCTTTCATAAACAAATTACATACGAATCAATGTTCAATAAAGTAGACATTATTAATGTAAAACAATTTTATATATTCCCGACCCGTTAAGATCGTGTATCTGTGGAACATTATTCGGCGGTCGATCGAGGGAGGCGGGCGGTCCCTGACCTACTTCCCTCTCGTACGCACGAGGTCACTGTACTGCAGCTGCAAGATCCCGAATGCCGCAGAGGTGACTGGACGATCTCGAGCCACCGAGTGCTTTCATCTACCGACGCTCTACTTTCGTTAACTTATTGTTTAAATGCTTAAATACACAAATATTTACGAAGATTATATCGATTAAAAAAAAACTCAAAAGTTGAATGAATAAATAATACTGTATATGAAAAATTAAAATTAATTAAACGCTCGATAAAAAAATAACAATTGAATGTTTTTTACTCAAACTAAAAGGAGTTCAGAATTAAATTGATGCAAGATTAATTATCTATGACGTATTATTTAAAAAAAATGATATAATCAACTAATCATTTAAACAATGCATTAAAATCAACATTAAAATACCGACAATATCGTCCTAACGGTACGATTATGTAAAGTTGTGTTTAATGTCATGACATAAATGCCTTCTACATACATGTGGGCGTATTTGAAGATATGACACAATTTGAAATCCGTTCTAATTTTAAATTACAGAACAAAAATATAATACAACATGTATTTATTACCTATTCTTATGATTGTAACGATATTATTTTAAATTATTTTTAAATCAGATAGCGATTTTAATTTCTGCAAAGTTATTTGGTGTGTCATATATTTCTCACAGTATTTTTAAAAAGTTATTTTAGTTAACTCACATTCTTATTAAGAAATCATTCTTATTAATTTATTCGTTCCGTTTAACGTAGACTTCGAACATTATTCATACTACAGCTAATATTAACTTGACATTTAAGTAAATTGGTATCAGTAGTATCACTATTTATAGAGATAATCCAGTTAGTTTCAGACTGTCTAAATAAAGCAAGTTTTAGGTCAGCTTTGGACTAAATTATACAATCAGACCAAATCTATAATCGGATGGGTAAAAATATCTTATGACAAAAGTCAGACTCCTTTTTTTGCTCGTGATGACTAAAAGTATTTTGTAAATAATTTATTTTATATACAATTTTTCTAATTTTATTGTTTAGATTCAAAATATATATTGTTTAAAAAAAATCTTAATCAATAGAAATTAAATCCGCCTTGTTCTTCAAACTAATAACGAATCAGTTAGATATAAGAGAGAGTTAAGTATTAAGTTAGTTTCTGTAATTTAAACAAGGGTAATGCCATTGCTTTTGAACGAAACGGGAAAGTTCCGTTAAAATGAAAGATTCAAGGATCATTTAATAAATATGTATATAACTATGCCATTATATATTTTTCTAACTTAGAAGATAAATCTTTTGTCACTCTCTTGTAAAAATAGGTCAATGAATTATCATTGAATTATTTTAGAATTGATTCCAAATTTAATTATCAATTTCAGACAACATCGTCTAAATTTTAATCATTCCATTAATCTTGCTTGCTCGTGAAAAATACGGATAAATTACTTACTACAAAACAATCTGAAGCAAACAATGGATTATATAACGCTATAATTTTCAGATAAAATAAAAGAAAATGCAAAGTCATGATTCATATCGGTATTGTTGATTCATTCCGTCCGAGAACAAAAAGAGGGTAACTGAAAAATGCGATTTCTGTACCATCAGACGTGACATTTCACCCACTTTCCCAACAATTACAAAACAGAACCACTCTTTACCTGCGTCTAGGATATTCCTAAACGCTACATATCACACTGTAAAATATTTTCTATTCCCACTGAATAAGATCTATATTAGATTGAGTTATAATAAATATCTAGATGGGATCCACGTAGTAAACGGTACAATGGCTAGAGCGAAGAATAATAAGCTGTCAAGCACGATACGATATTTCCATTTCAATTAGCTTTAACTCCATTTTTTCAAATTAAAATTGTACTGGTTTTATTTTGATATGATTGATGTATAAATTAGTTAAGTCTTTATTTCATTAGTATTGAAAGAAAATGAATTTAAATGATATTTAATTTGCATGCTTCCAACCATTTATACTCAGATAATTGTTCCAAAATGACAATTTTATACATTTAAAAGTCCAGGCCATTGCAGTATTTAGGCTACACGACGTAAAGATCATAATTCGAATACATTATTTTCAAGCCATGGTTTATTAGTATGATTTATGTACAGTGAAATAAAGCAGCGCTATTTGCAGACCTTAACAGAAATATCATTACATACCGCCCCTATAATTTCTGTTAACTGTAAACGATTTAAAAGAAATAGTAATAATTTACTTTTCAGATTTTAAGAAGAACAAAACTAATTATTTCGTTTATAATAATGAGAATTGTTTCTTTAGAAATCTCAGTGGCAGTTGTAAAATGGCTGTGAAAAAGTCATAATTCACATTGGAGTATAAAAGCGTTAAAAAAATTTAACAAGACGTTCAAATTGAAAATACAAGAGACAATCCAAGACAGGGCTGTTAAAAAGACGCTCAGAGCTCGAATCGATGAGCGGCGTACGCCTGATCGATACGCCGTACTACTTGGCTGAATGGATTGCGCGCGCCGCCCGCCTTACGTAATGCGCAGCCAGCACCTGTTGCATTACTACCACCCAGTTATAACCCTGCTATACTAAAAAACCCCGCCCATCCACTACGACGTTTATTTAACACTCGCTCCGAATTTAGGCGGGTAACCAGTGTCAATGCACCGCGGCAACCTTCGGCGCTGCACTCAAGGGTGCATAGTAGTGGCTAGTGGAGGCATGATAATGATCTTCGTTACCGGTATTGGAAGGCTATAATGATTCATTTTTATTGATGTATAACATCATTTAGGAGCATTTTATGACATCATAATAATACTGTAACTATTATTATACAACATTCACACTGATTTTATTTTATTAAGGACTATTTTTTTCCATTTTCATATATAATATCAAATTCGTGCTTTTATTTAAAATATATTATTTTATAAATATTAAATATTCTTTTACTTAATCTTGTTCTTTATTCATGATTAAAAATTGAAGAATACATTGGTATGTTATGTGTAAGAATATACATATATTTTACATATTACAATAAAATAGCATAAAATTTAACTAACGAGCCTCATAAATATTACCAAAAATCAGAATAGCGATTCAATAGAAAAATAATGGTTACATTCTTGCCACTCTTCCACACGCCATGATTTGTAAAGTAGTTGTTTTTTATATATTAATTTTACATAATATACTAAAATACTAAGGTAGAGCAGAAAATCGACATTGTCTAATTCAAGGGCATTAGACACGTCGTTATGTATTGTGATTTGTGAGCCAGTAATTACACATACCTCAATTACCGTTCATAACGGTATACACAGCATAGACAAATTTTCAATAGTCCAATTATTTCGATATTTATCGATTAATCACAATAGTTATATCAAAATGTGTGTTTTCAAAAAATAATAGCGACAGTTATGCTTATTTAAATAAAATCATTTTTTTTTAACCAAAAGTAAAGTTCAAGTGCCTTGCTGTTACTGAGAGATACTTTACTTGGTGGTAGAGCTTTGTGCAAGCTCGTCTGGGTATGTACCACCCACTCATCAGATATTCTACCGCAAAACAGAAGTACTTCGTACGGTTGTGTTCTGGTTTGAAAGGGGAGTGGGCCAATGTTATTACAGGCACAAAGGACATAACAACTTAGTTCCCAAAGTTGGTGGCGCATTGGCTATGTAAGCGATGGTTAACATCTCTGACAATGCCAATTTCTATTGGTATAAAAAAATACCCGAACCAGAAGAAAATCGCCTTTCGATCAGCGACTAGAATCATAATAGTTAATTAAATTTCAAACGACATTTTTATTTAACTCAATGAATTGCTAAAAAATATTAACAACCAGGGGCTAATAACATGAAAATCTGCCTATGGGCAATGGATAAAAGGAATTTATACAGTAGGTTAGCGCTAAGGAAGGGTTTTTGAAAATTTAGCCTCTAGTCGTCTTCAGGGGGCTGAAAGTTTGTATAAAAATCCTTCATTTTTAATGAAGAATGAAGCAGCTATGGAGTTTTTTATATAGTAATTTAGAATTATGATGCCAGCTAAGCCGCGCATATACCGCTAGTAAAATATAAACTCGTAATTTTCGTTTTCTCTAAAAAGTGACGCAACGCCTCGAAGAAATTCTCTTAAGACGTCTCACATCTTTCAATGGTCTTTACTCGGATACTTGTGTATGTAGCACAGTTGTATAGCGTTTGTATGAAATTATACGAGGGGGGAACGAAGCCTCGTCAAGGCTACACCGTCTAGACGTGCCTAAGTCATTATTACTACATCTGCTGCATACATTTTATATTGACGATGAAATTGAAAACGGTAACGAGTAACGACAAATAGACAAGCGAACTACAGTAATGTTGCCCTCCTCCTAAGGCTATCGTTTTGATCTTCACTTTGAAGTCTTGTTTACGATCATATCGTGCACAAAGCGGCCTTTGATTCAAAGTTTTAGAGATTTCGTGTAATGAAAATCGGTATTATATGTATGTTACAATCGTTCAGGATTAAGGCAAAATACGTTTTTATTTTATTGTATTTTATATGTATGGGTCAAATTTTGCGATATAATTTCAATCTATTTATACATTTAAGTCGCTTAAGTACATGGATTATCTTTTTATTTTTTAATTGTAATGAGTAGATGTCATGAAATAAAACATGCATTTTTATGATAATACAGCTTAAATTTAAAGTTGTTCTTGCACTTTTTTGGGTTGACATTTAAATATTGTTATGAGGGAGATTAATTAAACGATAATATATCTTCTTCTTTCAAATGACAAATCGATTATGACAGAAAGAGAGAAATCAGTGTTTAACTAAACACTTGGTGGTAGAGGTTTGTGCAAGCTCGTCTGGGTAGGTACCAACCACTCATCAGATATTCTACTGCAAAACAGCTGTACTTGGTATTGTTGTGTTCCTATTTGAAGGGTGAGTGAGCCAGTCTAATTACAGGCACAAGGGGCATAATATCTTAGTTCCCAAGGTTGGTGCGTATTGGCGATGTAAGCGATCGTTAACATCTCTTACAATGCCAATGTCTATGGGCGTTGGTGACCACTTACCATCAGGTGGCCCATACGCTCGTCCACCTTCCTATGGTAGGTATAAAAAAACAACACCTAACCTAACATTTATAAGAATATTATGTTGTTTATAATTAATGTTATTAATAATCATATGTCTCACTTCCATATCCAAATATACGAATTTTCATCATCTTTAATCAATAACCAATACACATACATCGGGTCATTTAAATATTAACGATAACATCGCTGTCGCGTTCCACTTTTACTGAATAATTTGAAATGATCATATATTCAATGAAGGAGTGATATGATGAAACAGCGAAATGAATGGAGATTCCTTGACATAATAAACAAGGTTCCAGCCGTCTAGACAGGCGCCGGCACTAACCATTAGAAGGCATCTGACACGCTGACGTACTGGATTGTCCTTCAATAAAGAACCTTTGAAGCGTTATTCTTTGGGTGTATTTTTACCCTATATTCATATACCTACTTATTATATTTATCGGCGACTGTACTTTTTCTTGACGTTCCACCTATTTACTGTTATCCCATAAACTATTTTATTACATTGTTTGTGACATAGATTCTACTGACATAAATTGTAGACTTCGCTCGTCGTGCTTTGGATATTTTAACGAACACACATTAACGTATTATTTTTCTACTTTTCTTTAAATAATAACCGTATACAATTTGGCAAGTCGATTTGCTATAATTGTCTTTTGTATTCTCACAATTTTTAGACTATAATAATATGTATACTAATAAACTTTTCTTTTTAATTGTAATTGATATAATATGGTATTTTTTTATCTATAACAGATATGAATGACCTGCTTTTTTACATATGTAATTTTATACCTTTATAGCGCTTTCAGGGGTAGTTTCTTCTTGTGGTTTTTCTAATTCCAATTGATGGTTTTTATCATATTGTCTAGATACACTAAAACAAATGACATCCTGAACATTTTGTGCAGGTTAGGATATAAGATTGCACGCACGCCCATTTTTAATTTATACTGCACATACACATCTACATACTTCAAAAGTTACTTCTATTGTAAATGTATTTTATAGTTAATGACAAGTGTTAATAGTATGTCAGTCAAGTAATTTATATGTTATACAAATATAACAAATAATATTATGAAATTTAATAATTAAACATAAGTGATATTTGTTTTTTAATTATAATTTGAATTAATTATGCCATTTTTGAGACTCTTTTCACCTATCGTGGTTAAGCTCAATATAACTTTTTAAGCCTAAGATTCTACTAAATGAAATTATATTAAATATTGCATAAACACATCAAATTTCCTTAATAACTTAGCGTCTGATGGCATGTTAAGTTTTTCAAAGTAATTCGAATGTAATGCTTAAAAGGAGGCATGTTTGTTTCGGTAATACAAACGTTAATATCAGGTCAATGTCAAGATGGACGTTACTTCTGGTAAACAGGAAAATAAAATTATATGGAAAATTCATGGTAATAGTGTTTTTTTTTACATAATAATATAATCATTTATTTTATTTTTGTTCAATGAATATTTATTTACGAATAGTACATGTCTCTTCGATGTAGTGATAATATAAACAGACACAAACATCTATTACGTTATTCTGTCAAGAAATTATCTGTATAAGGTACTTCGCAGTGTTGAGCGCCAAGGTAGCATATGCTAGCGGAAAGGGTACCACTGTTTTTTTGGGTATTCCGATGTTCGGAACTCACTTAGCGCTTTGAACACTAGCGAGTCCCTAAAACCCCTCACTGTTCGCATGGGAAAAAAGCGTAATGCGTTTTTTTAGCGTAAATAAAAAGGAGCATGGTAGTGTTACATTTCCATACCTCGGGAATCTAATAAATCCTTTTGTCCTGCGTCTGCTCTCTCTTCGCTTATATTGTGTCGAATTCCGTTCCACCCGACTATGTAAATGAAAGAGAATGCACATGTGTTTACGCACTGATCTGTGCATTATAATATATCCAGCGTAGATAGCTAGTTTTACATATTAGCCGATAGTATCAGAACTTATAAAAAAAAACAATACTGCCATTAAAAGTACCTATTACGATAATTGCTTGATTTTTAATTTATTTAGTAGAATCGATTTTAAAGATGAATACTTTTTTATATATAAGTTTTCTACTTATAACAAAGCTACTTTCTCAAGCAAAATCGAACCTCAACTAACATTTTAAATCCTTTAAAGTTCAAGTTGCAATTCGTATATATATTCAGATTGGACCTGTAACTTTGTCTAGGCTTTACATAACAGTTGTAGTTGAACATGTATATTATATTGTACTAGCTGTGCCCCGCGGATTCACTCGCATATAATTAATAAAAATATAATGAATAAAAATTAGCCTAGAGCCTTCCTCGATAAAAGGACTATACAACACAAAAATATTTTTTTTAATTCGGACGAGTAGTTCCTGAGATTAGCCGAATCAAACAAATAAACTCTTCAGCTTTATATTTCAGTATAGAGTATAGAAGATAAGTTGGGCCAGACTGGTTATTGGGCCACCTGCTCACCTACCATTCACCACCGCCCATACAGATTGACACTAAGAAACATTTAAATCCCGTATATCATCACTACTAACCATGGGAACTAAGATGTCAATCGCCGTTCAAATGGAACACAACAATATTATGTAGGTATCGCTGTTTGGCTATAGAATATGCGACGAGTGGGTGGAACCAATTCTTTGGCTTTCACAAATCCCTATCAGCAAGTGAAGTTTTAAAATTAGTTAACATTAATATAATAAAATTGTAGGCAAACGTAAATATCTCATACACAATTAATGTATGAGGGGGTAGCGATGCCAAATACTCTAGCACCCTGTAATCTAGCCGGATGTTCTAAAATTCGGTTAGCTTAAATCAGATGCAGTAAATAAAGGTTTGCAATGCCCTAAAATATAATGACGTAAAGTATAATGACGAAATTCAATATTGTTTATATTTTAATGGGCGCATGATTTTCGGCCGAATACTGAAACGTCATTCAAAATGAAGTGGGACTTAATTATTTGGAACGTCATTAAATTCAAAATTTAGTATGCGAAATTTGAAATTAATGGCGTTCCAAATAATTAAATCCCACTTGATATTTAAAAGACGTTTCAGTATTCGGCCATTTGTCTAACATCTGATGTAATGTCAGAAAAATTAACCTTGGTCGTAGGACTTTTGCAAGGCCTTCTGTGTAGGTAGCACCCACTTTTCACATATTCTACTGCGAAGCAGCAATGCTTAGTATTATTGCTCGTTGTTTGAAGGGTGACTGAACCAGACTAACTGCAGACATAAAGAAAGGGACATAACATCTGAGTTGTCAAAGTTGGTAAAGGATTTGCAATGTAAATATTGGTTAATATTTCTTCTATATCACCGCCAATGGCCGAATGTGACCATTTACCATCAGGTGGCATATTTGTCAGTCTGCCTACCAATTATTATCAATAATATACATATTCCATATATACTGTGTTTCATAATAATACAATAATTGAACATGTATACTCACAATAATATATAGAAGTTCTACGTATACGAACATAAAATAAATATAAAATTATATACGAGTAGAACTCCATTTTTAACTCGGTAAATAAAAGCATTAGATTGAATAGTAATAAAACAAATATTTCCCATTTATTATTTGACCGAAGCATAATAAAGATTAAAACTTGATTGTTTGTCATGCAAAAAGAATAGAGCGTTTTACCATTTATTACATGATTAATTTTAAACCGAGTTACGAGTTTAGAGCCGACATAAACTATTATAGCGGCATGAACCGGTAAGGCATGGTGCAGCTGCCGGCGCGTAGCCTGGGTTGTAATCTAAAGAGGAAAAGGTAATGTAGGTTACATTAGAGTTGAGATAAGCATTCGCTTTACCTACTCATTAGAGAGAACGCTTTGCAATGCTGTGAGAACTTTTTGTTTTGCATTTGAAAATAAAAAAAATGAACTGAAATTCTTCTATTTTATGTAAAACTAGCTAATGATAAGCGGTGCAATGACTCTTTAATTTTGTAATCCATTATCCGATATGACTCGTCTGTAACATAATGTACTGTAATAGGAAGCTGGCGAGTTGATAACACTATACTTGACATCTTCAAGCGAAATATCTACTGTTCAGTGTTTCAACTCATCGATAGATAGACCAGGGTCGATAATTTTTAAAACCAAAAAAAATAATAGTAGGATGAAATCCATTAGAAAAGGAGGGGAATATTATAAAAATGAAAGGAAAAATAATTTACGGGCGATCTGAGGTCGGGAAGGGGGGGGTGGGGGTGAGTTTTTAAGGGTAAAAAACGGTTTTTCTCGATTTCCGGCAAAACTAAAAGTCCTATCGAAAGACGAACAGCCTTTTCGATTTTGTAAAAATGTATAATTACCTAGTTTTTTACCCGTGATTAGTGGTGCTTTTCTATTATTAACATATAAATATTATTAACTATGCCCATTCCTAACATGTCATTTATGTTTAATGTCGCTTATTTCTTTAGTTTTATACTAACAATAAACTTGTGGAGTAAATACAATTCATGATGATTATAGTTTAGATTAACGCTATTGTGTGCTTACAAGTTTTTATTTCCAGGTAGCAATTTAAACGTTAGGACTATTGATGGCTGTACAAGTTTTCATGCCTTCTACGAAGATAACTTCTTCATTGACTCGGATTTGTCTGTTGTCCAGAATATCTTTTGTAGTCAACGTGTCTTCCCCAAAAGTGCCAAAAAAATTGTCTTCTTGTAAAAATTGTCTTCGTCATAGTTGTAATATACGAAACTTTTACGTGACGTTAAATTATAATAATTAAAATGAAGTCCTATTTAGATTTGGATTACGAATTGAAAACTTCGAGCTCGTCTGTCGCTCGAGTTGCTCAGCCATATTATTACGCCATGTATTGGAGAAACTGCATCGCTGAAGTTTCTAATACGATGCATATATTCGATCAATATCTGATCCCTAACATACGCGAGGGATACGGAAAATTCCAGATGTGAAACAAATTTTGAGCAATTGCCTAAATTTAAAAACATAACATTAATGAAAGAACAAAATATGACTATGATTCTTTCAATAACTAGAGCAGCTTTTTAAAAAGAAAATTTGTTTTTATTATTATTATTTTTTAATATTTTATTATTATATTGCGTTGAAAGAATAATTTCTTAAAAATGCTAAGTATAATTATCAAAATTAACATTCTAAAAAATAATAAATCATAATCAAAATGCTTTTTAAAATTGGCATAATTTGTTTGTCGATCACATAACAAAAACCTTTTTTTTATTATTCTGTTGTTACAGATTGTAGAGAAAACTTCGTTTCATTTTACAATATACTTTAGTATAAATGTGTTCAAATATCACAATTAAAAAAACATTAAAATTTTTATATTGTCAACATTCTACGAACTTTATAATTTCAAACTAATAACTTTATTCTGGGAATACCACATAAGTTACACATCTAAAACAGTGTGAGTCAGCGAACAGCAATCACAATTTCGCATTGTTTCTAGTTAAGAGATGAGTCAACCCTTCATGCAGGTTTCATTAAAAAATAATTTTCAAACTATAAACAAGGCATCATTTTGTAACAAAATGTATCTTGATAGCCTTCAATATCACATCGATACTATTCGTTTGATTTAGGTTTTAAACATAGAAAACACACAAACATTTATAAAATATAAAATAAAATAATTCACATGGATTTTGTGCTAAATATATATTTCAATACTGAATATTTTGCGAAGTAGCATTTATATCCGTATTGTCTTCCTTTACTATTCATCTGTTGTAATTAAAGAAATTTCAATTATAATATAATTATAATAACAATTAAACCTTAACAGATAAATTAACTCAATACATAATTTTCTATAATAATAATTTACAGTGTCTCGAAACCCGGGTTGATTTCAGTTCTATCAGAAGAGCCATCGTTTTACATGTAAAATAAATTAAATAAAGAATACTTTCAATCAACTACTACTATCAATACCCAAAATTAACATCGTCCGTATTATAAAAATGTTCATGTTTACTCTTGGTACTGAATGGTACGTTTAAGTTTATTTCATTTTTCCTTTTAAGTCTAACGTAACGACAATTGTAGAGCTTGAGCTCTCCTTATCCAAAATCAAATCTCAATTCGTCGAAATTTTCAAGCAAAAATTAATCTTATCAGTTATGAATGGTTCTAAGTTGCGTGATTTCAATTATTGTATTATTACTACGGGTTGTTTGTTGTATAATATGTAAGAGAAAGTCACAAACTAGAGTACTATGGTTAATTATAAGTGATTAATGAATCATATTTCCGTAATAACTTTGTAGAACGTAATAAATATACTTAACGCGATCATTCATAAAATTCGTAGTTTTTACAGATGAATACAATAAGATAACTATAGATATTGAAATATATTAATGTTAAGAACGTCTCTACTTATTATTTTTGTTTAATAAGGCATAGTTTTAAAAGTAAATTAAAACAAATTACACATATTATCTTGATGAAGAATGTTACATGTCTTGCAAGTTACTAAACTTAAGTCATATCGCATTTAAGGCGGTCGCCAAAAAGCACTTTGGGTGCGTCACGTGACCGCCATTAAGAACTTCATACATTAATATTGGACTTAAGGTATTTCCTACAGGAAACGAAAAGGCCGCTGCCTTTAAAGAGTTTTTGAAACGATTCAAAGTGCTTTCATTAAATAAATAAATGAAATTATTAAATCGAACATTTACTTTAGTTGATTTATATGAATTTAATAATAATTAAAGTTAATTTTTTTATGATGTGACAGCGGGATCATTTCAATTTCAAGATCACGTTACGTTTAAGTATAGCTATCTGAATAATGTATCAAAACGAATGGTGTACAACGTTTTACGTTTCTTACGTGTACCTGAGCTGTACGCATTTCGGTTTTATTTTGATCCAAATGTATGTATGTATAAATGTATGTATGAAACAGTATGTGCGAGCAAAAAATTAAAACGAGATCAAAGAATATTTTTTTTTTTAATAAATTTTCATTTGTATATGAAAATTTTCAATACATTACGTTAATGCGGTTAAAGAACGAACGTAGTTACGTGTTATGTTTCTGACACAAGCTCGAAAACGTTTACTAACGACTGTATTTTTAAATGCACAACAAATTTCGGTACCAATTTTATCTTGGAAAATTATTTTAAATTTGATTAAAAAAACGTTGATAAATGTATATTTTTATGTAATATGGAAAGTGACTACCACCGCCCATGAACATCTGCAACATTCGAGGACAAATGCATTGCCTGCCTTTGAGGAAAGAGGTCGGTTCGGAAAAGAAAAAAATAATTTTGTACTCGACCCAAGACTACCTAGATAGAAAAAAGATTAATGTTTGTTCATTTTTCAAGCAGGTTATATTAAATTGTCCCTGATTAAATTATGTTATTTAATTGGTGTAATAAAATAACTATATTATTGCCAGTTTACATTTAATATAATCTTGTACTAAAAACAATTAAAATGTGCATGTCTACTACGTACTATTATTTATATATTCGTGATTTCTACCCCTATAAGTAAGGGGAAGGAGGAGTTTTAAAGCATAGCCGACGCGGAAATGTTTCTTCATATCAGACTTCGAAGCTTGTGAGATCAGTGCTATTAAATAAATTATTAATTAGTTCGATCATACTGTCCATATATGTACATAATTAAGACCAAATGTCTAGCTTAAATCTATACACCAACGAAATCTTATTGATATTCTATTAACTATAAATGTTAAGGGGTGATTACTTAAACAATGCGATGTCTTCGTCTTTCAAATGTCAAATGAATAGTAATAGAAAGAGATAAATCAGCGTTTAACTATACAACTTTTATAAGTAAAGCCCTAAAAGCTTTTTGTATGATATTTTGATTGCATCCCGAAATGAAGTCTTTATTTCTAACTGAGATGAAAATTTTCTAACTCCCCGATCTCCTAATAACTTCCTGTCAATCTCTGACATCCTCTCGGAAAATGGTTGTTCAAATAGATTTGCGATTCAAAATCAACTTAATTGTGTAGTAAATAAAGTGCCATTTGCGTTGTAGACTGTCGTAGCTCATTAGGGCCGCCTACAGCGTCGGTTCGAGACGTCAGCCACGCCTACTTAAAGTTTCCTTGCTTTAATGAAAATCGCTGGTCCACGTCCAAAACACTTTTAATCGATTTTAAATTGACACTGAGAAAAATATTTAAGCATCGCATGATTCTTAAAATGCGTCTCTACAAAAGGAAAATTGAACACCAAGAACATTGTCGACAGAAGTTGGTGACAAAAGTTTATGTATAGTATATTACCTTCGAGTGTCAAAATTTTTTACTTATTAGCACTATAAGAATCATAAACCAGTTGTAACATCTGTATATCTCATTTGACTTAATTTACACTGGCTCACTTGACCATTAACATTTAATAATATATAGGTATATAATAGCTTGAATTCGCAATAACATACAAACGTGAAATTTATGTTATTGATTGGAATTCAAATTTGAGATTGTTTTACTACTAATGTTTAAGTTTCAGCACCAGCACCATACAATAAACTACTTTCTAAACGTAGTATAATGATAATACGTTTTCTATAATTGGAATGATAAATCACGCTCGCGCAGGGCGCCCTTAAATTACTGCGTAATTGCAGGATAAACGAAACGCTGACGTTTAGCGATGTCATCTTCATTATAAACTCTTAGTATCCTTAAAAAAATGACCTCGAGGCCTATAATAAATTATAAAGATTAATATGTTTTTACTTTTTTTATGAGAAATGAAAATGTTATAAAAATGAAAATATTTTCAACGAGTAATGTTATGTATGAGTAAAACAATTGAAACATATTAAAAAAAAAGAAAATCGCTGGTAAAATATTTACCAAACTAATTATTAAATATACCGGCTAAATTGAAGTTCAAATTTAGTTATTTAGTATAAAAGCATAAATATATAATCAAAATAAAAAATAACTAGTTTTAATCATTTATATATTATAATCATTTGATAAACTGAAGTCTGAAACTAAAAAAATACAAGTTAGTTTTATCTAAGCCCAAGTGACGACAGACCGCAACGACCACAGACAAGTTAATTAGTTCTTGCATAAAATACGCATACATAATTAGAAGAATATTCATTAATTTTTTTACATGAAAAATTACATAAATACAAACTTTATAATTTTATTCAGGAGTAAAAAGTGTTAAATCAGAAAAGAATCACGAAAAACGTTTCTGCTTGGAAACGAAATATTAAAAGATATTTCCGACTTAAGTGTTTATCTTCCGTTATGAGGGTAGAACGAAAAACGATTGACGTCAGTTTGAATTTTTAAATACACTTCAAAGCGATGTTTTGAGATTTTCCATTACCAGGATTGAGATGCAAATGCATTAATAATAATCCGAAGTTGAAACGAAATTTTCAAGGGTTTCATCTCGTTTACTAAATATTTGTTTAGTGATCTATTATAAAAGTAAGTAAAGTGAATGAACAGTGAATGTCTCACTGTGAGTGAGTGAGTTTGAACCCACGATCATCGGTTAAGATTCACGCGTTCTAGCCACTAGACCATCTCGGCTTTTTATATATGTATATGTACATACATAATAATATTATTATCATGCTCAGCGGGGATCATGTGGTACAGGTTAGCACGCGATTCCTTACCAAATAGAAATCTACTATTTGAGTATCCGCCAACCTGCAATTAAGCAGCGTTGTGGAATAAGCTTAATCAAGAAAATTAAAACCATCAAGAAAATTAATCTTATTACAAATCTTTAACGACTGGTCATAAAGTCATGCACAGAATGACCGTACGATTAAATTACATAAAGTCGAGAAAATGAAAATAATAATGTCTTTAATTTACAAATGAAAATATACTTTTACTTTAAAGTCCTGTAACACTTTTGCTCTTACATATGTAAGATCAAAATCGACAGACAAATCCCATCTTCAAATCCGTTACAGAATGTTAATATCACAAAGTGACACACCCAAACGCCCAAACGCTTGATAAAAGCTAAGCCGGTACAGACTACGTACACAGGGAGATAAAACAAAACGCTCATCTTAGTATGGACCCACACCCCTCTCCGATTGCCTCCTTTTGCCTTTCTCTGTGCAATGCCTAATGAGAAGCGTAGACCTAAAATTTGGCGCCAACTCGAACTCTAAAGAGCACTAGAGTGAAGAGCGAACGATTCAAAACTGGAGCACCCGAACCTTGTAAGAATGAAACTCTATCATCAAAGCGATAAAGCGCTTTTAGACATAAATATAATATTACATTTTAAGACGGAACTGAACAGCGCTATCGAAATTTCGGAGCACATTATTGGAAAATTCGATAACGCTGTTCTAAAACAAATCTCTATAAAATTGAAACGAACATCCTTGAAACTAGTACAAATAATTATATAAGTTATTATTTTTATATTAAAACCCATTAAACCTTATCAATGAATCAAATCTACAAATGAATAAAATTCTATGCAATTATTAGGCCATTAGCATCGAATACAAACAATGTTCAAAGTATTATTATTATTATTATTTTTGGTAAAACGTAAGGGCGTTTTGATTTTTAGCCGTAATGCTTTTTTTAATTTTCAATAAATTCAATATATAACTTATTATTAGTTGACACTGTGATTGTTAGGTCATTCAAGATTATCGTTAGTAATACATATTTATTATAGTAACTCTCTTTTATTTACCCTGGGGTGATCACTTATAATGATTACAAGCGTTTACAGTTTAGTGTATGGCATTAAAGTTAAATAATTATAATATACTATATACTTTTTAGAAGGTTGTGATTTATCGTGTTTAGTTTAGACGCCCGGAGCTCACAGCAAGAAGACTCATTATACAAAGGTTAAATGTCACAAAAGATGGTGTCATCATCAAATAGCTATAAATAGCGTAAGTCTATTGGAACCCATTAATTTATCATGAAAAAGGTTCAATATATTCAAACTTATCATTGTCTTAATTACACGCAATGTTTCTAAAGTTCATTTGTTTTAAAATTACCAATCAATGTTCGTAGCACGCTGCTACGGTATTTACGTAGCTTTCTACGAAAAATCGTAATATTTCAACGAAACTAATTTACGATCGTACCATATTAAATTTTAATCCATTAATTGATCTTATACGATAAAAAGAAATGATAAAACATATATATACAGTGATCAATTTGTCAGTGATATACAGTGATCCCCTTATAAAATATAGGACTTTATAATTCATAATATCGCGATTTATATATGATGATCGATCAATATAATAAAATTAAACCAAATAATGTATTTTTTATTTAAATTTCACGCTTATAAGTCCATCGAATTAGAGTAAGAGTTATCAGTCAGTCAGTTAGTATTAGGATGTTTGCTACTATAACATAATCAATCATTCAAACTAACATATTAATAGGGTACTTTTTTAATTCGTGTAATTAAAAAAAATAGTCTTTCAGCTTTTTTTGGAACGTCGAATTAGTATCTCATTCGTGAATAGTAACATATAAATAAAACAGAATGACAAGACTAGACAAAACAGTTACATTGCTTTGTAAGATTTTATTTTTAATTTCGTAGATTAAAATCAATTAAAATCTAGTTGCGTACACAAACTAGTATGTACAAACGGGTATGGAAACTTGTAATGAGAATGGAAGTAAGTGCTCCGCGGCTCTGCGGTTTCTCTACACGTCTCGAAACTTAGTCATGTAGTTTTCGTCAGCTTTAACTTAACCGCTAAACATTTAATATGCGTTTATTAAGACTTATATTATTTACTTGTGTTCACATTGCTCGAACCGAGATAGCACAATGGAATGAACTCTTGTGTTTAAAATGAAAGTTGCGAATTTGAATGTAAATAAAAACAAATGAATACCAACTATGAAATGTTTACACTCTTACAATCCTACTCATGCTTAATAGTAAGAAACAAAAGAGTGTTTTTAATGTTATAGTACGGTTGGAAAAAAATGGAAATTATACTAATATTTAAAACCATAATAGATACCGTTAAATGATTTGTATTAACAATACTTAACAATAAGATACATCATAATCATCAATGTATCAAGCCTATAATTCTTTACAAGCATTTTTTTAAATGAAGTAGAAAATTTGAGAGGTGAAGTAGATTCCCTTATATTTCTATATTGAACAAAGTTTTCTGTTTTTAATATTTTGTGCATTCATAAACAACTTATTATATACACGGTGACGCGGATCTCCTTAGCAATCATGCTTCTATTCATTGTAAAATATGTTTCATAACAATATAAACCGACTAGTCATAAAAGTCATTGTTTTATTCTACTGAATAGAGATGATAGAACACTACGCAGTAGCTCCCGCCCCGCACGATTTTATCAGTAAACTGCATACAACGCTACGTACCGAATTAACATGTGAGATAACCAGCGCTCACAAAGCACAAGGAACATACCTCCTTAGATCTCACTGTAACGACAAATCAAAATTGACAAAATGATTGTTATACGACCTTATATACTTGAAGCATAATTTCCAGAACACCCTTGGAATTATAAAGCAGACTTACCTTAAGTTAATATCTATTCAATGATATTCCCTTTAAGACCTTTTCATTAAAAATTATTATTCGAGTTTCACGAAGAAACAAGACCTTCTGACAATTTTTGTTGTACAAGACCCTTTCATCTTTTGTATGGAACAAACAAATTCTACCTCCTTTGTTGTTTTTAGTACTATGGAATAATAAAAAAAAAAACAAGTATTATGAATATATTTTCAAATAATTCTATTGTAATTCGTTGTAAACCAAATTTATTTAAATAAGAATCTTTTGTGCTGTGTTTAAGAAAATAAACATTATTTTCGACATTTTCGATACTTGGCTTCATTTTCTTTTATAACGATATAAATAGAAATATTATATGTATAAGCCAATGTGCTTAGTTTTGCAAAGTCAGCGAGACGTACCCACTCACCATCTTGAACTTCTTACTAGCCTTAGGAACATGTAAATTGTCACTTAATGCACAATTTAAGGCAAACTAGGTCGCCTGTAATTTATAACCTTTTAGCATTGAGTTAATATAAATTCGTTCTATATATACAAATATTATTAACGTAATTATAATATACATATATATAAGTACATACGTTCAGCAAAAGAACTTTAATCATATCGAACAGTGTTATCGTAATTTAATTTCCACAAAATTCCTAAATGTTTACTACTATATCGATCTATTTAAAGTCAATTTACACGTTAAATACAATTCACATTTAATACCTACTCGTATCGATTCTTATGATAAAACCATACAAAATGGCAGCACTTCACCACTAGACCTAAATATATCTATAGACCATTAAACACCGACCACGACCTTTCAGTGCACTTTATTACATTTCAAAGTGTCTATCTGAACAAAATCCCTTATATGATGTTGTCATAGAGTACATCGAATGACGTCAGACGTGGGTGAAAGCTTAATTTAATGCGCGGCGTGCGAGCTATAGGGCCGAATTCTACTAAGCGATAACGATTACGATACGATCTCGATTCGATTCCGATCCAACTTTGCCTTGCCTGATTGCCTGCCTGAATAAATATAGAATACTATGTTTATTCGGATCGGTATTTTTGTTAACCGAACCGATATTTTGTTTTATTTATTTCATAGGAAGGCGGACGAGCATGTGGGCCACCTGATGGTAAGTGGTCACCAACGCCCATAGACAATGGCATTGTAAGAGATGTTAACCATCGCTTACATCGCCAATGCGCCACCAACCTTGGGAACAAAGATGTTATGTCTCTTGTGCCTGTAATTACTCACTCACTTACCATTCAAACCAGAACACAACGATAGCAAGTACTGCTGTTTTGCGGTAGAATATCTGATGAGTGGGTGGTACCTACCCAGACGAGCCGGCGCAAAGCTCTACCACCAAGTATATGTTAACATATACCGTTACGACAAAACCAAACTTAATTGTTAACTTTTATGCCAGTACTAGATAATTACATTAATAAAAAAACGGATAAACGGCAACGATCATGCTTCGATTCGATTGCGATATAGTGGCATTTTTTAGGAGAACTAGCCCCATGCGATGTAGAAGACCCATGTCCAGTAAAGCGATTAACATATTTTATGATATGATACTCTTTTAAACTAATATTCAGCTTATAAATTATGTTTCAATTTACCTACTGTATACCGTACCAGTACGGTACGTTGGTTTTGTGTTAAGCTTGCATGTTTAAAAACAAAGATATTAATTCGAATGCCATGTCAAACTCAAAAGTAACTGATTTTTTTCTTTAAAGTAACAGTGGAGTTAGGAAGTTAGCAGTATAACATTCGCTTGGTCCGGAAAACAATTAAAATCGTTGCTTCTGCGCCTGATCTTTCTCCTGGGACGTCAGACGGGGCCGTTCAATGGGATTATTAACGTCAGGTTAGTAAAGAGGTACGAATGTATCTGTGTATGTGAAGACACAAAATAAATTTTACATTTTGCCCATGCGACGTTTCGTACTTAAGTTTCCAAAAAAACATTCATTTCAAGATAAGTATGACGAGCATTAGGCAATATTGTATTTTTTTTTATCAAATATATAAGATGTATTGGATGATTTAACACTTTTAATTTATTAACTTGATCGTTTAGGTAAATTTGCTTAAATTATAATTATTTACACTGTGTGGCTTAAAAGGTAAATATATAAATCAGAAACTACGCTATAAATCATGACTTTCAATTCAATAATCAGTTCGTGACATTCACTTTAATTACACAACAGTTATGTTTGTACAGAATGTTTTACTAACGGTGAAGCATAGTCGAGCCGAGTGTAGGTGAGTCTATTTCCCCTCGATAAAATCAACTAGTAAGCAATATTGGTTGTATTTTTTAAATATAAATTAAACGTGCCAGTTAAATTACTGGTATTGAAATAACGTTTTGTTTTACTGTCTGATAAACAGATTAGTAAAACCATCTGTCTCCAATCTCTAAAATCCAAGTAATCTGTCTATCAGACGTTTACGGAGAAAGTTAATTTATAAAAAAAAATCTGATTATTAAGTGTATGAAAAATGTAATTGATGTATGAGTAACATGTATACAATATTATAACCATAAAAACAGTTCCAAATAAGAGTTACAAATTTATTAAATTATTATTAAATTACCGATATTTCTTATTATAAAGAATAAAATATTGAAATATCTCATGAAGAAATGATATTACACTTTGCAGAATAGTTAAATCTTATTTGGCGACTTGAGAAATCGTATTACACAATTTCTATAATAAGTCCATTCTTTTACTAAACAGTGAAGCCGTAGTTCATAATCGACAGTTAATCTACTTAGATACTCAAGTGCTGGTTTTATTCAACTCTTTTAGATATTACTTTAATTTTTACTTTATACGATTAGAAATGATTGAAGCGTAAGACGGACAACGTACCCCGTCTGTAATTGGTCACTTCCGCCAAGAGACATTTTAATAAGGATAACTTCGTTAATGTGTCTCCAACGATGGAATCAACTACATTATATCTCTAGTGACTTGTGATATAACTCTCCATACAAGCGGATATATATAACTAATGCATAAATTGAACATAATAGCTCACCAGATTCGTAAAAAACTTACCTATATTTTTATTTATATGAATGAACTCCAGTCTCCAAGGTTTTTATGATGTATATAATCTTGTTTATAATAATATTTATTTAACATGACCTAATATTTGAATACTAACTGTAAACATAACTTTGAATAGATAGAATACTAACTGTAAATTGATATATAACTTTCATATAATTATAGCTCACTATGTAAATAACGGCAAAGATTAAAATAGTATTTTCATACATCTGTTACTTATTTTTATGTAACTAATGCCTTTTACGGAACATTTCTGAATGATACCTCAAAAAGAAAATAAACAAAATTCTATTTACTGATTCGACGATATGAAAAAGGAAAAGTTCAAATCACAGGTCAATCATACGTTACTAATTCAACAAGCGGGGCCGTGATTACACACCGATTTCGAGCCTCAAACACGCCCCCCCCCCCTCCCTTTCCGTAACTAAGGCACTTTGTTCCGACACGAATGAATTATTATAGTTCAAGGTGTCACTTTTTAAAGTTCCTACTCGGAAAGGCTTTTATTTTAAGGTTATCATTACTTGTTAAGTCTTGTGTGATATGTTTCACTTTGGTGTGGCGTTGGATAATTTATTATTCCACGTGAAATAGTGAAATATACAAAATTTTGTATTTTCCTATAAAAAAAGAAAGTATTTTTACTTTACTTGTTACCTACGAATAGCCTGCGTTAAAAAAATTAAGACAACTTATATAATGGATTTATATTGATTTTTTAACCTTTTCGTCAAATCAAAAACTCTTTATAAATATACACCCCGAAAAACAAAAAATTGGGCTTAAACATTGACACGCGCTTTACCTATCTAAAAAACTACTCATCAAAATACTTCGACTTTTTGAGCTTTAAGCAGCCACCGAAAACTACAAACAGTTCAATAATAATATAACCGTGTAACGTTAGGCGTGTAAGGGTATCGTTTATTTAAATTAAATACCGAACATTTGGAGACACGAGTAAATAACGAAAACACATAAGTATAAAATTGTGCAATGTTAAAAAAAAATAAAAAAAAATTACCATCTTTAATAAAGGTTATGAAAAATTATGTAACGAATATCAAACCATTGTATTTCACTAAAGTTATCCAACGTAAGTTTATGAAAGCATTTTACAAATAAAACATTTTCCTACGATGTTATTCTTATATAATTAATGATATTTTCAAAGCCAAACAATACTATTCTAATCACATTTTAAATTATAAATGATTCTTACATTCCTCTACTATACAATAGTAAAAGAATTTTTCATTCTTTTGAAATGAGTTGAATCGATTCAGTTTTTTCATCTTTTGTTGATATAAAAGAAATGAGGGCATATAACAGTCATTTAACCATGACCTACTTCTGTAATAATAAAAAATGAGAGCTAATAAATATATGTATATTACAGTTATATTACTTAAGTAATATATGTGTTTTAAACAAATATATGTATGTGTTTTTATATTAAACATAATTATAATATAATTAAAAAACTTATGTAGGTATATGGGAAGTGTTTAAAATACAGCGACGTATGAACAATATAAATTGTGATAACCATAAAACTGTTCACAATAGGGGTTACTATTTGTAATATTAATAATTTAAGTCGTCTAATATGTCTTATTGTCACGGCTAATTTTGACAAAATACTTCTGTTTGAACTACCCTCGGCACTTGAATTCAGCAAGAGAAGTATACCATTATAATCAGTTTTATAAAATATATAGTTTTATAATAAGTTTTATAAAAAAATTAAAAATATCAGTTATATTACATAGAAAAAGTATGAAATGAGATAATATGTTTTCGTCTTCACTGTATGCGATTTATGTCGTATAATACTCAAAACGTAGAATTAAAGTTTTATTCTAAAGCCTTTAATTATCAACAAAGCACTGGACTTCATACGTTCATTATAATTTAATTTTATTTCTAAATGTATAAAAATGATAAATCTCTCAGAGCAGTGTATTAAAATTACTTTCCGTATAACAAAACATTATTTAAATTGAAAGGATCCGCAAGTAGGTGAGAGAGACAATGCGTTCAAAAATAAGTGTTCCGATATCTCCTAACCATAATATCATTGACATACATTATTACCAATTCCTAATAAAACTATAATAACACACTTCATACTACAAATGAATTACTTTTATATTAGAATGAAATATGTTTTTAATCTGTATTCTTCGAATATAACCTATAATATAGGCTTATCTCTAATTATATAACAGTAAATCTATGTTGACATGTGATCGTCATAATACTATCTGTATTTCATGTATAAACACAGTACGAGGTTTTGCTACCCCCATATTACAAAAGATAAAGTAAATTATGCTGTGTGCTATTATGTTATAAAATTATACTATCGTGGCAACACATACATACATTTTATTGTTACTGTAAGAGATGGCAATACATGTTTAAGCGAATATCAACCGTGTTGTCACATTAATAGGTGTCTAACGTTGTTTGACTCTACTACATTGTAGCTGAAATCAAATTTTCTTCAGTTTAAGAGCCGTTTCCTTGGCGCATGTTAATATATCGACAAGATGGCGAAAGATAACTTCTTTTGATATCAACAACCGCCCTTCCTCGATTAAGACTAATAAAATATTTTTTATTATTATGTTTATTTATTACGTTTTATAACTTTTTGTATCGCTGCAATGTATAGTTTGATTTGATACGACTAACTATCGCTATTTTATTATATAGGTATCGTTTCCTGGCATTCACTCGAAGTATTAAGCTGTTAAGGAAATACGAACCGCCTTGTAAGTTTATACCAAGTCGATACCAACTCGTAGGTTTTCAGATAAACATGATACTAAACATTTAAATAATGGTGTTTGATTACATGGGGCATACAATTTATCGCTGAGCTTATCGTACTTAGAACTACCGTGGTAGTGTGATAAGATAAATATAGCCTATATATAGTCGTTTATACAATTAAAAGAAAATCTATCACCAGAAACTGAACAGCTTTTTAATTTGAGAGTTAAATGCTGGTACCACATAAAACATCAGATACTATCGTAAATGGATATTATGGTGATAGGGGAAAGATCCAGGATAATTCACAGACTCTAGGAGTTAGTGAGGCCTTAGCAAGCGGGGTCGTCGAACGGCGTCGGCGTCCGGGCCGGGAGGGGCGACGGTTTCGGCGCGCGTTATCGATCGAATCGCATACCTTCCTGCGGCCGCAGCAGAGCATCCTCCGAGCGCGCGACTGTCCGCCCGGCGAAGATTTCAACCTGGTAAGTTTTCGCCACTGCATCGGTACAGGTTAGCGCGGCGCTTGCGGGAGCGGCCGCGGTGACGGCAGCTCGCGCATCGCGGTCGCGGTCGCGCCTCGTACGCGGCCGGAGCGCGCGAGCCTTCCTCGCGGAGTGCCCGCCGCACGTCCGCGCCTGCGCCTTCCTACACCACCCGACACCCCCACACTTACTCCTCACGATTAATAATTCCGGCTACGCTGCCAGTGCGTATGTGGGTTAGTTTTTTGGCGATCGATGCGATTATTTGGTGCGAGCCGTTTCCGCTAGACCACGATGCAACCAGACGACCTATTAATCGCTTTGAGACGTCCATTGATAAGAAACTAATTAAATTAATAAATATATATATGACTATACGATATAAAATATACAGAACACAGGTGGTCAATTTAGGAGGATTAATGTCGTTGGCGATAAAGTATCAATTGAATACGCAGAGTTCTACTACGGAATACTACGGAAGCTAATTACTACGTACGCAACCATTAGTAAAAGTGACATTTCCCCACAATAAAGATCCAAATATTGTATATATATAACTTTGTTTTCTATTCAGGCATTGAGTAATTTTATTATATTATTAGAAAGAATTCTCTTTATTTTAGATCATGATTGAATAAATCAAGATAGTTCTAAAATATAGGAAAAAAATAAGTTTGATACGAAATGTAGTAGGTATGTAGGTAGGTACCCAATTAAAAGGGCCAGAAGTTAATACATTGTTAGGATGATAATAAGCCACAGCTGGGAAGGTATAACTTCCGGCAACCACACAAAGAGCCGACAAAACCGCACAGGGAGGATCGCAAAGTCCTGGAACGCGCTTCGTCGTCCACTTTCCCGTTTTGGTAATTTAATGGAAATTCAACGACCCTTTTGGACGTACTTGCACGCGTCAAAATTGACACGTCAGGCAATTGAGCCAATTAAAGGGGGAATACATAATGCACGTCAAGTTGCGTAGCCAATTATCGTAATTAACCTAACGAAATATTAATTTGAAAAACCCGCCTACATTGTTAAAATTTCTCAGGTAGAACACGGGTTTTTATTTTTTTTTGAAAAAAAATATCGCCGCAATTCAAAGCTTGTATGGCATTACTGGTATTTCAGAATTTTCAAATATTCAAATGTGCAGGACCTCTGAAAGTAGTTCTTAATTTCGAAATAGCGTGGAGTTCCCCGCAAGAATTGATGACGGCAATTTAGTAAATTGTTTTTATTTTAGTTTCTTTGGCAGCGATGACTTGCTGAAAACGATTCGTATAACGTATTAATTCGTAAACCTACTTAAAAAGTCACAACAAACATACCTACTTACATTATATTATCTCAGGTAGACACGTCATATTTGTATAACTTGGTTAAAGATAAATATGATAAAAGTTGGCGAATTTAAACTAGGTGCGATGTACTTACCTGTCTTAAAATTTTGATATCATCAGATCTCACTGCCAAGCATGTCATAGTATACTTGATTGATTTGCTGCATGTCATATTATGCAAGATTTCGAATCCGCGAATACAATTTCATTAATAAATGCAAATTTAGAGTCGTATATGATTTGAGTTTTCCTTTTTTTTATTATAGGAAAGAACATGGTAACGTTAATGAGAAATTTATCACTATTGCCATATATATTGGCATTTTAAGAAATATGAAGTCGAAATAAATTATTACTTATATTGTCAATGCCTTGCCAACGGACGATACGATCTGAGATATTTTGTTCCTTGTGCATATACAGCATTACAGCAGCAAAATATTGGTGGGTGGGTGAAAGTTTATAATACCTGACATAAAAACTAATTTGCTTGAACCTGCCCCAAAAGACTTTTTGAGATGAAGATATAGAATATGTAACGTCAACAAAAAAAGAAAACTATCAGTACCAGTTAAAAGATTACATTTTTTGTTTGTATATATTACTAGCTGTGACCCGCGGTTTCCCCCGCGTATAATTAATAAAAATATAATGAATAAAAATAAGCCTAGGGCCTTCCTCAATAAAAGGAGTATACAAGACAAATATATTTTTTAAATTCGAACTAGTACTTCCTGAGATTAGCCGGATTAAACAAACAAACTCTTCAGCTTTATATATTCTTACAGATATAGTATTATATTAACTTTGATATTATCTAAAAGCAGCTTTCTATTTACTCTACCTAAATGATAACATACTAATATATACATATACATAACAAAATAAGAAAATAAAACGATTACATATAGAAGAAACATAACTCCCTATGAACTACAGCAAAATATAAAACTTACCTTCGTATATGCTTAAATAAGCCTTACATTAAACTGCCCTATATATTTTAGTCCTCACAAATTCGGTCATTGGAAACTATCCAAGTCTTTATCGGGTTCAAAAGAATCTCAAGGCTTTCTTTATAGATATTAGTGTCAAAAGACCCATATATATGAGATGGGTAAGATCTGAACGAATATTGTAAATTGAAAAATTATTGTCCACTAAAATGGACCATTAAATTGAAAAAATGTGCATAAATTATGTAAGTTTAGAAAATAGCAAGTTTATTCAAGTTACATTTTATAAGGCGCATCAAATAACACTGGCTTACTCATAGTAGGTAAATAATAAGAAACTTACACGCGTATTTACAAGCATCTGTACCCTTCATTCTGTAGTGTAAGTAAGAAGTGAATCTTTTTATAGAGTTGCCGTGATTGCTTTTCATCCTAAACAGATTCTATAACGACTTTAACAAAAACAAATATTGTATGTCTGCTGTATGATCTATGTAGTTCGGTATATTAGTATATATATATAATAAGACTCTTTTTCCACTTTAGGAGAAAAATATTTTTCCACCACACTTCAGCAAATTATCGGGCACACACGTCTTAGATATATACAAGTTTACCAAATTTTTTCTCTAAACTGACTGTTAAAGAATAACGTTATGCTTATGATGGACGAGAGAAGGTTTGAACAAAAATGTATGAATCAATGGTCAACCTACAGTCTTAGTTAACCAATGTTTTATTGTTTAATTAAGAATATATGAAAAGTAAGATTACTGCTTAACTTTGATAAAAAGTCTATTCAGTGATTACCTACAAATATCTTCAGATTAACAGTTTATATGTACTTGTTTAAAGGTATATTTGTACTAAAAATATTATACATATTATATTTCTTTTTTTTATAGCCCGGGAGAGCAAATGGCTCTACTCCACCTGATGGTAAGTGGTAGTAGAGTCCAAACGCGACGACAGCTAGTGCAATCACGAAGAATGATTTGCACTAGCCGCCCCCGCCTTGCCGGCCCGCAAGATGCCTCTTCACGCCTCGTTTGAAGGAACCCAGGGAAAAGGAGGGGAACACGTGTGCTGGTAAAGAATTCCATGTTTTAGAGGTGCGACAAAGAAAAGAGTTGCCAAATTTTTTCGTGCGCGATGGAATTGATGTCACAGTTAGGCGGTGACATCGAGAGCCAGCACGCGTAGACTTGTAAAGGAAAGGGGAAGCAGGAATGAGGGAGAATAATTCCTCTGAGCACTCGCCGTGATACAGCCGATAGAAAGCGCTCAGTGCTGCAATCTCTCGACGCAATTGTAAAGGCTCGAGGGTGTTGGTGACCTTTACGTCGCCAATAATGCGAACCGCACGCCGCTGCAACCGATCCAAGGCCTCCAGTAAGTACTTAGCCGAGCCATCCCAGAGGTGCGAGCAATATTCGACGCAGGACCGCACCTGTGTTTTATACAACAGGAGCAGTTGTTGTGGCGTGAAAAAACGCCGCACCTTGTTCAGGACACCGAGTTTTCTTGAGGCTGTTTTTATAACAGCCTCGATGTGATCCCTTGGATTGAGGTCGCACCGAATGTCAATTCCCAATATGGCGACTTTGCTTCCAGCGTAGTGCCAAAGAGAGAAGGAGGAGGGGAAAATGGTGACTTTTTCGCTGTGAGAGCGCATACCTGTGTTTTCTTGGCGTTAAACTCGACAAGATTATCAGAGCCCCATTTGGCAATGAGTCCTAACGTCCTATCAAGTTCAACAACAAGATCCCTCCGTCTCTCCTCAGCTTCCGCCCGCCCAGCTACTGCGCGTCCGTGGTATCCCCCGTGCACTGTACTGTCATCTGCATAGCAATGTATGTTCCCGAGAGAGAGCATATCATTGATATGCAAAAGAAAGAGTGTGGGGGATAGCACAGACCCCTGGGGGACCCCAGCATTTCAGTTTCATTCTTAGATATACCATAGGTATACGTACTTAAGTTAGTAACGGTATCATGCTTAAAACTGTTCGCGTGGGGATAACGTGAAATGCGTTTTCCTAGCGTAAAAAAGATATAACTTGAGATCACATGTTACAAGCAATATTTATTATATATTTATAGTGCTTAATAAGTTTTTTACAATCCATAATCTCATTCCAAATTGGACTTAAGCCTGAAACATTTCCAAAATGTATTATTTTAAATAAAAATTGGTTATTTGATTTTTGCCTTTTTACTATCACTACATGTACAAGATATTATTGCTAACTTTTATTTTTATTACCTTTGAAAATAAGAACATAATCTGTGAATTGACAATACTGGCTTCTAACCCAGGTGCATATAAGGAATTAGCTTATATGTCAAGTCAAGGTATTAACTATCTCTATTCCTAATGTCATTAAACTATGTTCAGTAGCATTTGCGTGAAAGAGTAACACAGATCTATCCATCCATCATAACAAACTTTCACATTTTTAATATTGGGATTGACAAAGCTCCTTCTGTGTAAAAATGAAACCTCTTTCTATTCGAGGCTAATAAAAAAAATTAATAGTGATTTGGTAGAGGCGACTGTCTTTTATAGATTATAAAAAAAATTACGTTGATTTTATGTAAATAAATTTACATAGTCAGTATTGAAAATAATACATAGGATATCAAGTCGATAAAAATATTTATTGCGTTATGTAAATTACAATGAATGTTTCATTCTTAGATATACCATAGGTATACGTACTTAAGTTAGTAACGGTATCATGCTTAAAACTGTTCGCGTGGGGATAACGTGAAATGCGTTTTCCTAGCGTAAAAAAGATATAACTTGAGATCACATGTTACAAGCAATATTTATTATATATTTATAGTGCTTAATAAGTTTTTTACAATCCATAATCTCATTCCAAATTGGACTTAAGCCTGAAACATTTCCAAAATGTATTATTTTAAATAAAAATTGGTTATTTGATTTTTGCCTTTTTACTATCACTACATGTACAAGATATTATTGCTAACTTTTATTTTTATTACCTTTGAAAATAAGAACATAATCTGTGAATTGACAATACTGGCTTCTAACCCAGGTGCATATAAGGAATTAGCTTATATGTCAAGTCAAGGTATTAACTATCTCTATTCCTAATGTCATTAAACTATGTTCAGTAGCATTTGCGTGAAAGAGTAACACAGATCTATCCATCCATCATAACAAACTTTCACATTTTTAATATTGGGATTGACAAAGCTCCTTCTGTGTAAAAATGAAACCTCTTTCTATTCGAGGCTAATAAAAAAAATTAATAGTGATTTGGTAGAGGCGACTGTCTTTTATAGATTATAAAAAAAATTACGTTGATTTTATGTAAATAAATTTACATAGTCAGTATTGAAAATAATACATAGGATATCAAGTCGATAAAAATATTTATTGCGTTATGTAAATTACAATGAATGTTTTAGTTTGACCCGGAGATAAATTATAAAAGTTTTCTTTTCAATTATTGAAAACAAATAAAGTTGTTTTATGTAAAAACTATATTGTTTTTATTAATATTTGAACTAATTTTATTTAAAAACAATGACAATAACTATTAAATGAATCAGATGATTGGTATTATAATGTTAATAAAATGTAATAACATTATTATTCTTCCTGTCACTGCACCCTTTGTCTTAAGTGTGCCCAAGGATCTTTTAACATTGAAGGATGTAAATATGCATCAATATTAGTTTTGTTATCTCTACCGTAGCTGCCATTGCAATCACTCTGTAAAAAAAAATACATACTATATCATACTCTATGTAAATTAATTAAATTATTTTATATATCTAGAACAATGTGCTTGGTAAAGTGTCGAGGAGCTAAAAATTATGCATATCGCCACAGATCTTAATAACCATTATCATGATAAAATTGATTTATAAAAGAATAATATTTATCAAAATAATCAGTAAGAATCAATATAATTTTAAGTTAAATGAAGAAAGGGACAGAAACAAAGGTACACATTTTCTTTAACGGTAAATGAATATGCAAAATTCTAATACAAATTATAAATAAATATGAAATAGGTACCTTAAATATTTCAATACATAAAATATTGCGAATTCTTTCATTTCAACTTACCCCGAAACTACTACTGTGTTGAGAATTATGTGACCATTGTTTTTGATTATGACCACGACGCCTGTGGTTCTTTTGTTGCCAATTATTTTGGTAACCGCTATGCTGTTGATTTCTATCTTGCCATTTGTTTTGAACTGGCGTGCTTTGATTTAAAGGAATAAAATCGTCAGACATATTAACTTTTTATACGCTTTGTAACATTGAGCGTTTTATTTTTTGTAAAATAATAAAAAATATCAACCAAATAATGAAACTTTCTATTTCGTTGAAAAGAAAAACAAATTATGATGTGTACGTTGTATATTTAACAGTTAACAGTTTGCTTAAAATTAATAGTATCAAACTATAAACATCAACAATTGAACAGGTCTCTCTCAAGATGCGAAAAGTGATTTGTCAATGTCAAAACTCAAATTTAATTTTGACGTAACTAATGGGGCTGCCATACACAATGTAAAAAAATTATTATGACGATTATTGATTTTGTTAACTGACAATTTTATTTAATAGTATTAAATTTCAAATTCTCAAGTAAAACAAGACACTCAGCAAAAACTGAATAAATTTTGAAACAAGGAAGGTTTATTTGTATTTGACACAAGCGTATTTATTGCTACTAGCTTGAATATCTAAATAAACCGTACACTCACTATAAAAACAGAAAACTCAATATTAAATTCAAAACAATTATTATTAACATTATCATGAAAATATTATTACTATTATTTATACTTTTATTGTTCACCACAATGGAAAAAAAATACGAAAACATAGATACAGCTTAAATACATAGTGATACAATACATCGCTACATAGCGATCTCTTCTAGGCAACCAACGGTGTTAGGAATAACTCATAAGATATGAGGTAGGTGGTGTAATAATAAACAAAATAGCTATGATCTGTACTAAAACAAAAAAAATACTAATAAATACATACAATATACAATAAATACGATAGTAAAACGAAAATTCCTCCAACAAAATGAGTAAAAAAAAAACAATACAAAAAGAATAAAAATAAATTAAAATTATTGGTGATAAGGCATTTGAGACAAAAGTAATCTTTTACCAGTTTATTAAAAATACCTATTCATTTAGCCTCCCGAATATTTAAAAGCATGTCCTTCCGGAGTTAAATAGCCTGAATTGTAAAATAATTATTATAAAAACATGACTTATGTTCGGGCAACCTTAAAATCCATTTCTTCGCAGAACGGAGCACTTCTCCAGGTTTCCCTAGAAATAAAAATTTATCCTTCAAGTAAGGGGGAGTAACAGGGTGAAACAAAGCACAGTATAGAATAGAAAGGATGTGCATATTTCGGCGAAGTCGGATGGGTAACCAATTCAAGCGAGAACGAAACTGTGAAACGTGGTCATGTTTGCGTAAGCCGTATATAAAACAAATAAATGTATTTTGAAGTATCTCAAGCTTATTTATTTGGTTTTCGGTTAAGTCAACAAAGCTTGCGTCAGCGTAATCGAGAATAGGAAGGAGTAGAGTCTGTGCGATCATCATTTTGGTTGGAATTGGAAGAAAATGTCGAAGACGACGCAGAGACCTTAGTGCTGTAAACACTTTCCTGCTAATTTCATTCACAAATATTATAAATCATAAAATATTTAAATAGAAAATATTAATTTAGCACAACATTTTAAAACGAGTAGTGTACTAACACTAAAAATGTAAAGGACTTATTTTTTACTTATACACAAACCCAAATAAGATGCAAAAACTTACAAAACTGTTTAAAAAGGAAATGATGAAATATATAATCAAGAACATTATTGTTGATTTATCAAAAGTTATCATATGTATGAGAAACTTGATGTATGAAAAACTTAATGATTTGAGAAATACGTTATTCTCTTGATAATTATCAATTTTCCAAAATTATTTTGTTCATTCGGATTTTTTTAACAAACGAAAAAAAGAAAAAGATATTCTGTAATGTAGTTAATTTTCATAAAAAATATTGTATAGGTACTCTTAAAAATATTTGAATTTTAGTTTTGAAGAATGAAAAACATTATAATTTTAGTGATTGTTCATATTATGAGATTTATTTTTATGTATATATTTTATTTGTTTTTTTTTTATGTAATAAGCATGAACATAGTGCTTAAAACTATGAATTTTTACATGATTATATAAGATATTCTCTTACAGCAACATTATAAGCAATCTTAAAATCCATGATTCCAAGCCAGTTTAAATCTTTGCGAAGGCTAAAAACAAAAGTTATTTGGTCGCAGATTCATAATGAAAATTGTGATTTATTTTTATTCCAGATAATATGATGATTTAGTTATAATTTAACAACCGATATCGTGTATTCGGTACAAGAACATTGCAAAATGTGGAATCCTACGAAATCTCCTAAATTGGCTGTCGGTAAGTTTGACGTTTAGATTCAATTCAATCATCAATACATCCTGCACAATTACAGGAAACGTAAATACATGTTATGAATATTTAATAAATTATTTCCGATGCTAATATTCTCCAAAAATAATTTAATTTCAATATAATGTTTTAGATATACCTCAAAATATGTTTCTGCTTATAGAAAAAATAAAATAAACCTACATATTATATTTATGTACTTCCTTATATTATGTATACACAAAAATAATAATATACAGAACACGTAATAAATATGATTAAGAACTTAACTAGAAGTGACTAGGTTTTAATTATATTAAATTGTTATCCTTAAATATCGATCTATTATTGATTTTTCAATAAAACATTTTCATATTCTGTTGAAAAGGGACTTAAATTAAACATGGAAATATTAATGATAAATATTAATAACTATTACATTTATTCTATTCATTATTTAATTATGGCCATGTACCTAAAAAAAAATTCAAGCGATATTAAATATTATATTATTAAAAAAGTATTTAGAGCTTACTCTATGCAAAGTACATATATGAGCAAAAATATTTTTGTTTAATTCTATAAGAATTACTTGAATTAAATTGCAGTGATGCAGGAGTAATGTTTAAATTTGAAAATGAATATGTACAAAAACAAAAATGTTCTTAATTAAAAAAAAAACTTATATAATTAAAGTGATGATTTTCTCTACAAGGTATAGTTTAATTTACAACTGCAGATTTTATGAATACAAATATGTAATGGAAATAGAACATGACAATGGTTTTTGCAAAAGATATAAATTTACTGTAATTTGCATTATGTTTAAATGTCTTTATCACTATCCCCCTTTTACATTTGTTACATTTGTTCATTCATTGATTTGCTTTTTTTTAAATTCTGTTGTGTTCCTAAATTACAGTATTTAATTAGATTTATTTATTATTAGGAAGGCATACAGTTAATCAAAGCATGTGTATTAAATTAAACCCATTATAACCAATCAAGTTTATCAAAATTCATAACATAGACTTGGTGGTAGATCTTTGTGCAAGCTCTTCTGGGTATATACCGCCCATCAGACATACATACACATCAGATGTTCTACTGCAAAACAGCAGTACTCACTATTGTTGTGTTCCAAATTGAAGAATGAGTGAGCCAGTGTAATTACAGCCACAAGGGACATAACATCTCAGTTCCCAAGGTTGGTGGCGCATTGGCGATGTAAGCGATGGTAACATCTCTTACAATGCCAATGTCTATGGGCATTGGTGACCACTTACCATCAGGTGACCCATATGCTCATCCGCCTTCTTATGGAATAAAAAAAACAGCAACAGAAAAGAACTTAACAAATCCCTCACTTATAATATATGTATGAGTATTCTGTTGTTAAGATAAATGCATTCTGAATCACGGGTTATTATAAAATAGTAGTGAAGAGTATCAGATATTTCAGACGAGTCATGTGTTCTTTAAATACACACTGTTTATATTTTAATGGTTGCTTTGTTTTAGCTGTTTATAACTGGAAGGGTGATGTTCGTTCGGGGCTGCCACTGGAAATAGGAGAAACTGTACAAATATTGGAAGAGCATGGAGGTAAAATTAAATTAACAATTTATTTTTAAAATGTATTACTAACAAACAATAATAACAAGTGGATAATAAATCTGTAGTTAACTTTTGTGAAAATTCTAAATTAAATTAAATTTTATGAAAATTCATCACCACAGTGTTACTTATAAACATTGTTTGGTTAATTACTCATTTCTCTCTGTCTCACATCATCAGTTTGATATTTGAAAGTGTTTTGGTGGTAGGGCTTTATGCAAGCTCGTCTTTGTAGGCACAACCTACTCATTAGATATTCTAAACAAACTCTCACTCGCAAAACCTCAGAACTTGGTATTGTTAGCCCATAGACATTTGCATTGTAACATCTCTTACAAAGCAAATGTCTATGGGTGTTTGTGACCACTTACCATCAGGTAGCCCATATGCTCGTCCACCTACCTATATAACTAATCACCCAAAAACAACATCATACAATGTATATATGTTTTTTATTTAAGATCTCGACCAATGATATAACTTCAATTCAATAACAGTTGTTTATTTGTGTTTAATTCTCCCGTGGTGGGAATGTAATAGATATACATATGTATGTGATATACTAAACGGATGTGATCCAGATTTTATAACAACAGCCATAATAGTGTTACAGTTATAGTCTTACATTAATATTTTATTATTTATCCTAATGCTACATGCATTATATATATTTATTATGAATTGATTACAAACTGAAGGATAGTTAATTTGATTTTACTCCAAGCTTCTGATATTTAATAACTATGCAACTGTAGAACTAGTAGTAGTGTAAAATAAAGTCTAGTACGGTATTAGATGTGCACTATAATGAAAATACATATTCATTGCAATATTTTTATTATGAACAGTAAGTGTATTCGATTGCTGACAAGTGCACTTGGTAAAATTGAGGTCAGGTTCGTGGAATACACTTTATGGCAAAAAGTATAAGAGTTAAAGTTCGTATTTCCTGACGGAGTCCAAATATTGATACCAAACTTATAAATTTTGATTGGCCTGTTGCAATGGTTCTTGAAGTTTTTTTTTAGCTGTCATTTATAACTAAACTACTTATTTCCGCTGCAACCGTCGCCGAGTCGTTCCCTAAAAGTAATGTTTAAGAATGTGATACATGATTTTGTTTTGATGTAATTTCAAAATGCAATAATATATTAAGGAGTTTTTATATCAAAGAAATCATATTCATTTTAATTGTACACTAGTATTTGCCAGCGGGTGTCATTTAAATAGGTAGCATATGCCCTTCCTTGGATTTGAAGCTTGTTTCGTACTCAATTTCATCGATATCGATACACTGGTTAGCCTTGCAGTAACAGATAGACAAAGAGAGTTCATTTCACATTTATAATATTAGTATAAATATTAATTTAAAATAATTAGGTATTTTTTATCCAATTAAAAACATATAAGAAACGAATCGACTAAAACATAACTGGATAATAGAATAAGTTATGACTTCGTTTAAGTTTTCGATTGGGTGCAACGGAATGTATTGATTTATAAAATTGCACCTTTATAAAAATAGAGGCTCCCCTGACATTTGATTAATTTCGTATATAATTAAAGTAACTCAAAGCATTGATGTGAATCGAAAGAGCTTGAGCCAAATATGCATATCCACGTCAATTAATTCTTGGTACGCTTCTTTTCTTTATAAATTTGTTATATGTAATGTAATTTGGTAGTAGGTAACAAAAATAAGATCCTTGCAAGTTATACTTTCACATTTTTTCTTAAGTAACTTGTGAAATCTTAACGTACTATCAAGAAGCACTGGACCTTATAAACTAGTCTGTTTTATTTTCTCAGTATCACTAAAGATGACAAGATTATATTTAGGCCTTATTAAAAGATTGCCAAGTAGATTTCGCTTCGCAGTATTTTCGGTACCGCTGTTAATCATGTGTTGCAGCTTACCTTGTCTATTTAAATATATCGTAAATTAGTGTAATGCACTCAGTAATAAGACAACAGTTACATATAATATTTCGTTTTCCAATAGCAATTATTCAATGACCAAATACAAAGTTGATTACCGCATTACTCGAGTACTCGTACTTTTTTACTAACTGGTACTTTATAAGTACCTAATTCATTCAGCAATACTCAGTGGTATATATAACTGGGGTTGCCAAAAAAGCTTGTCAAATAAGCTTTTAAGGTTGAGGCTTGTCAATCATTAGATGTGGCTCAAAAATAGCTAGTTTAGCGAGTAACTACCTCGTAAGGCACCTCGAGGTATTTCGCTTAAACCCCGGGATAAGCCAATAAAAGTTACTGGATTCTTCTACACAGCCATGTTCAGTGTCAGTCGTGACGGATTACCGTCCCATCGGACTACGAGAGTGCAATATAGGTGCACCTGTGTTTGCATAAACACTATAATATCTCCTACGTATATTTGGTGAAGCCTCGTTGACAAGGGCCATCGTGGTGAACTTGACCCAGAGAATACCATACATATTTTATATCGCAATTTAATTAATACAATCCATTATAATTAAAACATTGTATTACATACTTGCAGCTTGGTTTCGTGGCTTCAGCACAAAAAATAGATCCACTTGGGGTATATTTCCGGCATGTGTTGTTTCTATTCGACCATGCACCGAAAAAGGAAGCGGTGCTTCAGCGATCGCAGAATTCAAGGATGATCCACTGGTCCGTGAAATCGCATGTGTATTGAGAGAATGGGCTCGACTTTGGAAAAAGTTATATGTGGTTAGTATTGTAATATGTATATATATATATATATATATATATATATATATATTTGTAGTGTTTTTTTTTAATTTAATCACTTCGAGTTAAATGGTAAATAGATACTCTCAGTACCTAGTTTCTTTGTTCATAAGCGTCTGAATCATACTTTGTCATTCTAGTAATGCCTCTTGAAATAACTGTGGTCTGTTTTATGCCTCTCACTTACATTTATCTCTATCTTACAGTAAATTATTCTTCCGAGGATAAGGAAGTAATGATTGCGTTGTTTTTATTGTGTCTAGTCAACGTTATGAACGATTTAATTAAAAGTGATTATTTTTTAAGGTAAAATAAAACAAATAAGAGTGGAAAATTTAATGATGATTTGTTTAGTAAAAAGAAAACGATAAATGGGACGGCTCTTCAGCAGTCGTTAAACTTTAAGAGGAAATTAATGTTCATTTATAACAAGTCTAGACATAAGTTTCGTTTGAAATCTATTTTAACAAGGCTTGTATCTGTTTCGAGTAAATCAATGAACCATGCATAAACACGTCTAACAAAAGATTAGTGTAACAGACTACAGTGTAGATATGCTTAGTAAAAAAGTCGGGATTAGGTCGTAAGCGCCTTTGCTGACTTTACGGAACATTTATGCTGAGGATTGCCTGTCATGATATTTATAATTATTGTTTAATCGTTTTATTTAGTTTTTGTCAAATGTTCCTCTTAACCACTCTGAAGGAGAAGGTTTGTCGATACATGTAGGTTTCCTCATTATGTTTTCCCTCACCGCCGAATAGGATATAAGGTGAATTATACATGTATTTCAAATTATTTCTCGAATATATTATCTCATTTTAGCTTTTTCCGTAAACTATACTAATGTTAAATGTTACTTTTTTAAGTGTCTATCATTAATTGTTATATATTTGTTTCTTAAATAAATATTTAATAATCAATTGAAAATATTATATAGTAAAGGTAATTTATGCTAAATGTAATTTTCTATATTAAATTAAAAAAAAAATTGCAAAATTCGTAGGAAAGGGAAACGTACAGATTCAGTGCGGTGGCGAAGGTGATGCACGAACTCCTGAGTGGTCGACGGGCTCTCCTCGCCGGTACCTTGACTCAAGATCAGACTAGAGCCTTGCGACTGAAGCTAGTCACTAAGCTAGACTGGGGTAACAGGTCAGTGAGGATTTATTTACACGCATTAATTTATTATTCATATCTATATTACTAAATTATCTTATATTTTATTTGGCATTCAATTTAAAGGAGTCTAGTCGAAGTAGGACTAAATATAAACAAACCTTATGACGTACATATCCCATGCGATTTTCAAATATGTCTGCTACACTGCATTGCCAAAAATCTTTATTAAATTTATATTTATTTATAATACTACATTATCCACTTTAAAGTTCCGATAACAACTACGCCATTTTTTTGCGAAACCATATTGAATATCATAGATTATTTATTTTTAATTTCGTTCTTCTAAAAAAAAGAAACGCTAAGGTAAGTGCTACTTATTATTAGTTGTCATTTAGATATTTTCTCTATCTTTGACTTTGGAGTTTGATGTTAACGACCTCAGTAATTCGTCGATTATGTTATTTCTTGAATTATATCTCATATTATCCTAAAGTACGTTTATTTATCTTGCCTTTATTACTACAACTACAATATTGGAACCACGAGAACTCTTTTAATTTCTATAACCAGTTCTAGTTGGATCTAGGTGTTTGTTTTTACGAACCGGTGGTAGTATTTGTCTTTTCTATAAATAAGTTTAATCGATCAATCTATACTAATATACAAAGCAGAATAGTTTGTTTGTTTGAATTCGCTAATCACAGGATCAACAGTCCAATTTGTATAATATGCTTTTGCATTAGATATAGTATTACGAGAAAGCTATATAAAATCAAGATATTATATAGGTATGTACATATATTGGATGAAACCGTGCGATACGGCTAGTATTGATTTTAGAAATTTTATTTTGATAAACATCAACATAGAGAATACAGTCTGAAATAAATATTAGTCTAGTAATTTCTAACTAAAATAATTTCTAACTATCTAAAGCTAACTAGCAATTTATTATAATGACGGAATACTAACAAGATATATTCGGGTTAATGGTATGTCTATGCATATATTAAACATGTAGACAGTCATTTATTATTCTAGAAAATTCTCTCTTTGTATTTCGATTATGATTTTTTTCTTGCTTACTACCTTTCTGACATCCAATCTTTTACTGTAATGTTACAATGTTTTTTCTAATAATATAATTGTTTGTTTTTAAAGGACTCTGATACTCTTGTTTATTTTGTATTTTTATTGTTGTTTGAAATTTAATTTATCATATAATATTTTTGATGTATATGTATGTAGATAAAATTAGATTAGATAAACAGATCAACACTGTTTATTTTATTGGTCATGGTCTTCTTGTGGTGGCTTTTGTATGTATATTTGTTTATGTGTGTGATTGTATTTGATCGGTCCAGTGGCATGCTTATACGGCTGTATATCCTGAGATGTCGGGGTTTGAATCTTAGACTAAAAGGTATTGGATTTCTGTCATGAGTTGTCAGTAAGAGCCGAAAGTTAGGAAGTTTACAATATTTCATTCCTGTTTATATTGGCGTAGAAAAACAGGTTCCGGGTATTTTTAGGTAATACTCCGACTTATATGTACAAGTGGGTTTGTTCTATTATTTTTACCTAAACTCGTAATTCATTTCAACGATTTTTTATTCACTAATTAAAACGATTCTCTGTCGATTTGTCGAAATGATTTCGATAACAACTACCGAGAACAAAAGGCTTTAATTAAATGCAAATATAACCCACTTTACATAATTATATCCACGACTTAATGTTCTCTGTCCTCATAGTAATCGACATCAATATTTTTTTGTGAAGTTAAGACTAGAATATATTGATTTTACTAATCTAGAACTCGTAGTTAAATCCGTTTCTTTGAGAGAGGTCCTTGGCGGACAGACGAACAAAAATATATTAAACAAATCCTTATTTAATGATATTAAGACAGTAAAATAATTGTGATTTAACAAATCATCTCTATTAAAGTTTTAACGATATTGCTGATTATTATTACCTTATTTTTCAATTCGCTGCATTATTTCTTATCATATATATGTATCAGTAACTTAAAATAATTCTGAACTACTGGTTCGAATTATTTTTGCGTTGTATAGTTCTTTTATCGAGGAGGCTTATTTTTATTAACTATACGCAGGTGAAACCGCGTGGCACAGCTAGTCAGTTATAAAACCTTATTACCCTTATTACATGGTAGATAAATTCAACGTCACAGATAATAGTTAGTATATAAATAACAAAGAGCATGAATATTTTGCGATTTATTTATTTCATAGGTACAATACCAAAAATACAATTAAAATAGTCGGGCAAGTTCTTACAAGTCTTGATATCGGAATGATAAATGTGTCAGCTTTAACAATACAAAACTTATATGAACGAGGATCATATTCGACCAACGTTCTAAGTCTTCTTAAACTAGTAATAATTTCATTGGGCTAAATAAAATCGGTTAGCTAACGCTAACAAACCATCAATGCGAAAAAGAAAAAAAATGCTGTATATAAAATAATATGTACTATTAATTACTTGCAAAGATAAAAAGTACGAAGACAATAAATGATTTATTTCTAATTTTAATCATAATACTTAATATAAAAAATATTATAATATCAATATATCGGGGACTTATTATGCTATTTGATGTACGATATAAGAGATTCATGGAAATCCAGTAATATAAGATCTTAATATCATAATGAATATGGCTTAATTGACTGTAGTACCACTTAAACCTAACCTACGTAATTATATAAAAAAGGAATACAAAGGAATGATAAAATTTGTAGTTTTAAAACCATTTATTTAAAATGCATATATGACGAGTGAATTCCGAAAAGTATTTAAATGGCACTAATGTTTGAGTGATATAGTTGAGTATAAACCACTACAAAATAAACACCTTGTCTTTTGCACCATATATCTCTAACCCTACTAGTACTAAAATAAACGAAAACATTAAAAAAAGCCATGTCAAATGTCAACCTTATCATTACCAAAGGAACCGTTTGTACTCTACATTATTTGCCTTTTATATGTCTTGTCTTTTTAATAAATCGATTATCTAGTTTATGATTATTTTAAATATATAATAATCAAAATAAAATGTATTCGTTTGTCATTTTTTTTATTTATACGACAAACAGAATGTTGAGCTGGTGATATGTATGCCATTCTTTTCGTAAATGATATAACTTCATTATAAAACTTATCACAAATAATTATTATATACCTATTATAATAAAAATGTTTGACACATTGTATACAATTCAATATTTCGTATACGTATAAACTATTAATATTTTCAAATACCCAGATAAATGTTTAACCAATTAAAACTACGCAAACAGTCTTTAGCGTTTTGAAATTAGTACAATAAATTCATTTTTTTAAAACAAACATTCAACTTATGTTGGCCAATACATGTCTCAAAATTTATTTGAGACTTCAAGTCTGAAATCTTATGCTTTACTAACGGCAAATACGGCTGCTTGCAAGTAATATTTTCTACGGTAAAAAAAAGGAATGTTATGTCATGAACGTTAATAAAATTTGCATAGTCAATGTGTGTACATTCACTGCTGAAATAGCAACCGTTTAATGTAAATATTTTGCTATGCAATATATCCTCGTTATATCGATCAAAGTTCGAACACAAGATTTGAGAAATATGCATCAAATTAAGGTAATATCAGAAGTAGCCGATATTTCTCAAAAAAGGTGTTGGAACAATCTATTTTCTAACTTTAATTTCTCTGAGAGGATTATATTACATGTTAGCGTCACTACCTTATGTCTCAGTCTCCTTGGAGAATTTGTCGATGTCGGGATAAATCGGTGCCATTTCGAGCGTGGAAGGCGCTGACGGTGGATTAGAGCCAAGGTGAAGTCGACGAGCTAGCTCATCCAACACCTCGCCGAAAACGCGTAGCGAAATGTTCTGTCCAAGAAGATGCAGAAGAAGGAAGTCCCCAACCTAAAATTTTATTCATAATATTAGTCCATCTTATATATATAAAATCGATTTTAATTCGCTTAAATTATTCTAAATCTAAATTCATTTATAATAAATAGCGAGCTAACCAACCTGTGTCTTCCTAACAAGAGCCTCCACTCCATTGGGAGATCCAAAACGGAATCGCCTTTTAAGAATAGTCTCTCGGGTACTCGGCAAAAGAATGACGGCAGCTGAGTAAACGAGAGCCAAGCCGGAAACAACGGAGAGGATAATAAACCTGGAAATCGTAAAAAATCGTACATGATTAACGTGACGTAACTGGATTTTTTTGTTATATAAGATAAAATTTAATATAAATGAAGCCTTGAATCACAAAGGAAAGATAATTTAGTGCGCGTTAAGTTCGTTCACCGAATCAAGGTTGTTTATAATTACGATTAGGTGATATAAACGTTTTGAGGTTCTCTTATTTTTAAATGTATGCAGCTAACGTCGAATAATTAAAAAAGTATGATTCGATAAAAAGGCTTGCTCACCAGAACCAAAGGAAAATGAATATCTTCTCATTGAGGATGTTCAGAGCGAGAACACAAAGTGCGTCGTGTTTCTGGATCGTTCCAGAGGCTCCGTATTTGTGGAAGGTACATTTCGTGATCCTGGGAAATACTTCGATCTGAAACGACAAAATAATTAAATAATTTATTAAACTAAAACATTTGCATTCCGGGGAAAATATGCCACATATGAAACCGATCCCTACTGGTAATAGCGTGATGGATTGAGCTTCAAAAAGTTTTCTCTAAAAGGAGAGTATTTTTTCGTATGTTTTACTTACCATAGGATCAGTACGTTGCTCCTGGTTCATGTTGGAGAATTTAACGACGTCAGTTCCGTAAGCCAAGAATGCACCACCAAGGAACGTGTCCAAAAAGAAGATGTTGCCAACCTAAGAGTAATAGTATTATTAGTAATTTACCATATTAGTACATATCGTGACGTAGTTCTATAATAATAGTGTAATACTTACAACATTGACGAAGTTAAGAACTTCACAGAAGAAATAACCGAAAGAGTATGTGTTGTGCATATGAAGTGTATCGAGTAAGTATTGGACCAAGCGATTCTGAAACAAAATAATGTCATGATCATATAAAATACAAATACCCACTAAAACGTTTACAGAAATCGTTAAGGCATTCTTCGATCACATTATGAAACAGAGATCGAGGGTCAATTATTAGGGACATCGAGTTTTATTAGTGCGTCTTATCTTAATTGTATCAATTGATGGAACTGGTCACTATGCTCATGATGAGACACGACAATACATTAAAACAGAAATCGTGCGTAAAATTACACTTGCTTATTTACCTATCGAAGTGCATAGATATAGGAAATACAGACGAAACAATATCAATGACTCGTGACATTATGAAATCTTACATAAATAAACTTGAACCCTATAATCATGTAAATAAAGTTTTAATTTGAATGAGTAACGATTGAATTATGTATATTAATTATTTTGTTTACCTGACTCTTGGTTTTATCGTCAGCAATTGTACCTAAAGTACCGCGCATTCCATCAGATATCATGCGTACTTTGCCTTCTTCCCAGTTCTTCCAAATCCAATGAGGGATATAGAATAGGAGACCCTGAAAATAAAAATGAATTATTGCTAACATATGTTTCCGCAACGGAGCAGCGTAGTTGAATAAGCTTATCGTTAGCAGTATTTACAATCATTTACTTTAAAATTGAATTACATTGTAAATTAAATGAGAACACATAATTGGCGTTGTTAAAATGTTATTAAATTTAAGAATAATTTAATAACAAATGTCTTTTTTTACATCCGTACTTAACAAAAACGTTTAACAAGTGCGTTCATTGTATTGGAATCAGGTAAGTTAACTGTTTTTTGTTGTATTATATCTACCTGGAAGAACAGCATAAATGGCACCCATTGATAGTATGAATGGATACGTTTCTCTTCTTCGTAGTCGTTACCGAGACCAGGGTGGGCGATCCCTTTGGATCCGCTGTAGGGCAGGGTGAACGTGTAAGTGATCCAGCAATAGGTGTTGAGGATGTGCGTTGGAACTGCTCCATCACTGATGCAAGAAATCGGGTCACCTAGAATGAAGAAAAAATATTTGTCTCGGTGTTATTTGGTCTGCGCATGTCCGTTTTTAACTTATTTAAATTAAAGCCTGTGAGAAGTTGTACAATAATAATACAAAACTCATATAATAAAATTCTGCAATTTTTTCTTTACATATTGCTTCATACGCGGAACGTGAACGCTATCTATGAAGTAGGATGTATTACAGATTTCTCTCGCGTCCTCGACATTGTATCGTATATTGCGGATGACACTAATGTTGGGTTTAATAGTGCAGCTGCCCCCACCTGCCGTAATTGTCGGTCGTGACGCGATCATCTTGTCCGTTTTGAGGGTTATACTATTTATAATTTAATATAATTGGAAAAAAATAAACATTTAGCGTTTTTTAACTTAATTTACTTCGTTTTTGTATGTGCATTGCGTCGTTTCAAACATTTCACGATAAACTCATTATGCAGTTCTGCGAAGTTTGACAATGAAATCACGTTTGCAAATTCCCAGTAATTTTAGTAATATACATATTACTCCATAAGGCAAATGAAACAAACTGCATGTATTATTATTTGCATTTAAAATATCAAAGCAATGACTAAATAAAGGATTCAATAAATAATAATTAAATATTAAGGTACGTTTTACGAATATGATACACAACTTTGTTATATAAATTTGTATATACTGCCCTTTTATTGTTACTTGTTATATGACATTGAACTAAATGTGGTCTGTCAGTGTGTATGCCTAAACGTTCTTTATAACTTAACAATGTATGTTGTTAAAATGGACTCAGCGATATCGTATATCAAAACTTTGATACGTTGATTTTTAAAACCAATTAGAAACTCGCGAGGCAAAGGCACGAAATTATCAGCCTTTAGTAGCTCAAATAAATAAACGTACCTATCCGTATATATTCGATTGTCTAGTGAAATTCAGTAAGATCTAAATAATATTAGCACGAACTGAATAAATAGTCAGAAGATTAGTGCCAATTGAAGCAGTCGCATTGCTGCTAATTGCCCTATAACGAGCATTTAGCATAGTTAGAACGTTTATCATCGTATTGCCTTACAATATATCATCCTAAACAAGTGGATTCGATCAAAGAAAGTCGTTACGGTACTGGTATAAATATACTAAAATAGATTTTAGTTAAATTATCAACATAATTTACTTTCTATTTTTTTAGATTTTTATTATGAAAGGATATATGAAAATTTAAATAAGTTTGATATATTTTGAAGACAAGTTATTTCCAGATTAAAAATTTAAAAAAATCTGTATGAAATGAAACATGTCGTGTCATGCTAACAGATTCCGCAGTGATTCTATGAAACGCACGCCACACGCTCTTCGTTATAACGAAGATAAACATTAAGCAATAAAGATGCAAATGACATAAATAAACTGCACATTGCACATATGCGAAGGCAGTTAATTAATTTAGGTCATCTTCGTTGGTATAATTGATGTGAATACAGGTACGAACTAATACGGGTGGGCGACCTGTGATAAGGTTAATTGCTAACATTGATTGCTGCCTATTGCTTAATGTGACGGTTATAGATCCACCCTCAGATGTAATAAAATTACAAATGAATTCGAAATTCAAAAATATAGAACGAGACAACATTTTTGATAAAAATGAGTTGTCTTTATATTTTAGGAAAAATATTAACGACATATGTTGCATTATTTCCAACGATCTAGGCTTCTAGTCCTATTCTAGGTCACGGTAAACTTCAGGTCTAGTAAAAGCTAGTGACACCTATTTCATTTTATAATTATTATAGACAGAACATTCGAGATTTTCAGTTAGGTACCCAACCATTAGATAGACTCCTATGATGATCATGAAACAAATAAGTAATTTTCTTTCTATGTATACGAATATATGTATTTGAAAATATAAATTAGATAATTCGAAATTTAAAATGTGCTTATATAATAAATGGAATATTAATAAATATATAAAGGTTAAACTTTGTTATTATAAACGGGTGCCAGTTTATCACTAATCGACGTCTGTGACCTATTTATATTATAACATAGTTTTTAAAGTAAATAAAGGAAACGAATCACTGATATACCAAATAAAATTAAATCACATTAATTTTGTGTACTGACTTATGACTACTAAATAACAATTGATAAGGCAAAATAAATATTTAATTATATTTAGTTGTCCTTGTATGATAATAAATACAACAGTTATTCGATTAGCTGTTCGTATATTTTTATTTTTTACGATTTTTGCATTGTCAAGTAGTTTGCTTAGCAACCGCCTCGAATAGGCTTTATCGCTACGTTTGCGGATTTGATAACCCACACCTGGCCTGCAGATGTGGTCCCATAATATAAAACATCACAGCTTGCAATGTTGCAGTGATTGTAAAATGCAACTGCTATTATTAACCCTTTAACACACTTGGAAGTGATTATGTAGATAAATACTAAAATAATGTACGAAAAAAGATTGTCGTTTAATATTTAAATAAGATAAAACAATGATTCAGTTTATTTTTTAACGTAATAAGTGACGTTGAGTTTGTAGACATCGTCAAGCCTTTAGGTGACGCAAGGGCTATGATGAAATCTTGTACCAAAAGTTGTATCGTTAACTATCTATTATTTAATTATGCAATAACTGTCCCCAACTCCGGTTTTATTTTAGGTTGTAAAAGTGAGATATTCTCAAGTATATACGTTATACGTTGACAGATACATATTATTATAAAAAAAAGTTGCTCGAAGGTGATAAAATATGCAGACCATAAATACTTCTATACTAATATATAAAGCTGAAGAGTTTGTTTGATCCGGCTCATCTCAAGAACTACTGGTTCGAATTTAAAAAATATTTTTGTGTTGTAGTCCTTTTATCGAGGATATTTTTTAAATATTTTTGTTAATTATACGCGGGTGAAACCGCGAGACAGGGCAAGTTTTATTATAAAAAACTTGCTCCAAAGAGATTAAATGTGTTGAGTAGTACATATACCTAGTATAAATGTGTATCTACCTTTATAGATCTCAATAATAAATGTTTATGATTTGAAACGTGACCTCGTGCAATATATGGTTTGCAAATGTTAACTCTTTAGATAAGATGAATTATTATGTTATAAGAGTTTCTACCATGGAATATTAACCTAGAAACTATAAAAGTAATTATAAAAAAATCAAGGAAACTAGAAGTTAAATTACGCAGAAGAAACAATGCATATATACAATAAGAGTATGGCCACGATTTAATTGTAGAAAAATGTATTTCGAATATTAACAGATTGATTAAATCGATTTTTATTTACTTAGGCAATTATCACTGTGAAGCGGAACAAAATTCTATCTGACTCATAATTACGATGAAAGGTTAAACTTGATGAGGAAAATTGTTCAAAATCTAATCATTATTCAAGGATAGATGAGAAATGAATAAATAAGCCGACATTTCTTAATATCAATTTTGCCAACAAAACCAATATTAAATTTAGTTAGGAAGTTCAAAACAATAGGGGATATTAGTTGTTTGGCTCTTCGCTACGTGATTAAGTGGCTGTTTATATTGGTTGTATTATAAACAAGGGGCACGTGATAACGCAATCATAAACAATATGCGGTGCTCGTTCTTACAGTTTCGTTGCCACTTGAGGTCTTCTCATCTTGGTAGCATAATTTATAATAAAAAATAATATTTATCCGTTAATTATATATAGACGGAAACAGGAAAAATATGTATGCTTGTATTTTTATTTCTACATATTTAACTTGAAGCGGTTTTTTTTCACACTAAGTGTTTGACTTATTGATAATTTTCCATTTTTGCTATTTAATATTTTAAGCTACGTGTGCTTCTACCCCATTTCGTATAATTGATACATTCATTAATATGAAGATGATTTATATGTTAAATTAATATTTAGTAATAATTGAACTTTTTCGTGAATGTTTTTTAAAAGGATTCTATTTTTTTTATGTACGTAACAGTTCAGTGGCCCAATTCGTACAATGATTTCAACCTTATCACCTTCTCTCACGCCTCGGTATTTGTGTGTACAATAAATTTACTCATGACGTCCTAATTTGGGTAACTGTTACATTACTTCCAGATGGCTTATTCAACAGTGGACTAAAATGACTCATTTTCCCTGAGTACTGAGATGATTGACCAGACAGACGGTTATTTTCACGTAGGCCCAGGTTAATAGTCCACTATTTCCGGGTCAAGATTTTGGTGTTAATTTAACACGGATAATATTTCATGAACAATTAGTAACTTAATACTGTTCCCGATTAAGTACTTACTTTCTCTTTGCTTATTAAAAACACTTTCACAATATTTGAAACAAAAGTATTATTTAAATGCGTGCGGATCTGTTCATATTCATGATCTATTGTCATAATGATAAATTATGTTAAAATATTCAAATTTTAATTGACGGGAAATTTGAAATTAGATAAATAGTGCTTAAGGACACTCACCAATTAGATTATTAGCAGTAACAAGGATGCACGACAAGAACATAATGGCCGAAGTGATTCTATAATGCATCCTGAAGACCATGTTGTCGATGACGGCTTTGTCGATGAGGTAGCGGACTTTGACGAAGCCCGCCACCGCGGATGCCAATCCGAACACAGCCATCTCTAATCAGTATCGTCCGTCTGTAACAAAAGAAATATCATGTTTAACAGTTTCATAGTATTCTCTCCCCGAGTTGATTAAATAGAAAAATCTATAATTAAATATAAAAGTCACCATAAGGAGTCACTATAAACAAATAAAATACAAACAGCGCGTGTTATTCATACGAGATTTACTTAAACGGCGACTTTATTGCCCTCATTTTAAATTCTATTAATAGTTTTAAATAAACTCAAGCAAGATGAATGCCTATATCAACAGTATATTTATTTTTCATACTTATTTTCGATATGAGATTTTTATGAGCGTTTGGAAGATTCCATATTGCGTTGAATTTGTTCGTCAGATGTACAGAATCCCGTTATAGCTACCATATTTGGTTACATATCATTATACGAGTTATGTTTCTTTAAATCAATGACCTCTCATGATTTGAATACGTGTCAACTCGCACGCATAGTTTAACGTACATTTTTATATTTTTATTTTTCTTACTTAACATTAATCTGCCTAATTGGCGACAGACTAAGTCTTCGATATTAAATTCGACTTGAATGAGCGGTAAGATAACTATAACATAAACGGGTACCAACTATCATAAGTGGCAATTCATCACAAATGGATCCAACCTTGACGACTTCTTGATCCCGTTCCTACGCGGTGTCGTGTGTCTTAGATAAATTTTATTCAAGTCGTAAGGGGAACAAAAATTAATAACTTTTGTCAGTGTCGCCTTCAATTGTCTTGGAATGTAGGCGTCGCATCTATTTCATCGTACGATGTTGTTTAACTTATATTATTATATGACTGATCAATCTATAATATTATTAAATTGAATGTATACATATTTGTCAATATTGTAGTCATATTGCTTCACATTCCATCATAATCTCATTATTCTCTTGGTTTGGATTGACCCTGGTTGCGGTAAGGCGAATGGTGCGCAAGCGCAGGGCCTGAGGCGGGTCGTCGACCGCTGTTCGCCTCCTGCGTTTTCAACCTCCCCTCCTCTTCTCCCATTGCCTTACCGCCCTACGTCCAGAATGATGCATCGCGTGGCAAAGCGAATTTTACGCGGAAACCAGTTTACCAGTCTGGGTAGCGACAACCTTTACCTGTTTGGCACGTCGAAGTCTACGATTGACTTAATTTCACAAATACCAACTAAATACTATATGTTACTACTATTTAATACTAACTAAATACGGCTACGGTATTGCGTCATTTCGTTCGGTTATACAAATTAAGGATCATTTTTTTTAGAATATATTTCCTTCTTTGTCGCATTCATTGTCTATTTAAGGCACCTGTTAACAGATAAAATGTAAGCGTAGGGAGTTAGTAGCCGAGTGAACGTACATATACCTAGTTCACGTTTTATGATATTTAAGTGCGTATGATTGGTCATATTCGAGTAAGTTCCTTGTATATATCAAAGATTGTTAAATCTCTATAGAAGCATAATAAAACACGATTTTCCATTGTTTCAAATAGATAAAAAAAAACAATTGCGAATAAATTCGATGATGGTTGATATTTTATACCACGTGAAGTTTTTTTTTGTTTCAGTTCAATATCCGTTTAATTTTCGAACAACAAAACAGCTTACTTCGTTTTTTTGTTGGCTTGGCTGACTTAAGGATAGCGTAATGCTATCGACTATAATGATTTCGGCTTGTTAACAGCTGCCGGCACGCGCCCGTCCTCTAATACTAATTACGGCAGACGGACGCGGCCGTCAGTAATCATATCACCCATAGTGCAAGCAATACGATCGTGGGAAAGAATCTACGTAAATTTATCTATTCTCGGTAACAATTTAACGCTCATTTACGAAGATTAACGCATCGTTACACTCGAAAGCTATCGATAACCCGTCGTAATCTATTTATCCTTGGAAAGAAATGTTGAGAATTATATTAGAATGCGAGTGAATGGTGAATTGTCGTCTAGCGTTATCTACGTGATCTAGCTATGTCGCGGTGTTCGCCGGACGATGACGTCTAGTCCGATATAATTAACTCCATTGACTATTGTATCGTTTCACGTTGTTTACTTCGTAGATATTATGGGAAAACAAAACATTCGAAAAAAAAAATATAGCTAACTTTTTTCTTTGTTATACTGAACAAGGAATAATTGTGTAATTTTTAATTGCGTTTACTTAAAACGTTTCTTTTTTTTAAAATTAATTTCCTAAATGATTTCCTTTTTACCTGATATAAACATAAAAGAGTAGTGAATGAGTGAGACGCATTTAGTATTCATTCCAAAAAATATATTTAAAATATTTTAACTACATTTTTCTGTGAATGGGCGTGAGTAAGATAAGCCTTTAGGTAATATCGGTCATCGCATCCGCCGTCCTTTACCAGTCGCCAATATAATATCATAATACGGAAATGCGCTCCAAACCTACATTGTGGTTGCAATAAAGGTTTAAGTTTCATGCAACATGCTCTGAGATGATTGGATTGTTTATTATTATATGTTTATATTTATATTTTTCAAATTAACGACAGCATTTTAATCGTAATGTGTATTTCCCTTTTCGCGATGTTATTACGTTTTTATTACAACGAGTAATCATCATAAACTTTTATTCCAACATCGTAAAACATCAAACTACTTGTATTCATAAAAATGCTTAAATCACTCCTTGATTGTTATAATAAAACAATAATTTTCAAGCAATTGCTTTTAGATAAAAAATACGAAGAAGTGATAATTGTATGCCCTCGTTATATAAGTAGCTTGACATCGGACCGTCTTACTTAGCAATATTATAATGATCCCCCAGATGTACCGTTATCACAAAGGTCAAAGTTGCGAGTTAATCATGATACAAGTCGCGTATTGAAAAACTTGTCAGACTAATTGTTATCGCGTGTTCGTAATACACAATGCACTGTTTTAAACTACATTATGCATTAATGAGTCACGATAGTTGACAAAGAGCCGATTCAGCAAAAGTAAAGAAATGATACGAAGCAAGAAGACATGACACAATTTGGTAACTTTCTTGCGAAAAATGTAATTACTGACTCTGCTTTTACTTTACGCGTTAGTCATTTTATAGTCGAAGTCAGTCATGTTTTTGTTAGATATTACTGTTTTTTTTTGTACGTTCCGATGCGTTGGAATCCTATTTGTTCGGTCGTCGTTTTGTTTGTATCACACGTGCACAGCAACGTATGTCTTAATATGGATTAGTGAACCCGTTTGTCAGTTTGTCTTTGCTTCTACAGTCGTGACGTAAATAATGAAACATATGTTGAACTAGTTGATCTTTAGTTATTAAATTAAAAATATATTGTTTTTTTTTCAAACTTGGTTACAATCAGTCTTTTCGTTTGAAGTTAAGAAAGTACATAAACATGAAATAAACCTCGGTAGATAATTAAATGAATAAATCTAGACGTAAAAAAAAATAGTCGCTCAAAGATTGTTATATTCAAATAGAGCCATATATGCGGGGATAGAGGTTATCGTGTGTTCTGGATCACTATGCAGGTGGCGGGCATAGTCCGTGACAAGAATTCCTTGTTTGTGACCTGTTAAAGATATGCTCATTGCCCGTGCAATGAACTACACGCTGAATGTATTACACGTTGTATTTATTTCGACTACGAAATTGAAGTGTATATATATATATGTAATACGAATGATAAGAATGTTAAGCTTAAAATTCTTATACATATATATATATATATATATATATATAGGAAGAGTTGTAATTTTGATAGATAGATTTCATAATTCCATCAAAGATAAGCTTAAAATTCTTATCATTCGTTTCTCACATTAAAAGCAAATAGAAGATACCGTAACGTTAAATCACACAATTCGAGGAATCGACGAGCTGTGACCGTTTTTTTTTACTCTTTCAAGTGTAGTCATCGCGTTATATTTTTTTTCTTTTATATTTTCACTTCAAACCCTAATACTAATAATTATGATCATGGGAATGGTTGTTCAAACCATCGTATTATTTTCTAGTCGCGTCGAGCTCATTGTAATTTGTTATTCAAATATGTTACGAGAATTCGTGTTTTTTACTTGGATGGAATTTAAAAAGATTTATAACTTGAAATATTTTTTTTTAGATTATAATGCGACACCATTAACAATATTATTTCAATCGTAAATACAATCAAAGTTGAATGGTCTATTTCTTAATGTATATGACATTAAATACAATAATAACGTATTATATTATGTAAATAGAGTTTTTGTTAGGAATAGAAAAATCTGTCATCTTTACAAACTTTTACAAATCACTTTTTAATAGTACTCATTTTGTAGATAGTTATTTGTCGATATGTAAATGTATGGGTGCACGCATAGTTGTAATGTTATAGAAACATAAATAATATGAACTTACCTAAGTACAAAATTAATTCCTATTGACATACTCTAAATATTTAGTCCTGGTTGATAACACAAAATTAAATCGAAACATCAGTGGTCTTTGTCATTAATTATCATATGTCCTCGGTGGGCTATTTAAAATAATAATGAATAAATGTAAAGTACTTAATAATCGACAAATTAAATAATTACATAATTACCCAATAAATAGGTAAGTGAACGATTGTCGTTATAATAATATTAATGAACAATTCAATTATGTCAATCATTTATTTTATAATTAATTATTATTCAAGTGACTGTTAAAATTGAAATGTACCTGGCAATATTAGGTCAGATTTACAAACAAATAATAATAAATCGTAAGTCTCTTTTGTTCTATTCATAAAATTCCCAGTAAACGGCACAGCGTCCCTTCCCCTTTTTTCAGGTAAATGAGAGCGTAGTCGCTACCTGTGGAATACTTTACACCTCGCAACTGGTTTGATTCATAACCTGCACATTTTACGTCACCTTCATCCGTCATGTTTAACGAACCGCCCTTACAAGAAAGCAGAGCAAATAAAAAAGTTTCGACGGCTATGCAAGAGGCTTTTGTTCCTGCACATGCTCACATGTATGCCGTCAAACTGCATTCCACCGTCGTCGATAGCCGCTAAGCGTGTCTCAATACATTCTGAGCTTTTGTATCATAGCTTACCTTTTCAAAAGTAACTGTTATTTTACCCGCCGAGATTTTGTAAAACGCGCACGTCTTTTCGTATCACAACACAACAAACACAGGCGCGCGTTCGATTGCACGTAGTCACGTCAGTTTTACGTCATATTATTCGGGATACGTAGGTTAGTGAAGCAAAATTATTGGAGTAAAACGAGTGGCATTAACGGCCGCCACGCCGCACACCAGCTGCTCATGGGTTGGGAACGCGAACTGGAAAGCGCACTCGACTCGATCGGCTCGAGCGTCGACTCGCGCGTATATCACTACCGAACAGCAGCGTATGCGCATCAATGCCTGTCTCTTTCTCGCGCGCGCCAATGATGCTACTAACTTTAACCGTCTCGCTTCCCCCGAATCTGAGTAAATGCACAGTAGTCGAGTCTCGAGAATCCATCGGGGAACGAGTTCTGTCTATCTCGACTTCTTGCGTTTTCTCCGTGGCGGATGCTTCAAAGTTTTGTACGCCAATTTAAAGCGGTTATGAACATGATTACTGATTGTAACGGGTGAAAATTGCTCGCGGCTTTTAATTAAATACATTGGTCACTCCTATTATTATGTAAGCTTTAAATATTAGTTCTACTCATTGTTTGTTTGCACCTACTTTATATTAAAAATATTTTCGTTTTAATAGCATGATACACATTTTGACATATGATAAACAACCAGATCTTGTAAGCTGTACCATTTGTATGAAAATATTTTGTTTAATTATAGCTGCGTTTTTAATGAGATGAATTTAATAATATTGTAGGTATAAACAGTAATTTATATACATACGTAATTGTTGTAAATTTAATAGCAGTTTGATATAGTTACCTATATTCGTAATCTAATTATGCATTTTTTGCTTTAAATAGTTTCTTGACGAGCAATTATTCTTTATAAAAGCACGTGTAATATGAGTATCATAACAATTTATCATTCTTAATCATTAAAGTAGAATTCATTAAACTTTATGAATATACATCTGCATTCTCGCCTCTCGCCAATGTGAACGGGCCATCACAATTAATAATAATCTATCCAAAGAGGTCTTGTCTGGAGCTGAGGTCAGCTGCTCTGTCATTGGCTAGGCATTTTGACCGTTCTACCTGTGCTCCGATCGTTTATTTTTTATTTTTTTACACATAAAGCAAATTGCATGGCTCATGCGCCTTGAGAATTCACTGTTTCATGATATTAAAGAAAATACTAAAACGTATGATTCTTTTTTAAATAAATTTCAATCATGAGAATAAAATTATTCCGCTCTCGTCGTTTAACATATATTATTTATTATTATAATTGAAATATACATCACATTAACGATAACAAGCTTTGAAAGATTTTTATTTAAAGCTTTAAAGTTGAAGAAAGTTATAACAATAACTGAAATTTGACTATTTTAGATTTGATTTAACTCAGTGGTTACCTTAAGATTACTAATATAATTAAAAGTAAGTAATTATTTATTTACCTTAAGATCACTAATATTAAAAGATCACTAAAATTATTTATTTACTTTCGAGTTATCTAAACTTTATTTCATTAAATATTTGAATGAACCCTAAACCTTTAATAAAAAAAAATACTTTAACAAAAAACTAATAAGTACTAAATTTAAAAACGTAATCTCGTATTTTTTTCCTTTTCGGGAGATTCTTACAACTTTTGATCCCAATTGCTATATAACTCTCACACTAAGATAAGTGACGGTTTAAGATACAAGATAGTCAAGCAAGTAAGGTTGCTATACATATTAATGTATTAATAATGTTTGTAGTAAATTAGTTGTATATTCGATTTTTATTTATTTCTAATCCTCAAGTAAAACTTCGGTCTGCAGTTTACTTGCTGAATGTTTGAGGAACCTGCAGATATAATGTTTGTTTCAAATAGCTTTACAACAAGCGATAGAGTACGAAACGATATTCGCGAAATATACATTACAATATGATGAGTCACTATTTAAAATCAGATAAAAAAAAGTAACGACAAAAAATACGGTTTATTTAATTAATCATTCTAGCAACACAGTCCTAATAAAATGGAATAACATAATATTAATTATACCAAATTATGTAGTTAATTAAGTGCCGTTTTTGCTTGAGAACTTCTATTAGACGTTTTAGAGTTATTATAGCTTACAATTGAAGCTTAAAATAACGTTCGAGAAAAAAATCGCCAGTGGCCTTAGATTATTATGAATAAGCATTGGATAGGCCGGATGGGTACGCAGATTGAGATTGCTTAGCGCGATACTCAAAGTATTAAATTATTTGCTATGTCATTTAATTAATTAAAAAATAGATAACTAAGAATGAAAGTAATCATACGAAACGCCTAATGTCGTCTTAAATTATTGACTAAAAACATCGCTGTTGAGGGTAGGTCTTTAATTTCTTCTTTGGAATCTTAATAAGATGTACAGAGTTAACAGAAAATTAAATTATTGATTCTTTATTAAAACTCTAATAGTTAAATGATAAATAAATTAAGTCAAAGATTTTTTTTTATAGGAAATAAACGAAAAACAGTTTTATTTTATTTATTGAATTGATTTTATTTTTATTGGACATACGGTAAATTATAGTATTTCAATTCTTGTTCAAAATGTAATCCCCTTTTTGTAATGAAAAAAGAAAAAGCTATAACTCTATTTGTAAGTTTGTTACTCTTGTTGTTACAATTCAAATTTTCGATAATGTTTTATTTTTACTTATATTACAGGTTTATTTTTGAGTAAAAAATATAATATATTTAATTTACTTTTAAATTACCTGTACCCCAAGGTTTTGATTGAAGCGACATCACAAAGGAATGTAGAAAATGTTTTTGGATGTAACCTATGTATCACCAATTAATAATTTGCCACGATATATAATATAAATATACAACTAACTATGAACGTCTAAAGTTCAATGCGCTAAAAACGCTACCAAAACTTGATATACCTGTTCCACGACTGTCATGCGAGATCTAGACGTCTAACTAATTTCGTATCTGATGTAAGATTATAGATATATCCGCAATCTCGATTCGTTATTCACGTAACGTCAAAGAAATTGATGTAATATGCAATAAAGCACAGTAACTATGATTAGATACTCTAGTCTGAGATGTTATCTCTTAAAAATGTTTTTAATACATATAATAATTGTATTAAATTTTTGTATGTGATATAATTGGCTCGAGGAAACTGATGAGTTGTTTCAATATTTATTAACGTTTTTGTCCTTTAAATTTTATTTTATACAGCTTCATTTTAAAAAAGTGTGTGTGTGTGTTTATTTTTTTACATATGTAAAATGATTGATGATCCTAATATTAATTTATTCTGTCATAGCTGTCATTTTTGTCAAGGTATAAAGTAGAAGTTACTCAGAACAAACTCTGGAATATAGTGTAGGTGTTTAAGTACTTCAAGTAGTTTGAAGCCTGTTTCTCGGATGACAGCCATAGCAAGTTTAACTTTATATGTGAGGTGCATAGGTTTAATGAAACATGAATCTTCTTAATATATTCGTAGTACAAGCCCAAATGTTGGCTTCTTTTCCATATACTCCATTATTTTAGTTTCCTCGAAGTTATCTTTATAGCTGAATTTGAAACGTAATTTAAAAAGTTAAATTTTTTAAGCGATCGATTAAAATGATGAATCTGTAACTTGTTTAAACTTTCAACCCCTGATAGACAGAATCCAGCTCAACCTAATACTTTTGTAAACAATACTTTAGTGAATTAACCATGACTTTTGGTCCTTGCTTAACATTTAACTTTTAATGTGTATAGTACGTTTATAAAGATGTATGAGAACAGAACTTCAGAATGGGAGGCCTTAATGCTGTTATGTTAATGCTCGCTGATTTTTCTGCTTTGACTCCTTGTCTCCTTGGAGATAAACTTTCACTCTAGAACATAGGAAAAAAACTATTTCTATGTGTCTTTATCTAAGTTTGTGTGGTGCGTACTTAATGGCTTAATTAAGCCTAATTATTCTTTTAAAATATTGAAGTGCCAACCTGGCATTAAATGGTACGTTGGCAATGGAAACAAACCAGATCGGGTCGTGATCATTTCTTAATTAATTAAACTTGTCTGGATCACTTACGTATTACGTCATTGGTAGTAAGTGTTGTCACACCAGATTTACAACTTTTACTAAAATTGTATTATATTATACCAATACTAAAATGTATTCGCTGAGATAAAAAAGGAATAAAAGCATTTAACTTCAATCTTTGCAGAATTTTTCTATATTTTCTCGCATTTTAACTGCATAATATACATTACCTAGCTATTACTTCGTATCAGTACATCATTATATAATTAGTAATTTTTTCCTACGTATTCAAATGGATTGCTTTTTGTCACATTTTTTCTATAATACAGCTTTGGTATACATTAACATTAGTCGTAGTCCTTTCACGAAGTTTATATATAAATTAGTTTAGATTACACAATTACCAGCTTTTGTGAAAATTAAACAAACAGTCAATTTCTGAATTATTATTAATCGTAATGTTAATTCAATCACATTGGAAATATAATACACAATACAAATGAATGTGATTTAAAAACCACGTGGCGTTTAAAGTTGCAAATTCTTAGTATGCTTTGTTTATATAAAATTTTGAAACATGTCGTGTATTTGGATTCTGGGGACGGTCGTTGTCGACGTCAGTAAGTGTCGCTCGTTTAACTGGTTTGGCAACCTTCCTGCACCACGTCGAAAGACATGTATGTGTTTTTGTTTGATATTCGAACTCATTATATGATTTATCATCACATTTTTGTTTTATTATGATAAAATGTGAGCTTATAGTTATATATGTGTGGCAAAATAATAGCCATCATTTAGTCTTTCAAAATTATGTTATTCTTAATACTATAAAAGTAATGTTTTCCTTGAAGTTTGAAGTTTTTCTTATTTTAAATACACTTCATTCAAATCGTTTTAATTAATGTCTACTAAAGAACTTTGCGCGTTTCGAAATGTCAACCAAGTTTTCAAGTTTCTGCTTTGTATAACTTTTATAATTTTGTTTCGTTGAAAATAAAGAATATCATCACATATACGAATTTGCTTAAGTATTCTCGGTATCGCTTACATTACTCGTTTTGGTTACATCATTTTTAAAATCTTGACATGCAGCGATATTGTACGGTTGCTACGTGAGTTGATTGGGATGCTTTATTCAAATTGTCTTCTTTGAGTGTATGATTCCTATGTTCCTGTACATGTTTGACGTACAAATCTATATCTATTCTTCTATAGGTACTTAATATATAAAGCTGAAGAGTTTGTTTGTTTGATTCGGCTAATCTCAGGACCTACTGGTTCGAATTTAAAAATGATTTTTATTCGTTATATTTTTTATTAATTATACGCGGATGAGACCGCGGGGCACAGCTGGTATCATATATTAGTCTTACTTCGGATATTTTGTTGTCGATTTATTAGCATGTGTTTTGCTTCATAATTATTAAAATCCTTAAGAATTATATTACGAAATAAATATACTTCTAATTATAATAATAGCTATGATGTTATTAATAATATCGGTTTATTTCTTGTTCAAATTCGTAAGCTTACTGTTAATCGGCTTGGCACATTTACAGCCACAATACTGACTGTTAGGTTTTTCACTTTGTTAAATACAAAAGGTTTTTAATAGGATGCACCTATTTGTAGTCCGTAATGCTTGGTAGGTATCATTTCTCGGTAACAGTTTGGTGATTCACAATAAAATATTCACGACATGTATGTAGGTATACTTTTGCACGGTTCCGTTTTTTTTTTTTTACTAAGAATGACGTCTTCCACGAGCCTTCGAAAAAACGTGTTACCAGTCAGCTTTCAAAACATATAAGGATAATATGTAGTACAATAATTTCATGTCATCGTGTCTACATAAATGCGGTTTTTCGAAGATATTGGAATTTGGACTTTACGGTTTTTACTTGTGTAATAACATGTTTCAATTAATAATTAGGTATTATAATTTGTTAAGCATTATATCATCTTAATGAACAATTAACTTATTGTCAATTACGTAATGTATAGTTTAAGCTTTAACAATAATTAATATATAATAATTATTATCTGTTAACACTGAAATGCAGCTATTACTCACGTTATCGAATGAATGTCGCTTTCTTTGGACCCCCTTAATAATATTACCGATAATAATATTCTTTCTATGCTTTTTCTTTTTTCTAAGATGTATGAACTTGTTAACTTGAGGACTATATACTATGCAACTAACTAATATGCTATGGGTATATATATATAGTGCTTTTTTTAAATTATTTAATGTAACATACAGATATTAATATTAATAAATAGTAGGTATCGAATAAAAATAAAAGTAGTGAGCGCTTTTTAATTCTCAACTTGTATTTCAATATCTTCATAATTAATATAATTTTATCCTAGTTATATATGTATATTCAAATTAAGAGTGTCTGAATTATGTTAACGTTTATTTTTATATCGTTTTGCAGAAAGCTCGGTCTCGAGCTGGTGCCTCGTCGCGGCGCTGAAGCCGTTGACCCGGAGGACATAAGCTTAGTCGAGCTTTATAGAGTACACGCGGAGAGTGCGGAACGGGCTGCAGCAGTAAGAAACTCATGATTGCTATTTTAATGATAATCACCCTTACGTTGTACTTACACAACGTTCTGTCTTTTTCTTTCGAATGTAGAATTATGAATAACAGAATGAGAGAAAAACGATCTTTGACTAATCAATCACAGTATGTAGATGTAAAAATTGTTTAAAGAAAGATTATCGAATCGTTTCAATTAAAAAAAAATGTATACGAAGTAGCCGCGTGGTATCGTTTTATGCCTTGTCTTGATTTAATAATATTTGAGACTAACGGTTTCTAAACTTGATTTGTCATGATTTATTTTTCTTGGAAAACTATTCACTTGGTAACCACAGGTATTCGCATCGATACGAAACTTGTGATGAAGTCTAAAAGGAAACAGGATCCAGTGAATAATATTCGTTTAATATATTTATGATTTTAATATTATATATAAAGCTTTTCTTTTTTGAATATTTCCCTATTAATCAAATCATTTTTTATTTGTGACCTTAAAATCAAATCGTATTTTATGCTCGTCAATGCGAACAGAGAAACCTTTATTTGATTTTTAGCTTATTTACGTACTTATAAAGCATCGCATTGTATGTTTTTTGGGAAAAATAAAATATTTTATAAAATACAGACGACATTATTTATAATTAAAATACATATTAAAAGAAGATAAGACAATATATAACTGTATTGTTATTTTCCACAACGCTGAAATTTTATGCTTCAAATAAATGTTATTGAGACAAAAATGTTTGAAAACAATATTGTTGAATAATAGTTTTTTTCTCTTTATTAAGGAAAACAAACATCATTATATGTTATTACATTTTACTTCTACACTTAGTTATACTTCATATTGAATTGGTAAACAAAATGCGACGGTTATAATATGTACTGATACAAATATTTAATTTACTTAACTGCCTGATGGCCCAGTGGCAAGAACGCGTAAATCTTAACCGATGATCGTGGGTTATGACCTGGGCAATCATCACTGAATTTTCATATGCTTAATTTGTGATTATAATTCACATCGTGCTTGACGTTGCATTAAAACATCGTGGGGAAACCCGCATGTGTCAAATTCCACTGAAATTCTGTCACATGTGAATTCCACCAACCCGCATTTGAGCAGCGTGGTGGTATAAGCTCCAAACCTTCTCCTCAAAAGAGGAGAGGAGGCCTTAGCCCAGCAGTGGGAGATTCACAAGCTGTTACTTACTAATGAAATATTTGATTGCGGAAATATTTAATGTATTACCTACTTTTATCATAGGAGCCACGTGGCTTTATTTATAAGTAGTTTTCGCCCGCCTTATATGGGGCAGGTGGTTAGGTATAAAAATATCTAATCTAAAATCTAAGAGTAACCCTTCGTCAGGGTTTAGAATCGGTTAAATGGTTTAGTGTGACAGACAGACAGTGACTTTCGCATTCATAATATTATTATAGATTACAAATAAGAAAAAGGACGTATAAGTCGTACGCGCGACAGTGGTGTAAGATTTTTTGCGTCGAAAACCTTTTCTGAAACTTTACACGCGATTTCGACAACGAAATGTTAATGTCATCTCTCATGAAAGTTTTTACTCCTATTTCAATTGAAATTTTGAGTAAAATCTTTCAGATATTTGTTGAGCAAAACCACAATAAAAATGACAAGCTCTTTTTAGCGGCATTGAGTCACTTAGTGATAAATCGGTCGTTTTAAATAAATCATATCTTAACTGTATGTCTTTGTATGCGTAATTGACAATATCCTTTTACATTGACGCGGCAAATCTTGCGCATACGCAGCATTATGCCTTTTATAGATCTCTGTTTGTACCTGCATAAGATATAATCGCTCATATTTCTTAATGTTTAAGTATACGTGCTCGTAGGCACGATAATGCAATAACAATTTAATGTTTTTTAGGCATGATGATTCGACAAAATTGCTAAGCTATGAGGAAATAATATATACCACGGGGAAAGAATCGAAGTAAATCCCGAAAGGTTTTATTGAGTCAGGGTACATTTTAGCTTACTCATCAAAAAATAAATAAATTACAAAATAAAGCTTAATTACAATTCTTGTAATTGACATGTCAATCAAATGTTTATACTTTATCCCAATGAAAGAAGAAGTAAAAATAAACAAACCTTAGATATTAATATTTCTTGCGAATTGCTAATAACAACTATATGAGGGACTACAAACAGTCGATACCTGTATAGTCGTCATTTGGCTGAAAAAGGGGGTTACCTGGAAAGTTTTCCGGGAGATTTGATAATTGGTGATTTAATAGATTAAATTTTTTCTATTGTGTAGATAATTGGACGAGCATTTGGGCCACCTGATGGTAAGTGGTCACCAAGGCATAGTAATTGTAAGAAATGTAAACCATCGCTTACATCGCCAATGCACCACCAATCTTGGCAGCTAAGACGTTACGTCCCTTGTGCCTGTAATTACTCTTGTTCACCCATAGCCAAACCGGAACACAACAATACTAATTACTGCCGTTTTGCGGTAGAATATCTGATGAGTGGGTGGTACGTACCCAGACGATCTTTGCACAAAGCCCTACCTCCACGGACAGATTGTAAGATTATACCTATAACTTAATTTAATTCGTTTTCAGTGGCGCGGCACATTGCGTCGCGCTGGCGGTTCAGGGAGCAGTTTCAATTCCGGCACACTCACAAACAATTCGAATATAACAGCTACCCTAGTTCAATCACACTACCTAATATGCAGTATGCGCGACTTTGGTCATACCGCTGGGGGTGATGAGGCTGAATTATTGTTGTGGCTGCACGATGCGAGAAGAGCTCAGCCATTGTCAGAAAGATTTCGAGTGCGGATAGCGAGAGATGGGTTTTCCAACTACGTGGACAGGTTGCACGCTAATAGCACACTTTTTGCTGTAAGTATTTGCTTCAATTATTGTTTACTGGGTGTATTGCCCCCTAGGGTTTTAGCACGGGCTGGAAAGTTTTTTTATTTTTTATTGTATAGGTGCCTACCGCCTGGACGAGCATTTGGGCCACCTGATGGTGCTCACCAACGCCCATAGACAATGGCATTGTAAGAAATGTTAACCATCGCTTACATTGCCAATGCGCCACCAACCTAAGGAGCTAAGATGTTATGTCTCTTGTGCCTGTAATTACACTGGGTCACTCACCCTTCAAACACGAACACAACAATACAAAGTACTGCTGTTTTGCGGTAGAATATCTGACGAGTTGGTGGTACACTACCCAGACGAGCTTGCGCAAAGCTCAACCACCGAGTTCAAAGAGTTTTTATTTGTTAACTCATTTAGTTTTTTTTTTATTTCTGCTACGACACACATCGGTTGCTATAAGGTACATAATGCGGTGGGCGACCGGTCAACTTAAATAAAAAAATTTAAAAGTGTAAGTTGTGAAAATAATTAAAATTTTAATAATTTATTTTATTTTGTTTGTTAGCCTTCGTTTGGCCAAAGGCAGACCAGTCATGGTCCTTTAAAGAAGACCATGTTAAAAAAAACTATAACAATTAAAGTATACGTTGAAAAAGAAAAGTATTTTCATAGTACTTTCATTGAGTGTTCGAATTTAGAAACTTAAACTAGACGACAGCAAAGGATGTTCGCAGTATTTTCATTTATAATTTTTTATGTACCTACAGTTATGTTAATAAAACCAACCCGTACATGCGTTATTTTTGCGAATTCAAAATTCGAATGTATTTTAAATATTTCCGACTGTGTTTGAGAAAATTAATGTATAACACTTCCTATCTGCACTACATTTCCAACTTCATGACATGACAACATTGTTTCAGGATCTTTCCAGTACTGATCTATCTCGGGAACTGTGGCTCGTGGCGTGGGTTATCCGTGTGGGGCGCTGGGCGGGGGCGGGCGGCAGTGGTACGGGCGAAAGACGAGGCCCTGTGGCCAGAAGACCGCTCGGCGCTGGGGTGCTACCACTGTCTGAATTCCTCAGACAACCTGAACCGCAAACTATTGAGAAAGAGTACACCTTTAAGGTAAATAGATGTTCATTCTTTAAGATGACTTAATTATTTCCTGGCTATTTATACACATTATTAATGTCGATGTTTAAGAATGAAAAGTTAAAATAATGTGTTAAATATATTGAAATCATTACATTTTATTCGTTAATTTTAATCATTTTAATTGTGTTATTTCAACATTGTGATATTATTTCTTCAAAAATTATTTTTTTAATTTCAGGTGTATCAATGTGAAGAGAAGGACTTCCACCAGTTACATGATATGCTTATTCGAAAGCAGACTAACAAGTGCAATATCTTACCCGGTCAACCGAATTATGGTAATTTATCTACAAAATAATACTTTTCATAGCGAATTCCTACTATTACCAAAGTTAAAGGTACATTAAAAGCCTTATAATTGTATTAAATATTTTTTTCAGGTATAGTTGTAGCTCTTAGACTAATAACAAACCCAGGCAGTATCTCAGAAGCGGTCGCATCCGGTGCAACGGTCACTGCTAAACGGGGATTCCCTGACGTGATAATGCCGGGCGATGTACGCAATGACCTATACCTAACATTGGAGAGAGCGGAGTTTGAGAGAGGCGGTAAAAGTACAGCGAAGAATGTCCTGGCCACCGTCAGTGTACACGACAGCACTGGACAAGTTATCAACGTTAGTTTCATGAATTTTACATATGTGCTTATTTAATGTAATATATAAAGACGCAAAAAGGTCTTCATCTAAAGTCTAAACTGATCTTGGCTGTTGTACATGTGTGGACAAGTAAGATAAATGTCAAACTAATCTTTTTTCAAAAAATCACGTCAACAAAGTCTTATAATCTTCTAGATAGCGAACTGTCGCCATCATGGCCAATTAATGGCATTTCGTTTTCTTAATAACGGTTACTAAGGTGGCCCGCTATCCTTCTATGCTACCATTGCATACGCGACGCTCTGCTTAGAAGTGGGAGTAAAAATTTTCGATTCGCATTTTTCTGACTGTATGTATATGTAGGTGGTATCTTCGCTAATTATAAAATATTTTTGTTAAAATATAAAGAAAAAACCAACAACGTTGAAAAAATAGGAGTATATTTTCTAGAATGTATCCTTTCAAAGCATCAATTTGCTGTTTTGTTAAAAATATTCTTGGATATAACTGAAAAAGTGTGGCTAAATGTTAGTTTCATTGTAGGATTGCGTGTGGGGGGCTAGCGGCGTCGGTGCCACATCCTACGAGTCGCTGGTGCTGTACCACAACAACGGGCCCGCGTGGGGGGAGCAGCTGCGTCTCACCGTGCCGCTGGAGACCTTCACACACGCACACGTGCGCATCGAGTACAGGCACTGCTCCAGTGAGTACACACGACTCGCATATGAAATATTATTGACTAATTATATATCGACTTATTTTACTGGCAAAAAATCCGATAACAATTATCCATGAGAGTGTGCTGTATGCATATTGTGTTGTTCCAAATATGGAAGGGTATAAATTATCTAAAGGAATGTGCACACGGCACAATGAATAATACTAATAATAATAATGTCCTGGGATATTATTCACACATGGCCATCTGATCCCAAACTAAGCAGAGCTTGTAATATGGAAACCAGACAACTGATATACTACATATTATACTACTTTTCTTTTGTAAATACGTACATATATGGATAATTACACCCAGACTCAGGACAAACGGACATGTTCATGCACACAATTGTCCGTCGTGGGAATCGAACTCACGACCTACGGCGCGAAAGGCCGCCTACCGAGGTTGTCTACCAACCACGCTAACTGGCTCATCACGTCTTTATCATAGACTATTCAAGATCTCAGCCGCTGTTGCCAAAGTTACTTATTTGTGGTTACTCCCGTGGTTGAGTGATCTATACGTACGTGCTCGCTTGCAGCGCGCGACAAGAACGAGCGCAAGCTGTTCGGGTTCTCGTTCGCGCGCCTCATGGAGGCGAGCGGCGCCACGCTGCGGGACGGCGCGCACGACCTCTACGTCTACAAGTGCGACGACCCCTCCAAGTAAGACCTCCCCCCCCCCAACTAATTCTATGTCACGTCACTAGTGCTGTGCCATTTCTAGACCTTTATCGCAACGGAATGAGCCGCAAGTGATCTTCGTGATACTGTTATTAACTGTTCCGGTATCATTGACGTTATTTATGGACGAATACTCGACGTGTTTCGACTGTGGTCGAAATCACGTCGACTACGTTGGTGAAATCGGAATCGGTAAATAATAATATCCCTTACTCCGACGATGCTCCGCTGTGGCGCCGTGGGATTGATTAAGTGATTTTCCTCGTGTCTGTTATTACACTGATTCGTTTATCTTTAAAAATTTTACAGAGCTATACAAATCATTGATGTATGGCGTAAGAAAAACTGATAAGTAGGTGGTACTTACACTGATGAGCTTGCACAAAGCCCTGTCACCTGTCACTAAATATTTTGAAATACTTAATAATTGAATAATTCATATACAAGCTTAACTTTACCGACTTCATGATAATTTGTCGTCGTCGTGCACTTCATTTGAATGTGCTAGTGTGTTTGTTATGGGGTGGAATGTCGACCATATCGCATTACATTACCCATTTTTGTTATTGTTTCACTACTGTCTGTTATTTTTATATATTTTTTAAACCCCAATGTTCTTTAACAGGTTACTTTCAGGCAGTTATCTATCACTACCATCTTGTGCTAATGACACCGCTCGATCACCAACAACGAACGGTGTGCTCGCAACATTCCAACGGAGTACAAAAGAGAACTGTATTATTAGCACTTTACTTTGTTCCACGAAGTTGACGCAAAATGGTAAATAAAGACTGTTATCATAATAACGTATCTCCTACGATCAAGACTAATTTCAGGATTATATATTTGTCATCTTGATACTAGTTCATTTGAATTTCGAAGGATAAGAAATTATCTTATGTACTTGAATGAATAACAATTAAAATATACTGTTTTTGAGTTAATTTTAACATACCCATATGAATCTTTTTGTTTTCATATTAGAAATGATTGTAGAATTTGCTCCATTAGTTTGAATTTTTCTATATTAACTATATTTTGTTTTATATTTGCAGAGGATCTACTGGCGTTGTTACAATGGCGCGCGAGACCAGAGAAAGTACAAGAGACATTGCTACGTGTCTTGCGACTGGGAGACGGTTTGAGCTGTGAGGAACTGATAAAGTTCCTACGGGACGTCTTAGACGCTTTATTTGCTTTGTTCTCCACTGAGGATGGTAATAGGTAAGGGTTGTAATGTTTTTTTTTAATTTAATTAATTATACCCTTTTCCTAACGAAGATGGAGTAAAGGCAAACAAACTATAGACTGACAAATTGCATGCGATTTTTTAATTGTTCTTTAACTTTAGAAATTCCGATTCCGTTAATCCATATTGAATATCATAGATTATTCAAGATCCCGAGCAATGATATCGCGTCAATTGATATCGGTGTTAAAGTTGTTTATTTGGGTTTACTCCTCTTGTGGTTGGATATGACATGATTTCAAGCATAAAATTAATAATATTATTAATTTTTAGCACACCGCATTCGGGGACTGTCTTCCTCGTCCTGGTGTCAATCTGCAGTTTGCTCGATGAAACTCGTTTCCAACACTTCCGACCAGTTCTGGACGTCTATATAGAGGAGCATTTTTCGGCCGCTCTCGTTTACAAGTAAGTTACATATTATTATTATTTTTGCCGTATTCATTCGTTATTTTGGTTATATGACGGCCTCGTTGGTAGATTAACTAGCTACTAATGCTGCCGATCAAGACTATAAAATTCAATTGGGTCCAAAATTTCTCAAATTTAGTTTAGCTTTGAAGTGGCTATTTTTTAAGTTCCAGTTTAATTTTTGCTCCTGTGACTGAATGCTCTCTGATCGTATCGGACTGATCTCACCGTACTATGAAAGTGCACCTGTAGTATTTATGGATTGTAATATCTCATGTGCTGCATGTGCATGTGTTAATCGAATCTCTACTATCGATGCGGTTTAAATCGATCAGAAGTCGGTATCATCACGGACATCAAAACATGTATAACAAGTAATAAGTCGAATTCAAGTGTATTTCTTCAAAGCCTTCTTCGCTCACATAAAAGTCAGAGGCCACAAATATTCCACGTATATGAGAAAGCTAGGATGTGAGTTCGTCGCGCGGCTCGATACGCTAAGTCCGGCTCGGTCGGTAGGGGGCTGCTGTCGTCGGTGCAGCACTGCGCGGAGTGGGCGGCGGGCGCGGAGGGGCAGGAGCCGATCCGCAAGTGCCTGCGCTCGCTGGGCGCCGTGTTCCGGCTGGCGGTGCGCTCGCGCTGCCTGTTCGCGCGCGCCACGGGCGGCCAGTACGAGGACAGCTTCCGCCGCGACGTGCGCGCCGCGCTGCACGCGCTGCGGGCGCTCGCGCAGCACCCGCACCGCGACCACCTGGCGCCCGCGCAGGTACCGCCGCCGCAGTCGGCTCAGCCAAACTATTATTATTAAACTTTGCACTCATTAAAATATACCCGTCAAAAATTAAAATGTAATTGTAAAGAATGTCGTTTCAGATCGCTCTTATGACATCGTGGGCGAGTGTAGCGAAGGAGGTAGCTTCAGCTCTAGGACCCGTCGAGGCCGGACGCATCACTGCGGCCATGTTGGACGCTCCCGCGGCCAATGCGCCCCCGGCTCTGGCCAAGGCACGTCTTACAGCCGCACAGGACATACTGAAAGGGCCACTCGGACAAGATCCAGGTATTTATTAAACTGCTCAAAATGGCATTTTTTCCGTATAATCAATTCGAAACCACGTGACTATATGTTAAAATCGTCTATGACACCACTAGAGGTTTTTTGTGCAAAACTAATTATAACACAGTAAATATTTTTTTTATATATATGTGTAGGTGTCCATGTGTGTCTTAATTGTTAGGAGAAAACATGAGTTAACTTCGATTTTAAGTATTATTTAAATAAATAATATCACATTCGTCAATACTAACATAAACACATTTACATTAATTTTAGAGGCACGCAACATCGTTTTGACGACTGCCTGTCATCACCTACGCGTACATCTCGCAAGACGTGACGAATTATCTCAGTGTGCTAATATGCTTGGAGAATTGGTCACTTTACTGTGGAAGAAGGAAGATCCCGATCAACCAGTAGACGAGGACGAATTAGACCCAGATGTAGACGTATTGTGCTTGAACACTTTGGATGTGTTAGTTGAGACGGTGCTACACTTGATTGGTGGCAATTCTCCTGTATTGGTAAGTTCTTATTTAATTACTAGGCTGTTTATAACCAGCTTGATCAAATATAGATATACTTAATCATATAAAAGATAGATTATATAAAACGTAAGGACTTTCAGTTAAATGGAGAAAAACATTAGAATTAGACAATAATCCGGGGTTTATATATTTTTTAATTATTAGGTACTAGTTTTTACCGCAGGTTTTTAGGTACAAAAAAGTAGCTTATGTTGTTACTTGTAGCTCAAACTTGCTTTATACCGAATTTCATTAAAAAAGGGTTCACTGGTTTAGCCGTGAGAAATGTAACAAAATGAAAAAATTACTTGCATGCCCATTGTCCATTGAAAAAAATAATTTAATAACTTATGTGTATGTGTTTTGTATATTATACTCGATGAACTATTTAAAAATATATTATAAATAATAACAAAATATTTTGTAACTATTTACCTTTTTCAGGGCCCCATGGTGGCCGGGCTGCTGGGCGTCATGGAATTACTAAAGCCAGCGCACTACCAACGCTTGTGGAGTCACCTCGCGCCTCACCCACATGACCGGAAACCGCTTAAAGACTTTCTTATGCGAGCTTTTCTGGTCTTCAGACATCTGATTGAGCAAGATGTACGTATTTCATTGTATATTTCATGGCGCATTTAAAACGCGGTACATCTATAGAATTAGACAACAAAAGACTAAACTAGAAAGCCGAGATGGCCCAGTGGCTACAACGCGTGAATCTTAACCGATGATCGCGGGTTCAAACCCGGGCAGGCACCACTGAATTTTCAAGTGCTTAATTTGTGTTTATAATTCATCGTGCTTGGCGGTGAAGGAAAAAATCGTGAGGAAACCTACATGTGTCAAATTTCACTCAAAATTCTGCCACATGTGAATTCCACCAATCCGCATTAGAGCAGCGTGGTGGAATAAGCTCCAAACCTTCTCCTCAAAAAAGGAGAAGAGGCCTTAGCTCAGCAATGGGACATTCACAGGCTGTTACTTACATCTATAGATAGATATTAATAAATAAATGTATTATATTGTAAAAAGCAAAATACAAAAAATGCATGCTGGGTTCTTTCAGGTGTTTCTTTTCCGAACCGGTGGTAGTGTCTAGTTTGACAATCAAACAAAGTAATTGATTTTGTAGAATAATAGATGATATGATGGTGGTAGTAGAGAATATAATTTTACGCTCGGAATAAGAACTAAAGTTATATATAAGTATATTTTAAACAATTATTTTTGTTACCCTCTTTGCTGTAGAAGTATACATTCAAAAGATCATTCTTTTTCACTGCTACAACAAAGACACAAACACAAAATAATGAGTAGCGAAAAAACGCTACTCATTATTTTGTATTCGTGTATTATGTATGAGTGAACTGCTTTTTAATACTTTCGCATTCATAGGTCTTTCCATCTGACTGGATGGTACTACGAGTGCAGAGCTGCAAAGTATTGTTGTCGGCCTTACAAGATTTGGCGAAGCCGCTACTGGAGAGATTCTTAGGAGACGAACCACCGCAGTTCGATTCTCAGGTGCAAACTTTAATTATGAATTTTACTATTAGTGCCAAATATATGGAAAATATACATTGGGCGGTCGCTTTTTAATTTAGTTTCGAGGTCAGACCTATTTATTCAAGTGGACAAAAATTTTCTATTTTCTATTTGGTGCTTCTTTAAAAATGGATGTATACGAATTGTTTGAAATGACAAGCCCGTCAGTGATATAGTGTGTGTGCGCAGCTGTGGTCGGGCTACCTGGAGCTGGGCGTGTCGCTGGTGACGGCGAGCGCGCTGCAGGCCGAGCAGTGGGCGCGCGGCCCGCAGCGAGCCGCCATGCGCGCCGCCGCCGCGCTGCACCTGCTCGCCGTCTGGACCAGGCTCGGTACGTCGCCGCTCGCTAACCACGTCCCGCTTGCGACCCCTCGTGGACGCTCGCACTGTTATGAGTAGTTAAGAGTAAGTCGGACTAGTATGATAGAGTCCGGTCGCCTGCAGGGTCTGCGCAGCTGCAGCTGATCGGGCCGGCGGTGGGCGCGCTGCTGGAGGTGACGCTGGTGGGCTCGCTGCGGCGCGCGGCGCTGGGCGCGCTGGTGGCGCTGATGGCGGCCGAGCGCGCCGCCACGGGCTCGGCGCGCCGCACCGAGGCCGCGCTCGTCGACAAGCTCGACTCGCTCGTGGCCGACAACAAGGCCGACGACCACTACCGCCGCCTCTTCGACACCGTGTTAGTCCCGTTCCGTTTTGTTCTCTCAGATTTAATTTGTATACAAAGTCACTCCTATTTACCTAAATATGTTATTCAATGATAAATTATTCGGAGGCTTTAGTTATACTAGCTTACTTATTTTATTATAAAATGGTATATGCACATTTTTAGTGTAGTTGCTAAAGTATTTCAAAATATTTAAACAATATGTCTTATTGTGGTGTTCATGCAAACGACAGGGAGCACTTGAGTTCTGTGTAAGTATTTAACTAAAATCCTTTAACTAAAGTCATTATAATATTTTTGTATGGTTTTTTAACGACTTTGTAATGATACTTCTAATGCTTGGGGACTAGTCGATTGTTAAAGAATTCTTAGACCACCATTTTTATATCAAAACAATTGCACCATTTTAGCACTTAAAATTGACATTTTATGTTTCTAGTAATTTGCACATAAATAGATTGAATTGTCCCTGTACACACGTATAACTGAGGCCGGGGTTCCCTTAGGCTGATGGAGCGCGTGTCGACGGAGGGCTGGCGCGAGGCGGGCGCGGCCTTCGTGGGCTGCGTGACGCGCCTGCTGGAGCGCCTGCTGGACTACCGCGCCGTCATGCAGGGCGCCGAGCACCGCGACAAGCGCATGGCCGCCACCGTCAACCTGCTCGTGAGTGACCCCCCCCCCCCCACACACACACATCCACGGCAACTTAGTGATCACTTATGTTATAAACATGGAGTAGTAGACTACTACTACTACAAGTCAGATTTGTTTTATTTTCGCCATAGTTAGATGTTTGAGGAGCGTACAAACATCGAATATGTTTACCAACGTGTCTCTATAATAAAATCTTCTAAAATTATATTGTTTTATGCTTCATTTATGTAGATGATTACGATCAATCACGATTGTACATTGGTACATTATTTTTGTTTAATATTCTATGATAGTAAAGTTTATAAATGTATTTACAGAACTTCTACAAAAACGAAATAGACCGCAAAGAAATGTATTTGCGTTACGTTTACAAACTCCACGATCTGCACATTGCTTCCGACAACTGGGTTGAAGCTGGTTGTACGCTATTGGTAATTACATGAAAAATTAATATTGTTTCATATTTACTTAAATATTTAAATTTCATTGAAAATTCATTTCGAAATTTATATTCAAATTACTTACAGCTTTATGCGGAAACATTGAATTGGGACAGTGATCAAATAGGTGTAGACTCGGAACATCCTGAAACACCCGAGTGGAAACGAAAAGAGGCGCTGTATAACCAAGTGCTGCAATACTTCGATCGAGGAAAGGTAAGAAATTATCGTTCATTACACTATCATTCGTATTAAATGAATTAATGATGAAATTTAAATAATGTTTATATAGTAACTTCACGCAAAGACGTTAATATAATGTTATTTTGTTAAATTAAAAAGTATATTATATGAAGGAGCACGGTTATACAACGAACTACCTAATAGCATTAAGGATATTCAATCAAAGTTTATACATAAAAAACCCTAAAAGACCACATCTTAAAACAGTTCTCTAGGCCCTAAAGTATTTGCGTTTGTTGTGAAATTGTTTTAAGAGTTTCATTTAATATTATTAACGACTAATTTTCTACATTCTTATTTGATTATTGTATTTTTCTTACAAAATTATAATGTGTAATTTAGCTAAAAAAAAATATATATCAATTGCTATCCAATTGCTATAACACAAACGACACGTAATATTGCATCTTGTTTTGTCATACCCACATTATTTTAAGTGAAGAGTCTAATGTTGTTCTTTATTTTGTGTACCGTCCGTATGTATGAATATTGTAAATAATAAATTTAAGTTAATATTGTTTTCTCAAATTTAAAGTGAATTGTATTCTTTTTGAGAAATAAATTCTCAAACCAGAAATTAAACAATTACTCCAATTAAAAAGGATACACAGTCCAGTTTCGCAGTCTGGCGTTATTGTTTGTCGACCGATTTTCTTTTTTGGAACATATAAGGTTTTTTAAAATAAACATTACAAATATGTACATATAAATAAATATTATCCAAAAAAATATATAATAAAAACAAACAGATTAAAAGAAAAACAAAATATGAATTACTAAACCATTTATCAAAATGTGAATCCAGTGCTGGGAGAAGGGTCTGCCGCTGCTGCGCGAGCTGGCCACGCTGTACGAGGCGCGGCTGTGCGACTACGCGCGCCTGGCGCACTGCCTGCGCACGCACGCCACGTTCCTCGACTGCGTGCTCGACCAGCTGCGCCCCGAGCCCGAGTACTTCCGCGTCGGCTTCTACGGGAAGGGCTGCCCCTTATTTGTTCGGGTTAGTCTCAAAATAATATAGTAATAAAGACTTTATTGTAGAACTAACAATTCCAACATATTTTCGCTTAGTCGATCATAAGATCTGCTTAACCATCCGCTCGATTGTCTAGAAATATGACACAGTTACTCCTTCCCCGACGGAGACGCTTACGAAGAACAAATTTTACGCAAATCCTATCCAAAATACATATTTTTTATGTACCCGTGCGAAGCCGGGACGATTAGCTGGTATATACATAATATTATAATCAAAGAAAATGGGAATAAGAGAAAAGGAAAAGTTGTATGTTTTGCGTTTGTTACTAATAATACATACTGAAATAGAAAGAGACAGGCTTAAACACTTTTTTTCCTATACAGAATAAGCAGTTCGTGTATCGTGGGCTGGACTACGAGCGTATCGGTGCGTTTACTCAACGTCTGCAGTCCGAATACGTGTCCGCGCATATCCTTATGCGGAATACGCCACCAGATGATTCGGTCATAGCATCCGATGGTCAATGTATGTAAGATATTATAATATATCAGTTTTGTTTTAATAAAATTGACGATTATGTAGTAAGAAATAGAAAGAAATTTATCTCTGGTCATAAAAAAAAGTAAGAATTTACTATAGGCGCTTCAATAATTGGACGCTTTTGAGTTAAAGCGATTTTTGTAGTATTTATTTTGTTTAATTTTATTCAAGTATTTATGTCGTATCTATATATTACATACTTTTTTAATATTAAACAAATGCATCAATTGATTAACTTAATTAGTAACTTTTTAGGCCTATTGCTTTATAAATGTTTTTTATATAGACACATTGTTTAAGCTAAACAGAAAAAATGGATATTCGGATAGCTACTAATGTGCAATTTGGTGCGTACATTACGCATTTTTTTGCGTAAAACATGAATAATATTTATGTTTACGTACAACACAAAATGTATTATTAAATTTAACGAAGTATAAACAAGCAAGTGTAAAACGCGATCACCGCGCAGATATCCAGATCTGCAACGTGAAGCCGGTGTCGTCGCGGCGCTCGTGGCCGGGCGGCGCGCCGGAGCCCGTGAAGCGCTTCTACGCGTGCAACGACGTCGACACCTTCCTGTGCGACCGCCCGCTGCACAAGCCGCCCATCGACAAGGACAACGAGTTCAAGGTACGCGCCGGCCCGCTTCGGAGACCAGCTCGCCGTATCGACGATATTATAGTGCATTGACGTCTGCTGAATCTAGCTTCATTTAGAAGAAGAATAAATACATTTGGAGTAGGCTGGATATCGTATGCTTATTATTAAATTATTGTATTTATTCAGTTCTTTGAATGTAGTCAATGATAGTGTTCAGTAATGTTAACCGTAGAAAATAAATTATCTAACTAATAATATTGTTTATTTTTAATTTGTAGAGTTTATGGATCGAACGTACAACACTCGTCACGGAAAACACACTTCCCGGGATACTGAGGTGGTCTGAAGTTATATCTCGGTCTGTCGAAGAAATCCCTCCAGTCGAAGTGAGCACATGATCATAATATTACAATACATAAAAAATCTTATTATTGATTAAAATTGACTTTTAATGCAATGATATATGTTTTAGTTCGCCTGCGAAACAATGGAGGCAACGGAACGTGAACTACGTAGCCTTATATCCCAATACACGGCGGATCCCACTCAGAACATCAATCCGTTCTCAATGAGGCTCCAGGGCACGATCGACGCGAACGTACAAGGCGGCATCACGAAGTACGAGCAAGCCTTCCTCACCGCGGAGTTCAGTAGAAACGCCTCCACGCGGGAGGCGGCCGCCGCGGCTAAGTTGAGGAGGCAGGTTTCTTCGCAGCTCGCTGTCGTTGAAGCGGGACTCAATTTACATGGTCGGTTGGCACCTGAGGAAGTCAAACCTTTACATAGGTAAATAGATTTGTTTAGACTTATACTAGTGTTAATAATCATTTATACTATGTGAATTAGTATTATTTCGATACAAATAAGACGAGCTTGTAAACCTATTATTAAGATGTGTATGTATAGTGTAGCGACATCTATCTCGCCACATACGAACTATGAACAGACGTATCCTACATCGCGATATTAAAGTTATCAGAGCGATTGAACATATATACAAGAACCCGACAACAATCGTCTTTTCAATGGTGATGTGTCCCCCCTCCTTTCACCAACCCCAAAATCGTCCACTTTAATTGTTTAGAAATAGTAAGTTATTTCAATCAAAAATATTTCCGTCCATACAGGCGATTAGTAGAGCGGTTCACACAATTGAGACAGAACTTAGGACCGGGATTGGCACGAGCTCGGCGACAATTATCCGAAAGTATAGTAAAGTAAGTACAATTATTTGATATTCTATATTTTGTTATGTTTATTGAAACTAAATTTATTACTTTTTTTTATTCTAGCACGCCATTGCCCCCCGTGCCGGCTTTGGATAAAAGGTCGCATAGTATTCAACAAAACGACAGCTATTATGAGGATGGACATCTATATAACAAACCGATTGTAAGTTTTATGTTAATTCGTTCAATACTCCGTATGGTTTGGTCATAAGATGGGCCGGTGGGCTGGGTCAAATCCATCTTCCAGGAAGAGTTGATTTCAGGCAAGCGAACAGTCTATACAGACTGGGAAAAGTATATTATCCAATTTATATACTGCCTCGATCTTAAATATATGAGATGAGAGTTCTTGGCTAATTAAATTACTGTCAAATATACTTGGAAACTATAATCCAATTTCTTTAATGGTATTTCAGGATTATTTCAATTTGAAGTCTTCATTTTAATTTCGAGTGTTTGTTGTATCATATGAATTATAACTTTTAATGAAACTTTATTTGTATTACTGCATAATTATGTTTACTTTTTGATTATTGATACTATTTATAAAATTATTGAAAGATATATTTTTAAATTTATTAGTATTTAATTTTTTGTGTCTTTTTTCAGTATTCCCTTGAAGATTCAGTCGATCAGCAGAGTGTTATAATGTCGAACAGTCTTCCGGTGACCGACAATAGAGATAACAGAGATTGTAACGACGATAATTCCATGGTCAAATCAGCACCACCACTGCCGTCTAGACCTAAATCGGGAGATCCAAGAAGCCCGACTAGACAACCATTAGAAAAATATAGGTAAGAAAAAAGAAAGATGTTTGTATAATAAAACAAATTTTAAAATGACAGGGATAAGACTACAGTAACAGCCTGAATGTCCCACTGCTGGGCTAAGGCCTCCTCTCCTCTTTTGAGGAGAAGTTTTAGAGCTTATTCCACCATGCTGCTCTAATGCGGGTTGGTGGAATACACATGTGGCAGAATTTCAGTGAAATTTGACACATGCAGGTTTCCTCACGATGATTTCTTTCACCGTCAAGCACAAGATGAATTATAATTACAAATCAAGCACATGAAATCAGCGGTGCTCGTCCGGGTGTGAAACCACGATCATCGGTTAAGAGTCACGCGTTCTTACCACTGGGCCATCTCGACTTACGGCTTGAGATAAGACTAATTTAACAAAATACTGAACGCTCATTGGTGGCTAATCACGTCATCGACTTTATCACAAATCCTCCATAATCTATATAAATTACCAATTTATACTTTGTATAACAGAGATGTCGTAGACGAAGAGGTCGAGACTCGTCGTCACAGTCGCTCGTCGTGGAGTGAGCCAGGGGACGCTCCGCCTTTGCCTCCAAGGGTTTCTGGTGAGTATTTTCTTCTTTCAAATATGAATTAATTTTTTTTTATGGTATTTTACAAATGGTACTCAAGCGTTACTCGAGCGCTACTGTGCGTACATAATGATAAAAGGACAGGTTTTTCGAAAAATCCCCAATAACGATAATATCGCCCATTGTTAAAGACCTTTCGAACCTCTAGTATCTCTTATATAAGTTGATCACTAATCTTCGAAACAAGCCCATTGGCTTATCCTAATGCACCAAGATTAGAGACAGGAAGAAGTTACGTATTAGAAAAGGCTTATTAGCGTATTAGGTAGTATCTTCAAGACAAGAGACAACAATAGATAACGAGAATGTAAAATTAAATACGGAATAATACAATTTCCATACGCAGAAGGCATTTTCGATTGCTCCAGCTAACCTCTCTCTGGTCGCTCCCTCATGGCTGAGGATCGTGGTCATCGAGGGACGGTGGTATACACCTGGCTTGGAATATTTGCTTCCACCGTTGCCGGTTCATCGCGTCTCTGGCGTCCGAGCAAAACTTTATTGAAGATGGGCCTCTCACTTGATCGCTCCATCTGATTGGGGCCTGTCCCCGGGCTCGTTTTCCTTTCGTGTTCTTTCTGACTTTTAATGAAACACCCTACGAGGTTCAAGCATATGCTTATCACGGGTCAGCCAATGTTGCAATCAACTAGGAATCCAAACTAAAGTCGGTTCGAGTTGTTCTGAAAGAACACATCAGAAATTAAGTGATTCGACAGATAACTAATATGGATTTAATTGAAAAATATCCGATTCATTCTTTTAAATTTTGATACATCACCCGTAACTGTTGAGTCAAATGATGCTCTTTTATCAACTCGAAGATCTTACTTCTGTCAACATTAAGCATCATAATGCATTGATTTTATTTTAGTGATAGTTGGCGTCCTAAGCCGAGGTCCAGTCTCACAAGAGGCACCCTTCGGATGTTCGTTTCCCTTGAGCCTCTCCGTGGTTCTCAACATCCGGCTTGAGTTCATCTCGCCCATCTCGGTGACGCCGTAGATGCCCCTATGGCCGACAGCAATACACATTCCGAAAATATATATATTGAATCGGTTTTATTGACTCGTATTAATAACGTAAGGATTCTGTAAACGTATCTGTCGAACAATGTGCGTGTGTTGCGGCAGGCGACAAGCGGTCGTGGGGCGAGGCGCCGGCGGTGCCGCGGCGCGCGCGCTGCTCGGAGGAGCGCGACTCGGGCGTCAGCGTCGACCACCTCTACACCAACGCGCCCGAGCGGCTCGAGCGGCACGAGCGACACGACCACGGTAACGCGACCCCACCCACTACGACGATATCTCTACGAGACATGAAACGCCTCCGAACGTCTATACTAACGTGCCTCCGGGTGGTACCGTTGCAAATACAAGTCATAACGCCGGCTGTCATTTCTTTCATTAATAGTTAACATCATACTGAGCTGAAAAAAAATCGTCAGCTGTATAGTGCAAGGGGTTATGCGACAGTTGGTCGTTACCAAAATGCAAAGGCTACCGGACCATATCCATCTACTACTCAAATAGATAGATAGATAGTTTCTGCTCCTCGGTCCGTTCCTTTTAGCAGTTCCCACTAGGATTCCACTAGTTTCTTACAATGGAATGCCAGATTATTTAAACTCCTCTATGACATCGTACATGTTGTAAGACGCGACTGAATGATAAACTTTGTCAAGCTATAAGCAGCCTTTTCTGCAAGTTTTCCAAGTGCGAATTTGGACAATACATCACAATAAGTGCGCTTATTATACGGAGAAAGAAATATAGATAATGTAAAAGCTTTGATTTTTTTGCTCCACTTTCTCATTACTCACTTAGTTTAAAACATAATAAAATATGCAACGATGTCAAGTCAAATAATTAAATGAATACCGTTTCTTTTTCCATGAAAATATTTTTAATTTAATATAACTGGCCAATTGAAAGCCAGATAAAATTACGAATATGTTTCCCACGTCATCTTTTTATATTCGAATTTGAACACAATATTATTGTTAAATTATTTTCTTCAGATATGGACATAGTTGAATCACTTCGTTATGAAGAAATAATCTCAATGATGTCAGAACCCTTACACGTCGACGAGGGCGAGACTCCGCCCCCTATTCCGCCGAAGGGACTCGGACATCTCAGCAGCTTCGATTCGGGACACCACGAGAACGGCGAGTCGCATTGCTAACAATTACCACCGAGGCGTTATTTCAGAGACGAATGGATAAAGGGCACACTGACACAATACTTTGTATTAGACTTTTGACTTTTGTGTTGATGATGATGATGTCATCTTGTTTACGTGTATCGTGAAAGAGCGAGACAAAACGATTGATTCAATAAGTTGACGACATACTTAATAATCAAATATTATACACATAAAAATTACTAAGGTGAATTTAATTGCAGTTATTCGGTAGTCGGCATCCGTTGTTTAAATGCATTCAATACATAAAGTGTGCTTACAAAATTGTCTTTTTACAAAGCAAAACTTCTTATATTGAGTAGCTTACATGTATCTTAAGTAAGCTATGTAAGCTAATTTCATATTTAAATGTCTTAGATCTAAAGTGTGTCCTTAGTTATCCGTGATGATCTGAAATAATGAATATATACTTCCAGCAAAAGATAATATTTTAAATGACATGATTAATTCAATGTATGATCGTTCTATTTTGATACGAGTGCTTAGAAAGAGTTGAAAAGTAGGAGTAATTAATAATATTATAGCGGCAAAACGAGTAGACACCTATCTGACAAATAATTTCAATAAAATGCTAGTTATCGATGCCAATGCAATATCAGATGATATAAATATGTTATAAAGTAATTGTAACTAAGCATAAGGAATCCACGCTACATATTGTCACGAATATTATCGTCGTTTCTAGATTTATGAAAATCTCTTCATAAATGTCAGTGTTAACTATGACCAAAATAATTATAAAATTATTTGAAAAACATAAATCTTAGTCTTCTATTTCTTTTTGACGTGATAATGTCTTATAAATCGATGAACGCCGGCTGCACGCACGAAAAAATCGGAATCATTGTCACGTTCCACCTGAGCCGAGTGTGCAAGGGAGAACGCGGAACAAGCGATAGAGAGGCACGATGGGCCTAAGCTTCGGCTTGTGACGCATCTATCTATCTTCCACCCCACCGGCCGATGCGTCCGAGTATTCATCAATGTTTTCTTATGACGTTATTACGTAAAATTGTCGTCCGCAAACCGACTTTACAGACAACCATTTGTCCAATTTTTAACTATTTTTTATTTTATTTGCATAGAGCGAATTGCTAAAGGGTTGTTTCAGTGTGCCATATACCGCAAAATTATTTTATTTACAATTCAACACTTGTGTATTTTATTATTAGTTTCAATTTAAAACGAATATTTTTTATTATTAAGTACAAACAAGTACGAGAATATGATCTATATTTTTATAGCGGTAGATATTTTATGTTAGAACTAATGTGCATGTATAACAAACATAATATTTTTACATTAACAAAATAGATGTATTTAGACTTGTGCTTAACATTTGGTGAATTATTATGGTATGTTGTATGTATTGCATTTAATTGCTAAGAAAATATAATAAATTATAAATGCATGATGAAAAAGATGGTACAATAAACTGGCGCCTGTTTAATGCTTATAGCAATATTACATTGTGATAAATTGCTGCTAAGATTTATAAGGCGTTTCAATACAATATATGTTTAAAGAGTCTGAAGCTTTTTTCATATAGATGTGCATATCATTTTTTTAGGAAGTAGTTTATCATTAGCTTAATGTTATCGAATGGACGTTGAAATAGTTATTCAATCATTTAATTTTTCATCGGGGCCATATGACAGGTGATAATTAATTTATTCTCGTAGTAAGCAGGTCGCGTTATCTCGTAATTTAGCCAAAGGAACGCTGGCGAGCTTTTCATTGTTCACGTTTACGTGTGATTTTTAATTACATTTCTATTGTTGTACGAGCTATTGTTGAGCTTCATAGTAATTTTCTTTTTTTTTAACCAAATATATTATTGATATTTTAGTTTTAATAGTATTTAAATAAGTACATGTTAGCGGTGATAATTATGTGTCAAATGAAATGGATTATTTATTTATTTTCTTAAAACTGATTAGTATTTCTTTTTAAATTAATTTCGTGCATTTTCGGTGAACTTTTTTTTATTATCAATACAATTCAATTTATCAAAGTATGCACAAAATCGTCCTTATTATATTAAGATCATTTAAATAGTATTAAATTTTTGTAATTAATTTATTTTCAATTATTTTATTATCAATTTTTTAAGTAAAAATATATTAATTATATTTTTTTATCGACACAAGCTTTTTGGCAAGTGATTTTTTTATGACGAATTTCCTATTTCATTGCTCAAATTACCATTTTTGATTAACTAAAAAAAATGAAAGAATAACATTTGAAATTAGCATCATATTATGTATATGGTTCTTATTTGACATTATTGAAATTACGAAATGATTTTTATAACTTAATGAGGATTATTATGTGGTAAAATGTCAACTATTTATATATATTTTGTAAGTTTATCAAGAAATAGCTACATAATAGTTTTCATATATGTATATCTCGTATATCTTATGGGACTGACTCTGTTCTCACATCCAATAGAATGATGAAAGATTTTTTTTTTTTATAATTAATACAATTTACTCTTCTAATATTGAAATAATTAAATATGTACTACACAATTTTATATAAATATTGAAGTTAATAATTCTTTTTTAATGACTGTTTCATAATTCTACTGTATGTGTTTCTTATTATCGTTATTGACGATGACTTTTTATTACTACTTGATATTTTTAAGAAAAATGCTTGAAATAGAAATTTATTATATAATACATTTAATAAATTTCGAACTGGTTTAAATTGGATGTATTAAATTTTTTGTCCAATGACTTGTATTATTAATATTAACAGTGAATTTTAAGAGATTTTTATTCATTTATTATATCTTTGATAAATATTTTAAAGGATTTATTCCTAATGTACTCTGAACATTCTATATTTTATTCGGCTTTAATTCAATGATCTCTTAGATAAATTTCATAAAATCTTTTTAAAAATAACACGATTTCGAATTGAATTTTTATTATATACATATAACTAATATAACTACATAAGTATAATTTCGTATGAACTACACGATAATTATTAGTATTGATCAATTACTCCGGAAACTGTCTTTCATACAAGTCTTTCCAATAAACAAGTGATATTTTAAAATTATATACATCAAGTTTTTTAAATATATGTAGCTCTTAAGTCTTTAACCGTAAAGGCAATTTTCCAACGAACAATATCTGTAATGTTATTAACTATTATTATTATTATACCGATGTGTTTACTCGTATTTATCTTCTATAGTTGTCATTAGGACTCGTTTATATTTGTATTTTAATCATATAGTTACATGTTCACGTATTTGTTATTTAAGTCACTATTTTATATACTTAATGAAACAAAGGAATACGATTTATTTAACGCTTGAAGATTTCGAATCGGTTTGTTTCTGAGTCTTATTATTTTTAGCTTGCGTTTGACTAAGTCGTAACGTATATAACTTGTGACATGACCGATATTAACTTTTTAATAAATTTGTCATTTTTTGTGACGTCAGTCATACGTCACCTATTTAAAAAAAATATCAAATTAGAGACAATAAAAAAATTACTATATAACAGTTTTAATCAATAACAGCCCATAAAAGCCTAGTCTCTACATTAAAAAAAGTTTGTAGTGAATTTCTCCAAGCATACATGTGGCAGGCAGGCCAAACATATTATTAATTATATATACACAAATTTAGAAACCTCATGAAAACTCGATGTTAGTCCGGGTTTGAACCCACGACCATCGGTTAAGAAATGTTTCGTATGTAATGAAAATAACTGTATAGTTGCTTTCTAAATAAGAATACGAAAAGTTATAAATAGTGACTGAAATAACAAAAAAAAAATGAGTTACCTAAGTATGTATGATTTTGACTGATATTATTCTATAGTTAATTAGTGAATTTATTATCATTATATTCGTTTGTTATATGAATATTTCTCAGTAGTTGTAGTCGTAAATAATAAAATTTAATAAAATTTCTGTAATTTGTAATCTTACCAAAAAACGTCGGCTATTTTTATATCGTATTATCTCAAATGGATTTGTAACATTATTTCGTCATTTTATTAAGGTAATTGTCAATCACTTTGTACTTTGCTATTATTGTGAGTTTGAGAATAATTGCCAGTGGATAAAATTATTTAAAAAAAGCCAATTTGCCACGTAATTCAATATTTATTTTGTTTTTATTTTAAATAACTGTAATAGGTGTTATAATTTTGCAATAATGTATTATTATTCCTAATTGATGTATTTATTCTGTGTGACTTCATAATACGTGGTAATGGCAAATAACTATGTAAGACTAATGGCCGAATACTGAAACGTCATTTAAATATTAAGTGGGATTTAATTATTTGGAACGCAATTAATTTCAAATATGGTATGCGAAATTTTAAATTAAGGGCGTCTCAAATAATTAAGTTCCACTTCATATTTGAATGACGTTTCTGTATTCGACCGTTAAACCCCATTTAAAATAAAATATATAGAACCAGACATTGGTTATACATAGTTCTATATCTTTGTGTTGAGATTATGTACTCTAATTAGTAATTTTTTTTTATTTTTTTCCACTGGCAATACTTGAATGAATGAAGATCGCCAAAAAATCGTCAAGTACAAATGATAATGTTTAATGTTATGAAGGATTTGCTGAATATAAAATGTAATCCGTATGCAGTTGAAATGTTTATGCAAATGGGCGAAATAAATATTTAGATGGAAATCGATTGTTTTTTTTAATCATTCGAATAACAATTTATGTGTGCCTACCGTGCCTACCTTATGCTATGTTATAATCAAACACTTTCGTTTAAGTAAAAGCAATATATGCCAATTCCAATATTACTCTGTAGTTTATAGATTTTATAAAAAGTCTAAAATCTAACGATTAATCATACTAAAATATTTCGTTAATTCTGTTTCTTTTAAGATTTAAGAATTTGTTAGTAAGCATAAAACTATTCTTTTAAACTTGTACGTATAAAAAATATAATAAAGTGCTATTTCTACAACCTATGTGATTGAGAACGAATGTGCTGTCAGTTAAAAATGCTTTATTTAACGTTAAAACAAGATATAAATATACATAATTTAATTTCTTTCATTATTTCCTATACTGACCAATTGACGAAGTACTAATAAACCTACCATGGTGTAAGAAACGGAAAGTGTTTTTAAACCCCACCTACTTGCGCACGCGCATTGCCGACGGCGCGTTGTCATGTCGAGGCGATTATTGTATTTATCGAGTGCATTTCGAAATAATAACTGCTCTTACACTGTAATTGAGCGCAGCCAGCGTATTGGACACACCTATTGATCTAGAATCTCGTCTCATCTCGAGATCAATCCGAAGATATATTTTATAAATTATAGCTGTTTTTTTCTGTTGAAAAGCCACAATGTTTTTATGATAGAATGAGTTTATTATTCTAGTCATAAAAAGTATATACATCGGTTTATATAAATAATAAAGGTAAAGTAATAAATCTATACTTTCTAAATTAATCGAATATCTTTCAAGTCTGTTCCTAATGATCTGTTTGTTTAATGCCTAGTTGGTTTTGCTGTTATTTTAGGTTTGAATTTTCGTTTTAAATCCTTGCACTTAATTATCTTAAGACCATCACCTCATGTGCATCAGTGAACTTATAAGAAGTTTCCAAGGCCCCGCCTACACGCTGTTCTTAATGGACGCGAAGAATGTTTGACAAAATTTGACACCTTAATGAGAGGGGAAGCTCTTACATTCATTATACGTTACAATACATGCAATATGGCTGTAATTACAAAATTATTGACAATATTAAGACCATTTTTCATTGAACGGGTTATTTTTCAAGTGAAAATCGTTATTCATCACTTCTCCTTTTAAGCGAACAGTAAATTAACTTAAAATTACTTTGTAACAGTTAAACTGATATCAATACAATTTAAATTATTTATTTTATAAGTTTTATTAAATTTTAACAAGGTATCAATACGTATCATTTAACGCTTTTAGTTTTGTTATTAAGTAACATCACTTCTGAGCTCTTCAACTTACTTTTATATAGTGTGTAATTAAGTACTGGAATTAATAATAAATTAACTTTAATGAAAATGAGTAGGTAATAAAATAATAAAAATAAAAAATACTAATAAATAAGAATTACCTAACATTGTTTTTTTTTTGTATTTTGTTTAAAGTTGTTGTATTTAGCACAATTTAATTATCAAATAGGTACAAGTTCCATAAAAAAGTGCTATTGTTTCTTTGGTTTTTTATTTTAAATTACTGCTTTACTTATAAATGTTAGTTAGGGTGAGGATAGTGTCAAATCAATGACGACGGAACGATCGGAATTGAAGTTCAATTAACATCCGATAAACAATGTATATAACCCGATAAATATTGTTAGGCCGTTCCTTTTTTAAAGGGACACAAGATTTAAAGATATAAAGATAGATAATCTTCTATTTCTAAATTTTAAAATACTTTCTACTGTGCTTGATGTATCTGTGTTGTGCCACTAGCCCGAAAGTCCGAACCAACTTATTACACGTAAATTGTGGAAACAAATATATAGTTTTAACTGATTACTAATCTATAATTCCCTACCTAATTAAAATGTAAAAGATATTTCAGGTATGTGAAAATGTCTACTTATAATTTGACTAATAAAAAATATTAAACATAGTCAGTATATAGATACGTATGTAGGTGTGTTTGAAAACAATAATAGATAATTAGAAATTGTTTCTTTTTATTGGAAAAAATTCAAACATACATTTTTGAACTAATTATGAACATAATAAAATATTTCTAAATCTTTTTTCTTTTATGACTTTCAGTATACTTTTTACTTCTTTAATGTTATTTAGAAAAATAATTGTGACATTCTATGATTTGACAGCCTGAAGTGTTTCAATTATTGTAATCTCTTGGTTTTGAGATAAGTATCTCTGATTTAAAATAATTTATTCTAATTACGCTCATAATGGCAGCAGCTTTACCCATGGAGTCTAATCCAGAGACAATGAACAGGTACCTGCAGAAATTGGGAGTACCTAAAGAATGGCAAATGGTGGACGTTATTGGATTGGAAGGAGATGCTTTGAACTGGGTGCCCCGACCCGTTCTGGCTGTGATTCTTCTGTTCCCACTATCCGATAACTATGAGCGACATCGAGCGCAGCAGGAGAACGAAATTTTAAGCAAGGGTCAACAAGCGCCAAAGGATGTATTTCATTTAAAACAGGTTCTTAGTAATATTTGCGGTACAATCGCATTAGTCCATAGCGTTGCAAATAATATTCATCAGATTAATTTAGAGGATGGTCTTCTGAAAAGCTACTTAAATGATTCGAAGGGATTAGATGCTGCCGCTAAAGGCGCGCTTTTAGAGAACTCCACTAATATTTTAGAAGCATATAAGGATGTCATTGATACTGGAGCAAATACTGAAGACAATGAAACTGTTAACAATCATTTTATAACATTTATCCACAAGAACGGTTGCCTATATGAGTTAGATGGACGCAAAACATTGCCAATAAACCATGGGCCAACGAATGCAGAGAACTTTCTAGAAGATGCTGCAAAAATCTGTCGTCAATTTATTGAACGCGAACCAGATCACATCGGATTCAATGTTGTCGCACTTGTTCCTTCTCAATGATTAATTATTATTACTCAAACGCAAATTTGATTTTATGTCCTGGTGTTTTATTTAAATAAAAATTAGTACTATTTAAAAATCTCTAGTATTATTTAACATTTTTAAAACTTACAAAAGGAATTGTGCCAAACTTTAAACGGCTCTCAATCTATGGACTTTTAAAAGACAATTTAATTTTTACCATTTCTTCTTACGCCTTCTCACAATTTACAAATCGAATTCGCTGAAGTACTGCGTCGACGTCTCAATTTAAAAATCTGCACACTCGTAACACGGCTCCTGCATTCCTCCTTAAAATTCTCTATCTTCGGAAACTAATTAAAAATTCGCCTCGCCTCCGTAGCCCTGTGTTCAATTCAACGATATAACTTCATTTATAAACGAGCAATCTTGTCCAAGATAACGGCTGGCGAGAAAACAACGAAGAGCGCAACTTGCCACACGCGTATGCGACGCGACCGGACAAAAAGTAAATACAGACAAACAACCTCTAAGTTTTAAATGGAACGCGAGTGAATTCACCGCGTTAACTATGGCGATACTGGGAAGGACGCGACATCGGTAAGTCACGTCACCTAATAAATGACGCCGGCCCTGAAATAAATATATAATATTGTATTTGTGTAAATAAACAAAATAATGCGACGGGAACCCGAAATGCTTTAAATATTCAAATGAAGCGAGCCGAGGTGAAATACGAAGGTGCGCTCGCTCGAGTTGAGCCCAATTAAATCGGTGCCACTGAGGTAGAAATTAAAAACAAAAGGATGACGGGGGTCCAGCGCGCATTTTTCTCATGAGTATTATTAGCGCGATGTCAACCCACAAAAAATGGACTTAGAGACTTGTCGTGCCCGTGATCATTATCGATAACATCCCGCATTTTGTATTGTTTTGATAAGTGTGATGCTGTTTCATTTGGACGTTTTGTTGACGTTTTACATTCACTACACAGATGATCGATACGAGGGTAAATAACTTAGAATGCATTTTAAATTAAATTGCTTTTTAACGCAGGTTATATTTTCAATTCATTATATAGTCATGTAATGCACTGTCAATCACAGCCAGCGATTGGTTACAAAACCTCGAACACTCAAACAGCATTGGCCACGGTCATTACTCACAGCGGGGCCTGGTGAGAACAGATTTAATATTTGCCTATAAATCAATTACGAACGTGTGGCGAGTCCGCTTAACGCTCTATTAATGTGCCTTTCTTTATAGTTATGATAAATTATCTACAAAGGTTCACACTGTGTTAATACAATGTGCGTACTTGCATTCACTTACAGTTTGTCGACGATATTCCTATTCACGACTGCTTCCTATACAGCTTTGAGAGCGTTTGAGTTTTGAATTAGCTAAATCTAACACTGTAGCAACTGTGAAAGTCTGGGCTTAATAAATGTTTTATGTTAATTTATAAAAACATTTCCTGTCACTACTTTGTGGGTACTACCTACAAAGCTGTGACTCACTTTATACAATATATAGGTACCTATTAATTTTAGTATAGAAACAATGCATTGACCTAAAGGTGTGACGCAATGAACTTTATTAAGAAATATATTACGATAGCTAGCAGTTTTGATACAAGCCGGTATGTATGAGCCTAGATGGCTTAGTGGTTAGGTTTCTTAACCTAAGATTGCGGGAATCAAACTCAGGCAACGACCACTTTTGATACCAACAATCTGCAATTGAGCTGTGTGGTGAAGTACGCTTCAAACCTTCTTAAGAATCGAGGAGGCCTTAGCCCAGCTGTGGGACACACATTATGTATAAACTATTACAGATAAAAGTCGAAGGGAATTCCATAACAACCTTAATGAAGTATATCTATATATATCTTAAATGAGACTTTAATATACAGTTATTTTATACATATGTAATAAGTATGTATATTTATGAAATATATTACGTACAATAAATTAAAATTGTATTTTTCGTTCCATTACCATACGATTCATTCATTAACACCCAACACGACCTCTCTCCGACCGCTCGATATATTCAAATAAAATACATTTATTTTAGACAATGAGGATCTAAGTGCTTATTGGAAGATTGCCTTCTACCACTGACAACAAAATATTTGTTATAAATAAATTAATCTACACTGCTCGTAATGTTTGCTGCATTATTGTAAAATATACGAGATGCAGTAATGGATGCTATCGATTGAATAAGCTTTGGATGTTTAAATCGTGTGTTCGCTGGTCGGTTGTGAGGATCGCGACGGGGGTCCCGCGGCGGCCTACCGACGCTCATCACTATTCAATAAGTTCCATTTATTGAAATTACATAATTTGTGTGTGAATAATGACGATTGTGATGGATCTTCGTGGGCGATGCGAGCGACTTAAACCCGATTAACTTTTGACCGCCGGACGATATTAATAATCTGTCTATTCAACACTGTATTGCTTGCAACTCACATTACATATTTTCCACTTGTATCTAAGAAATATTAAATATATATTATAAAGATTTATAACTTATTTCAAAATCAATAGTTAAACAGTATAATATTCCGTGGCCGTTCTCAAAGATTAATATTATAGCGCACAAATGTGAGCAAACACAGTTGCACTCTAATTGTCTGATTGTACGGCAATCCGACACGATCGTGAATGGACCAAACGATCAGTATAAACGTCTTAACGAGGGACGGGCTTGAGAATACTATAAAATTCCTTTCAGCTGCTACTGAGAATCTCTTAACAGAAGAATCTTTAATTACTCAACAATCTGAAGTCACAGATTTGATTCTCGCCTCACTGTTGTCGTCCCACGTCACTTCTAAATAAAAAAAATCGGTTCCTTCTATCCGAAATCATATTATACATATACATGAATAATTACCATTTTTTAAATGTAATTTACCCATAGCTATGTATATCTGCAAACATGATATTATATTTTAAATTTAAAAAATTCTCAATACAATTTTCGAAATCGTTTTTGAATATAAAATAAGTAGAACTTGTTAGATCCGACTGAGACATTTAAAAAGATATCACTAAGTTGAGCCATTTGAATAGTGATTTTGTATATAAAATTTTATTAGGGCGACTCTGTATCTTGAAATTACTAGTAAGCGTGTGGGAAACAGTATTTACTCCGTGTAACTAATTAAAAAGAGAGCGGATCCAATTAGAATGTACTTATTTAATGAGATGGAAATGGACTTACGTTTAAACGCAGTCGTAGCACAAGCTTTGTTGATTCATATCATTGCATGGGTGCTTCGTATTTTTCTTGAAACTCTTGTTAGTTGACGCTTGACTTTCATCATTAGTCTTTGTTTTGGACATCAACTTAAATCTAACATACATTTTCTCATATTTAATTGCTTGTCCCTCTTATAACTAGATAATATTGTAATAATTTCATACATTATTCTATTTAAGTTATTAAGTTTCATCTGGTTTAACGAGGGCCTGATGTATTAAGGCACCAGGTCCACTCAAACATTTGACTGTAATTGTTGATCCTTAGTTCAATATAACTTAACAAAGACTGCATGAGTCTGTGTTTTGTTTGTGGAAGAAAAAAGAGTTGTTATTATTTATTAACTTCATTTGAAAGTCATATCATTATGACAAATTAAATATCAATTATACAAGTTGTGTTCACCGTTATATTTTTAACTCATTATTAGTCTTTATAGTTTCTTTTTCATGATGTCTTTAATTTTTTAAATGGTGGTAGTACCTACTACAAAAATTAATGGCTTCAATAAAATAGCTATTTGTATATTCGCCAATATTCGATCGGCTATCCTATCGCTAAGCATCAATACTTTGTATTGTCATGTTCCCGTTTGAAGGGTGAATGAGCGAGTGTAATTACAGGTACATGGACAACATCTTAGATCCCATGGCGATGCTGTGTGCCTTAACAGTATAAGGAATGGTTTACACTTTTGACAGTGGTTCTTACTGGCAATGCGCATGAGCAGAGGTTTTTAAAAACTAACAGCTGTTTTCTGATATAAATTAAAAATGAAATTATATTATATAGTATACTAATAAAAATAGGTATTCTAGTTGAACGGTGATTGGCGACTTGGTGAGTGAGAAAGCATTCTAATAAATATTTTAAATGTAATTATATATATATCAAAAACCTTTAAAATAAAAATAGTAGTGCTTTGGATAATTATTATTTTTTTTTTAAATATATTTATTATTAGTTACATGAGGTACAATGAAAACAGTCCATTATTTTTACTTTACTATATTACTTCGTTACATGACTAAGTAGAAATACCGCATTTATATTTTTTTTAAATCCTAAAACATTTGATACTGACTATCGATGATCTAACATATATTTTGTTAAACGTATTGATTAATATCCGTAGAGAAAGGGTCGATGGCAATAAATTCGTCATATTTAAGATTTATTACAATTGTAAGATGAAGCTAACATTTGCGAACAGTTGACGTACATTACCTGGTTATGAATAATACATAACCCATGTTTCGGTAACCGCCTGCACCGACGTTAGGCGGTTTATCCACTATGGGTGATCGGAGCATTTATATGTGTAGTATTGCATTACACGTGAACCGAACTAAACTGTACTATAACTGTATATAAATACCTGTTAGTTTATTTTAGTTAAGATTAAAATGTGTGTAAATTAAAAAGACTGATAGCATTGTTTTATTTGTGTGTATTCTTATTATATCAGTTACAGTAAAAAGTAAAAACTAAAAAGTTAATTACTTTAAAATTATTAATTAAGTCCCTAAGTACTTTATCTATTGTATTTTAATTAATATCTTAATTGTTATAGAACTTGCTAATATAAAACGCAACAAATTAAACAACATTTAAATTTTGCTACGCATACTAAATGAGAAATGTGTTAAATAAATATTTATATTGCTAGTTTATACGTTTAAATGTATATTGCAATTCCCAATATTGATGATAGAACAACAGTCGACAGTGTTGAGTTAGGTCGCCGCCGATCATGAGTTGTATAAGACCTTCGTTCAACAATACTATAAGACACACATATTTGTCCCTCTGTTACCTACCAGTATGTAATTTTTACCCTGGATATAAAAATTGGAATTGAATATAATAGAGGTACGATAATTGTGAAATACTTATACTTAGATAATTCTTTGCCACAATGGTGACTGTGACTGTCATGGTCGCGAATTGGATCCTAAATATATCCGGTAAGTAAGTACCTACAGGTTTTCGTGGTCCGCGTTTTTGTATATTGGGTATGGGTGCGTGTTAAAAAAACATCACATATAAATAAAATTTATGAGAAAGGTTATGACACAGGTTCGGAAATAGTTAAATAATTATCAAAATTTAAAAAAAAAATCGAAATATTATTTCAAGAGTTTCTATGGAAGTAAATTTTATTTCAAATGTCTTATAATTTTTGTTTCGTTTATTTTCGAACCCCCAAAGTAAAATCGAAAAAGAAACTTGTGAAGAAATAATATTGTTTCCAATAATTATGAACAATTATTTATACTTTGACAACAATTTGCCGCAATGGTCACAACAGTTGTCATCATTGCTTATGGTCGCGAGTTGGATCCTAACAAAGATTTTTGAAGCCGTAGGTACAGATTACCGTCTTATTGTTCGTTCTGCATGGCTACATACGTGTGATTGGTTTTCATCAAAAGAAAATAGTGGAGTACCAATTAATTTAAAAAAAAGAAACTATTTTTTGTTTTATAAAAAAATAGACATCTCTACAACTGAATTATCTATCCAAAAACATTTCATTCAAACGTTACATATAAAAAGTTGCATGTGTCGCTTAAATGAGTCGACTTTAATAAATAAACACGCCTAATACATATGTATTTGTTTAAGTTTAAATGAGTAGGCGTCTTATGTAGAAAGTAGAATGATATACAGAGCCGTCCACCACGAAGCTTTTACGAGTTCCGAGAACATCTCGCATCAGACACGAGCGGCTCTGAAACGGTAAATTGTCTAAATTAAATTAGGTGGCCCACGGAGGCTGGACCACTCGTGACCTGACTCAGAAATTGATGTTGTCTGAAGGAAATATTTCTTGTCGTAGGAAGTCGTAAAACCGACCAGATGGACATTCCACGCTGATTTATCACAAAAACGTGATCTATTCTATATATTTTTTCTGTATTTACTCTTTACAATGTTTTTTTAAAACATTACCTAAAATTTTTATTATAAATATATTATATATTTACATTTAAATAACTTTCAAAGCTTAAAACAAATATTTTATATTAATGATTTTAATCATATCTAATCCTCAAAGGATATATCATATCTAATCTCCTCAAAGGATAAATTTAAATGTATCTTATGTTATCTTTTGTAAGTTTTTTTCATAATATAGATATATTATGCATATTATATACATATGTATAACTAATGACTGATAATGAGTAATAAACATGTAATTTAATTGTTGGAAAAGATAAGCTTTACATTTTCTTGCAGGTTTTTCTCTATAGATCTATCTACATTCCAAGTCACCAACTCGTAACTTCAAATTTGTTAATTGACAATTCAAAAGTGATCGTATGAGAAGTATATTTCACAGGATATTTTCGAAATCATTCGATGAGACAGTTTTTAAGATGATTTACGTAATGGTACTATATGTAATATTTGTATAGAAACTACTACTATTAAAATATCCTAAAACTGTAGGTTAATTTTGGTCATACGATTAAAATATAAACAATAATAAAATAAAGATAAATGACCACAAACCGCGTTAGTGAAATAAAAATCAAACGATTATTAAGGGTTGAATACGGCAGCGGCCGCCCGTGGCGCGCTAACTCCCTCAATTAGGAAAGCCTCGCTCGATTTATTTAGAATCAACTTTATTACTTTGCATTAGCCTCATGACAATCATAAACATAAAACATTTCTATCGATGTCGATGTGCATCTCAACAATTAAGATAAATTTACAAAACATAAGTTTAATGAATGCTTCTTAAATCGCATCTTTTTGGCATTTAACATTGTAATGTAGGCCGCTAAATTCAGCAAATACTTCCCGATGTGAATAAAATGTCGCTACAGCACAGAAACCTGTTTTCGAATGCCAAGTTTATATGATAGCTTAAAATGAAATATTTCTTTAGTATCAATAGCGAAGCGTTTTATTATATAATTCAGTCATTTGTTAACATAACGCACCATTAATGTTGGCTTTGTTCGAACTCGTTCAGATAAAACTTTCATCCGATCGGATTGTATGACAACTAGTATCTATTACTTCATAGAAATTCGACTAGATGGTACCGGCCCAGATTCGTAGAAACCGAATGTATGTATGTCCAGTTAATTATTGAAGTGGTGTTTGGTGGGGAGTGGGCAGATTAATGAGCGGCTACCGCTGGCTTATCGCAACATCTGGGCCATGACTGATCATCTGTCGTGCGCCTGCGCCTGCAAGACTAGTGACGCGCTGGCAACTGGATGTTGACTACAATTATTATTTACATACAAATTGTGTCAATCGATTCGAGTTGTAAATAGTAATTGTTTTGAATAATTCTCTCTACATTGTAGCGACTTACTAATAATATAGTCAATTGAATGACTCTTTAATAATAAAAAAAGAGACAAACATCATTTATTTTATAGTTAAAATTAAAGATAATAATTAAACAAATCTAGAATATTCTTATGTTATTTACAAAGTGTCAGTATATATATAGACCAGTATACATTATACATATACGACGATTGCAAGGGTTATCAAAGTCCATTAATAATTACGAATTAAATATATTATGAGACAAAGTCATCGATACCCGACTCCACGTCTCGTCCAACACTACCTGTCGTGATATGACATTGGACGGCATTGCTTCCCAGAAGTCATACTCATCGAATACCTTACGAGCGCCGTGTACCATTCCACCGTGTTTTTTTCTCCGCTTCATAGTTTTATTGGATGCATTGAAATATTTTTGTTTAGATTAAACGACGTTTAGCCAGTAGATCGTTACATTAGGATTAATGTCCGACATCAGTTATCCGCATGTCCCCTTATATTGTTCGATACTGACGGCGAACTGTCATGGGAATTGAATATTTAATGGTATATTCAAAATATTGAATGGCTCGGATGCTGCCGATACAATCTTAGTGCTACTGATTAATTATTCAACCTTTTTGTAGGTAGCCAGTGATTTTGCATGAAATCAATGTTGATCTATATTATAAGCGTTTTAAAATTGTCGTGGTTACTTTTTATGATTTAAAAAAAAACAACTAAGTAGGTATATTAAATGACAACGATTTTTTATCTTACACTGAATAGGAATAAGTATTAACTGAGTGTGTCTTGAAATAATAACAAAAAAAAACAGCAAAATAAATTTTAAAATAATTTCCACTGTGACATATTAGGGTCACAATTAAGTTCTGCCTTAAAAGTATCGAGACTAATGGCTAATTGATATTAAATCACAAAAGCTGACCTACGGTAAATAACTATCCAATAAATAAAACCAAGAGTTGCGATAGTCGCGTCGTCCATCATACCGCTCATTACTGTACATTATCGGAACGCCGACACAATCGCTCGATTCGGCTTCGAAGATCGATTGATTCGTATCGAAGCTTGATGTACGATGCTGATTGAGTACAGCCTAGTCTACATACGTCCTTATAGCTCCTCTGGTACTGAAATTAAAGATTAAAATGCCATGTAAGTGTGGCTTACCGTTCTCATTTCTGGTATCGATGCTACCGATGTGTTATATCAATGTTATAATGAGTACGAATTCTATCGATATTCGATATTCTATTTTTAAATTTATATGATTTATTGGTTGCTGGTCGAGAATGATTATTTTGAAATTCGAAATATTTGAACTATAGAATTTTATTTTTGTTTAAACGAAGATCATTTTTCTTATGACGTAACTAAAAATGAACTTTTGTACTCACTAATAAATAATTAAGGTTGAATTTTGAAGACGCGATTTATTATATAATATTGAATACATGCTATTCAGCTTTCATGCTGTATGCAAATGGGATGATATAAGAACACCTCCCACCATAGCGATCGCTAACCCAAGTAGTCCAACATAATTACAATTGTTCATTTAAATACAAAGGCTAATTTAATAAGTGACCCGACTTCCAAATGTCAAAGCCGTTTAAATAAAAAAAACACAAAAGATATAAAGAAGGATGGCGCTCGGACGAACGAACGCCCAAGCCGGTGTCATGGGGAATGAGACTCTTTATACTTCAAATAAATTGGAAGTCATTTTTTAAGAGACACTTTTTATATTGTTTGGGTATTGAGCAGTACAATGGGTGGACAAGAACGGCTGTTAGGTAACATTTTTAACATCATTATAAGTGAAAAGCAGTGACTGATGGTGTCCCTTAAAGCTCGTTACTTCGGAAGGCTTAAGGTTACTTCCAAGAAAAACGCTCACGTAGGTGGCTATGTGCTTACACGGGCTAGTCTTTTTATAATAGTGCAATATTTATAATGGATGCTCGGGACGGAATACTAAGTGGGACTCATGCATTTTAACATTTCTTGAAAAAGTATAATTTATTTTTAAAATTTGTTACTAACGTGTATAATAAATATAAAACCCATAATCCATTATTATATTCGTAGTAAGGAAAATTTTGTAATGATCAAAAAGTTTTATTGAAATAAAAAAAGAAGTCATGAGTTTCCTAGAAAATTCATCTAATTTATTGTTTATCGCTCAAAGACTCAAATAAGGAATAATCGTATATATTACAGATGAATGTGACAAAAACAAATAAAAAAACTCACGTATTTATAGCAATATCGCCGCTATATTGTACGCAATAAGACCCGTGGGTTTACGATGTTTACAAATCATGCCAGGGGGTCGGAAACCAGCGCCGGTAGCCAGCTCCGACACCCGCTGTTTTGCTGTCATTTGACCATTAATATCTATTATAAATATTTATAATTACCAACACAAGCCTGTTTGAAAATATAATCATAATCTATTTCGTTTATGTATTTCCAGTTAATGAAGTAACTTATTGACTATATCTGTCAATTTCTAAGCCGTGAATGAATGAACTCAAATGTGTATTACTGTTAAAATGAATATTTTTAAAGTAAAATAGCAAACAAGTCTCATTTACGTAAATTCTTTAATGTTACTAGTCTTTCTCATTTTTTTTTTAATAATTATTAAAAACAAAAACCCAGTACGGTAGCACACGAGCTTTACCGGCGATCGAACGGGTCAGGAAATACTTAATAAAATTCTTCACTCTACACCAAATGAACATACTTATCTATAATATTAATCATTTTCTATCAGAACACTCATAATATCAAAAGCATCCGAAGCATTTCGAACGATCGGTTTTTATAGAATCTCCGAATTCTAAACTCTAGTTACGACCACAGATAAAACATTTAAAGATATAGATAACTTTTTTTTTGAAAGGTATAAAAAGTCAAACTGGCCAGTATATTTGAGCATCGACAGATACATGAGAGTTTCGGGTCGAGGAGATACGAGATAAGTAATGGGTGAGATAGTGATAAGCTACCGAATATCGTACGGTACGGTAGCTCAACATAAGTACGCGTTATTCATATCGAACTTATTATAATTAAAAGGTTAAAATTATTAATTTATAATATTCATAAACTTAGAAATAGGTACCTTAAACACATATAATAATAACAGCCTGTGAATGTCTCACTGCTAGGCTAAGGCTCATTTTGAGGAGAAGGTTTGGAGCTTATTCCACCACGCTGCTTCAATGCGGGTTGGTGGATTACACACGTGACAGATTTTCAGTGAAATTTGACACAGTCATGCAGGTTTCCTCACGATGTTTTCCTTCACCGCTAAGCACGAGATGAATTATAATCACAAATTAAGCACATGAAATTCAGCGGTGCTTGCCCGGGTTTGAACCCACGATCATCGGTTAAGATTCACGCGGTCTTACCACTAGGCCATCTCGGCTTTTTTAAATTAATACCTTAAACACGTGAGTTCGTTTATTTACAAAATATTCCTATATGTATTAGTGTTCGTTATATACTTACATAATAATAATAAACATAAGATGATACAATTTTATGCATCATACATATTATATACTTAATTGGTATTATTTAATTATTGCAGATCGAATCTTGAATCAAAGTATTTATTTAATATAATTTTATGATATATAGTTTCCTATCTGTGCAATATTAATTACATAAATAATTAGTTTTCATCTTTTACGACTTTACCGACATCATAGTATAACGAGTTAAGTATCGTTATTTAATACTAATTAAATAAATTTTATATTAATATTTTCATTATTTTTTCTAATGAATAATTAAAGTATCTTACAAAATAACGAAGACGAAAACCGTTACATATTAAAACGAGAACGACGCGCGCCGTGCTAATTTTATGAAACGTAGGACGCGTTAGGTTGATCGGTTGCTAGCCTAATCTAAAAGCCGTCAATACCGTTATCTAGAACGACCCCAGTAAAGCAAGTATACGACCCATAAATGAGTCGACAAAACGCCGCCGCTGAAGCCCTAATCGTCGCGCAGATATCCACGGGGAAGAAACTGACAATATTTACAACGCTTAACATAAAATACAACAATAAAACTTAATGGTACGTCCAGCAAAAGTTTATGCTAATCGTCAATAAAAATATAATAAAACTATGACCTTGCGATGCGTCCCGCTGCTCGCTATTACTACAATCACATGTGGACTTGGAAATAGAATTATCATTAAAGCTAGGCCTAGGCTCGTTATGAAGATATTTTTATAACAAACATTACTGACGGTGTTAGTTACCTAGTAATATTTACTAAATTACGGAAACAGATCGCATTCTAGTATAGAAAAACAATTTATTTATTTTAAAATATAATCGATGTAATATTTCATCTAAGTACCTAAATGTGCAGTAACACAATTTTCCTTAAAATAATTATATCAAATGAGAGAATCGTAAAATATCTAGTAACTACGCGAACATGCTGATGAAAAGCATTTTTTGTGGTTTAGTGTAACAGTGTTACTCTTCTGCTGCAATTTAAAAATAGAATAGGTAGGTACATATTCTATTATTTTTCGTGAGACAACGACCGGTCCGAGCTTCCGCGGCGCAGCGCTCGCGGGCTAATCACGAACACAGGTAGCATATCGCAACATCTCGCTCGCGACACACTATCCATTCCGGTTATTAATGAATACGAACCATTTTCGAATTTCGCCGCCGCTCGGACAGCCTACTGACAGCTGTTTATTTATCAATGTCCATTGCGATCGCGTCCAGGCATCATCAGCAAATATTCGAATTTACATAAGAAAGTCGTAAGCTCCGGTCTCCATCACATCCCAGCATTCCTGTGTTATTGTTTCCAGAATTGTTTAAAAGAAAATCAAATAAAAACGCACCAGCTATTTGCCGTATTGGTCGCAGGATTTTTTTTAACAGGAATCGATCGTGTGCAATAAATTTCTCACAAACGAATATGACCGCGATAAAAACGTAATAGAATTTAATAACTTCTAAACGTCAGACTTATCATCGTCGAAAAACATTTCATCGGAAAACCTATTGAAGTGCATCGAAGGGTCCTTTGCGCCGCCGTATTACGATTAATTGATGCTAATTAATAAATTAATTAACCATGTTCATACGTCGCATGAACGATTCCAGTTTTTCTAAGGTCTTATGCGTTTTTATTTGAACTACATTTTTATTGCCGACCACAGCATTCCCTTTTTTGCAGGTGAACTCCAAATGGCGTCATGACGACGGCAAAGTTTCATATTTTGTAATTAATTTATTATAATTATAATTATAATGAGTATCGCGATGAACCCTAATTGGGACTTTGTTATGGTGTTCATTCATATTTTAATAATTAAAACGATGGCGCATTTCGTCATAATTTATGTCATATTTTCTTATATGTTTTCGTTGTTTTATTAATGTGAAACGAATGCTTATGAAGGTTTTATTCGGTCTGTATATACTTTGTCGGTACAATACCCGAATGAATGAAACAACGATATCTTCTTATTTTTTCCGTCGCGATGATTTATAAAACGATTAATTAATATCTGCGATGTAGACTTAATAAACAATAAGCGCTTTCGGAATTTTTAAATCAAAATACTGTATTCGATATTGATGTATTACACTTTCTTATTAATTGTCAGAAAAATAAACTAGGTCGGTTCGGTTCGGAAAAGAAACACCCAGCCCTGAGAAGAACCGGCGAAAGAAAATCAGCGGGTTGTTTTTTTTTTATTATACAATCAATATCATTTAAAATACGGCTTCGTTTCAAACAGATATTAAGGAAAGAATTCATGTCAAAGTAGTTAATATATTCATTTGCAATAATAAAATGCAATAACATGAATACTTTTTACTTTATTGTACACAACAAAGAAAAAATAATACCAAGAACGCGTTAATATTTTTGCTTAAATTTATATAGTTTGCGATATACTGTAATATGTCTGCATATATATGTAGTATGTAAATATATATATGTTCGTAGTTGCCCAACCTCGCTTGCAATTAACTCGGCTGAACTCGATTTCCTGACCTCATCCTGTCTTCCTAGACATCATCATCATGTCTTTAAATCATCAAAAGAAATGAAATAGTTTCGAATCAACACTCATCAATAATAATCTTATATGAATACTGCAAACTTTTAAGTATAAAGTAAATGTACTTACAAAATCGTTTGTCCTGTTATATTTTTAACGCGCAGTAAAAACTACGTAGCTTAGAAAGTTGAAATTTGGAACGTAGGTTTTTATTTAAAACCGCGATGAAAGGATTTATGACAATTTCAATTTTAAAAGGGATGTAATGACTCGTCCCAATAACCCCTGTCTGAATTTTACCCGTACGAACAGGTATCTAATCACATTTTGAATGAATCCATGTAAATATTTAATTAAATACATACTAAATTAATAAAACAAGGCCCTGGATTGATTTTTACATCTCTAATCTCAATCTCAAGTGTGAGATTTGCTGTTTTCCTGACCGATTTCGATCGTGGCAGACTTAATTAAAATTAGCCCACAGTAACCAATACATAAAAAGCTAAGCATATAGATGTACGCAAATACAGTAGAACCAAGAAAATTCCAGTTATAGAGTTTTCGACTATGGAGGATTTTAACTTAGGCGGATTTTGATTCGACTTGTAGAAGTTAAGATTTATTCTTACTAATTTTGAGTTAGAGAGGTGCAATAAATAAAAAATCAACAGAGGTACAGAGGTAACAAACATATTTTTATTTATTATAAATCAACATTACCTCAAAACATCTTTAAAATAAAACATTGCTATGTTCGAGATGCAGAGTTCTAATTTAATTTTTCGAGTTATAAGTAGAGGGAAAATATGTACAAAAACGACTTGGAGGGACACACTGATAATTTCGACTAATACAGGGTTGACATTTCGAGTAATGGAGGTTTTGGGGCTAAGGGAAAAAAACATTTTTTCGAGTTTTTCGACTTAAAGAGGTTCTACTGTAATATAATACACGCTTTCAATTCCATCACTCTTGTAGTCCGATGAGACGGCAATCCACTGAAAAATATCAACAGAGATTAAAGCAGGCCAATTTTTGAATTAATTTAAGTAAAGTCCTTAAGAACTGGTTTGATGCAAACCCGAGACATAAGCTAACCACTAGACCAATAGGGTATTTTATATAAAATATAGAGTTATTAAGTATTTTCGAGATGCAATCGCCAAGAGCAGTATGGTCCACGTGTTGATTGAAGTTCGCCGACAGACACGGAGTTGTCACGTATTTACCTCCGAGTGTATTCTTGAAACAAAGCCCACTTTTGAGAAGGCTGCCCATTCATTTTTCAATCTAGATATAGAAATCCGGTACGTGTTACTACATTTTGTTTCAATATATGACATACATACTCCTTCACGTGATTGTCAAACTAATTTAAAATAAAGTTACTTAAATTCGACTATTGTGAAGAATATAATTACTATGTATATTTTGGAGAAGTACCAAAAAAATCATATTAAAAATTATAATCATATCATAATCATCATCAGAAAATTCATTTACTATTAATAGCTAATAAAATTAAAACGTGGATTTTAGCTCAATATACTGTTTGTTCAAATACTGGACGCATTGAGTATCAAATGCTTAATTAGTATTAATTTATTTATTTTGTGTTCCGGTACAATCAATTCATAATATTTCTTAGTAGAAGAAAATTGAAGAAGAATAAAGGTTAAAAGGCTAATAATTTTTTTCAACCACGTTGTTCCAATAAATATTGGTAGAAAAACAAGTGGTAGATTTTCATCCGACATATCTGAATATGTCGGATGAAAATCTCAGCGGTGAACATAAGATACCAAGAAATAATAATATCAGTCTGAACAATCCTGGCTCAAATATATCAAAAAGACAGATTGCAGTTTTTTCATCACGCCTTCCCGTCGCAGCTTGATGAACAAATGCATATTGTGTTCTAAGTTCATCCGATACATGCAACTTTCATCACACTTCATCTGATATTTTCCTTCACCAACGGGCACAAGATGAAAATCGGGACACATTATTTGGAACTCGGTTTCGTTTACTGTACATAATACGTGAAAATTTTTAATATAGTAAAGTTCTGGCTTAGCAAACATTTTGTGCGCGCTATTTAATAAAAAATGTTAGTTACGGTTATATGTTTTATGTACTTTCTAAGAAATGGACGCACTGCTGCAAAAAAGAAATCTTATCGATGTCTTTTATTATGTGTACCAAAAAAGATAGAATCATGATCTTACATTAGATAGAATTATGTAGAATATATTTAAACTTTCGTGTGGGTCTAAGCTAATTGTATCGTATTTATTTAATAAAATTTAATTCTGTACCAACAATTTTGTAATATTAACAAAAAAAACTATTTTTCAAAATGATACTAAAGTAATACTTCTTAGAGAATATTTATAGATTATATATTATTATATTAGAAATTATATAATATATTATATTAGAAATATGACATGACAATTTTTGTTTAATTTTTTTTTACGCTCCACGGACTAAGCATTAACTTATACGCTTAATATATAATAATTTAAACATTATTGTTAGAAGTATGCCCACGTAACGAAGCAACATTTATGTTATATGTATTATTTTATTAATTTTAAATATTACCATTATATGTCTTTGTAAAATATTAGTCATATTTAGACTAAGTTAAAAATTAAAATACTTTCTGTATGAACTATTCATACAATTTCAACCCAAGATTTTATACAACAGATCATAATCCTCATACGATCGAAAACAAATTTCCATCGACAAAAGAATTTACAAGACGAAGGCGAGCAAGCGAACACGCGTCTGGCACAGGCATAAATACACCAACAGGCATTATATAGAGGAGGCCAATTTAACAGACTTATTGTCTCCGGGCAGCCATAATGCGAGACGTTGGGAGACGCAAAAGGACGATGAAGCCCGGAGTTCCCGACTCCGTCCGATACAAAACAATGGTATTTAATCAACGATGATAAATGCTGTATTCGAGCACGTTTTTTAACGATACTGCCGTATTGTTTTGGCGGGAGCTTACCGTTGAATACGGAGATAAGTCGCCGCTGTGAGTGGCTTAGCTGACAAATTGGAATAAAAGAAATATTTATTCGTGTTTGAATCGTGAATCCTTCGGTTTTGGATTCGTATTGTGAACATTCTCACATATTCTCGCATCGGTTGTATCTCTGGTTTTCGTCAGATCATAAAATGAAATCTGAGATGTGGAATATTATCTAAAGTTACTTCTTTCGTAACTGTTTTTATAGCGCGGTTAAGATGTGATTGAATCGGAGACTCATATACATTATACATATTCATTCTACAAATAAGATGAAAAATCTGATCCGAGAAAAAAAAGTATTTCCTTTTATATACAGAGAAATAAACGACATAGAACAGCAGTATTAATAATACAAAATAAAATAAAGTGTAGACACTACAAATACCCGAGTAGTTTCTTTGATATTTCTTACGCAGTTGTGTATTTGAGGTTAGTATCCAGTATTTTTAATTGCCTGTGTCTTTATATTTAATAGGTCTAGTATAAGCCACTCCTTATATGCAGCCCATTACACTTGCATTGAATCAATACAATATGGTATTGTGGTCGCATTTTTTCACTTGTAACGCAATTGTATGATTTGTTGTGTAATGAATAAGGTATAAGTTAGTATGTCATCGCGTCGTGCAGTTTGAATAAATCACGATATTTTGTTGAAATAACGCGGAGGAATTGATCAGCATCTTGCAGTGTACGGGCCAGGGAAATGTACGGAGGTGCTCGTAAATTTGTGCGGTAAAACAGCAGGACGCCGGTACGACTGTTGCGACGGATAGAGCAACCACTTGATTTATGGCGATGCGACTGACAATGCCTCATGTTTGCATTCGGTTACGATTCGCGGGATCGCAGGAATTGTTACCACAAGGATCATGTTCAGTATATCCTGCGGGTATGGAATGATTTCGTTTTATGGAAAAATGAAGAATAAGTTCTTCGTGGAAAACTTTCTCTTTTTGTGTGTCGTGTTTTGAAAATTAGTGATTTCGCCAATACCTATATTTATTTAGATGGCAGTTGTTTTAAATCACTGTCAATGTTTTATACTTCCGAATTTACAAACATTATATTTTTTAAACTAAGTATCTGCATTTAAATAAAACAAAGCTTAAGATAAACTCATCACAATTACTTAAGTGTAATCTGTAAGCGTCATGAATCCGTAAGCGTTATATAAAACCCAATCATTTTGATATAAACAGATGCCTATGTATTTTTCATGACAAACTCGATTTAGTTAAGCTTGACTGCTTTTTTAAAAATGTTCAAATATAGACTAATTGCTTCGAGTTTACAAATGGCGCGCTCGGATTCTGAAGATACTTGTGGACTGGCCGTGTGACCGTGGGATGAGACTCGCAGCCACCATTTTCGGCACATTCATTCGTTCAATCACGTTAATGTTATACGGGTTACAGCAAAAACCCGCTGATGCATTTTATTAGCTACCGTGCCACTTGAGACGAACAGAGCCAACTCATCACTCTTCCCTGATGAACCTGCACCGATGCGACATACCAACAAGCCGCTACTGAGACCTCTCACCTACCACGTTAACTTCGTTTTGGGCGCATAAAACATCCTTTATTGACAGGATTCCATCGAAAAAGTAGAACACAGGAGTCGTGGCTGCATAAATCATTCCCTCTCAAAACTGGCACTAGCGGTGTGCGCCTCGGTCGATAAGATTCCCGGGCATCTGCAAAAACAATTATGTCGGTCCAGAATCTTGTATTTTTGTCGTGTTCGTTTTGCCTCTAGACGCCGGTTGGAGCTGCGGTGGCATAATGCGTGCCGATAAATATTTATACAATTTATTCATATTCCCTCTGATGCCGCCGGCGGAGCTAGCATAAGAGCGCAGATTTCATATTTTCTGTACTAATGTCTCCTTGGAGCTCCGTTATAAATACATGGATTTATAGCACAGTTAATTATTGATATGTTGTATACAGTATATATCACATACTGTCGTTGTATTATATCATCTGTGTTTACAAAATATACTAAATTATCGAATGGATTATAATGGTATTGTAGAAAGAAATACAAATATATAAATAAAACTAGAACTATATAGCTAAACAAACCGCTAAATTTCATGAATAAAATTGTTTACATGATGATGCGTGTTGTGACAATCAAATTTCTATAAAAAACGTAAATCATTGAAAGCAATGGTTCAATATTTATTGTTATTGTTAAATATAACACTGTAATAAACCAAACGCCATACAAAATTTATAAGTCAACCGATATGAGACTCTGGAACACGAATATTAACGAATTTATAACATTAGGCAAAAACGACGGCAGATACAATGGCCTTTGGTATCAAAGTGCGGTGCATCGTTGTCAAATCTGGTATCTTAAGGGTATCTTCGACCGTCGATGCATCAGTGTTGGCAATAAATACATCGGCCGGCAAAAAAGCGGGAATGTTCGCTACGCAGCGCGCCGGCGGTCGTCGCGCGAGCGTCGTGCCCCGGCGCTTTTTGATGCCACCAAATTTTCATAATGATATTTTGATAGATATTTGATGTTGGCTATGTTTTTGTATTTTAGCATCTATAATTGGATTTCGTTGCTAGATTCCATAGCCGCTACGGTTTTTAGTTCGTTAACACTAAAGTATTTGTCTTGTTCTATTTTCTATAAAAAAATTATAAATCTTCATGTTAATAATATATCTTGAAATGGTAGAATTTTATCTTATTAATTTTACTTATGATTACTATATCTACATTTATTTCAGTTGAGCAACTAATTCAATAAGCTTATATCGTATTACTATAAAAGAGCTAAGTTTTTTTTGCTTATCTGTTATTTTCGGATACAAATGAAAGCTTTTAATCTAATTTAATATAATAACAGTTAATAGTTGTATTAAAGATAAATGTTATATAGTATCTATTTATATATTGCTATTGTTTGGATTTTAACTTATATATATAAAGCTAGTAAGAATTAATAATCGATCTAAGGTAACCGTAATTAAAAAAAGTAATTGTAAAGTAATCAATCGCTTTTCAGGTGACCCTTAAATGTAAGTTTTATAGTTCACCAAAAAGTCGGTAAAGAAACCGAGCACATTTATGTGATATATAAGTAAAAGTATATATATATGACTTATTTAAATAAAATGGAAATACGAAACTGGAGTTATAGAGCATCTTTATATATCATAGAACAGTTAACATTATCAAAAATTATCATTAAAATGTTTTATGTTGGTAAATCAAATACTGTATTTACAATGAATACAAGTAGTTTTAGAGATAAAATGAAAATTTATATCCTTATTGTTATTATATACAAAAATAAATAACACTAAAAATTCAAATAAGATCGATGTGAAATGTAAAATCTACTGAGAAAAAGAGGCAAGAAACTTAATACATTACTATTTTCCACCAATTTAATGACTTCGATATTTTTATTTAATACAATTTGACTTATACGTATAAGAATCGGCGTGAAAATCACCACAAACTAACTAATATTAAGTAATTAATTATTTTTATATTACATTAAACTTTATTAATCAATTAAATAAAAATAAAAAAACATATTAGCGGGATTTGATTATAGAAAATAACTTACCCGATAAGGCCATGTACAGGTTATAATATGTATACATATACCTACACTAAATTTCGTGACTTTGCAAGGTGGATACTATTATGTTGATTTGTTTACTTAACTTTTTACTTTAGTGTACACCACATGTTTACTAGTTACATTGAATCTCATTTATTCTATTAAAACATATATTATATAGAAATAACATTTATGATATATAAAATAAAACAAGAAATTGAAAGAAACGTATAAAAAAAAGGTGTGGGGCGTTTAGTAAGATATATTAGCATAGTACAAATAGATAAATCGCTTTGCTCGTATTAGTTTAGCTCATTAAAAATATCTAACCCGCGATAAAACTTTAGTTTTACGCGTGTGAACTTTTGTGTGATAGGCTAAAACAGAGAAACTAAATTGAATAACTTAATTGAAATTTATATAAGTCAAATTATATTATTTTAGTTTATAAATAGGTGGACTGATAATTAATGTTAATAGATGGTCATAGACATTGGCAATGTAGGAAATGTTTTTACCTTACTTAGTCTATATGTTGCCAGCTAAGTAGTCCAAGTTGTGCCATGTTACTGGAATCACACTGGCTCACTCACTCTTTCCCCATCTATAAGGGTTATGGTGTAAAATAACTAGTAGTAGTAGTGCCTACTACAACATTCTACATACCAGACAAGTCTGCCAACTATAGGTAAAAGTAGTTGTTTTCTGAATTGAATTATTTGTACCAAAATTCCTCGACTAAATTCGTTGAATATAGTTTAATCAGTTCAACTTTTATAAAGTTGATTAAATAAATACTTTTACTTAGTAGTGTGCTTAGGTTTTAGACGTTCCTGACTTGTAACATCTATTAAATGATATCAAATGGACTAAGTAGGTATACTGAAAAAAATGTTTAGTTCTTAGTTTTTCACTATATATTATAGGGGACTTAATATGAAATACATATCTATAGGTATATTATATTTAATTATATTCATATGGTAGCGACTTGCTGAGTCTCTAGTTTGCGTGTCGGTACGGTTGCGCCCGCGCAGCATTCCGCGTCGGCGTGGTATTAGATGCTTGAGCACGTGACGGCATCCCGCCCCGCCCCCCGCCTTCCAGGAACGGGACATTGGGATCATGTCGACTTTATCTTAGATACCTTCTAGCTTCCTAGTGACATTTCAGATGCTGAATTTATTTCATGACTAAAATATTTTCATTGTATTTAGTAACAAGATGAGTCAGTTGTGCTCAATTCGTTTATTCTATAGTCCGAATAATCTTTGATCTAAGTACAGTTTATTTTTAGTAAATACTTTTACGTTAAAACTTTTTTGTTTAAAAAATATGTTCGAAGACTGTTGTCACTTATAAATGTTAAAGTAAATTAACTTTGTTCGAAGACTACTATTAAATAAAAAAGTAAATTGTATTGCATGCTCTATAAATCAAAAGACTAGTGTGTTTTTAATGATTTAATATCAACGGAATATCGTATATTTCTGTTTTCTATGACCAAAGGAAGGTGTCATTAACAGTTGGAATAAGCATGTACATATTAAAAACCTTAATAATTTAAAAACTGTATTAAAATATATACAGCCTTTTTTTAAAAAGATGAAAAATTTAAACTACATTTTCAACTCATTCGCACAGGGGACGCACGTCACACGCATTGCGGCTTGGTTACAGACGCGCGTGGAAGATCAGGTTTATCTTTATCTAGCGGATAGGTCGTCTCGTTTCGTGCTTGCTTCCTCGCGTCGCCTTTCCTCAGCCATGTTTGTTGAAATACGTGACCACTTTAAAGCCACATCGCAGCTTTGGACTTACCGCTATAAAACACGGCTAAATTAAATGATTCGGTGAGCTATTTGCATGTATGTACTATTGTCCTAGAACTTATATAAATCAAGATAAAGTAATTTATATTAAGTTGTACTGTTCTTGCATTCTGAGAAGATAAAATCATTAAAGATTTTTATATCAAAGCGTAAAGTGAAACGTCCACAAACATTATCTATAAAACACATTATAATGACAATCACGTATTTATTGTGCGCACTTGCAAATAACTAAGGGAAATTGGTATGTCAACGATTGCAGAAACGTAGAGGTATATACAGGTTGGATGTGCTTGAATAATTCGCAGTGTTCGTCGGCGCCGTTGTTAGCAATTGTCGCGCGGACTACACTTAACGATAGCATCGTGCCGCCGGACGCCGGCGCCGCTCATCTAGATCGCGGGACACCAAAGACATGCCCTCCACGGATAAAGTCTTCAACGCGAGTCAAGCACCCGCGCAATCCCTTTGAGAACTCCTCACCACCGCCCGCTCGTGATGGCATCCTAGAAAACCTTCGCGATACCTTTTTTTCATACCGCGAATAACATATTCAGGGCCCGTTCGATCTTTTTACGCGATTGATTTATTCCACATCTCGCCGAGTGACTCACATTACTTATATTTTCTCATTGGCATTCTCGGGCTCAATCGTCAATAAAAACCATCAGTGCTGGTGGCGAACGGATGTTAAACGTGCTGTCAAAAATCTGTAACAAAGGGCACGACAAGAAAATAAATACACTCAATTTGCTTTATTGGAATGCCATTAAACATTGTTTAGGTGTAAGTTTCGTCACCGTAAGTGCTAATTTCGCCACATTAAACTTAACTCGAACCATATGTAGACGGTTATATGAATTATCGAGTTTTTCAAACGTCGTATATTAATAATAAATAATAAATATGAAATTAACTTCGCAAGTTCGCAGTTAAAAGTCTTGTAACGTCCATCATTATTACCTCTGTTTGTTGATTAGGAGTTGTGTTATAAATTAGATAATTAATATATATATATATATATAGCTTCATTACTGATTACTCATATACAATATATTTTTTATACATTTGTATTATTTTGTTTAATTATTATTTATATTAATATTAGGCACCACTTATTAACAAAAATAACTCGTATTGATTATTTTATTAATTACCACTAATATAATACAATAAGTAATTTAAAGATAAAAAAATTAATGAAATAAGTTTACCTAAGAATGTTTTTTTTTTAAATAAAATATTTTACAATGTTGATAATAATTATAGTGACTTCAAAAACAATGCATACCCCCAAAACGGCGTATCATGATAAATTTAATTAGATGTCTGATCAAAAATAATAATGTAATGTATACGTATTATTAAATATTAACAAGATTAAAGTTAATAAGCGATTCAAGAACACAGGATAGCCATAAAAAAACTGCATTCAATATTTATCTCCGCAATTCTTTTGGTCATACGAAGATAAATTGAAACAGATATTTTCACGTATAATTATAACTTTATAGTTAACTAAAAGTAATTTTTGACTTAATAAATAGTCACTAAATACAATATTATAAACTTAAAATTCAACGTCCACGGGCGCTTCTTTTTTATCAAGACATTCATATTGCCTCTAAAACAAAGTCGACAACCTCAGCTTCGAAATTATAGTGTTTAAGAGTTTTAATATAACGCTAAAAAATATACGTAAAAATTATAAAATCGATGGAGCTCGTAATATATGTAACACTGCCTCCTGGCAGCCATTACTTAGGTGCGGGCTTGTTATTAAATTCGGCCTTATTTATTTATTTATGAGCGATACGAGTATCGTAAGCGTCTTTTATATACGTACGGAATAACCGAATATGGAGTGGTGTGATGCCGAAAATTTATGCATTTCTTATTTATTTACTTTGTTTATATACTAAGGTTATGTATACTATAAAACCTCTTTCACATTTTGTATCGATAGTTATAATTAAATACAATTTTATACTAGATTAGATCTATTATTTTTTTACTTTTGCCGACATATTAATTATGCACATAATTTAAATTATAATTTTTTTTTCTATAGCTGAATGACTAAGTAATACAATAAATATTATTATTTTTACAACGTTTTAATCAGCTAAACATTTAAGGGCGCGACAAAGTTGAAAACACACGGGTAAACAAGCCAACAAAACAAAAGCTGTGATAGCAGTGTCGATGGTAACGCCTAGGCGTGAACATTCGATGCTAAAGAATCGATGATTAATTCCGACTTAATTACAGAGGTGATCACATAAAATATCGATTTGGAATATTCAAATCGTACAGGTGGCTGGACCCGCCTCGGCCCCGGGCCTCAACACTTAGTGCGTGGTAGAAACGCATTGCTTGAAACTTATTAATTTATGTACTTATATTATTTGATATCGTTCAGGTCGATGACCTTTGTCGTTACTTTTTTATAATAGTCCAGTGATGATTTCATGATGATGTTGAGATATTTCAAGTTGACAGTTGACAAATTTTCCATCCAAATATGATTCATTTGAACTGATTAGTATATTAAAATTGTATTTGTTATAAAAAAAATATATATCTTTAGTCTTCGATTTAAAATAATTTCACATACAACACTCAAGCATGATATCCTAGTGATGAGAAGTTTTAAATAGAATGAGGCGGTTAAATTTTAATTTAAGAATTTAAATGCGAACTAGTCGAGATGGCAAAAGTTTTCTCGCGAACTGTAATATGCGTCGAGCTCGCTAAGTTAGTCCTGCTATCTCGGAGATTAATCTCTTAAAACCTACCCGGCTTTCTCGGATCGTTTGCAAGCAACATTAGCCGGCAGATGCATCGTGCACGAAGTGAGTTTCCCAATAATTTCATACTCAACGAGTCTCGATCGAAAAGTTGTGGTATCGTTTCGTCCATCTCGCCGACGGCCACGCGCTGTATGTAGCCTTATTAAATGCAAAATATTGTTACTTTACATAAGAGATCTTGTTAACGTTGCCCTAATGGTATCTTTATATGGTATTGTTACATAACAATACTTTTTTCTGGTTTAAATACAATTAAATACAAAACACTCGTACATATGGACTTAATAAAATAAAATTTATAACTTACTTTTGTTACTTCTGAATGTAAGAAGCAAAATAGAAATATGTGGTATACCTAATCCATTTAATGAGGTAAAAATAAAAAAATATATATAGAGAGGTCAAATATATAACATGAATAAATTGTTAAAATTCAATGTTAGAATTTAAACTCTAATTATTATTTACCCTATTTTTAACAAGTCTTACTAAATTGTAAATACATAATTTGTACGGTTTTTGTTTTAAGTTTCGATAACTTTTTCAAGAACTACCTAATAGAGGATATAATGTATATGAATGTACAAACTTCACAGTAAAATGTTCCCACTTCATAACTCAAAGTGCAATAAGGTACTACAAAAAGTTACCGCGCCGCCCTTGCATCGGCCGTAGGCGGAGTCGATAATGCCCAAGATCCAGGATAGTGCATCCGCGATGTATCGAATCTCACTCGTATTTCGAAATACTATTTGTCTTACCTGAAAATCGATTTTATATCGATTGTTGAAACATTTCTACATTTCACTAGAAATATAAGTAGGTATATATATGACAAAAGTTTTTTTTTCTTTTTCGTAGTCATTATTTAACTTAGAACATTGGTTGCTTGCAATCTTGTTTATGAAATAATTTTTCTACTATTTTTTTTAATACGCTTTAAATGTTTTTGAAAAAACTTTTTTCAAAGATATTCTTTATATGCAATTCATTAATGTATTATATATAACTAAAGTAAAATAGTGTATTTCCAAAAAATAAACATAAAAATAAGGATTTGAGGTAGATGTTAATTTTTTACATTGTAAACTACGCGACTGGCTCTACGCGACTGCGCTGTAATTGACTCATAATCAAACTCCATACTTTTACAAATTAACTTTATATTCGTACATATGCAGAAAATATATACGAATCCTAATACTCGACATATACTGCAATACTTATTTAAATAAGTTACTGAGGTAGATGTAAATATTCAATAGATAGATTAACTTATGTACATACATCACGTCAAGAAGATCGGTTTAACGGTATAGAAGAAGATGTACTAGTACTAGTAGCGAGTTAAAACAAAGTGGATGGTATTAAACCGAGATATTTTATGAGAAGAAACACGAAACTAGCGGTAAAACACAAGGCAATAAATGACATTGTTTGTAATAATTATAATATTTTTTATTGTATAGGTGCCTACCACTACAAGATATCTACGACGGACGGACGACCATATGGGCCACCTGATGGTAAGTGGTCACCAACGCCCATAGACAATAGCAATGCAAGAAAAATGTTAACCATCGCTTACATCGCCAATGCGCCTCTCACCTTGGGAACTAAGATAGTATGTCCCTTGTGCCTGTAATTAAAACAGCGTTATTCACCATAAACGACTCATAACTTTACAACTTTTCACGAAGTGGTATACCTATGAAGTAAGTTCTTTAAGAATAACTACATTTCACTGGTCGTTCAAATTTCATTGACGTAATGTATTGTATTTTGATTTCTGCGACGATTCGCATATTCTGAAGGAATACGTCGCGCGACAACTTGAACTTAAAAAATTAGTTCAAGCTTCACTCGCAAGTCGTATTAAAAAAGCAAGGCAGCAACTAAAGCTTCGATTTATCTTAATGATATGTCTTTCCCCAGCATTGGGACAAGACCAACAGTTTGTTAAAAGATAAGATAATATGTGATTTAATAAATCTTCCTCAAATACTTTGTATCTAAACATCTCGGATCTATTTAACGGGAGCGGTTTAAACGTCGTATTCTCTAATTAAGCTTAGAGATTTATTTGTAAGGAACACAGCCTTATTACTTGTGTAAATTAAAACGTGAACATTAACGATCTTTTCTTAATTACACTTGAAGGTTTATAGCATTAAAAGGACAGTACGTTCTGAAAAAAAAATACCCTTAAGAATATATTTTCGTTTTTGTATATTTTAACATTGCTTAATAATTATAATATATTTTAATTTCAATTTGTTCAAGTTGTCCTAAAGCAGGACATTTCAGTTGAATATAATATACTATATTTTTAAATATCAATATAGAAAAAACTTTATTCTATGTAAACTTTTAATATTATCTTTTACTATTTATAACATAAAAAATATGCTTTGTGCTCTAAGATAAACGTCTTTATAATGTATGCATTCCACTGAAAATAATGGAAATGAAATATTGGAAATTCATATATTTATATTTTCCAGAGTGTAGTTCGTCTAAGTATCTATAACTTTGGATTGTTAGACAATACTTACATCTGTCACAAACATTATAAGACACCTGCACTGGGCTACACATTTACATAAAACCAAATTGCCTTGGACGATACGCCACGGAATTCCGAATATCCATAAACGTAGCGGCCAGCATACCGAGGGCCATACTTAAAAACAAAATTAAAGGGGATAGCCGTACGATAATATGAATTAAAAATAATAAAACAAAAAAATAGGAGTCACGGATCGCCTCGAGTGTTTTTTTTTCAAGTTTTTTTCGAACGAAGCCCGCGAACAGACTCGCCCGTATCTCCTGACAATATCTTTGACGAGTTTTTTATACGGCATTATTTTTAAAAGCACAGATTATAAATGGTTGTTTGGCGATTTAACGCCCAATCTAATTAGGCAAATGATATGTGTTTTGGACAAAGATCGATTTATGATAGATTCGTTTTTATTGATTGATTTGAAATTGGGTTGTGTTACGTTATATTTTGTTTTCAATGATATTTCCAATTTCATAATATTCATAATATTTGAACATTCTGGGATGTAAGACGATCACAATACAAGTAATATATAAATTAACAGTAACTTTTTTTTGGTTATATTCAAATAATTGTTTTTATAATGTGGGAGTTTTTTGTTTTAAAAGATTGGATTTATTCTTAGGTCATCACTATCTTTCAGTCAGTCAGAGTTTTTATTAGCTTATCTATTATATTCTTCGATTCAAAATGTGACGCTGTAATAAATGACTATAATGATCAACTAGATAATAATAAACTAATTTTTAAATAACTTTACTACTCTGAAAACTTTATGATAAAAATAAAACTTCTATTCCATTTCTTCTATAACGACATCCATTCTAATTGTATATTTTTATAGTGAAGTAATGATTACAAGTTAACAAATATTCGTATAAAGGCTTTCAACTAGTAATGTTTATATACAATATAACATTATTTATTTAATACTAGCTAGAACCTGATTGCGATGCGATGATGTATGCGTTCCAATTTACTTCTGTTCGTTGATTTATTAGACCAGAAACCTTCACGTAAATGTCATCAACAACTATCCAAGTAAACTCCATATCATTGTTACCATATATAAGGGATGAACAAGGTACATTTTATTAATTGATTTTAATTTCAATACCTGTAGATATCTTAAGATTTTAATAAGTAGGTAGGTAGTTTTTTGTTTTGTTTTTTTTTTCGTTTTACGTTATATTGACTAAATAAACTTATTTGGTACAAACAATAACATTCATTTAGAATTAAAGTGAGTAATACCTATGCAGCGGATCTAATATTCTTTCTCAAGTACATACATGTTGATCGCAATTATTTGGGATGAAACCCAATTTCCGAAAAGATCATTTAATCAGGTATGTATGTAAAAAGTGTAGCAATAGCAATTACGTATTAAATTCCAAAGAGGTATATCTTTATCATGTTCGATAAAACTGAATGTTCTCTATTAAATTTTAATCAATAACATATTTTTTATGTTTTTTTTTGTCTAAGTAATCTAAGTACCTACTTAGTTACATATTTTTTATATGAAAAATTTTATTACATTCTAACTTTTTATTTATGTTTAACGAAACACTTGGAGTAAAAAAGTTCGATATAAGCGTTTGCAATGAAAATATTTTATTGAAATAATTAATCAATAAATTATTATTCTCATTCCTGTACACTCTACAAGTGTAAATAAAAAAAACTCTCTATAACTCTACAACTGTAATGGCATTAAACTTTTCCTCACTTTATGTTATTTTAGCATTCATATTTACTGTGACATTTTTGGGTCGTTTTCACTTTCCCCCATATACTTATTTTAGTATGAGTTAATTAGTAACGTCTTAGAAGTGTGTGTACACTGCTAACGCAAAAAAATATCTCGAAGCTGGCTTATCCTACTTAACATTACACTAAATTCTATTGGAATGGTGTAAGTTTCATTCCTCTCTTTTTATATATACAAGACAAGTAATACAAGCAATACCAGTCGATGTTCGTCTACTAACTCTCATAATTTATACGTCTTTGTCCTTTGCAAGAACTAGTTGTTTAGTCTAAATGAGTCGACAGACAGACATAATTACTTTTGCATTTACAATATTTTTATTGTAATATTATATATATATATTATGTTCAATTAAATCAATATTTACATCAAATCTTTTATAAATAATCTCAAAATTTTCTATATTTTCTGGTCACCTGCCGTCTGCGTAAGTTGTTAAGGGTAAGTTTTAATACTTTTTAATAATACAATAACATTTGAACCTACCTAGATATTAGTTATTAATTAGTTGAACATAGAGATTATTTTTCTATTGTCATTGACCTTACAATCGAAAGAAGAAAACAAAGCATTGTTTAAGTGTCCACTCCCTAGACAATATTTAAAGGTTAAGCCGATAAGTCCCTATTAAAAAAAACAACGGGTTGCACTCCGGGAGTGCCGGTAGAAGTGAAAACTTGAATATTAACGTTGTGCATTTTTGATATTTTGGAATTTTTAGGGAAAAAATTTGCACGAATTGCTTTAACTATCAGTATAAAAGGACTATCATTTATGTGATAAAATACAAAATTCATTTATTGCGCTATCGTACACAAACACTACAATTTATATTACATTAAAAATGTAATACTTCAGAATCCGTCTTACGAGTTTGCAATCAGGGTCACGTGACCTGACGCGAGTTTAACATTTCTTACCCATCACAAAAAAGTGCACAACGCCGCTAAAGAAATTTTCACTTTAAAAAAAAAACAAAAATTTGCGTATACTTAATGTTGCTCACTTATTTAACATTTTATAATCGTAAATTACAATCAATTTTATAAAATATAATATATAGAAAATAGTATGAAACACGATTTAAGCGCTGACGTCACGATGTGATCCCTCTGTGTGTTACATTTTAATAATTCTTATTAGGTTTAGCGAATGTTAACATCTCTTACAATGCCATTGTCTATGGGCGTTGGTGTCCACTTACCATCAGGTGGCCCATAAGCCCCATATAAATTGTTATATTATGTCACAGTGGCTAAAATGTAATTATAACATTTAAATGATGTGTCTTCTATGAGTATCTAAAAAAAATTGCATATCACTGTAAATCGAATTTGAAAGCCGATTCTTAAGCAATATTTGCATTCAAAGCAGTAAGCAATGATTTTAGTTTTAAGTAGATCAAACGAAAAATTGAAACGAAGCTATGTGTATTTAATTTTCGATCATAATGTCTTTACAATTACATTTTATTGCGTTTTTGGTATATACCTACTTTTGTATAACATTGTTAATATTAAACGATTTCTCTTGCATACAAATAATTCAATTTTTCATCTTCAAGAAATAGGTATGTACCTATGTAGGTAAGTTAGTCAAAATAAAGTGCACGTAGAATGCACTTATGAACTTTTATTTTTAATTTTTCATCTTTTAATTAAAATATAAATGAATTACCGATAAGAACCGAAAATAGCATTTAAAATATGTGAATTAAATATATAAAATCAAATTATATAAAATCCTGCGTAAAAATCAACGAATACTAATTTCTTTTATCCTCTATATAATCTTTTACTAATTAATTTGTATCCCTTACTTTTTTTTAATTTAAGCTTTAATTTTATTCAGCGGCAAACGTAAAAATGTCTGAGGCCCTAGCCAAGTTGACATTCTACAATTGTAAACGCTAATAGAAAACTGAAAATTGTATGAGAATGACCACGTGACTTTTCGTTGAGAGATGTCATTCTCATACATTTGTTTAGTTTTCTATTAGCGTTTACGATTGTAGAATGTCAACTTGGCAAGGGCCTCTGGTTCTTGTTATAGGATCGTATACAACCTGGAATCATGTATCGACTTCGCGAAATTGGAAACTTAGTCTTAACTTTGCATTTAATTATTTTATTTTGTACGTATGTATTTTTGATGTATGGATAATTAAATATAGAAATAAATGAATTTTATTTCCACGGTAATACGATTATTGATAACACTATACGACGAGAATTATTAGACCATGGATCGTAGCTAATGACTGATCATTCTAACATAGTTTCTGAGTTCCTATAATAACTACAGTAATAAAATCGATCGAGTATCGAGTCGAGAACTTAATGTTACTCGAAACTCGCAAAGACTACTCACACTATAGCCATAAGTGCCAGACTATTAATTGGAACGAAGTTCTTTTACGCGTCTTACAGGCGAGTGAAATGGCAGTGGCCCAAGGTCACGTCATATAACGAAATAGCGTTCACTGTGCCTACCAAATGCTACAAAATGCGATGCGTTGGGCGTTCGAAGTTAGGAGGTCGATATAAGATTTAGAAGGTTGAGGTGCTTTTTGAAATTAAAATCTACATTTTAAATCACGGTTTGAGTACAAAAATATAGCACAGAAGGTCATTCCTGACAGAAAGGGGGTGGCCCTTTGAGGGGGTGAATGCCATTCCCCGACCACACCATTTTTATTATACATAATATATTAATAATAAGATGTGAAGTATATATTTCAATATATAAGTAATTATTTTTAATTATATATTCCAGTAATTACTGAATTTCTCTCTGTCTATCTCGTTTCTCGAATATCTATCGTAGATTCCACCTTTCTAACCGATAGTAACTGAACGTCCAATTTAATGCTAACAACATCCAGTTTGATGTATGACGATCTCAAAACTGAACTATTAGAACAATTATGAAATATTACACGAGGCCAATTCCACTAATATAAAACATTTATTAGTATTCTCGACTCGATTCCGATCACATTTCGACTGTTCCTCTTAATACCGGATCAGTATGATGTTACCATATTCAAAAGCCAAATAACCGTATCAAACGTAATCGTTAACTTTTAACGTTCCATCAAGTATGAATCGAACCGCAATTGAATTTTTTTTTATTGTATAGGAAGGCGGACGAGCATGTGGGCCACCTGATGGTAAGTGGTCACCAACACCCATAGACATTGGCATTGTAAGAGCTGTTAACCATCTTTTACATCGCCAATGCGTCACCAACCTTGGGAACTAAGATGTTATGTCCCTTGTGCCTGTAATTGGATAGCTGTATTCGTAGAATAGAGAAAAAGCTAAACGTCAACGATTATGTTTCGATTCGATTTCGATAATGTGTTAATGATGTTAGTCGAATTGGCCTCCTGTGCTTACAGGTGCACATAAAAATTATTTTGCTGAATAATATGTAATATGCTATAATCCTAGTGGCGGCCTAACAATGTCGGAATTTTCTAATCGTTACTTTGAAAAGTATGGCAAATTTCTATTTTCATGTAGATGTATCATATAACACGTACATTTTATACGTTAATAATTATAAAGAAAAAGTATATATTTTCATGTGCTTGTTTCGGCATTCTTTATGGAGTCTACTTGAGAGGTGGATGATATTCTTTACGTCACTATACTTTCATTAAACATTGTTTGACATTTTGTTTACCGATCGAATGAAGGCGTCAGGAGTACGTTTCGCGCAGCCGAAGGACGCAAATCATTGACCGGCAGTCAGCGGCGTGTGCGCCGACTGCCGATGAATGCTCGTTAACGTGGGAACGTGCCGAAGAAAGTGGCAAATCGCTTAGATGCATCTGACACTGCGTCGCTTGCTCATTGCGGGCACGTTTCTTCCAGTAAAAATTTCAATCGAAATTATAATATAGCCACCGTTCGGACGCCCGACGACGGCCCGTAAAAACTGTAAGCGTTCAGCGCGCTGGGCCGCTTCAGCCGACATCATAATTTAAACCTCGTAAAAACTGGTGTCTTAATAAATAAATCAACGGATTTTTTTCATCGTCCATAACTTAAGAAGTCGAGGCGGGAAATCGGATGGAAGTCGAGGGCGAAACTTTTAAAAAAGGAAACTGCTCTTGCGACTGCGGGCGCGCCGCGATTGGCCGGTGCGCCGGGGGCGGGAAGCGGCTCGCGCGCGATTGGTCCGACGCAAACGCACTATAGGCGCGTTCATCTCGAGACACGAACAAATAGATTTTTTTTAAACAAAAGCAATTTTCCTATTCTTCTTGTTGGGCGACGTTTCTATAGTTTGTTTTTGCTCGGCTCCGTTTTGTATTGTTTATTGTGTTGGTACGCGACAATCCACTCCCGGTTAATTCCCAGTGATATTAACAACTCCCTCGTACATTGTTGCGAGGGTCGCATGTAAATCGCGAATTCGCTAAAAACACTCGATTGTTTCGCAAACGAGCACGCAGCGCGTGTCGCAACGCAGGAAGCCACCTCGGTGTAAAATTATCCATTGTTAATTAACATTAGATATAACTTCAAGCGCGGTGTCGCTTTCAATGCTCACAATTTCCTTAACAATGGCCGATTCATATATTTCTTTTGACTTATTTACTCGCAAAAACTACATTGAATGCTATTATAATGAGGTATCAATGTTAAACACGTTTTTTCCCGTATTTAAATCATATATTTAAAAGTATACAGGTATATATATCGTGGTTACTAAAATATAGTAATTAACCTAAGTATTTTATATGTAATATAATTTGATTTCAAAATCACTACGAAATGTGTAATAACATGTAACACGTGACCACGTCTAATATCTTTATAAAGATTGAAATAAATATTATAAAAGAGACGTATTTTATATAACTTCGAGTTTTTGTAAATAATTATTGACATAGAGACACATATACTTAAATTACTTACCTGTGTAGTTATCCTGCCTATTTTAGTTATATATATGTAGTAAGATATTTATATTTGATTCAAATATCACATACCAGACTGCAACTGTTACTAAATCATGCCGTAAATATTCCACGGCTTTGTTACGACGAATGTTTGGAGATATTCCAACACGTTGCTCTACTATGAGTCGTGTGTGACAGAAATACATCCTATAGGAACTTACAGTCTTCCTTGTAGTAGTAAATTGTGATTGCCTGTATTTGAACCCATGACCATCGGTTAAGGTCCACTTGTCGTAACCACTGGGTCATCTCTCTCTCTGTTTTCGAGTATTATGTATTTGAAATATTATATAAAACAAATATTGATATGTAAGAACTAGTTTAATATAATTCAAGTTCTCCGGCATTTCAGGTTTCGACATAAATCTCTTAAAATATTCATTAGGTGAAATGCAAGTCGTGCGGCCGCCGAGAATAAATATTAAGATACCTATCCAAGTGTATATCTACAGTTGGAGCATGCGCTGAATTAGATCACTAGATTGTCTCTCTCGAACTTTAACTTATAATATTTCCTTGTGATAAAATTATATCTAAGTATTCTGGTAGGTATATATACTTACTACTTACGTATGTATAATGCAACGTGTATTATAAATAAAAATACTTTACTCAAAATCTTTTATTTTATTTATACTTTGAAAGTGCATATAACTTAATAATCAGTGTAGTTATTTCCCGGTAACAGTAATATTGTATCTACAAACGATTTGTTTTAAATATTTTGAATACCAATTGCCACCTAATACCGACGCAATCTGGTTCAGTATTTGTATTTATGTGGACAGTAGACTTTTGCATTAGTCAGATATTGTATTGAATTAAATTGTACGAAACGATTTATTTATTCTATATATTCTCCCTTTATCGCTCTCTCTCTCTCTCTGGTTACTATAGTTTTATCAATTTATCAGGAAATGTTGTAATACTGTCATTTGAAAGTAAGCTTATTTAAATTAGATGATAAAAGCTCTTTATAATGTAACCGAATAGAATTTACTCGAATCATTAGTTAAAAATTCATGCATTTCATCAAACGACAGTAAAAGCACGCCAGGAACCAGCTGATTAGTAAGCGCAAGAGCATCCGATAACACCCGACCGCGGCCGAGAGCATCCGAGATGTTCCGAGATTGTGCCCATTTTTCCTCCAAATTGCGCCCTTTGTTATGCAAAGCGCGCAGGCGCCGTGTGCGGGCCACAATCGCTCGTTTATGCCGCGCGTGTGACACGCCTTATCATAGCATCGCCTTCCCAATGTCAATGACCGATTAGAATAACTCATCACCGTGTTTGCATACGATTTTAATTACAACATTCAATGTGTGGTCTCATTTCCTCTTTAACTCGCTCGATCATAACGTAAGAGTGGAAACATATCGTATATAATGAACTTGCTAACAAGTTAAACATGTTGTGATCGTCAGTTTCTAGTATCGGAACTTGTTTTGAAAATCGAATACATATGGATGTTGGATAACCTGTATGTGGCGCCTAAATTTTTTATGAATAAATAAACGCATCAAATCAAAAATCGATATACCAGAATATACAGTAAATAAACTAATTTTTGGGTTAGATCTGATAAACGTACATTTTATCTGTGAAATATAAAACCTTTTTGTAAATAAAATAGTTTAAAAAAACTAAAAAAATCTAATCCAATCGAAATTAATCTGCACTAAAACACGGAACAGTTTTAGAAACCATCGCAATGATTGACCAGATAAAACGGCAATCTAACGAAAATACTCCCATTTACCGATTGATTTCACAGTTTCGCTTACAATACGTCCATTTCCATTATTTAAGCAAAATATCCACCAGATATATCTCAATGAGTGAGTTCCGATCACTCATTTCAAGTGAGTAGGGAGGTAATCCACCAAATGAGGTCTCATTGATTTTCCTGCACTAATAATTGCGATAAACAACGACAAAGTTATTTATTGCTCTCAAAATTAATCGAAAACACAAATAACTTTCCTTATTTCCTTACATATAAGATACAAAATCGCATGCTAATGTTGCATCGTGGTGGTATTTGACTTACTTTTCTCTATAGAGGCCGGGTTATCGCCCATCGTCCCATGCATCATATTTGTCGCACGTTTCGTCATCAGAACAGAGATCGGGATCTCTCTGATAATGAATGGTATGCATTAAAAGTACTACTGGCTCACCTGTCTCCAACAGTAGGAGTTGAATGCTTAATGAGAATATTAAGCACGGAATACTAGCAATAAATCATAATTTTGTCCTCGGTAATTGATAGAGCACGAGAGATTTTTGCATACTAAATTATTTGTATAAATAATTTTATCGTTTGTAAAAAAGTATATATATATGATTCAACACTTCGACAGTTTATTATATAATAAACAATATTTAATACATTTCTAATATTAAAACTTAGAAACGCATACCGACCGTTAGACAAACTAATGTTTGTAGTAATAGTGGCATGTTTGTTTCTCTTTAATGATTTTTTTTTATTATACGCGGCAACACACGCGGTGTCTTTTGTTCTTTGATGTTACTAATTTATAACGCTATGCTCTAAGTGTAAGTCAATGTAACCTACTAATTAATATAAGTACACTACTAATGATAGAAAAAATATATAGATTAAAAAAACAACTCGTGGCTCGTGTCAAACTGCTGGCAGTATAAATTGCACCTTATATCAAGCTTGTGTTGGAATTTTTATTAAAAAAACCTTTAAAAAACTACTATTTTTAAAAACCTCTATTTTATACATAGAGTGGTTGGTAATTCACTTGACTTTCACGCCGCAGTTCGTGGATTCAATTCCCACCTAGGACAGTCATTTGTGTGCTTGAACATGTCTGTTTGTCCCGAGTCTGGGTGTAATTATCTATATAAGTATGTATTTACAAAATAATTGGCATATTAGTCGTCTGGTTTCCATAGTACAAGCTCTGCTTAGTTTGGGATCAGATGGCCGTGTGTGAATAATGTCCCAGGATATTTATCTATTTAATACGTTTAGTAAGTAAATGAAAATTCAGTGGTGTTTCCCCGGATTTGAACCCGAAAACCTTCAGTTAAAGTCTACGTAATCTACATACTGAGCCATTTCGGTCACTTCGCATGATATTTATTATAATCTTAACGAAACACAATATAAAAATGCACGAACATTTCATCACCAGATGTTTGAGAACTAAACAAGGAACAGAGATCACGTGAGATTACGTCCACCACGCTTTTTGTTCGAAGCCAACCTTTACACGCTTAAAATGCATTCCATGAGCATAAATTTAAATTTGCGCTGTTATCAAAATAGTTACTCTTGCAGAATTTTATTTATGAACGACGAGAAATGTTAACGAATGAATTACGTGTACTTAAACATACACACGACATTACAAAGCGGATATATGACACTAGCTTTACTTGTTACATTTGTAAAAAGTTAAGATTAAGATTAAATGAACTTGATTAGGAGATAGTAGATATTAAAAGTAGGAGAAAGCATAGGATAATGTCTTCTGATCGGCCACGGTAGCTTTTCTCAATAATTTAAAGCAAGTTACAAGATAATCCTACTGATATTATAAAGGAGACATTTTTTGAGAGTGACTGGATCTTTGTTACTCATTCACTCAAAAACTAGTGAACAGAATTGAATGAAATTTGTAATAGAGATAGCTTATACTTAGATATACCTAATACTTTTTCCTTTAAACTCGGACGTAGCCTCGGGCTCGGGCTCGAAGCTAGTGGCGTATATGTATATGAAATTTAGTCTGACAGTGCAATGTGATGGCAATGCATCAGGCGCAGGCCCAATGGCTTGACGTATCCACTTCCCAAGGCACAGAAATTGATCACAACTTCCTAACCATGAGCTAATAGTTGTTAGATAGAAAATCTCTGTTGCTTTTATTACTTGGTGCTAGAGCTTTGTGCAAGCTCGTCTGGGTAGGTACCACCCACTCATCAGATATTCTACTGCAAAACAGCAGTTCTTTGTATTGTTGTGTTCCGGTTTGAAGGGTGATCACATCTTAGTTCCCAAGGTTGGTGGCGCATTGGCGATGTAAGCGATGGTTAATATTTCTAACAATGCCATTGTCTGTGGGCTTTGGTGACCACTTACCATCAGGTGGCCCACATGCACGTCCTCCTTCCTATACAATAATAATAATTAAAACAAAATTGGCCCTTCGCGGAATTTCAACCTAACAACTGCTCCTCGGAATCTGCAGACTTATATGTTGGCTACAAAAACGGCGCAGTGAATGCACAAGTGTATTGTATTCAACAACAACAACAATCTTTAGAGTGAGTTACAGGATCATTTTAATTAAGAAAAGAATTGATAGATAATTCAAAATATTAAAGATCTCTGTTGAAATACGTAAAATATTAAATAGTTATAGTAACAGTGTATAGTAACAGCCTATAAATGTCCCACTGCTGGGCTAAGGCCTCTTCTCCTCTCCTGAGTAGAAGGTTTGGAGCTAAAGGTTAACCTTATGATATTTCATTTTTCAGCTTTTAATAAGTGTGTTAGTTAGAAAAGTAATTTATGTTCTATTGAATGCATACAAAATAATAGTAGAATATGAACAACATAGTTATATGTAGGTCATGTATAGACAATATGTCTTCTAAAGCAACTTGCAATGTTACGTTTTCTGACAAATGATTTATAGTTTAATAACTTCGGTACAATACTATCCGCTGTAGAACAAACTTTGTCATGGTGTTATAGCTTATATATTATAAATTATCGTTTGATTTTGCGCTTTAAAATTATTTATTGTTAACGTAAAACACTTAAAAGAGTTTTCGTATGACCGCGGATGAGATCTGCGGTCTAAAATTTAACTAACCTAATATATATGAATGGATTTTGCTATAATTGTTTTTTTTTTATGGAAACAGTTGTTATATCCACTTTGTTGTATCATGCCTGTGGTGCTGCAGTATTTACCGCTTAAGTTATTTATACGACAAATAATTTACATAACATTTAAGCGTGGGGAATATTTACAAGTTTAAAGCTTAGACAGTATATTACAATATATATATTACATATATACATACTGATGTATACTAGTCTAAAATATGTTTTTAGAAATATACACCCTAATTTCTGTTATTTGATGATGTCAAAGCCTACATATTAGATAATATGTACATTGATAGATCGCAAATGAGTTGGCTAGCTAAAGCACAGGCCAACTCTATTAATTATTATTCATTTTAATTAATTTTTTGATCAACGTTCCCAATTTGTTAATGATGAAAATCGAACATACGTCGAGAGAATTTTACACAAGGAAAAGTGTGACATCCATGGTGTTCACTGATATCATCTATTCGGATCTGAATAAAACCGTAAAAACATACCTATATAGTTTTGACCCAATTCAAATCGTGTAAAAGAAGAAATTGGTTATTATTTTGTACTGTTAAAGAAAAATTAAAAATATCGTCTGGAAATATTGGTTTTTATAAATGATGCTAAGAGAAGCTGATTGCAACTAACTAACGATTCAAATGATTGTATATACAAACACACACACACATATTGATGATATGTTTACATTTACATTATTACATTGTCCATTACTTTATTAAATAATTCAGTTACACATCTTTCACACTTTTTTTATGATGTATAAATTCGTACATTACAGAATTATATTTATATTAGTCAATAGTAATTAAGACCTCGGTACTAGTCTGTGCGAGTGGGGGCCTGGTAATCTGTAAAACAGTTATTACTAGTATGGATACCAGTCTCTCACAAAGGAATGTGAACATTGTCAACGGTTAAATTATATTGAGTCAATCAAAGTACTTGTAATTTATTTTGGGTTGAGAAAATAAATAAATATCATTTCATTTCATTTCATATATTTATTAGAAAAAAGAAGTAGAGCAGACAACATAAGTGTCTTCGTATCTTTCGTATTAAAAATGAAAAATTAAGTTTATTCTGCGCACGAGTTTCGTTAATGTTAATTATTCGAAAGTGGATAGCGATTACTCTTGTGTGCTGAGTTGTTATAAAATTTAATTTATATTTAATCGAATAATCGTTAGCTATTTTAGTTAAAACGCAAAACCACAGAAGTGTTGATCACGCGAACAACCGTTCCTTGCGGTTGGAGATGATTTGAAAACGAGCTGTCGACAACACGCTCGTTAATTTACCATGTGTTCCATATATGAATCGTTTAGCTGAGCAAATAATTTAAAAAAATGTGTTTTATATTATAAAATTCTATTATTTTAAAATTAATAAAAAATATGAATAAAAACAAGTGAATATGGGTCTCACGCTACATCATCACATTACATACCAGGTTAATACTGAAAAGATTTGATTACATTTTAAATTATTAGTTTACAATTATTATCTTTCCTTATTTCATTAACCATCATAAATACCTCTTTTTTCAATCGTTAATCTATGATAAGAATACAAAACGGGGTCAATATTGAACTAGCGTTTTCACTTCTATCTTTGAGTTATTGCGCTCTATCTATTGCTATAATATATCAAGTAAGAAGTGAGTTGTTTAGTTTGATATGTATGCCGTATGATTTATAATAACATAACATAATATTATAGTAGTTGAAGCCGAGATGGCCCAGTGGTAAGAACGCGTGAATCTTTACCGGTGATGGTGGGTTTAAGCCCGGGTAAGCTCCACTGAATTTCATGTGCTTAATTGGTGATTATAATTCATCTCGTGCTTGACGGTGAAGGAAAACATAGTAAGGAAATCTACATGTATCGAATTTCTTAGGAATTCTGTCACACGTGTATTCCACTAACCCGCATTGGAGCGCTGCAGCGTGGTGGAATAAGCTCCAAACCTTCTCAAAAAGAGAAGAAGAGGCCTTAGTCTAGCAGTGGGACATTTACAGGTTACTACCAACATTACTACCAATATTATAGTAACTAATCCAAAGTAATGTTATAGGCGTGTTTGTTGGTAGTTAACTAATAAATAAGGTGTATATACCTACTATAAACGAAAGAGTAAAAATTCATACCCAATAACACAAGAAGCCAGGCCACATGATGGCCATATTGGTGATAACCTTCACCCATCAAAATTGAAGTAGGTAAGTGTTTAACTGTGTTGGTATTAACTGTAGAATAACTGGTGCCTACAGTTTCAGATATTATTAAAATTGTAGAACCGAGTTACATATATTATAATCCTCATTCGAGATTGAATAGTTCTTTTAATAGCTGAAATTAAGGTATTTTAAATATATATATTGTGTATAAAATAAATTATTTGAAAACCCGGAAGTGAATTAAAATGGATTTGTGATATTCCATTACTTTGATACATATGTTATCTACATGTAAAAAAAAACGTTCCATAGTTTTCTACACCGACAGCAACACGACTATGTTTTTAAAGTCGTTACAATTCACACACACATACATACATACATACATTGTAATCGTCGTAGTAAAAGTTATTTATCACAAAATTATACAACGAAACATTCCAGCTGTTCTTTTTTTTATAAAAGTAATTGGATTGATAATTTAATAATGAAATAGGTCAGACTTATGTGTTTATTCACGCGTTAGTTTATTAAGCTTTTAAAATTATCAATTACTCTGAAAATGAAGCGATGTGAATAATTTTGTACCAATTAATAAGATAAGCCTTCCACAAGGGGCCGATGACACCTGCTTGGTCTAGTATTGCAAACATAATAAGAAGTGACAACAATAATTTACTGCATTACTAAACATTGCTTTGCAATAGTGAATCTTATTTCAATGCTCAAACGTTTTTATTTGTGTAAAAAGCTTTAGAACTTTTCTTTAAGTAAACTATACTTATATATTTTTCTAGATTTTGACATACGGCAAGAAATAATAAATGATATTAGGACTGTTATGTCGATAGATGATATTTATAATATAATTGTAATAATTTTTACAACATAAAATTTATCACCGATTTAAACATATTATGTAGGGTTAGCAACAACATTGAAAAATTAACATGTATCGAAGGCAAAATAAACATACAAACCATTTTTAGTTTTGTAGCAGTTATGTTCTTTTTTATTTGATGATAATATTTTCTTATTATAAAGTAGCACTAGAGTCTTCATTCTTGAGGAATTAAGTTGATTTGATATATAATATTTGTACATGATTAAATTTCAAAGATATAAGTAATTAACTCGTATATTACATTAATACTGACATAATTATTATGTAAAAATTATATGTTATTATGCAGATAGTTATAGATAAAGAACCCTTTGACAGCTTATTCAGTGTCCGAGACGAGTGCAGCGCCAACGCCTTTCACTACTTCTCAATGGCTTATTGATTTAAAATACACCGCAAATATATTCCATAAATTTAAATAATGAACACTTTTTTCCGCAGCGTTTGTATTAAAGAATTGTAAATATAATAGAAAATAACTTGAAATAGCTAAGTAATTTCTATAAGGCAACATTGTTGAATTTTCATTAGAATTTAATGTTATTTGTATGTTTTTGGTGTTTTCGTAGTAAGCTGACATTGACGTTATAATTATTAACATCCCGTTTTATTGCCTGCACTGGTTAAAAGGCTAGTACAGTTCGCCCAGAGAATTGGAATTCCGCTTCAATGGGAAACTGCCACTATTCCAGGCAGTCTTATTTTTTCTTCAACGATCAAGTAACACTGACAAGTGTCTCCATTATATACAAAGACATTGTCAGATTTACTCTTTAATTATATATATATATATATATATATATATATATAAATAAATATAAATTTCATGCAAAATATTACACCCCGTCTTATTGCCTCTACTGGTAACGGGAAGGCTGGTTCAATTTTCGCCCAGAGAATCGGAATTGCGATTCATAGGGTAAATGGTGGCATTATAGGTAATAAGGGTATATATAGCATTCTTGCCACCATTCCACGCGGTCACGATTTGTACAGTATTTTTTTTTAATTTAAGGTTTTAATGTAAATAAATATGTATTTTCTCTATAATCGCTTTTTATCAGCGGACGGATTGTGTTATAACACTTCTGATTACATTTTTTTAATAGGCCATCTTATGGTAAGTGGTCACTATAGCCCATAGCCATGGTGCTGTAAGAAATTTTAACTATCCTCTCAAGGCTGGTGACGCATTGAGCGCCTACCTAAGGAGATGTTATGACTCTTGGAACTGTTTTTATATCTGCTCACTCGCCCTTCAAACCAAAACACAACAAAACCTAATATTGACGAGCCGGTTGGCGTGATTGGTAGATACCCTGCCTTTCGCGCCGCAGGTCGTGGGTTCGATTCCCACCCAGGACAGACATTTGTGTGCATGAACATGTCTGTTTGTCCTGAGTCTGGTTGTAATTATCTATATAAGTATGTATTTACAAAAGAAAAAGTAGTATAATATGTAGTATATCAGTTGTCTGGTTTCCATAGTACGAGCTCTGCTTAGTTTGGGATCAGATGACCGTGTGTGCAAAATGTCCCAGGATATTATTATTATTATTGCTATGCTGCGGTGGAACATACTGTCATGAGTGGATGACAGTATATTCCTCCCTACCCAGGGCTTGCGCAAAGCCCTAATACCAAGTAAAATAAATAATATCAAGTGTTAACAGTTACAAACTATTGACAACCGCTGAGGTCATGTAAGTAAATAAGTATTCTTACTACTTGGCAAAATTCAACTCACCTTTCAAGGAAAAGATTTAGAACTTTTTCTCAATATAGCAATATTACGGGTTGATACATATATTATTTGATACATGTTCATGTAGAATAATTTCTACCAATACACGAATCTTGACTGAATATGTCTCCGTTTAACGTCAAATATTTAGTCGAGAGTTTAGTCGACATTTATAATCAGTAATTACTCAATCAAATATGCGCTTAAAAACTCAATAGAACTCGGATACAAATTCGTAATAATTTGGTTAAAACTCAACATGTTATATCTACTAGCTATTTTAAACAAAGTGAAATAAAATGCCACAAACTGCAATCGTCTTTATAAGTGTCAAAATGTAATTTGCGACTTGGACAGCAAGAGGACGAGTCGTAAATAAATGACAGTCGTCATCATAAATTGACCACGAGAGACAAATTATGAACGTTAAAGAGCCAAAGTTATGTGTTGTACTAGTTTGGAGTTAAATTAATTTGAACTGGTTTACTTTGTAAAGTGAGGCTCCGTTCATCACGGTGCCAGCGACGTGGATCGCGTGACCGGCCCGCATTCAGTCTGAACCTTGTAAGTTTCTCGCCGCAAACTATAGCGAACTTATCAATAATCACATCTCCAATCGCCCTACCCTGATAGCTGGCCCACGCACCGGGATGCAACGCTAGCTTTTTGCTATAGATATTAACATAAATTCATATTTTTAATTACAAATATACGACAATTAACAGATCGCATCGCGAAAATCGAAAGCGAAAATTCGTAATTTTCGTTATTTGCATTGAAATTATATTTTTTATGATGCAGTAGAATGCGTGCACGCATGCTCGTAACGCATGTCTAATTAGCATTTTACGATCATATAAAAAATATTTCTTCACATTAAATTTCTACCATTTACACTTTAAAATTAGTGAGACGTATTTTTAATATTACCCATAATTATGTTTGAAATATTCATGTTTAATCGCATTTTTCAATCTATTAGTTACTATTTTTATATAGTGGAGCAGGCAATATGTCTTATACAAAGACGTTATTTAAAGATACATAATAAAGTATGACTTCATTCTTTATATTAACCTACAAATCTGTTCTTGAAATAAACAAAATAAAATAATATACAAACTTATTTTTTAACAAATGATAATATTAAAAAAAAACGATGTCGTAACAACACATGTAATTCAACATGAAACATAACAGTTCTCGATTAACTAAGTTAACAACAGAACACACGTCCATTGTATCGATTAAACTATTTTTCAAACAGCCAACGAGCCAATTAAACAACAGCAATGGAATTTTATTCAGATTCATCAAACCAATTCGAAATCATAATTGATCTGCCATGTAAAAAATATAGAGGGCTGTTAGGTTGGAAATAGGCGCCAAAATATAAAACTAGAACGATGACTGGCCGAAACACTTGGAGCCAAAAGTCAATTAACGAGCGACCGGGCACGTGGAACAGCCTACCAGTGCTACAGTACGTGAATAACATTAGATGAAACTAGGCAACTCTGAGTATTAATATTTAGTATTATTGTTTTTTTTTTAACAAAATTGTCTTAGAACGGTTAACGTCTGACACTTATTAAATTTTATGTATTTTTTTTTTTAAATTGGTCTTCAAACGGCTCCTTTTAATAAATCTAATTATACCATATCTATAGAATACAACATTTTGGTATTTTTTGACGTATCAAAAAAAAAACATTGTAAAATTATTTTTTCTTTAATTTTTATTTACTTACTAAAATGTTAAAAACATACAGTACTATAGTGTGAGTAAATTTAAAATAGCTTAATTACATCAGGTTTTATAATAAATAAAAAAAATATAATATTTACAGAGTATAAAACATAAATATATTTACCTTCTATTTTTAATCAATTAAATTGTACGAAATCAATAAAGGAAATCTGATTCTAGTGAGATGAAAAATTAGTTAAGCTACATTAAATAAATAAATAAATATCCTGGGACATTATTCACACACGGCCATCTACTCCCAAACTAAGCAGAGCTTGTACTATGGAAACCAGACAACTGATATAGGTAATACATATACTACTTTTTTTTGTAAATACATACTTTTTTACTTGGTTGTTTACTTTTATACTTTTTTACTTTTTACTTGGTGGTAGAGCTTTGTGCAAGCTCGTCTGGGTAGGTACCACCCACTCATCAGATATTCTACCGCAAAACAGCAGTACTTGGTACTGTTGTGTTCCGGTTTGAAGGGTGAGTGAGCCAGTGTAATTACAGGCACAAGGGACATAACATCTTAGTTCCCAAGGTTGGTGGCGCATTGGCAATGTAAACGATGGTTAACATCTCTTACAATGCCAATGTCTATGGGCATTGGTGACCACTTACCATCAGGTGGCCCACATGCTCGTCCGCCTTCCTATGTAATAAAAAAAAAAATACTTATATAGATAAATACACCCAGACTCAGGACAAACAGACATGTTCACAAATGTCTGTCCTGGGTGGGAATCGAACCTACGGTCTACGGCGTCTAAGGCAAGTGTCTCACCATCCACGCCAACCGGCTCGTCAATTATTACGATAAACATTAGCGATTTTATATATTTTCTATAGTATTAATGTAAATGATCGCTATAAGCGATAAGACCGCCTTTGCGCACCATTCTGTTTGTGTCCTATTACTTATATGTTTGATTTTTTTTTCCTTTTTGTTTATGTTGTGCAATAAGTGTTAAATAAATAAAATAAATGATATCCATATACTGCGAATTTTATTGTTGTGCGAGGTCTCAGTTGGTAGACTCGTGTCCGCTTTCCGATGTGCATCCGAAATTCTGCAACTCAATAACGCGTGTGATGTTAACCCACGCTTAAGAAGTTACTGGTGGTACTCTGTGCAAGCTCGTCTACGTGCAAGGTACCACTCACTCATCAGATATTCTTCCGCAAAACAGTACTTGGTATTGTTGTGCTCCGGTTCGAAGGGTGAGTGAGCCAGTGTAATTACAGGCACAAGGGACATAACACCTTAGTTCCCAAGTTTGGTGGCGCATTGGCGATGTAAGTGATGGTTGGACAATTCTTACAATGCTAATGTCTACAGGCTTTGGTGGCCACTTACCATCAGGTGACCCCATATGCTCGTCCGCCTACCTATTCTATAAATAAATAGTTAGAAATATTAAATACGTAAAATTACGATAACATACTAATTTTATAAAGAAAGATTCCTAGATTCTTAAACTTTCTTTTCTTTCTTTTCTTAAACAAATACGATACGATGAAATGCTTTAAACGGATTTTTTAGAAATGATTTGTTTTACTATAATTTGTCGACTGTTACCAAAAAACATATCAATACTATGTGTATTGATATTTCTGGTAACAACTTGGATATCAAATCTGTTTCATATAAACTCCGATTGAATAAATGGAAAACAGAATTTTAAAACGAATAAATATATTCAATTTCAATTTACATAGAAACATAAAGCCAGTGAGGCCGCGTGGGGGCGCAGCCGCCTCCCCGGCGCAGCCGTGAAAAATGCGAATTACGTTTGAAGATGGTCAGCCAGTCAGAAACTCATTGTTGTCCTGATAACGGTATCCAGCGATGCGGACTCCGCGTTCTCAGCGAGCCATTGCTCGTGAAATTATTATAGACGCGGAAAAGTGGGAAATTAATAAAGCTCTTTATGCTGTCGAATGCGAGTAAAAAGGTTCCGATATTATTTTTATAACGTTTTGTTAACGGTCCCGTTCAAAATCAAATTTTGGTTGAATTGAAAATATTGAATGGAGGCAAAATTGTTACTTTGACGAAATATTCTTAATGATTTACTATTTTTTTTAGTTCATAGATCATCTATGAAACATCTATATCGTGACAATAAAACAACAATAACAATTTTAAATTAAAGAACAATTTATTAATTTATATCAACTATCACCCGTAGCTTCGTTGCGAATTTGTATTTACGAGTGACGAACTAAGCGTCTTTCAATTTAATTAACTTTATTTTAAGAAACGTTTAATTTTTTAATTTATTATTTTTCTATATTTGACGATTGATATATTTATATAACTTATTGTATATTTTTGCAAACCAACTGTCTTCAGTGTAGCTAAATTCACAAATGGCCATAACATCTTAGGTTTAAAGGTTGGTGGCGCATTGGTGTTGTGCGAAATAGTTATTAGTTTCTACCTATGTCCATAGGCGTTGGTAGTTTGGTACCACTTACCATCATAAGGCCCATTTGCCAACCTATTCTATTTAGTTTCTACATACAACTTCTTCGTCTCTTTATTTAGTTTCCGTTGAGAAAAGAGACACAACTTAGTTTTTGACATTACACGTTCATTTTTAGTATATAAATAAATAAATAACAACTCGTGTGAGACCATTGAGATAAATATATAACAATTTTAAAGAAATATATCAGTTTTTTCTTCATTACATCATTATTATTAAAAAGCCTAATTCTCTAAAAATGCCTCATATTTTTACTAAACCTTCTACCTACTTGTTAGCTAAATCGAATAAACAAAGTTTTTTTCAATAAAAAAATACTTGATATAAGACACTTAAATGAATTTCACAGTGACAAAATATAGCCCCCCATTTGCATTTTCTAACTTAGTGTGGTTTTACCCCATTTAGGGGCCTATATTTTTCGCCATCTTGACATTTTGACGGCTGGCTTTTGTGGTAGCAATGTTGCTTGCAGCGCGACTACATTGTATTTTAATTAATTGTTATGGCCCGGGTCAAGACGGGGCCTCACAAACGGCGACCAGGCATGAACGTTAAAGAGTGAGGTGTCATAAACTAGGACCAATAGCGAGCTATGTTAATATGCTTTAAAGCCGCTTTAAATCGCTTCGTAGCTGTTGCAATGTGATTGTCATTTGATTATGTCTCAATTAGAATTATTGTGTATCTATTGCTATTTTAACCTTACCTTTATATTCTAATTTTCCTTCAGTACTTTGTATTAAATTAACGTATAAGCTTTGAAAATCACAATAGTAATCAACCCAAATGTTTAGGAAACGTTTTCAATTAAATTAAGCTTTACGTAGAACAAGATAATTCAATTGAATCAGATAAGGCAACACAACGTGTCCCAATATAAACTATAAAACATGTTCGGTGGAGGAATACGAATTCCCTCATAGTAAAGTTCGTAGGGGTCGCAATTAAAAGCAGTCTGTACGTCGATTAATATGTAAATACCGACTCACAACGTCCTGCTGCATAACATAGCCTACGTCTAGTCTTTGTTCCCTTTCGTTCGTAATGCCCTCAGTAAATGCGCTATGAGAATTCGTGTAGAACAAATGTGTGATGCAATTTACTTAATCACTTGGAATTATAAAATATTTGTAATGTGTCCGTTTCATAGTTAAACTGTAAACCGGCAATAGTGTAACGAGTACCGATTTTTTTTTTATTGTATAGGAATGCGGACGAGCATATGGGCCACCTGATGGTAAGTGTTCACCAACGCCCATAGACAATGGCATCGTAAGAAATGTCAACCATCGCTTACATAGAGAATGCGCCACCAACCTTGGGATCTGAGATGTTATGCCGATTTTAAGTCGCAGTTTCAACTCCGACTATGATTTCAATAAAAAAACGTAAAAGAGGTTTGTATCGAATACTTAAAATTATAAATTTCCTCCAAACCGATTTTTGCCACCGCGGCAAATCTCAAGAGACCTTAGCCAACTGCGCGAGACAGTCTCAATTTGTCTCAAAGTGCAATTTTTCTATATTGAATAAAGATATTCGAAATTTAAATTAGAACAAACATACAAATGGGTAACTAACTGCTGAATACTGAAACGTCATTCAAATATTAAGTGCAAGTTAATTATTTGAGACGCCGTTAATTTTAAATTTAGTATGCGAAATTTTAAATTAACGAATGACGTTTCAGTATTCGGCCGTAAGTTATGATATTTCTGAAACATGGTAAATATTAAAGTACTCTTTGCTCTTATGACCGCAGAATCGATAGCCTGAATCTGAGTGATCAATTAATGACCATTGCAAATACTATAAAAAACAATATTGAGACTAATGTATTGATTTTCTTAATAAACCCCTGGTGTATTTATTATTAACCATGACATCATATTTGTCAGGAGTTCACAGAGCACATATATTACCTAACTAATATGTAGGCGCAGTAATTACTCAATACGACAGTACAGTGTATGTTAGTAATATTTTATCGCATGACAGTCGAATATAAATGGCGTAAAGGATTTATCGCACACATATTATGAGCTATTGCATCTCATCGAAAGGCGTCGGCTATTCACGAATTAGAGGATTGTCTATGGTTTAACGTGTCAATATAATAACTACATTATTGCTTTGCAAAATTAAGGTGCTTATACATGTTTGCATAATTAGTTAAAATTTATTATCATTCGCTTGCCTTTATCCTTTTTTTTATTGCATGGGTAGGCGGACGATCATATGGGTAACCTGACCCATGGACATTGGCATTGTAAGAGATGTTAACCATCGCTTACATCGTCAATGCGCCACACCACCCTTGGGATCTATGATGCTATGTCCTTCGTGCCTGTTATTACACTGACTCACTCACCCTTCTAACCGGAACACTACAACGGTAAGTACTGTTATTTTGCGGTAGAATATCTGATGAGTGGGTACCGACCCAGACGAGCTTGTGCAAAGCCCTACCACCAAGTAGATTTTTTATTTTGAATGAGCACAGATTGTAAACTAACGTCGGCCATATTGTTTCTTGGCGACGTCATGGGTTGTGTAATTATATCAATATATGTAGCACAGATATATCCTTACAACAATAACTTTTGCCAGTGAATTTGATAAAAATATTAAAATAAATTAAATTTTTAAAATAGAACAAGGTGTATTGGTGTACACTTATTAGTAATACAATATTTGTTATTGAAAATGAATAATTAAGAATTGTATGTATAAATAATTAATGAATGTATGAAGTATATTATATTCTCAGAACCGCAGGTGCTACAATAATCATTTTACAGTACATATAAATTCGTTTACATAATGTGAGGGTATCTCTAGGTAGCAGTTGACATAATTACTTTAATCAAATTCCCATAGACATGTTTTAAAATACAGTTGTGTGTGTTAATTTGTTTTCAAGAAGTGATTTTTAATGATTTAATTTATAACACACCGTGGGAATGAAGTGATCACTTCTAGACTTAGTTCTAATTATACATAAATAGTTATGTATAATTAAAAATATATTAAACTGATATGTTGACGAGGAGAACGAGTTTAGTGTATTTTTTTGCCAATACTTCCTAAGTTTCGTTCTATAATATGCAGATTTTATTAATTCATTTGTAAATAAAATTAGAACTTCCAGTATTAACATACATTTTAAAAACATTATAGTATTCTTTAGGGTATTTTTTGTAAAAATTGTTTAAAAATAACTCTTTTTTCAAATTTCATAATAAGTACATAATAATAATAATAAGTGAAAATAAGTATGTTTTTCATTTCGTTCTTTTGGATATTAAGCTCAGCTGGAAGTGGTTAAAAATTAAAACACAACATTTGACCCACACATACTAACACAAGTCAAATATAGGCCTTCAATAAATAAAGGTTATATTTAAGTTGAGTCGTATAAAACATATTAATTTATTTGTAGGTGTAATAAAATGTTTAGTTGTATATATATTGCGTGTATATGTAGCAACTTCAACAACATATAAACATAAGCTTACAACGTTCCTATATTACACAATGAGTAACTCCAAACAACACACGTTGATTGTCTAATGAAAAGTAATTAACTGGCGGGGGAGGTATTGACATGACAATGTCGGACAGAACAATCGATGGTAAGAGTTAAAGAGGAGATGCTGACTCAGCAATAAGCTGGTGGGACATGACTTGTAACTACAACGAGCTGAGAAACATCAATTGCGTTACTGGTAACGAAAATGTTAGTAAAATTGCAATTGCAATTCCTACAATGCGAATTTATTTTTATTATTTTTTTAACTGAATCGAAATTCTATGAAAATTTAATCGAGTGCCCGTTATGAATGAAAACTTATGATCGTCGGAAAAATACATTTTGAAATTTATACCACCACCACGAACTCTCTAATTATTTATTATAGTTCGTAATACTGATTATATTAAGGTGTAATGCTGAGTTTCAATCGAATTACGTCTCTATATGAATAAAACAGGATTTTGATTTGGTTTTACTTACCCATCTTTAAAAGTCAGATTTAAAAAAAATGTTATACTGTTTTAATTAAAATAATGGCTTTACCCTTAAGCCCCACATTACAAAGAGTTGTCAATATTTTAAGTCATGTTAAAGCTTAGAGACTGTAAAAATCAAACTGATTAAGCTTTAAGCTTATAAAAGTGAATAAAATTATACCTAAATATTAACCTTGGATGTTTTGAAAATTTGACAAAATAATTTACACTTTAAAAGTGCTTGTCCTCGATAGGACAAAAGATATACATACTAGTACTTACTTAGAGTGATATCTTCCAGTCAACAGGTCATAGGAAATAAAGTAATACTCATACATAGCGTCGTTCTAAGCACATACTAAAATAAATAAATTAAGTACATATTATAAAATACAATAGCATTTAATGTAAATATTTCTTGTTAATTTTCCAAATGAGTTACGCAGGTACATAAATTAAAAAATATTCATTAACATAAGATACTTTTTGAGTATTTACGAGTACAAAGACCCTAATTAATATAATATATATTGTACTATGTCAGCTGTTACATTACCATAATATTAGGTACCCCTAAAATAATTTGCAACAGGCAGGTGGTAATGGTTTTAATACGTTTATTTAGCAATAATAATAAAAGACAAGGGCTCAGCAACAAAAATTATCTATAATTATAAATAATAGTAATTGTCTTTATCTATGTTATAGATAATATGTAACATATTACATATCTATAACATAGATGAAGACAATATAAGCTATGTTTTGCTGAGCAATTTATATATAGATACATTTTGCCACATAAATGTTATCGAGTGCGATAATAATTATGACAAAAATGAAGCACATTAAAACAGTGGTGCTTGCCTGAATATGCAGGATTATGTGTGCACCCACTGAGTCTCTAGGGTCTATTTTAGTACATATCTAATTCATTTATTTGTTTTAGTTCTATATAATAGTTTCAATCAATGGATAGAAGTAGACATAAAATAAAGGTTGTGCATTAAAATCTGTGCACCCACCAATGAGTTTTTAACATGGATAAATTGTGTTTAAAAAGTATATTCGCTGTGACAGGAAATTGAATCAATATGTTAGAGTACGCTCAACTTTGACAAGAAAGGAGACATTGTTACTGACGTATAATAATAATGATAATACATATAATAGACCGATAAAATATATATACTCTTACTGTAATACAATTATTATATAATACTTTAATATTCAGCACGTAGTTTAATACCGCATCTATTTCTTCGCAGTTCATCGTCCGACTCGGTTAGTTAAGTCCCAAAGAGACCGACATAACTTCATTGATTAAAGCTCGCCTTGATCGACGTGTTTTACGTTTCCTATTCGTGAAATTGCTTAAGTTTACCATGTCGATTGTGACGTAAAACATTTTATGCTTAGTTATAGCCTTTATTAATGTTTTATTCAAGCGAGATCAGCCGATTTTTACGGTCAGTCGTGTTGAGTAAATGTGGTTATATACACATTTTTATACGCTACCAGATGTTCTGTGTTTATTGTGAATTACTTCCATAATTTAGTTTTATTCTTCAACGAAACGAGATGTTATAAATGACTTCATGCATTAAGTTATAATGGAATCAATTTAAAAAAAAATACATTGTTCATCTTTTTCATCATTTTCGTCTACATGGATTTAATCGTATATACAATACAAAAGTTTCTATTTTTTAATGTATTTGGTTTGAATGTGCACTTTACAATCACCTCGAATCGTTCTGACCGCTATGACTCACTGTGGTCTGTGCATACACCAACAGAGCCTTGTTGCGAGGTGAGAGCGTCTACCCAAATGGGTACACCGTACAGTGCCATTGAGTGCACCACAACCGCGTATAGGCTATTATTTTTTTTTATTATTGCATAGTAAGACGGACGAGCATATGGGCCACCTGATGGTAAGTGGTCACCAACGCCCATAGACATTGTAATTGTAAGAGATGTTAGCCATCGCTTACATCGCCAATGCGCCACCTACCTTGGGAACTAAGACCTTATGTCCCATGTGTCTGTAATTACACTGACTCACTCACCCTTCAAACCACAACAATAGCAAGTATTGCTGATTTGCGGTAGAATGTCTGATGAGCAACCCTGGCACGATGTTTCCGGCCAACCTACATTGGGTAGGAGGCGGCCCAATACGGCGTTGATGAGCTTTGGGCTGATTTCCGAAGATTAGAAACTTCTAGTATATTACATGTTATTATCAGCAACAACGAATGATAATAATTTGTTAACATCTCTTACAATACCAATGTATATGGGTGTTGGCGACCACTTACCATCAGGTGGCCCATTTGCTTGTCCGCCTACCTATAAGAAAAAAACTAAATTTGAGCAAATTTCTTTCAGTCTTAGTATAATTTACTTTACGCACGCATTTGTCGACATAAAATGTTACCCCTTATAATACGGCGGCTATTTTTAATGTATGTAATTTTACAAAAACATCTTGTAAGTCAATAAATGCGATTATAATATTACAGCAAAATGGATTATACACTGCTCTAGATAACCTAATTAAAAAAAATTTAAACGTTATCTACTGTTCGCATCGAGTGTTATTCGCTTCGACACTAATCGTACAGCAAGGGGTACGGTCGGCGACGCGTGAAGATGCCGCGATAGCTAACCGCCCTGCCACATGACGCCTGCGTATGCGCAGTCCGCGATCATTTCGCTGATTGTAAATGGATTTTTTTATTCACTTTCCATGGTGTGAGACAATCGGTAATTAACTTTGTAGTGTAATTTTTTAAAGATTCCATTGATGGGTTTATGAGATTGCAATTATTAATAATACTATTATATTATAAATTTTTGACCATTGATTTTGTATGTGCAATAGAATAATCCTCTAGAATCAATGCTCTAGAAAAATGTTACAAAAATTAAACCTACTTGAAACGTGTCTCAAGTCAATCTATTGATATGAAAAACAATACACATAAATATACCTACTGATATAAATGTTGTTAAAATAATTTTCGATATGTATTTGTTTCAGAACTGACTCATCACAGCGATACCTAAAATCAAATCCATCTCAAACAGCAATCAACGATTAAACAGCTGTACACTCGGATCTGATCCGCCGATACTGACTTACGAAACGTTCCGTTATTAGACAAACTAAAAATTAAAATAGCTAAACGGGCTTCCCCGCCACTAAGCAGACCAATTGTGGCTCGCAGCGGGCGGCGCACCTTTCATTATTCTATAATAACTCTGATACAGGGCGAGAAATCTCCTCGTCATGCTGCGGCCGAAACCAACTCTTACCAAATTAATTGCCACGTTCTGGGCGGTAACGTCGCTCCGCGCGTTGCCGTTTCTGCAACCCGAATTCGTGATACAATCGTAATTAATGAATTATTGTCATTGATTTTCTTAAGAGTATCTCGCAAAAGAATTCAATAGAACTTTAATTAGTTTCTGTTGCAACAAAATTAGAAAATATTTTATCAAAAAAAATATATAAAATAAAAGAAATCCTATGATTTCGTTAACGATTGCAAAAAATATTAAACGTCATATTGAAACGTTATTTTTATATTTCGAAGGCCAAAAAAGGTTAAGCAAATTATTCTTATCGTGATTATAAAATCGTTTCATGCCTGTATATAAGTTATTAGCTGTTGCGCCTCCACCGGGCGTTGCTTGTAACATCTGTACAAATCGATATAGCACTCGATCCGAAATTGAGATTATGCTAAAGCGATGTTAGACGTGTCGAACTCACTATCTCTGATCGATATAAATCATCTTATTAACTATTGTTTCGGTAGGTGTGGTGTGAACGAGCCTGATGTTATCGGTACTGTGATGTGTTTTAAATTAACATAATAGGTTTTGTGAATGGATATCGTCTCTGTTTGTTGTTTTTGATCGTAAGACAGCTTGGGAATATTGTTGCCACTAAGCTATACCTGGCTTGACGCGATTTCACGCGGCCATTGATAATATGGGTAGTAGCGAAAACAAATATATATTTATTTTACAAAGGCTGACGAGCACATGAACATCTATGATAAGGTTATCAGGCCCAAAACTTTGGCACTACAGAAGTATAAGCACCTCTCTACACCATCGATAAGTCACCACTAAGGAATGTGAGCTGTTAGAGCTGTTATAGGTCTTCTGTCGGTATTTACACTGACTCCACTTGTTTATACAAATTATATGACACGTGCGTTATATGTTAAAATGTAGAGGAATTTGCCACTTCAGTACAAATTAAAGTAATTTTAACTCTCGATTCCCTGACAGATTAATATTTGCTAAAGTCAGAACTAAATTATGCAGTGCAAAATTTTATTGTATAAAAGTAATATTTTTTAATAAGTTCCCGAATGCAGTAAACAATATAAAAACTTGAATTGTTTTAAACGATAACTAAATCGTTGGTTGATTAGTGTATGTTAATGTAATTTAAAAGAATATTTAGACTTACCTTAGTCTAATAAAATTAGTTAGAATTCTTAAACAATGAAATTTACTGTGAAGCTGAAATTTGGAAATATTATTTATAAATGTAAATTTTCTATAATTTATTTTACTTAAATATATGACATGTTAATATATTAAAATGAGGTAGTCTGATATTGTGCAGAATTTTATGTAACATATATAACATAAATGTATACATTTGCATACTATGTTATGGTTTTTGTTTCAGGTTTTTTTTATAAGTTCCCGGGAGGGCAAATGACTCTACTCCAAGGTAAGTGGTAGTAGAGTCCAAATGCGACGACGGCTAGTTTTATAATAATGTACCTTTGCAAATAAATAATTTTAATTTCAATTGACTGGTAGACATTATATGTTTTGTTGTTTATTAAATCACAATTGCTTTTACTTAAAATAACAGCGTCTAATATCGCGCGTGAACACTTGATGTGTGGAAATAAAAAAAAATCGATTAAGTAATTGTTATCTAGTTTATATCTTTTATATGACGTTATAACAACATATTTTGTATACAACTAGTTAGGCATTAACATAATTATGATAATGTTTTACTATCATTTTTTAGTACATGTATTTTGTAAAATTACATTTTAATTAAAACAAGCCGCTGTCGGTGTTGATAAAATTGATATTATATGTAATAAAATTTGATGCGATCTCAATTCTAGATACTTTGAACAAAACAAGACATGAAAATAAACTGTTATGTATTAAATATATATATAGTAGTTCCTGAGTAGGAAGCTGTGATCGTGTGAACAATAAAATGCTGACTCATTAACTATTTAATAATCGCAAATATCAATCGTAACCAATACTAATACCTATATAAGTAATCATTCGACAAAACTTTATGAACACTGACATTGAAGATTTCAATCATTTAAAAAAAAAATAAGTTCAAGCAGTATAATAACTAGTTGTGTAATAAGAATAAAAATACATAGAATACAAAACAAAGATATACGAATATATACAAATATAAGTACGGCGCTGACAGCGGCGCCAAATAATATTATTTATTAAAATGAGTAAGGAAACACTTGCACGATTCAGAAAATCGGTACAACGCATTTTTCAAGTGTAAACAACTGTTCTCGCTATTAATTAGAATGCCTCACAGTTCCTAAAGTAGGTAATTTGGAATTTTGTAAAACAGATACCTAATTATTTATTTTAAAACGAATCCTTTACACTACATTAGAAGTTTATTCTACAGCAAAACAGCAGTCCAAGTAATGTCGTTGTGTTCCGGTTTGAACCAGTGTAATTACAAGCACTCTATCTATATATATATATATATATATCATATATCTCTTACAATGCCAATGTTTGTGGGCGTGGTGGTGACATCTTACCATCAGCTATAAAAAAACAAAAAAGAATTTTTTTTTTTTCAGTACAAGGCTCTACGCTATATCGCTCTAAGAGAATTATATATTTTAAATTTGTATATTTGCACCTGTTCCGAATATACCAGGGATTTTTATGAGGTGTTATTGCTGATGTATAAATTTGTCTCCAAAATTTTTGCATTCACCGTTATTCACTATTTACTTTCGTCGTAATAGCAGAATATTGCCGAGAATATCAAATTGTAATAAAATTATTCCCTTATGAACTCTGGCATAAGCTTCATTTCATAATTTGACTAAACTGAATTAAAATTAAAAGAAAATAGTTGTCTGTAAAGTCGGTTTACGGACGATAGTTTAACGTGACAACGTCATAACAAAACATTGATGAAATGTCTGCAATCGAGTGAAAGAGAGATAGATGCGGCCCAAGCGAACAATCAGCGTAACGGGACAATTTTTCGTGGATACAGCCAGCGTTCATCGATTTATTAGACGTTGTCAAGTCAAAAATAGAATTGTCTTATTTTTTTCAATTTATACTAAATAAAGTCATTTTAAATTCAAATTAAGTATTATATTATCACAACTTACAAGAGAGACAAAATAAATCGCCGCTGCATATAAAAATGTAGATATAATATAAGTCGATCTAGATATAGATTGTAGGGCATAACTAAGTATGAATAATCCTAGGCTAGGATGAAGAACGGCCTGCGTCCGATCGGATAACTTCTCTCGTTAGCACTATCTGCGGTGGGCGTGCGCGCGCATGTGTTATGAACCCACAACCGAACTAGGCTTGAACGGTTTTCATAATACCTTGTTATATTAATATTTATGTTGGCGAGGTGAGCATTTTAATTTTATATACACTTGAACGTGTTAAACGCGTGAGACTTCAATACAAAATTAATTTAAGAAAAAAATTAAAGTTCTTAAAGATTAATTTGTTGTCATATATTCTATTTCATAAGAAATTAAATAAATTATGTGTGAACTTCACACACAAATGTTATTAAATTTATTATTAATTAATTAGTACTTGACGGTTCAGGCAAACATCGTGAGGAAGCCTGCATGTGTCAAATGTTCATTGAAATTCTTTTACATGTATATTTCACCAACCCGCATTGGAGCTGCACGCTGCTTCAATGGGGGTTGGCAGAATACACATGTGGCAGAATTTGAGTGAAATTTGGCACATGCAGGTTTCCTCACGATGTTTTCCTTCACCGTTAAGAACGAGATGAATTAGAAACTCAAATTAAGCACTTGAAAATTCAGTGGTGCCTGCCCGGGTTTGAACCCACGTTCATCCTAACTATAGTATTTGGACTTTATTTTATTACTTATTTGTTAAGAAAATGAATCCCGTCAACAAAATTTTAAGTTTGACAGAATTGTTTTGTGTAGGACGTTACAATAACTATAGTTGTTTTTATTAATATCATAACTTTGTGTTTTCCTCTTATAACGCTTTAGAACTTTTAACCAACACTTGTCTGCTGGTCTAAATATTAAAACCTAATAATAATTAATAATTAATCTACTAAGTTGCAGACAAATATAGAAAAAAATAACGGGTTGTTATAAAAAAAATACTTTAATTTTCCAAAATTTGACTGATTGGTATTGTTAGTGACTCCACCCATACACACTGTAGCAAAATAATTTATTGCACTATCGCTACCACCCAAGATAATACCTGTAAGTGACACTGTCTCACTCACACTTTAAAACAAATACAGATGCTTAGCGGTAGTATAACCGACGTGTTTTTGGTGTCCACGGACTCGCAGAAAACTTTACCAGCTGTATGTCGAGTACTTCACATTATCTTAAATTAAGCTCTCTGACTACAAATAAGAAGAATTTAGGTTAAGAGTGAGATAAGAAGTTGGGGGTTATAAGACTAATTTCAGCTTAAAGCAAAGCGCAAAATGATTAGTCTCGTTCAATAAATAACATCTCATTACAATGAATCGCGGATTGTCTACAATATTTCACGCGCCCTCTGATACAGGTTGGGCGTGGAGGCAGGGAGGGAGTGAGCATAAATAAGGAATATGAAAATTTAAATTAAATCATACGTTACTTTCAAATAATAAAAAAATGGTTTTTTTATAGTCATGTAATAAACCATTTTTGATTTAACTTCAATTGTATGATTAAATTACCTTATAGATAATTTTATTAATTTATTTATTGTAACTTTGTATATTTTACCTTTATTCACTTAAAGCATCTACAAGTATGTACTATAATAAGGAAAATATTAAAAATGCACTCCGGCAACTATCCTAATAGATAAGCTATAACTATCGGAATAATGCAAGGGAAACATTATTGGATATTATTATATCAAAAAGTATTAAGTTAAACCTCACAAATAAAACGTTGCGATCATATTTCACATTAAAAAACATCCCATAGCGCCCAAAAACTTCTTCGAAAATACTGTAAGAGCTTTAAGCTACAATTTAACAATAATATAAATGACACAATGTGCATATTCGATTAAATGTTTGACGATCTCACGAAAACATTGCCGTACAAGTTTGCAGGACCAATTGAAATATCTTTACGATCTTTAGCTATGAAATGTCGAGAAAGAAACGCCGAAATGTTTCTAAGATTTCTTGAATGCGGTCCTTTGTTCCGTAAAAAGCGTAACGATCACCGTCAATGCAGTTTATTACCATTAGACCAATTACACCACAATTCAAATGGAAAGGTCTAATATAAGTGGTCAGTTAAAATACTTTCTAATTATCTTTTTACAAATAAATATAATGTCGAAGAGTTATTTTGCCGATTTGAAATCACCTCAGGCGTGGTCGTATCAGTTTAGATTTTATCATAATTTTCCATAGTTTCTTCTTATGAGAATATTTCGATAATATCAAGCTATATTTAGTTATGTGCAGCGCCTTGAGTATCAAAGTATTCCCATTTAATACTTCGTCACTATTTTTTGCTGCTGATTTATAGGCTGGTGAATATGTGAATGAGCAGTTATAATGAGAATACTAACGTTTGTGTCGCAATATTTGTGAGCAAGTAATAAAAATTACAGCCGAAATATCAAATGTGTTTCTTGTAGCTTGTCTCTTAAGTTTCTTTAAGTTCCGCTCCTTTTCTTAGAATTTAACTTGCTCAATAACTACAACAGGTGGAATGTAATGGTATTTACTATGAGTGATTTTATAATATATTTACTATTCCCAGCAAAAATTGTTATAATACAAGAATAAAAGAACTTTATAAAGGAAAACGTGCGCTCGTTTAGGTAACCAATAAATGTTGAATACTTGAAATATCAACATTAACCATGTGATCGTTTTATTTACCAAATCCAAAATCCATAGTCCGCGCCGTGTAGGCGTGGTGGTCGTGAGGGTGCCGCGGGCGCGGGGCGTGGGGCGCGCGATATGCGCCCGCGCCGTCCAAGCCTGCGCCGCCGCCGGCGCTTGCTCTGCTTTGCGCACCTCGAAATGTTCCTCGACCGTTTGGTTCACGTGGTTTGTTAAGATATCCTTAGATGATTTCAGCTCAGTGAATGTACAACATATATTTTATAACCTAAACTTTCTATCACCTCGAGGCCACGATATCTTGATTTAAGATTTTCCATAATTACCAATAAATGATGCTTCTTAACTGTCTTCTGATTTAAAAATATTAATATTTTTGATACTAACAATTTTAAGTGTACAAACTTGTATGGTAACATTTTATTAAAATCACATGAGAAAAGTACCTCCATAATGATTAGCAGCATCTTTAAACGAGAACGTCTCTGACAACAATAGCTATTATTGACTCGGAGGTTTCATAATCATTTGATAATCAAATTCATCTATTACAAATCGTGTTTGATTCCGTCTCGTTAAAGCGTTCCAAATAAAAAAACAATAGCAACAATGGTCTCTCTTAAATTCTCGACTATAGTAGGTGTTAGGGCTCTCATTCGAACAATGTTTCATCCTTATGATTTGTATCAGTTGTTATCCGCTCTGTAGGTGTGTATAGCGATGGTAGGGCGTCTGGTTTAATAAAGAGCGATAATTAAATGTTGTAGTTGAGTTGTTTATACGAGCGAGATCGCTCGGCCCGCCCCCGCGCGGCGCCTCGTTCGATGGGATTAACGAGTTACAAGTCTTCCGTGATCAATTTCGATTGGAATAACTGCATAAGCACTTTGTAATCCATCGCGAGCTTGATCTTCGGCTTGCAGTGAAAAAAATCTCGCACCATCTAGGCTAAGTGTGCCTATGTAATATGCAATATTCAAAAATATACTACATTACATTAGAGATTAAATAATTTTATTAATTTCTTATTTATAAGCTTCAAATAGGTAAAAGATTTCAAAGAAGAAAATGGTATATAGATATAAAGAAGAGATACTTATAACAAACAATGAACTGCTATTTTTAAAAATAATGTACATAGACTATAGTCCATGTCCTTGTTAAATTAAATAGATATGTATAATATATATTATGTACGTGTATAAATATAATTTTGTTATGTTTAATTTCAAGTTTATTCATGTTATATCTCTATAAATTAATAGCTAAGTTCTGTGCACTGAATTTATTAACTAACAAGAGTTAATATTAAAATCGAAAATCGATTAAAATTCATCGTTAATTTGTTTTAATTAACGTTAAACATGTTTAGATACACCTTAAGAAGAACTCCTACAGCTCAAGCATATTGCTAACAAATCACAAACGAATGGGTCGTTTAGGCGCCATTTGTTGCCCCGTGGGAGGGTAATTGTGTTTACAATACACTACCTCCCCCTCCTACCACCACCCTACCACCTATCCGGTCGTTGCTCATGCCTGACAGGGTAACGCTTAGCGATTTCACCTCGAAAAGCATACATTTGCCGTGTATAAAGCCGCTTAATGTGACATTGACTCTTGATTTAAGATTTGTAATTTCAACAAACAAATATTACGTAAGGTTGTTGCATGGATTATTATTTTTATCTCTTGTATATTTTTTAAAAACATTGATTCTCTCTTTATCGCGATTCAATGAATTTAATCGTTTAGTTTTATAATCTTTATGTTTATTTACACGTAAAATTGTTGGTTCGAACATAATATATTTTTTTCTGACAATAATTAAATTATGACGGCGTTTAGTACAAAAATACGGCAGTTAGGAAGGCTGAAGGTTAAATAAGTGACCTAATGTTAGGTCACCTCTACAAATAAATGGTGGAATTAGACATTTCTTAAATTTTCGGTGATAGCCATGAAAGATGTTAAATTCTTATTATAGTAACTTATTGCTACTATCTTAAATTACATGGATAGGTAAGTAACCTATTCTTTATCACAGACTGAATATTTGATTTAAATTGCCATTTGGCGGTAGAATGACAATTGTTGTAAGAGTCGAATATTGCGTGGTTTTACTGAAACGTTACACGACGCACTTAATCCCGCCTTTGCAGTTTTACACTTATTGTTTTGTACGCTTAAATATTATACTAATTACTAACTTATTACAATAAAGTAATAATCTTTCATTGAGTCATGACTTCATAAAATACAGAATAAAGATTGACATTATTTTTGTTGTTATTTACCGACGATAGCTTATAATTACACTAAGCATAAAACATATAGAACTTTATATAAACCTGTAAGCTTATTTGACATTTTTATATAACTTGTCCAACATTAGGTAAAGCACAGTAACATTTAAATTAACTTTTTAAGAAGTAATGAAATTTTATACATTATTTAGTCTCATTGTAATAAAACTTTAATGGTTCTAGAAAAACAATATCTGGAAATTGCTTATCATTTTCTGATATATTGATTATCTCGACTTGCAACTCCTTAAAGCGTGATATTATATTCTGTATTTAAATTTGACGAATCATAAGATTTTTATTTCTTAAATAATTAATTAATATATATTGTCGTATGGTAATTGTAATCGTAGCTTATCTAGTTCTTTTACAAAAGAAAAATTGATTATTTTCCTAATGTCAAAATAAAGACAAGCAAAATTTAAAAAATAATAATAAAGTAGACAGATATTGGAATGGTATTACTGAATTAAATATTTAAAACAAAACCAGTAATTGAATGAAAGTAAATTTCAAAATATCCATATCAAAGAAAAGAGATATTTATATAATAACACTAAATTTAACGTTTTTCTACAACACATAAAGAAGGCGAAACGAGAGCTGCCTAGCGCGTCCTTAACGATCCCGCTCCTCCCATGAAAATCCCATAAAAAATAATAAACAATTTACGTTCGCTGACACGCGCGCGCGCGTCATTACGCTTTAGTATTAACCATCAGAGATTTTTACACGAACGCAGCTCTGGGGAAAATCTCTCGAACATTCTTATTCTTAAGTGCCTCAGCTTTTTACAGAACGATCTAAAATATTAAAAGTTAAAAGAGAAAAAAAACGGATTATTTGACTAAATATAATACACTAAATATATATATTAATGATATTCAGATATACATAATAAGGAAGAGCGGGCGAATAAGATCTTAATAGAAGATTGTCGATGCAAACCCGGACGAGTACCACTGACATTCACGTACTTAATCTATGCATAATTTTAAAGAACATGAGGAAATTTTCCACATCAACATTTCCACATTATTCCACAATATAACATTCACTGATCTGTAATGGAGCAGCTTGATGGAATACGCTCCAAACACTCTCACTTAAACACTATTACGGGCTGTTCTTTAATAAATATTACAGTTAAATAATCCGTCTAATATTTTATGACATACCTAGTCCATCGTGGGTTGTATTGCATCCCCGCAATTTAACTATCATTTTATAAACCGAAATCAAAAAAGGAAGAGGTTAACATCTAACTAAGAATTTCGTCATAATATATAAAAGCCGATTTGGAAATACCTTTTTAATTTTAAGGAATATATTTCTAAATTCTTTCCATTGTTATCAATATCCACTTCTAATAAAAATAGGATCCATGAGAAATCAACGCTAAAGGTATTTTGGAATTTTTGTCAACAAGTCCAATATTTTTTCCAATTGAGCTTTGTGCAAGCTCGTCTGAGTAGGTACAAAACACTTATCAGATATTCTGTCGCAAAATAGCAGTACTTAATAGCAGTAGTAGCATTGTGGTGTCTGATTTGAAAGGTGAGTAAGCCAGTGTAATTACAGGAACAAGTGACATAACATCTTAGTTCCCAAGGTTGGTGGCGCAATACAACAAGCGTGGGATCTCCACCTTGTCGTGGTCAGGGGCGGCTCAGTACCCGTGGTAAGGTGGGCCACGGGGAAGCTAAGCGGGATCCAGGGTGCGGGGCGCTCCTCCTGGGCCTCAGGAGGGGGCCTGCGTTGGATGCACCCAGGGGGTGAATGCCTGGGACAGTTCTGTCTGTCCCTACCTATTCTATACAAAATAATATTTGCATTGAGAAAATATATATTGGTGGTAGAACTGATAGAGAAGATCTCAGATCGGAACTTCTCAATTACAACTATTTATAATATTTTTATACATCATCATATTTATTGTTAGCAATTCATATTTATATTATTCTCTAGGTTATGGAAATAAGCTAAAACAATGTCTTTGTCTTGTTATATCGAATAACTACTTCATGAGCGAATAAAAAACACGACAGCTAAGAATATACAAGACAGTCGCCATTTAATTGGTATTAGTTTCGTTTACAAAACGTAATAAATTCTATAAGCCATAAAATTACAGACCCACTTTCCAAATGTCATGTTAATAGAACGAAACCACAAGTCGTCGTCTATGAATTAAAAAAAAAACTTGTACTTGTACATAATTTAAACTAAAAAGCCTTTAATTTTCTGATTGATGGTTGCCATTACATAGTAAAGTAACATCTTTATGAACACTGAATTAATTTTTATTTGTTCACAGATAAAATAAATTTCTTTTAAATTCGAGTTTTTGCCTGACAAATTGTAAATAGCGGATGGAAGTGAGACTTTTTTATGTGTTCTATTGTAAGTGTAATAAAAAGAATAAAAATATATAAGACCTATTTCGTGTCCGTTAAATTTTAGTTATAAGTGTGATTCATAAATTTTGAATGACATACTATGATTGTTCTATTCCTTAGATTCGTGGCGTATAGGTATATAGCCTAAAATCTTCCTAATTAAATGGTGTGTCTAACGCAGTTATTATTCAAATTGAAATTGCAGTCCCTAAGATTAGCGCGTTCAAAAAATCATTCCAATTGTATAAAATAACATAGCTGCTCGGTGCTGCACAGCTTCACCCCTGGTAAGCGATACCGCTCCGGCCCCGAGGGTCCTGGTGTGATATAATGTAGTCTATAAAATATGAAAAAATAGACAATGTGTAAAAACTTTTTTTTTTTAATATCCTCTCCATGGTCCTTAGTAAAAACTCAGATAAACTTGTTTAAGCAAACTCTTCAGAATTATAATAGATAAACATAGTTATAGATTTTATCGATACACTTATTTTTATTTCATCATGTGTACCAAGCTTTAATAAATCCATTATAAAATATTAAGTCGACGACATTAATAAAAGTACTTATTAATTAATTTCCAAAATCAACAATCTTTAAAACGCCATCTCACTGTATCGACCGATCGTACACCTAACACACTATGCGTATGCAAAATAAACCTGACCGGTCAGCAACAAGTGTATAATTCCTGGAATACCTAACAAATGTTAAGTTTTTTCCGTTGTCCATGCGACATGGCCCAATTAAGGCCCAACACGGCCAGTCCCGTACTCTCTCTTTATAATTTATTCGCTAAGGATTTCGTATGGTTTGTTTTTTTGTTCGATCGGAATCAGCTTCGTAAACACCTTGTTTAGTTGACTGCGAGCTTTGTTCGATGATAACATTCATGAGATGTCGATATTCATTTGAAACACAAAAAATTGATGCAAAAGAAAACAAATGCATTATATTATAGCAAAAACCTACAGTTTACATTAACTGTAAACGTTGCAAGGACTAGATAAATTTAGTTATAAAAGACAATTGAATTTCAACTAGGCTTATTTTTTCTATATTACTAGACAAGTCATATTAATTGATATAAAAAGTATTTACGTACGTAAAGAGTAGTATTACTATTCGTTAATATTCATGCTTAATTAATTCGTGTATAATTAATCCGTAAAATAGTTACTACTGAGTTTCTTTCCGGCTCTTCTCACTAAAATCTACATTTCAAAACGATGGTAGTACTACATTTAATTAATCTTTGTAAAATTACAATTCAAAAATATAAAAACCTTCTTAAAAAAGTACATTTTAACTTATTGTGTTTTTTTAAATGCAAAGAGTTTTAAATAACTTACGATCAAATGAGTATTTATTTGTTTTTTTTTTTGTTAGACTTGTTAACTGATGTATCGGTTAAGTCTTACATAATAAGAAATATTATATTACCATCTGCTTTTAGACATGTACATTCCGAGCAGCCTGTTACAGTCGTTGTTAACACCTCGAGAACACGATTAATCCCACCTAATACGTCACTTGTTCATTCCTTTTTAGGACATAGAGTAGGCTTAAAAAGTGGTATATTAACATCCTACATTACTTAGTTTATGATATATTACGAATGTATTCATAAAAACTTATAACACCCGAGATGGATCCATCGATAAAAATGGAACATCATCTTCAGTCGCAAATTGAACCCCAACTCACTATTCTTATACATTCGTTCATGCGAAGTCGCCCTGACTGAATCTTTGGGACGTCAGCTAGTTTTACGGGCAAAGTATTGAATGTTGGACAAATATGTTATTTGTGCAACATTATATTGCCTATGGGATGGAACACGAAACGACAGATACATCAGGCGCAGGACTAACGAATGCTTCCGAGGCAAAGGAGTGTGAAACTGCCAACAACTAGCTGTTATTGAGAATTTTTAAAAATAAATACTTAATACTTTTTAATGGCACATTCTCAGATTTAGAACTTGGATATCGGTGTCTGCAGCCAGCAGAAAAAAAAACATCTATAAAATTTGTAGTGGAGTAATATAGCGGATAACCTGTCTACAATAAAAGTAAAGAATATATAAAATGCATATATTAAACGTATATCATCAAATTCTATCCCACCTCCTTGTGGATTACAGACTCTAATGTATGGCCATTGGCCCAGTGCGCGCAAACTATGACATTTATTTCTTCTTAGGAGAATTTAGTACAGATAAAATAAACCAGTTCTTTCAGTAGCAAGCATATGTCGACGGCCTACAGTTATACAGCCACAGTCAAATGAATGCAGTCTGTGCTTTAATCATTCTTTATAATGATATAATTATTTATGTTGATTTGTGATGTTATTTAGAAAACAGGTAAAAAAACCGTAATCTACCGTTCCATGTACCTACCATATGTTACTTTACGTTTAATTTATCAAGTTCTCACTATTTACATTATGTTAATCGTGGCATATTAAATTTTGTTTGGCATTAATATTTATATAAATAAACACGATGTTGTGCTACCATTGAAAATATTCACTCATCAGATATTCTACCGCAAAACAGCAGTGCTTCGTACTTTTGTGTTCCGGTTTGAAGGGTGAGTGAGCCAGGGTAATTACAGGCACAAGGGACGTAACTACTTAGTTCCCAAGGTTGGTGGCGTATTGGCGATGTAAGATCTCATACATTGCCAATGTCTATGGGCGTTGGTAACCACTTACCATCAGGTGGCCCATATGCACGTCCTATGCCACAAAAAAAATATTAATGTATTAAAAATAAATCGTAAATGTTTTTATTTTTTAAACATAAAATTAAAATACTGCAAGCAAAAAAATACCTAATTAATTTAATAGTAATGTATTTCATTAAAATTAAATCTAGATACAATAATAAACTGACCGCATTTTCAACACTTGCAAATAATATATTTAGAATAATTGCATTTTCATTCATACTTAATAACGAAAGTCTTATATTCGTGCGGGCTCCGTGCAGTCCGGCGCGGGCGCATCGATTCCCAGAACTCTTTAATTGCATCCACTGCGAAGATCGAACGCTAAAAATCGATTTTTTATTCGATTTATCCAATGTGAGCCCGAGTTCAAAATCTTGTTTTTTGTTTTGCGATAGTGAACGCTCTGTTTATGCAAATTTTACACGCATCTACTGAAACTTCTCAATTAATTAAAGATGGTGACAGACGGCTGCGTTAAGTGTAACGTTTTCTGATTTCATAAGGACGATAACAACTTTAACTTGTTACTTTTACGCACTGATATATGGTTTATGTTCAAGTAAATAAAGCATTACAATTAATAGCGTTACATTTTTTTACTCTACTTTCGCGGTTATTCGTAACAACACAGCCATATATCATTGTCTAGTACGCTAATAATTCATCATTACCGTGATTGTTTTTATATAATAACATGTGCATACCAAACTCATTTTTAAGAATGGAATCTTAAATTTGTATCTTCGACAATTTTTTATTTGGAGGAACTCTACCATACATCCATTTTTTGCGATTGCTTATGTTATTATCTAGCTTATATTTTTTAAATAATAAATTAGTCAATAAAAATATGATTAATATATGATTCATTATGATTATGATTTATATGAGACATTATGATTTCATTAATGGATTTTATTTAATACATAATATTGAATCTGTGCATATCAGTAACATTTTAAAATGGAGTAAATTTACTCAAAATACTATTGATTTTAATATTTATAATTTATTTATAGTTAATTCATATATAAATCATTTTCAAATAGTGTTAAAAAGAATGCAATGAACTAACACTTTCAGTATATGTTGAGAATAATTTTAATTGGAGACATAAAGGATAGTGGGCATTAGTCCAGTTCCAGTATTTCAATGAGCGAAATTGTCGCATTCACAACGGCCTGCCTGCGCGTGTCTTCACACCTTTGTAAACCGACGTAACTAGCAATTGTATACCTTAGTAATAAAGAAATAAAATTTAATATAGACTGTATGTGATATTCAAATCACCTCATTTAAATAACAATCAATTCCCAACTTTCCTGCGATATCCTTTAAGTATAAATTTGCAAATAAATAACGACCAATGAGACGCTAACTATTAGAATGAATTCACAGGGTTTTCATCTTTATCTATATTAAAATTAGGTCGTATTTCGCTTGTGGATAAAATATTAATATATCAGTTGTAGTTCTAAAGCTATTCGTGCACGTAATGAGGTGAAACAACTCAAAATGCGAGTGGATTCAAATATGTAGAGTTTTTATCTTTTACGAGTAAGAACTAAATAGGCATCTCTAATCAGAATCTAGTTAGGAGTTAGATTTAAAGACCAAATGCTGAAGCTTAGACACAATCAGAAAGAAGTCATTAGAGGATGGGAGCTTCTGTTTCAAGAAATAACGGTTAGATTAAGATACCTAAAGGTTTCTTTGACCTTTCGTTTTGTTAATAACGAAATCTTCGAGGGTATCTTAATATTATATTACTTTTATTAAATAAATTTTCTTGTATTGAATAAAACTTGCGATATCGGTTTGAATGATATAATATATAAAAGCAATAAGTATCAAATTGAATTGCATAAATTCTACGTTTTTAAACAGGTGTTAAAACGCAGATTTTACCCATATATAAGTGATTAACATATAATACAATACAGCGGAAGATGAAATTATAATAGTCTTTAATTGACTACTTCAAAAACAGGTTGTAATTCATTTATATTTTACTATTTATTTTAAATAAATATTAGTTTAATTAGCTCATCTATATTTGTATATTAAGCACCTTATTAATTAACTAAAACGACCACGAGCGGTATCAGATCAGACGGAAATATTAAAAAAAAGTCATTCAAAAAACATTTAAAATGAATAAATCAGTAAATTAAGGAGTTACTTTAAACACCAATCAATATAACATTTATGTTATAATTAAATTCAAGACAAATTTAATTTTCGAACCAATTCGAAATTTAAAATTATTCATTACATGTACTATTATTTATAGAATATAAAATCTTATACGAACTGTAAAGGGAATTTAATATTAACGTATGTTTATAAATCTAGTGGGATACTGGGATATGCCACAAAATAAAAGAGAACGACGGAGACAGGTGTAGACAACTCACGCTTGGAGCAAGGTGCAAGAAACGATCAGGTGTATTTGTATAACAAGGTGCTTATTCAAGGACCACAATACAATAATAATCCATTGTTTTCTTGTGCGAAATTACATTTTTTTTTTTCTACCTTTATAGCTGGTTTATGACTCAAATTTAGAAATTTGCTTTAAACCTAAAGTTTAAGTGCTGTTCACTTTAATACGTCTTGTAATATTTTTTACAGTATCACATTTTTTATTTGATGTTATCGGTTTTAGATATCTTGAATTACTTTGATTGCTATCAACACACAATATATAAAATTCACCTTTAGTTAAATGGATTCATTGAACGCAAATTAATATCTTTGTAAACTACGACTCTTTTATAAAAGAAAATAATGGAATACGTTTTAAAATAGATACGCTTAGAATTTTGCGTTATATTATCTGTGCACACACACATGTAAGCACATTCACATTTAAGCAATACCAAATCTTCAAATATCGATTTTCCTATATATACACATTATTTGGGACGTCACCCAGAGTCTGTAATTCTTCTAAGTATGATTTATGTCTAAAAAAAATCTTATATGAATATAAAGAATCATTTTTTTTAAATATATATCTAAAAATACTAATAGTTGAGACAATGTTACATTTCGATGTAATTTAAATACACAAGTTACTTCTAAGATATTACAAACGGAATTGCTCTCGTACAATATACGGTCAGGTGCAGAGGCGCGTGCGCAAAACTTTGACAGTTAACCTCAGATGAACTGACGGATTCAACCGTTCACTTCTCGGAACCTTGTAAAACTCAAAGTTATATTTTATTTCGCATTACTAAGTCTCAAGACAAGCATGATGCTACGTCGATAATATATGACAACCTAGTTTCTAGAAATTCTAAAATTATATTAATTGTAAACTTATATAAATAAAAATAGTAAGCATTTACTATCATGTAAATGTAATGCAAATGCTGTAAGTAAGTACCATGTAAGTAATTATGTAGGTAGGTAGGCTACGGAACCATATGCTAGTCGATACAGTATATTGATAATCATTTGAAAAAGAATTGTTACAAATGTATGCAATATCTATGACTACGAAATCACGTCATTGAAACTTTTTACCGCAGAATCGTAACACCCAAACATTGCAAAATGAAGTGCATTACTTCAATAAAATGACTGGATTGCAATTTTTGCAAAATATAATGTTGGAAATTTAAAAAGAAATCTCCAAACCGAAATCCAGAAATGAAGTCAAGAACGTTGTAATTAGTGTGCCCGTTGGCTAAAGGTGCGTGTCTAAACTTCCGTTGGACTCAGTCGCCTATAAACCCTTCGCAGCTTTAGTCACAGGTGCTCTCATTCCTTTAAAAAATCCTATCTTTTAAAACCTCTACGACGTGTAAAATAGTAGGGGGACTTTGCAATCATAATTTTTATTATCATGACAGTTTTATTAGTAAGAAATAGTTAATCGATTGGCTGAGTGGTCATTTCAACTGGCTTCTATGCGATGACTGCAGGTTTGATATGATGATATGATATGGAAAATATGTAAAATTGTAACAGAACTTGTGGGCCGTGAACTATGTATGTTCCTATTCGAATAGGTTCCTGGGGGAGTCAAAATAAATACTAACTATACAAAACTATAGGCTTAAGCTCAAGTTTAGTCCCTCACTCGTATAAACTCATTAAAAATAGACTCTTTAATGAATACATTTATGAATACTCAATTCAAGATAGACAAAGATGTACTAAATATTTTCATGCCAATGTATAATACATACATTTATGACGGATCATTCGTTAGTTTTTGTTTTATAACGTTCGGTTCTATAGAAGAACAATTTCAAAGATGTCATACAAATGACAATTAATTTATCACATTGTCGTGTCGTGCCGCTTTATCGAAATTCCGTAACATTTTTTGTCAAGTCACCTGCGTCTTACTCGGATCCCTGAAAGCCCGTTACCACAGTTGATAATTACCATACTTTGACTCGAACGAAAATATTATTTTCCCCAATACGAAACTTAAAATTCAATACGTTTGCACCAAATTATAATTACGACTGTTCCTCTACCGAATGCATTAAGGGTCGTTTTCTCTGTATATATTAAAATATTAATGCGCGAGGGAGGCCGGCAGGTGTATTCGGAACTATTAAGTTACGGACACTCAATACTGGCAGACTTCGTCATGAGCCGTGCATAAATATGTCACGAATAACGCCGTGTTTTTGGCAGTTTTTGACGGTTTTATTTATGTCTTTATTAGAACGAAGACCTAAGCATAATATTTATCAATAAAACATTTTCGATGTGAAATTCGTAGCCTTCGCGTTCGCGTTTCCTCGGGTCAAGCACTAATTCTGACATTAAGCTGTATTCGTTTGCTTTCCGTGGCTTACTTCATAATTACTGCTATTTCAGTAACAGCCTGTGAATGTCCCATTGCGAAGCTCAGGCTTCTTCTCCTCTTTTGAGGAGATTTGGAGCTTATTCCACCATATTGCTTCAATACTGGTGGTGGAATACACATGTGAAAGAATTTCAATGAAATTTTGACACATGCAGGTTTCCTCACGATGTTTTCCTTTACCGTCAAGAACGAAATGAATTATAATCACAAACATGAAATGCAGTGAAGCTTGCCCGGGCTTAAACCCACGATCATCGGTTAAGATTCACGCGTTCTTACCACTGGACTATCTCGGCCATATATATTACTATATACATATTACTACTATACTATTACAAATATATTTCGCTGACCACTCCGTTATTTTCATATGATGATAATACTACAGAGCAAGGGATGTTTATGGTATCTTAATGTTTCAAACATCGAGTGTACATCATAATAATCAGAGATCCAAAAAAGCTTCAAATTAAATTAGGCATAGACTATGAGTAAATTCTAGAAATGAAAATAGAGATGTATTTTATTTAATTTGTCTTTTAATTACTAAAACTATACATGCATATAATATTAAGTCTAATTATATGTAGTTTACAGATATATAATTTAGTCTTATATTAATAACCACAGCTGGGGCTTTATTAATTAAATTAAGTGATCTCCTAATGATTCGTATTTTCTGTTGGTTATATAATATGTTCTTGACACTTATTCAATTTTTAAATATCACAGATAAACATACATACATTAATAAATATTTTATTTCAAATACCTTTTTCTTCCATTTAGTTTTTTAGTAAAATCAATTTCATGATAAAAACTATATTTAATCAATGTGCTTAAGTAAAAAAGAAGTACTTTTAAAATTTATCTAGTTTTGACTAATGGCATAAAAATTGTAATATTAAAAATTTATATTTCCTTTTTTTCTTTATATAATGAACATGTTTTTTTTTCAGTTTACATTGAAAAAGTCTATTAATTAATTACATATGTCTTATTTATTGTATTAGACGTTTTTTTATATTTTTATTTATTATATTAAAATCATTGATCCGAGAGGGCCTAGTGGTTAGAAAACATAGTAAAATTTGCAGGTTCAAGTCCAGGCAAATAATACTTAGTTTATTGGCAAATGAAGGCAAATGACTCTACTCCGCCTCATGGTAATAAGAGTCCAAACACAACGACACGACAGTACACTCAGGAAGAGTGTTCTGCACTAGCCATTAGTGCCTTGCCCGCCCGCAAGATGCCTCTTCATCCTTCTTTATAATATTTATAATTCATTTAGTGTGGTATGAAATTCTGCCACATATCCTCCGCCAATCTGTGTTGAAGCAGCGTGGTGGAATAAGTTCCAAAGCTTTTTCTTTTAGGAGACCTTAGCCTAGCAATGTGACACATATAATAGGCCTCTATATCTTTCAGCAACAGACCTTTTCGCAGCACGTGAGTCAGCTACCGTAACCGTCTCTTTTTGAAAACGGCTGTGATGCTAGGCAGCTTTGCCCCGGCTAAAAATGTGACACATACGAGCTTGAAAAATGATCACATACCCGCTTTCTATAGAAACATGACGGGATACAGCCAATAACCTACCAGAATCGTTTTCTTATGCCTTCGGAAGACTCAAAGTAGTAGTAGTAGTAGTAGTAGTAGTATATTTACTAAAATCTGCTCCTTCCTTAATATTGCAAAAGTGAGCAATTATTATTGATAAAATGATATGATTTATGAATTAAGTTGTGATGCCACAACACAACTATTCTTAACACACACACACACACACACACACACATCGAAGATATCATCATTTCATACTATTTACAAACATTGAATTTGAAATGAAAAAATAAGAATTAATTTAACTGTGGCAAATGATTACGAAATTTATTTTAATGTGATGCCTGATCTCTACCTGTGTTGACAAAAAGTTATTGATTTCATTAACAGAAGATAATGGGTCATCCGATATTATCAGCAGATCATCAGAATGTTTTGACTGTCGATTTTGTATTTACAAAAGGTTTTATTAGATTCAATGTTTTAACGAATTATTTTTGTATTTCTTAACGTGTTTGGCGTATTCGGATCTTTTTTGATGTGACAACGTCTAATAAATCGATGAACGCTGGCTGCATGAAAAATTGTCCCGTTACGCTCATTGTCCCGTTACGCGGATCATCTATCTCTCTTTCACTCGATTGCAGTCATTTCATCAATGTTTTGTTATGATTTTGTCACGTTAAACTATCGTCCGTAATCGACTTAACAGACAACCATTTTTTTTTTCTTATTTATATTTAAGTGTATTTTATTAAATCATTTCAATTCTTTATCTTATATTGTTTATAATTTTTCTATATAACTTAACACGATTGCGTATGAAATGAATTGGTCCTGAGGCTATCTAATATATTAAGATTTTCGTCTATCAACTGAAGCTATATGTGTCGTTACTGAATTAATGACAGTGACCGATTATTATGTGATTTCTGTATTCAAAAAAACACAAACAATTTATGAATCAATAAAACCTGTGTAAAATATGTCGAGATATACTACCAAATAAAAAATGAATTTTCATAGTAAGTTTACATAGAATACGATGTCGAATCGATAACCTCGCTACTTTTAAGGCGACTAAAAATGGGACAATAGGTGTTTGTTACTCTTTACTAGTTTAAGTTAGGTTAGGGCTCACCGTTCATAGCTAAACATATTTGTCTTCTCTTGTTATACCTAAAACCGAATAATTATTTTTAATATTTTAGTTTAAGTGGACGTAAGCACCTTTTTTTAAACAATAAGTTTTTATTTATTTATTTTCAAATTACAGTAATAATAATATTACTTAATGTCCATAATACAGATAGTAGGTAAGTACTCACTACGTAGTTATTCAATTTAGTATATTATAGGGTTATTAAATTGTAGACACTTTATTGTGTTCCTCTTGATAGGTTCATTAAATCTAAATCTAAATTTGTTGACCCTCATTAAAATGTATGTAATGCATGTTTATTAATAATTATCTTTATTAATGTTTACAAAAATATAATCACTTTACCACAATTGTACTTACATATCTTACAAAAATCCCATGAATTAAAGATTTATGAGTCGAATAAAAATATAGTTAGCCTACTTGCCATAATTAATCATAAAACTAATTTGAATCTTTTATTGTTTAAAAAAAAGAGTAAGTACTGATTTTATCGGCGTATTATCTAAACAGTTGACGCTCTGAACCGATAGTAACGCTTTGCGATTCTAAGTTATATTTAAATAAATGATTTTGTTTTCATTTAACGCCTCAGTACTATATTATTAAATCTATTCATAATATTATTGTATAGTTTCCAAAGTCCTTCTGCATTTTAATGTTGTAAAGTGTGTTATATTCGTACATTTAGTAATTACGAATGATCAACGGTACTCAGTCGGTTAGATCGGAAAGTCTGTTACGTCAAACGTATGATTGTACACTGTTCGTGACGAAATTATTAAATATTTGCATGTCATTCACGCATTATTTGCAGTCCGGGACGTTTGTGTTTGTATAGATCAAAGAAACGCGCCTAAATAGAAGTTTTTAAGTTTTTAATATACATGTCGAGTGCGAACCAGTGTGGTAACATTAATTCGAATGCTTCGACAGTCCAGTAGATAGCTTGTATGACTACAGGTCATGAGGTACGGGTTGCATGTTTGGTCGGGGCAATAAAAGATATTGGGTTTTTTAAAAATATGTATATTAAATATTTCGCTTCAAACGGTCAATTTATATTAATTCTCTTAGATAGCTGAGTTCACTCTGAAGTTTACTTGGGCTTTGTGCAAGACCGACTGGGTCAGTACAACCCACACAGCAGATATTCTACCGCTAAATAGCAATAAGTGTTGATGTGTTAAGGTTTGAAGGGTGAGTGAGGTAGTGTAACTACAGGCAAAGGAGACATCTATGGGCCTTGTTGACTACTTACCATAAGGTGGCTCATTTGTTCATCCACTTTTATACTTATAATTTTAAAAAAACTTAGGCCAACGTTGATCTTAAAGTGACACACATTGTACCATTTATCAGCACCATTACACGAACAACCGTGTTTATGATATAAAAAAATTTCAACGTAAAGCAATAAAATATGAAAACGTTTAATAAGGCGGAAATATTCGTGTTTCAAAAATCCTTCTACAGATATAAATAGAACTAATGAATATGTCATATGAAGATTTTAGGAAGACTTATTTTTCAAATGTTTTATTCACATTATTTAAAATGGGGATCAAATCCTAGCCGCACAAAAAAAAATTACAAAACAAAAAGTTTAATAATTAGGCGTAGGTGATAATTCAATCTTATTTTAATTGTAAATTATCTAAAAAAATACTATAATACATATTAAAAAAAATCTGTTAGTAAATAATTCTTTGATGGATACAAAAAAGTTTTTATTTATTATATCAAAAACCTATTTGAAATTATACAACATCGAAAAAAAAGAATCCCGTTGATAGATACGAAGGTAAACGTCCTAATATTATAATCGTGTTTCAATGGTTTTAACGCTTTGTCATAATTGTTATGGTGATGCTACTCAATAATTACGGTACTTTGTATCTATGTCTCTATATTTATAAGTGTGTAATAAAAGATACAAGTAAAGTGTTATTTTAAATAGTTGGCATACCATTGATAATATGAATAGCCAATAACGCAATGGGCTACGGGCCGCCTAGCGATGTTAAAGTTTTAGTCCACTCTAAACACAAGCTGTACGTTTGGTGGGGTAAATAGACATTTTATTAATTTCTCAATGTCCCTTACATTGCTAGTTTTATTTTAATTAATAAAAATGTTATGTTTATGGCTAACCTTAAGCAATTGACCTCTTTTTATGAAGTCTGTATGTTTAAAGTGTAGGTATAATGAAGTTTTCACATCAATCAATCAACGACTGATGCATCCGTGCGTAAAATTCTCATTGCTATAGGTAAGACCTATAGTTACGAATAATATTCCGTATCTCGTTTATAAAATATAACTGCAAAATGATATTAATATAGCAAAACTTTATGCTCCTTAAATTCTAAAGGCAAGACAAGTCAACCGTATTATTTACGATGATCTTATTATAATAAAGAATTGTGCTATAAAATTGAAAAGCCAGTCAAATATGTCTTGACACTCGTGTGGCGCGGGGTCAGCGAGATAAGCCCGGGTAAGTCCAAGATTGATTCCCGGATCAGACGGATAGTCGCGAGCATCGGAGTGTAGACGATTCTTTACTCACGACCCACTGATCTCTATGACTGAGTCCTAAAGCGATTTGTGATGCTATCCCCGACACTTTTGAATCAGAGTGGATATTGGCTACCAATGATTTATGAAGTCCTAGTACTTTCGAGTAAATATGCTCTTAATAATCAGTATCCATAAAATCGTATTGCCTCGTACTGATGAAATGTTTATATGAGGTTGTAATAATATAACTTCAGCCATTATTCAATCGTCAGCATATTTTTCAATTCGCTTATCTTAATTCAATTTAGGCTCGAGTTACACGTTCGAATATACGCAGAACCTTTGTTGGAAGGAAATACAACAGTTTTACAGTCGTAATTTAGCGAAGTGCGAAGTTCCGTCACATCGGGGGGTACGCGCATTCTCGGTTAGGTGTAAGAATATGCGCCCAGTGTTGTAGGCCTTGAATATTCCGCGGTGTTGCCACACGCAATAAATCGCAGGGAGTGATGGCGCGCTTTTTGTTGCGCGACATTTTTTCCCGCGCTAGTGCCGCATATATCACCGGCCGGTACGTAGTGACTTATGCGGTTGTCTCAAGTCCCGCTTAAAATAAACCGCGCCATTTTTTGAAAGGCATATTATTCCTTTTGTTTACTTTTTATTCGTACTTAATACTTCGTGCCTCCATCAGGTCTACGTAAGGGACCGATATAATTTATTTTGTTGTTACTTTTTTAACGACCGACAGTCTTTTACACGTTATTACTTAAAACCTGATTTTAATTTAATTTTTACCTGCTTGACTTGACTTTTTCATGTCACAAAATAGATATAATGGCTAACTTGCTTAAAGAAAAAAACCGCAAAATAAATCCCACACTTTATAAGAACGTAGCAGATGGAAACGATGCGACCACAATTCCGGTGAAGCGAAAACGCTTACAAAATAACTAAATCTTACAGAACTAAAAAGATCAATCGCAAACATTAATTGTATACAACAACGAAGCACCCTTGAAATCCAGACGATCAGGAACCGCAAATAAAACCGACCTATTAAGTAAGGCAAGCCGGGGAGCGTTTTATAGGTACATTATCCGATGTCCTTTCTTCTGAAATGCGATTAAAATTGAATAGATCCATATGTCGCCGGCAGCGGCCCCGTTGCGTCACAATCACACGGCCGGCTGCATTTTCAATTTGCCGCGAGATAAGCGCGAGTTTTGGACTTTTTCTGCGGAATGGCGGAATTGATCCGGTGACTTATGGCGAACGTAAGACGGACGGTCAATTGAGCCGGCTTCTAATTTAATTCAATGCCGTTCGAAATGCATGCGATGTAAGTACTCAAGTCCATTTGACCGTGAAATGTGTTAGCTGGAGAGGTCTGGTCCGTTCGGTCAGTTCATACAAGTAACATCAGGTTTGTTTTATGTAAAACAAATAAAAAGCCATATTGAAATATCAATAAGTATTGATAATTTATTCGCAATTTTATTTAAAATACACAACTTCACAATGTTTCGTTTTAAAAACTAAAACTTTAGGTACGGGATATCGTTACAGGCTTGTTCTGCGGTGATCGCTAATTTACATTTTTAATATTTTGAGTTTTTATTTTCTAAGGTCATTTACATTTTTATATTTACACATACTTTTTGATATCGAAACAATATTTTTGGGAAATGTCATTAATGTTTAAACATTACATTTTTCGAAATGGCAACCCCCAAAAACAACATTTCGTGATTAATTTATGGCCACGCAATGTCTTATTTTTATAAAGTACAGCAATACAAATAATTCATGTAATATTTTATGACAAATCAACATACATAAAGTGAATCTGTTACAACCCAATCTTGTGACCTAGTGTTGTTTAGTTAGACGAGAAACGTTATGCGACAGTCGAAAATAATTGTTTCTCATATTGACAATGTTTTATCGTAAATTTATTTACAACGTACGAATTACATCTATCATATAAATTACTATTGCGTTTTAATAAAGACTACACGAATCGAATTTACAAAAGAAACATCCGGAATTTTTGAACACATCACAATTCCTATAGCGAATCGAACATTTCAAAATTAAATACAATATAAAAATAAAACAATCTATACAGGAACGGAATATAACTTAATAAGATATGTACAAATACACATTTTTATTTACGAACGATACCTACTTATATATTTATATAAATCATCTAAGCGGACATAGTAATCTTATCTAATATTATAATACTGTACAATTTCGCTAGTTACTTCACCTTGTAAAAAGAACTTAGATCCGCGCCACACTTACCTACCGAATCGAGCAACCGTAGCTGCTTTGAGTTTATACATATTTTGTAACACTATTTAAACTTTAATGTTCATTACATCTCACATTTACACTGCTTACCTTTATTCCTCAGTAAATCGATTTTGCCACAAATTTCAACTTTAATCATCAATAGAAATTAAAAAGGAACATTAATTTATCAATTGATCCACAATTTAAAAAATGACAAAATCGATTAACCACAATCGATAAACTCGATACACCAATAAGGTAAAAAAGGTTAGTAGCAGTCGACTTAAGATCCGGTAGTTTAGAGTGATACGACTTATTACTCGTAGGGAACGAATCACGGTATATAAAAGACATTGGGATAACAACTGGTTTTAATCAGATATGTTTGATCAATTCATCAATCCGAGTTGATGCTTGTTTGTATAGCGCTTAGAAACATCAATTCTGTCACAGTCTTATAAATTAGTGTGTGTCGTAGTATATTTGTTGATGACCTATCATGCTACAAGTGAAATCACAGTATCTATTTTGTGATGTATTTGTCCCAGGTCGCTCCTGGCGAGACGTACCTACAATTACCACCGTATTCGTGCTCGTGTTTGGTTGACTTATCACGTGTACTCGCTCCTCCAGCCCGTCTGTAAAGAAATCATCTTGTTATCGTCTAGTTTACATTCATCTCATTAACATTCAGTGATAGTTAAAACTTGTCGTAACTTCAAGAAACTGTTAAGACAACATCGAAATTGTAGTAAAGACTTAATCAACTCAAGGCACTTAGAGAAAGTTTTAATTAAATTACTATTAGTGTAAGATTATGGTATGCTAAAGTTATCAGTTACTTACCATAGAATTTAGTTGCGCGAGGTGGTGGTGATGATAGGGATTATGCGATGTAGGTGGTGGGGCGAAGCCCTGATGTGGGGCTCCATACCAATGCGACATGTGTGCTGCCGCGGGATGCACCAATCCTACTTGGTGTTGACCTATAGACATGGAAAAATGTTAACAGTTTTGCTAATTTAACGTTTATATATATTTCTAAATTATGATTTGTTATTTATTGTGAAAAAGTTATGGAAATCAGCAAGAAATCTCGAATCATTAATTTCTAAAAACAATTGTCAATATGTTTAATCGCTTCTTACCGAAATCCATAGCCGATGGAAAGGCGGAACCACCAAAGCCCTTGGTGGCATCTCCGAGAGGCTTGATCATGTCTCCCATGACACCACCCAGAGCGAGTGCGCACGCGCCTCCTCCACCCATTCCCATACCGCCCTTCTTCTTCTTACTTTTACTGCTCAGCTTGCGATTTCTTGTTTGAATACCTTCTTTCTTCATTGTCAATGGCCGATTTACCTGCGACAAAGAAAGATACATTTTTAAAACAAATAAATAATTAGTTGTGATGAAATTGAGAAAGTTCTTCTCGTCTCTGTCATTTGTTTTCTATGCAAAATAGTCTAATCAAATCATATCTTAATCTGAGAAAAGTGATTAAATATAATGAAGGCAAGTGCACTTGTCCAGTATCGTTGCAGGTCGTAAGTGCACCGTTATCTTAATATGTCTGCCTACAAAAGGAAATGCAAGTTCAGCTACTCGGTAGCACGTAGGACATTCCTCATTGGACCATGTTAACAAGAGGTTAACAATCGTAGCGGCCTGACTCAGTTTTACCAACGCGTTCCAACTTTATTGCTTTGACATGACATTATAGCTGTATAAAAAAAACGTTTGCAAACTAATTTGGAATGCTAAGTAAGAAGTATAAAGGCGAGCCGAGACCATAAAATTGTATCACAATGGGTTGTGTGCGAATATTTAGCTGTTTGGTTGCCGAAGCCGACATGCGTGAAGTGGACCTACGACGCATCCTAATTACAGCAGCGTTGCACTTTGTGACTACATTTGTTGTTGGTGGGAAACTCGAGTTGCGTCATCACATATTCGTATGCCGAAACGCTAAGAATCGTGTTTATTAGTAACAATTGTGAAACTATAATATGATTTGTTATTTTTTGTTGTTGATACCTAAACATGATCGCAATACGAGTATAAATAGCATAAGATGAACCTGAATCTGAGGGTGTTATATCCATGTGTCTTGTTTCGTAAATTGTATCCAATTAATTTAGTTATGAGTCGTAATCGTAAAGACTGTTGTTAATTATGATAAGCATACTCTTGATTTGATCTATTCAATCTCTGCTAGGACAATTTTGCAATGTATGAATTTAAAACTCACAATAATATTTGTTGCTTAATAGGATTTTCTCAGGTCATTCTGCTATGTTACTTGATTTTTGCTTCCGATACGAGATTAACCTTAGGTGAAGCTAAGTACATATAATTTAAGTGCAAGGTATTCTAGCGAGCGCGAAGAAAGCACCGACAGTTTTATTGTTTTGCGTGCGAATTGCACTTTCATATTTGAGCAATTCGCGGGTCATGTATCTCGGTCACTTTCTGCATTGCATCGTTATTTCCAAGAAGTGTGCGTCACGACGGACGGACGGACGGACAATGAGTTATTCATCGCCTTCCATGGAACTTGGCGGCGGCATGTGGCCTAAACGCACGATTTCATTGCGCCCGCGCCTGCCGCCGGCACCAGCTCATACGCATGACCTGATCTTATTTACGCTTTTGGTGTAACGCGTGTGGCGCTAGCGAAACGAACATTAATCTTACGATAAATCTCTTATATTAGTCAATATAAATATTGACTAATATAAGAGATTGTTACTCAATACTCTACTCAAAATGAACAGCCTATTAAGTAAACACTTTATATATAAACAAACAATGCATACAAAATAAACAATCGTAAAAAGATCTACAGCAAGACTATAAAGGTACCAGCAGGAAATCGCGCACGTGATCCCGTAGTCGACAAACTAGATTCATTTAATATAATTAATGGACGGAGACAATACTTGCTTAGTCAAATATGTAAAATTATATTACGATCAAATTACAAAGTATTTATCCAAACATGATAGATCCGAAATAGCCGTATGGACACAACACGTGGATCTTAACCGAAGATTGCATCTCCGATTCCGACCGACAAGGTGTTTTATGTGCTCATAATTAATCTCGTGCTCAGTACTAAAGGGAAAAATCATAAGGAGATATATTGCACAAAACTCAGTAACTTCTTTATCCACCAACTCATAAGACCAGCGTAATGGAACAAGTTTCAAATCTTCTCCAACAACAACGCTACAATACATTCATTTATAGTAGTTACTTTCTTACATTGAAATATGAAACCAGTTATTTTCGGATGAAGAGATAATTCAGCTAAATGATTTTCGCTTCAATTGGACATAAGTGCGTTTTTAATCTTCGACAATGGAAGGTCATTTAAACCGGCAAGTGCAGTAAAACCGTGCGTGCTAATTCCCAATGTCCCTAATACGTTCCTACGAATCGCCCACACATCACGACACTCGCATACCGCGCCGTCGCTGCTTGCAATTGAACCAATATAAAATGCATTAACATTAGCACTGCCAGCAGATTTAGTGCAACGTAATTAGGTCATTGAAGCCTTCGTATGATGAAACCGAATATATTAAATAAATAACAGTTACACTAATTCCAAATGTATCATTTTGTATTAACGTTGAAATCGATCCGATGATCAAAGTAAGAGCTTTGATAGAAACTACCTTCCTTTAAACAAATGACATATAAATTTAGTTGAAAATGTCTATTCAAAGAATTAAAAACAAATAGTACATCAAACAGGAAAATGTTCCCAAGTTCGCAATCGTCATCCATACGTTGTTTGCATGCGAAATTCAGTCCCTTTTAAGGATTATAGTCCCATAACCGGCGCCGCGGAAGGCGTATCTGTACCTAAAATGGGTACCTAGGTATACCCGAGTACAGTTAGTAGTTAGATCTCAAGACATCCGCCATGTTGGAGCTGAATTGCTTAATAACTGGCCATTATGTCAGGTTAATTACATTGCCGTTCCCACTGAGACGATGCGCTCTGTATACACGAAGGCATTGCAGGCTTGTTGCATCCGACTTACACGTACGTCGTACATACATGCCACAATAAAATACATTTAAAAGAATAAAAAAGGATAACTGACAGTATGCTTAAGACATTTGTCCGTATTTTATATTGAGTAGTAATTTCAAATACGTTCTTAATTACTTATATTTTTTTATAATTAAGAGTACGTGCAAATCATTTGAATCGAGTAAGCAGTTTTTACTAGCGCGTTTGTTAGATAAACAATTTATATATGTTAAATCGCCTATCGCATAAAAAGTAGGCACTTAGAGTACGAAAACAATAACAATTACGAAGAGAAATATCTTGGTCATATGCTAGTGAATCCGTTTCCTTGCTAACGATACACGCACTTTGCATGCAACATTCCGCCTCTTTGTACGGCCGACCAAACGATATACAGTGTAAATCGTTATACGATATAAATTCTTATTTCTACTGAGATAGAGATCATATTCGTGCAAGTATATACGCTATCTACATAATAGAAAAGTCTATATCAACATCACATTAACACACAATTCTGATATCAATGGAATAGCAATAAAGGTTACTTTGGCTCCGATAATAATTGGTTGTATTGTGATGTCTTGTAAATTGAAGCTGGAAATATAATTTTCAATAGATAGCAGTTTTAATGCTTGGTGGAGGAAAAGCAGGTGAATGCTTGCATGTGGACGCGTGTATATACGGAATATAACATTGTATTTCTTTATGTAATTTGCTTTTAGATACAAACATTTCAGGACCTTAAGATTCATAAATTTTACTTTATATAACGAAAACATGACTTAATAATAAGCTTTCATAAGTAGATATTTTCTTTGAAATATATCATTGCAACTTAAAACCAACAAAAATGTTATATAAGCATAATTAAAAGATTTGTATACACTTATTCAATATACTTACGGTACAACTCAAATATTTTAAAACAACAATGATCAAAGGCACACTTCTAACACTTACTAACTTTTAAAATGAAAAAAAAATAAAGCAACCATTGGCAGCGTAATATTATTAGTCAGTTTTTTCATAGAGCAACTTCAATGGTTAGATATTTTGTCATTTACTATCGGATCCAAAGGCAAAGTCAAACATTAATTAGGTACCACCGGTTCGGAAATAAAAACCTCAGAGCTGATCAAACAGCGTTTAAATATTTCATGTAGTCAAATTCGTACTCTACACTTGCGCAGGGCTTAAAACTTATTTCAATTCGCTACTTCTGGTCATACATGTGGGAGATAAAATTATTTCCGGTGTAACAACACAGTTGTGCTATTGATTCAAATGACAAGTCCTTATAAAAGGCTCCACAGATGTCAACAGATCAGAAGTGGTTCAGTGTTGAACACGGCACTATCGGTGCTCTGAACTGTTTATTGGGTAATTACCCAGGTGACTGTATTTTTGTATTTATTATGTTAATTATGTAATTTAACTTAATTATTTTATATCAAATTCATTGTAATTTGTGCTTAGAAATAAGTATAATTACATACTATTATTTTAAATATATTTTGTTTAATTATAAATTGGTTTTACTATTTATTTTGTGTCCCGTTCTCTCACATCAGAAGTGGGATTATGTAACCTCAACTACGGCCAGAAAGTGTTATGATTCCAGGTGCAACAAAATGAATGTGGATGAACCTCATGCTTCGAATCACGAGATCTCCGAGCATATTCAAGCACCGCAGGATGCTGGTCCTTCATCTCCGATCCTGGGACTAAATATGGCGAGTTGCATAGCCTCTGGCAGTGGCAATAACGACTCTGTACGAAAAGGCCAGAAGTCATCACTCAAGGTACAAACGACAACGACTCGCAATGGCGATTACTGTTCGAGATACTAAATCGACAAATGCAAGCGTTGATTCGCTCATTGAAAACTCCAAATGAGAACGTCGCCGCCGCCGATTTATGCTTTGAAGAAACTGCTGTATAGAAGGTAGCCAGCCCATCATAACTGTTAGTAAGGCGATGAAAGGCGGATGCGGATGGATTCGCATGGCTATCGGTGATAGCCTAACCAGGGATTTGCGTTTACAAGCGATGGTTATTTATTTTACAACCATTAAAGCATTAGTGAGTGCAGGAATTGAGGGGTAACGTATTATACGATGAAAATGATCTGGTGAGTTCGTTCCAATTTGTTTAAAAGCGATAGACACTGTCTTACGGTGTGTCGTACTTTATAAGTTTCTTAGTAACTTCATAAGTGTGCTTGTACCTACGTTACGATAATTTCTTTATTTAGCTAACCTGCTTTGAATTATTTATTAACAGTTATCTTGTTCAATAATAGCCTTATTAGGCCAATAACAGTTTCGTGATCGTGACTCTCGTTCCATAAATCGATTAACGTCGTTGGAGGAATAAATCGTTCACCTCCACGCGGGACGCCGCTGTAACCGCGGGTAGTGATTGTGACTAAGGTGGAGTATCGGGACTCCACGGCACTGTCTCCGCCATGGCGTTCCGTGAGTGCTACCACGAACCACGAGGCGGGTGTGACCGATGGTATCGTTGCGATCATATGAGATGCGTTACGGTGATATTACGGTGAGATCAAACCAATATTTTTAATCGCGCTAAGTTTTAAAGTCAATGGAGTGATAAACGTTCATTGCGTTTGTCTCGCATTATTGTAATAACCTGAAGTGATAAAAGACTGTACTGGCCCTACTAGTCAGTCTTTAGCGTTGACGGTTTTTCAAGTTTCTCGGAATTTGATGGACGCGGGTTTCTCTTTTAATTTAACGAAATGCATTTTAGCAACCAATATAGAACTCTTAGGTTGTACTATCAGTCAAGGTCACGTACCAGTTGAGATTGATGTAGACGTTAATTATGAAGTTCAAATCAAAAGTTATGGTAGAAACTCGAGTAAGGGGTGCTAGCGGCCGTATTGTGTTCGACCGTACCTGTAGTTATTACGTAGTCGTAGCCCGGTAGAAGTCGGTATCTCTTGAGGCAACTCAAGTAGACCGTGGGTGCGCGGTGCGCGTTTAACTCAGGCGGAGGTCGAGGTCTAAGAGAGACCACAATGGTGTGTAGTCACGGGGTGATACACATGGGCACATGCAAGGTTTCGATCCACGCGGTGGATGCGGCAGGGCAATGTTATTGCCAGTCGGATAGAGAGCTGTGGCGCTAGAGGTTTTTACTCGTAGAGTTTTGTAAACTTTAAAGATAATGTTGCAGTATAGTGTTAATGTGGAATAAAATGACTGTGGTATGTGACTCTGGCTGTTAACATGATAAATTTTGTATCCCCGATTGTCTAGTTGGTTTTGTTTACTTTGCCCCTAGATTATAGTGTCGTCAGGAGTGACCGAGATAAGTGATACGGTGTGACAAACAATGTTTCAGAGTAACACGAGGCTGGTGCTTCAGTGCTTCGGGTGCGATACAACAGCCTGCGCCCAACTGGAGCCGCTGGCTCTGCCTTCACCGATGAAACGCGATACTACTGTGACTTAACGCTCCTCATTGAGTACACGAGTGAGCAAGCTGGTAGTCTTTCTGAATATGCTTCACGAAAATGGAAGTTGACGAAAAAGGTGATTGGTGCGGAGGTGACTAAACAGCGCTTGGTAGAGGCGGTTATTTCGGGTATGATTGTTGTTATTGTTGTATTTGTTCTGATTTGTTACGACTGACGCCAAAATTTGCCATAATTAATTCAAAGTTTATTCTGCTATAAACGTAAAAGAACTGGTAAAGAGTCTAATCACATTATTTTACGTGAACGATACAAGGTTTTAACATGATGTTAAATTAAAACGTTGCCATAAATGCCACTAGCTAGGCCTAGACCTCTGATCGTAACTGATTATATTTAATAGTTAGTTGTGCTGAATATTCTTTCATGAAGTGTTAGGGTAGCCATATTATATTAAGGGTAAAATAACATACAAGACTATAATATTGCGGAGGGTTAGTAATGGTTCATTTAGTTCAACGCAAAAAAAAAAGGTGTTTGGTTTATGTTGATGGCCTTAGTATCGAGTTAGATTTAATTTTAGTTCCAGATAGGTTAATACAATACGACATTGCTTTGTCAAAATATTTTTGAATTATCTGGACTTTAAGTCATAAGTGCCTTTGACGGTCAGTGAGTTTTTACGCGTACCTTTCGGTCTTTGAAATAGAATTCATTTGGAATGATAAACCGGATTTTCGCTACATTTCAATAAAATATAAATGTCTAGTCAGAAATAGAGTGGATCTAGCATCCAGTTATGAATTACGAGACGGGCTAATTAATCGAACATTTCACGCAAATAAAAAAAAAAAAAAAAACTAAATGAATAAAATGTGTTCATTCCAAAAAGTTATCGGTGGCGTATCATACAAATTTATCATTATTCTCTTAAACATCTTGGTTGGAAAAAAAACATCAGACAAGATCAGAGAAAAGATATGGTTCGCAAATATGTATAAATTTACCCGCAAGTTTATTGTGAGTTGTTTTACGTGCAAACTTAATAAGTCAACCTGGCTCACTTCAAATTTCCCTTCACCCAATTGATAATATTATGGTCCTTTTTACACAGTTCATATGAATACGACTGACAAATGAAGTGGCAATAAACCTGTGAAATAATACGTTATTGTATTGATATACCATATTACAAAATATTGTTAGTAGTTAGTAATAACCTTACTGCCTTAGCTACTATTAATTGTTTTAAAGAACGAATTTATACATTTGGAGCGCCTCAAAGAATATTTTGTGATCAGGCTGCTTCTTATACAGGCAAATAATTTTGAAGTTTTTGCAACCGTTGGTCAATAGAAATACATTTTATCACTAGTGGCGTTGGTCGTGCAAATGGGCAGGTCGAGCAAATCGTTAAAGTATTGACAAATTTCTTTACCATTGTTGAAATACGTATACCAGGAGAGGTTGGAAGGATGTTGTAGGAAGTGTAGTTAGCAATTAATAGTACGTTTAGCAAAAACACTGGTCACACACCTTTCCAGCTTCTCATGGGTTGTAATCAGTCTCCTGCTTTATCAGCCTTAACAGATAATGTTGAACGCTTTGACCTTGATATTTGCCGTCAAGAATCGAAACAAAGGATGGACGAGCGAGCTAATATTCAAATAATTGACTTTGATAAGAAGAAAGCTTAAATTATGCCTTTTAAAATTGACGATGTTGTGCTCAGGAAGCAATATAAACATTTCGTAATATAAACAAATTAGACGGCAAATATAGAGGACCATGGATCATTAATCAACTTAACGATAATGACAGATATATTTTAAGTCTATGAGACTGGCAATTAATTGGATCTATCTCTTGATAATTTACTTAGTTACGCCAGATATGGGACGAGAATTATCAGATACTTTAGATGTTTGATTAATGATTGTAAACATCTTGTGTAAGGAGTGGTCGCCTGGCCAACGTCCACTGCTTTCACAAATGTTTTCAATTAAAATATATGTAATTGTTGTGGTTAAGAAACTATTGTGTGTCTTGTGTCGTTATCCTTGTTTTATTGTGTTTGTGTTGTGTAAACCCGGTTGCCACTGTGATTTGGCAGCTTGTCATGTGATTTGACAGATATCTGATTGTCATGTGATTTGACAATTTTACCATGTGAGTTGGCAGATATCGGGTATTCAAAGCCATGTGATTTGGCTGAACATTTGCCACTGTGATTTGGCAAATGTGATTGTCATGTGATTTGACAATCTGAGTACCATGTGAGTTGGTATATATTGGATGTTGAAAGCCATGTGATTTGGCGGAACTTTGCCACTGTGATTTGGCAAACGTATGATTGTCATGTGATTTGGCAATTTAGTAGGTATTGAATATTTAGAGCCATGCGATTTGGCTGAATATTGCCATGTGATTTGGCAAATATCTGATTATTTAGTTAAAATTAATATGTGTACGATGTAAATTATTGTATGTATGTATAAGATTTTAATCGAGGAATGTTTTCTTTTAATTCGCGAGCCATACTGGCTGCTCGTCAGAATGGCCGTGTGGGAGATAAAATTATTTCCGGTGTAACAACACAGTTGTGCTATTGATTCAAATGACAAGTCCTTATAAAAGGCTCCACAGATGTCAACAGATCAGAAGTGGTTCAGTGTTGAACACGGCACTATCGGTGCTCTGAACTGTTTATTGGGTAATTACCCAGGTGACTGTATTTTTGTATTTATTATGTTAATTATGTAATTTAACTTAATTATTTTATATCAAATTCATTGTAATTTGTGCTTAGAAATAAGTATAATTACATACTATTATTTTAAATATATTTTGTTTAATTATAAATTGGTTTTACTATTTATTTTGTGTCCCGTTCTCTCACATACATATGTGTCATACTTCATCTGACAGATGCATTTTCCTCATTTAAGTTAAAATGCATACGAAGAGTCACCGAAACGTACCAGGAATTATATCTGTTTTAAATATTTAGTTAGAATTTAAGCGTTCGGCTATTCAATAATAGAATATAAATAGTACAAAATATATGTAATGTAGCATTAATGTAGAAACGTTAACAATCAATTCGTTGAACAATTACAAGGCGACGCGCAACGTCATGCCTCTATACTGATGCCGTTAGGGTAGGATCGCGTGAGCAGCTCCCATTCACCTAGATGTTGATCCCTAGCCTTGCAATCTATCCTTAAATAACTCTCAACCAATTTCTTCAATACCTATTTATTGTAATTCATTTCTCCTTCAAGTATTTATTTTACACCTAATCGATAATATTTAATTTAGATTATATACTTCAATATCAGATCACCATATTGTGTTATAATTGTAGACATATTTTACTAGAAACGTAATTACTCATAACTAGCTCTCGTTATGGTCTGTACCGTGTTGTTAAATCAATTATAATAGCAGGATAAATTACCAACTTTACATCATTTACGTACGGCGGCACAATTAATTTAAAAAAAAAAATATCGAAAAACATACCAGTTCATTGTGAAAAATGTTTTCGAGCTTGTTTGCTGTGCGTGTGAATAATTACGTTAGGTTTCTAGCGTACGTGCTATCTGTTCCCATCTGGCCACAGCCGCCATAAAACCACTCAAATGGGAAAATAACAGGCTCACATACAATGCCATGGAAAATGCGGCCCCCGATGCGCATAATTTTTCCGACAGCTAGAAAGCTTTATACTCACGTCCGTGTGTAATTAAAGCGGTATTACGAATGTTTTACTGCGTTACAACGAAACAAAGGAAAATCGATATGGATACTTGAACATAGGTCGTCTATTTGATATTCTTTCTAATTAATAATTATGATATTTCATAACACGACAGTGTGTTATTAATCTTAATGATACCGTTCGAGATATTTTATAACTTATATTTTACACAAATACAATATACTCTTAACCGGTTGTTTCCTTGTGAATTATAACGAATGTCCGAACTTAATTTCATTCGGTCACACAAAAGAACAAACATAAAACGAAATTCGGTACCGTTCCAAATGTTCCAATTGTCGCAACAAAACCAGAACAAAATGGAATGCAACAGACACGGAGCGAGAGAAATTGTACAAACTCCGCTTAGCTGTAAATCAATCGATAAAGATCAGATAAATTAGACAGGCGTACCAGTGCACGACAAACCTTAAGAATTAGCAACCAATTACACAACAAAAAATGTACACCCATTATCAAGCAAAAAACCGCCTTAAATGGCTTTATTGAAACTGATCGCTGTCACGTGCGACTTTTGTTTTTGTCGGATAATAGCCCATTGATGTCGATGTTTACCTAAATAACGATTGCAATTACCATTATAATGGAACCAACCATCTTTCGTAATAACTATCATATTCATAGCGAAGCCTGTCAATGGCTAAAAGTTATTTATGTATTTATAATTCGTTTAATTCGCAAGACAATATTAATCAAGTCCAGTTTCCCGATTGTTGTTGAATATGCTAATGCTTATCTTGATGAATGATTCTATAAGTTTATTATTAAAAGCTTTATTTATATTTATTAGAATATATCAATATTTTTTACACGTATATGTATAATACGCTAGCGTATAATTCTGTCCAGAACACAATTTAACTAATTTTTCTGTCAGAATTACTCAGCTCGAAGTTGGTGATATTTGAACCCCATGCTTAGGAAAGCATATAACGCTGTTGGTCTTGCGTCTGAACTCTCTCCAGTCGTATTGGATCGCCGTCCATTCGTATTACGAGAATGCACCTGTGTGTGTTTGTGTGTATATAATTTCGCCTGCAGTTGGCTTGACTCCGTTAAGAATGTCCGCCCTGACCAAAATCGGTCAGGTGTACATCATTAATATGACATCTAATTATAAAAAATCTTTATATTTAACTTGCACCTAATTAGCGTAATTAAAAATGTAATCCTATATTTTATTTTTACAAATAAAACAAAACAATATTTATGACCTATATTAGGACATGCTCTAAACTACGTACCAAATCTTGTCCGAGTATCTATATTAAGCAGATTTAACGTAACTAGAAAACAAACATCCAAATTCAAAAACAATATTAATAAAAAGTTGATTGATAATACCATCTTTAAATATACTATTAACTATATGCATTCCAATGTAGAAGTTTAATCATAAACGCTATTTTCCTGCCTGTATACGCATCTCAAGTAAACCACTGGAGGAATTTTAATGAAACTTATAATTCAAGTCAGTGTTTTACATAATAAAACAATGGCATCGAATTGATAAATCACATATTGCTTAATCTATCAATTATGATTTAATGAAGCATTTGAAAACAAATATTAAGACGGAATTGAGAAATTAGAGAAATAGACGAATACATATTGTGTCAAAAAAATCCGACACGTTAAATATATAATCGCGTCAACATTTTTTGATATAAAAGTTCTTAAAACATCATAAAAGAGAAAATTCATGAACGATTTTACACGTAACATTATAAAGTGAAACTTATCTGACGATTAACTTTTGTCGAATGTATTGAATTCATTTATTTATCTAAGCAATGCATTTTGTCAAAAACTTTATGTCATTAATATTCTTTTTTGTCTTTTATTACTTTAATTATTTGTTAAATTACTTTTTCTTATTAAATTCACTCCGTTTCAATATAAAAGTGGAAGCTTTGTAAGCTTATGTAAGACGTATTATGTTAATATGTTATAGTATTACATTAAGCTGTATGCTGTATGTTATGTTTCCCAAAAATAAATTTAATTAATCTTTCTGCTACTGATCTAAAAAGATCGGAAGCTTCAGAGTTTTACATGATAGTCGTATATTGTAAGCAAAACCTGAACGTCGCGTGTGCGTAAGTTTTTATTAAAAGATAATTCAAACTCATAACATGAAACAAGAAATGACGCGATCGACTTACAATAGATATAAATCGTGTGAACTGCTAACACCTATAACTTGCGGAGTATAATAGACTCGTACCCGCCTACGAACTCACTTGCCTTATACGTTTAATTATTATATCAATGCCAGTAATATCAATAAAAAGTAATGCATATGGGAACTCTTTTTTACACGCTAACTTAATTGTTATATCAATGCACATATTTCTTGTCTCATTGTTATAATTTTGTAACTATAAACGCGATAAATTATTTCTTAGAAGATATATGTAAGAAAGTCTTGTTAAATATTTATAATATCTTTGTTACTCGCTTTACTTACACACTAATAATAGTATTACAAGATTTAAAAAATAATGAAATAGGTTGTATAAGCATTTGAGTCGTCAGTTTAGAAAGACACTACCGAGAAGAGCTAACAAAAAAACCTAATAGTTATTTTATTTTACTAATCAAAATACATATCATAATTAAATGCAACGACTTCAGATCCAGTGTCTATAAATCTAGCAAATAAAAGGTTAAATTCGGACGATTCGTATATCAGGTGTTAATTATAAAACTTGATTTTCATAATGAATGTTCACGAGGATTGAGTCGCGAGCTGAAGGTCATACACTTGGTACATGTTAAGGAGTTAATGATCCTGATATGCCATCGTGAATACTTGGAAGCAAAACAAATATAGAAACATTACAAAAAGAGTCTGCCATCTGATCCAATCAGTGGAGTGTCGAAAGTTGCAATTAAAGGGCGAAATGGTCGAGGACGGGAGAAATGTGCCGTGGAGACAAAATAAACGAGATATGCAATTGCCCGCGACGATGCCCACACGCAACTTTCGTACGTAGAAATAAATATTTACATTAAGATCGACTTGGATATTCCTTATATTTTTTATAAAAAAAGGTTCTTTTTAATTTATTTATCCTGGTAATAACGGTAAGTAAACCTACAAAGATATTACTTAAGTATTGCCACCAGCTCAAAAACGATGAATACAATTGGTTCAAAAATCAATTACGTGATTTGAAGATAATAGATAAAGTCAAATAAAAATTAGACTTTAAACATTAAAAAAAGACCAAGTACATACCACAAGCGCTTATAAAATAATTTAAGTTTAAAAATAATGCATTGAAAGTATTTTTGTTTAGGCACTTTTTTATATTCCATTGAAAAAACTGTGGCGCCTTGGGTAAGTTTCAGCTGGGGTGATGTACCGCGTGAGTGAAACCCAACCAACTGTTAAGGGAAAGGGTTCAAGATGTTTTAGTACAAGCGCTATTTAACTTACGGGCAGATTTTTAAGTACAATTAAAAAAAATGTTATATTGAAGCATTTATATAAACTTTATTACATATTCTCGATTGAAATTGATGATTTTGATAAAATATTAATTAGTAAAAAAATAACAATTAACCGATACTTTAAAAAAAGACTAGCTTTTTTTCCGGCTGGCGTTGATATGAAACATGTACGAAAAACGACTTTCTTTGTCATATTAAACCTAAGACGTTCAATATATAAATAACAGATATCATGCCATTTTTTCTAGAAGTATATGTATACATGTATATTTAGTAACAAACCAATTTATTTTCTGAAACTGATTTGGGTGGTTTATTAAAGGACGTATTTTTTAGCGTTGTCAGTGAATTAGTTCCGCGTTGTTAGCACAGCAATCGGGCTTACCGGCGCCTGCGCAGCACTCCTTCCAACTAATACCACTGGAGGCGCCATTTCATAAGGAAGAATTTATAAAAAGCAAGCATCAAAAAGAAGTAAAAACCGAGAACTTTTCACAAAAAATATTTTTACTTATACTAATAAATATATCTTTCCTAAACAGGCTGGTTTAAATCAGAATAACCAAAGGGATTTAATTTATTGTGTTTATTTTAAACAGCAAGTAACAATGTTTGTTTTTACTTTTTTATAAGGACTTTGCCTAGCAACACGACATTTATGTTTTTGTTGAGGTACTTACTATTTTATTTTTCAATATTAAATTCGCTCGTTAAGGATAGTTTTACTGGATTTTATAGCGTTGTAATCGATAACGACGTAAGTTGTGACCAATTGGTCGCTATATTCATTAATATTACCGTACGATAGCTACATTTTAATGTTTACGCTAAAAGTTTCTGAGTATAACATTTAAGTTTATTGGTGATATTTTGTATACAATTTATTTAATCGGTAAACTGTAATAAAAGGTCTAATATATTACTATGGAATGTTGCGAAATATAAGTAGCATATATGTATATTGGCCAGTTTCATATATAATGTTATCATTCTTGTCTTTGTACTGTCTGACTGATAGAACTTTCCGTTGATTCAGTAGCTAGCTAACAAAGCTGCAAATATCGAAATACAGCAGGAAAAGTAACTCTCAATATCAGCCTGAAAATTAGTAATAGCTTTGGAAGGCATGTATTTGTAATAATCTAAAAAGATATACAATACAATGCAGATAATCTATATAGTTATATTATGTTAATAAAAAAATAATCACTCAGATCGATACAATTTTAAAATTTAGAACAAATTAATGTAAAAAATATTTACGATATCCTTTATCAATATAAGACACCCCGAGCGCCGTTAATTGACAATTGGTACTGTGATTGCAATAAGCAATATTTCATAATTAAGGATGTGCCTCGAGAGATGTCGACGAAGCACCAAGTGTTTGATGTACGCGCATGATTAAAATAAATACTCCGGGCAGTAGTCGGACAGCTGCTACTCCGCGGGATAATTGAAAATACGATTTATAAACCCGCCAAATTTATCGATAACTGCGATTTATAGCGGGCGCAACCTTACGAATGTTATGACGACTTGTATAACGGCTATCTTGTTAGGCGATTATTTTTTATAAAAATCGAAATAATATTCATAAACCTGTAAAAATCTTACGTTCTTCTGAGCCTTTAAATAAATAAATAAAGTCTTTAAGACATAATTAGTTCGAAATTTAGTATCAATAAACATAACATTTTATGAGACATAGACCAAACATTACGTATTTAAATCTTATTTATTTATATTTTAAAATTGTATAATCAGATAAAACTATTATTCAAATTAACTATAAAGTTTCAATAAATACGATAAAAAACAAAATATTTTTAACCGACTTCAAAAAAAAGGAGGAGGTTATCAATTCGTCTGTATGTTTTTTTTTTTGTGTTTGTTATTTTACATCAATTACAAATTAGACAGATTCAATTTATTTCGACTGCAAAAATTTGGACGATTCTTTGCGGTTAAACTGTTATGGAAAAGACAAACGAATATCAAATACTACATCTAAGATTTTGACATTGATAAGAATATTTGCAAAGATTTGATTCATGTTTTATCGTCCCCGCGTAATCTTGATCGATTAGAAACGTGACCATTTTTACACGTGTACCTACTAATGTATTTTCTACACAATGAAAACATCTTAATATCAATAATAAAATAATTTATTATTATTTTTTACCGATGCATACCTGTCTGTATGTGGACCGCACACCAAGTTTATGTAACAGAATATTTTTTATTTCCCTTTGAATGATTAGTGAGCCAGTATACGAAATACGAATATCTTGGAAACGTGGATGACGCCGGAATGTCGGTAAAAATTGGTTTATATTTTATAAAATGCCAGTGGTAGTATATTTGCTGTAATAACTAAAATAAATTACATTACTTTCATATGGGATAAAGCCTGGAAAACTAAGGACTCCGTAAAATAAAACCTACGCGGCCAAATTTGCGTACATAACCTACAAAAATTTTATGACATAATTTTTCAACAATAATATATTCTTTGAATTTTATGTTCTATAAATCTTACATATGTATTATCAACAAAAAACTCAACGCTATATATAATCTACTGCTCTCATACAAGATTTGTCCTAAACTTCAGGTAAGCTTCCGAACTTAAAGAATAATTATTTATCACTGTGCCACTCGGCTATAAAAACACCTTAGTTCAATTCATCCAAGACTATCACAAAATATATCAATAATTGAGTGACCGTTTCGTATAAACGAAAAATAATGGCGACTTAATTTTTCACTTATCAAATGTTAATTAGTTCTCGCTATCGATACCAGTGTTCATATCGCGGAAACAGATCGTAAATTAAGTTGATTTGTTAAGTTAAATATTACGACCGGCTTGCAACATTTTTAATTACACTCGAATTTCATTAAATATTTTCTCCCTAAACGATTTACTGACACGACTCGAAACTAACGCGGTATGTAAACGAGGTTTACTTAAAATAATAACTTATTATATATTAGATATTATACAAACGGAAGTAATCCATTCGACGCGAATATGAAGTGAAGCTACTTGTTGGACGTTGCTTGTAAAATTATTACTGGCTTTTTATACGGAAGTAGATACTTTGCGAGTACATTGATATTTTACATGAATACGCTATGTAACACGTAATTACATACGATATGCAAGACAAAGTCATTAAACACTCGACACTTCGTATATCGTAATGAAGATGGCGCCACTAGTTCTAAAGGCTCACATCTCATAAACAATTATGGAAAACAATAAATTATTTGTTTCGCCCGTGGCATCGAACCCGGTCCAATTAGATGTCGACTCCGTCCACAGTAAATCTCATACGGCTACCACGCTACCCTAATTCATACGCAGCCGCCGACGAGCGATCGTAACTGTCGACATCGACACAAACTTTAACAGTTTCTCGCGTTATCGATAACTCAGCTTCGCAGCACTCATTCTGCAACCCGTTGATTTCATTTCATACATAGAAATTTATTGTTGCGCACATAATAATTTACGCTCGCATAAAGTTTTACCAGGTTTTTTTAAGCATCTCAAGAACTATGACACAATAATAATACTAAATAGTATGAAAGTGCTCATAGTTATGCACACCAATTAATACTCAATTCGTTTAAATTCAATGAAATGTTATACTTTAATAATACATTTAGATTCCTTTCGTTTTTTATTATAATTTATTAATAGCTGCAAATCATTTAAAAAGTCAGCTGCTGTTTTATAGCGCTATATCAAAAATTTATAACTAAAATAAATAATTCGTTACAGAACGATATTTTACTACAATTTAGTGTTTTGTTAATGTAATCATGTCGCTCTTGGTCAGAAATTGTAAATGGGCCGGCGGCGCGTGCGCATGTGAGACGCACCTGCTCCTAAGACCCCAGTAATTATTCTACCACTTATTATATGATTATAAGGCTTTTTTGGTGCTTTCAATCAAATTACACCTTGGCCTGGCCACTTTGAACGAATGAGATGTCATAAAGTTTTTTTTATTCCGTTATTACGTACCTACGACGGTTTCGTGGTAACGGTGTAAAACGGTGCCACAATTATTGTTTCGGCTCTTTGAGGTTATCGATCGACGACACCTTTGCTCCGTTATTATTATTAGACATTAAGAAAGCTGAGTGACATAACTCAAGCTAAGTGCTATGATATGTTAAGTATAGAATTAAGTTAAAATTTTTATTATAAGTAAAGTGCATTTAAAGAAAATATTTAAAAAGAAATTAAGAAAGACCATAAAATGCTTTCTCTACCACTATCTTTATCTCAGAATATTATTGACTTCGAAATAATAGTCTTTAAAACTGGCTTTACAAAAACCGATCTATTTGCTACCACGAAGATAGTTCGAAAGTCAGCCGTGATTAAACGTCTAAGCTCGCATAAATAGAATAGCAAAGTATCGACGCGATTTTAGAACGGACTGTCACTGAGATCGCCTGATAACGTTATGGCTCCATTCTAAAATTGCGCTCATGAAAACACGCAGTTTTGCCGCCGAGCGCATCGATCCTGTGATAAGCGGGCATAAATAAATAATTAGACGGAGAGCTGAGGAAGTCGAGGGGAATACGGGGCGAGGGGCGAGAGAGGGGGTATTCGGATAGTTCTTAGATAGTATCTCCCGCAACCGCGCTTTGTGTCAAACGTCAGATGTTTATCTATAAGATGTTTACAGATGTACCGGAGGGGACCGGCCCGAATCTCTGGTGAACGCAATCGACCGACACTCTAATATGCTTGATATCCGAGTTAATTACCTGTGCTCTACCCACGTCCGTGGTATGTGAGCTATGACGCGGATATGAAATATTGAAGACATTGTATACGGGTCAGTATAAAGATTTTAAAAAACGTATATGGTGCAAAAAAAACAATAAAAAGTATATTCTATGATCAGATACTAGATCGGTATGCGTTTACAATCAGGCCATGGTTCAGAATGTTCGACAAGGTGGTAACCATAGTAACTTACTCGTAGAGAAATATTGACCATAATATTCTTAAAATAAACTGAGTATATCATTAGATGATCTATGCCAACCGAAATAGCATAATGAGTAATACTAATTGACTATTATAAACATTTAGTTGTACATTAGAACTTGAAACAATATAATTTTGACCTGTCCCCAACGCAAGGTTATTCCTGTGAGCGTAGATCACGCTAGATGTAGCAGATAGCGTGGCCGCGCGCCAGATCAGCGATCATCTACTTCGGCGGCTCAACGCCTAATTACTACATTTGAAGATATTTTATCTCTACTTGTACTATTCTTATTTTTACCGAATCCCTTAATAAATATACAGCAAAAATATATATATCACAATATTTGTACCAATTTTTAAAATCTATCTATATAAATTTAATACGAATAAATTTCTTCTCTTATATAATTTGATGATAATAAATTTCCAAGTCACGCTGACGCTATATTAGATGAAAAATAACTTCAAATAAATTCTAGTAATGGAATCAAACAAGCAATTTAAAAATCTATCTTATTCATAAATTCCAATAATAATAAAATGTGTAGTACTATAGAATAATAAAGTATAATAGCGACATTGGCCATTGCACAAATCTCTTTGCAGCGACCAAAGTGTAATTGTTTTGTAGAAGGACACGCGTATCGCGCAAACGATCAGTCGACTGACGGCAGCTGCCCCTATGTTCTTTTTTTAAAAAAAACCCGCGGAATTAGTTTAAAAAAAAACATTTGAATAAACCAAAAGCTAAAAGTAAAATGTATATAACCTTCAGTTAAAGTTATAAATTGATTTAAATTATAAATTTCATAAAACAATTGTACTGAATATAATAGAGAATTATTACGACTTTAGCAGTAAAAATGATTGAATACTTTAATATAAATATTTCTGCAAAAAATTGGTACTAAAGCATAATTATTCAAATTTGTAATTATCTAATTGTCTAATTGTAAATAAATAGCTTCGTAAAGATAGATCGCACAATGAACTTTTAAAGTTCCTTAACATGAATATATTTAAAGCGTTCTCGCGAAGAGAAACGGCTCAGTTTCCCAAATATATTACAAAGACAATAAATCAGCTGTGAATCGCTCGCTAAACAGAATGGGAGGCTCATGAATAAAAACATGCTATTTAGCGCTACACACCATGCCTTCCAGTGTACAGAAAACGGTTTTATTTCAATGCCAGGTGTTCGAAAATTAACTCTAAGAAACGGTGTCAAGTATCAGAATTGCATATAAACTTTATAGGAGCTATTACCGTTGTGCTTTGTACGGCAGTTCTACGCAAACGCATTTCCGGCCGAACGCTGCCGGGAAAAAGCCATTTAAAACAAAAAAGAAAAAAAATGGTAACGCGCCGCGCGCCGCGCTCGGACACTTCCGGTGGGCGCCATTTTTTCTGTATTGCCAACAGATAAAATCTTTCCGGCCTACTGCGCAAACGCCCACTAAAGCATATTTTTGTTTTACACGAAGATAAATTTGGCAAATTTGATCACACACAATATTGTCATATTATACAGTTAACATAGTACTTGTTATAAAAAATAGTTCTCATATCAATTTTTAGCATCTGCGACCAAAATTAAACAGTACAGCAACATAATTAGGAGTGAACGACATTTTGCACTGCCACAAAATTCAACGGTCGAATCTATGTAAATGGGATCGCTGTTCGATGTTGAATATTCAAATTGATGTCATTATAACATTCGCCCAAACGTGCTGCCCGTTTGGCCACCAGCCAGTTGCATGTGTAATGTAATGTAATGAGTAAATTAAACGCTCTTTTTATCTTTGCCGCTATTCATAAACTGGTTCAATAACCAGCATTAATAAAATGTACAAATAATACTAAAAATACTTTATAATATTTATCACATAGGAACACTCATAATAGCATAACAAAAACTTCGTCATCTAGAGTGCTATAAAAAAACCAAAGGATCACTTTGTATTTATAAATCTACATTTAAATCTAATGCAAAAGAAAAACAGAAGAAAAAACAGTGACTGTCAGATTCCCTCGGATGTTGGCTGAACAAAACAGCACTTTAGACGAAATAAAAAAAGACTAGGAGAGCGTTCTCAATTCAAAAATTGAATTGATCGCCCCATTGTATTCGAAATGTATCATTTGAGCTGTTATTATGGGCGCTCTCTCTCTAGCTTCAATGCAACCTGGTAATCCAATACTTTTGTATGGAAGGCACTTAACGTTACGATCTAGTTACGAAACGGCTGATGTGTAGTTAGAACTTAATTTGTTTAGTATTTTATCGTAAAATGTATAAGGATGGGTTTGTTGGAGAGCTTGTTAATAATACTAGTTATTTATTGTGCAATTTGTACTGTATACTTCTAAATTGTAATATCGTTTCGCCTGATATTGGTACAATGAAATTAGCTCAATATTTCATGCAAAATATTATTAGTTCCCATGATAAAAACTTAGTAATTAGTGTATTTGTTTTATCACGAAAATATCGTTAAATAGCATGGTAACGGAACATGCCAAAAAACTGGATTACATAATCGAATATTTAAAAGGTTTTTATAAAAAAACGTATAAGTCACAAAAAGCTAATCGTGTATAAATCGAAGGAAGTACCGAATAAACGAGCGTGATAAATTAAATAAACAAATTTATAAAAAGCCACAGACAGACGGGTAGGCTCTTTGTTACATATTGCGGTTACGTTGGTAAAGAAAATTAGTATTTATGATTAATATATCAAGGTTCAATTTACATTGATAACTTATACATAAAATTACTGGGCATACAGATTGCTAGAATCGAACCCACGCACCTTCGATAATCCTATTAACTACTATTGTGGTTGCCCAAATAAATAATTTATTTTAGATTACATTCAATTGGAACCCACAGAGCTTTTAAATAGAATTACTTTTATTAAAAAAATTTGTCATTTCGTTAAAAATAACTGCATAGAATTTATACAAGACATTAAAAATACGTCAAATTGTAAAATAACTAAAATATATTCGTTATTTTATTAATTTATTGTTAACTAGCTGTGCCCCGCGGTTTCATCCGCGTATAAATAATTAATAAAAATAAACCTAGAGCCTTCCTCGGTAAAAGGACTATACAACACAAAAATAGTTTTTAAATTCGATTGATTATGTAATTTACAAACTCAAATCGAAATTATTTGTTCCAAAACTTTAATAAGATTGCATTTATTTTATAAACGGATAAACTTTTCTCGAATAAGACTTGAAAGTCATCATTCATTTCTTTAGAAGAATGTTTCCCATATCAATCAAGTCAACAAACAAGTAATGTATCACAAAGGGCCAATAAAATGTTTTTATTAAAAACAATAATACAAGAGTACGTTTAGTGAGACCGAAGGAGCATGATCGTTGCTTTTGTAACAGTATAATGTTAGTGAGGGCAATTTTAGCGGTCCCAATTGTAGCATAAGAGGCGTGTTTTGAGTAAACACTCATGTTTAGAGAGGTGTAGTTAACTTTAATAGTTTTGATACTTTTATTACTGATTTTGAGTTGATGTATTTTGTTACAAAGAATCGTTAAGAAAAATGTATTACTTATAAGTTCTTAATGGTAATTATAGAACTGATAAAGATAAAAAATAAATATATTTGTGTGATACTTTATATAAAGTATCTTAAATTCATCAGTATCATACTATTTTTAAGATCACTTTCTAATCGTCATTTTACAAATGTATCTTTTCAATACTTCGTAAGCTACGGATGTGGATTCCACCGACAATAAGTTATTATTAAGATTAAGTAAGTTATAAATTAATTTGGGTTCGACAGACATTTTGATACTTTAAAATTAATTTTAGAGTTATTATCTAATATATCGTATATAGTATCAAGAGCTGCTAGTTACGGTGTAGGCGGCTGGTGACGGAGGTGCATCACAATAGGCCCGTGCGTTATTGTATGAATTGCGTTTTTTGAGTGAAATCGATCACGAGCTCCGGCCCCGACATTATACTGTATTTATTTACGCATTGTTACAAAATGTCCCTTTATTGTGCCGATCTTTTAAAATGTAACTTATGTTTTAAAATACATATACAATACAGACGATTCATATAACTTATGTGCATCTATACTATCATCGGTTTAGTTAAATTAGTTCGTACGTAATCCTCCGTAATTTAAATGCAAATAAATGCACATTTCAATAAATCGTCGGTAACGTGAACACATTTATCTTGCAAACGGATTCAACTTGTTTCCACGAAACTAGATTCTCACATTTTTATGTATGATTGATAAATGAGCTCGCTTCGAAGGCCAAGGGGCCAACGAATGTTTACAATATATCTATAAATATGTATGAGAAGGCGTTTCTTACGTCTTGACATCGCTACTGGTTCGTTCCTTATTGTGCTCCTGTCATTATACCTTCAACATCTGAAGTAGCAACCTCCTTTGTCGCTCTTAACGAATAATTAACCAAACAGTATTGTCGCTCGGATACTTGCAGCGGCAATAAAGTATACATTACAACAAAAAATCTCAAGTATTTGTAGGGTCGCTTCGACAGTTAATTCTCGTCATTGTAACGTTCCATTCCGTTACGTTTGTTCTTTTTCGAATGTATAGCTGAGCGAACGCGCAAGGGCGTTCCGAATACGGGGCTGTGAGAGTCGTGAGAATTGATTTTAGCAGTAACAAATACAGAGTTACTTGTACGAATACTTGGAATAAGTTTGAGTGCCATAACATTGGCCGACAGAAAGGTCAAACCCGTCTTAACAAGTTAAGTGAAACTCATATTCACTTGAAGCAAAAGCAACCAAAATATTGTAACACAAAATTTGCAACATTTAGATCTGCAATATGTTACTCGTGGGATCAAAACCTTTTTCATTAAAATCGTGATGTTTCATAACCACAACGTATTAGCAATGTCATCAGAATCATTCGTTTTAACTTGACACAATTGTATGGGTATTATGACACATTACTCCCTGTAGGGTGCGCCTGGACCCCAAGCAGGCGACACTGAGATTCAGTCAAATCATCCTGAGGGATTACTGGCCCTTGGGAGAAGTTTAGGAGGGGTCTTAATATTTTGTTAATACTTTTAAATCATATTTACTGAAGCATTTATAAAGTACTTTTCAAAACAATTCACGCGTATTAGGTATGTCAATGAAAATAAATATGATGGATATAATAAAAACTCACTGACTAGAGAAGAACCGGCAAAAGAAACTCCCTCTTGATTGTATTAAAATAAGCTCATACAATAGTATTTATATAATACCTACCTGAGGGTGTATTATCATTATAATAAGATTTATATATTTTTTATTATTTATTTACTATAAGATTATTGACTATAAGAACATACGATTCTATTATCTTCCAAACTTCGTAATCATACTATATACAGAGTGAGTCAATATTTTTTCAATTCTACTGGACTTGTGTGTCGACCATGTCATATTCGAAGGAGTAAAACATAACATGACATTTTTTGATAATAATCTGTTATTTAAACAATATTATTAATTGTGTTGTCATATAATATATAAGTTACTTACATTATGTAGTTTATAGTAGAGCCCGCACGCGTTGCACACCGGCTCCCCGTTCTGGTTACGTCGCCAGAGCGTCGTGGTTGTCGTCTTACAGTTTGCACATGACGTACCCGCTCGTCTCGCAGCACTTTGCAACGACTGAAAATAGGAAAAAATATCTTAATAATTGTTAACTTAAAAATTATATCAAAAGCTGCAACACGGCGATGAAGCCGCTTCCATATGGTATTGTTCTTGAGATACTATAAAAATAAAGTATGTTACACACGTCTAGTATTATTAATATTATTATTTTTACCATAATTCTTGGTGTTATATATATATAAATGTTGCAACGTTATCTGTATTTTAAGAAGACATGTTTGGAAATTAATCTTTTCGAATTAACTGTTTAAGTATTGCTTCAAACATTAAGCCGTCTTTACGTAGTTATTAACCTTAACCTTGAAACAATCGAAACTAGAAATGATTACATTTAGACAAATTATCAAAGATATTAAAAACAATCGCCATGCGACAAGAGCAGGCCGTAAAACGACTCGACCAACAAAAAGCGAACATTTGAACATGAAGTCGAAAAAGCGAGTAGCTATCGTCGGCCCTTCTTACGCACCTGCCCATTACTACACGTCAATCAAACAAAAAATATCCACGGCATGCGGTGGCCGTTTTATACAGTCCACAAAAGTGCCTCACTCAATTAAAAATGCATTCGTCCTAAACCGACACGAAAATAAAACGACTCGCACAATCCGACTCATAATAAATCCATTAATTTGTCATGTCATTTATCGAACAAAAAGTATTGAGGTCGTAAAATATTACCAACGAACTATTCGGAACGTCGACTCCGATCGATTCTCGGTAACTAGAATCGAATACTACCAAGATTATCGTGACCGCACCGGCGTATTGCCCATTTTAATATTGTAAGTGACTGTATCGTTCTCGAGTACTGACGAGCTCGAAAAGCCAATAATAATACCTAAATAACTTTTGTTATTTATTCCATTCTGAATGGCTATTAATGTTCTCGTAGCGAATACAATTTTAATAACACAATAATCGTGACAATCATAAAATATATCTGTAGTACGTTTAACATTATTACATGCGGCCAATGCAAATAGCAAGTTAATCCTGTTTATAAATAATCTCATAAATTTAATTTAATTGCAATTACAAAAAAGATAAAATAAAAATTGATGTTATGTTATAAGTAGTTGTACACGTCAGTACAGGTGAATATTGGGATACCTAAATATTAAATGGTTTACGTCTTTATTCGCCTCGTCATGGCGTCTCCTTTGTGCTTGAATGAGATTAGAGCTCTCCATATTAGCCGAACCAACAACTGAAACTGTTTCTTTCCATCGAAGAATGACTTAAGTACGATTCCATCTGACGCACTCCATAACAGAAACATATTAATATTGTCTTCCAACGCTTGCGTCCTCACAATCGAACTCTCGCATAAAACGTCACAAAAATTATGTCTAAGGTTTATGACTCAATTACGCGAAACCGATTTTATAATCTGTAGATAAGATTTTCTCATCAAGCTATAACACCCGCTGCATCACACTGGTCCCAGGGGGACGCCGTCTAAATCGGAGGGGTACGGGCTAAGCCGATTACAGAAGTCAACCGCTCGTGGGGGCGCTTTTATTTCCATGGAAAAACGGCTGTTTAGTCGTAATTTTATGACCGAATTACTTTCGCTCCTCAAACATTGAAACGGTTGAAAAACATCGTAAATTTTATAGATTAAATTATTCTTATTTGGCTCAGTCACGGCGAGGTCTCTGTGAAAGCTTCGGTCATAATCAAACTTGGAGCACTTCACATTCCTTAGTAGGATGAATAAAATGTTAAGCACGCGGACACTTGTACCCGACATCGAAGAGTTTTATTAATTGTTAAACCCATTTCACTGTCAACAGCATTCCATCGCGATCGATATCGCGCAGGTTTCTAAAAATAACTATCAAACAGAAGACACGCCGACAAAGATAAAAAAATGCTATACACAAACAAACAGGGTAAGTTCAGCATATTGTTAGTAGTACTTTAATTTTCAGTGTAGTGTAAACTCAAAGGAACGGGCGCAATGACAAAATCAGGGCTGCTTTTGTGCCGTGACACGAACAAAAACAGCTCTATTGTTGTCATTTTGGAACGAATTATCTGATTATAATACACGTAACTGTCCTCACAAGTGGACAATTTGAATAAATTGCAAATTTTGATACAAAAGTATTTTTTTAAACTAACATAATACAAATATTTAATAACAATTATTTCATTTATCAATGAATACACGTTTAAAACAAACGAACATGCCAAACGGATTAGTATCATTCCAACTCACTCAAAGTCTAATTCAATAAGCTACCCACATTAAAAACATATTTCTATAAAGGCAAGCCCTCCCTGCTTTCTCGCGATCCAATCAGCCTTATCTTCCCCGACCCTACTGCAAACACCTCCTAATCAAATCAAATCACAGCCTCCGTCTTCCCTAATCTATCCGCCTATCTACACTCAAACATAAAATTATATTACAAAAAGGGATGGTTACCTACAGCCCCTCATATATTTGCAAACACTGGCAAAATTTAACCCATCGGAAGCGTCCCTGTACTACATCCATATAACTTCGTAGCCGGAAAACACAAACCCACTTGTCTACACACAGACAAACCTCTTTCGAGCACATCATGCACACATAGCCGCATATCAGCATATCTACGTCATCTAGATCCCACTATGAGAACCCCAAGGGGGAGGCAATCCATTTACCGTAGACCTCTCTATACTGGAATTTCTTTCTTAAACAAATTTAACGAAAGATCATAATCGCATGGCAAGAGTACTGTTTTTAAAGGTTTACACGGCCCCTAGCAGTGAAAGCGCGGAATCGATGTAGCCTTTACCCCTCGCCCCGCACCAGTTTTTCCGGCGTTCCGTCCTTATCAGACCGAAGCGATTAGATAAAGAGAGATAGAGCGTGAAAATAAAGATTTTCATCGTGTTCACTCACACCGAGTCAGTTTCAGCTGAACAATAATAAAGCGGTCGTTTTATATGTGTGCTGTGTAGGTATTAAGGGTTTTGTGTTGTTTTATATGAGGGGTGCTTGGTATAAAGGCTGTATGTACCTTTAAATTATTAGGTAAGTAAGTGTCATAAAAATTTAGTTGCTTTTCATAAAACCCAGCATAAGGCGTAAATAATAAAGAAGTAAATGAGCTTTATTAAAATATCATATATGTTTTAAAATCATCTACACACACGTTTTGACATTATAACATTAATTGTGTACTATTCTTTTATAAATAGATATCCCTTGTTATTTAGTGCAAGAAAGCGCAACTAATAACAACAACTTTTTTTTTACATTCATGAATTAAGAAACAACAAAATGACCCTACATTCTTCTAATTACATTGCATTTTTAACCGAAAATAACGATAAGAAAATTAAATCTAATTGCTCAATATTACGTCAATAAATATGACAGCTGGGCGAGGTGGATTGATAAGAGTATGGGTCGATTTTTTTAAAATCCGTTAGGATAACAAAACGTTGCGGTTGCCCAATAGGAGCTATCGCGATAGTATCGCATTCGGATTGACACATCAAGCCGCCCGTACGAGATTACATCGCTTACATCGTAATCGACGCCTGCGTCACGCTGCCACGTCATTCGACTTACTAAATTGTTTTATAATCAATAATTATCAAAAGTCTGATATTGCCCACAGTCATTGTTACCGGACTGTTGATTTTTTTCATTCGAGTCGAATTGTGCCAGTACATAAAACACGTTAATCTTACCCGAAGATCGCAGACTCAACGTGCAAGCACCACTAAGCTATATATGTTTGATTTGTGTTTATTATTAGTATAGATCTCGGCGATAAAAGAAAAAATATTTATTAAAAGAAATTCAGCTTTTTCTGGAACATTCTAGTGGAATAAGATCCTAGCCTTCTTCTTAAGGGGAGAGGAAGCCTTTGTTGACCAGTAGCATATTAAAAGCTTAATTGATTTTTATAAATTATATATATTTACATAAAAATCAAAGACAAATACATTCATACTTAATCATATTTTCGTCTACTTATGCTCTTTATGCTCTAATGCCAAAACCAAAGTATTTCTGTCCTTAAGAATGTTTTATGTAACTCTTCACTCTTCCGGTCGAATTACTTCACTCTTTCTATCACCAGTAATTTTACATTCGAGAGAAGAAGACGTAGCATTCTGGAACTATACAGCCGTGATACAAAGTTTATGGCTTTTTGGTGCACCATACTATATCAGTTTTTCAATTATAACTTTGCTGTTTACGACTTTGCACAGTCTTTATAAACTACTTACTGCTCCGCGCTTAACGTTTCTAATCCGCCACGGTGGGCCACAGAGTATATTTTATAAACTATTTATAAAACATAAATACTCGATAAAATAGATTAAACGTTGTTAATGATATTAATAATCTAACGCAAAAAGGTTTTATTGTTTTTATGTCCGATCTTGAGATTAGCGTGTTCAAACAAATTATGCAGCTTTATAATATTAGTATAGATATAAATTTTACTGAGGATATCATGATTAATATACTCACATTATCATCTAACATGTCTACATACAGTTTAAATAAGGTGAGTGTCTTAATAAAAAAATATCCGTACATTATATATAAAGGACATGAAAGGCAAAAAAACACTTTATAATAATATAGAAGAATATATTATTATAAAAAAACTAGTAATCAATCTCTTTACTAACAAGAAATAATATTAACTTACCTATTATTAAAAACGATTCAAACAAAAACAATTCTTCTAGAACAGAACTACGACTACTATTAAAATCAATTTGCAATAAAACATCATTTCCTGTCACTATTGCATGAAGAAACAATAAGTACGCGATGCTTATTATAGATAAAAAAAATATATATGGGAATGAACTGCAATTAGTTCGCTCAGACGTTGATGGATAGAGCCACTGAAACACTACAATAATGCAAATAAAGCCTTACGTCGCAAGAAACGTAAACACGATTATAAACTTTTTAATTTATTTTAACGAAACATATCAAACAATTTTATGTAATTTTTATCGTATATATGTCAAAATAATAATGATCCGCTCGTTTTTTTTAAATAAGTCTATTAAAAACATGTTACGTTATGCTTCGCCATTTATGTGAGTACAGTGGATTTTTATATATTAACCATCCGTTGTAAATTCACCCTAATAAAAATGAAACAGATCCGTTTCCTGTAGTTTTATTGCTATATTTTAACTTTCTTAGAAAATCCTGCAATTATATTTATGTATCATCAAATTCAGTCAATAAAATCCCCTTAAACAAAATTCTTAATACAATATAATGGATAACTTAATATTAATAAGTATAACATAGTAATAGATAGTAATTATTCCACAGCTGTATATAGACGTTTCAGCATTTTTTTTTATTTCATAGGAAGGCGGACGAGCATATGGGCCACCTGATGGTAAGTGGTCACCAACGCCCACAGACAATGGCATTGTAAGAGATGTTAACCATCGCTTACATCGACAATGCGCCACCAACCTTGGGATCTAAGATGTTATGTCCCTTGTGCCTGTAGTTACACTGGCTCACTCACCCTTCAAACCGGAACACAACAGTACCAAGTACTGCTGTTTTGCGGTAGAATATCTGATGAGTGGATGGCATATCATAGTCATTCTCAAAAATGTTGAGACCATACTTACTCAATTATATAGTTATGTACTATACGTTTTATGTGCAATAAAAATTATCTCCGGTTAAAAATATAAAAATACCTTTTAACTTTTAATATTCTACTTTATATTATTGGAACTAGATTAATCTATTTTAGGTACTATCTATAGATTATCTTGTCCGATAACAAACGGCATTGGTTCTATCGTTTAGTTAAGGTTATACAATCGTTATCTTTAACATTACGTTAAAACACAATTCTATTGACAATTACTGAAATAAGTAGACTAAATGAAATAAGTATTGTAAGAATTCATAAATTAAATATAAAACTAACTAATATAAGTAATTACTTACTAAAACTATATTTGTAAGGCGATTTCTCACTTAGGAGTATGGTACTTGTATAATATTTTAATTGAATTTGGAGAATCAATATTTCAAATCAAATGACACGCAGCGCAACTTAAAACAATTTTCCAGAGGCGACTAAACGTTGGTAATTCAGCGTCGGGTCGCTTCTTGTAACGTGTGAATTTGCATTGAATGGCAAAGAACGGTGCGGGCGTTTTCAAATTAGATACAAGGCGACTCCGCTGGTTACACTGTGTTTTGTATTCGTATGGAATTCAATGGGATTCCTCTAATCTGTGTAACACGGTATGGCACTGTGTCCTCTGTGTCGCGTTATCGAAAAACTATGACCGTTTTATTAGAACGGAACATTACCGTTTGTGATTTACCTATTTCAATGACATAATAAGTTATAGTTGTCCTTAAGCATTTATTTATGGTTTCACGACTTCCATTAGTAATGTTCACCATTACATTTTTTATAGTTATTGCTCATGGATAAATGGTCTATGTTTTATTAATATTATACTTTTCTAGACTATGAACATGAAGCAAATTTTATTAATGCTTCATTGAACAAGCTCATTAATTTTAGATTTTTACTACCTATTAATTTATGTTATGTGTACGCTATTTAAAATGCATTTTGAACCTTTTTTTTTATTTGATCACTTTAAGCAAATGTGTCTATAATGTTGAGTATTCGCAACCTGCCATAGACAATTATGATACTGTAGGAAATACTAAATATTTATTAATTTAGATCTTATGTCCTTTGCGTTTTAAATTGCACTGACGCACACTTCAAACAGAAATACATGTAACAGTACAATGTATTACTGTTTGATGGTTAAACAACTTTACAACCAGTATAATTAATTATGTCGGTTAAAAGTAGCTCTGTTTGATATTGTCTAGAAAAATTGTAAGTATAACTATTGTGATGAAATATATATTTTTTTATAATTAACATACAGTACACATCAAAACAACGTCAACTTTCCACTATTACGCTAAGGTGTAAAACCGGACAGTTACATAAAGGAATAATGGTGATTAATCATATAAACAGGTGCGCAACAACTGGTACGAGCGAAGTCGGGTTCCGTAGGGAAGTGAGGGAAGTCGTAAATACGGCAGCTGCCCGTCTACGTACCATGATTTTCTACATTTGCATCGGAATTGGGAAATTACACTTGTTATCTATTCCAACTATTCTAATGCATGTTTATGATGGGCTACAATTAAATTATACATTAGTATAATGTAATTAGACACATGTCTTCTTTTAAATACGGCTCTATTTTCTAAAAATTTAACTTTGGAAGAGTAGGTTAAAAAAATACTAAAAAATAATGCCGAAATTCAAAAATAGCTCAGTTAAATATAACTAATATATTTACGACTCGAGGGGCGTAGTGTGAACGAGGTTCTTACGGGTCGCAGGGTCAATTCGCACAGTTTAGCACCGCGTCATATTTATAATTACCCGAGGCACAACGCACGCGTGCTAGGCGCTCTCCCGCGCTTCGCCCGCGCCCGCTTCGATAAATCAAAATTTTAAATCACCGGTGGGCGGGACGCACCGCTCGGCCAGCGCCGAATAAAATGAATTAAAAATAAAACAACGAGCCCTCTGCGCGCCCTGAGAAAATTTAAAGATATTTTCGCTTTAGTTTTTTTAATTAATACCTTGTTAAATTTTAATATTGAGAGCGTATGCGTTATTACAATGGGTGTGCGAGAGATTTTAACTGGCTTTCGGTAACTTATTGATGCCCCGCATGACCCTTAATTGGATCATTTTTTTAACGAGAATTGATAAGCTCCGACGATGGGTGCGACGGGTTCATTACACGGATCTCTCGTTCTCGCAAATTAATTGCGAAAAGAATATGCCGAGCCTCACTTAAGCGACCCTTTTAAATAAGTATTTCTCTTAATTCTTCCAAAGGAGTAACAATTGGAAGTTAAACATTCCTTTGAACAAGACTTTGAACCGCATAATTGATTTTAAGGCAAATAACGCTTAATAGCGATTATTTTATAAATTTATTACGATTATAACGAATTACTTAAAAAAAGCGACTATTTTCAATGAAGTTTTAACGACATGTAATATAACCTACCGCAGATAAAAAAAAATTATATCCCTTTTCTGAGAACAGAATTAATAGCCTTTTAAGTACTCACATTATTACAGTAAAGCATCAATGCAAGCAATATGTAAGGTATTATAAAGATAGCCTCTACTTGTGATTATTATTATGGTTTTACTGATTTATAACGGATCTTTTTAGATACAAATTTAAAAGCTAGTCACCCCAAAGGTTAAATATTTTCAACATCTGTGCGCAATCACAGACGTACGTCAGTCGAAGTCGGGTAGACGGTAGTCAGCCACGCGTCACTTAGCCGACAGCTCTTCATTTCCATGGACGTAAAGTTGATTGGTGCGCCTTTAATAATTCCTCTGTGACAGCTAACCGCGTCGAAACGAAACTAATGATAATGACTAACTGCTTAAGCTTTCGCTCAATAAAACTATTATATTGGTAGCATCTAATATTTACAAATCTAGGAGGCTCGTTGTTTCTTTGAATCTGCTAATAAATACGTGTCTGTTATAATTATACTCATCATCTGAAAAAAGGGTTACAAGTGAAATATCCAGTTATTCTTCTTCTGTATAACGAAGTATTCCAACTAGATTCAATCATGGTTATATTATTTAACTATATGGTCATCTGAGGCTCTAGCCAAGTTGACATTCTACAATCGTAAACGCTAATAGAAAACTAAACAATGTATGAGAATGACCACGTGACTTATCGTTGAGAGATGTCATTTTCATACATTTGTTTAGTTTTCTATTAGTGTTTGCGATTGTAGAATGTCAACTTGGCTAAGGCCTCTGTTTAGAATACGCAAAGTATAATAATTACGTAATGAAAATACAAATATACTTTACTTATGTGACGACAAGCAAATGTGAATCGCCATTTCACACAGTTAAAGTGACTGAAAAGATACATTTGTATGAATCTAAGTTTTTATCGCTATTCGCATTTCTATTAATGTCTACCGTTAATTTTATTCTTTCTTTAGTCTATAATATATTATCCGCACGTGCCTTAATACGATTTTAATAAAACAGTGTGTAGTAGATACAGTAGCGAGAAATAATTGCAACAATTGTTTATAACATTTCAATGTGTTAAAAACATTAACGTTCTTAAGGATAAAATGTTAAGTCTATTTATTTCAAAATTTATTATGTCAGAGAGTAATGTTAGTTATTGTATAAATTAATGTTAGCAGCCAGCCCTAAGTGACCGTGAAATGACATTCAGCTCGCGCAATCGTACAACTTTTTCTTGAACAATTTGCACAATTTAAGTTTTTGCTGACACGTGACTGATGCGTCATAAACTATAGATATTAAATGTATTTACGGTATTTTTAATTACTCATCATATGTAGGGTGCTCGTTATAAATACACAAAGATGAATTTAATAACTCCACGGGTAATGTTATGGAAACTATAATTAATAAGTTTTAATCGTGTTAATTCAATTCAACTTTTTATATTAATTGTTTTATTTATCATTAAAAGAAACTTCTGTAAACAGTCGGCACGAATTAAGAGAAATACAAAGAAGACTCGCGTCTTTCAAGGGTGGGCCAGCGTTTTACAATACGGATTAATTATCGGCCAAAATCGACCACTCAAATATACCTGTCACCGCTGTAAAACAGCGCGATCCAATTTATATGGGCCCCGAACAATGGTAAACGCGGTAAACACAATGGAACGGCGCAAAATGAACAAAAATGAATCAAAATGAACGCTTGCCGCCGGCTTCGCTTAAGATATGACCTGACTTACTAACTATTGTTTTCAAATAGACTGTATTACGTGTAATAACAATATTGTTTTTTATACAGGATTTAGTATTGAAATGTGGGAAATGACCGTTAAATAATTTATTACAGAACTGAATAATTAATCACTTAGCAGTCACCAGTGAAGTTGTGTCAATCGTTTCCTTGAGTCATAAAATGATATAATATGACCATTATTTGCATCACAATTTATTTCAAGGGATTATTAAATGCAAAAAAAAATCAAATACATAAATATTTACGTTATTAATACGGGAATAAAGAACCCTAAATTATTTCAAATGAAAGTTTTGATTAATGTTAAATATTCTTTTGGTCATTGTTTACTAAGTTACGATATCTCATACATTTTGGCAATTTTTAACACAAGATAAGCGGCATAGCTATACCTATAAGGTTTATGTAAATCGAAAGGGTTGAAGAGAACTGCGCACGCGCTGCTGACGCGCGGACCACCGGCGGCTGTGTCAGCCCTGATTCACGGTCCTCCTAATAGGGTTGAAACTTGTAATCTGCTTTTTTAATTTTTACGCATTATATTGGATCTCGAAAAGACAGGCAAGAGTAGTACATATTTGTTAAATTTTAATCATGTTTTTTGCTATTATTTAATTGCTAATAGGTATGTTTATTTTATAAGTACCTCAACAATGAAATTACTTAATAGAGCAACAAACGAAAATAATTAAAACCATATTGTCTTTGTTTTCCTTTTTGTAAGTTTTCTGTTGTATTTAACAATTAGCGAAGTCAACGTAAAGTTATTCAAATAAGGAGCCCTTGAGACAGCCCTGCGCCATGGCTGCGACAAGCGTAGCATTGTTAGGAAGAGGCCGCCCTGGCTGTATAAATACATTCGTATTGCCACTCGTAATATGTGAAATAATATCTACAATTCGAACCTAATATACTTTCAACGTAAAATCGCCGCATATTAAACAATATTAGCATTCAATGCTAGTTCGTGTGAATAAACTGTTACCAGATCAAACCGGTTTAATGCAATTAATAAAGCTACTAATCATACACAAATAAACGACTGCTTAATCGATAAGTACAAAATGAGAGATAAACTATAGTTTAGATCGGTCCAAATCGTTAACACTAACAACTCATTCCTATCGCACTCCGGGATTTAATCGCGCAAAATCTACCGCATTGCCTCGCATTCAACGCATCGGAATGCGCAGAAAATGGAAAAAACATGGCGCTAAACCGCGAAACTGTATGTATTTAAACGCCGAATCCAAGATTCTGAACCACGAAAAAACGGCCAGCATTGGGCCATTTAAATTTTTCCAAAACGTGAACACAATGGAACAGATTCGGAAATTCTACTTTTTGTTTTATTTTTAATTTTAAATTTGAAAAAGGAATTCGGTTCGGCAAAGCCTGTCACATCATTCCAGCGCTGCTAAGTGACGCCGGACGCACGTCAGTCCCGTGGATGTGTTTTATTTTAATACGAATTCAACCGACTCCACTCGTTTTTTGTTATCATAGATGTTGGACTCGCGTATACGATTAATTTTATAACCTTTTATTGATCCCTTATTCGTAAAACAATATCACTAACTAAACAATTTATTAAGTAAATTCAAAGTGTTAAAACTTTTACATTATGTTGCTTATTTTATATTAAGCAATTACGAAAGTGTATAAATTATCCAAAATTGTTGCAACAAATATATGTATAACTATTGCAAAATACTTTATGCAACGTGCAAAAATGAGGAAAATTGCTAAATAAATAATTAGACAGCATTATAATAATACTGAATAACCTTTGCATGAGATTAGCGCACTTTCCATAAACGGCGATCAATTATTAAAATTATTATAATCATAGCATAGTCATGTCGCCTCGGGTAACCGTATCGCTCGGGAATAAAGGTTGTCGCTCACTAGCGCTCACACGGATCAACTTGCGATTGACGTGCGTCGAGATGACGCTAAAAGGTCTATTGTATACGAAATGCTCGTTACTCCGCATCCAACCGGTCTTTAACACGGCTGAACAATGTGATCACTTTATACATATGTAGTGTTTCTCCACTGTGAGAGACCTAACGCACATTTCTAGAAGCATTTTCTTCATTCAATACTAAGTCGTCTATGAGTACTTATTCTGTCATTATAAAGATAACATCTCTTGGAAACAATCAACATGATCTGTATCTCACATTTCCTGCTGTATCAAACTATTTAGAAAGACTCGCAACTTTTAAAGAAATAAAATAACGTATTCAACATTGTACTGCTATGTGCAGCTATAATATATAAGCTTGTTATTGTTTTTACATGATTTTTATGTATTTATTCAATAATAATAAAGTCGTTACTCAAACAGCGACCGTTTAATGTAAATGTAATTACTCCATTGCGTTCTTTTATAGTGCAATTAATCAAAGGCTGTTACAATATGCATGATTACTTAAACAAATAAAAGCAATTATGTAAATGTGCGGCTCATTAAGCATTTCACGTGAATATTGTCGCGGTAAGGCTATCGCGTCGACGCGTGATCTCGCATCGCGGATAATATCGGATTGCGTCAATTACGACTGATCTGCCGCGATCGCGCGATTCGATACATTTAAATGTATTGTATGCGACTACCCTCATATTTGGCGAATAACCAGTTCAACGAATAAAAAATTTACATCGCATTAGTGTTTATATGTAATTCGGTCTTTATATTATAATATTCATCTCAAATTATTATAAAATAAAGACTTGTATTAAAATGAGAAAGGTTCGCTTCGAGCGATCAATATCGACCGTAATAAATTTAGTTTAATTTAAGGAGCTATTCCTTATTTACTTATATTCGATGGCTCCGTAGTTAGAACACGTGATACTTATAAAAAAGTTGCGGTTGAAAGCCAGATGAGCATCACTTATTTTTATATGCTTCGGTGGTATTATACACATACCTAAGTGCATGTCAAATGAAAATCTGTGTGATATACAACCAGCATTAGAGCAGCATGGTAGAAAAAGCTTAGCCTTCTCAAAGCGGAAGAGGGATAAGCCCAGTAGTGGACATTTTGTTATAACAAAAACAATAATAAATTTTATTCTATCAATATTCTAATAAATCGTTTTGCATGTTTTTGCTGGAATTTAATTTGTCTAATTATTTAAAGTATATGTAGATTGTAGCAACAATAGTATGACAAAATCTCCTTTACGTGAACATGTAAGTAGGAGTTGTATACGGAAGCGACCGGGGAATCGAAGCCCAGTGGCTTGTAGTGTTCGCGCGTGGGAGGTAACACCACTGTTGACAAAACGTTACTTACTCCAAGTCGCTTTGAACCATTTATTTAAATCCTGCCTACATTTAATACCTAATCCTATGTTATTCAACTCAACACTAACAGTAAAATATTTTTTCCAAATTACTTTGTATTATTAATCAACTTTAACATGAAACTATAAAGATATTATTTTATAATTTAACTGATTTTGACTAGTGATTGTAATAACGAGCAAATAAATATTTAACATTAAATGTATATAATATACGTCACATCAATTTTATTGTAGCTTTGTTCGTGTTAAAATAACACGCTTTTGTAAATACCTACTCCGAAATATAAGAAGCAAGAAAAATGTTCTTAAATCGTGATTAGGGCTTAAACACAATGTATGCAATGAATCTAGAACATGAGTTGACGCGAACATTGATATGAATATTTATTGAACATGCTCACAGCAGTCTGGCTTAGTGCGGGTAGTCGTCATTAGTCAGTGAGACATCGCTCGCACCCAACAATTTGAACGTAGTGAACGCACCGCTAAATTGCGGCCTGCCATCGCACCGAACTTTATTTATTTGTATTTATAACGCATCGTACCTAATTATATCGGAGAGTATACCGTGATTCGTGTACTTTTAGGAACAGTTGGCGCTGACGGGCTAATGACAGCCGCGGCTTCCTGCTACGTTAATTGCCTATGAAGTCCATAGTTGCGCCCGCATGGAATTATTTATTAGAACGAATATCGGTCTGTTTTGGTGCATCACGATCATTCGCAGCACTTACAAGCTGTCAGTCCGGACGAAGCTTAGACCAGATTATAACGTAACACGGTAGTTCGCCTGCCTTTGATGTCATTCAAACGATTGCTTAATGCTCTTAATTGCTTAGTTTGGGAGCAACAACATGAGGAAATACGATGATTGGCATTTTTACAAAGAAGCTACTGCATATTAATCTTACGATCCGATCAAGTACCTTCTTAAAAACATTTTAACTAAATATAATTATTTGTATCGGATCATGTAAGAAATTTATTCTCAATTCTCTCTCAAAAAAAAAACATATTTATAGTCAGAATAAATTTAGTCAGCGTATTTGTATTTTTTATTTATTTACAAATGAGCGAAGATCTGCGTAAATAAAATTGTAAGTTCAAGAGAAATGCTCTCATAACTCTGAGGCGTGCAATTTGAGGCTTTAAATCAAGAGAGTTCGCAGACGCACCACGGCTACCGATAAATAACTCCGCGCGAAACGATTTGTGTAACACGAGGGTCCACTACCAACTATAACACCACCACTACTTATTTAGTTATTATATCGAGAACTACTTTCTCTTACCATTTAAATTGAAATATACCGTAATATTTTCATGTGCAATAAATAGTAAATCATCTACATATTACGTTACTTTACGAAAAATGAATGAATTATAATGCGTATTATTTGAATCTACGATAAAATATTAACTTGAATTCGATCTTATTCGAAAATCTTATATTAAACATGATACGAAGGAATCATCTTTTAAAATTTTTGAAGTAACAACAAAACCACAAAGAGCATAATGTAGCCACACAGGTTCCCAATTGAGTCCATACACATAGCTGGCAATCGATTCTCTTCGCTTCACGCGTGAAATCGCTCGCGCCGCAGCGCTCCCAAACCGATCCGTTTAACCGAATCACTCGATTACCTCGCCGTCGTACACGGGCTTACGGACGAAGCTACCTTAAAAATATCACACGCCCATTAAACGATACAAAAAATGTCATCCACTATTTTGACAAGAAAATAAAACAAAAACCCTCCATTCGATCATAAGAATTTATGACCTACGAAAACACTGTTCCCCGTTATTAATATCGACATTAATACATTCCCGATATCCTGCCTATAAATGTCACAGCCACTGGCGCCTAGTACAGGTAGAGGACTGTTGAAGTGCGTATAGAAAAACGTTCAATTCCAAACAATGAAATGGGACTCGAAAAAAAATTTAGAAAATTTATAATACCTCCCGCTACCCGGCCACCGGTGTAAAATCCTGAGAATTGTAATTTTTCTTACAAAATTTAGTGATATGTCAAACCTGTTCGACGTGGCAAATAAAAATGTACGAGGCGGTGGGGAAAAAACAAACTGAATACTTTGGGTTATTGCTAAAACAAGGGAAGGTTACCATATCAATCAAGGCGTTGACAAAAGTGGAATTTTTTTCCTCGTGCTCGGGCCGTGGGATGAAAAAAGGGCCCGTGTTTATGGAAATGCAATAAAAGACACGCGAGTTCTTGGCAGACGCAAGCTTGCATAGCTTTGTTAGTGCCATATAAATTAACGGTACAATTTTTTAATAGAAAGTAAAAAATGTAATTACATTATTCACTGTTAGTTTACACTTGTACGAGTATGGAATAAAATAATTCAACTGGCAATAAAAGACATTTATAGCTCGTTTAAGTAAATATTGATTTACCGTTTTTATTTTAAAGATTTATCAACTGCTATATTAATTAACTCGACTACGCGAGCAGTATTTGGTCATGTCGTGAAGTGTGTGAAACAGGCACGTACAATAATTTAACGCGTGGGGAACCGCGGGGCATAGCAAGTTAAAAATCATTTTTAAAAAAGCGTCATTTGAAATTGCTACGTAATAAATAGTGTTAGTAGTCGAACCTTGCTATACTTGCAGGTGGCGCACAGGTTGGTCAGGTATCTGTCTCGAGTAAGATTGATAAAAGTTAGTGCACCCCCGCCGCGAGGCCGTGTCACTCACCGGGCACGGCCCTGCGTGAGAACCTATTCTACCTACTTGTATTAAAAACTATTCTAAATATTACAATTGTTAACACTGGCAGGTTATTAAAAAGTATTTCATAAGAAAAAATAATTAAAAAAAAAATTCAAAGTTCAAACAGATTAAAAAACAAAAGAGATCGAGATATAAGTATGCATTTAATCTTTTACAAACTAACTACTTTTACTTTATATAACTATGTTATTTTATGAGAATATATTATTATATAAGAGGTAATAGAAAATAATAAAATATCACCTTATAATTTATTTAAAAAAAAACTGGATAATAATAAAGGGACATAAAAGGAATACAAAATCAGCGCTACATTAATTTCATTACCTCATTAGAATTTCATTAACTTATATCGTCTTTACGACGCGAAATGTGTCCAGAAATGTTCAACAATTTACGGCATTCGATGTGACAGGTAATTATTTTGATAGACGGATAAAATAAATACGTTACATCGTATTTGTTTAATTTAATGTTTTAACCTTCGAACTAGAATACCTCAAAGATTATATAACATAATTAGCATTTTTATGTCACAATAAAAAAAGCGTCGAAATTTTAAGTAGGTATCTTCACTTGTGTTCGTTATAGGTTTCTATTTCACCACGGCATCGGAATAATTACAGAAAGTAAATAATTTATTCAGGGTTTAATATTTTGTAAGTAATTGTATTTGTAACGAGCGGTCGCCGTAATCTTTGAATCAGTGACCGACCGAGCAACGTGAACGACCTAACTACACATGAGTGAGTCAATCGAATCACGATACTCAAATTCAACTCGCATGTTACTTCGTTATTTTTACTTATAATAAGTTTTTCTAAGAAATTCTAATTAATTAAAAGAGTTTTCTAAAAGTTAGCCACAACTTCGTCGCATTAACAATACATATCCATTTATAAATTATGACATGACATGACATTCATAATTCTATTGTTTTATTTACAACTAGTATCCGCTCGTGGCTTTGCCCGCTTGAAAGAGTAGGGGTTATGTACCCTATATCCTTTTCTGTACCCCTGACAACGTATTTTGTCGTTGTCAGTGGTGACGAAACTACATGATGTTCGGTTGATTATTTAAGACGTGAAAGCGTAGCAAGCAAACAAACAAACAAACTCACTTATAGTATTCGTCAGGATTTGACTGTCTCACACACTTGTGCAATAAACCATTCTCCACTGAGAATGGCTAATATCAGACTGCAGTACATTAACATCGTTATTTAAAAAAAATATTTCTTTGTATTAAAATTTTCCCCTGATCATATAAATGTAGCATGTATCTACACCCGCTAACTCTTTTAACCTGCGCCAGAGGTTAAAGCAAGATTTATTCGACAGGTCGCGGTGATCGATGAGCGGCGAGCGGTCTCCGGCGACATCGACAACGGTCACTACTGTATCAACAATAAAAACCTCCTTCTCAAATTATAATTAATAAACTATTGACATGCACGCTTAATGGGTTCATTTATATGTCTCGAAAATGTCATCATTCAATAATAACTCCACTCCTTTATACTAGATAACTTGTTACTTATATATATATTAAACTCATAGGCTTACAAAACAAAATAACTATTTAAAAAATATTGGTTGCCTGTAAAGTCGGTATACGGGCGAAAGTTTTACGTGACAACGACTTTGAGTGGTAAAATAATTTTAATGTGAATATTCATTCGTATAGTAGGAAGAAGGATGAAATAATAGTAACAATTTAAAACATTTATTTATACAAAGAATTATATTTAAAACATTAATTTATACAAATAATCTCGCACTGAATTGCATATTAACAAAATTTTATTTTTTATGTCTGTCTCTCTCGCTCTTAGGCGGGCTAACCATGCCCGAGTGGAAGGGACGCGTGCCTCTCACTCGCTCTCATTGTGAGCGCATAACGTGAGCGGAGCGTAACGCAGTTTCTTGAAGTGTCACCCGGCAAACCAATTTATAAGACGTTGTCACGTCAAAAAAATACGATTACATCGCTTTACATGTCTCTTGATGTTGACATGACATGCGTTTATTATTACGTAAGGAGAGTATAAATTAGTAATTAGTCATTATTCGCACTACTTTAGTGTTTTATAGAAGGATTCTAAATTATTATTCATTTATATTCAACCTCATCTACATCAAAATGTTTATAAAAATAAATAAATATCACAGTATTTCATTTCGTAAAATATTTCCCGGAATTTAAATTTAAACAAAGCGAACGTTTTATTTAATTCTTTTAAACATTCTTATTCATTCTCATATGACGTCATGGCGAGGCACGTAAGGCAGACAGTGTGGGACCGTCGTGTACATAAGCTTAAGGCTATAGAATTCTTATTGTAATATTTATTTGGCACTTGTTTAGGGCCATGAATGCCAAATAGGTAAGTTCTATGACCGCCCGCCTTCTGCTTGAATTGCTCATGCGTAGAACGAGGATGTAGTGATTTAGTTGTGTGATAGTACTATATAGTGACTGTAATTGAGACATTTGCAAGCCACCTGGATCGATTAGATAGCGTGAGAGATTTTGAGTGCGATATAAGAGGAAATAAATATTTACAGCGCTGTCAATGATCTTGATACATCACTTAACAATTTATATCCCTCAGATATTATATCATTAACTAAAATTTGATAGTATAATGAAAAATGAATCGACTTTTACCTACTCAATAGCCTTAATTAATATTTTAACGTTATCAAGGATTTGAAAAATAAATATTGCACGTAATAATATATTATTTTGATAAACATACTGCGAAACGTCTTAATGCAATTAATTTGATCCCTTTTCAACTAGGAACAGTAAAATTTTTTTTATGTTATCTAAATGTATGTATAAATAAATATATCATTACATTTCTGTCATTTTCTTTATGTTTTTATCCATTTTTATTTTTATCCATTGTTATATAATTTTTAATTTGTAATATGAATTTCCAATTTTAGGTTTTTGTTGTATTATTATTTTGTTTTGTAATTTAAATATTTTTCATTTTTTTAATTTATTAATGTGTGCTTTTTTGCTCTCTTAATGTACCTATTGATTATATTTGGAAACTTGATTGGTGTATGTATGTGTTATATTTGTTAATTGTATGTTTTAATTTTATTGTTTGTTTCCTCTTTAAATAAATAAATAAAGTTTCAAACGAAGAACATCAGTCGTAAATCAATATGCAAACAACATATAATTTTTAATTTAGAGTGAGATGATTTCTAAAATGATAAATAATATTAATTCCTATTATACTCAATGCTCAACTGTTGTAGGTTCAATTCTGGTTTTATATCGGAACACTAATTTCAATTGTATTAATGACTCTATTAGTAATTATTTGCAATATTTTAGTGCTTTATCGCACAACGCATTATATATTTTCAAATATCAATGTTGCTGTATTGGTCTTATAAACCCGAAATGAAACAGAACATTTATATGTATATACCGACACATAATCATTATAAACAAATATTACCGAATGTAACATTATCCTCATGTAAGATGAGAAACAGGAGCTCCAAGTATTCATCCCATTTGTTTTTGCATTTACGAACTGTTGAACCTCATCGCATCGAGCTCGTGAAGGTCATATACAATATTATTTACTCACGATAATAATTTTACATATAAATACATATGTAATTTTCTTAAATTTTGTTATATACCTATCTCGCTCGGGTCAATGTTTGAGATATCGTAATTTTGACTTGTTTACGAGTAACTTTAGCTTTACAGGGATCAAAAGCTTTCACAACGAACAAAGTAGCAATACCAATAAATTTAATTATCGTTCCACGTTTCTCAGATGTATTTTTTAAATACGTAGGTATATATAAATATGTATGTATATATCTCGTCGATCGATTTATGCGATCACTAAATATTACTTACATTATACCTAAATGTAATTAAGTTTTATATAAAATATGAATAACAAATAAAATAATAATGATTATGACTGCATAATCATTTCTTTCCACTTATTATTTTAATATAATTTTGTTTTGATTTCAAAGATTTATATGCAACCTTTTTGTTTAATCCTACTTGAACGAAACATAAAAATAATAATAATTACACATGCAGTTTACAGGCTTAAACCAGTATAATAAAATTTATCGCACACCCATCTCAACTATATAATGTGAAATGTAAAAGGCATTTACTTGAATACGCAATTTTACCGCATTATTTTTTAAATTCTACTACTTTATGTCCCTCGGATATGTAATAATAGAAGCGCCTAACATCTCTCTGGTGTCTGATTACTGCCGAAATAAATGAGTAGAAGAATAGAGAGGTGTCGTGCCCCGGGCCCCGTGCGTACATAGCTTTACAATATCTCATGTGCAGTTCGTTATTTGCAACATTGAGTGGAATTGGCTGCCGTAACCGAAATTTGGACATTCTTTTTATTATTTTTACAAAAATATTATTAACATATCATTCTTATCTTACAACAAAACTGATACCTAAATAGAATAAAAATCACATATATAGTACTACCTATATTGAGGCGGTAAGCGAAATAATTCCACATTGATATTACACAAGCAAATTCTTATTCAATTTAAGATAATATTCAATGCTTAATTGTTAATTGCATCACTTCATTGTTGACTATTTTAATACGCTAAACAATGAATGTCACATTAGCGACTATAGCTCTAATTTGTATTGTCAAAAGATTCCCACTTCAATTCTCATTCGTGTCAAGTGCATTTAAGTAATTAGACTATTTTGATATTAATTGTTTCAACTGTTGCCTCCCAATTATTCTGTTTACCTCCGACAAGGTCTCCGTTTCATAATTGACTTTATTACATTCTATTTTACATTAGAAGTTTATTTTTATTTCTTTTAAAAGTCACTTCTAATCCGTAATTTGTCTAAAATTAATTGGAAACAAGAACTATAGCACTATAAAATATTGTTAAAGACATTCTGACAATGTTGCCATAATATTATACTAAATATAAGGATTAACGCCCTCGCCTCCTTGGTTTAGTTCGACGCGAGCATTGTTTCGTAATTTCCCACAATGAAATTAAAAGTGAGAATTCAATCTCCAACGCCGCATTAACGGTAACACTATACAGTACACTGACTTTAAATATTAAAACTACGTCGGTATCATTACATCCGGGTTTAAAATCCATGACTGAATAAGCTACTTGGAAATGTTTACGATCCAAAGGCAAGTGAAATTAAAAAAAAAAAAACAAAGATAAAACGCTGTAGAGCCACGAACGTATTACCTCTGGACACATTTCCAGTTCAACGTGCAAATGGTCACAAAGTCCGTTGCGAGTCCGTGCGATTAAATCATAATGTTTGGACATTACATAATTTAGCGAACAAAAGGCGAATATTTTAAGCTGTTCGTCTAGTTTATGTCCGCGGAAAGCATATTAAGGTAAATTGTACAATTGTGGGCACGGGCCAATCGTTAGCGGTCGCGGACGAACCGGCCGGCCGGGCCGACGTGACGTCTGAGCGGCGATGTCGCATTGTTTCAGTTTTATGCGTGCCCGACCTTAGATTAAACGTTAACTTGAAGATTTATAGCGGTCATAGACAGGCTAGTTTCGTGGACGGAGAGATCTTTCGTCGAAACGCTCAGGTTTCTTAAGAGCCCAATTTGTGGGAGCGCTTAATGCGCTGTCGTGCTCGTATGCATGCCCCGCCTTTTTATTGCTGCCCCTAACAGTAAACAACACCCATTCTGGGTTTTGGTAAGGCCTTACTCGGGCATAACTGAATAACTTTTTTGATATATTTTTTTATCAAAAACATCTGTTTTTAGTTATAATTAATTGTCTTTATAAGCTGCACGTATATATGCACCACATCTCATAAAGATTTAGTTTTCATATAGTAGGTACTTAATCGTTTTATACTAGTTAAGCAGAACAACGACCTAACTTAAAAAAGTTTGAAAAACTCATAAAATTGGTCGGATTCTTACACTCACCAGTCTTCGCTTGGGCTTGATGAGGGGTCGGTTCTGTCCGTTCATCTTGTAGTATAATCCGCACGCGTTGCAAAGGTAGTGACCGGTGCCGTCGCGTCGCCACAGTGGCGTGCTCGTCGCACCGCAGTTGACGCACTCCCGACCCTCTGTGCATACAACAATTATCTTTAACATTATGTCTTGTATACAATTGTTGCAAATAAGTGGAAAAAAACATAAAAATCTAATATTTAAAATGGGTTGGGTAATTTAATCTGAAGGTACTTGAATTGAAATTTAGTACAATATATATATTTCAAATAAAATGTAATTATTATATATTAATATTAATGATTATATAAAAAAGTTATTGATAAAAGTAAATAAATAGCATAAATAATCCATAAACCATTATAAAAACAATATGACAAAGCGACTTAAAACTCTTGAATGGATGATTTACCTGTCTCCTGGCAGGCTGGGAAGACGAGAGAAAACACATTCAGAAACATTACCAATCAAATTTCACTATTTACATAAACATGCAATAACACACGCTATTTAAATACTCTAACATAACCTACGGCTCATATATTTACAAACTGTATTGCAATTACTGAGAAAAATATAAAAATATTCAATTAACAAGGGAAAGCGAGTCAAGTTTCACTCGTGGAAAAATATCAAGATTTTTTTAACACGCAAGGAAAAACATGGAGAAAGTAACGTTGCTTATTACTTAAAGCGAATACCCTATAATTATTAAAAATGCTAACAAAGTCTCAAGCAGTACTGATTAACAGCTTCAAATAAATATATCTAAGCCGATCGTGATTTTATATAAGAATCGAAATTAAATTAAAATTATAAAAAACACTTTAAAAAATATCTCTTTTATATTTAGCTACATTTATAACAAGCATAATATTTATAGAAATACTTAATATATATTATCCATACATAATACAAACAAAAAGCGAGTTCCTTAAAAAAAAAACATTGCACAAACAGTCGAGAGCGATTTACCAAACAGAGCGTTAAGGAGCCATAAAGTATTACCTACATGCTAATTTTCACTATGTGTAATTGTATTATACGTACACAAGTTATAATTTCAAAGGCAAGCATTTCAACCGTAAAACGCATCCGCTGATCTATAAAAAGGCTTATTTTAAATGACGTATTTTATATCAATTGTTTTTCCTACAAAAGCAATAAATCTAATCTGGAATGTTGAACAAAATATTAAATTATTACTATCGTCATAGCATGCTCTATTTTATTAAAATCCATGCAAATAATTTGTTAATCAACCCCAGACGAGTAGCCCTCCGGGAGAATATGTGTGTCCTCGCGCAACATCTTAGGCATTTATTGACATACGTACGAGTACCTATTTACCATATTTTTTATTGTTCAATATACTTTGGTTACAAGTATGATCTGTAATATAAAGATGGCTTCTAAAATGTAGGAGTATTGTAATTTCTTTAACGCTAAATCAATTTCACTTCGTTCCATTACTTACAGAGGATATTCATATAGAAAACAAGCCGCCCCTAATCTTTCTCTAAACTCGATTACCGAATCGATTATTTATCGAGATCGATTTAAAAACCCATTTAGTTCCTTCGCATCCTATTTTTAAAACGTGTTCACAGATTTTAAATTAAAAATAGAAAAAAATATCTTATAAAGATGAATTGCGCGGTTTTTTTTAAATATTACAAAAAAACACGCCAAACTTAAAGGGAACGGAAGTGCGAATCATTATTTCGAACGCAACACGTTTATTGCTCTAGAGACGGTATTGACGTAGTTTATCATTAGATATCTACGCGATGATAGTACGTATGATGCCATCATAGAGGTCCCCAGGCAGACGCTGCCGCGCACTGAATAAATAATGGTTCCCGCGCAGGAATCTAACAAGAAAGGTGAAAGTGGTCGAATATCGGATAGAAAAAACATCTCGACCGAGCACAGAATGTTTCTCGAGCTTAAGGCAGTATGGCCATTTATCTTTTTTTTTATGTAAAACCAGATCACAACCGGCAATTAAATCGCCCGGACCTTATCGAAAACTTATTGCGATCGAACCGACAACTCACTTTTTGGGCTAACCCTTTATTTTTTGTACGTCGGTAAAGCCTGTAATTTGTTCCGAGATTTCTAATAAATAAACACCAATAACGATTATTACGAAAAAATAACAGGATATTAAAAGCAACGTGAAGTTTTATAATAGTGTCTCTCGCACGGAGACCTATCAAATTCAATAGGAACATCTCCATTGATTTAAACATTTGTGAAAGTCGACTGGCCTTAGGCGTTAGTGTTTAAATTTACAACCACCAGCTCTACCGATACAAAATACACCCGTATTATTAAATATGGGCATTTTTCTTTAATAAGTCTACGGTTACATCGTCGTAATCCGATTTTTCATCAAAGCCATAAGTTAACTCCTTTACATTGTGAGAAATATTATTTCATATCTGGTCTTGTTTTGACTATCGAATGATCTAACACCGCTCGCTCTCTGGACGTGATTCTGACGTGAAATAAAGATATCATTTAGTGGGCACGTAACGGTGCCTGTCCAGCTAGAGATAAACCTATCCTGAACGACTGCAGAAGTTTGAGCAAAAAATTCCAGTGTTTGTTCAAAATTAGAATGCGGCGCGCTCTTTATTGCCCGGAGTGACGCGCGGTCGTGACGCGGCGATGCTACGTGACCGCGATAAAAGATTTTCATCTGCCATATTTACGTAGCCGAGTGGGCGGTTTTTATTTTTCGAGAGCCTCCAAGAGAGCGCACTCCGGCCTCGAAGAGTGCGCGCAAAGTTTTCACACGCCCCACTCGCGCTGGGAAAATATCTCATCGTATTAACCCTTTAGTACTGCTGACTTCGCGACTAACGGATAAATTTACTGTCTGGAACTATCGATGCGGTTAATAAAATAAGACAGAATGTTACTCCTGAATGAAATCGCGCCATAAAAACTGTAACATAGTCACGTATAGCGCTTGTACGAAGCGGGGTAATGTAATTTAAATGAAGGACTAATTTGCTCCCGTCTACCGTGACGCGCTCTCTCGGCGCATCGGCCCATCAACACGTAACGGTGAGGCTATTTTGCATACAAACCATTAAATTATTGCTTAAAACTTATTCTTGTTGCGCCACAGAGGCTGTTATTACGCCTTAATTGTAGGTTTGTATGCAAATAGAATATAAGACTTCTAGTCGATGATCTGTTGTAGTTTAATTCGGTGTTTTACTCGAAATACTTAAACATGATTATAATATTAAGGTCCAGCTAAATTTATTACTAAGTATCAGCTATATTGAGGATGACATGGCGATGCAAAGCGCAGGAATAAAGTCATTTTTCACGGCGCCTGCACAGACCAATGCTGCGTCGCTCATATTTGCATTGGTTATTACCATACGGCCAGATAATTACGTGTGACGCCACTGCAACGAGCGGTTGCAACGAACCCTGTATAATTATACACATCGATGATATGACGCGGGCTTATTAAGACGGCTGATCGTGCCCGAGAGGAATATTTTGCTACTTAAATAAGTCGAACATTTTATTTCTCTACAATAAAATAGAAACATTAAATTTACCATGAAAAGAATATTGATACTAAAATAATCGTTGTTGTAATTATATCTAGATAATAACAAAGGGTGTACCGGGTGTACGAACCCATTAATTACATAAACACAAAACTCATTTAGCGGTCTGCAAGTACACTTTTATAATGAATTAATCACTGAAGTTCCGCCGAAGTCATATGCAAATTTCGTGTGTTGCATTGTATCCCACACTGTAGCGCTGTACAGACAGACCGTGACGGACCACTGTATTGTTACCTACCACATATTGTTAAGTACAAGAATATTTAACACAAAATATTCATTAAAGGCTCGTTTCCAAACAGCTCGATAAATCTCATTGTACTATTTAAGAACTATCAAAACAAGTAATTACATATAATTTTATTTAGAACGAATGAACCCCTTGGGCGGATAGGTTTATCTACCGCAGGTTTAGTTTTTAATTTGAATATGTTTAGAGAATGAATAGGTAATTAATATTTGTTGATATTTTATCGACTATATTATTACTCTGTATGAACTATATCATTAAAATTAAGTGTACACGATGCTATGTGTGTAAGTGGTATACGATTGTTATAGTGTATGTTGCATCTATAAGTGTACGATATTATGTTTGTATATTGGAAGTTGACCTTTATAAATGACTTAAAATAAATTAAATATCATGAACATTATCTATGCGAAATAGTACGGAGATGATTTGTAAAATTGTTACAATATGATTCTAACATAAAAGAATTGCACTCGACAAAAATAATAACACACTAAGAGAGCCGTCCCGGCTTCATTCCTCTTAGCCGGCGGTCCGTGGCGTACAATCACACACGACGGAAAAACCTTCTCGTTTTTTTATACAATTTTAATAGTTACATCAATAGCATAGAGATCATAATAACATGCATGCTTTTGGGCAGTGGAACATAACTTTTTCGTGAAATGTATGACTCCGCTAATTGGTTGCGCAACTTTCTGCGAAACATCTTTGTTGCTGCAACACTACGTGAGTTGCATAGAAACAGTCGTTTTGTATTATAGTTTGGATAAAAACAGTCTATTATGAGTCATAAGACCTTTCGTTAAGGACTAGCTAAAGGTGCAACGGACTCGAGATACGATGCATTTGAATTATCGTTGAAACACTGGAATTGTAGTTTAAATTAAATGCCATTTAAGTGAACGTACCGAACGTATTGTTTTAGAAAGTACACAAAGAAACCATTTAGAAGTTTAAGCTCGGTATTGGATCATTGTATTTGTCTTTTTAGTATTAGATTTACTTTTATAAAATTGCAAAGAACAATAAATCATTTATGTTAAAGGTCCAATGCGGTTGTATTACGGTTTCGAAGTCTTGATAGATATTGCGATGAAACAAAACACACATTTGTAAATGATTTTAACAAAAACAAATGATATTAACATAACAATCGTGATAGATTGAAAATTTTAATTTCTTCTAAAATCCGCTTGTTTTATTGCACTACAGCGAGGTCAGATCGGCAACAATGGAATGGGCTACATCCGGGCAGCCGCATTATCATAATATTGCTTCCACCAAAGAACATAAAACACAGAAATACCATCAGTTAGTTAACTATAGTACTTTTTATACCATTATTATATTTTTTTATATCTAGTGTCATTCCCTAGGCAATACCTACACCTACGTGATGCTATTTCTGGGAACTTTCGTCATCTGTGATTATAACTAAGAATACGCCGCTAGGTGGGCCTAACATCGATTTATTCGCAGTTAGGACTTAAACTCAATATTTTGTCTCGTGATAAACGAATTAATCTAATAATAAAAAAATGTATAGACATACATAAAAAAGTACTTACAAACAATTTTATGTTACTGCAGTATACAGTATAAAAAAATTGCATGTCTGAATGTTTGTTACACATTCGAACGACTAGGTGGGTTCTAGTCTGTATCGATTTTGTCATGGAATAAAACATGTAACACATTTAATTACAAAAAAAAGACTATTATTTAAAGTGATGCCTTCGAAGCGGACGGATTACAGCAAGCGATTAATTATTTCACAATTTACATACAACAATACACTGAAAATAGAAGCATTTGTTTAGTTATCATAAGTGTAGTTAACTATTTTAATTATTTAATAAATATAAGTAATTATATTTGACATCCACATCGGCCTTGTTAGCGAATAAACATCCTGAATGAATATCGAACGAGGCTTTCGCAAATGTTTTCCTTGAACCTAGTTTTAGAGGTCGGGCGCGTTTACTCGGAATTCCTTAACACAAACATACCTCTTAATGAAGTATGAATATGATAGACGAATTTAAAAATAGAATGTATATAAAATATTATATACACTATAGTTTTTAACGGAAAAAAAGCATATTAATAATCGTTTCTTGTTTTCGCATCGCAAGTCTTATCTTCAATTGTAGATATAGCACTGTAAAGAGCACCAACGTCCATGTGCCGCCAACTATAAGTTTTAAAATGTTATATCTCTTGGGTCCCTAATTACACAGGCTCAATCAGAATCTACATAAAGCTACTAATTGATATACAATTAGAAAACCTATTAAAACTAATATTTTAACTAAAGCTAATGTTAATAAGTGATTTGACAAAAAACGAGACGAAACAAAATATCCCACAAGAGATAATCGAACCTACTACAGTTCTATAGAAGGATCCGCTAAGCTACGATCTAATAGGTAACGTTAAGGCTACCAATAAATCTTAAATTCTTATTGTGAATACGTTTACTGAATAGCGAGTGTGACTTTAACTAACATATTCCTTGAACCGAGATTTAGAGGTCGGACACGTTTACTTCGAACTACCGCAAAAGTTCAACATTACGAACGAATCGAGTTAAAACATCAATTAATATTATATTAACAAAAACTTTTAAACGAATATAAAAATATTACAAATTTATTTACTACATTCATTTAAAATCGATATCACAGCGGGGTTCGGTACAATTATTCGTTGTAAGTAAATGTATTAACAAGTAATACAATGTCATAAATATAACGAGGTGTTCGACGTAGAATTAATGTCCGATCGAGTCTATAGGTATTCAGTAGCGTCAGAGTACAGTTATAAATTACAAAAATTCATAACTGTTTATCAATTGCCTATACTATTTTAAATATTCACGACTTACGCTTTAGTTGTTTTTTTTTTTAAACAAATACTTACAAGAACGTGTTTGCTCTAAAACCGGTTGATATGGCTTATAATAAAGGTAGTAATAATAATTTAGCTTAGTACGAATAGGAGCCTACGGTTAATAAAGCTATATCTCCTATTATACATTTAAAAAAAAATTAATTACATGAAAAATTTCAAAAATATTACACTTGTGTCCTTAAATATTATTGTTAATGAGATCAGATGTGCTACCAATACAAAGTTTCACTTTAATCTTATGATGATGCATGAATGCACAGAACACAAAAAATAAGCGTTCATTTTTACATAAAAGTTCATATATTTAAATATTAATAACGGTTTTATATTCGAGCATTAACAAAACAAACAATTAAAACATTGTAAATATTAAAATAGCTCGAGACCAACCGGTCTATTAACATTTCGATTGAAACAGAGGCGAATATCATCGCACGTCCCTAACGAAGTACGCCATTACTATTCCAATGACATTGCCGATGTACCAACGATCTATAAATCATCACATAATTCAATAAAGATTGCGATATCCGCCACCGATAACGGCGGTACGATTATAATCGCGAGACGGCTTATTGACAACGCGGTTCCACTTTTTCTATCGTAATTAACGCCGTCTTTTTCACTACGAATCTAATTATCCATGAGAAACACATTAACGAGATTAGATCCGCGCCCGTGAGATCGGAACATGTTAATCAAAGTTGAAATTTCACAAATTATTGAATAACCATAATTGTTCTGAATTGAATGTTGGCATTAAAATGTAATGTAAATTCTGTAATGAGAGACAATAAACGGCCGCTTTTTGTTCCCTACCATTGTCAATGCTTAACTATGAGAGTTATAATTACATATTTATGTATAAAATAAAGCGAACGTAATACAATTACTGTTGAGTAATTCTCAGTTATATGAATATTCGTCATATTATTGTGCTGGGTTATTGCGAAAACTTGGTACAATTGTTGAGGTAACAATGGTCGCATTAGGAGCAGAGGTTAGTGGAGCAATATTACGCGAATATAACTTTTAATTACATCTCCGAATTCGGTGTTTAATATGTACTAATACTAACATACATTTATCGGTATATTTATTTTTCAAACATAATAAGAACGTTATTTAAATAAAATATTTACTAATAAATTCGCGAGCTCTATCAACTTTTTTCAAACAGTTCTTTGTTAAGGTTCCATTTTTAAAATAAAAACAAATCTTCAATATATTTAAAATTATAAAAATGAAAATTTTATATAAAAAGATTTAATATGTTTTTATTAATAAATGATAATATTTTAAATATAACATGAACACAAGACATTAAATTATTTCGTTTCAGCAATACGTAGGTACGAAAGCAGGTAATTAAAATGTAATGTCGAGTTACGGTGAGCTAATCTTACATATTTAAATATAAAGCAAACAAAGATGAGTCGACGATTTCATAATAAGTTAATTCAGAAGATTGTCTTGAAAATTAAATAGAAATCCCCTTATCCGTTAATACTCACGTAAAAACAATAGCTCGACAATTAGGTAATGGGAAACTGACGCACTCGACTCACAGAAAATAATCACCATGTTAACAACGATAGTTTTATCATTTTTTAACATTAGGGTTTTATAATAGAGAGGCAGTCAGACTGGTTCACGATTGCCCATATACATTAGAACTGTGAGAAATGTTTTCCATTCCTTACACTGCCAATGCACTGGCGAATATGGAAAATAACATTGGCTCACTTAATCATCAAATTTGTATATAGAAATACAAAGTATTACTCCGTGGCGGTAGAATAAAATTATGAATAGATGGTATCTACCTGGGTAGATAGCCTTTCATAGGGTTTTTGAAGATTAAATACCGATGTATCACCTAATGACTGTTTAAATCGTCTATATAATACAAATACCTAAATATATATTAACCTACCTAGGTAATGTTTCACGTATTTCTTGAAACTGATTTAAATTTATAAAATCGCAAAACACACCTAATTACGATATAAATTGTTTTGAATATAATTTTAATTAAATTAATATTTTCATATTTTTAATTAAAATAATATTTTGCATTAAACAATGCAATAAATTGCACGTAAATGTAAAAACCGTCAGGATTTAAAACGGCATATTTCATCAGTACATTATTCATATCAGAATTAATTAACGTGACTGCGTTTTGAATTTATTATTTACACAGACAGTTAAGGTCTTAAGCTAGGTCATAACTTTTCAAACTAAACAGTGAAACTCACCTACCGAAGTATGTCAACCTAAATGTTCGGATTAAAATAATTATAACTTTAATACTTTACGCTCAACGTAATTATATATTAGGTTAATGTATATATAATGTTAATAACCTCCACCGATTTAGTTGTTAAACCAAGCGTTATTCTCGTGACACCAACAAGAAACCACCGTGATGTACAAAAAACCGTGTAACCATCCCCAGTGCGACCACGCTTATCAGACCACATCAGACCCACTTATAGCAATCGAATAGGAATGAAATTTAAGTGTACAATTAATAATCGCGCCCGATGAGACACAGCAATCAGATTCTAATTATAGCTACTTTAGCGCCCACCATCTCGTTACCGTCCGAGCGAATAGGCCAATTATATTATTTGATTTCGCTGATTAGCAACAATGGATTTGAAAAGTCGAGTTAGATCTAATCGAAATGAAAATTTACCCGACGAAGAGAATCAGCGATATCATTAGATATTTTGTCGTCATCGTTAGAACTTACATATCTCAACAAATAGTATAAGTGATCGGATAAGCGTGAGGACATGAATGTGAGTGCGAGCGAGGGCAGTGCAGTGCGTACGGTCCGCGCGGACTCACCGGCGCTAGTTCGCGTCTTGTTCGGTCGCGGTTTACTCTGCTGCTGCCCGCTATAACCCTTGCCCTGGTAGTTGTAGTAGTCGCCGGCGGCGGCATTGTATTGCGTGTTGTATTCCCCAGAGGGCTGACTCTCCTGGGGGCACGAGTCCGGCTGCGCACCTTCACGTTGCTTGGAGGGCGGTGCGCCCATCATGGGCTTGACGTCACCGCAGAGGGGCAGCTCCTGCTGCTGCTGCATGAAAGCGACGCTCATCGCCGTAGCGTGCGCGACGGCCGCTTGGTAATCTTGCTGACCGAGCGCCGCCGCGGCGACGGAGTCGGGCGTCGAGTCTTTCGGTGGCGTGGGAGGGAAGGAGAACAAAGGATGGGGATGAGGATGCTGCGCTGGGGAGAGAGGCTTGTCGGCGGGCGCGCTGTCCTGTTGGAAGCCGCCGCCCCAAGCGCCGCTGCCCAGGGCTTTGGAGTCAAGCCAGGGATGAAGCGGTGTGTGGAAGTGTGGCCTGCACACCTGCCCGCTGCCGCCGCTTAGCGTCCGACCTGCACAAATAAATATAACGAATTACAAAACCGAGAATATACTTTTAACATAGGTAGGTTGAACTGCTACCAACATTTGTAGAACCAGGTCAATGCGTTGCAAGCTCACCTACTTCATATAGGTGCTATAAATACCCAATTACTATAATTACAAATAATGTTATTCATGTCCAACTATTAATCTAAGATTTCGCGATGTTTTATTTGACCTTTGACATAAATTGTAAATTCAAATTAAGAACATCCCGCAAGTCATTATTTAAGACTCATGTTCTAGTCTTTAATCCATCTCGATTCGTACTGTAAATAGCACTCATTTTCACACAGTCAATCGATGTAAAAAATATAATATTACAAGAAACTTTTCTTAGTATTAAAGATAATAATAAACCCAATAAAAAAAAATACTCGCGAAGATTTAATTAAATCACCGAATGATTATAAAAATATTAGTATATCCAAAAGTTTGCGGCACTAAACTATATAAGCACAGCTGACAAAGATCGACCGATAGCCGAGTCATTGTCCGAACTAGCCGTCATTAGGGCGGACAATTTGGAGGCGTTACGACCCGCCCGTGATACCGAAATTAATATCATTTGAATTCAACAACTCTTTCACACGACATCTCTATTCTTTTAAATTAACATGACCATGAATATTCTAAGCTTTAATGCGTATTTGATAAACAAATAACCTCTATAATAGCGTTGTGGTCGCGTTGGTTGCGCGCGAGAACAAAGGCGGGCCATTCCGAAATATTACAAAAGTCGTGTCACAACAACGGCCAATTAAAATAGTGGGCCAACTGGAAATTTCATTAATTAAATACTCAGCGTCTGTACACAGCCGTGATTAGTTTCGTATCATATGCACTTATTAATATAATGAGGAAAGCAAATTATAATTAACTCATTATATGCGTAATGATCTCTGAAAAACAGCTAAGTACTGTTTACGTACCTTGATTTTTTTCAAACAAAAAAATAACATACAATTGTTTTCTCTTATCGTCATATTTCATATAATATTTAAATATTAAATATTCCCCAATGTGTAACAGCTTAGATATAATACTACACATAAAACTAAAAAGCAAATATTAAAAAGGAACGCGTAAATAAATATAAGTAAGTTTAAATAAAACACGTATACAAAATCACCCCCATTCAATTTACTCAGCAATTATTATTTAACATTGAACGCAAACATATGTACCTACAATGCAAGGGCAATGATAATAATTGTGCGAGTGAAACTCGTGGATTGGTGGATCCACACGGGGGGACCATCCCTTGTCTATACCCTTATAAAATAAAACAGGGTAAGAACTGTACTCTATGGTCTGCCTGCGGCGCACTGCGGGTAACTAATAGTCGGTTCAAATCGAAACCTATATTTATTTCATATCGATATCAATCTATAAATAATACATTGTAATTTTCTTACAAAGTTGCGAAGTGCTTAGAGAGTATTTCATTTTTTTTTAATTTTTTTTTAAATGATATAAATATAGATTAGTTAGGTATAGTTACTCGTATAATTAAGCATTCGAAAGATGAATCAATTTCGTCCAACAATTTTGATTTTTATTTTTGGAACATATTCATGACGGCAATTATCTATTTTACTTTTAAATTATAGAAAACGTTTTAACTAAACGCAATAATAAAATAAAAATTTACTTAGTCGTACAAATTAAGTAATACTTACTATGTTATTGCCGAAACAAATTAATTACATAAATTTATTCTTAATTGGCCTCGATTCGTTATCTTAACTACATTTCTTATCTATAATTTAGTTACCTAAATTTATCTAAACATGACAATAACGCCTTGACCTTCCAAAAAAAAAAGTAAAAGAAACCAATTCATGTATCGTGTTACATTAATTTGTTACTAATACTAAACAAATGAAAAGAATATCATAAAAAGGCCATTATTTTATTATGAACCTTAATATTTTAATATGTTTAATACTATCAATGGATGCTAAAGTTAACCCGTTAAGTATGTTGTACCTACTTAATACCCAAATGCTATTTTAGTAGATTTATTAGATTATGTGCCCATAATATAAATACAAAAAGCATTTGATTGTCTTGTTTTTTACAACTACGATTTAATTGATATATTTTAATCACGATAAAAAAAAGAATTGAAATGAATAGAAGTATATTATTTACATAAAATAAAACAAATGACTATCACTAACTACGACAAGTCAACTATATCGATTAAATGGAAATCGTGTCGTTTTTTTAAAGCCGAACACCGATTTGTTGACGTTATAGACTATCTGCTTAATAAAACTGGGTCTTACGTGCCTTGTTTGCAACGATCTGCCCGCATCGAGTAGATCCAGGTGCTGATCGTAGCGAGAGATTAACAGAGATTCTTATCAAAGCGCCCGTAGTCGAAAAAAAAAGTGAATTTAGTATTGCCCGTCGAAATATTAATTAGTTCTCGTGGTTGTCATCTTAAAGGCTATAGATTTACGCACGTTTTTAATTTACACAATAAACCAATATAAATAAAAGAGAATAATTGCAATAGTATTAATTCCCAGGTGATTTTATGTACATAAGTTTAACATGAAATCGTATTAAACATATCACATATTATATCGTATAAAATCAAACGCATTTATATTGCTATTGTTATAGTTCTAAAATGAATATTATAAGAATATTACGTATTTAAAGGTAAACATACGACTATTCAAAATTACATATTAAATTCAATTAATTACTTTAAATCTTTGTAATGTTTAGTATTGTTCGTCATTACGACAAACACGAAATAAAACAATAATCAGTCGCTAGCGTCACATTAAGCCGAGTACACACACAACGTTTTGACAGCGTCCACGACACCGGCAGCCACCCCTCGTTCACAATGCCACCAGCGATGGCAACCCGATAACGTATGAATAATTCCTGTTATCGCGCCATCTCGCCACATGCCCTACCTGCCCCATACCATGATGACAAAATCGGCAAACGATGTGACTCTATAATATGTGACTCGAACAAAACACTCGAATTGGAATTGTTCATACGCGTATCATAGTACAGGAACTGGCGACGCTTTTTATTCATTAGATCAGCTAGTTTCGGCCATTGTGTCGGATATGTGTGCTAAGCCTTGATTGTTATGGGGATTTGCAGTAGAATTAATTATTTTATTTTATAATAACGAATACATTTTCGTTTAAGTACATGGAATTCTATTAACACTTTTAAATATGAGGTTAAAATTTTATGACCAGTATCATACAAAAAGATAGTTTAGTAAGTAAACATTCAGAAATAATCAATTTCAAATAAATCACTCAATCATAAAACTAAATTATCGATAGACACGAATATATTTTTAATCAATTTCAGTGAAACAGTGAATTTAATTAAAGTAAATAATATATAAAATCATAAACCAATCATAGCAAATTCTCACAGCCGGCAAACAAAACACCGGAATTGAACCCCAACCCCTGCCCCCATGTACCCCCGGCAGATGCAGCCCGAGATCTTATCATAACGTCGCGCCACAGGGCACTGAAAGTGTTGTTCAAATTGACGGTAAGTTTATTCTGTAACGGTTTTTGGTGAGGCCCCTTTTAAATAATCACAGCCTTAATACTACCGAAAATGTTAATTTGCAACTGTTTTGTAATGTACTCTTATAATCATAATACCTTAAATATAATACAATCAATTTAAAAATGAAATAAATTGGTATAGGCAATCAATTAAATTTATTTAATAAGAGACGTACATCATTAATTAACCGTGGTTTTTAATAGGTTACAATTTAAGGAATAGAATACTATTTCAGAATTACTATTTTTAAGTAACTTAAATAATAATAATAATAGAATACTATTTCAGAATTACTATTTTTAAGTAACTTAAAGCATTTAATAAAAACGCTCTACTATTCTCCTTTGAAATTGACTCATAAACTTTATAATAAATTCGAATAAAAAAACATTGAATTACTATATGTTTTTCTAAATAAATTAACATTTGTTGTTATACATTGATGAAGTATAGTATCTATATTGACCCAAATAAATAGTTAATAATGTTTCACAAATCATTGACCTTTTATAAAAAAAGAAACTTAAATTACTTAAAATATAGATTTCGATATTATCTAAGTCTATCATTTAACAAAATTTGTTTCATTAAATAGAGATTGGTTTTCAATTATTATTATATTTTTAAGGCGTGGTCTGACAGCCAGCCCTTCTTACATGCTCCTTCGTTCACCGTGAAAATCACCCTATTCACCTTAATACACACGCGCAAGTACCTACCTATTTACGTTCTACATAATATCAGACGTAATAGGTTACAATATACCGATACATACCGAAGAATTATTTCGTATTTAAATTAATTTAGGGAAAAAATGAGATACGTCTTAATTAAACACAATATAACGTTATTCGTATATCCTGACAATTATATGGCATTTTAATGATAGATTAAATGATCTCGGTAACGAGAGAGACACAGGAACAGCGTAATCTTTATTTATGAATAATTAAAATTAATATCATTAGTCATACAGACTAAATAAAATGTATCGAGTGTAGAAATAGTGTATCGTGAGAAAGTTCCCAGCGAGCGTCAAGGCCATCCGGGCAGCGTCGTCCAGTCTGCCGCGGTTTATTTGCACGGCCGCGGCCGCATCCGAATGCGGAGTGCGTGCTGGCGCGTGTGTCGCCGGCTTAACCGGCAACACGCATGCCAACTTATCCCTTCGAGTTATTGTCTTTAGTGGTGTTATCCTTTGTTCCCGCACCAGATCATTATGTACTCCGTCATCGGCGATCCCGTGACCCTTATGCCGTGCGTTGTAAACGCTACAATTCCCCGACATGCGTCTCTTGTGAAATGTCCGACGTGTTAGCGAATGATAAATGTAGGCGTCAGTATCGCGTATCGGATCTCGCCGTTCGCACGCCGAATTAATTTTAATTTATTGATCGTCGTATCGACGCCAAGTATTTTAGGTACCTACTAAGGCAGGCCAGCGGTCGCTTGTTTAATGACTATTAACAACAATATGTATAAAAAAGTTAAAGCTAATTTAATTTACGTAGGAAATAAAAAAATCCCTGATGACATTGCTCCTATCTACCGTAGATACCTACCGTTACATGCCAAGCGTTAAAAAAGTAGGTATCGTAAGTCTCGAATCACGAAAAACAAACTTTGTACCGATAGTAGAACATTATTTATTCAAATATATTCATTTATATCGTGAGAATTATGCACTTATAAACCTCGAATTGATATTATTATAATTAATTTTAAAATTTATTTGCCTTTGACGCTTCTTATAAGTTTTTCTTATATATTAAAAAGCGTTCGGAATGTATTATTTTATAACATATGTTTGTCTAACATAATCTTTAGATTAAAATATTAAATTTACATACAGCGAGGTTACACATGTATCGACAAGCTTGACATTATTATACTTTTAAAATAAATTAACTTTAATTTTTTATCTATACTTTCAACACGTCGTCTAATGACTTCATTAACATCCGCTGATAAATTGAAATAGCGTAAACATGTAACTATACATATACTGATAGATAAAATCGACGTACCTATCAAACAATAACAGCATTAGTAAAAAACCAACTTAATTCCAACAAATACCAAATACCGACAACTTGTATAAAATATCCATCTTACATTTACATAAGATATTTCATTGATTCGATACAAAATTACGGATTCTACGAAATAAATAAATCTTTATTAAACAATGAAAATATTAAATGCTGTAAAAATCTCATTAACTAATTTATTATTGTCTTACGAATAATTCAAAGTAAAGTAAATCAACGCCTGTCTTATTTACCTACGTAAAGGTTGCAAAGAAATTTGTAAGTACCTTAAATAAGTCATGCACACTGGATCATTACCTAGGTGCGACATGCCAGTAATCCACTGTTTAGTTTTTGCTTAACGTGTTGTTTTAGCATAAATAAATAGAATTAAAGAATTTAATGGATGCAAAAATCGCTCGTATTGCAATGTCACAAATGCCAACGTCGTGGAACAAGCGTCGAAACACTTTTCATGTTTGCAAGTGCTTTAGCCGTATGTTTAGGTACAGGCAGACTATTGTAAGCGCTTCTAAGTTACGCCACACATGTAGTTGATATCATTTACATTTATGTAACCATTATGCGCCGATTCAATACAAAGTATCCTTCTAATTCTTATAAGCGTTGTACTTGTACACCCAAAAAATGTTTTACGAGCTCGACGCTCGCGTCCCGAATGGTAAATCGTTCGCCCGGGCGGTCACCTCACGTTACGTTTTGATTGGATTATAATGCTATTATATTACGATTCTTATTATTACGGTTGGCTACCGTGGCGTGTGACAGGCGACGTCGGGAATAACAACTAGTGACGGTGAGCGGAAGAACGTTCGCCCGAACGACAAGCCTCGCGTCGATCGATTCGAACTTGAGCCCGCTTAATATCCGGGTTCAATTTTACTAGTCGATATTTAGTTTGACGAATTCGCAGCGTGGAGATGTTTTAATTAGGCTCTGTCAAATCATCGACTTATTTCATTACGTAACCATGTAATATAGATAACGCTTCCGTTTCTTTAATTGCAAATTTGGTTATTGGTTTATTTATAGTCATTATGTAATGTAAAGATTGAGTGTCAGTTAAAAAATGACAGGAGCCGTTAAGCCGAATCGGATTATGCCGAATGTAGACTTGAGTCGTCGTGGGTGTCTCGCAGTGATTTATATCCCCGTATCGAAGCTATAAAGTTCCTCTACACATAACGCGTGGCTGTTAATAAAGATGAATTGTGAAACGCTTAAAACAGCGGGCAACTGATCAACCGACGATTGTTTTGTGAATTGGACGGGGAAACTGGTTTCTAATAGACGCTGCGTCCCATTCGCCGTCTCTTTACTACCTTATTAGAAATGTGAACTTTATGATAATCAAATCGTATCAACTATTAGCTTATCGAGAGATTTATATTGTGCTAAAATATCATGTTACTCCTAATTTATTGTACATACATTTTGACGCGGTTAGTTTTTTATATGATCATATTATTATATGTGATTTTTTTATGTTCTAGGTAGGCGAACGACGAAATTTGCCACCTAATGGTGAGTGGTCATAGACTTTGGCACGGTAAGAAATATTAACCATACCTTACTTCGCAGATGCGTCTCCGACATTTCGACCTGAAACACAACCACCCTCAAAAGCCCTACCACCAATTATATAGTTTTTGTAACAATTTCTTCTCAGTTACAACAGCGGTGGCGAGCATTTCTTTGCATACAGGACATGTAATTTTAAGTGCACGCGCCCTGCATACGCAATGCATCGTTGCCCGTTGGTACCCGGGGTGGTTACATTGTATTTTTATTTTCTTACGAACCCATCACTTCTCATTAAGTGGCGTTTGGAGAATAACTTAACATCAATAATGTCCGGACACGAATTGTTGGCATATTGTTATTGCATTTTAATAAATTTCATTGTTCGAAGACTTGTCAATGGTTCCCATTCCTTTCCGACTAAGGAAGGAAGTAGCATCTTGTGATTGTGTTTATTGGGAGAATTCGGACATACTTTGAATTAAGACGTATGCCAACTACTTATATTTAATAGTAAAAAATTAATCTTATCTAAATTAACTGCTTCAAAGTCAAATAAACAACACGAATTTATAAGGTACTCATTGCTCTATAAACGATACACGTTTTCTAATCAATTCAAAACATCATATAGAAACATTGCTAATGCATTATGCTTGTTGCTTAACTAGATAACTATAGAAAGGAACTAAATTTAATATCAATGAGCAATCGAGCAATGAAATATATCATTTTCGGATGAAAGTTCGGTGGTTTAACTTTGGACAGAGTTCATAGATCCGTTAAAGTATCTCATAGCGACCGCGACCACAGCATCGGATATGTCACGGTACACTTGTGATTCACTTGATCAAACACACCGACGCTTTGCGATGCCGGCGGCGTACGCGCAGCCTAGAAAATTTCCACTACACTTGACGCGACAGTTAAGTACGGAATAGACTAGTTAATTGTTAATATTAATTCGATCCCCTGCAAGTATGGTTCACGTTTATTTTATTATTTATATTCACAGCGACAGCGAAGTATATTTTATACGCTTTTTTGCAACGACCATACTATTTATACGTCTAACAATTACACTTGACGTATAGACAATTGTACAGAACGAAATAATAAACATCACTATATATGTTACAAGGATAAAAACATCTAGAATTATTAGAATTACCGCGTATTTAATATTTGAGGTATATTCTATGAGAATATTATTAAACTGAATATAAAATATGACTATAGAGGTCTTTGTTTATTATCATCGTAAGCGGTAAATAATTCAGCGGCACTTAGCGGCCTAACTCATAGCACATTTGAATTATGACAATAGACATCTGACGTACAGCAGCTATGGCCGAGACACGACATGAGCAGAATATGAGTTGCCGTAATCATTTCAATAATTAATAACCGCGCGCTCACGATGTCTACCATTAAACGTGATCTAAGCTCTCGGCTTTTCAACGTGGAATCAGGTAAATTGTTTTACGATACGATTTATAGGGTTATACGAATAGCGAAATTACGTAGCTGGGCTAACGTCTGGGTCTCTCTGACCCCACAATCTTGACAATGGCCGGGTGAGAGACCGAGTGTACCAATAATAATGCCTATAATGACGGCGCCGGCCGGCAGCCATGGCAACTTACATAACCGCGTGACTTGCGCATTACGGTATCGGGAGAAAAATACAAGTACGCACAGGGACGGAATTACAACTATTATATGTAATACAATTCATTAATACACCACACAGATACGAACACACATTATAATGTACTCGCTAAATTATGTTTCACAGGAATTGCTATTTTATAATCATTACAAACAGAGCAGGCGACTGCTACATATTTATTGGTACGAACGTAGGTAGCTAGTGAAAGGACCGTGTGACTTTTGATGGACTTTCGAAACATAGTTCATGTTTGTTTACTCAATTATATTTTTATGCTCATGCATTATTCATACACACGTGAAATTGTAAAATAATTACTGATTAATATAATTGAATAAATTTAAATATATATCATTCGAAGGTTGAGTTACTTTGAGTAAGACAAATCATGTTTTCTAATTCCAGACGAGTAAATAAACTTAAGTAAATTTTAATAGATATTCTCGTTATTAAGTTCGGCCCTGCGCATACGGTGTCTTACCCGCTCGCTGATCGTCAACAACCTATAACTTAATCCGGTATCGACTTGAGCTGGTTTACCGAACACCAAACTATTAACCGACCTCAAATAATCAATATTTGATTTGAATATGGGTTATATTGTAATGTAATTACATCGCATATTAAAGCAAGGACAGATACATAAGATATATTTGTAATATTTTTCCAAGAAATAGAATTATGCTACAACAATTAAGTTTATAGCGAGTTAAACTAACTATTTATAGTAAAAATATGAAATTAGGATTAAATATCAAAAGGTGTCATTTCAGGTTTCGAGCATTAGATTTTAATTTTCAAAAGCAAAGTAAAATAATATCAAAAATAATCTAACAATAACCTTATACATTTTATTCCAAAGCAATTCTCCTTAGATTATTATGACCATTTTAGATCATGAAAATATTTAAAAAAAGTTGTAATTAAGACGTTAAGTATTAACAAGATTATAACTCAAAAGTATGCCGATTAATAAGCAAAATCTTTAATTATAAAATCGGTACTCTTAATAAAGATATATCGTGACATCGATAGTCGAGTTAAATACACTTATAAAAATTAATAATTAATAGCTTGGTATGATATATTAAATACTGTTAAAATGTAATGTGGCAAGAGAATTCGCTAATGTATCTATATCAGCGATCATAGCTAATAAATCAGTCTTACGACTTACTCGCGGACATAAAGCGGACATTATAATCAATGTTGCCATGCGCTGACAGGTTGTAGCAATCGTCACCTGTGACGTGGTGCCAACACTAGCATTGCATGTACAGTCGGCGGCAAAACATTATAACATTACTTAGATTACGTAACGAAAGAGTATCATATCTATATTATATTAAATTTATTTATTTTAATATTTATGTTCGTTATAGCTAGATTTTAACATTTATAACCATCAATACTTTTGAAGAACACGAACAAATATCTTTCTGGCATTTAAATATTATAGGCGCTAAGAACAAACTAATATGAAAATATACAAATATAAAAAATTGTCATTCTCGATTGAATCAATGAGTTGGGAGACCACACAAATACTTTTCATTCTGAAGTTTATGAATATTTGGTAACGCTTAATACTTATCACTTCCGACAAATTAATATTTTTATAAGTATGTTATGAGATAATATAAAAAAAACTATTACATTTATTTGAATTATTCTAGAAACCTATCTACTTACATTGCATAACACTATTAAAACTTAAAACATGTTACGAGGCCGAAGTATATATGCAAATATACTATGTAATATACTGGTTTTGTTCCAGTTACCACAGATAAGCAAACAATATAATTTTTGCCGAAAACAAACTTGATGTTAGCGGCACAGATAAGTAAGAGTTAGGGAATGCACCCGCAGCGCGATCAGCGCTTGATGATAGTTATTTAACTTGCACGCGCCGCTCGACCACAGATTATATATCCACTTAAATCGTCTATCCTTATAGTCTTAACAAATTCCACGTTCGACGGATGAATAAGGATTTGATACTATGTTAACGAAATAATAAATGACTGTCCGATATTTTATTACTGTGTTACGTGGTTTGTATGTTTAGTTGACGAACACATACTAGGAGAAACATTATAATAAAAACTTTGGGCTTTATTATTATTCACTTGTGCCGAGCAAATATGGCCCAATGGTTAGATCGCGTGAATCGTCACCGATGATCGCGAGTTGGAACCTAGGCAAGCACAACTGAATTTTCATGTGCAAAATTTGTGTTTATAATTCATCTCATACACGGCGGTGAATGAAAACACTGAGGAAACTTAGTGTGAATTTTTTTTTAAATTTGGCTAGATATGTATCAACCGCATTTGAACAGCGTGCTGGAAAAATCTCCAAACTCACTCTCCCAGAAGTCGTTTTTTTTATTTAATAACTCATATAATATAAAAGAATATAACCTTAACAATTTGTTTTTTGTGTGATTCATATTAATTATGTACTTATAAGAGCTTATATAAATGAAAGATATCAATTTAAAATTTGACGCAAATAGATAATCGATAAACAATAATGAATGATTCACTAAAATATACCTTATATTTTCATTAGCTCGTACAGCATTGTAATCGAAATGTTTATAGCAAATTTCGATAACGATTACAAAGATAGATGCGGCGTGATATCGCGTCTCGAGCGCAACAAAGACAAATGCTGGAAACTTTACACAAAGGTATGAATGGATAGCTCCATTCTTTGCGAACGGCCTGTAATGAGTCTATGTAGGGTGCCCGCTGGTAGCCAGCACAAAGCAACGTCGTATAAATCATGGCTCGCCAGGAAATCATTCATCCTTAGTAATGTGCTGCGAAAATAGCCTTCCAGGCGGAACGACTCGTGCGACGCTAACGCCCTCTGCCCTAAATGTTTTAACCTAGAAAATACAGCATAATGAAAACATAAATCTCATTTAAGCGATTTTAGCAAGGTGTCGAGCGTATAGCACTCGCTAAATATTCCAAATTCCTTTCGTTTCGTTGCAAAAGTGAGGTGTGTTTGATTTATTAAATTTTGTCGCCCATTATAATATATGTCTTGACACGGAGCCAAGGTTTCAAATTTCTCGTTAAAGTTAAAGTTCAAATTATAATAAGCTACATTGAAATGTTGGACTACAATTATTAATTTACATATTAAGCGCTCGACTCTTACATATTTCAAGCAGGTATTTTTCAGGAGAAATATAGTTTTAAAAATTCAAAAATTTATTTTCGTTGTATCTTTAGAGTAGAGTAACATTTTTTAAATAGCTGCTGCTTAAATCTGATGTTACCCAGGGGATGTTGGTAACCGCAAAGCGACATATGACAAATCGTGACATAACCACCGACTCATCCACACCGCTCTACTTGCAAATATACAAATACGGACACCAAAACATAGAAACGAACGAATATCGTCCTTATGACAATGTAACAGACGTTTCTATAGTGTTATTTTAACGTATACTGATGTTAGAGTCCTTTTTTGTCTGAACGCACACGAATTCTTGTGGCCGGGTCGCATGACTTCGCTACCTTCATCCATCAAGCTCTCCGCGCATCACCTTCATCGTACCAATCGACCGGAAACAGGGACCCGAGACTCCAAATTGGACCGAGGTCCTCAAATAAATCCCAATGTAAACAAAACTATCAATCTTACAATATATAATTCAACAAAAAAATGTCTCTAAACCGGTTACGTGAGCGTAAGTAGGTATCCGCTTACGATATCACTCAGTAATAAATGTTACTAAATACGTTTATCCGAATTCAATACTAGGAACACCAGCATCATATGTTGAGCTGGTGTCATTTCAGCCACAAGTGATATTAGTAGAACAACATTGAGTGCCGTTTACATTTGATAATAAGCATCAATATTTGGATGCAATCAATCAAAGCTAATCACGCGAAAAACATAAAAGCAAAATGAATACATTAAACTAGTGAGCGACGGCTGCGCACCGGAGCGGACCGAATCGTTTTTATAAGAATCTAATAATGAGCGATTAAATGAAAAAAGAACTCGCCGGGGAACCGTGTACCCGCCGTATTAAACATTATTTTCGTGACGTCAGCAACTTCGTTAATTAACTTTTAATAAGATGAGTCAAGGTGTACGTAAACAGTGTTTTTTTGAATTACATTCGCTTTATACCAAGCTTATTATATTGTTCATACAATCAATAACAATAATTAAATATAATATTCATTTGAAAAATTAAAGCGCACGCAACTTTCTCTTTTGTCTTTCGTCTCTTGTCTTTTTTTTCATAAGTATTTCACTCAAACGCAAAAAGATGCCCAAATTAGTCTTTGAAATGTTATTCTCATCGTACTCTAAGATATTTCACTTTAAAGATAAATTGTTATCAACGTATTGCGTGTGTTTTAAATTTTAAAATCGTATAAAAAGCTGAGACACCACGGGAATCGAACCGTCTTGTATTTCACACTTAAGGTGCGCTGCCTGCCGCAGCGTAACTGATTTGATGCCAAACAGTCATAAACGACATTTGCTACATTTTTTATTATCAAATTTATTAAATCTATATAACTAAATATAGTTTAATATGAACCAATAAACTGATATGTACGTTTTTTGATAAAAATCAAACGTTCGTGATTTAAATACATAAATACCTACCTATATAGAATTAAGTTTTACTTTTACAACTAAATGACTGAGCAATAAATTCTTTCAAGCGTGTTACAAGGATAATATTAAAGTCGAGTAAAAACTTTTTTAATTAGGTCAACTCGTCCCTTGTTTAGAAGCTATATCGATCGATGGGGGCAGTCTTGCAACCAACGCTCACATACAACATTGTCTTGAAAAACAAATTTCATTCAAAAAGGCACTTACATAACACGATTACAAATGTGAAATTATACATTAAGAACGGAAATATTACGTTTCTTATTTGATTAATGTAAATTAATTATCGAATATTTTTTTGAGGTATTTGCAATTACAAAATTATGTATAAAATACGAATTACCTACTTATTTTATATGATAAGTACTATTTATAAACTACTTACAATTTATTAACATTACGTCAAGGTAAAATATAAATAGACGAAAAAATACACGTTATGTAACATCACCCACTTACATTACATTTATAATTTAGTCTAGAAAGTCTTTAAAATATATTTAGAAATTCAAACGTATGTTTGTTTCTGCAATTACTTTGTAGGTAATAAAATTAAACGCTTCGCTCCACTATTTGCTAGCGGTCGTTGGATCGATTTTTCTAATTGTTACAGTCTAGGCGTCGTCGGTTCAACGGGAGGTAGTTTCTCATTCACGTCACTAAAAAACGGCATGCAAGCTTATAATATTAAAATAAATACAGTGTTGACGTGAACTAACGTGTAAGTATACAAGTTCATATTCATGTTTGTATGTGTGTAAATGCGCGCTTGAGTGTGAGTGTTCGTTTTTTTTTGTATTTAACTAGGTGATGGCCAAGTTAACTTTAAAGAATTTCAAAATATTTACGAACTTTTATTAAATAGATAAAATATTCACGATTTCATAGTTAATGAGCATCTAAAATCAGGTTATATCCTTGATAAGAACACAGCACGATATTTCACTAAACGACTGGGCTATTTATTAAAAATCGCAGATAAATTAAACATTAAAAAAACTATATGAAATAAAACCTACACAGTACCTTAGCGACTACAAACGAGCACCGTCTTCGACCTGTATGACTTGGCATTTACATATAGTTTGCCTCAATATTTAAAATGCTCAAAGCGACCGCTTGTTAAATGTATTGTGACGGCTAATAAACGCCAGCTCTAATGAATAACGGTTCCCCAGTTAATTAATCGTGAAGCTTCTGCTGGCGACTTTCGATTTTTTTCATACTTGTGAATGTTAATCATTAGTCTAAGGAATTCAATTCCTGAGTTTTTGCATGTCTTAGATAATTGAATGTGGCTACAAGAAGGTGATGCACCGTGTTATAAATTTTAATTTTAATAGTAAACGCCTTTTTTCGTTCCATTAATCTATTTATTTTTTCAATCAAGTAGTGAACAATCTACTTACTATCTAATTAGGAATGTTACCTTGTTATTTTAAAATTTAATTTCAAACTGGTTTGAAGTGGATATAGATATAGTGGACAATACGTGGAAAGTGTTTGTCCGTTGAAATTTACTTTATATTTAAGTTTACATTATAATTTATGGAATGGATTTTTTTTAATATATTTTTTTTCCATAGTACCTAACTATCTTGATGAAACGTCGCATAGACTAACTATTTATCAACATAATCGTATAGGCTTCGGGATTAGTACAATAACCCAGATGTAAGTTAGCAATTATAAAAAATATAATAGAAATCATAAATTTACTTGGTGGTAGAGCTTCGTGCGGGCTCGTCTGGGTAGGTAGTAGAGGTACCACCCACTCGATATTCTACCACTAAACAGCAGTTCTTGGTACCTACTATGGTGTTCCGGTTTGAAGGGTGATTGAGCCAGTGTAATTACAGGCACAAGGGACATAACATCTTAGTTCCCAAGGTTGGTGGCGCATAGGCGATGTAACCGATGGTTAATATTTCTTACAATGCCATTGTTTATGGGCGTTGGTGACCACTTACCATCAGGTGGCCCATATGCTTTCCTATGAAAAAAAACATCCGCTTTTATAACATAAAATTTATAATTTTTTTGAATCTTATCACGAAATTTTAATATTTGAATTAAATTTATGATTTGAATTAAAATCGGCTTAATCAATAAGCTTTTGGTACAAAACCAAAAGCTATAATAATATAACAAGAATTCATATGTAAATATTGTTATTAAAACAAATCCGATGTTAAAACAAGAATCTGGTACATATTGGTTGTAATTAGTAACAAAACGGTCTCGTCTGGAAAGTTTACGGCAATATTCCATTTCCGTGAGCGCTTCGGGCTCATCGCGTACTACACTTGGATACACACATTTCGAACGTTACTCAGATATGAGTAGGTACTGTTGAACGTACGGTTGCCTGCCTGGCTTTACTGAATAATATTTCGTTTATTTGTTGAAATTCATATACAATATAATTTTTATTTATTTAATACTTTATTAAAAAAAAAACAGATAGAAAAAAGTTACAAAAGAGAAAAGAGGTTTCACACTACACCAACATGCATTTAATAAATTAAACTGGTTAGTTTCAACTATTAATGTTTTTTTGCTGCAAGTAGTTTGATTATGATTCAACCTCTTATACCATAGTAGATACATATTATGTTGCCATATTTGTTTTTAAAATTAAATAATTTTAACATCAAAATATTTCTAATACCTATGGTAATCTAATCGAAAAAGATTTTAATCGCTATTTCAATCAATTTTACGAAATAGATAACATTTAAAGTAACTTTTAGTGTATCAGAATAGTTTTAGAATATCATTATTTCGATTTTAATTATAATTGTAGTTAATTGCGTAATTTACTTTATTGTTATATTGGTAACAATAAAATTGATTATGTTTCTTTTGAAAATATATTTTAAATAGGCGAGATCTAAAGTAAAAAAACATATAGGTACCGTCAAAAATGGAATTTAATTCTATCATGAAATAAAGATTCTTTTTTCTTAAATGTTCTGTCTAAAGACTAAAATGTCAATGATTAAATTATATACCTACCTACCAATCTATATAACACCATGTACCTGCCTATGTGGTGTTTTAAAATTATGTTTAAAATATTAGTTATTAGGTAATAGGTACGTCCTTTACATATTCAAGTTAATTACAGAACAAAGCTGCCATACCTTTAGAATAACTTAATACACCTAACCTACTTAACTCTATGTATATATAAGTATACTTTATTTATACAGAAAGAAAAACAAATGATAATCTCCATCTTTATTTTAGACCGTTAAAAGGAAACAATTGGTTACCAAATTTTAAAAATATATATAGATCTTTGATTTGAAATAGCTTTTAATACCTCCTTATAATAAATAAATTAAAACTTACAAAAGCTTTATTGTAACTTTTTGATAAAATTATTTCACGACAGACAGAAATCACTCCAAACAAGGCAACATAAAAGATAAACCAAAACATAGGGTACTTTGGTTTTTTTTTTAAATATAAATATCCAACGACTAATGTGGAATGAAGAAACATTAAATAAGCAGTATTTATGTACATACAACATTTTCTGTTCGTTAATGTCAAGGGGTGTTGTTCAAACAAATTCGCTGTAAAAGTTTTAATATGTCTCATTAATTTAATAAACTAAAAATATATTTTATGAAGTGTAAGCGGTTATTACTTCTATGACACGCCAGGTGCCCGCTAAAGCCTGAAAGATATCAGGAGAGTGTTATCAAACGGGCGTTATGAGCGTACTTTATCCAAATAAAACATTAAAATGCTTAACATTGCATATCCTTGCTGGAATAAAAGTAATTTACTTAGCATTTTCGCAACCACAATTGCCGCCAGCTAACGTGTGTCGAGAATGGGGGAAATAATTAATGCTTCATGGCATCATTATTTTGTGCTATATAACGCGTGTGTGCGTGCTGGGAGGAGATGTCGCTGCGCAGACGCAGGCCCCGCCCCCCGCAACTAATTGCGCCAATCTGCGGGACGCGTCTCACGCACACACGCATTTTTACGAACTCACACAACCGACATACACCACACATTCACGATTGACAAGTAAAACGTATAGCTTATTAGGCAAATGCACGCACAGATTTTTTGCGGCGCTCATTCATTGTTGAATTACAAAAGAAATGAATGTAACTACCACGTAATGAATAGTTATACTCTATCATTATATATTTATAATATACGCTTGGATGTAAGCTTTAAAAACATTTTTCGCATTACTTACATATCTACCTACTTGCTAGATGAAATAACAGAAAGAAAAAGTTATAATGAAAACAGTCGAAGTAATAGATTCGTGAAGCCATATGACGGGTAGTGTCTATAGGAGACGGACGGACAGCGCCAGAGCATATTTGAGCAAAACGAATGTTTAGTCAATTTAATTGGTATAGTGATGAGGCCGGCACTTTCATATTCATTTACTTCACCAGACGAGGTAATTGAAAAAAAATCTAGTCAGTTAAGGGATTGGTTATAAAAAGACAATGATGTCCCAACCAGTTGGCAGGTGGACGGCTGGCAGGACAATGTATTGATCCTCTCATAACTCATAACACAGAATGTCGTTTGACATAACGTATAACGTGCAAATAATGCATTGATGTCGGGACCATATTTTATGTCATCTCTTACGAGACGTAAGTATTTGTGTCACGCACAAAATTAATATAAGAAACGTAAACATTCATAACCATACTTAATAAACGGTGGTCCAAATGACAGCTGTTTAATTGGCCGATGTTTTTTGGTAGTTAAAGCGTAAAATGGCAATGGAAACATATTTTTTTACATGATTCTGAAAATCGTTTGCCATTTTTGATAAATTTAATTAGTATGAGTAATTCGGAACATGTTACTATGAGCATTATGTCTTCACTCACGGCTTTTTGTTGCCAAGTTAATGTCAATTTAAATAATTACTCCTGCTCGTTATACACATAGGTAGTGACCATACCTACACGTACTAAAGTACGCATCGTCTGAAGTGGCGTGCTTTCTATGGAGGCGCATAAGCATTGTTACTCTAGGTTTGTCCTTAAACGTGTAATCGGTATTCTGTTTATTCATAGGTATTTTTCTTAAATGGTGAAATTGTAATCTACTAATTAAAACTATGGTGAGGTAGCTGTCTTTGGATCGCCTCCCGTCTGGGTTCACAATCATCAGTGAATGCCATCAGTCTTCGTTTCAACATAACATTCGATTTTTGAAAAATTTTTGGTAAACATTTAACAAAACGAAGAATTAAATGACAAAAAATTACATCTCTCTGCACAATCAATACTTTTTTCTCATTGATATACTTACTTCAAGTTCAACGCCTGTTTAAGTGCTACAATATGACAACCATACTCTACAGCGTTTTTTCTAGATGAGTCGTATGTTAAAAAATACAAGGTTTTTTTTATGAAATACTTATATTTTTTTATAGCATAGGTAGGCGGACGAGCATATGGGCCACCTGATGGTGAGTGGTCACCAACGCCCATAGACATTGGCAATGTAAGAGATGTTAATCATCGCTTAAAATGCCAATGCGCCACCAACCTTGGGAACTAAGATATTATGTCCCTTAATTACACTGGCTCACACACCCTTTAAATTGGAAGTGGAACACAACAGTACGAAGGAGGTACTTACTGCGGTTTTGCGGTAGAATATCTGATGAATGGGTGGTACCTACCCAGACGAGCTTGCACAAAGGTCTACCACCAAGTAGCAGCATATGTTGTAAAAAGTAAATATATACCTGAAGTCATTATTACATATCTAAATGATAAATATAAATGAAACCACCTGTCTTAATTTAATTATATCTTTGTATCTCGTTTTTACACGAAGAAAAATACTATAGTTTTTCAGCCATGTATGCACATCTGATACAAGTAAGTACATATTTTTATAAAGTCTTAACTAAATTAAATATGTTATTTTTTATGTACTCATTTATTTCAATTTGCATTTTTAAGAATATAAAAAAACTAAAATAATTTATTATTTTATACAGAAATCCTTTAAATAATTACATTCACTACTTAACTTATGTTAGTTGATTTAATTAAAAAAGAAAAATTATAATAATATGTATCAATTTAACTACTTATAAAATACAGTAATATATGTAGGAGGTTGGTATCTACATAGAGTATTCTTTCATTAAAAGTAATAGCTATTTGTACCTACTTATACATGATATGAGTGTGTAAATTTTGTTAATAACAACAAGATAAATATAGTTGTCTCACTCACTTTCAGTGTTCAGTTTCATCTCATGTTTCATACAAAATTAAATGCTGGACGATGACTTCTTTCTATTTTTGAGAAATAGGGTTTCTTGAGTAGATATACGGAATGTAATTACTTTAAATCGAATTTACCTACCTAATTATGGTTGTATCTTATATTAGGAATGATTATTCTCAGATAATTGAACGAATTATGTTAATAATAAAAAAATATCTACAATTACTAAACACAATTAATTCATGTATTTATAAGTCTGTTAGTAGGAATTATTACTTTATTTACTTAAACCTTCCCACAATTAATGTAAGTACCTACCTATGTATATCTATCTATAGATAACACAAATAAAAAATTGAATAAAACTTACTTTTTCCATTCTATGTAGGTATGCCTTACGTCTGGAAGAAACGGCTAACTATCAATTAGACATATCTGTACTTTTTGTTCTATCTACTAATCATTAATTAGTTTTAAGCATTTTTTTTTTCTATTTCCTTATACAATAAAGTAATAATAACATTTATTTCGTATTCTAATTTTAGTACGTACAAAATTTCTAATTCTAACGTTTTACATGCTGTAACTATAACTAAAAATTGTCTTTATGACTATCCCGTGTACCATCTCTTAATATATGTTTTTGTAATTGTTGTAGGTATCTACTTGAGCCTGTTTACAACAAAAACTTAACATTCCTTCGTAATCGCATCACGATCCAGCTGTTGATGTTTATAAGAAATTCTTTAAAAAAAATTAAGATACCTCATTTTTTTGTTATTTAATGAGCATTATTATGCCATTTTAAGTAAGAGACAATGTTAGAAGCTTTTGGCTAGCTTAATCGAATTTTCTTATAAAAACCTTCTCAACTCTTGAAGTTTTTAAGTAATTAAGTTAAGTTATCTTTGATCTGATCACGAGAATATTTAAAAAATGATAAGAATTTATTTATTGTTATGTTTTGTTGTTGTTTACTGTTTTTATTTTGTTTCTTTTTTTCAATAATTATATTCAGCTTGACATTTAAAAAACTAGTACAATTCATCGAAGTCAGTTAAAATACAAACATGGACCTAGTCTGTAGATAATCAAATTACTAATATAATGAGACCCTTTTGATTTCCAACGGTATTTTACATTTCTATCGAGATGAATCCTGTTAGCGTTTCACAAGACATTAGGTGCTTATTTATTAATTAAAAATTTCGGAGAAGAAAAAAGCCACTAGCCATGAATCTAAAACGGTGTGAAATAAATAATTTTATCCGTGCCATCAATCGCGTCGCCAAACCATAAATTATTGGATGAGCGTCAAATCGGCTGCCCTGTATCGCGTTACAGCGAACCCATTACAAAAACAGTTTGTAGCTAGCAACTTAGGTATTTCAATGGTTTAAAAACTATATAGTTTATATTCGAGTAAATACTTTTCGGAATTTTAAATGTCTTCATAAAAAAAGTTACGCAGATAAAATGTACCAAATGGCTAAAGAGTTGTCATTTGAAACCTTTTTTAACCGACTTCAAAAAAAGGAGGAGGTTATCAATTTTGTTTGTCAAAGTCAATTTGTAATGTGTACGTTTTTGTTTGTTTTTAAAAGATTCCCGTATTATCATTGCTAGGTATATTATATATATAGTGTTTCCTTAGCTGACATCGACTACAAAAATAACAATAATTGTAGGTAAATACCTTATCAACCACACAACACATTCGTACCTACATATTGATGAGTAGAAAATAGTAAGTTAATTATTAAATTATAGAAGAATACGCAATTATTCATTTACTTTTTAGTGCATATTAATTTGTTTTTCCTATGAAGTCGGTTTTGTTTTGTTAAAATTTTTATTTATTTGTTTCACACGTTCAGTGCCTACCGGTGATTATGGATTATGAAGATATGGATTAGAGCAAAGAGAACTGGTATAATATAAATATTTTTTATGTAGGTTTATTTCGAAAGTCTTAGATTCCGCTATAAATCTACCAAGTAATTATGAAACCATAGCATTTAAAGAAAAACAAATGAAAACCTTTTTTCTTATAGCTTGTATAATATTAACAATTCCGGCAAACTTTATCGAGGCTTTATCGAACACGCACCTTCGTCCTTATCTTAAGAGATAGACATCGTACATTTATACTTGTATGTTTAGATACATTTGGTAAAGTGACAAAAGTAAATTTCAGATATTAATCTACAATTTATATTAAATGTAACGATTGATATAAATATGAAAAAAATGTTGTTTATATGAATAAAGAATAACCCGACAATGTAAGATGACGTTAAAAATAAGGTATTAAAGTTTATTAAATAAATAAAGTTAATACAATTATGCGTCGGGTGAGTGAGGGCGAGTGAGGGCGAACCGCGGAGCCGCTCGTAAAATGCTAAGTGAAAACGATCCGGGTTGTCATCGTAGCAAGTTTATATACACCTCAGCCAACTTAAAAATATGTTTTATTACTTTTTTACCGGCCAGAAAAAGACAGAACAAAGAGCATATAAATAAAACAAAAACCTTCAGAAGCGCAAGTGAAATTCAATAGAGTTTTCAAACGTTAAATCATTTTTTCGAATTTTCAGTGGCGTAAATGAACGACCAGTAAAAAAGGAATATCGCTGTTTCACGTAATTTTATAGTACCTAATCAAGTCACCCGCTGCCGATGTCGACAAATGAATTTACCAAATTTAGATATAATCAACGCGACAAGGAGCCGCATCGTGACTGCGGACATAACACGATAAGAGAGTGAGTTTACAAACGGGCTAAAAATTGAGGCGGACGAGGGCTCACATAAACTACAGCACATTACTGCCGTGAGCGCGACAAAATCGATTCCCAGTTCCGATTCCGAGAAGTGACACAGTTTCTTAAATGTCACATCACTACCGACGCACCGCTTAATAAATTAAAGAGTATCAGCCGCATGCCAATCTAGCCTTTACGGACCCTCTAGGCAAGATTGTATGTTAAATTATAAAGAAGAGCCACCTGTCTCCACGAAAAACTTTATAGCGGTCATAAAATTTAAACCTCAAAAGACAAAAACAAAAAGTATGGAATGATTTTTTTTCTTTTACGGTCGAGCCCATTTTAGATCGTGTTTACCTAAGCTGTCACCTTACAGAATGGCGATTTTGACTGGTCGGACCCGTTGAATTAATTGTCGAGTTTTTGGAGAGATATAGTCTGATGAACGATAAGGTTCGACAGACGGCTGCCTACCGTTCTCTGTCGCAATACGGTTTGAACACTGGCAGTTTTTATTTGGAATATAATGTATTTAGTTGTTATTTCAGTTCTGCTAAAGTTTTCGCAGGCTAATCTAAACGAGCGTAATTTATTACTTAGTTAATAAAGATAATAGAACTTTAAAAAATATCCTTCTCTTTGTTAATATTTTTATAAATAATTAAAACTTATACGGTGCTATGCTGGTTAGAACTAAATATAGCTCTGTGGTAGGTACATACCTATATTTATATATATGTAGGTATATTATCATAACGTAACATTATACATTAATCATTTCTCTTAAACTTTAATTATACTTGAAGTAAAGGTTAAAAATATATATTAATGATATATGCCAAATATGTTTTATAACAATAAGAAAATAAATGACTTACCATGCGAACCGACCGCTGTCGAGTAAGGGGCGTGCATTTGCTGATGGTAGTAGCGGGCGCGGCTGTGGTGTCCGCCCTCCAGCGGCGAGTGGAAGAAGCCGTCTCCATTCGTCTCGGAGCTGACGTCGCCGGCGGCAGGGCTGCCGTTCACGCGGCTGTCGTACCACCGCTGCTGAAGCGCGCCCCCTGCGCCCGCGCCCGCACCGCCGCCCTCACCGCTCATGTCCATGACCGCCGCTCCGAACTCACAAACCATGCATCGCTTTTATATACACGCACTTTAAGTCCGCACCCCTATCCGCATTTCAAAAGTCAATCGCCCGATGTACGCTCGCGCTGGCCTATTTACTGAGAGGCTACCCAGTGCAGTCTTGACATCATCGAACCCGAGAGCCACACGATCACGCCTCACTCGGACGGCCACTCATACCCGTATCTGCAAAGACGAACACCGATTAGAAACGTGCGGTTTATTTTCGCAACATCAAAGGAATAAATCACAAAAATAATAAGCCAGTATTATGTCAAAAATGTGACAATCAATTAAGATAAAAATGGTGCACTATCGAAAGACGTACGCGATATCGATACGCTCCCAATTTGATTAACTGATATACCGCAAACAACACTCGATACGGCTGCGATAACGTGTAACCGCGCATTAAGCGTTGTTAGCTCACCGAGCACTGATTTTTATTACTACTAAACCCACTGGAGATATCTGTACGTTGTATTTAGTTACCGCGTTTATTATGTACTATTGAACATATTATATTTTTTTAATTAATGTAAATTGTTGTAAAGACATATATTTCATCTTATTATACAGTCTTATGTTCTCTTTACATCGACGAATTTTCTTTGAAACATTGTGACATGTGTAGAATACCTCAATCTATATATTTATCTTGGGTTCTATGAAACAACTCACAGTAGGTGTCGTGTGAAACGCCTCGCGAATAAATAACTAGTTATTTATTCAACCAACCGATAGCTGCACAAGAATTTGCTTGATTTGATGAATTGACTTTACATTGTATATAAAACATGATGTTTTTATATTATTCAAACGATAATATCAAAACAGCGTACATTTTCATCAAAACATTCGTAACACAGATTAGGTCAACGATCAAAATTGCTTAATCGATTTTAAGATCAAAATACTAAATAAATATAGGACTTAATAAAAACAAAGTACATACAAGTATAGCGTGAAAGCCATAATCAAATCGTATCCGTCTGATAATGCTAAAAACTCAAGCAACGATTAGGTACTAACACTTACGCTCATGTCTATTAATTTGTATTAAGATAAGATACGTCAGAAAATGAAAAAGATAAAATCGATTAGATTTAATCGCATCCAATGTCCAAATTAATAATACACGATACTTGCCTTAACAATTTAAATCAAAGCCAATATAAGTATTTAACAAATCCCTTATAACGTCCACTTGTAAATCATTTATAAAATATCCTATTCAAGGAACATTTATTTACCTAGCTACGGCTAGACTATTTACCTAGCTACGTAGGGTTGTATGCAATCGCGTTTGGTATCACTACTAGGTACAACCCGTGTATCGTCCACTCATTAGTTCTACAGTATTTTAAAAAATAGATTTTCGACATATTTTTAATATTAAGACGAGGTCAAGTGAATGTCCCCCAAATAGGGCTCTAAGCCTGGCGTTTAGCAGATAACATTCGAGTGCTCGTTGACGCACGAACCAGAATAGATAAAGTAAATGCAAATCTTAAGATCATGCGTTTACTTCATGCCATCAAGCACCTTCAAATGTATTACAATCCATTTTCAAAATAAATAATTTTATGAAAAATGAGAAACTTAATTTTGAATATTTTTTTTATCTAAATTGTAAAGCATAAACTGTATAATATAAGTGACGAAATATAAGTATTGTAATATATTTTAGTATATCTAGATTAATAAATAATTATTAAGCAAAATTATATAATATTTAATTGCTGGACATACTCGAATCTGTAGTATTTTTTCTAAGTGTCTACATGTCTTTGATGTATTAAAAAGTAGTATTTGAGATGCAAGTAGTTTTTATTCGAATAAAACGCTTAATGTAATTTTGTTGGTATTAAAATCATCATTTAATTTTAAGGTGTTAACTATACCCATTCATAAGTAATATATTATAATTCCCTAGTGTATATAATATACACTATAAAATATCAAATATGTAATAACTGAAATTGTTGCCTTTAAATTAGGTTTAACATAAAACAAAAACTTTTTAAAAGTCCTAATTTGCGTTTATATTTTTATAAAATAATTGTTAATTTTCTTAATTTGTAAATAAACTGATTACTGAATAATTTATATTTCCAGACATAGAGCTTCACAGATAATAATTGCGTCTATAAAACCTAGTTTTTTATTCCATAAACAAAAGAACGTTTACTACGTGAAGTTATTATTTTATTGCCTGCAATATAAAATGTCCAAAAGAGCTTGTTGAACATTAATTATCTAATTTATATATTATGTTGAGTGGATCTCAAGGATCTGTTGATGAATAAAAATATCAATATTGAATATTCGCTACCAGTTCTAATTTTTGATCGAGATTAGATTTAAGATTAGATCTTGCCGTTGATATTGACATTAATAAATATATAATCAATGCATTTTTAAATTGTGCATAATTACATTCCACTCAAAGATCATTCCGGGTACATTTTTAAAAATACATCATTAATAACGACTTAATTCAATATAGTTCAAATGATTTCCAAAGTTACTTCCTAAATATAATAAAACAGCTAGCAATATGTCCCCCATAATGCTAGCAATCTTACTACCGTTTCGAGCGGGCACACTTGTTACATAATTGTTCCAAATTTATAATATAAAGATAATGATTTATACAGTTTTTTATGTATAAATTAATTGGCTTGTTTTTAATTAATTAATTTAGACAAATTAGATTTCTGTATGTGCGTATAAAATTTAAAGTCTAAAAATATATGATATAAGGATAAACCATATTTAAATAACATTTTTATTCAAATTAATACCGTAGAATTTCTTTTTTATATTACAAAAAGTTCAACGCGCGAAATAAACATAAAACAGTGTATACAACCTTTTTATTACCAATAGTAAATCGATCGAAAAAAACAACAAATTCTCACCAGAACGATAAGATGTGATCAGGACAAAAGTTGGTATTTACTACTTAGGTATCTTCTATCTATCACAACCGCTGAAGGCGCTATCTGACGATCGACTGAAAAAATCATTTTGCAGATAAAAAAAAGAAATCACATATTTATCGCAATTTGCGTCCATTTTATACGATTTCCTCGTAATATCAAATGATAAAGAGATAAGTTCGCAAGGACTAGATTTTAATAATTCAAGGTAATTCAATCAAATATTTTAATTAACAAGGCGTGTTATTCAATAATATTAATCATTTATGATAGAAATATGTAGTTTTTGGATTTGTAACTTCATCAGAATAATGGACATAAAACATAAATTGTTTATTTTGTTTAATATGCATACGTTGTCAAAAATATGAACTGTGTCAGAGACAATCTGTAAACTCAAAGGCCGTCGGCCTCTTGTGCATAATAGATATGCACCTAAATAAATTAATATAGTGTCAAAACTTTTAATTAAACTGACACTGACATATTGAATAGAGCACTTACACATATTATTTATTTCATAATGCTTTACATTAAAAACGGTTGTTATATTTTTTGATTATTTTGTTATAAATAATTTAAAAGGATAAAAATATTCAACGGTCTATTATTACATAATACATCAATGACGTGAATATTGCCGTGAATTCTACACCAATAGCAATGTAAGAAATTAAATAATATCACTAAATTTATAAAATAAACAAGAAAACAGCATACATTCAATTATAAATCTATACTAATATATAAAGCTGAAGAGTTCATTTGTTTGATCCGGCTAATCTTAGGAACTACTGCTTCGAATTTATAATATTTTTTTTTGTATATTTCTATCAATTATACGCGGGTGAAATCGCGGGACACAGCTAGTCATTCATATATTGACTAGCTGTGTCCCGCTTTCGTTTCATTATCAAACATTTAGAGGATTTTACACAAGGGAAGATGTACCGTGGAGTTATGTAGAGTTTTTTATATAGTTTGATAAATGAGAATCCATTGGTTTGGAATTCCTTGCATTGTTAGTGATCTGCTAACCATTTCATTAGAACCGCGAACCGCATTTCCCAATTAGCGGTACGCGTACCCCTATATAAAAGGGTACGTGCTGCCATTTCTTGACTGAGATAATGTTATATTTAAAAAAACAAATACGCAATCAACTATAGGAATTTGTGACGTGACTTTCCCAGAAAATATTTTGTCACATACATTTAAAATAATAAAATCGTCCCATCCATTATCTATTTATGTTCTATCTAACAAACAGCATTATAATTATATAGATATACCTATCTATATGTATATAATTTCTGTGATAGAGTGGTACGCGAGTTTAAGCTCTTTCTTTAAGTGACTAACTAAGTAATTAAAAACGACTGCATTAGAACACTACCTTTTGGGGCTTATTATACCAAATAATCAGTAGAAAAATTGATATTAATCGAATCATTACTTTAGTAAGCCAGTCAGTTAAACATCGCTTAGCGACGGTTTAGTTTAACACTCTTTCTGCCATTATTGACTTTATATTCGATAGAAGAAGCTTAACTAATCACCTGTTAAACTAAGTTTATATGTGAAGCCGTAAGCCGTAAGCCTTCAAGAAATTACACGAAATGATACAATACACAAAGTGATTTTGAAGTATATTTACTATGTTTATTATATACTATAACTGCATTATATTACTTAATATGGAAAATAGCATTCAAAGTTATAAAACATTGAATTTATACTAATATATAAATCTGAAGAGTTTGTTTGTTTGAACCGGCTAATCTCTGGAATTAGTAGTTCGAATTTTAAAAAAATAAATTTGAGTTGCATAGTCCTTTTATCGAGGAAGGCTCTATCCTTGTTTTTATTCATTATATTTATATTAATTATACGCGGGTGATACCGTGAGGCCCAGGTAGTATAATATACTTGAAAACAATTTTTCGCGTATGTCTTATCTATATACCTACTTAATTGATTTTTTATAACTTGATTGACAAGCGTTGTTTTACATAAGTGTATATTGTCTATTGAAAAGTCTATTTTACTTAATATATGTTATGTTTTTTTTATAACAAAGTATATTACCACTTGACAATCTCAAAGTACTCATAAATTATTTTTTATTTAAATTTAAACTCAATTAAACTGCATTAAAACAGATCAAAGATACAAGTCTACAATTAAACTCCGAAGTTGATACATCCATTATAACGCCAATAAACAATATAGTCATAACACCAATCAGAAAGCCATTACCAAACGAGTTACAATATTAATATAAACATGTTGACTTACACCCGTTGGGTTATCACTGCACCTTATTAAGATTAGGCTAACTTCCAATTAAGATAATTGATTTCTCTCCGGCCGCCGGTAAGGCCCAAAAAAAAATATGTCCGACACAATTCCCGGCCCTTTATCGATGTGACGTGAAACAACTTTTACAAAAGAGGTTTCATATAAATTTTACTAATTTAAAGAAATATATATTTATATGTAATGACTGATTGTATGTAGCGTCATGGTTTTGATATTAAATGTCAATGATCTATAAAAACAGAGGAACGATTTGATTAATGGCAGACACTTAAAAAACTTTCAACTCTTTAATAAAAGTATTTTAATGCTAACATGTCGAAACAAAGAAGATTATAATAAAGCTCTCTAAAACTCTACTTCGTTTATATGTGATAATATTTTTGATCTGAATTCAACTATTCGAATGGGTTCTGTATAGACCATTTTTAATAAGGATAATGTATAAAGATAATAACATTTGTTTTATTCAAAATATATAATTTATGCAATTATACAATATGGCATATAAAACACATACACCTAACCCATGTGAAAATGTTTTTAAACCAATGCATCACAAAGTAACAAAAGATCTTACTTTATTTAATTTCAAGTCCAAAATCCGTAAGTACCTAATTTGCAAAAAAATATGTCACAGAAACGAATATAATATAAACTTTGAAATATAAGATTAATAAATACGGATCCCTAATATTGTTTAAGCCGTCTCCAAGTTAATCTCGACCGAGAATAGAATCTGAGTCCATTTTACTTTATTTCCTCGACGTTAACCTGATAGGGTTTGATCGATGCATTTTAAAATGTATATCGGATTGAATAATTTATTGGACTTGATTCATTTTTTACATATAACATAAAACAGTTTAAACCATTTGATCGGCTCTTATCTCAACGTTTAAATATTCATTAGCGGATAATAATAATTTGTAACACAATATAAATAATATTGAAACCATTTATTTAAATTTTGCGGCATTTTACATATAATATACACTTATTGTAACTAACGCTATTATTAGTTTTTATATATGGTTTTTGTTATATAAAATTATATCGATAATTGCAAATATAATATATACTTAATTATAAGCATTTGAATGTTAATTAACGGTCAATAAAGTCATCGTGATAAAAGGACGCATATCTAAGATAAATTAGTTTTATTTCAATAGATTTTGTCCGACGACGGACTCGAGTCAAAATGTTTTAATAATTTAGTGAACTAATTAATATATTGAATTAATTTACATATTTTTCTAAAACACATATAATATATTATATGCTAGGTGAACTAAGCGCTAAATGCGCTTCTCGCCTCTCGGAATTTGACTATAATTTACATAAAAGATTAATTTAAAAATAATTGTTATAGACAGCCAAATCTTAATTTTCTAAGGGTTTTATTACTGAGGTACTATTTATCATAAGAAATAGCGAACTAACAGGATGCTCCTACATGTATCTCCGGCGGAAACTTGTATATACGTAACACACACATATAAAGCTTATCGAAGTCTAATCGATGGAAGTCTTTGCGCATCTCGGCCCGCATTCAAATTTCGAACGCGAACTGTCATGGCGGCCAATCGTAACGTCCGAAAACTGAACGTTGATACGAAAACAGTGATGCGACATTGACATTGATTTGTTGTTACTTCTGTATTTGTTTAAAACGGATCTACCTCTGAATACTTAAGAGCAACGCTTCGAAATTTAAAAGTAAATTACAATAAAAAATTAAGTTATATTAAATATATATATATATATATGAATAGGTATAGTATATTATAATAAGTATATTCATTTTATTATTTTATAATATCATAACCTTTTTTCATTAAGAATATAAACAGTTGACAAAAAGTTTTAATTTAAACATTTTTTGTAGCTATATACAGTAAATAAGTACTTGTTAAGATATTTGCATATGTTATTTAAGATGGTAATTGGTAACCGTAGATAGTCTAACATCTAACGTTATAATAGAGCCTATAAATTTTTATATGCACATTTTGATTCATAATTTAAAGTATCACACTGAAATTCAATATACCAATAAAATTATGGACATGTACCTAGGTGTGTCCAATTTGAAAAATCTTATAATATGACAGCGCTACTTTTTTCAAAAAATTTAGCAATTGGTATAAAATTATATAAAACACCATAAACAAAAAGACCTTTGTTTTTATTTTCCAAAAATATGACTCTATTCAGATTAGTTATTATTAGAATGAATATTTAGTGACTAAAATACATATTTTTAATATACTAAATTAACAACACGACTCTACTCTTAATGTTTATTTTTTCTCATTAACTTATTAAAAGACAATTTACTAACCGTTATTCACTTATTTATTTAATAAAAAAAGTTTGTTATTCAATATAATGAAACAATGATCCTATCAGAAAATGTCTGTCCCGACGGCTTTAATATTCCAGATGACTTTTTGGCTCTTACTTTCTTCTGACCAAATTTTTATTAATTTGGAATATATTTGGAGATAGTAATGCTCATTAATATTTTATTTTATTTAAATATTAGTTTTAGTGAAAAATATTTTTTTTTTGGTATTAATATTTTTCTCTGGATTTTTTAAATTATGTTTAGTGTACTCAGTCGCGTTCTTACTCTACCATTTCATTTCACTTGATCTTCGCCGTTCTATCGTCTTTGCAATTTGCAGTGAGGTCAATGCAGCCTCATGAAGGTATACAGATTGACTTATTAATCAAAAAAATGATTCAAAACCTCGAAATAATAATAACATAACACAATTAAATACCTTAAATGTCCTCGTAAGATGCGTATCACTCAAATATCGTTCACTATCACTAATCACTTTTATCGTTGCGATGTAAAAACACACTGAAATCATACGCTCCATTCCGTCGAGTCCATTTTCAATAAGAATAATATCTAGCACAGCTCACAACTTGTGTAAAATAATTATTGTATTAGCTATATGCGATTAAGCAAGGAGATATAAAGATGTTTTGAATATAGTTCAGTAAGTGCGCAGGCGCGTGAAGCCAGACCGCGGCACGTGAAGCGGCGTCGTTGGGACGCGACCCGACACTAAACCAGTCGTGTGACTTTTTGTTGTGAACGCGTCGGCCGCCCTCGGCTCCGCTCGGTAACAACCGCCGCTGCGATACACATCCAACCTCATTGGTGGAAACCTCCACGGGCGGTTTGAGGGCGTGACTTGCAATGGGAGTGTTCTCTTTTTAAATTTTCTTTTTCTCTTTTTGGGCGTGCAGTGGTGTGCGTCAGTCGCGCTCGCGCCGCGAGTGATGGATGACGTATTATAGAGGATTTTGTTTTGTTAATATAGTCATCTTACTTATTTGAAATTATTATTAACTAATTAGATCATTAATACTTTACGTCATTAAAATTTTAAGTCCACCTTATAAATACTATAAAATATCATATGTACTTGAGCAAACTCTTTTATGAACTCTACAATTGTGACTTAGGTGCTCTTAAAAAGTTTTGAGGCCAATTTTGCTTTTAATATAAAGAGCCTTTTCATAATACTTATTGAAATTACCTTTTTACAGAATCATTTCATTATTATTAAACTAAGATTACATTTTGATATACATACATAAATATAACACAGTCATAATTTCTAATTTTAATATAAAACAGCAATAAAAAAGTTTTGTATTACAATAAATTACATTAAAAGGTGTAGAGTAAGTGGAGCAGGTACATACATGTATAATTTATATCTACATTATAAGTCAAGTGTAATGAGTTATTGTATATATAATATACATTATGGTATTAGATGTTATATTATACAACTCTACATTGAATTGTATTTATATATGTAAAACTTATGATTAGGTACATGTCGTTCATTTATTACATTAAGTATATTACAGACGACTCTATCAAATAAATATAAATATAATATATTATTAAAATATAAATATTTTAATTTAAATAGTTTTTGACCGGTAAATAGATATGATTGTAACGAGTACCTACATTTAAAGGAGTTTTAGTAATTATCATTGACAAAAAAAGTTATTTAGTATAAATATATCGTCAGTATCGTACCATGTCCGTATATTTTGAAAGCGGGAAAACTTATGTGATTTGCGTTGGTAATAGTAGAACTATTTTAAACGCATATTTCTAGTTAACTTGTTTTTGAACTATGTTTGAATACGGATAGATTACTAATTAACTTAAATCTGTTTAATATTGAAATTATTAAGTATTCATTTAATACCTGTTTAATTATGTTGTTTGATGGCATATGGTTTAGAAAATATTCCATATTTACTAAATATATGCGTTAAGTAGAAGGGACTAAGAGTTGCTTTCTTTTATTACTTAATATACCAGAAAGAGATAGCAATTCTATCAAATTTCTTACGATTCGAGACAGGAGAGCGACATTCGGTTATTTTAGATGTAAGTACATAATTAAGGAAATCTTATGAATAGGATTGTATTTGATAGAGCTCATCTATTTCGGTTTTGTATATTTTAATATGATCTTAAGTGTATGAAGTGTGTTTGAAGTAGATAGATACCTAGACTTTTTTTAAATAACGATTGTCTAACAGTGGGAAATTATAACGCTCTTGCTCTAAATGCCTACTTTAATACCTACTATATAAGTTCTATATCTTTAAGTATCCAAATAGAAAAGGCTCTATATTCTATGATTTTATCTAACTTGGTGGTAGACCTCGTCTGGTAGGTACCACCTTCTCATCAGATATTCTACTGCAAAACAACAGTACGTGGTATTGTTGTGTTCCGGTTTGAAGGGTGAGTGAGCTAGTGTTATTACAAGGAGAAAGGACATAGCATCTTAGTTCCCAAGGTTGGTAGCCGATCGGCGATGTAAACGATGGTTAACATTTCTTACAATGACATTGTCTATGGGCATTGGTGGCCACTTACCATCAGGTGGCTCATATTATGCTCGTCCGACCATCTATATAATAATTATGTTTTTTCTTTAATATCTAGAGAGAGACAAGGGAATTGTTTCATAACAAACTGTTATAAAGTTGCGTAGATTTTTATATCATATTATAGAAAAATTGCCAACTCTACATAATTATTTTTTCTTTAAATTTATTGCGAGCTCGTTGCTGTAGGAACATTGCATGTGAGTCGCATTATATATCAAGATAAATTATACAATAATAGTTTTACAACATCAGACTTATGCACATTATGTACCTATAGAATTGACGATGTACCTATTTGAAGCAAATTAAATATACTTTACCACTAATATGATAACAAAAAAACATTATAAAATTATTTATGCAGGTACTCATATTAAATTTAATATTATATTTCAACCACCTTCTGTTAGAGTGCTGACTCTACCAATGATTGCAGGTTACTTATGTTTGTAAACAGATATTTGAAATAGGGAGTTTAAATTTACATTGTTTTCCTTTTCTAGTTGATATGTATAGACTATATGAGATATTGACTGCCATGTTGGTCTAGCGGCTTGATATAAGGCTGCAGACTCGGTGGTCTTGGGTTCAATTCCCAGTTCGGACCAATAAATAGTTATTAGGGTTTTCTGTCAGAAAATTCTAAGTAGCAGCTCGGAGTCTGGAAATTGGAAGTTTGTACTCCCATGCCTCGGAAACCATGTTAAGCCGTTGGTCTAACTCCTGCGCCTAACTCTTTCCGGTCGTGTCGGATTGCCGTCCCATTGGATTATGAGAGCTAAGGAAAAGAGAGTGCACCTGTGCACTGTACCTTGTGCACTATAATATCTCCTGCACAGTTGGCTAATCTCTCTTGAGATTGGCCGCCGTGGTCGAAATCGGTCAGGACAACCGTATTTTATGAGATAACATGCTAAACCATAATGCTGCTCCATAATGTACCTACATAACATATTTACATCTAATATATAATTATACTCATACAGTACTATGTAGATATAATACTTATATATACGTATGTATCTAGGTCTAGTCTATTTATCTATTTGATTTATAAATTAGATTATATAACGGTTATTTGCTTTAAAAAACTATGAATGATGTAAACATTATGCAGATTTAAAAACAATTAAACTCATTACTAAGTAATGTATAAATCCTAGCATCTTCTATATACCTACCTATTATAATAATATCATTATCATTGTTCAAAAGTATATCTGTGTATAAGTATCTAAGTATATCTACCTACTGTTTTCATAGATTATTGTTATATGTGGAGTACCTAAGTATATATACAAGAGAATAAATAAATAAAAATATTGTAAATCAAAAGTTGTACCTATCATCAAATTGGAGATGACATCATTAATTTTAAGACAATAATGTTGAACTATTTTACAATAAACAAATGAATAACTCATGCTTAAATCTGTACTTATAGAAAATGTCTGCTGTTTGTATCATTTAATAAGCCAGATATCTACGCCATATTACCTTGAGAGTTAGATAGATGGGAGACTTCACACAATACAATATAATTAAAGACTGTAGTAAATTTAACAGACTGTAGCAAAGGCTAAGTGCAAATACACCAAAGAGCATATTTGTAAAACAACACATCGTATTAAGAATTTTATGAGTATAACACAAACAATCAAACTTGCATTATATATAATACACAATTGTTAATAAATTGACAACTTTGGTTATTATGTGTGTTATCAAAAAGTCGTGATAACGCTTATGAAACAAAGCATTCAAAGTTTTTATTGTGTTTTAAAGTAAAACTTAATTGACGAATTTGTATGAATTTTAATTGTACCTACCTATTATAATATTGTTTTGTTATATCGTGTAAATAAACATTACTTTATTTATAGAACTTCCATTAATTGCTTTACTTCATTATGCTATAGAAACGTATGTATATAATCCTTGAAGTTGACATTTCAATGTATATAAATTTCCACTAACAACGGATTTTACAGAAACGAAGGGGGGACGATGATTGTAGACTGAGTCATAACGCGTGTACTAATATAGTTTCCGACGTTATATTTATATACACAAATTATAATGATCATAATATCGTCACACACACAAACACACACACACACACACACACACACACACAGACACACACACACTCACACACACACGTTTGAGTAATTTACTTATTTATACTTTATTGTACGTACACATAAGAAAACACTTGCAACTAATTAATGTGTAGATTAGTATGAATTCGTACTAGGAGTGACTCATTATACCCACCCAATAATAACTTCAAAAGTACAACAAACCTATGAATCCTTAATAATCATTTTTAAGATCTTGTCATTTATTAAATTGTAAATTAGTTTGGAAGAATCTTGAATATGTAGTGTTGAAGTTATTGCAATCCAAATTTTTAGTTATAAAAAGCCGTAACTCAAAGTTACTGTATATAATATATAAGTATTGTAGGTACATATAGTTTGAAACTATTCATGTAGAGCTATAGACGTGGGTGAATGACATCTCCGCACGTGAAGATACGTGTACCTACTTAACTTCTGACCCCTTGCGCATGAAACTATTTTTAAACGATGAACTTTCATAATATAAGTAACGTTTCACTTTTTAAAATATTAAAATTAAAACCGAAACATTTATTTCATTTAGAAGCATTATACACTTGTTTAGATTTATTGTTTAAAATCAACTTATAGCAACCGACGAAAGAAACACTACTATAGTTAAATAAGTAAGTAAACATTAAGTAAATCAAGAAATGGCTTCTTTTAAAAGCTGATCGATAGGTACCTACTTTATGTTTTTTTATTAATTACATTACATTTGTATAAATTATAATTAAATGTATAGTACATAGTAACAACTTTACAATTTACTTAGGAATGTATAAGGTTTTAAATGATATAAATACAATAAAATGTATATATATATATATACATATATAGGTAAAGTAAAACAACAGCAAATGCACGAAAACCGAGTAAACAGATATTTCCCGTTCCCCTCGACACCCACACGCTCTAAGCAGGCAGCCAGTCTGAATAACATTTAACCCCTTTGAAATGTAAAAGCATTACGGAATGAAAAAACAGCACTTATGTACCCCGCGACGCAGATAAACCATCTCTCGTACAAAGCGTACAAAGATACAATACCTCTGAAAGGGTTCAAGAACGCACTTTTAAATTAACACCGCCAACTACTGTAATGACGTAACCGACCCATTAATCACACACAATATTCAACCTTCACATGTTAGAGGAAGAAATTGAAATGCAATATACTCGCTTATATTTCAAATACAGCATAAAATATTAGTCGTCGCAATACCTCTGTTTAAAATAGGACCATTTATATTTTTCCTTTTCATGTTATTGTCTCTGCTTGGCAGCGCTTGCAACCGTCACGTTCCAATTTCGAAAAGTGTCGGAACAAAATGGTCGCCGCTTTGTGCCGTACCCTCGCTTGGCTGAGTTGAATTCGCTAAATTAGCAGATGCTAGCTAGCTTTGATGTTCCGACTTCTGGTGGTATGTCGGACATCTAGCTGCGTTTGATGTAAAAGGCACCAGTCGTACCTACATTTGTTTTGTGATTTCGTTCCGGAGCATGATTCGTAATTATTCATACTACATACCGACGTCAAAAGTATCATCTGAACTATACAAGCAGTCATAGATACAACCTTCCATCAAATAAGACTGGTAACCAAATTGGAACATCACTGTACCGTGTTTACAACTCGACAAAAAAAATGTATAACAAAGGAGCCGAATTTAAATTCCAATCGAACTTTGACACATGTCTGCCACCATAAACAATGAAAATTCAAATCATCGTTGTGTTCGACAGCCGCCGACCTAATGCGATTGTGGCTTGCGTTCTCCGTAGTCTATGGCTCTTCATCTATAAATGGGAGCCTTTTCTTTCGCTTTTTCTTCACAAAATCTAAGTCGAGATCGGCTGATAAGTTATCTCGTGTGAGATGGTCTCAATATCCACAGATGGCCTTGCTCTCGAGTAATCTCGGGGCTCAGCGTGGATATTTTTGACATTTTTTTTGCTGTAGTTTCTTTGAAAACGCTTTGTAGTCTAATAAGGACATTATTTTGACGGAGATCACGCCGTTGTAATAATGTAAACACTGATTGAATACAGATAAATAAGACAATAAAGATGACATGAATGTGGAGGTATTGTTGTGGTATGAATTTGTCTCACATTTTGTACTTACACGCAGATGTTTCTTGTAATCCGTTTTACCTTGTTTTCCTTTTAATGATTGTTTTCTTTAATAGATTTAGAAAAAATATATAACAAACATACTCGTATAATTTTATGTTGCAATAAATTAATGATACATTTGCGATATATACTATTCGTATTCATATAGGTACCTATGTGTAGGTAATCACTATTTCTAGATTTATATTTGACTAGGTATTACTTTTAAGTAAAACCGTCAACTTAGAAATATTTAGAAATAAACTATTAATAATAAATATAGAAAGGTCATACGAAAACAGCCGAGGCATTACATGTATTTTAATTTTGAAATATAAGCAGAAAGGCAGTAGTATTATTCTAAAATTGTAAGTTTGTTAATTGTGTTGATTATACCTTAGAATAATGACGCTATTATTCTAAGGTTGGTACGTTAATGGTAACTTAAAAATAAATACGGACACATTGAAAATAACTAGAATACATTAGTTACATTATTATATTTTCTAAGTTAACAATACTTATTCTAAATTATAGAAAATCCAAACAGAATAGTGGTACTAACGAAGAAAAAACTACGAATAATCTTGAAGACGTTATAATGTCTATTTTGTTAGAACATTCGTTTTCTCTATCTATATCTACCTATACTAATATATAAAGCTGAAGAGTTTGTTTATTTGATCCGGCTAATCTCAGGAACTACTGGTTCGAATTTAAAAAATATTTTTGTGTTGTATAATCCTTTTATCGAGGAAGGCTCTATGATTATTTATTCATTATATTTATTTATTAATTATAGATTTTATTCATTATATTTTTATTAATTATATGCGGGTGAAACCACGGGGCACAGATACTTTATTATAAAGTACGAAGTAAATCGTAAAAATTTTATATTCAGAATCTATAAATACAACTATATGTTACAAATAATAAATGTTAAAGTTGATATTTTCTTTTTTGAATAAAAACTTTTTACTGACTCAAGTTCTCTTCAACTTATAAATATAATAAAACAATGATAATCTAAAAGATTGCCCTTCATTCGCGTTAACTTTTCAATTATTTTTACGAACCCTTTAGTTTTCCGTAATATATTGACCTCTATAACATAAACTATTACCAAAGCCAAACTTATTCAAATTTGTAAAGAATATACTTTATAAATAGTACAGTATAGTTGGTTTAGATTTTTGATATACAATTCGACAATAACGTTCTTCAAGTTTTATCTTTTCAAGATATCAGGTACAGACAAGACTACTTACTATTTTAATTTATTACTCACTTTATAGTATATTTATGTACTTGTATGTAACTAGCATTATTTAAACAAATATAAATAGATCGTAGCGTTCTTGTTAATATAGTTACAATTTGAAACTTTAAGAATGTGTGATTCGGATAACAGCAATAATTTGCTTACCAAGAGGCTGATGAGATGATGATCCTATGATGCTGAAATGCCAACTTGTTCGAATATATAAAAGTACATACAAAATACATGAAAATACATACATTATAGCGACAAAAACGTTTTATTATCTACTACCATACCGGCGACTTCGTCCGCGTTGCTTGATATATTAACAAAGTTTTCTTAGGTACGAAGGAAAAAACATCAAAAAGATCGCAAGCAAAAATATACTTTGTTTAAACATACATCACTGAACACGCAGTGCATATACAAATCGTTGTTTCTTGAAACTTTAATAACTTTTTATTAAATGACGATATCGCAATAATATTTTTTTTTGATAAGGGCCAAGTGTCTAAGAAATAAAATTTAGAAAATTTCATTGAAATCTATCCAGTAGTTTTTCCGTGATGTGCGCACAACTGCAGACCTCTATCATTTTATTTATATAGATAATCGATATTGTCAAAAATATTGTTACGTTATTTTGATTGTTTTGGCAAATAAATACCTATCTACTTCCACTTTATGTTTACTACATGTGGTTTTACTTAAAAATACTTTAAATACATAAGATAAAATCTAGATGTTTTTGAAAGTTCAACCCATATAGGTACTAATATTTACCTATATATAATACAGGTTAGTAAGGTTGTTTGGTAAATAAAATGTTGTCATGACAAGTGGTTTACGTGATTCTCATTATTATATGATTCGATGTTAGCATCAAAATCAAAATAATGAAAGTAAATACATAGATTAATAACACGAATAGAGTTGTAACGCGACCGAAAAAAACTCTCAGAATAGTCCAGTCGAGAAGACAATCTTCGTACCTATCCCTTATCTGTGCAAGTTAGCAAACAAAACATCGGAGCCGGCAATAAGCATAAAACAAAATCGTTTCGACCCCACACACGCCGTCGCCGGAACACTTGGAAAAATCCCTATGGATTTTCCACGCGGGAGTGAGGCGACCGCCGGGGGGACGAGGGAAGGAACGTAAAAGAGAAAAGCTGCGAGTTTTTATCTCGGCGCCATAAATTTTATTCGTAGCGTGATTTAGTGCGCAGATTGCCCCTCGCGCCCCGCGCTTCCCCGCGCCTACGCCTCGCCCGGGTAAGGCTGCTAGTCATTGTCAAAATTATTGCACCCCTATCTACTGAAGCTTTAAATATATGTCCCCGACATGTTACTCTGCCTACAACCCGTTCCGGGCCTGAATACGATGCTTTGATGTAAATTTTATAACGTGTAGGCTTCAGAGAATCGAGACCTTAAACGCATCAATAAGATACCATCTCACAAAAGGGACTCGAGTTGGATAAACGAGAATTGATATTCAAGTTTTAATTACTTAACTAAGACATTCCGAGCGCGGCTTATTGTACTTTTCGACGGTCTGTTTATTCAACTGTACCGATACTTACGCAAACTACTTTTCCTACTTGTTAGCTGCGCTGAATGTTCCACATGATCTAATTCCAATAGTTCGACTAACACAACGTAAGACTCGGGCCGACTGAGCAGGGATTAATGCAATATCGGGCCAGTGGCGCCATCCGACTATGAAGATTCTAACAAAAACTTTTACTCAACGCACTAATCCTTCATTATTTTTGCTTTAAGCGTAAATCTTAAGTTATTTGTCAATACCGAGCCACAAAGGCGCCCAAATACCCTTACTATGGCTGAAAAACATAATACACGCCTCATAATAGTGGAACAATTCAGAAACTTGTTAAAATCATAATGCGCTTTTGTGAGCCCCTTGACAGTTCACTTTGTGATTTTTTTCGTACTTGGCTTCGGTTTCGTATAGCGGCCAGTGCGCTTGCAAATGACATGTTTCTTTTTTCACGAGTTCTGGCGAATCCTCGATCGCTATCGTCAGCGCGTATTTTATGTAAACACGACAAATTTCGTGGCATGGATGTAGGATGGTATCCGCAGATGCGCCGGCGTTATTTTTATTGTCTATGGTAGGTTCGAAGGTTCGCATTTGATCCGGGACGCTCTCTCCACACTGTGTCTTATCTCAGATCTGGTTTTATGAAACCCTAAATTTACGACTGCGGTCGAGGGGTGGGAGCCGGTATAAGCCGACTCTCGAAGTTTGCTGCCAGGAACACTTTTGTCACCAACAATTCATGGCGAGGCACGTTCGGTAAAAATTCTGCGTGTCAAATTGCAATGATGCGTTCAATCGATGCAAAGATTGTAGATAGATCAGCATCAGAGTAACACCTGTTGTCATGTACACTATAACAAGTCTTTCAAACTATAATTATAATTTTGTTCTTAATTTAAATAAGTAATCTTATTTATGATTTTCTTCAATTTAAAAGAATATTTTAAATTTAATTTAAAAAAATGAGATCTTGGACCACGTTAAAAGAATGTCCCAAGAGTTTTTGACGAAATGAATAAAAACTAATTACGTCATAGTATTGTAATTCCTTAATTGGGAGCATGGACCCAACCGGGTTAGTCCAGATACAGGCAGATCCTCTATAAATTACGAGAATAAATCCCGGGAAAGAAAAATTGCCCTCTGGAGCACATAATTCTTTCCTTGTCACAATCCCTCCTTATCTACGGCCAATACCGGATTACAATGCGATTTTTATTTTATGCTGTATTTACTTGATATACTATATGCTTTATCTTACCTACTTTCACACCTATGAATAAAATGTTTCGCTGTAAATAAATATCATACAACTAGATCTCGATACAATCCTGAGTTATTTCTTACTTCCGATTTCAAGCTTTGAATTAAATGATCCACTTGTATGTGATTTAATGATTTTTAATGATCGGTTTTTGTTTTATAAACAAGTATTAAAAACTTTAAAAAAAAATCTCCAATATACATTTATATCGTAAAATATTTCCCTATATATAGTCGGATAGTCCCTACGACTAATATAATATTAGTTGGACAGAAACTAGAGAGTTGCTTTTTTCAATAGCAATAATAAAAGTACGTTGTAACTATAAAGTGATAATAATTAAATGTTTTTATTATATATTAAAAATTGTTTAAATTAAAAAAACCTTAATCTCCAATATATACTCATCGAAGATTTGTTAGTTACAATTTATTTTTATAAGCATCTATTGAATGAAGCCACTCTCTAGTTTATGTTCCTACGATAAATATTTTATGGTAACGCATAATACAACAATTACTTCACGATTTGATAAGTCACAGTGGTAAGCAACAATCGCTAATATTTTACATGTTACCGAACAATATCGTCTAATGGACAATGACAAATGCATCCCTTTGTTGCGAATATCAAGATGTCATTGTGAAGTAACAATCGAAATATTCACCAAAATCGCCCGAAAAGTAGGAATGGTAGAAATATTTTGACAGCATAATGAATGGCCAGGTATGCGCAGTGACAGGCTAATGATGGTTTAATATGAGACGTATACGGTACTGGATTGGCATTCTTTAAATTAATCGAAAAAACATGTGATGCTAATATTTAATTCGTTGAAGTGATTTTTTTATTATTTCATTGTATTTATTAGTTTAAATTTGTAATATCAATAAAAAATTCAGATACAAGTAGGTATATTGGATTAAAACTAGATATAAGTGCCTTGTTGCAAAAAAAATATAAGTTACTAGAATATAAATTTTATGTATTTGACATCAAGAAACCATGTTCATTCTTCAGCTGTTTTAAGCTGTTTTCATAATTAAAAAAAAGAACAATAAGAAGTAAATAAGATAAACGAATTCGCTTAAAACAGAAAGTCGCTGATTCACATAAATTAAAAACTTATAACAATTTAGCAAATTATCCAGGTATCTATTAGAAGAAGAAAATCTTATAAAAAAACTTTCTTTATATGATAAATTACATTTGTTATGCTATAAAATGTTGTTGCACAAAAAAAAACAGCAATGTTTCGTATTTCCAATAATTCAGATTCATATCAATAAACGCTCCACACGCCTATTTATTATAATCATTTTTCTATTAATTGCATAACAAACGCGGTGACACAGCATTGTATTAGGATTTATTGCTTCCTTTTGTATGGCAACACATAGCTGTTACTAACGCAATAGTGGTATTTATTTATTTTCTTACCCAGATTATTTATTTACCCGAAGAATACACTGTTGACCATCCTTTGTAAACCTTTCAATAGCTCGAGTATTTCTCGTTGCCATATTTAGATAAAGCAAACAAGTGATATTTAGAAAACAAATTGTCAAACCCCAGTAGCTATAATAATATACAAACATACCTATGCACTCGGTTATATACGCAAGTATTCATATACATATCCACCCTTTAATTTTAAAACCGCGATGGCCTTGTGTATTTAGATAATACGTGGATCTTAATCACGTCACGGGTTTTAATATGGGGTTAATCACTTATTAGTTTTGAAGATTGTTATTTGATTAATTTATACTTATAATACCTCTCGAATTCGGCAGTTAGGACACACATTGACCACATGTGTCAGATGAAACTCTGCCAAATATGTATCCAAGAAACCCGCACAACCGTTTCAGGATGGAACGGATTCTCTTAAATTTTTTTCCCTGGAAGGAAGTAGAAAGTGAAGCATTTTGAGACATAGACGAGCTGTTACAACTTTTACTTTATTGTTAATTAGTTTCTTTTAAAGTAAGATAAAGTTCTATTTTAGTCTTATTACTTATTGGCACATGTAAATGTAAATATTTTCTGTCCACTTGTGCCAAAAGTGAAAGTTTTGAGTGGCAAAAAAATACAACAAATGCCTTTTATCCGGCGCTTAGTTTGATGCCTTTGTCTTCAATAGGCACAAACATGCCCCGTTTGCCACAGATTATAACAAAGAAAGGAAAGGCTACTAGACTTTTTTTATTTACACACAATAGAATACTTAAGCTTATAATGTAAAATAAAACGTATTGTTGTAAATTAAAATATAGCAATATATATTTAAAATTTGAGGCGTATTAGTCTAAAATGTTACATATAATTGAGATTCTTATAAATCGTAATTAAAAAAATTAAAAATAGATGTTACTGCGCTTCCGTTAATTGTTATTTACTTATTTATATCATTAAATGGGGTGTAATATAATATCTATATTTTAGAACTTTTTTCGGTAAGGTATAATTTTACTGGTAGAGAATAGTTGCAATAAATCAATATGCATTCGGAACGTGCATCTCAAAAATGACGGACAGCGCCACACAGTGCGAGCGATCCCCATTGCACGCTCTATTAGCATTCGACACGGCCGCCTTGTTTCCAAACACGCCGAAACACCGACATGTTTATTGCAATACGAGATAATTTTACGATGTGAACGCAATTCAGTCGACGATAATTCGGTCAAAGTTTAATTCGTTGACAAAGATTGTGCGACTTTCTAATCGCTTGGGCGTGAGGTTGAGTACGTAATTTCAATTTTATGTTCCGTTGAATTGTGGGAGGAACGCTTGATGTTCGTGTTCAGTGTGATTATTTTGCAGTTAATTTAATTAAGAATCGATATCATTTCACATGTGAAACTCACAACATATTACTCTCATTTAGGATTCATAGAATCGAATATATCGCCTTTATTTCATTTCAGGCCTTTAATACCTATTAGAACTACAATATTGATTAAAGTTAAGAATTTACGTCGTATTCAATTTTTATGTCATTTTATTATATGTAATACTTATATGAAAATATTTGTTGCATTTGAGGATGAAAGTATTTCATTCGATTGAGTAGAAACTTTGTTAAGTTGTTAGCCATATGCAGGTTTCCTCACGATGTTTCCCTTCACCGTCAAGCACGAGATGAATTATAATCACAAATTAAGCACATGAAATTCAGTGGCGCTTGCCCGGGTTTAAACCTACCATCATCGGTTAATATTCACAATTTCTTACCACTGTGCCCTTCTCGGCAGATTTCTGTATTGATTGATAACTGTATCAGGTTGTTTACAAAAAAGTTAATAGAGCCATCGTAATACATAAATACATGGCATATTCTAGAATATAAACGTATTGTGTTTCTTCAAATGTCACTTCAATATTGCTATATACGTACTATATTTATCTATACGAAAAGAAAAACAATAAAATACCATTAATTAGTTATATCGGTTTCTTATAGAATACATTTTCGAACTCCTACTGGTATTCAGAAATAAACATAACATTTACTACAGGGGTCGATTAGTAATGGCTAATCAGTGATTGGATACAGTGGCAGATAAATAGTTTTATTTTATCTGTAATGTGATATACGCCCTACATTATCAGTCTCATGTGAGATAAAAGACGTTATTAAAATAATCACAACAAAGATAACGTAATCTTTATATTAAGTTAGACCTGGTAACAAACGAAATTCTTCAAATTACACGGATAAAAATTGCATTCATAATTTGTAATTGTTGAATCAAAAAATAATAAAACAAAACAGAATTTCTGAGTTATAAGCAATTAAACCTATATATGAAACTCTTATTTGCAAGGAAATATATTAAACACAAGAGACAACTAGCGATGGATATTAATGTTTGTGAAAAATATAATTTGTAACCAAAAATAAATAGCTTGTAAACGAATGATTTTAAGACTACCTTAGAATCCTCGAGGCTGGACAGTGTACCAATATTTCAAGCACGGGGTTTACGTTGATTAAGAAAAATCCCTCTAACATAGTATCATCAGTCATCTCCGAAATTAAAGAGGAGCCATTTAAAAGGATTTACCCACGTAAAAAATATTACAGATATTCTTCGATATCGTAGCTACCACCCACCCATCAGATATTCTGCCGCAAAGTAGCAGTACCGGCTATTGTTGTGTTCCGGTATGAAGGGTGAGTGAGCCAGTGTAATTACAGGCACAAGGGACATAACATCTTATTTCCCAAGGTTGGTGGTGCATGCGATGTAAGCGATAGTACAATCTTACAGCGCCAATGACTATGTGCGTTGGTGACCACTTACCATCATATGGCCTACTTGCTCGTCCGCCTTCCTATGCAATAAAAAAATAAAATTGAAATTTGTTGACTGGATTTCTCGACCTTATAAAACATGTAAAACGTAAGCTCTATATCTACGGGTTCATATTAAGTTTATTTACGACATCAAAGACGGCTTTATAATGAAATATTAAATTTAATTAGACAGAGGTCTAGTAGCGATCTCAGAGATGGTTGGATGTTCGGAAGTCGATGGTTATCTCGATCACCTTGCGAGCCAGGATTTCATAATAATTTGATAGTAAAAAAAATATTATTTAAAACTTGGTTACCTAACTGTCTATAAAAATTCATATTTATTACAAATTTTGTCTGTTTATAAATATAGATTCGTGTTATTGAAATTTTGGTTACGAAAGGCGCTGTAGGTACATGATATATCTGAATAATAACGAGCCTAAGCTGAAATCAATGTAAAACAAGTTCATACTTCAGTATGAACTTGTATCATTTTACTAAATAAATAGAAGTAATTATAAACAATTCACATTTACATGTATTAGTCATAATATAATTATCGTATTATTATTAATGTAGAGATGATATCCTTAAATAGTTCATATGAAACTTAAAATTCGTCTCCAGATCCAAGAAACTAGCTCAAATATGCTAATGGCATGTGACACAAAACAAAATTAACTATCCCGTATTCGAGCCGTGCAGGTAAATGCATCAAAATTAATTAAGGCGGGCACAGACCGCCCGCGCGCTACCGTCCCGGCGGGGCGTCCCGCGTGACGACTTCATGCGGCTTCCCGGAACCCAGGAGGTGACGGGATTTAGAGTCTAGTCTACGTTTACGTGATCGCGTTCGTAAACCTGACTTACTTGTGTTAAGTATAGAGCTAAATTATTAAAAACCATATTTTAAACTGGCATAATCTTCTTCTACTACCTTGGAGGAACTTACATTTAAAGCAAGTTAGTAGATCAGATCTTTAAATATAGAGATATCGTTGGGTATATTTACATAACAAACGTAGATTCCTATTTATAGGAAAACGTGTATAAATAAGTAGTAAAGTATAAAATCCAAGTCCTATAAATTAAATCCGACTTAAGCCAAAGTTTACTTTTTGAAAATAATACCTTAAATTAAAAACACGGTCATCATCCACGACCACTATTTATTATTATTTACTTGATTAGAGCTCTGTGCGAGCTCGTCTGGGTAGGTACCACCCACTCATCAGATACTCTACCGCAAAACAGCAGTACTTGGTGTTGTTGTGTTCCGGTTTGAAGGGTGAGTGAGTCAGTGTAAGTACAGGCACAAGGGACATAATATCTTAGTTCCCAAGGTTGGCGGCTCATTGGCGATGTCAGCGATATTTAACATTTCTTACAATGCCATTGTCTATGGGCGTTGGTGACCACTTACCATCATGTGGCCCATACGCTAGTCCGCCCGATACAATAAAAAACAGATTAAAGAGAAGCACAAATAATACCTACTATTAAAAACTTAAAACCAGTTAAAGACATTTATAGACCTTAATATAAATTTAATTACAACTAATAAAACATGCATTTATACACGTTTCTATAATTTTTTATAGATAAATTATTTATAACAGCGCCAAAATATTTTTACTGACCATAAAATTTTAAGAACAAAACAACAAATCATTCGAGCAATTGTTTAAAAAACTTTACGAATAGAAGCTCGTAATCTAAGCGCCACAGCACAAATGCAACGGGCCTACCTGTGCAAACAGCTAGGCACAAAGCATTCTATGAGTTATTGTCGCAGCCCCTAAAGATATTTCATCGATTTTATTGTGGCTCCGATGTCAACTTCGTCTCGACGAAGGCTATAAATGCGACGGTTTTTTGCGCAAACCTTGTTGTACGCAGAACATTTGAAATATGTGAAAAACATATAATTTAAGTGTATGATATCGGTCAATTTATGTTTTTATTGTGACAAAATTTTGTACTTTTATTTCTTGTCAGTTCAGTAATCGTATTCGTTTTTTGTAAGTGTTAGGTATAATATAGCAAAATAACAAAAACGTGTACTACAATCGTTACACTAACAGTAACTTTAACAAATCACTTACTACTTGTGAAAATTTTAATATATTCGTACATTACGCGTATATATACATTATATTATGTACATACTTATTGATAGAATTAATATAATAAAATATATTAACATTTGATTATTTTAATAGGCTTGCCTTTACAAATGAAAAATAAAAACATTTTTATTTACATTGAACAGCGTTAATTACGTTATAATTTGACTTACAAAAGTATTCTAATTAATAAAATTTATTTACTAATATAAAAGTATTTCTTAGGCTTCTTAGTATTCATATTTTTATTTGATAACATACACGTCAAATTACAATAAAATGAATCGTCACAAGCAACGTTAATTGGCGTTATATTAAATTTACTACGTCGTCATATGACATTTTCATGATTACCGCGAATCTTTATTTACATGTCAAACAATATCATAAAACATTAATAAAATCAATACTTGCAAGTTTGTTACATTTATAAGTGAATCAAATAGTTTAAAGGCTTCACTAAAATCAGTTAACCCGTGCTCACCTGGCTCTTACTCTCCCACAGAGTAAAAAAAAACTCTTATAAAGAAATAAATTATTGCATTATAGCTTTTTGAAAGAGTCCACTGCTGCTGAGAAATGACAATATTATTAAAAAGTACGCGTCTTTGTCACACTATCTTTTTGTATTCGATATATTGTCGCCATAATAAATGCTGCCCCTTTATGGATGGAGCATTGTGCTCTCTACCTTTGTGGACATTATTAAATATATTTTAAAGAGTTTTATTAATGGTGGGCGTCGTAAGAGAATGTTTGATTTATTTTTTCGACGCGTGTGCTCCATGTTCGCGTGATATCCTTCAATCATTTAAATTAATGGGATTATAGTTCAAATTGAAAATATATTAACTAAATTGTTTTATTTAAAAAAAAGTTCTCATATTTATTCAATACAATATGCTCTTGCCATTGATCCTATTTCTCAGAATCCCTTAACTAACTTTTTTAACTAATCCCTTAACTAATCTTAAAAGCCTTCGTCACGTGAAATATATTTTTTTTAAATGTCATCATTAACCCAAACTAAGCTAATAAATAATTTTATATTAAAGCAAAGAAATAAAAGGTGCATTAAATACTTTTTTTAATTAGTACAGGTCAGATTAAAAATATTATCGCTTTATCCACACATACAAGTTTACATTAAACAATCGGTAAATGCTTAAAACCTACGCCTATAGCTGGGTAAATTCCTTATCTCCATTAAAAGAGAGGAAACTTATTCCAATTCAATGCTCCACCAAAATATATTGATGTGCACTTATATTCTCGTAAAATATGAAATATTAAGATAAAAAAAAAACATACAGACGAATTGATAACCTCCTCCTTTTTTTGAAGTCGGTTAAAAATCGGCGTAATCTCCATATTACTCTGCATATATGGCATATAATGAGACAGTAGGAAATTTTGATACTTGTTTACAAGTCACCATTACAACTTATATATTATATCAACTGAAAGTATACCACCTGTAAATGTTACACAGCTGGAAAACTTCCTCTCCTTTTAAAGGAGAATGTCACCAACACGGGGTAGTTGATACACATGGTGCAGATTTTCATCCAATGTTTGCCTTTACCGCCGAGTGCGAGTTGAACTACAAACACAATTTAAACAAGCATATGAATTTTCAGTGGTACTTACTTTAGAAGATTATCGGCTAAGACCCACGGGTTCTAGCCACTGGGCCATTTCGACTCTTTTACCACGAAGCATATTTTGTTAAGCAAACCGCTTTGAATTGAAAGGGTTTTACAGTTTATTATAAAGACATCAAATGATTATAAAGGCAACCTCAACTCCCCCAACCTGCCACGACGTTGAATTAAATACGCGAAAAACTAAGATATCAAATTCGTTGTTTTGAAACACGATGCCACCTCTTTGAAGGTAACTATTATAAAATACGTTTTATTATATTCAAGTACAATTCAATTCATCTCAAAATGTTTGTATACGCCTATCCACAAACAGTTTTTACCATCGCGTTTTTATTAAACTTTTATATTAATTCAATGTGTCCTCTCTTACGTCAATTTAGTTTCGAATGACGTATTTGATATGTAAATGTGATAAGATCCCATTATTTTACAAACTAAGGTTCTAAAGGTACTTAAATTAAACTTAACTAAAAATTCTATAAATTAAGGTACAGATAACAGTAATGTAGGTTTATTCAAATAAGAGCATTTGATTCATAAAAAAACGAAAACCTTTTGATATTGTATTTTCATATCACGGTAACTTAAGAATTAAATTTTTACATTTATATTACAGTATATATTACAGCAAAATTACTTGTCAGTTTGGTAGCTTCTACATTTCGAATCGTGGTCCCTGTCATTAAAACAGTTTTTGTGCCTGTCGTTACAGTTGTAACTTGCTATCCATAAAACCTCATTATTACTAAAATAAATTTAACGAAATCGAGAATAACAGTTGCATAGGCTTAAACATTAAATTCCAACATTGAATAGAAGTGTAGCGGAGTTCATAAATAATAAAATGGGAGTAATGCGAGAGCGTGGCGTTTAACAAATGAAAATTACGTGCTTCGCCACCGCGCGTTCCGATCGAATTGATTACTGGGCGTTATCGCAGTGGTAGGCTAGTAGCGACGGTCTTTCACTTGTGTACACTATCTCGTTACAATTTCTAATAAGAAAAATTGCCTTTATTATTCTTTCTCTTTATCCTTTAAAAGCCATCAATTACCTTCTAATACAAATTTAACCAAAGGCCTAAACAGATCAGAGAGTTCAAGCCGGAAGTGTGTACTTTAATTTAATATGAAGTCATCCTAAAAATACATTCGCATTAGGGTCTAAACAACTATAACAAAATATTATTTTTCATAATTATCTAATATTAATATTACCCTAACAGATACCCATCATATAAGAATGCAGGTTTTTAATAAACTAATTACTTAAGTCTTTTGAATGTACACGAAATGTCACTATGCTTTGACTGGCATCTTTAATTTTACAAATGTCCGCTCTATCTGTGTTTCATATTGCGATGGACAGTATAAAGCTTTCAGAGATATTAATTCAAAAACATAAATGCTTGGACTTACGACTCGTGTTTTAATGTTACTTATAAAATGCAAAGAAAAGTTGTGGAAAGAACCAATTTTAAGCGAAGTTCGCAAGACGAATGTGCACTGCTAAGTTTTCATACGCGTTTGTGTTTTTATTCCACCTCGTATTAGTGGCGTAGAGACAAAGTAAATAAATTTTATATGTGTCGAATGAAATTCTGCCATACAATGTCGATCAACTCGATGGAAGAACATGATGGAACTACACCTCTTTCCAGCAGAGGATTTAACGGGCACTTAACTTTTATAACTATTTACATCCATTAAATCTCCTGAAGTATTTCTCAATCATATTTTTTTATAAAGTAAGTATACAATGAAAAATTACATTTAGCCAAAAACCTTCGTATAGGTATGTATTGCGTGCATTAATAAAGTTTTTAGGATCCCTTTTGGTAATAAGGTTTTTTATTATTAAACTCGTATTGTTGTCATTTTATTGCTTGTTCGATTACAAATACTATTCAATTTATAGATATTTGAAATTACATGCTATTCAAATATTTTTTTTACTATTCAAATAAATTTACGCCAATAGGAATATGTATTATTTTCTTATTGGCAAAAATATATTGGAAATTGTATTTCATAAGAAAACCGATGCAAAATTTCTCTTACCGCACCAATAGGATTTTTAGATTAGTATCCTATATCTAAACGTTCTATCTTTATTTTTACTGCTTTGTTATCGTGTAATTTTCTTTCAACACGGCGTCAAATTACCTTCCTACAAGTATTGTATTTTTGTATTGTAATATTTTCATTTAATTAGCTTTTCAATCTCAATTGCATTTTTAACTAGTCATCATCACTTATACTTGGTGGTAGAGCTTTGCGCAAGCTCGGCTGGGTAGGTACCACCCACTCATCAGATATTCTACCGCAAAACAGCAGTACTTGGTACTGTTGTGTTCCGTTTGAAGGGTGAGTGAGCCAGTGTAATTACAGGCACAAGGGACATAACATCTTGGTTCCCAAGGTTGGTGGCGCATTGGCGATGTAAGCGATGGTTAACATCTCTTTCAATGCCAATGTCCATGGGCGTCGATGACCACTTGACATCAGGTGGCCCATATGCTCGTCCGCCTACCTAAGCAATAAAAAAAACATCATGATTCCATTGCCCTTCTCCCATTTATGCTCATATTGTTTTTTAAAACACTAATAGAAATTAGATTTGACATACATGTACGATGTGCAACATTCCTTCAATCATTGAAATGTTTTGTGTTATTGTTTGTAATTCCATTTTCCAAATTACTTAACAGCATACGGAGGAACAGTGATATATGAATAATAATAATTGAAGTATAAGATAAGAGTAATATTAAAAAAAGATTAGAAGAAATATATTCTTTATTTACCTTTATTATCAAACGAGGTCCTTATATAGTAATTACTCTTTAATTTCAAACAACACATATCCGATATCACGGAGGTCAGCCCACCGACAGTCAGCACGTGCCTTCGTTTACCCTCTCAGTTCCACTCTATAACATCCTTGATAGCACCCTCGACTGTAACAATTGCGCCCTCTACAAGTATATACAAAGTGTAGTTCCTACGATGAGGTGCGCACACGCAGCTGCGACCGCACGCGCTCTTAATGACGCGAATGACATTGTTTTCAGTAAGTGTTTGCACGGTGGTCCCGAATTAACGTCGATTGCCTCTTGATGACTTTCCTGTTTTCCTGAATACTAGTTGTATTAGACAATAATGTTCAAGTGCTACTTGTGGATAATTTATTAAACTTATACAACACGCTAACGCAAGAAAGCGAAACAAACATTAGGTATGTGTCATTATATAAATATATACATTTACATTTAAACAGTAGGTCTCTACTATTCGAATAACGACCGTTGTTACAAAAATAATCCACAAAGAGAATTAACCCTACAGAAAAATACACAAACATTAAAAGAACAACTATAAATTGCACAATTTAAATACCACCGCGTAAAGAAGGGAAGCTGAAAACGCGTCGAGTTAATTATTTCCACCCTCCACTTCAGTGGCGTCTTTATAGCCGGTAAAAATGAGAATAAAATAGGTCTTTGTAGGGATCGTTTGAAGTCGCACAAAGCCTAGCGATGAGCGGAACAGGGCAAGATGGGAGATAGTATCGGGCGGGCTGCCGCATCCAGATACTGCCTGCCTGCAAGCTAGTTGAATTTTAATGTACATATCACTTATTTGTCTATTCAATTAATAGAAAATTATGAATTTGATAAAACAAAAATCGAAAAGGTTATTATTAGGAAATAAAGTTTTTATTTGAAGTGGCCTTTAGAAGTAATTTTTAATTATCAATTAGCAAGTTTAAATTAAATGTTCTACTCCATTGTTACTTTTTGTATTAAATTACAAATTCCAAATATGAAGTTGATATTTTCTTCGCAATTATCGCACTGGCTCAAAATGTTATATTTCCGTGTACGTAACTAATAGTTTACAACATGAATATGTATTTAAATGTTATTAAAAATATTATAAACTTATATTTTCATTGTCTAACTTCGAATAAGGGGAAATAATTTATTTACTAAAAAATATTTGAAGTAAAACACTATCAGTTAATTTTATTAACAGTGTTCGACTATTGTTTGCTATATTTCCGAACAAAAAAAAAGTTTATGAAACAAATATTTCTTATTTTTGGAATTAATCGATTAAGATAAACCTTCCAAGTGGGATTGCTTCAAATTTAGGGTTTCCCTGAAAAATGTGCACGGCTAGCGCGGTCGATACTTACGTCCCGCACCCCGCAGGTGCGACGAGATAATCCAAGATGGCCGCCGAGATAGGACGTGACGTCACGGCCCTCCCCCGCCCAGGGCGCATCCTCGAAGCTATGCCACCCTCGTAAGATCCTTTAGAAATCTGAAAATACCATCCGCAAAAACTAATAGGTACTTATAGTTTTCTCTATATATCTCTACTGAAAATTTGATAATGGCGTAATTAAGTAACAGCTTTCTTACAATAGCTATGGGAATGAATAAGAATCAATAGGAGTCACTAACACTAGATTCTGCAGTGGATAATTTCCTTTTTTGCTTCTGAGTATTTTATTGTTATTATATCACCACAGACTCTTGTTACCCTGCCATTCCTCATATTTTTGTTTTGTTTCGATCTTTTATTTGCACATTATAGAACGAATAGTGGTTATAACACTATAGGTTTAAATTGCAACATACATTTATCGCAATTTGTCAATTTATATTATAATTTAAATGATTGTGTGCTTAAATTTGTGTAAATAAACAAGTTTAATTTAACATTTTACTTTTCAAACAGTTTTTTTCTTTATTTGTGAAAAAAATCGTAGTTTGCGGTAAAAATGCAGGTGGGTCGATTGTTTTTATGACCAGTGTAAGTGAGAGAAAACATTTCTACGTTAATTTTCATGTTTCCATTCAACTCCATAAAAGGAAAATATTGAAACAAGAACACTATCCATCACTTCACCACTTCATCTTAAACTAGGACATCATCTCCAAGCATATTTTAAAAAAGTCCTGAGTCACGCGCTTATGTACCTATTGTGTGTTATTACCTATTGCACAATTTATACTCAGACTTCAATTCTAACTTACTTTCAAATTGTATCAAAACTTAGAAATAGCGATTTGAAATTATAGCCTCATATTTAATTGTTAGAAGTTAAACAGAGATACAGTTAATTTAATTATCGTCAGCATCAATGTAAACTGTTAAGATAAAAAATCTCCGTAAAATATTTTGCAAGTAAAATAACAGAACAAGAGTATATGTGAAAACGGGCTCAAATAATAATTAATACAGTCAAATAATAAAGTTACAATAATTAAACATTTTTTTATTTATAGCTATGAAAAAAGAAAACATGTCTCGAACATTTGTTTGCTAACGGTACATAGGGTGGTGCTATGTGCTATGAGCTATGTAAGAGGTTATCTCCGTCGTCGGAGCCTATCTAAATCTGTATAATCGCGCCCGCCAAATAATTATTATAACATGTACCGTATAGCTAACGTATAGAGAAAAACAATTTCAATAAATGTTTCTGTTTCGATTGTATCTGCGATAAGCTCATGTCATTTCGGGTTTCAGTCGTTCATTTGCCAGTATTTTTGTACAATTTAAAGTTTAATTCTCAAATAATTCGTATTCTACATATTCAATTGAATAAAAGGTATATTTTGCTCGAAGTTAAAATCGAAAGTCTTGTCATTGCTTTAGTGTTATTATTTCTAAATCACTATAAACATATTAACACTGTATCATATGTTAATTTAATTGTAACATCATATACAAGGATACGATCTATTCTATTTGCAATACATATTCAATCATTAACTTAATGAAATTAAAGCAATATTTTTAATAAATAAGTTTTATATTCTTAATGTTATATTAAATGTATTGCATCAAGACGAAACATCTCCCTTAAATAAAATATATAATATATTTATATATATTTTTATAGCATAAGTAGGCGGACGAGCATATGGGCCACCTGATGGTAAGCCGTCACCAACGCCCATAGACATTGGCATTGTAAAAGATATTAAGCATCGCTTACATCACCAATGGTGCCACCAACCCTGGGAACTAAGATGTTATTTCCCTTGTGCCTGTAATTACACTGGCTCACTCACCCTTCAAACCGGAACACAACAGTACAAAGTACTGCTGTTTTGCGGTAGAATATCTGATGAGTGGGTGGTATTTTCCCAGACGAGCTTGTACAAAGCTCTACCACCAAATAAAATTGATCAATAAAAATATAAAAAATCTATAACTAGGTACCCAACCGTCGGTTTGCACAGATGAATAAGCGTCTAAAAGGTTTCATTATTCCACTTTGGGTAGGAGTCTCTAATTTTTTGAAAATATAATCCAGCCGATATTACTCTGTAAAGATGGAGCTTAATAATGGTGAAAGACTTTTTTAACTTGGTCGTGTAGTTTTTGAGTTAAATCGTAACAAACAAACAAACAAAAAATCAAATCTTTATCTCTTTATAATATTATTAGTATAGCTTACAGTAATTTTTAACAAATACATTCTTTACTATAGCGTATTTTACCATTTATATAATAAACATAATTCTGCTACTTATATCGCCTATCATTTGCGCTAGGGTTAAAAAACCGAGGCGTATCCACGTTAAAAGCCCGTTTTCGTATAGAAGAAGGTTTGCTGATGACGTCGATAAGGCAGAGCAGCGTGAAGTCATCACCTCTAAAGAGGTCTGTTGCCGCAGTCACTCGAGCTCCTTTTGTTCGAAAGGATCGTTCGGATTAAGCTTTTAAGCGATTTTTGCAAGTAGAAAATTAAGTGATCTCTATTGGACGCCCTTGTATTGTATTATAATTGTTCGAGCGATTTTAGCTCTTATATCGTAACAAAAGTATAAAAATGCTTCACTTTAAATACTTAAGAAGTATTTATTATATTTAACAAATTGAATTGAATTTTTTTTTATCTTTATATTTAATATTGGGTGTAAAATTGTAATGATAATAGTCATGATGTTATTCGTTAATATTCGAAAAATATCTTGCATGTTGATAGCTTTAACGGCATGCACTTGCGGAATAATCATGATTAAAATTGCACGAAAATACATTATAGCTTAGCTTAAAAAATGATATAGGATATAGCTATCTTCTATAGAAAGCTCACTGTTTATAGACACAGTGAGCTTTCTACTTTCATTTTTTACTTTCATTTTTGTTAAAAAAAAAGATAAATAATACAACTGCAGTTTAGTTCCATTACTACAAAGTCAAATTCTTATCAAAGTAAATAAAAATAATGCATTCATTTTAAACATTTAATGTAGATAATTATTGCCTAACCAACACTTTGCAATTAGAACCAATAACATTAAAAATATTACGAGATAATTAAATAAACACAAGCAATAGGCAGGCGGTGTTGTACGATACCTTACTCACAGCTCTTAGCAAAAGACAAGCGAAAATGATCGAAGTTGGCGAATGTTTATATGGCATTGATTAAAATATAAGGGATAAAATCCCTATTTTCCTGTACTAAGTTCAGAGGGCAGCCAATTTAAAAATTAAATAAGAATAAAACATCATGTCATTATGAATATATCTTAAGGAACATGTTTTATTCGCAGAGTATTACAGGATTGTTTATGCTATATACTCTAACTTAATTCAATTTACTTATAATATGTATGACTACAATAGATCCAAATATCCAATATTTTGTATGCGTATATGTACCAAGTAATTAGGCGACGCACGAGGCACGAGGAAGCGGAAGCACGCCGGAGATGAAGGCGCGATACAATATCCGGTTAGACGCCATTTCCGCCGCTACGTAGTGTGTGGACGCCTTTATGTATAGTGTTTTTATTTTTATGATTTAAAGTGAGAAAAAAAATTATTTCGTTAGTTTAAATCGTTTATCATAATAATTCTATCTGACTGTAATAAAATTTTATATTATAAATAAAACCCTTTTTATAATGTAGTAAGTACATAAAACTCTTTTTTCATTAACGATCGATACATGTTTGCAAGGAATCATTAACATTTATTTCCCTTCAGTCAGGAGTGAATTAGAAAAAAGTATCAAACCTGAGACTAAGGTCAATATTCGACTGGCATAACATTGAGCTATTGGGGCTTATTATGTTTGTAATTAAAATATAATATTGCGAGTGTAACAATAGAATTACATAACGGAGAAACAAGTACATTATAACATTGAATATAAACCACGCCGGACACTTTATTAAAGCTTTAATTGTGCAAAATGTAGCGCTAACATTCTCGTATACAAGCGAAACAAATGTGAGTTGTAACTCACCCTAACTTATCCTATAACCACAATATAGTACTTCTGTAATGTGTGTCAACACCGTTGTTCTAGTTGTAATGGCGATATGTATGGGACTAACATCTGCTAGCTTCATCGCAACACTATAGATTTATTACGGCTAAATATATAAATATATATTTATTATAACCGATCACATTGATAAAAAGTTATTCTGTAATTGTTTATTATTTCACGTACTTTTAAGACGTATCAAAATATCACATTTTTCATACAAATACTCTACGATTCCGTGTTCAACTCCGACACGTTACCTATAAAAAAATAAAGCGTAGATATGATATTCTGATACAGATATAATTATTACAAGCCATTGTTCTTAAATATAATCCTATCAATAAAACCTACTTACATATTAAATAATTACTTACACTATTATTGTTACCTGCTTTAATTAAAAGGATAAAAATAGTTTTATAGCATTTTATAAACGCCATTTTGTTTATACCTAAGATATCTTATCGGTATATAGATAAGATATTATTTAAAGGAAAATTATATATAAATGAATAAATAGGTATGCGTGTAATCTACTTCATTTTTTACTCTTCCAACAAGCTTTAGACAGTAGCATAAAGCATATGTTTTTTGGTGTAACATCGTGTTCGATTGTTCCAATTCAATTATTTTCTTTTCTCCCTTGACACCCAACACCCGTGAGTCAGGAAGTGTGAATTAACGCGGCTTGATGCGCGCGCGCCGCGGCGCGTGTTCATTGTCTATTACCAAACCGCGATGCCGGCGCTAGTTAATAATAGATTTGATCTTAATGTCATTTTATTTAAAATTCTTTTTTTAAATATATTAGTAATGAACATCGCAATTAAATAGTTATACACAAATAAAAAAAAAAAAACTGAAGTAAGTAGATATACATATAAGTACTTATAAGTTTTTTTTTAACATTAAATTTATCGTTACTATTGAAACACTAATATGGCACCAAGATCAATAATAACCTAAAATACAATCATATAAAAAAGTAATAAATAATAAAACTATCGTTACACATAAAAATATCGTAGCTCTAACCTAACGATTTGCCTATAGATAGAGTTCGCCCCTCAAATAAATCTGATTTACTGCTATGATATCATCTCTGGTTACATTACCACCGTTGATTACTCCCGCGGTAACAAACAAATGTCAGTGATATTTAATTGTCTTTGATATAAATTAAATACAACATTTACATCTGTATTTATAACATTAGACAAAAAAATATATATGTATAATGTAAAAATATACTATACTTTTCTATATTTTAATATAAGTCCATATACAGATATTATTAGAAATATATTCTCATATATCTCATAGACACCTAAAAAAACATTACAAGTGTAGTTGCCGACAGTAAAATGTGTACTATACCGTTCAAGGTGCAGAAAAAACTGCTCAACATTCCATATAATTTGTAAAAAGAAGTGAAAATGACGTTGTCTTTTTATAGACAGTAAATATGTACCTTTAAACCTATATAAGAAATCAATTTGAATTGACTTACTACCCGGCGGGCATGCTAACATCTAAATATGTATATCAGTTATATGTAAATTTATCAAGATAAGCCTTTTTTTTAATTAATGCAGATTATATTGTAACCAGTACCAAACTATGTGCAGAGTTTCGGCTTATTCAGTTGGGTGAATCTTGTTTTGAATTTGGTTGGAAGATATTTCCTATAAATGCTAATACTAATAGCCAATTAAAACATGTTTGCAAGGAATCATTAACATTTATTTCCCTTCAGTTAGGAGTGAATTAGAAAAAAGTATCAAACCTGAGACTAAGGTCAATATTCGACCGGCATAAAATTGTAGCTATTACGTCTTGACATATTTGTAATTAAAATATAATACTGTGAGTTTAACAATAGAATAACATAACGGAGAAACAAGTACATTATAACATTGAATATAAACCACGCCGGACACTTTATTAAAGCTTTAATTGTGCAAAATGTAGCGCTAACATTCTCGTATACAAGCGAAACAAATGTGAGTTGTAACTGGAAGGTTGAAAAACAAAAATTACCCTGCCTTTTAAATATTTTATGACGTAACTAAATTGGCAACTATTATTGTATTAACATCCTTTCGATTGCTTAGTTTTGAGTTAATCATCCAAACACAATTACATCTGTTATTTAAAGCTAAACTATTGGGTTCTCGGTGACACCCCCCGATGTTCCAGGGCTCATTTAACCCCCTCGATCATAAAACGCAACAATAGCGCACTGGTCCAGGGGTGGCCCAGAATCTGATTGCAACCGTTTAACAGCCCCACTTTAGGGGCGAAAGTGTGGGGATTGCATATCGATTTTTATTTTAGATGGTTATTAATAAGTAGTTTATGATACTAAATTAATAATCATACATTTTGTTATATTGACAGGTTTCTAAAACAAAAACCTAAAAAAGATTTTGAGCTTAAATGTTCTAAATGATATTTAACAAAGACAAATTGAAACGACATTTTATGAATGTCTTGACTGTTAGTCTTTTCGGAACTTCGTCGATCCCTTAATCATCTTGCGAAATTTTCCTAAATCAATCAAACTTTAAAACAAAGATCATAATTCCCACGCAACGACTCTTCTGGAAAACTTAAATTACTCTTTTTCCGCATTACGAGTGCAAAAAATCTTCTTGACGGGCTGAGAAATTGATGGTGTCGAAAAAACTGGCAAGTCGAAATCCGGGGAACTTTTTACGTCAGCCGAGTTTCACTTAAACGAGTTTCTACATCCATTTGGAAGTTGCTCGTATACGACAAGCTGACAAATTTTAATGAACCTAAGCGGGCCGCTAATGTCTGCGAGTTGCGTAATGGGAAAACTTCGAAGTCTCCGCCCCGTCTCTCTTGGAAGTCAGCGAGGATTTTTGCCTAAAATACACACATATAAATCATAAGTTTGGATTGTTTCGAAGACGCATTAGTCAAGGCAACGAGCATTATTACTTCAATCGTTTTATAAGCATATGTTCTCTTTCGGTTACGTGAACTCATCTAAAAAGCTTGTAATTTAATACTCTCCCTTCGACAATAAAATGCGCAATCATTTCGACGTGTGCCTTTGCAACTCTTTCATCGAATGAACTCTACCAGTATCCATTACATTATAAATTTAGCCGTGGTCGCTCTATGAGCGGCGAAAAAATTTAGGGCCACATGATTTTGATTTAAGCGGCCATCCCCCGACTATAGACGTCGGCGTCATCCATCATACGCTTTACATATGTTTGAATAAAGCTCGTGGGAAAAGGATTTCCTCTCAGAAGTCAAAGCGAGCATTCTGCAACTAAGTAGGGTGAGCATGATTTGTGTGCGTGACCTTTACATTAGATGACCGTAATTAACCGCTTTTGTTTTGTTATTTTGTCTTCAAATCTTCTTCGCGTTAATTTCACTCTTATACTTAAGGCAACAAACAATAGTTTAACACTAAGGTTTACTTATGAAACCGATGAAAAATTGTAAACTACATCTGAGAAACTTTTTATTTTGATAAATAAAGAAGTTATAAATTAACACATACCTATAGTGCGAAAAAAATTTATTATTTATTGATAAAATGTAGAAGTAAACACATCCTCGTCCTACATTATAACGACGCCATGGTACGCGCGTTACAAATAGCGGATTAGGCCAGTTTAGCAAACAAGGCGTCACTGGCGTGTGCCGCCACCCTTACAGCTAATGCCATATTAATGTCTATTAGAAGCCACGCATTGTTCTGGACTAGAGTCGACGATTTATTCAGATTTATTAAGTTAATGCGACGTGTTAAGCCAGCCGATTTCGCACGAGAGAAGCCAGTACAAACAAAGTCAAGTATGACTATTACATTAAATAAATACTGTATGCTTATCGTGATACAATTCAAAGGGAATTTATAAGGTAAAGTAATTATTACCTAGCCTTACTTGTACCTAATGTTATTTAGCGGATTGTTAGTTAAACACTGATTTCGCTTATTTTGACACTATTGATTTGACATACGAAATAATAAGACCTAATATGTATTACCTACTAATTTTTTATTTATCCACTACGAGATAAAACTAATATAAAACGAAGTTGTCTATGATTAATATTTTTTATGTTGTCATTAATTATGTGAATCTATATTTTATTTTATATTTTCTTTACATACTTACTATTATTAATAAAATTTAACTTTTTTAAATAATTCAAAGTAATAAATAAAAAAAAATAAAAAAATATATAGATATGATGATAAGAATTGTTTGAATAAATATTAGGTACGTTGTAACATTTAAAGTAATAATAAATGTCCTTTTAAAAAAAACTCGAATTAAAATATACCTAGGTACATACTTCGGTAGAATAATCGAATAATGTAAATACTATTTACTACGTATTTTTAATAAAGGTATTATAGTTTTCAATTAAAAATAAAATGATTGAAAGTAACTGCCTATCTCAACATTAACAATATAAACATGTATTTTATTTTATTTGAACTAGAACATCAAATATGAAATTTATAGCAAAGAAAAAAATCCAAACGGTGTTGTGTGTGTTACATTTTTTGTTTAGTATGCACATACTAAAAGCTAACTAATTCAAACGTAATATTTGATAGAAGATTCCACAACAATCTCATTACCGGCGTTTCACTTTACACTTCCTGCCCATTCGTGTGCAATCTGTAGTGTGCAAATCCGTTAATCTTATTTGGGGAGTAGTGAGATCGCACGTGGCGCCACGTGTCTGCAAATCGAACTAATCTCGGAGCCGTACGCGTCAGCGGCGGGCGGAGCGCGTGCGCCGCTACGATAAGGCCAAGAAATGCCATTCATTCCCGTTCTTTTGTCGCAAACAATCACATATTTATTTATGATATTTGCTACAAGTAACCTGCCACCCTAGTGCGTTAACGCGCTTTAGTTACTCAAGCAAATCTATTGTTAGCGCTGGTGATTGTCAGTCATATAGGAGATTAAAACAGTTAAGTCTTAATTGAAATATTTTATTGCCCACTTCAAACACTTTTATTTTGAACCAATTCAAATACCAAATATATCAACATATCAGTAGATATTATTATCAGAGGTAATTTACGAAATCAACAACAGAAACAGACGTAAAACTGTGAAAATGTTTGTTTATTTCATGGTATATGTATATATACATAAAAATAACCGTAAAAATATTATATGGGGAAAAAATAATATGTACCGCGGTAGGCTACAATAACTAACATAGTAAAATAGGTACCACGGTATCCTTACTTACTTCATTCATTACATATCTTATTTCAATATATTTTGTACTTTTAAAAACGGTACATCACATCTAAAAGCAAGTAGGTACCTATGGGAAAAACTAAAATTGACTATTTTTGGAAAATTCATTTTCATCAATCAATCAATTATGCAAAGTACCTACAAGTTCTAGAAAAAATATGACATTTAACCTCATTAAACACGTTTAGCTCACGTCGAATATATTGTTGTAAATGCCCATTATAACAAATTGATTGGATAAAATGTATAGAATTTAATTACATTAATCACAATTGATTATATTTTGAACATAAGTTCACATTAAACTAGGAAAACTTTTAGAAGTACAATATTATTTTGTACAAATCGTACTATGTATAGCTATAATATGTATAGTTAGAAGAATCCTTGATCCATATAACAGCTTTGTTAAAAAAAAGTACGCTAATTTAAAAACAGTCGATTCGATGCTAAATCTATGTTATTGGTATATGCCCATATACATTATGTAATAACCTAATGTACCTGCATGTTATAACAAAATGTTATTAAGAATAATATTAAGAAGTATATCACTTCTTTTTTTTTTGCAAATACTATTTATTTACATTAAAACCTTAACTAAATACAAATAACATTTAAAAATAATTATTATACAAGTCGTGACCGCGTGGAATGGTGGCAAGAATGCTAGCAGCATTTCCCATAAAATCCTTTAGTAATGCTTTAATACATAGAATAATGATGCGTAATAATAATAACGTTATTATTCTGTGCTTTAATAAGATAGCTGTCTATATGTCAAATTCAAATTCAAAATACTTTATTCAATATTGAAGTATTACACTTATTTATTGATTGTCAAACTGGAAACGACTTCCGGTTCGGAAAAAAAACACCCAGCCCTGAGAAGAACCAGCGAAAGCTCAGCTCGGCGAGAACTCAGCGGATTGTTTTTTTTGTCTTTTTATTTGTTTTTTTTTACAAAAGCAAAAGAAATAGCCATGCGGCGATCGTCTCATTCCCAAGGTGTGCTATGTATAGAATAGAATATGATTTTGCTATAAAAATGTCAAATGGCTTGATGAGTGGTTCATTATGATGGAAGTTGGCAAACGGTACTTAAAATAAATCTTGCATTAAATAAAAATAAAAAATTTGCAATTCACACGTGGTAGAAGTGAAACCTTCAAAAATTTTGGCTTCAACTGTATAATGCTTTCTATCTCATTTTCTCCCACGTTAAATCTTTTAAAACTCCCACGGTCAGGAAGTTTAAAAACTACATAGTAATTCGTTTTTGCAATTTTTAATGAACAATATATTTATTATCTACGTGTGCGTGAAAAGTAAAGCAGTGCATTCATGGGTAACCTTTGTCACGGTAGCAAAACAAAAACAGCAATCCGACTTAAAAACTTTTATTGCAATCAATTTAATTTAAATTAATTTAATGTGATTGAATTTGAACTGATTTTATTTAATTTCGTTTTTTGATTTAATTCGAATAATTTAATCTAATTTATAATCTGTAGAATATTATAAGAATATATAAGTCGGTTTAAAAAGAGGTAACGAAATATATACACAAAAGATAAAATAAAAAATTTATAACATTTATTTTTTAACTTATAGAAAAATTTGAAAAAAAATCAACATTTAATGATAAAAAGTAAAAAGAAAACTCAGTTAGTGCAGGTGTGAAGTAATTTATCAAAACTTGATTTCATAAAGTTTTGTCACTGTCACCCTCCGTGAACCCACTCCGCTTTGGATAGGTGACATGACAGTGACAAAAGTTGCTCGTGAGCGCGATCTCTAACTACGACCACAGTAACTACACATTATATTTTGAATCTGTTGACTATACAGGATTCGTTATCTGTTAGCTGACAAGCGACAAAAACAAAGAACTTGACATTTTGAGTTTTGACAATTTCTTCTTCATATTCCTGTACAAATAACTAATAAAACGTAAACGTCAGAAAAGGAAAAATAAATAAATATTAAGTTTTTGCGATATATTGAAGGAATAATAAGGAATCTTAATAAATACAATTAAATTTATAATACAAACTCAATATGGGCGAAGAAGATGAATACGCCTGTGTTAACAAAGTTCAGCTACGAATTAAAGATACTTCTGGAATAAAAAAGAAAAAGAAGAAAAAGAAAAGTAAAGAAACTGAAAAAGTCATAGAAAATGAAGTAAAGCAACAAATTAAACATGTGAATACTGATACACAACTGAAGACAAAAGCAGAATTAGCATTTCAAAAAATGCAAGAAAAAATGGTAAGAACATAAAAATTTTGACCCAAGTGGCCTCTGCAGCATTATTATTACATGTGTATCTTACAAAGATCTATACCAGCCATAGTCAAATGGTTTCAATCCTTTAAATAGTTTGTTATTAATTATGCACTATAGTGCTTTCCATTTATAAGTAAAGAAAGAAAACATTTAATTGGTTCATAAAAGGTATAACATTAACTCTATATAAGGGTTCAATTCTTCAACCAGTCTTGATGTTATTGTTTTTTTTTTTAGCAAAAGCAAAGAATCCTCCAAAAAGCAGAAATGACTCACAAGCAAAGAGTAGAGAAGTTTAACCAACATCTGGACAGTTTGACAGAACACTTTGATATTCCAAAAGTATCATGGACAAAATAAAATATTGTTTATTATTCATTTATCAAAGTTTTAACTTATATTATCTTGCAATTGAAATAAACAAATAATGTTATATATATTTATGTCATTTTTATTTATTAAAACCTGTATTTCTTAATAAAACTATGTTTAAAATATACAAAATATATTTATTGGACGGATTTACATTCACAGGTTGTAAAAATTGTTCACAACAATGAAAACATAATTAATCAAAATGAATAAAAAAAAAGGCACATTTAATAATATCTATCAGAGATTCCTAATTAAAAAACATGACTTAATAAGTATTATAATTTATACATATTACAATATCTTAAGAATAATAGCTGCAGAAAAAGTACCTAAAAAACATAAGTACATAATATATTGAGGTAATATAATATGCTGCAAATATAATAAAAATATTTATTTCCTATGATTTCAACAAAATCGCTATGATTTTATATGTAAAGTAAAACTATTGAATACTGAATGATTATAGCTTGCACCGCATGCATTATATGGTAATGCAATCAATAAAGATGAATGATTACTGGTTTACTATGATTAAAAAAATATATAAGACAACAACAAAAGAAATTATGTTACATATCCATTATTATCAGCTTACTTTGTATTTATTAGTGTACTTACAAATATATCTTTTTTTATTTAAAGGCTAATTAAGTAATATTTCGTGGTTTAAACATAGAAGAAAATAGTTTCCTGACCCAACTTTGGACTGGAAAACCTTCACATTAGATTTTAATTTAATTTTATGTTAGAAGCTAAATTTGATAAGGACATTTTATGACAATTTAAGTTTAAAATACATTTTTGTCATTATGTCTTCCCCTTTTTGGCTGACTCTAACTTTTCTGTAGACATTTTTTTTAAGCAAACCTGTCATACTGTGATATTTCATACCTGTTGTAGCTGTATTCACATTTATATTAATAAATGTGTCAGTATATTGTGATATGTCTCAAATTATACAAAACAACAGGCTACATTCAAGCTTAAACTGTAAACTAAAATCATTTTTGTGTGACACCTACCAACATTCTTATAGTAATATTAGTAAGACGTAAATTCTATGTCAGGATCATAAAATTGACTAATATAATCCAATCCAAAATATTGGAATGAATAATTAATTATGGTGTAGTGTTTAGACTTACTTAAAATAAAAATATCTTAACACTATTTCAATAAGAAAATTAAAGCTGCAACTAAAAGTGGGACAAATATTTCTAATGTAGATGCAGAATTACCCCTCCAAAATGAGTAACTGAAGGAGAATATTTTAACATGATTTTCTTTATTTGACCAAGGATCACTTCCATCATCAAAACGCATAGGACATTGATCTCTTTCTCTTTCATACTCTTCCATTTCAATGGCGACTGCTGCGCCTTCTGTATAGTTCCATGAGGTCACATCCTGTTTTAGGTCACAGTAGGGACCCAATGCTTGTGACATGAGAACCCTGTAATTATATGATTACATTTTATTTCAATTTATTATTAATACTAGTATTGAAATGCTACTAACAAAATAAGGCCATTTTCTGCACTAACATGCAGAGGAATTTTTGAATGATATAATTTCTCTCTTTAAATATTAGGACAATGTTATTTTACTTTAATACGTTTTATTATTATATTACGTCGTAACTATCGCTGCTCGGTTGACAACTAAGTTCACAGGTTGTACTAGTAAACTTATCTTACTTATATATGCATATAGTAACAGTACCTTAGTACATTTTATTCTACAAAAAACGCTAAAGTAGTAGTATGCTTTCTTTTTTTTTAAATTTGTAAATAAAAATACTTATACCTTTGAAGATTTTACATAAAAATATTTGTCTCTGATAAAGCATGAACTTACAATTTTTACTTAGAAAAGTTATAAGTAAGTTGACCATTAATATACAAGATGTTACAAAATTAAAGTAGCTTACCTGTTTAGATCAGCTCTCTGATAAACCCAACACCTGTACTTTGAGAAGGGGTCTAATTCATCAAAGGTAATGAGATAAGATTTCAAATTCTCTTTCCAATAGCCTATACAATTCATTTTATAATCGGGATCACTGTAAATATCAACTGGTCTACCTAAATAGTCCACAGAGAGACAGTAATTTTCTTTTATTTGAATAGTTTTTTGTTCTGTATCACAAACTGAAAAGTCACTTAAATTCAACTTGCAGTACAAGTTTGGTCGAGGGCTCAGTGTTACACCACCCAAAATTCTTGTTTCGAATCGAACGTCACCTCTTTGTGTAAAATTAAATTTACCGGCTACAGGACAGCGTATAGGAGTGGGCACTTTCTTTAGGAAAATGTCGTATCGCCATTGCTGCGTATTTTTAAATTGCACCCATGAACATACTGTATGGAAGTTACTTTGTATCATAGCTAAGCCTTTACGAAATCTGGAATAAAAATTTGTTCATTCATAATTACTGAATATTTTCGATATAATGGTAAGCTAGCTATTAGTAATTATACAGATAAATATCACACATGTTGAATATTAAAAGTAAATGACGCAAACCTTATAACATTGTGATGTTGTGGTACAAAATCGAAACAGACATAGTCTTTTTGACACCCATCAACAGTAAGTCGAGCCATCATTACACGACTGTCGCGTTGTTCTCTGAAAGAAAATCGTTCTGCTATTATTCATTATTAAAATAATGCTAATACTATGACTTCAAACAATTTCTCATATAGTGCAGATATAAATATTATGTCTGGATAAAATACCTGCACACATAAATAGTACGCCTGGATCTGCTCTCATCGGGATAATAAGTTTCAATTATATGTGTTTCATTAATAAAAACATCAGCATCAATGTTAGCAGTGTTGATCCAATCACCAGAAAAGTTCTGTGGTAATCGACATCCTGGTTCTACTACCTCAGCCTAATAAATAAATTAAAAAAAATGAAAATTAAACCTTTTAAAAAAAAATATAACTATTTATCCTCCTATATTATATACATATGCAAATAATTCCTTTAAGCCATCACAAAAACACTATCATTTTATTGTTTATTCTGTGCTTTAGGAAAGGTCAGTTAGAATATTTACTTGAAACTGCAAGTAATAAAAGAATCTAGAATTATGATTTAATTTAAAATATTACAAAATCAATTATATTTAAGGAATTTTAAAGAAACTGCTTTCTGTGGTTAGCTACCTTCACAGGAGTAATTCTGTATCTCTCTGGTGATTTCTCAACGGTTTTTAAAGTGTTGCACTGTGGAGTAATTGACGCACCAATATATAGATCATCATCTCTGTTCTTTAAAAAGCAACGATATCTTTCATCTTTACGAGACTCCTTCGTGTTTGCCACAGCAAAGAAATGATTTTTATCAACAAACCAATGACCTTAAATAAAATATACATGAATGATTAGTACATTTTTCTTCAAAAAAAAAATATATACACATATATATGTGGAATATATATGTGTATATATATGTGGAAATATTCAGTTTAATTATAAACATTACTTAGAAGGTGATCAGTTAAACAATGCTATGTCTTTATCTTTCAAATTTCAAGTCAATAAAGATAGCAAAAGCAGAGTTGTGTTTAATTGTTTTTATGTTATAGCCGGATAGGCAAAAAGGCCACCAGATGTTAAGTGGTCCCAATGTCCACAGACATTTTTTTTTATTGTAGGTGGTAGGTAGTATGGTGGCTCACACATAATTCAAACTGGAATGCAATAATATGTACTATGTATTGCTGCTTAGCAGTAGAGTATCTGAAGAGTGGGTGGTACCTACCCAGACGGGCTTGCACAAAGTCCTACTGCCTAAAGAACTAAAAAGCCGCTAAGTAATGTCTATTAGTAAGGCCGATTATGTCTTACATAATATTGTAACACTTAAATTATACTTTTACATTAATAAACAATAATGTAAGAATAAAAATCATTTGTACCTAAACAGCTATATTCAACGACACCATCAAAAGTACCAGACATTCCAGGGCACTTCCTATATGTGATATTAAATTTCTGATTAGTAATCAAAAACTGGGTGCCAGCTGTTTGACATGATTTGATCTGAGCATCTGGGTGCTTGCACTCTCCGGTGAATCTGAAACGGTTCTGATAGGCAAACTGCCACACTCCTTCAAGTGATGATCTACAATTTACCTGAAATATCATACATTACTATCATCTTGAAAACTAAAGTAACTGAGGATATTATTTTACATTGATGGTACATTTAATTTTATTTTATTTTTCTTATTTTAAGTGATTGTAAACATTTTTGTAAAAACAAATAAAGTAATTTGTCTTATTTATTAGATTTTACAGCATAATAACTAGACATCATTACTTAATATGAGTTTCATTCATTAATTTTTATATATTATATAGATGAGTAAAAAATCTAAGCTTACTGGGACAGAATTCTCTGAGAACAATGTAGTTAGAGACTGATCAGGATTAAGTCCTTTGCAGACTCTTTCAACTGTTGGCTCTTCATCTTGTCCAACATCAACACATGGTGTTTCAATTTTCTCCAAAACATTAACTGTCCGAACTATTAGTTTAACACAATAATAGCACTTGGTATACTGGAATACCATTGTGTAGTTAACATGGTAATCAGCCTTAATATTCACACACAGACCTCTGGAAAAAAACATGCTCTTATTTATCTTTTAGTTTTTGTACTGGACAAAGGTGTTTAAATAACATATTAGAAAAAACATTATAAAATTTTGAAAATATTCTTAGATTAGTTTGCTAATTTACAATGTTAGAAGCAAATAATCGAATTAAATGACTGATTTTAACTATAACATAAGCAATATTTAAATAAGTGCAGTGCAGTTCTGCACTTTTTTCTACAAGCAAAATTGAAAATGTAAGTGGATTTGAAATATAAATTTTGGATTCTGCCCGTTGACAGACTGGTGAATACACGTGGTTTGATTGTTTACCGATAATTAGTGATAGTTTGTTTATATTTCATATGTTTCTTTAGTTTCTAGTGGTAAGTAGTTAGTAGTACTGTCTATTTAATACGTATTTTTATAATAAGCTGTAGTTTTTTGGGTCAAGATGGGAGACGAGTCTCCCGGAGGGCCCCCTGATCCCTCGCCACCTATATTCTCGCAACGGGAAGATAGTTGTGAACGAGGAACTAAACGCCCTGCCAACAATAATACATTTAATCCTTCTGCTAAGAAGGTTATTTCGGACATGGATACCCCAGCTGCCTCTATTGAGACAATATATTCCCACCCTTCCCTAATTGTCGCAGAGCGTTCATATAGTGAATCAGACCGCGGACCATTCATTGTACACATATCGAGAGTCGAACCAGATACCGCGGCCGGTCTTACGCTTCGCCCGATAAAGGTAGGATTGACTCTAGTGCGTGGTGGAGTTAAAAATATTGTTAAGGACGGAGTGAAACGTGTTGGCAGGAATCGCATAGCAGTTGAATTTAAATCCGCCAACGACGCTAATTCATTCTTGACACACTCCTGTCTTAAGGCAAATAAACTGAATGCATTTGTTCCTTCTTATAATGTTTCTCGTATGGGTTTGATTAGGGGAGTTCCACAAGATTGGTCTATGTCTCAGTTAGTCGATGATATAGATTTGACAGAATATAAATGTATCATATTAAAAGCACGTCGACTGAATAGAAAGGTTATCAAGGATGGTAAAGCAGAGTGGATTCCAACTCAATCAGTAGTCCTTACATTCAGTGGACAGATCTTGCCAAAGCATGTTTATGTGTGTCACCATTCCATGGTTGTAGAAACCTATCTTTTGCCGACAATACAGTGTAACAACTGTTGTCGGTTCGGCCATGTTAAAAACCAATGCAGGTCAAAACCCAGGTGTTTTAAGTGCAGCCAAAGCCACTCAGGTGATAGCTGTGATGTTTCGATCGAGTCTGCGTCTTGCCTCCTATGCTCAGGCAAGCACTTGGCCACAGATAAAGTTTGCCCTGAACATATGAGACAGCGTAATATTAAATTAATAATGTCAGAACAAAATGTGGCATATGTTGATGCTTCCTCCCAAGTTGCCCCAGTCCGAAGGTCTTATGCAGATGTGGCTTCAGTGATGTTTGCTCCATCTTCTGTGTCTTTTAACCCTGTCCATAATAGCATTCCTTCATCCTCACAAACCTCTTATAGAAAAACTGTTTTATCTCCTCACCGTGCCAAAACCCCTCTTGTCCCAGGTTATAATGTCCATGCTCACAATCTAATCACCCAAAATCCTTCATCATCTCTTCCTGACGGTTTTGCTCTAGAGCAGCTTGCCAACCTTTCCCCTGAATCTAGCAGTAATTTACTAAGTTTAATTTTGTCCCTGATTTCAAATTATTTATCTAAGAATACAAGAACTACACCGACCAACGTTGCACTTAATAACATGTCAGCCCCTTCCTCAGTCAATAACAATGACTCAATTACAGTATCTGCAATGGAACTGTCGGAGTGTCAACAATAAAAAGCATGAGCTCTTATTTTTAATTAAAAAGTACTCCATTGACATTGCTGCCATCTCGGAGACATGGTTGCACAGGGACTCTGTTTTTCGAGTGCCTGGGTTCGCATGCCTCAGGGATGACAGAGACGATGGATATGGTGGATGTGCCATTTTAATTAAAAAATCTCATATATACTCCCAAATTCCACTCCCACCTCATCCCTTGGAATTTAACGCTGTAGCCGTTAAGGCATTAAACATTACCTTCCTTTGTATATATATTCCCCATCCCAATGTCAATTTAATTTCCCACCTCTCTTCTATTATTTCCTCCCTACCTCCCCCTCTTATCATCCTCGGTGACTTCAACACTCACCACTCCTCATGGGGTTCCTACTTCTGTGACTCCTTTTCCCAACACCTCATCCAGTTATTTGATGACACAAATGTCTGTGTCATTAATGATGGATCTCCTACCCACAGAGTGTATCCCGGTCAAAACCCAAAATCTGCGGTTGACCTTTCCATATGCTCCCCTGATTTATCATCCCTTTTATTCTGGAAGACTCTAACCGGCACCTTTGGCAGTGATCACTTTCCCATCATAATATCCATGTCTTCCCATGTTTCTCCTTATCCTGCTCCTAAACCTCTCCTTAAGTATAAATTGTTAGATGCTGACTGGTTGGGATTCTCTGCATCTCTTGATGATAAACTTCGCCTCGATCCTATCCATATTATTTCTAACCCTCTAGAAAACTACTCAAAATTCATTAATTTTCTCTTAGAAGCAGCTGACTCTCACATTCCAATTAAGCATCCGGGTCAAAAGTTAGCCTCCCCTCCCTGGTGGGATAGGGAGTGCTCCCTGATGATAAAGAGACGGAATAATGCTGAGTCTCAGTACAACTGGCTAATGTCAGATGAAAATTTCATTATCTTCCAAAGGGCATCTGCTAAAACAAGGCGATTTATATCTAAAAAAAAGAAAAACGGGTGGAAAAGGTTTTGTGAGAACCTTTCACCAAGATCTCCGCCTGGCTTAGTTTGGAAAAACGTTAAGAGATATAGAGGCTCCCGTGTTCCGGATCTAGCCCGTTCTAACGATCCTTCTTCCTGGATAAATAATTTTGTTTCTAAATTAGCTCCTCCTTTTGTCCCTGATGAAAATTGTTTCCCTTCCACTATCCCATCAACCTCCAGCCATAAATTTGACGAGTCATTCTCCCCTTCTGAACTTGAAATAGTGTTGGACAACCTCCATGACTCGGCACCGGGAGATGATGGCATTCCCTACTCTTTCATTAAAAAACTGAGCCCCTTTGGCAGGTCCCGGTTTTTGGAAATAGTTAACAGCGTCTTTCTGTCAGGAAATATCCCGGTTTCCTGGAAAACGCAACTAGTAATACCAGTTTTGAAACCAGGGAAAGACTCTTCAAATGCTGAGTCATACCGTCCGATAGCGTTAAGCAGTACTATTTGCAAAATATTGGAACACTTAATTAAAAATAGGCTAGAGTGGTTCATTGAAAGTAGACATATTTTGGCAAGATCTCAATTTGGTTTTAGGAAAGGCAAAGGGACGCTTGACAACCTTAGCATTCTGAGCGCTGATATTCGTATAGCTTTTTCAGACGAGAAGTACGTGGTGGGGGCCTTTTTGGATGTCGCTTCCGCCTACGACAATGTTTTGCTTCCGGTGCTCAGGCAGAAAATGCTTGATCTGAGCATTCCAGTGAGGTTGACTCTTTTTTCCATAAATTTATTAATGGCACGCACCATTAAAATTCGGCTTAATGGCGAAATTGTAGGCACAAGAAACATTTGGAAGGGCCTCCCGCAGGGCTCAGTTCTTAGTCCTCTTTTATATAATTTGTATACTTATGATTTGGAACAGTCGGTTAACTCTTTTTGTAAAATCTTACAGTATGCTGATGATGTCGTTGTTTATGCCGAGTCCAAAAATATAGATGAAGCCTCAAATAGACTTAATTCTGCTATTCATTGCCTGAATACCTGGCTTAGTGACCATGGTCTATCACTCTCTGCTCGGAAGAGCAAGATAGTGGTTTTTTCCCGCAAAAGGGTTATTCCAAGCATAGAAGTTAGTTGTGAAGGAGTTCCCATACCTGTAAATTCTAAACTAAAATTCCTAGGCTTAATTCTGGATTCAAAAATGGCTGGTGCGGATCATATTAATTACATTGCAGAGAAATGTGAGAGGGGAGTTAACATCATGAGATCCCTTTCAGGGGTCTGGTGGGGTTCTCATCCCTATTGTCAAAAACTACTATATAATGCCTTAATTCGTAGTCATTTTGATTATGGGTCATTGGTATTCGAGCCTTGCAACAAAACTGCTCTGTCTAAGCTTAACATGATACAGACAAAATGCTTGCGGATCATATGTGGCGCCATGAAATCTTCCCCTAAAATTGCCTTACAAGTAGAATGTGTAGATCCACCTTTAGACCTACGAAGACAGTATCTCGCGGATAGATTCATTTATAGAATTTCTCAATTTAAGAACCATCCTCTTTTATCACGCTTGGATAAACTATCTAACAAAATTGTTAACAAAAATTATTGGATTCATAAATTACCACCTAGACTTGTTACTAGCTTCCTAAAGCTTAAGGATTTACAGACGCCAATTGTCCAATCTTCCACCCTCCCCTTGTTTAACTCTAGCTTTGAATCTTTGATTTTTAAACCAAATATTATTTTAGATTTTGGCATTGGTAAGAATGACTCTAATGCAAATAAAAAGTTCAATGCATTACTGCTCGAAAATTGGAGTGAATGGAGCTCTCTTTTTACTGATGCTTCCAAAATTTCATTTGACAAAGAAGTAGGTGCTGCTGTCTGGTTCCCAAAATTTAATTTGGTTCTTAGTTTTAAGTGCCCTCCCCAGACATCTGTTTTTTCGGGTGAAGCAATTGCCATCTTAGAAGCTGTTACTTTTGTAGAGTCTCATAGTATTCAAAAAGCTTTAATTTTCTCCGACTCCAAAAGCTGCTTGCAAGCTCTATCAAGTAACCTTTTCAAGTCTAAAAATCAACAACATAATATCATTTTTCAAATTAAAGAACTCCTGCTTACATGCCATAGCCGTGGATTGGAAGTAGTGCTTGCATGGATACCCGGTCATAGCGGTATCTCAGGTAATGAGTCTGTGGATAGTTGAGCCAAGGTTGCAGCTGCTACTGGATCCTTGTCTCAATATGTAGGTTTTGCTAAGGACCTTCTTCCTTTAGCCCGTTTAGATTTAAGGAAAACTTGGCAAGATAGGTGGCAAACCAGCCAATTAAATTTAGCTAAACTTTATCGAGGCATTCAGCCGCATATCCTCGGCAAGCTGTGGTTCTCTGAAATTCGCTCATTTAACAAAAAAGTAACATCTGTCATGTGTAGACTTAGGATAGGTCACGTATGTTCCCCTGTTCATTTGGCAAAGATAAGGGTGAGAGATCACTCCATATGCGAATGCGGTTTAGATGAAGGTACAATTGAACACATAATCTTTAGCTGTCCTTTGAACGGTCAATCACTGTATGACATTATACCTCTGGATATCCCTCGCCCCATTCACTTAACCTCTCTCCTTTCCATTCATAATCCCGCAATTTTTAAATTGGTCTGTAAATATGTATTATTAATTTATTATATAATATTAGATTATAAGTAGATAGTTTTAAGTGGTGTTGGTCTAATTATATTTTACATCAGTAATTAGTAATAGGTAATTCTTATATATATATAGGCTATATATTTATACTAAAATGTGTATTTGTTTTGTCCTATAGGTATGGGAATCAGTCACCGTTGTAGTTAACGTAAAAGTAATGTATGAATTATCATTTTTGTTCCACAAATCAACCACCACTGTATCTCTTCCACTACGTTGACATTGGCAGAATTATTGCGTCAAGTATCTCGCAGTACCAAAGGCCATAAAGAAAAAAAAAAAAAAATATATATATAAATTTTGGGAACATTAATACCGAATCAACACTTCAGTTGTTTGGGTCTGTTTTAAAGGTCAGGTTTTTAGACAAAAATAATATAGATCGTTTTAAAGTTAAGTGCAGCAAAAAAATCTAAGGGTTAGAGGAAAAAATATGCGATTAATATCTAGTTTACCTTCCTGTCATCTCATTTGCATTAATATCAGTAATCGTTTGTTTTCCATTTTCAAAAGAAAACCATGTGTTTCTTAAAACAACGGGAATAGAGCATTCAGCCGATACTGAAGAGACTGTAATACAAAAGTGTTTTAAACTGGGCGTTCCCGACTTATTACTACTTTAATTATTAAAATAAGACTTACTTGTGAATGAAAGAACGAATAATAATAGAAACATTGGTATGTGCGGTATTAAGGCCATGTTATTTGTTGTTTCACTTTTTGAACCATCTACAATTTATTAACTTAAATAGCAAAATACCAGTAATATAAACTTAAAACCGTCAACCTAACTGACAGTGACAGACGGAAATATGAAATGAAATACTAAAGTGTATATAGGTAATACGAAAAGAAGCGAAAAAAATATTATAATACTAGTACATATTATACACGTCACGAAGTGGATTTTTTGTTATATTTGTTTCTCCAGAAACGTTTTGTCTTATCTTTTATTTGTATTTGAGTAATTTTAATGTGCCTGCATGTTTTTAGCAGACAGCATCACAATCTTAAGATTTTAAGATTATGCATTGATGAAAAAAGTTTAGGTGACTTTATTATTGACTCAAAATGTATGCTAGTTGATTTTCTCGAAAGAGTGCGATTTATCTTACTCGGATTTTGGATTCCTTAGCCGTTCTAGATGGTATTCGGCCATAATAAAGTTAAAATCCTGCATCTCCTTGAGAGTTGCTATTTTTGCCCTCTTCACCAGGGTTTCTAACGCGTCTTCTTTGTCGGTATAAGATACCAAGATATTCGTGTGGCGCGATAATGCAATAACTGCATGGGATGGCTATAATGCAAAACTGCTTTGTCGTCGCACATTTGATGAGGATGACCATCTTTAAATCTAGTCCCTGTGTCTCGTGTATTATGACTAATTATGACATGTAGCGATTCTTTCTCTGCCTAAGTGCATGTCAAGTACAGTATATTAGACTGGTTCTTGAGGGTCGTAACGCCGAAAATGGAGTTAAATTTTAGGTAGTAACAACCCTTGTTGGTCAATTGTTGCTAATATTTCTCGGGAACACGTCGACGAGTGTCGGAACAAACTTGTGTCTGAAGTCGAGACCTTGTTAATCAATCTCCTTTTGTCATATCCCCTCTTTTTAGAATACTCCCCTCGCTGCCACAGCCAGTATCGGTATACTTGGCGTCGAGATTTCGAACACTGTTCAGTTCCGCGGTCAATTGGAAGTTAAAGCCAAATTGGTTTCTAAAAAGCTTGGAGTGCTCAACAAGGCGAGACGGTACTTCACGTCTGACCATCGCCTAAAACTTTACAAGGCGCAAATTCGGCCCCACATGGAGTACTGTTCTCACCTCTGGGCGGGAGCTCCCCAATACCAGCTTCTTCCTTTTGACCGCATTCAACGTAGAGCGGTTCGAATTGTCGACGATCAGGCTATTACCGACCGGCTTGATCCTTTGGCCTTGCGTAGAGATGTTGGGTCACTCTGCATACTCTATCGCATATATCACGGGCATTGTTCTGAGGAGTTGTTTGGATTAGTCCCGGCAGCTGAATTTCACCACCGGACATCGCGCCAGAACTCCAAATTCCATCCCCATCATCTCGATGTCTGGAAATCCACAACAGTGCGTTTCTTAAGGCATTTCCTGCCTCGCACATTCACTCTGTGGAACCAGCTTTCGCCGGCGACTTTTCCGAACCGATATGACATAAAAACCTTCAAGAAGAGAGCGTACTCTTTCCTCCAAGGCCGGCAACGCACCTGCAAGTCCTCGGATGTTGCAGGTGTCCATGGGCGGTGGTAGTCACTTTCCATCAGGTGAGCCTCCGGCTCGTTTGCACCCTCTTACATAAAAAAAAAAAAAAATAATTGAAGAACTCCTTAATTTCCTATGATGAGGCCGACGGTGTTGGTTATTTTGTTAACAACCAAAGAAAAGCATTTTCTTAGAAGAATAATTTTCAACATTTTTATGCACAATTGTACTTTTTTAAATGTATTTTCTCAAAAATGCTATTTCAATTCCGTGAGCTTTGTAAGAACTAGATAAATAATGTAAAATCCAATTTAATGTCTTGTGCAATCTGCACATTTTCTATATTTTTGAATAATGGTAATACTACGTTTCGTATTGATCGGTTCAACCAATGGTTTTAACTTTTAATAGCAAAAATTTTACTGCATTCCCTTGTAGCCATTCGCTGCTTCAATGGGTAGTAGGCAATCGGAGGCAGTCTATTGATTGCAATTTGCAAGTTGACGTCAGATCAATCAACGTGAATCATTATTGTCAAAACATTGTTGTTTAAATATTATAGTTTAAAATGTCTTCAATGGTAAGTATTATAAACAATAAGATATCGTATATCCGACGTTGGCCTATTAAGAAAAATCTATTTTGTAGAATTAATTATATAGTAATTCATTAATAAGTTCAATATATATGAAAAGTAATTTAAAATTCATTTATTATTGTGTAAAAAATAATACACAGTACAAAATTATTACATCACGATTCCCGAAACACACCTTATTTATGTGATTTTAATATAAGTAACGAAATTACACAATTATTATAATTATTATTAATTTCAGCGCATGAAAGCAGCAAAATGTCCCTCGGACGAATTAGCAGTCACCAACTGCGCTCTTATCAACCCGGATGATTTTCCCAGTGATGTAAAGTAAGTAATCTAATTTGTAATAAATAACAATAATGAAAAATATTACCTAATTTATGAGATATTATTTTTTTTATATATGGTCACCTTATTGAAATATTATTTATTCAAGTACGCACTTTTGTATCAATACTAGGTATTGCTGCTTAGCAGTAGTATATAATTATGAGGTGTTATCTACCCAGCTGGCTTGCACACAGCCCTACTGCCTAATATAGTGGAATAACCTGCAGTTATTTTGTTACAAATGTTTATTATTAATTATTATAAATATAAATAAGGTGTCCCATTAAAACATTATTTATGTATATTAAGACATAAGATTTGTTTTTTTCTGTATGGTTGTTTGTTAAGAATAAACTGAAAAACTACGTAAACGATTTCTCACAAAATTAGAGATATCTCCAAAAATTGCAATAAGACAACTCAATTTATTAAAAATTTTCCCTTTAAAATATCTACTAGGCTAGATAATTGTTCAACCCGTTCGAGAATGGGGCGGGGCGCTACTTTTAAAAATATATTTATAGTTTTTATTTATACCAGAAATATTTACTTGGAGAACATCAATAATTTTATTTAATTAAATATCTTATTTTGTTAATGATATCTCTCAGGCATTTGGAGATCTCAACTGGACCTTCCCAGCACTTTGTCTTCAGCATCAGATTTTACAATGGGGTGGACCGAGGTACAGTTGGTTTCTCAGCACCTCAAAGGAAATGGGCTACATTGTCCATTGGACAGGTATTTATCATTGACTTAATAATTTTTGCAGTATTTAGACAAATAATAGTTCTATTCTATTAGGTAATATATTTTGTATATATATCCAACCGCGGTATGTGTAAAATTTTATCTTATTTAATAAACTAATATCAGCTTACTGACTGAAGTGTAATAGTACCGATTTACACACTTTTATTGGCTCAAATTTTGAAATATTTTATTTATTAATGTTAAAAAAATATTTTTACTGCACATTTATACTACTGCATTTTTATCATAAAATTAACACTATTCAAATACTTATGTAATTGGTTCTGTGAACAGAGAAGGGACCAGACCGCCTATGCACTTAGTCTTACATCTCGATAGTTATTGAAGTTTGAGCTGAGTACATAGATATATAACTATGTATATATATATAGAGTAAATAGGTCAGCTTAAAAATAGTAAAAAATTAGAAATAATTCATCGAAAACCAAGTATATATGGAAGTTTTTAAATGAGGTGTGGTTTCGATGAGGGATAATTAAAATTAAAAAAATATTTGGTCGCTAAATCATTTACCACATCTTTACATAGCAGTGTAAATTATGGTTACGGCCAAATTAATATAACATTAAAAAAATATTGGGATCTGCCATGTTAGTTAGTTGTGTCACTCACATTGCTTATTAAATTGACTGGGCTTAATGTTGTTTGTTATTGATTTAAAGTGCATAATTTATTCAAACGTAGCATATTTAAAACTTTTTAATTAAAATGCTCTATACTTTATAGGCTATTGATGTGAAACCCTTCAAACCGACAAATGCTGATTGCTTATGCAGTGTCTCCTTGGAGGCGGATTTTATGCTGAAGAAAACGTAAGTTGTTTAAATAGGAATTTATTACAAATTTCGAGACAAAATATTTTCTTTTTTTTTTTCTTTTAATTCTTTAGAACGTCTATGGAGCCCTACGACTCCGAACAGATGGCTCGTGACTTCCTGATTCAGTTCTCGAATCAAATGTTCACGGTTGGGCAACAACTCGCTTTCTCGTTCCAAGAAAAGAAAGTACTCTCTTTAGTCGTGAAAAATCTGGAAGGTATTTTTTTTTGTATTTATTTATAATAAAAGTGCACTTTATTTGCGTGTTACATAATATATTTTGCGGATATCTTATATCATTTCAGTAAATGGTCATATAACATACCAATATAGTATAAACCAGCTGTACTCGACCTGCTGTCCGCCGGGCTTTTGTGGTTGGCCCACTTTATTTTCAACTATTTAAAATTTCTAAGGTTTTTATTAACACCTAAATAATTTGAATTAAACAACTGCTTGTTGCGGACACAGCAAATTGTTTGAAACGTCATGAAATGACATAGTTGTTAAATTTAATTTATAACAATTTCGAAATTTAACAAAGATGATTACATCATGTATAAGGAATAGTTAATAAAGTTCAGCGCCAATGTAGGCGGTGGTTACTGCTTACCATCGGATGACCTATTTGCCAGTCCACCTAACGAGTATAAATTAAAAAATATATATATTTGATCTAGCTGTGGATGTACAAGCCTTGGCTGCTGGTAACAACGCAGTGCCCCGTCGCGTCAGAATGGGCAGACTGCTCCCGGACGCTTGTATCCAATTCGATAAAGCAGAAAACTCTTCATTAAACCTAATCGGTAAAGCTAAGGGGTAAGTTAGTATTTAATATACTTTACGAATATGGAACTGAGTATTCTATTATTTCACTATGTATCTAGTCGAGATTATTTATTCATTTTATTCTATAACTATACTCTAAGTATTCAACTTTACAAGGCCACCCTCATATATCCTACCGACATATTCGATGACACTTAAGAGAATAATAATAATATCCTGGGACATTATGAACACAAGGCATTCTGATTCCAAACTAAGCAGAGCTTGTACTATGGACACCAGACAACTGATATACTACATATACTACTTTTCTTTTGTAAATACATACTTATAAAGGTAATTATACCCAGACTCAGGACAAACAGACACACAAATTACTGTCCTGAGTGGGAATCGAACCCACCAACCACTCCAATCGGCTCGTCGGAATGGTTTATTTTTCAGTACATACCTGCTGGTGTCTTTTTTATAATATATCTTTATATATTAATGCGTTTGATATATTATGTGTAGTATACGTCAAGTACTGTTGTCGATGTTCGAATTTCTTATAAAAACGCATTAATCTTTCTAAGCAGGGCCGGACTTGAACTTAATGCTGCCCCTGGGCATCGGAAAAAAAAATAATGATTAAAGTTTATGTTTTAAAAAATACAAAAAATAATGCCGAAATTCTCTCAATTTTTCAAAAAAAAAATACTATTTAAATTTCTTTAATTCTAGAAAATAAAAAATCGATTATTATTTTAAATCTCCAAGGAAATAAATTGATTAAATCGTTTTTATTATTATTTTTTACTAAACGTGCCAAAATTATAATTTGCAAATAATGGATAAATTGAATTATCAATTAAACCAAAAATTATTAATTAACAGAATTAATTAATTATATTGAGCAATCTTGATAAGGCTAAAAAAAATTTTTTCACTTTCTAAATTTTGCCCCCCTAAAAAATTTGCCGCCCTGGGCACTTGCCCCGACTGCCCCTAGTGTAAATCCACCGGTGTTTCTAAGTTTTAGATAATAGTTTTAAATATGAAACGTATTAAACCATTGTGTGCAGTAAGCAGCCTCGTCAGTCCATCATCAACCCAGACTGGGATTTCGGCAAAATGGGCATCGGCGGTCTGGACAATGAATTCAACGCTATCTTCAGACGAGCGTTCGCATCCCGTGTCTTCCCACCCGAAGTTGTTGAGCAGCTGGGTAAGTTGGAAATATAATCTAAGCCGTATGAAATTTTAGTCACGAACAAAGATGAACATTTTCAAATTACATATATATAACATAAGACAGCCTCGTTTTTCTAGTGGCTAGATATAAGGCCGCAGTTTCTGAGGTACTGGGTTTGAATATCAAATCGGGCCAATCATACATTTTATTTGGTTTTTCTGTCGAAGAATCTCAGTAGCAGTCCGGAGTCTGGAAATCGGGAATGTATACACTCCCGTGCCTCGGAAAGCACGTAAAGCCATTGGTCTTGCGTCCGAACTCTTTCCGGTCGTGTCGGATCGCCGTCCTTTCGGATTATGAGATTGCGGGAAAAAACAAAAATCACATCTATTAGCGTACACACTTGTGCACTATATATCCTAAGCAGTTGGCTAATCTCTCTTGAGATTGGCCGCCGTGGTCGAAAGCCGTCAGAACTTATTAAAATAAACAAAAAGAAAATTAAGAGAAACATTTATTTCAGGCTGCAAACACGTGAAGGGTATATTGCTGTTTGGCCCACCCGGTACTGGTAAAACATTGATGGCCCGTCAGATTGGTAAAATGTTGAACGCTAGGGAACCGAAGATCGTCAACGGTCCACAAATATTGGACAAATATGTTGGCGAAAGTGAGGCCAATATCAGGAGATTGTTCGCGGATGCCGAAGAAGAAGAAAAGAGGGTATTGACATTGAGAACATCATATATGTAATACATGTAACATAATTATGACTAGATGAGTTTTAGCCATTTTAGCCCTAATTTTAATGTTGGTAGCATATTTATATTCTAAAGTAAGTTGATATTTGTAATCATTTGTTTTAATGGGCTTGTTCAACCACATACACCAAGTACGTAGGTGTTTGTATGCCTTTAACAATAATAAGAGATAAAAACATTTTTGAAGAACTCAAACATCAAGAGATGTATCACAGTAATTTTTTTACTAAAATAATTGTTTCCGTTCTAGTGTGGTCCAAACAGTGGCCTTCACATTATAATCTTTGACGAAATCGATGCCATCTGCAAAGCGAGAGGCTCCGTCGGAGGCAACACCGGAGTGCACGACACGGTCGTCAACCAACTGCTCTCCAAGATTGATGGTCAGTAAAATTCATAGTTATTCGATTTTTTTTCAAACCAGATTTAACGGAAGATGCAAGAAAATAAGATTTTTTTTTTTCTGTTTTTAAATATAAAGCTTTTTATAATAACATAAAATTATAATTTATTATACTAAATGTTGAGATGGCTCAGTGGCTAGAACATCTGGGTCTTAAATGAAGGTTGTGAGATCAAACCCTGGGCAAGCATCATTGAATTTTCATGTGGTTATATTGTGTGTATGATTCATCTCGTACTTTATAGTTAAGAAAAACATCGTAAGGAAACCTGCATGTTTCGGGTAAATTGCTGCCACATGTATGCCTACTAACCTATCCCAAAAGAAGGTCGTTTATAGGTTGATAAGTCGGAAGTTAAAATTTTATTATGAACACTGAAATTTTGTTAAAATTAATAAGAGATTTATAATATCTGAAAATTATGCCTCTAGGCGTGGACCAATTGAACAATATTTTGGTGATCGGTATGACGAACAGACGGGACATGATCGACGAGGCTCTGCTCCGACCCGGTCGCCTGGAAGTCCAGATGGAAATCGGTCTACCCGATGAGAAAGGTCGCGTCCAGATATTGAACATCCATACTAAGCGTATGAAGGAGTATAAGAAGATCGCTGAAGATGTTGACTCCAAGGTAAGTAGCAAGCAAGCACTTTCTATATGTTTCGTTTTTCAATTCGCCAAACAGAATAAATATAATATATTTATTTAGAATCTCTCTACAAATTGTTTATTACCTCAGTTATTATAATTATTACATTCAAAAACCATAGACAACGGCCTTGCCCGTGGCAATTCAAAGTAGGACTCGTAAATGAAAATGTCTGCAAAAATCTTACAACGTCAAATCATCAAGAAAAATATTATAACCTTAATCAAATGAAAAACAAACGACATACTAAACATAATTAATTATTACAGGAATTGGCGACCCTCACGAAGAACTTCTCAGGCGCTGAACTCGAAGGTCTCGTCCGAGCAGCTCAGTCCACTGCCATGAATCGTCTCATTAAGGCATCGACCAAAGTCGAAGTGGATCCCGAAGCCATGGAAAAACTCATGGTGGAAAGAGGGGATTTCTTACATGCCCTTGAAAATGATATCAAACCGGTAAGTTGATAGTGCAACAAATTCGGAAATAGAAAAATAAAATCTAACATAACAAATGAGTTTGTTTTAAACAGTTTGTTAAGGTTTTTTGACAAATAAATCATCAAACATCTTTCGTTTATATATAAGCCACGGTAACTATTATGATGTAACAAAAAAAATATATAAATTATGGTTCAATTTTTTGACAAATGAGTCACAGATTATAATATTTATTATTTATAAATGTATCATAGAGATAATTGATTCTAATGTGTATAATAATATTAAATTTTTCTTTAGGCATTCGGTACAGCTGCGGAAACTTTGGAAAATTTCTTGACTCGTGGTATTATTAATTGGGGAGCACCGGTTTCATCTCTTTTGGAAGATGGACAGTTGTACATCCAGCAGTCGAGGGCGACCGAGGCGAGCGGTGAGTCTTTAAATATTGTTATATGTGTCTGATTATTTAGTAAACATACTGAAGACAAAATGTTTGCAAAAGAGATTTAAAATTTATAATATTTTGTTATTTATTAATATACCATTTTCACACACACACACACATATACATCTAACAACGACACTCCTCAGCATTCCTATAATGTCGTATTATTCCTCAGGCCTAGTGTCGGTGTTGCTAGAGGGTCCGCCTAACAGCGGTAAGACCGCCTTAGCGGCTCAACTGGCGAAGTTCTCCGACTTCCCATTTGTCAAGGTCTGCTCGCCCGAAGACATGATTGGTTATACTGAAACCGCCAAGTGCTTGCAGATTCGAAAGGTATATACACACATATATATCACATCACTCAAGAATTGTTACGTATAATTCATCAACATAGTCTGATGGAAAGATCCGCGTGGCACGGCAGTATATACATTGCCAACTACTAGACTCCAGGTTGCTATGAGAATTTTCTAACACAAAAAAACCAACGAGACAGTCCATATAATAATAATAGTTTCAAGGTGAAAGATCGTATATAGCTTTACAAGATTCAGTCGCAGTGATGGGCGTAGCCCTTTTTTTCAACGAAAGGGCCACTTAATATAGCATTTAAGATTCGGTAAAACAACCCGGAGCGCATGCCGTGTCTATGCCTTTTGTGTCTGTACAGATCTATAATGAAAAGAATATTTCTAGTATTTCGATGACGCATACCGCTCGAGCCTGTCCTGCATCCTGGTAGATAACATCGAGCGTCTCCTCGACTACGGACCCATCGGCCCGCGCTACTCCAATCTCACGCTGCAGGCTCTACTCGTCCTGCTGAAGAAGCAGCCGCCGAAAGGCAGGAAACTGCTGATTCTGTGTACCAGCAGCCGGAGGTGAGTTGATACTTATGATTTACTTGATACTTATTTATTTTGTTATCTGTATTAGTTAGTTGAAAATTGAAAACAACTTTACCTCCTTTACACAGTTCAGACGATTAAGAGTCTCCTTTAGAAAGAAAAAATAGACTAAGAAGAAATAGGCTCATCGGAAAGATTTGGGAATATAAAATTGATTTAGTTCAGTTTTCGCCGGTTACCATAGAAGTTATTTTTGTTCATATTGACGTAACGACCGTTCCGGGTGTCTGGGTGCGCAGACAGGTGCTGGAGGACATGGAGATGCTGTCGGCGTTCACGGGCGTGCTGCACGTGCACAACCTGTCGCAGCCCGAGCACGTGCTGGCCGTGCTGGAGCAGAGCGACGCCTTCTCGCAGCGCGACCTCGCCGCCATCAAGCGCGACCTGCGCGGCGCCAAGTCAGTCCTGCACCGCAACAAGCCCCCTCGGAGGTTAGGGAAAACGACAGCGGCGACTCCGTCTCCGATCGGATATATTCTCCATATCAAATGATTTCATTAGACTGTAGTAGAAGGAAAGCGATATATTTAAAATTGACAAATTCTTTATTTCTAGCCAGAGGCTGCAAGCTTTTTGCTCAAGATTATATTTTTGCTTATATAGTTTATTTCATTATTAATTTATCTCCGCACGTCCCCTTCGATCAACAATACTACTAGATAACGCTTCACGAACAAAAACAATACTCAAATGTGGCACCGACCGTAAAATGAAGAAAACGATGAAAAGGTTTAATAATTTCAACCTAAACTATGCCTTGTTCCAGAGCAATAAAGTGCGATTTAGATTGTATTGACATTCACTTACGATCTTACGCCATGAATGACAAAAGGAAATGAACAATAACGGTTGTTCCATATTCAACCTTATTTCCTTAGCAATAAGTTATGATTGGACCTTACTAATTTGAAATAACCTCACAAACTTTATTGTGTTCTTATTTTTTGAGCCGTTTTTGAAACGCTTACCGGTAATCTAGTAAATTATTGATCGAAGCACACCCCTCAAAAAATAATCTTTAAACTACGCATTATTTAATATATGCTACTACAGTCTAATTAAATTATTACATTAATATGAAGAATATATCTCATTTAAAACGGAGTCGCTGTTTTTATTTTCCCTTACCTCTTATAGGTTATGGGCCCACTTTATTATATATATTATTATTTTTAATTAAATGTCATAATTATAAAATCTGTCTGTGGCGAAAAATACAGCACATGGAAATTTCGTATTCGTGCTTTAATTTTTATAGTGAGACATTTCATGCTCGTACACATCACTCGATCGCAAACGTGCAACTAACGTTTACTAAAACAATTTGCACGTCACTTGAATGTTGTACAAGTACCACATACAAGTTGTAGCTTGTATGCAGGTTTGTTCAAGTTGTATCTAATTTTCAACTTGCATACAAGTAACTTGCCTAATGGAATCGCGCCTTTAGAGAAGATACCTTGGTCCCGAAGTGGCATATAGGCTGTGTCATTCTTACTTTTATGATATAATTTATATATGGATCTGCGTATGACTCGAATGTTCAATTGTTACATCGATCTATTAGACTATTGTTAAACCTAATACGTGCAAATATAACAATTATAGTATTAGTTATGTCAATAATAGTATAGATAAGTACTTCGATTAAAATAAAAGTTAGGCGCTAAGCCATTGTAACTACTAAATACTGTAAATACAGCTTGTAACCTTTGCTCCTGCAGGATCTTCATTGGCATCAAAAAGCTCCTAGCTCTCGTGGACATGGTGAAGCAGACCGACGAAGAATCGAGAGTAGTCAAATTCCTCACAAAGTTGCAAGAGGAGGGCGGACTCGACCTAGGAACCAGTATTCATTAAGATTTGTTGCAACCTTAGGGATTACATACGCATACCACACGCACGCCCTCACCCGACACACACGCACACACGTACACTCCGAGACCTCACAGCTACAAGGCCACCGAGAGCTCCCCTTGCGCTTCTGACCTCAGAAGCTACGAAATCGACTACGACGACGTGAGCGAGTGCACGGAACCTCTCGATTCTAGTCATCACAGAATCGGTAGAACGGCCAAAGGTAACGAGATATCTCCAGTTAAAATGCCCCTCATGAGAATACGAAGTGTCGAAATAGTGTTCGAAGACGAAATGTCAACGTACACCGACACGGGCCTGTTGGATCGCAGCATCGAACTTATCGTGTCCGACAGTGACGACTCCACCAAATGCGTGGACGACTTGGAACACTTGCAAGCGGAGAGAGACGACGATTCGGTAACTTTAAACGCTGAAGCCGATCTATCCGACGATAACTCGTTACCTTCGAGGGATAAAGCTGTCGACGATGAGTCGAAGCGTAAACAAAACGATCAATTATCAGACGACACTCGCGAACGTCAAGAACCCACAACTTTTGTTTACGAAGAGAATACTTTATCATTGAACGTATCTGAATTAGGGGACTCGGGTCGATTCACCGAAGAGGCTTCCTCATCTCATGTCGAAGTTGCCGTTGTAATGTACGACGACGCTGTGCTTTCGCATTCATTCGATGCAGTCAACGTGGATGATATATCTACTGTCATGAGTATGTATGATATGTCAGAGGTGAGTGTGGAAGATAAGGATAAGAGAAGGCTATACGAATATATCGACAGTAACAGCGACAGCTCAGACAGTACAGCAGTATGCGATGGGGACAATGCTGTGGTAACACTTGTAACTACTTTGCCTGATGTCTATAATTTAGATAACCAAACATTATGTGAAAGTAACGATCTGCAGTATGACTCGTTTGTTGATATTGGTAAATTTTAATATATTAATTGCTTTACCGAAGCTTTCTATTTATACTAATAACAGTATAATATTGAGATTTTTTTTTTTTTTTGATAAATTGCCTATAATTGATTTTGACCTTAGTTACTGGCTATGTATAATATACATTCCACTTTATTTTAAAATCAATAGGCACGCTGTCAAGGCATATGTACCTTTCTGAGCTATTTACGCCCTATAAACCTATTTTACACAGCTTATACTCAAAGGGCTGAGTGGTATGCGACTCCAGTAACCATGTTATTGTTCTATCCCAATATCTATTACTACTTTGTAGAAACTTGAATAGTCTTTGTAAATATATTTCATTTATAATAAAGGATTATAATTCACTTAGCAATTTCACACAATAGCATGGTTACAGACATCCCAGGGTTGTAAGTCTAGGCAATAGCTCAATTTTTTTGTATAATGTAATGTATAGTTTCGAAAGCAATATTATTTATTTTTTTGTTACGTAAATGTGATACAGCTTGATGCTGTTAATTTTATGAGATAATTATATTTGATCGTTATTAAAATAATAATAGGCGTAGCTTTTTAAGGGAAAGTGTCAATATGGAGTATTTATTATTCTAGTATTATAGACTTTGCGAGCATTGTTGACGGTAGAGGTAGAAGCTTTGCAATTTATGACTAAAAACCTCCTATAACAATAAAAAGTACAATTACTTATTAATAAAATATTCAGCTTTTGATGTTGTACTTAGTAGTTCAAGTCTTTATTCAACCAAAAAATCTATAGCACTTATAAGATAAAACTTTTAGGAAGCAGTCATTATAATGATGTGTTGCCAAAAAATTATAATAATTTAAAAAAAAGTGGTTTGTTCTAGTTTACAAAGAATTATATAATAAATAATAATATCTATGAATATATTAATACATGTTGAGAAAATACATAAATATATTTCGATTAAATAATTGCTAACCATATGATTGTTGCTATTTGCATGCATTCTATGCATAGAACATTCCATTTCGCATTCATTGAGCTATTTATCAATCACAGTGTTCTGTAGTGTTAAATATTAAAATATTTTATGTATAATGTTTATCAAAAATCTCTAATATTCAAATTCAAGAATGCTTCTAGAAACTAGTTGTTTGCCTAACGAAATAATAGTGTCTAAGATGTTTTTCTGAGTGTATTAAACTCAAATTATATCAGCAGGAATCTTCTTAAATCAATTGATGTCAATCAGTATTGTGTAAAGGAATTGATATGAATAAAAATTTAATATAAATTATTATTATTATACCAAAGTAGACAAAATCACGTTATAAAAAAAAATTATGTATTGCTTAATAAGATTTTAAATTCAGTGATAAAACAGAATTGATCAATGAAAATTTAAATATATTGAATGATGTAAGCTTTCTGACAAAATGGTCATATCTTATGTATGTATTATCACTTCAAATCAAAATAAAGGGGCATTTGCTGATACAATTGACTATTTATTGTTAAAGAATAATATAATAAAACTATTGATGATTAACAGCTTTTTTTGTTTTATTTATATTAAATAATAATAATTGTTATGTGAATTTAACAAATTCTTGACAGAAATATTTTTGTAATTTTAAGTAAAAAGAAAACCTTCATATGAATATAAAAATTGAAAGATTGTGTAGAAGATTAATTGAGTTGTTTAACAAAAAAATTAATTAATTTATTTATGTACCGTACTGAGAAATTTTGTGTTAATAAAAAAATTGCTATCAAAACTATGATAAATAGATTTTAACTGTAATTAATAGATTTTCTTAATTGGGCATGCATTTGTGGTGGTATATTAGTTCACTTATTTAAATAAAGCAAATAAAAACATGTAGTTGACATTATAATATATGAGTATAAAACTGATAGGGCAAAAAGAAATCCTGATTTCATGTTTCAACATCAAAGAAAACTAAATTATGAATACAACCTAAATTTTAAAACCGTCAAATGTAATGGTAAATTGCAATGTCCTCATTCTATAATTAAAATATTCATTGTTCAGAATTGTCTGAAACAATGTAACACATATTTAAAATGTTCCCTTATTCATACAATAAAGATTTAAAACTAATGGACATTAAAAAAATGTATAAATGATAATCAATTTTCATAAGATCAGTATACATCTCTGTTTGTGTTCTACACATTTCTCCAACACAAAGAATATATTGTCAAAGCATTATATGAATTTTTATAGCTATAGTTGAAACTAGAGCTAAAACAAATTCAGTCTAGATATAAATGCTTGGGACTACATACCCAAAATAATAGATATAATTTCATTTTATAGGATTTTAATAAAAATATGAGATTAAAGGTAGCTATGGGAATAATGAAATATACATAATTAATTTAAACCAAGCACTTCTCTTGAATAACATAATTATCTTGAAACTTAAAATAACCTTAAAACTAATTAGCAGTTTCACAGGCATCAACCCAGTCATTATAAACATCTATGGGTTCTGATAAAACATTGGTTGTGGTTTGAAAATCTTCTAGGCAAACTCGACATTGTATTCTCGCAGTATTCCTTGCTCGATCCCTGTAAAACAAAAATCATTTAAAACAGCAATTAATTCGTGCTTTTTATATCATACCATGATATAAGAAAGGCTAAACTTGATATACGTATAAACGCACATTTTCACTTCGCAAGATTTTTCATGGTTACAAAAGGGACAGTTAAACTGTTGGTCGAGTGGTTCTATAGCTTTCCTTTTTGGCGGAGGCTTTCTTTTTGATTTACGGCGACCCATACCTGAAACAAAATAATGTAACTCAGACAATAATACAAAATGCACTTCAGTTAAACCAGTATTCAAAAGTACAATTAAAATTAATTCGTATTTTGTTCATTATTGTTGTTTTGTTAACGTACCGGTACTATTTGTTTATTTATTACAAATATTCAATATACACTAATGTACCACCGCTCTCTAAAGCGCTTGTCAATTTGATTTTGACAAAGACAAAAGGCGAATCACTGAATTGAACTTGACAATTTGACAACGCATTTCATTTTCGATAGATTAAAAAAAAGGAATTATTTTGACCAGAAATTTCAAGCTTGTGTCTTCATTATTTTCGAATCCAATACAAACTCGAATTCGTAATGCCTCGTGAGTCGTGTATTATTTTGTATATGTATTGCATACGTATAGGTAATATTTTCAATAAATCATAAAAATGATTATGATATGTTTTTGTACTCCTAATACCAGTTTATCTTTTTTCTTGTGACTTGATCCGATCTTAGATTTATAATTCCATTCATAATAATTAATTTGTGAACATGATGAAATCACAAATTACAGCTAATATTTATATTAGTAATAGTCATATTGTGTTATAGTCACGGTCACGGTCTTCTATATAATACAGGTCTATCAACCAAGTCCAATTTCAGTGGTGAGAGATAGGCGCGATTGTGTTACGACTTTTCTATCGCAACGGCACCCGCTGCACGTCGCTGCTATCGCCTATCGCACTTGGTTGAGTAACACGCGGCGTAATATTTATTATAATTTTAATATCTTCTAAAATTGTCCATATCGAATGCGAAAAATAAACTCAATCATAAATGTATGTATTCATTTTTTTCCCGATATAAAAATATTTAAAATACTACTCTAAACTGTACGATAACGAATTTTACTTTAGCGCACAATAAAACAACTTGTGTTGTGCATATTATATATGTATATAAATCTATTTATATAGCTCATTATATAATGAACACATATTTGAATACAGCATTTTGAAAACAATATTTTGATTACAGTGTTATTGAGTAAAAAAAATATGGTCAACCGTAGTACCCTTCGCTGGAAAAGTATAAGCGCATCAGCTACATAAACGTCAAACATGATGTAATTTTGGACAAATAGTATAATTTTATTCCGTCTTCCGTGTTTCTACGGCCGCTAGATACTCAAAAAATTATTGTACATGGAAGATAAAATTATAATATTCGTCCAAAAATATATCCAAAGTAATATTTTCAAAATGTTACATTCAAACATTTGTTTATTATATAGGATCTAAGAAAATACGTGTCTAACCCTTGAAGTGGTTATTAGGTATCCCATGTATATGTAATCATTTTAAAAATTCTAAGTTAAAAAATTACCCCGAATAAAATTAATATTTAATCTAATTAAATAAAAATCACATGGCAACATAGGCGTGACGACAGCGCTCGCTACTTACCTATCGCGTAGCGAGGACATAAGGCAATTACCTCAGTTGATCAGCTGTTGTTAATCGTTCGGTTACAGTAGTAAGAAACTGAATTTTACTGGTACCGTTGCACATAGTTTGCACGGACGCGTTATAGCACATTTTCTCCCGATTTAATTTGGTCATAATTACTCATACTCAGACATATTGAAATACTCTCGATTAGAAAACGTAAAACATATCGCGGAACACAAGCACAGCTAAAATACGAACACTCGCAAGTAGCTTACGCACCAAACGGAGTGACTTCATTAATAATTAGTTTAATCACGTGGTGACGCCTCGTCCCGCAGCGTCCTTAAAGAAGCTGCCATCGGCTTTTGGCATGAACCGATGTCGGCTTAACAAAGGATTTTTTTTACGAACGAAAGTAATAAAATACTTACGGCCATGTTTTTTGCTAATATCGAAGCGTTATAGTAGGGTCCTAACTTGTATAACTTTATTGTTGCGCTATAGAACTTGTAAGATTTTTTGATCTATTATGAATTACATTTTAAGACTTAATACTTGTAGCGAGGTTATAAGACGCCGATAACATATTATGAATTAGACCGTTAAAGTTTAGGGTAGTCTACCATCACGCACATTAATTTATTTTTATTTTTTTCTTTCTCTTTAGTCTCTTATAAGCTGTGTGGTTAATGTTATTCTTTATGTTTTAGTTAGTCATGGAAACATGAACGTGTACGAAAAAAATGTATTACTTATGAGTATAAAATTGCTGTATGTTTCCCGGAAAAATTTAATAAATGAAGATAATAAATAAATTACTCGCCAGTCCAATTAGCTCAGATCATTTGCTGAGAGTGTGAGCTAGTTGATTAGTGACTTTTTTATTTTAGCTGGCAAATAATATCGCATAATATCGCGCTTGGTCGTAGTGACACGGCCTTACACGTGCCAGCGGCGTTCTAAGGCCTTCAAAGGAGACGCCTAACTCTGGTGTTGTCACATTTCAAGAAATTTGCTCAATGTTGGGGAATTGAGGCACTAAAATGTATATTTCAAATTACAATAACATTTTTTTTAATAAGGAACATTTGTTTTTTAATATTACTTTTAATAATGTATATAATATGCTCATTTCGTGTTGGACAGGCTTTTTCTTATATCCTTTATAATGAGTACATTTTGAAATCGCGCAAAAAATATACGCCGCATGTCACTCAACCAAGTGCGATACTCGATAGGCAATAGCAGCGAAGTACAGCGGGCTCCGCTGCGAAATAAAAGTGATAACACAGTCACGCCTATCTCTCACCACTGAAATTGAACTCGGTTGCTAGACCTGTGTACAATACCGTGGTTATAGTTGTCTTACTTATAGTTCTATTGTATTATAAACTTTGAGAGCATAACCTGTGACTTGTAATATGTATAATCTGTAATTTCGTAGCCGCCCGCTGTCGTACTTTTTAACTTTTTGTTATATCTGTAGTCAACAATTACAAATGGCTGAATAAAAGTTGCGTTATTGAATTTTAAAGAGTTCAATTTCAATATAAAATTAAAGTGTTATGTATTTCACCCTTCTTGTAATAAATGGAGTAAAAACGTAAGACCAAATGTCCATTTTGACATCATAAAAGATTTAATGCTAACCTCAAAATTCCAAACAAAATGGAGCTTCCGCAACCACCGCAGGGTAATACAAATTTCTACTTTTTTGTTTTAATTAGATAGTATGAGGAATATTTCAATTTGTGTTAACTTTGTTTTGTAGATCAAGATCTGCGCAATATAATAGACAAACTTGCGCAGTTTGTCGCAAGAAATGGCCCGGAATTTGAGAAGATGACCAAGACAAAGCAAAAAAACAACCCCAAGTTCAGTTTTCTCTACGGCGGGGAATACTTCAACTATTACCAGTATAAAGTGACGACAGAGCAAGCAAGTAAGCATATTGACGATGGTGGAAATAGATAATCGCGGTCGCGCCCGATCGCTGCTTGCGTTTTGTTATAACCGTTTCAAGTGACCCTCCGCTGTTTATAGTTCTAAAGCAATCGGCCGGTGGCCAGGCGGCACCCGCTCCCGCCGGGGCTTATATGGCACAGAACAGGCAATATGTAATGCCCCAACAGGCCAGCGCGACGCCAGCGCAGTTGGGGCTGGTGGCGTCGATGGCAGCGGCTCCTGCGCTGCAGCAGTGGCTGGCAGCAAACTCCGCACCACCCACTGCGCAGCACTCTGTGGACATCGACAACATCGTTGCTCAGATCAACATGCTTAAGGAACAAATAACTCAGTCTGAAAACAATCTCAATGCCCAGCATACGGTAAGATCCTGTTTATACTCTAATAGCTTACTAAGAATTTAAACATATTTTCAAATTATATATAACAAATCTATAACCTGAAAATGCTTAAAGGTATTGCAATATCTATTAATTTCATAGTGTTTTTCAATTAACCAAATTTCAGTAAATATACAGGCAGGTAGTCTTTACTATATAAAGTGCATGTCCCTTTATTCAATGTTATTATGTCAAACTTGCATGTTATTTGATTAATGTTAGACCAATTTAAATTTAAATTAGAGTTAGATACTAAAATCACAGTATAAGTATTGAAATAACTTATCATTTTTTTTAAATAGATTAGATGTTTTTATATAAAGCACTTGAATTTGTCTTCATTAAATTATGAAATACATCAAACTATTGACATATATTGAATAAATATATTGAATTATCTTGTAGGTGTTGATACAACAACAGCAAGCTAAAATCAATGAGCTGGTGAGCAAGGCTCAAGTGGAGACCATACAAATAATGGCAGAAGAAAATAACATTAGTCTCTCGGAGCTTGACAACATCTTGCAACCAATCATCGATACTTGTACTAAAGATAGTATTTCTACAGGTAATACTATTTAAATTAAGTAATTTGTAAAGATACATAGTTTAATAATCAAATTATATATTAAACAATACCTAATGTGTAGGAAAAGGCTGGATTTTGCAACATGCTACAACACATGATGCAGGCAAGGTGATATCACAGCACCTCCTTAGAAAAGTGACCCAACCTGGTGCAGCATTCACTCAAAAGCTGCACATCATTTATCTTGTCAATGATGTTCTCCACCACTGGTTAGTAGACATTATATTCTTCTTTATAGTGATAGTTTGTGGGGTTCACTTATATATAATATTAATGAGTGTTGCACAATGTGTTAAATAAAATCAAGCAGCTTTTTTCAATTATTTGTATTAACATATTATTTAAAAAAAATTTATTCAAATTTAATTTTGGTGTATTACTTATTGTGTAACATGCTAGGGTTCCATTTGGTTTTGCCTTTAAGTAGAATTATTGATTTATTATTTTTATGTCATCACCCATGCAATCACTGCAAATTCGGTGTCTATGATACGATTATTCCTAATTACAGTGCACGCAAAAACGCAGAAGATCTGAAGAAAAATTTGGAAACTGTGGTGGTACCAATGTTTTGCAATGCCAGTATAGGTAACTTATTTATATAATGTCTTCAAAGATTTAGGTCTCTTGTCTGATTGTGCATATTCATCTACATTCAAAGCATCTAGAACATCATCACCTGTGGTTTAACCAGTCAGGTAACTTGCTTGATTCACCTTGGCTTGTATGACAACTTTTTAATTATTCTGCTGTTTCAGCTGTCACAGAAGAGCAGGAGGCCAAGTTGAACAAGCTGCTTCGTCTCTGGGAATCTAAGTCAAATTACTTCGACTCTACTGTTATAGAGAAAATGAAGAGTCCTACAAGCTCATACCAGGAGTATCAAAACAACTTGATCGCCCAACACTCTAACGCCATTGCACACTTAACACAACAAACAAAAGCTACATGCGAAAAGTATGTATTTTTGTATCTTATAAGAGCTTTTTGTATGTATAGGTGGGTTCTTTATTTGCTTTGTTTTCAGCTATCAAACACAGCATCAAGCATTTGTTGCTCACACAATGCAACAAATACAACAAATGGAAATGCAGAAGCATGCAATTGAATTACAAAGCAGTCATGATCATAACAAAGAAACTCAGCAACAGAATAATATTCAAAATCCTTTCCAATCAAATAATTTTGGTGACCAAGGATATCAACAAATGGGGAGCTATGATCAGAACTTTAACTCTGGTCATCAACAATATGGCAGTGAAAATGGTGACAATTATGCGTCAAACAATAGTATAAGTGGTAATGAAAATAGTTATGACAGTCAGACATTTGATCAAATAACAAGTCAAAAGAAACAAGACATAATAGAGGAGCCAGATTTATCAAATCTACCAAATGTGAATTTTTCTCAACCACCGCCAGGCTTTAAACCCGTAGAAAGTTCACCAATATTAGCATTCCAGAATGGTCTTCCGGATCTCAGCAAACCTCCTCCTGGATTTCTACCATTCCCTGAAATTAACAATGACGATCTAATGCCTTCAGTTCCTTATTTTGAGTTACCAGCTGGTTTAATGGTACCTCTAATTATGGTGAGATGATTTTAATGACTATTTATAAATTCACTTGCATAAATATTCTTAAAAAAAAAACAATGGCTGCAAAGCGATACTTGTTGCATGTACATTTAATAATTCCCCAGGTTCTGCATGATGGTATAAATCACTAATTTTTTAAATATATTTCTGTAATAACCCTAAAAAAACTTCTTTGTCAGTTGGAGGACGACAAGTACAAACCACTAGACCCCGCAAAAATACGCCTTCCACCACCAGCGCCGCCTAATGAAAGATTACTGGCTGCTGTTGATGCTTTCTATGCTTCACCAAATCATGAAAGGCCTAGAGACAAGTAAGGACAATGATTTATTGGATATTGTAACTGCTTACAAGTACATATTTTAAATTTATTTGATCATTTATTTCTAAGTTGTAGTTAAAAATAGAAGTGATAAAAATTTAAAATGTGTTTATTTTTAGTGAAGGGTGGGAGAAATTAGGACTGTATGAATATTACAAAGCGAAAAATTCAGCTCGAAAGAATAAAGAGGACGCAATCGCTCAAGGCTTAAGAGAAAAGTCGAAGTCTCCTAGCCCCGTCCCGAAAGACTTACAAAAACAACCAACTCCACCAGGAAGGAGATACAGGTATATAACAAAATAATAAATACATAACTATTCTTCTAAGCATGTGTAGACATGTGAGCCTAAATAGCAAACTACAAAACACATATTTAAAAACAACCGTTGACAATTTCATTAATTAGTTTAATACTTAAGATTGTATTTACATATATATAGACATTTTAAAGGACTATCTTCTTTTAATTTTGATATGATGATTTTGCCTAAATAAAGTTGTAAGTAAAAAATGTATATATATTGAAAAGAAATAAATAAAAATGTTTTGTAAATTAGGTCGTTAAGTAGGACACCAGAGAGATCATCACCAAAAAAGTCTCGATCGCGATCGCCTTCACCGCGCCGAAAAACTTCATGGAGGCGAGATAGAGACAGGGAGAGTGAGTCTTATATTTATTCCGAAAACCTTAGTGATTCTATCAGTTTATATTTTTTTAATGATTCTTTGTATGTGATTCTGTTTAGGTGTAATTTTCATGTTACTTTAAAAGTGTCAAATTATAAAAATAAACTGTTTCTTATGAACCTTCAGAAATGTTATTGTTTCATTTGTGTTGTGTCGTTAATGGAAAAAGTTTGCAATTCAATTTGAAATGTCAAGCTTTTTATTTTCTTTTGTTATGGTAATGGCTTTTGTTGAGGGCAGAAATAAATCTTTTCCGTTCTTTGATGTAGCGAGAGTACTTACCGCGTGTAAAACAATTGCGTCATATCTTAGAGAAAGGTTTTAAATAATCATTGTTATAAAAGGAAAATAATTTTATTCTCATTTTAAGTAATAATTTCCACGAGCAGTATTGTCGCTAACAATAAAAATATAATGAAAGGAACTAGAATAGCTGTTTTTATATGAATAAATATAATATGCCATTAATCTGTCATGTGTAATGTGAAATTGTGGTGATACTAGACTAATGTGATTTGTATTGTAATTAGTATAGCTCGTACTTTAAAAAGTCGAAAGTTTAAACTAATTATACCGGTGCCAAAATATAATTATATACTAAACTTTGTGTTAAGTTTAAATACAAACTCATATTCTAAGAGACGATAAACCGATTTTGAAACTTCTCAAATAAACGATTAAATATATAATGACATGAATATAAATGATAAATATTTTCCTCAGGTCGTCGAAAGTCACGTTCTCGGTCTCGCTCGCGGTCGCGCAGTCGCTCGCGGGAACGCGAACGTCACCGGGACTCCCCGCGCGCGCGACGCGTCGAGCGCTCCCGGTCACCCACTCCGCCTAGCTTCCTGTGAGTACTGCTGTTGCATGGCATTTATTGTATATTTGACTTTTATTATTTTATTAGTACTAACCCGATTAATGGGAACAGTATTTAAATAAAATTAATTAAAATATAGTAAAATTTTCATATTATGTGCTACGATTTGTAGAGATCGTAAATAAAACATCATAACCGAAAATCGATAAAAAGTTTCCATGTGTTCAAGACAAAATTATTGAAACATTCTTGCACAGATCAGACTGTTTCTTTAGAAAAATCTGTCGAATGAAATAATATATTTGTTCTGGTCATACGACGTTACTTATTTTAATGATCATCTACAGTGGAGCGGCAATTCCCAGCACATCAAGCGGGCTGGACTCGAGCAACAAAGGACACCAGCTGTTACAGAAAATGGGCTGGAGCCAGGGCGGCCTGGGCGCAGCCGGACAAGGTATCGCGGAACCCATCAGTGGCGGTGCTGTGCGGGACCGACAGGACCAATACAAAGGTTATTTTACTTGTGATATAAACTCCTTGTATGGCATAGCTTACTTAAATGTTTACCCATAATTATTTTATATAGAAAGCCTGTTAATGCCGTAAATAAATAAATGAAATATAATATTATATCACAATAGTATTTTTGTGCTTTTCTATACTAATATACCAAGGTATTCAAAATGTTACATATAAAAGTAATTATTATTTTGCGAGCGCTGCTAAAATTGATGACGATATATAAAATAGTGTTCTATAGTATATTAATATTACTTATAATTGCTCACAAAAAAGGCTACGATGGTATATGCCTAACTATAATATAAATAAGCCACAATAACAGTTTTTGTTTCAACTATTAAGTTCAAATAAGGGTAGAATAGAATACTGGTGATATTGGTATCATGATATACTTCCTTATACATCAACTTAAATGGTGTGATAAATAATTAAAGTTCACTATGTACATGTAAATTCCACTTTTAAAGTTTTCGTTTAGTCGTTATGACAGGTATAAAAATTCTCTAAATAAGAAAATTGTCACGGTTTCAACAAATTGAAACTGTTTTTATTTTAGTCTATTAACAAATGCTAATTACGTTAAATAATAGTTTTTTAAATTTTCGCGGACGAAGTCGTTGGCGAAGTGCTAGTGATCAATAAAACAGATGAGAATAATTTGTTATTCATTTTTATTAGATCGAAGATAACTTAAGTAATATTTTCTTTACAGGTGTTGGGGTTAATTTAAATGATCCCTATGAAAACTTCAGAAAGAATAAAGGTGCAGCATTTATTACAAGAATGAAAGAGAGAGCGTTGGAGCGGTCATCGTGATCGCCATGAATGTTACTTAGATGTAAATGTGTATAATTGCGATTGTGTGGATGAGATTGATTTATTTTATCTAAATCATCTTAAATAAAGTTATATGAATTTTATTTTATTTTATTAAAACTGACTTTTACATTCCTAATGAATAAAAATTGTATAATGGCTTAACACAGTGTTTTCCAACCTTTTTTAGGGCTTGCCCCATCTTAACATTTCAAAATTTTTATGCCCCCATACATAATTTTTAATCTTAAAAAGTTTTTGTTCCCTTAAGAAATGTAAATGATGAAGTTTTAGGAAGAAATCACTACGAAATTGTTATCAAAACAAAGTGAAATTTCATATCATATAATGAAAAACTTTAGTTCAAAATAATTTTAATGAAGAAGAAAGGGTTAAAGTCGTGTCAAGTCCATTTTTAAATTACCCCCCTTAACTATCAAATTGCCCCCCTGTAGGGCGTGGGCCCCACGTTGAGAAACACTGGCTTAACACGTTAACAGCCCTCATACAGCGTTCCGAAACACGCTATTTGCTCGATGCTCACTTATTGATTGATGCATAAAAATAACAAAATATAGGTCGTGGACCCCGAATATACTCGTGTACTCAAATAATCATGATTATTATTGTATCAATAAAAGTTGAGACAATATTTAGTGACAATCTTCACGTTACGACTTCTTACTTATCCCCCATGCACTGTACTATCATCTGCATAGCAATGTATGTTTCTGAGAGAGAGAGCATATCATTGATATGCAAATTGATATGTATTGTTTGCTTTTCTAAAGTTTCAGTTCCCCAATAAAACTGTTTATTTTATACTAAATTGTTTTATTTTGTGTTGTTATACCAACAATTACAAAGAAATCTTCTATTAATTAGATCCTTGGCAACAAGTCCACGAAGAAAACACTATTTATTTTGACAAGTTTGTTGTCCAACGAGAATCCTGTAGAGTAGCCCAGAGCTCGAGTGCCTCATAGGGTATACAGGCTGGGCAGAACCATGTACCACATACAATACACTGGACTGTTAATGTGTTAAAGCTCAAAATCATCTTCATAATTATCTTTAAACTCTGCTAATCTGTTTAAACTTTCTGTGTAATCACCATATTCTAAACCCTCTTGCTGGAATTTATGCAGTTTAGCAAATTTAATTCTGTTTACATCTCTATGAAGCTTCTCTATCATGTCAGCCATGAAATTTCCATTATGGTACCCTGCTATTATTGGGCAACTATCTGTTTTTTCTACTTGATTATTATCCCTAACAAATCCATACTTGTTTAAGTTATCTGAGAAAATAGATGGATATGGAGTTTTCAACTCTAATGCTTTCTCACATACCGTAACATTGGTTGCCGAAAGAAAATTGTTAGCTTGGAAATACAATTCAAACATTTCTTTCACGTTGTTACATCTATATGCTGCTAGATTCATTTGTTCTTTAGCTTCTTTCATTGGGGCCTTTAGATACGACTCAGGTATTCCTCTAACAGTAATAAGTTGGAAAAGCTTATCTGTGGCAATTTTACAGCTAGGTGTTATTGATGTGTAAAGTGGTTTAGTTGTTTTATTCAAATAATCGATGAGGTATTCAGATTCATTTAATGCAAATGGAATTCCGAGAGTTGCTGCAGCCATTTTTCTTCCATACCCAGTCATGTCAGCACATATATCAGACATAGTATGAATATTACTTTTATGTCTATATTTTTGACTTAATGTATCTAAAGCTGATGCCAGTAAAGCTGAAGAATGGTAGTATAGTTCTGGTTTATAATTAACATAGTCAAATAACCTTGGATTTCCAGGTTTTCGCCATCCTTTATCCCCAGTACATAAAGGCACAAATAAATCAGCATGTTGCGATAATTCTTCAATTGATAGTGCAATGTTTACTAATCTTACTGAATCCATAAGGTTCGACTTCTCTCTTTCTTCTTCTGTAGACGGACTGTTATCTGAGAAGTGTGATGCTATAATGGGATGTGCTAATATACTCTTTGTGTATTCATCTGAAAGATGTTCAATGCAACCCAAAGCCAGTCCTGCAAAACCATTTGTACAATCGAAATTTACTTGAAAACCTTGCATGCTATCACATTCTTCTACATATTTTCTGATTTTATCAGCAAATGATTCTCCAAAATCTGATTTCCATATAAGCCGGCCAGAGCAATTAATATCAAAACTTTCCTAGAACAATAATTAAATTTTTTTATTACCTATTTGAATAAACAATAAATATCATAAGCTATATCAACTTAGAATTTATTTAGGTTTTTTTTATACATAAAGAGTAATGTTGAAGGTATAAAGTTAGACTAAAAATTACAAACTCCTTATTACGATTTCCTTACAATCTATTTTTTTTAAGTTATATACATACATTTGCATTTCCTGATTGATATTCCTTGATAACATTTACAGTACGCGAGTGAAATCTGGGATAAAGATAATCAGTCCATGTATCAATTTCCTGGTCTAAATTATACTGCTTATTTTCAATCTTAGATGCATTTTCAGAGTCAATATCTTTTAAAAACTCATTCTTATTGTGTTCTGGTTGTTCAATTTTTTCGACAGCATTCCATGGTAGGTTTTCTTCTAAATTTGATTCTTCTAAGCCACCACTTGCTGGAAGAGTCTTAAGAGAACCTTTCAAATCAACCAAGAGCAAACGAGGAGTATAAGTAACCTCCCCTGTAGCAGTGTGACCTTCTCTATATAAAATGTCGTGATTGCATTCGGTTTTTGAGGTGCCAGTGTAGTCAAAACTTAACTCCTGTATGTTCCAAAAGTGTGCTCCTATATAATTCGAATACTGACCAAATTGCAACGTGAGTATCTCTCGAGTAGACATATTAAATTAACATTAAGTTTTATCTATGGAATAAAACTATTATTTTATTTAATCCGTATTAATCTTTAGAATTGCAAAAGTAAGTTTAGTAAGCCACAATTTCAACTTCAACGCATTGTTTTCAACTTTTCATATAGAAATTACAAATACATGTCAATGTCAATGACTGACAGGTCACAGAGTACAAAACAAGTCGTGTCAGGTCACAGGTGATCCATAAAATTGTACGTTGTTTCAAATCAATAACGGCGCAAGACCTAAATTATATGTGGGCGAGATACATTTTGCGCGGCCATCATTTTCTGTTGACCTTCGAGGCGGTTATTGTCAATAAAATCGATTCAATTTTTCAGCGCGTTCACGGCTTTTAACTAATGCACAACCCTCGCGTGAGGCCCCCGGACCCAGAGGCCTTGGGCAGCTGCCCACGTCACCTACGCCTAGCGCTACCTCTGTTTCAAGTTTGTTTCTCTTCTTAGTCGGTATATAACGGTCGTAGTCGTGATGGAGTAGTCGCTGAAGTTATTCTCTTTAGGATGTTACGCCATTTCTCCCTGTCAGCTATGATCCTAGTACACCTATGCAATGATCCACCCACAGCAGATTTGGATTAAACAACTGCTTGTGACTACGGACAAACTGTTTGAAATGTCATAAAATAATAAAAAAATATTATAAAGAAAAGGTTAAGTAAGGCTGCTTTAGGGTTCGGCGTGGAGGGCTGTAGCCTCCCCAAGAGGCCGTCATAGTCCAGAAGGAGACAGAGGAGCGGGAACGGGATACGATGTAGGCGTAGTAGCGGTCCTCCCAAAGCCCCGACGCCCAGGGCTTAAAAGATTGGGCGTAACCCTGGGGCCGAGGATGCGTGAGGTGCGGGACCTCACGTGTTCTATTTGAGACGGCTCTGAGGACGGCAGCTGGAATGGCCTCGCGCTGCCGTACGCACTACCGAAGAGTGTCGGAGGTGAAATTACCTTCGCCCCGTTAGGAGAGCCGATCCATGCCGAGGATGGCCATCGCAGTGGTTTTAATGGGTAAGAATCTCACATAACCCGGTTCCTCTAAGGAAGGCGGGTATTTTTTTTTTATTTCATAGGAAGGCAGACGAGCGTATGGGCCACCTGATGGTAAGTAGTCATCAACGCCCATAGACAATGGCATTGCAAGAGATGTTAAACATCGCGTACATCGCCAATGCGCCACCAACCTTGGGAACTAAGAAGTTACGTCCCTTGTGCCTGTAATTACACTGGCTCACTCACCCTTCAAACCGGAACATAACAGTACCAAGTACTGTCGTTTTGCGGTAGAATATCTGATGAGTGGGTGGTATCTACCCAGACGAGCCTGCACTAAGCTCTACCACCAAGTAAAAGTATATTTTGCAAGGTTTCTATTGCGTGAAAAGAAGGCTTTAGAATAATATAAAATTTATAGTTTTATGAGCTTTTCAAAACCTGTCATTAGCTTTGTGCTATAATTAACGTCGCCCGGTACCTAGTGCAGGAAAAGAATAGTTTATTTTTTTAAACAATATAATATATGATCCATTGTAGACATTACTGAGTAGCATAAAAACTTACTTTAACGTGTAACAGTGTTAAAGGTCTCATTACTAAATACTAACACTAGAATCATAAAATTTAATAAGAATCCAATTCTAGAATAATATCTATTAAAGTTGAAGAATAAATGGGTGGTCCATAATGACCTATTATTAAGACCTTTTTAGATTTATATAACTGATCTTTTTATATTATACATATTTGTAATATTATATTATTTGCTGATGTTTTTTTTATTTTTCTTCTATTCTTACGGTAAAATCGACTTTAGAATCTCTGGACTACTCAAGTACTTATTATATTGTAGTATTAATTGAAGAAGATATCTTGACAATGTTAGTTTATAAATGCATACAGTATTATACATATACTGTAACAAAAAAAAACCACATATACTCATTTCATTTTTATTACCAAAAAATTATTAAAAATCATTCAACTTAGCTGGCTTAATCTATTGCTATTAAACTAAACTACCTCTACCCTTATCTTCTAATAACTTAAGTATATTATGGATGTTGAAATACTGGCAGTGGAAAAATACATTTCTTGTTTTATGATACACATCAATTACAACTACTCGGCTATTGTGAGCATTATGGCCATTAATTGTTACAAAAGTTATTTATTGCAAAATGTATAAAGATCAAATTCACTATTACTATTAAAAAATGACATCTTAAAACTTAATTTCATATTAAAGCGTTAGTAAATTATAAGCAAGATTTCTAAGTAGATTCTAGATAGAGAAAAGTATTTACAAAATTGCACGCTATAATATCAAACAAATCTTAATCGACATTCATTATTTTACACCTACTTGTAAAAAGTTAAAGTTGTGTACTTAACTCAAGTACTACTTCTAATTTTTACATACAAGTCTATATAAAAATTCAATCTACACTCAACTTCAATAAACCACTCGTACTACAGGCTTGCGAGAATTTCGCACTACTTGCACTATCAGGCTCCAATTACAACTATTCATACCAATCACTATAAACTTTTCTATAGACAATAGTCTATCACTCCAGTACCTGATGGACTGATTGTATATAATTATGAGCGCACACGATTACGTCCTACCAATACAAGTCGTAATATAAATTTGTTTAAATGCATATCACACTTGAGACCCATAATTTATTATCTTATAATTGAAATGTAAAGACACGCTTATTGCATCATTATGTTATCTTATTACCCGGACAAGGGACAATACACGGTCCCCGTACTATAATTTCAATATGTAATTTGTGTGATAAAATAGCAATCTCATATCACAGTTTAAACTAATCTATACGAATTTTTATTTAATTTAAGAGATTGCTACACTACATACTGCTTAAAATTTGTCAATTTTTTATGTAAAAAGGTACAAATTTATATATCGTTGAATTCGATATAAGCGCAATTATGGTGCGTAAAGGACGTAACATGTGTCTGCATAAAATACATAATAAATATTTTTAATAGACAACGCACAATGTAGATTTATTAACGAGTGACATTTCGCATCACATATTGTAAATAACCATTGACAACTTGATATTTAGTAAATCTACAATGTGCGTTGACTTCTATTAACTTTTATGCTCTCAACGTACGAAGTATCTTACTTTAGACAAAACAAGTCACAACCAAATCTACTACACATCTCATTTTATATCCTAAACATCGAAGTTGACAATCCTTTAAGTATAAAGTAATTAACTTCCGCAATTAATATGATGAACAACAAAACGTCGTACTCGCAGACAAAGAGAAATTACACTTAAATGAAATCGAAAGTTATATACCGAAATACTAGAAAGTTACAAATAAAAATATACCATAATTTATAAGACAACTTGTTTGGTATATTATTTGATAATTTTATTATTTGAAAAAAAAAACATTCTATATCTTAATCGTTAAATTATCATTAAAGAATTTATGAAATTCTCGTCACTTTTGTGTACTGATAAATAAATTCAATAACAAAATTAACAAAAAAGTATAAACGAATAAACTTATTCATACTACAAAATAAAACAGTGACGTGCATACAATACGTATGGATTATTGTTTAATTTTCGATATTTCCACCGCCGCTTAAAGACATTGGCGCTATCAAAAACATTAACCATTCCTTATATCGCCAATGCTAAGGTGTTATACCCCTTGTGGCTGTAGTTACTCTGTAGAAAAGCAAATAATACTAAAAATTGTCGTTAAGTATTTTTCTATAATAAATCGAATTGTCAAGCGTTAAAATTATTACCATTTGTTAGTTTATTTGCTTGATTTATTGTAGAAATAGGTAATTTGTTAAAATATCTAAAATTAATATTTAAATATAAACTTAGTACGTCTGATTATCGCCTATATTAACCGTATCCAAAAAACCGTTTGCACGTCCCTGTTTGTAAAGCAAATATTTACATCATTAAACATAAAATGAATATTTTAATTAGACACTGAAAGAAAATAATAAAGACTTTTGAAAAACTAAACAAAAACAAGATATTTGAAACAAATTAATTCTGAGCCCTTATAAACCTACATATATTATTACATATGTGTATATACCTACTTAATTGTAACACAATTAATATTATGACGATGATTATGTTGACCAAAAATAGTTTTTTTATCTCTTAAAGACATCAAACCTTTTTCGACACATTTATAAGACCCGTCAAATATATCCATGCTTTTAAAATAAAGCATGAATACATTCAATAGAATGAACTGAACGAATACAAAGTACCGGCTCAGAATTGATTCGTAAGAGAGAACAAGCTGCCAGCGTCAACATATAAAATGCACACAATAAAATAAATATGTACAAGCGGTGGGAGTTTTATTAATATACCCGCTATGGTTTTTGCTACTATAGTAATAGTTTTAATATATTCAAGTCGTTTACGAATACAAAAACATTATATCTATACAAAACATATCACCATAGTATCAAAACACATGTTTTGTACTGAGAGTGTATGGTCTAGAAACCACTTATTTATAAGCTTATTAATAGAATCTATTCAATGATTTCGAGACTTTTCGAGGCGAACGATCCGGTTAACACGAACGCCTATCCGTTTAACTTAATTAACTAAAAATATATTTTACAGTGAACGATATGTAACGAGTGTTCCATCTTCGAAAAAACGTAAATACACTTATCTGGTACAGACTATCACGAGTAATTAATGTTCACAGACAAAACACGAATACACACTACTAATATTACACTTAAATTTATTTAAAATAATATTGGAACCATATAATGGATAACACTCGTTTTCATCCTGTGTTTTCGTAATCACATTGCTTTAAATTCATCAAAGTACGTCGAAACTAAAAAAAATTTGGATAATATTTTAATGTTAACTTAAACTAGCGCTACTCTGTTCACGAGTGGTGTCTTTCGCCTGCTCGTGTGAGTTTGCGTTGTGACTGGTTGGTAAATGAAGCTGGTCTTCGCCCTTTTCGCTGGATGAACTGGAATAGAAAAAAATACAATACAATTATGTTGAGCGCATAAGAAGGCCGATATTTACTAAGACGATAGTTACTATGACATCTTTAAAAAAGAGGTTTTATAATTTTAAAAAGTTTCATTTTAATTATGTATTTATTTTTTATCAATTCAACTTGCATTATGACAATTTTAACGAAACTACATTGCAGCTTGCCTATTACCGTTATTACCATTTTTTGTGTGGAAAATGAAGTCTTGCCATTTTAGGATTGCTCAATACTAGTTTTAAATTTATTAAACATTAAATATGCAATAGTATAAACTTAGTGCATCGCTATGGTCGTCCATGAACCGAATTTGGAATTTTACATACATAAAAGCGAACCGTATACAATTTATTAAGAGAGCAATTGTTTTCTTGATGAAATTTCCAAAAATATCGTAAACCAAAAAGTAATAAAAATATACTTAAAGATTTATATAATTAACACCACCACCACAATGGAATGCATGACAGATATTTGATGAGAATTTTTAACATCCCACAACTAAGACTAAATATACAGTCTACAATAATCATACCATATGAATTATTATTATAAATCTTATCAAAATCGGGATCGGCGGTTTCTTTTATGTGTTTTAAAATGTTAATATAAATTATAATAATTAAAGTATCGAGAGTTATAAGTAGCTAGTGAGTTACACTTACTCGTATAATTTTCCGAAACGGATAGATCTAGTTTAACTGGTTTCGTCACATCGATATCGATCTCTTCGTAGGACTGGTCCAATACCTGATAACAAATATGATCGTTTAATAATTATTATTCTAATTACTCTATAATTATATTCAATAAAACTATTATTACTATTTTATCAAATTATTTCTTTATTCCGTTGCAGAAACAATTTATAAAATAGTTTATTCTGCAATACAAATATGAACTTTTCGAAGTAAACAAAATCATTTAGCTTAGTATTAAATAAATTGTAGTAATTTGTTTTACATGCAGGTTGTATTGGAGATATAAGAGTTTTTTAGATCAGCAATAGAACATAAACTTTGTTACGAATAATTTAAAACTATATGCAATTAGACACAATCGGCTTTTATGCCAAATATTATTATTATTACGTAAAAACAACCACATACAATTTTTTTTCATTAATATCAGTAATAGGTAAAGATATCAATAAAAAAATGACATCATGCCACTCGCATAATATTCCAGGCGACACTTAATTTATAAGGTAATACAACGTGCAAAGAATAAAATTGACAAAATAATATAAAAACACATACGATAATTCATGCACAATGCGTACTCCCTTGAAACATGGTGATCACACACATAACAGAAACAATAGCAAATGGACTCAATTTTGAAAACAAAATAAAATGGATGCAAAAGTAAATAAAAAATGTGTTAATAGCATAAGAGCCTTTTGGCGTTGTTTTTATAGAATAGGTGTAGGCGGTTGGCCAAAATGCCACCTGATGGTAAGTGCTACCACACCTTGGACAATGGACATTGTAAGAAATATTATTAAACATCTCATATATCGTCAATGCGCCACCAACCATGGGAACAAAGACGTTATGTCCCTTGTGCCTGTAGTTAGACTGGCTCGTTCACCCTTTTAACAGGAATACAAACAAATACTAAGTACGGCTGAGTAATATCTGATGAGCGGTGGGTGGTAGCTTCGTCCGGAAGCTTGCACAAAGACTAAGCGAATATAGTATACTTAAATGAGTCTTTAGTTATAGCTTTATGGACCAATTAATGTTGGAAGTAAGCATAGAAGGACGTCCTGCTGTTATACTTGTTACAAGAGTTGTCACAAAATAAAGTGCGATGGTCAAGTATAGTGAAGTTGGTTGTATGGGCTCGGTAAAGTTGAATAGATTCCGTTCTCAACTCGTACGACTAAGACATAATGTTTGTGGATATAATTCTTGTTTCGTACATATTATCTTATTCGCAGTCCAATTCTTGGAAGGTTAAAAATTGTAAGACATTAATCCTAAAAGTTAGCTATAATTTTTATTATGTATAACTCCACACTGTCTTATTAAGGGAAAGATGTCCCGAATTAAGCGCCAACTGCACTGCTATCGAATGAGAACAGTTAGGGGGTACGATTATACTTCTCTTCCCATTTAAAGAACATAATTTGTTTATAACGTCACCAAGATCAAGAAAGTAGAGTTGCAGAGTAGGCGATCTTAACCAACTCTTACTTACTCAACCTTCGTGGAGTTAATACGTTTCGAAACTTTTATCATTAAGAATTTTAGACCAAATGCAAATTCGACCAACCGAGAATTAGAGAATTGAACTAATAGTCTAATAGGTATGAATGCATTTATCTTTATAGCGCGTTAACAACCCGTTTGATAGTGAACCAATCCAAAAGTACTCGTAAGGAGGGTCGGCCAGAAAAGTTAAATAAATGTCATAAAGGCAAGCGAATGATGATGATATGTTAAAGCGTAGTGACCTCTATGTCGCTGACGTCCTCTGCGGAGTCCACGTCCGCGACGTAGGAGGCGAGCGAGGGTCCGGCGGCCAGCAGGCGGTAGGTGCCGCCCACCATGCCCGTGCCCTCCACCACCTCCTCCACCTCCAGCTCCTGGTCCGACACCTCCTGGCAATAGGACACAACTCCGGTCACAACTTCGTATATTTTTTACGTATGATGGTTATGTAAAACCGGAATTAGGCACTTTCGAATTATAGCGTAACAAAATCTAAGAGTTAAATGACTTGACTACACACATAGACAGTGCTTGTGAAATTGGTAAAAATTATTAATTTTTACCAATTTTTAATTTTTTGGTCCCAACATATCTAACTCTATCCCATATATTTTACGCAGCTTATTAAAATATAGGACACAGATCACCGAAATGTGATAGATGCGAATAATAGTAGTTTCTATGATTTATAAAGGTCGCTTATGATACATAGAGATAAAAAATTAATAACCCTAAACAAATATTAGTCATCAAATCGCTGATAAGCTTCTCCCATTCATGTAACTTACGCAAAACTTGATTACATATGTACCTAATCAGTAAAACTCACTCGATATAACGTAGTTGTTTTACTCATACAATAATTTTATATATTTTTTGGTCATTTTAATAAATCACTTTCAACTTTTTTTTTACGGAACCCTAAAACGAAAGAATAACATTAGCCTGGATGACATTATGCCTTGACATTGAATGTTTGCAATCGCATCACTACGTATTTGCATAAACAAGAGGTCACTCACAGAGGATATCACAGTTCAATACAAGAAAAAAAAATAAAGTTCTTTTTTTAAATATTCAACAAAATCTTCACAAATGAGTTCAGTTACAATAATATGGTTTTCCAATTGAAGATAATTCAGTACCTTTTTAAAACAATTGAATTATTATATTGCTCCATTATTTATATTACTTACATTATGAATGATTACTTTTGCACAAGTACTATTGAAGTGAGCTATACGTATGATTATTTCTGTTCAATGTCAACTACTTATCCCACACAATTCAATAAAACCAAAAACGAGTCTTTTCGTATTTTGTTTTGTAATTCGTTAACATTAATGAAATATTCTTGGGTTCTGTTATTATTTAAAGTTTTATTACTAAATACTATATAATGTATATACATTTAAATTATATCGTTCATTTAATGAAGTCACAACACTTTCACATTTTCCAATCAATTTTGTTAAAAAAATATATTTAAATCAAATTTTTCATTTAATGAATAAAGGTTTCAACTTCACTAGAATAGATTTGAACGAATACAAGTAATAAATTTATATTACTATATGTATCATATGTAATATGTCACACTTATAAATACTAATTGTGTTGTTTATTGCACATTAAATCACCTAAATTATTTATTAGTAATTTGTCTTACCATGAATAATGGTAACAACTATCTTAGTTTTTTGTTTTAAATGTATTAATGTAGTTCAGTTAATTTTTGTTTTGTTTATAATTTTTAGTCATGCAAAAAAAATGGGTAGTTCTTAAAATAAACAACGTTAGTTTAACCCGTGGGTTTCGTAGCTGTCTAAGAGAAATATTATTAAGCTCATCCATCAATCGAGCACCTAAGCTCCTAAACCAAACGTACGATGGTGGAAAACTAATCCAGCAAAAGAACTACTAAAGAGGATTGCTATTAGAGAATATGGTCGCCCTTGTTTGCCCAAATCCTGTTTGCATGCCAAAACATCGACTTCAAAAAATGCCGTCGGTTTCCAAAAGCACGAACCTGTTCGATGACGGTCTCGTCGTCCTCGGGTTCCTCCTTGACGTCGGGGTCGATCTCGAAGTCGTCGATCTCGGGGTCCACGTCGGCGTCTACGTCGTCGTCGACCTCGTTGTCGCTGCCGAAGCCGCTGTACTTCATTTCACCTCGCTCCAGTGCCTCTAAACTCTCTGAAAATAAAATGAATAGATTCAATGTCTGCTCAATGGAATTTGTGCGAGCTCGTCTGGTTCCGTAAAACGGCAATACTATTGCTCTGTATTGCTGTGTTCCAGTTTGTCGGGTGGACGAGTTAGTGTAATTAAATATATATGTACATAGCCTGTAATTAAGGATATCTTTGACAAAAGTGTATATTCGACAACGACATGTTCACTGTTGACAAATATATGGTTAGAGGTGATCACTTACCATCATGTTGGCGATTTGCTTGTCTGCCTTACTATATACTAATACTATCTGCGTTTAAATGTCTTGAATTGTACATAAAAGATAAGTCGCTATTGTATTTTTTTAATTAATTATAACATAATAAATACGGTGTTTTCACCTGCATTATCGCTCAATATTATTATTATATATATATATTAATATGATATAACAATCATAATCAAGAAATCGCACGTAAGATTATCACATTTAATCTATAAACTTCGTTATCATATCCATTCATTATAATATTTTTAAGTCAATTAAAAGGATTTTTATTTTTATCTGACACTAAATTGGTAGTTTAATATGATCTTAATGTGATTCAGAGAAGTCATACGTTATTGATTAAATACTTTAAGTAAGGAACTAAATCAGGTTTTAAGTTGGCCATAGACGCGAGCTTGTTTCAATAGACAATAGAAAAAATGAAATTGACAGTTAGTTGTATAATTATATTAAAGTATTATATAAAAAAATTATGTCGTACCTGGATAGATCATCGCTTTCTTGATAGCTTGTGGGTCTTTCCTGGACCATTTTTGAACTTCCTCGTCCATTTTACCGACTTTTGATGGATTCATTGCCCATAAACAACCTGTAACATAAAAGAACATATAAATTTAATTAGTTAATCATTTGATTAAATTAATTATTTCACCCTTTTAAATCGGTGTGTGTATATGTATGTTACAGATCATACCTTTTCTTTGACTTCCGTTCGTTGAAGGTTTCTCTATTTTCTCGAAACACTTATTTAAACTAAGATTATGTCGGACAGAATTCTTCCAACCATTTGGTGCTGTTTTGAAGTAGGGAAAATGTTGACTGAAATATAATTAAATCATTAATTAGTCAACTTTTTTATGTATTATAATTATATTAAAAGAAAAATATGTGTAATGTATATTAATACTAATATTGGCCGAAAACATACAAAAAAAACTCACCACATAAAATTATATATCTCTGAAACCGGTAGACTTCCTGTTCTGGAATTCTTTAGCGCCATTGCGATTAAACATGAATACGAATAAGCCGGCTTTGGAAATTCTCCCGCTACTGTTTTACTAGTGTTATTTACATATTTAGCTTGGCTCGTGTCCACGGTGAATGCACCGCTGACTGCAGTTTTAATTATTTGTCTACTATTATTTAGTGATGAATTATCGATCAATATCGTCGCCTGATTCTTGTTACCATTAGCTAAAATTGTTCTAGATTGTTGAGCGTCCAATATGTGTATATTACCAGATATAATTGTTTTAGTTCCTAATGAGTGAGTTATTTTTTGACTACTATTTAAAATTGAACAATTCTTATTGTTCACTTTTAATACTTCGGATTGGCTCGTTTTAATTCGGACTGTTGGCGTTATTGTTGGTATACTATTGATTTTAGTTTTACTCGTATCTAAATCTTTTAAGAGATCTTTAACTACGCCATTGTTTTGTTTTCTTAAATAGATAACCATCTGCGTCGCTTCTTCTAAAGGTTTCTTGGAAACTGGTTCGTTCGATTCCTGTACTTTTGATACTTTTATGGCATTCGGGGAGAAAGTCAAATGACTTTTTTCTTCTTTGGGGCTCGATAGTGACGTACTGTTATTTAGATCATTATTAACAGCCGAAGTTAGCAATAGATTCGACGCCTCTTCCTTAACGACGCTCTTAACCGGTGTCTCCGCGAACGTGGAAGGCATAACTGAATTTGGATTAACCATAACAGCATTCGCTTCGGATCCGTATAAATCGAGATTATGTACAAAACTCGACGATGAGTTGTTTAGCCACGTTACAGAATTGTCTGTATCCATGTCCAATAACGGCGGCATTTCGGAAAAATTCAATCCCAGCGAGTCCTGAAATAATTTTCTTATTGAGATATGTTTCATAGTAATTAAATTGATATAAATAAATTCTTTGACACTAACCGAAAAATCGGTTATGCTGCTTAGATCTGTCGCTATTTCATTTTTGATGTCCATGTCCAGCATGTCCTGGAGTGAATCGGTTATGTACAAATCCATGTCTAAGCACGCCTATAAATAAAAAAAATATATTTTGTTATTAAACGGATAATAGCATTTATATGTTTATCGATAAAACTATGTTTATACATAGTACAACGTTTGGAAGTAAACTTTCGCGCCCTTTTTATTTCATAAATAACAAACATTTTTCGTGACGAAAGGAAGACGGGAATGAGTTCTACTACTCTGTAGTGAAACCTGTTTTTGTCTTTTGGTATGCGTTGCACTAGCAGTGAAAGAGAGAGAGACAATATTTATAATGCTATCTCAGACGGGTTCATTACAAGGACGTAAATATATCTATACTAACTCAATTAATATAATTCGATCACTGGTTCATTAAATGATCGTGTTATGTTTATTTAACTAGTATATTTTCATTCATATAACTATTTATTTATAAATACATACAAATGACATTGTAGGTAATGCTTATATATTGATAATACATATTTATTTTTGTAAGATATATTTTATAAAAAGACCTACATCAACAAGTAATTCGTTGTAATGGTGAGGGACCGGACTGGATGTAAAGTCGTGCCACCTATTCGTATACATAAAAAAAAATTAACACCGAAAGGCACATCGGCAAGGCTTCCAAGTTTCGGGACGAGATTTTTTGTCGAAATTTCAATGTAGCTATAAATAGATTACTTGTTCTGTTACCACGTGGTCTCTTTGAACTATATACGAAAATAATCCACTTTCATCTTCCGATCGGAAGCGGTTATATTATTAAATCATCATCATATATAATTTAAAACTTTTAACTCATCGAATTTCGTGCGCGTTTAAACCCAATATTGTTAAAAGACTTATTAGAGAAGGGTTTTCATACAAATACAATGAGAAAGCATCTTCACAGTCATCGCGTCGCAGTCATTATCTTTTGTGTCGTTACAAAGAAGTCAACGACAAAAAACAAGGGACTAGCCAAGGAATGAAGGTAGCAGAGCATAAAGTAATTCATGGGAAGTTCACGACCGACAGATGTTGATAGTATTGGTTTCATCGTTACAATGTACGCATGTTTACACTCTATGATTAGATAATCTCTAATAAACGTTGTACACTTCTTATAAAATTAATTGCTATTGTTATTTAAGATGTCTGACGATTTAAAGTTTATATAATAATACTACACGTAAATATTTATTTGTACCATGCATAGTTTAGTTAAGTGTTTTTATTTATTTACTCATTATATAATAGACAATAAGGCATTACGATTGTAAGCATATAATTGTGACCGACTGATTTACATGACTTCTATAATGTTTTATAAATTTTACATAGGCTTTATAATGAACTAGAATATATAGTAAGATATTTAAGTAAAAACATGCCTATAATTTATTTTGTATAAGAAAATGACATGATTGTTTATCTGTTGTATAATATACACATACAAAATATTATTCTGAATGCGAAACGAGTGCACTGACAGATAAGAGAAAACGTGAGTACCATATCTTTAGCCAATCAGAGACATAGTTTAACGTATTTTTTTTTATTAATTTACCTTTCACTAATCTTTATCATAAAACTTTTTAAATGATAACAACTCATACAAACATTGCTTGCCATATTATGATGTAAAAAAAATATTACGGTGATTATTATTATTGTTTTTATATAATATTTGTACGTGAATATATTTAAACGAATAATTCTGCGAGAAACTTTAAAATTGGGGTGGCAGAGCGAGACAACAATATAAGATCGAAGGAGGGTGAATCGACCCCTAATGACATCGCAGCCGCCATACTGCGCCCTTTGAGCGACTTTAGGCAGGCTACAAACCTTTTTCATTTTAATGTAATAATAAGCAAAATAATTTTCTTTAGAAATTAACGTAAGAACAAGTAATAATTGTAATGTACATTTTGTTTTTCAAATTATTTGCATTGATTCCTATAAATAGCAGTCGACGCCATATTTATATTGATTACTATTATTTTATAGAGATATGTAATGTCAGACTAAATTCAAACATACTTTCGAAATAAGTCATATTATTTTAATAGGCCATTATTGTTGAGACCGGAAAAGTAGGCAATTGCCGGAGTTTCAAATGTGAGCCACAGACGAATACTTATATAATACGAGATAGGAAATTGCCATTCCACCAAGGTTTACAGTGAGTTTCACAAAAAAGCAAGATAATATATAAAATAGAAAAATACTTAAAAATATATATTATTATTGAAAGTGATGACGACACGTGTTTGCTGTGATATTATCGATGTTGAAAAGTTAGGCTGTGAATTAGTAAATCTCGTTGAATTTCTCAATGAAACCTTTGGTGTTTTGACTTCCATCCTCCATATTTCTACAGCTTAGTCAGATTTGCTTCTGAAAAACACTGTTACGGATGATATGTTACAAGTTTTTCTTTCATTTCTCAAGGCTATTAACGTTGCCGTAAACTTTTAGATATTTTTCCTTCGAGTTGGACTAATAACAAAGTGGGAACAAAGTTTCTACAGGCAATTTGGCTTCTGAGCTTCAATTTTGCGGGGTACAATTTTCCTCACGAGGATCTAATTTTTTTAAAGTATTTATAATTAAATAAGTATTGGGCGGTTGTCTGCTTTTGAACAGGCAAAGGTAAACTCGACAGTGCAGCCTAGGTCATTTAAATAAGAACAGATTCAAAAGCGAAAACATAGGTAAGAATTTTCATAGTAATTTGCTGGAGCGGTCCTTTTATTTATTCAAATTTAGAGTTTTGTTTATACCCAGCTCGTATATATGATATTTCGCGTGTTCTTTTTTCGAATGAAATTTGAATATTTCCGCGCATGTTTGAGAAGAAACATTTTTTCTTTTCAATTTAAATGAATAGAGTACGAAAAACGTGTCATGAGCGTTTTATTATTCTCTGTTTTTATGTTAAAATGTTTCACAGGCCGAAAACGTCTGTACATCCGTCTCGCGAGTGCGGAGTACAGCCATGCCGCAGAGGGCCATGAACTCGCTCTTTATTACTTAGAGTTCATCTCGCTTACGTGCGATATGAAATAGGAACTATTAAAAGATATTTTCGAAATGTTTCTTAAGTAGTTAGATAATGCGACTTTTTATACGATATGATATCCTATAATGATGTTTCAATAATGGGATTAAATTGCTGTATAACATATATATGTTTTGGCTAAAAGTAATTTATACAAAAGCTTGTATTACTAAAGTAACAACAGAATATAATTGCTTACGTAATATCCGCTATATAACAATTTATATATATGTATATACAACAAAAAATCAACTAGATCGTTAATTTGATATACATTTGCCTCTACGGCTTCAATTAAAACTTGTTCCTGCTATAGCATGAATGGATTATATATATCAAATAAAAAAATATACTTATCAAAGTGTTTATGTTAGTGTTTATCTTCCTATATTCATACTTAGAAGGTTTATATATACTTTCAGGTATATTCTTAATTTAAAATTATTTTTTAAACTTGGATACATTTAGATCATTTCTCACATTCAAGGAAAAAATATCATTGTGGTTTTTTTACCCTGTTTTAAGCTTTACAAATGTTTTGTTAAGAAGCAGGTAGTTGAGAACGGCAAAATCCGTCCGCTCGTTTTTTTTAGAGCATGCCTTTTCATTATTCACAAGGCAATAAAAGTCAACCATGTATATACACATATTTAGTTACTTTAAAAATGTATCAACATAACTTTATCTTATTTCAGGCTTTCCAAATTTTTCAAGTAAAGTCATTTTAGTTTCCCGTGTCATTTAAGGAATAATTTCAGCTTTGCTCGTGAAAATGATAGTGGGGGGCCAGAGAGGCGCTGTGAGGGGCCGCCTCGTGTCCTCGAACCTGACCGCGCTCGATCGCCTTGAACTCGTCGTAGTCTGCTTGTACAAATTACCTTATGTCTACGATGGAAGTCTGCATTACCGCGAAAAATGTGTTGCAAAAAAATGCTAATTAATTGTAGTAATATCGATCTGAACATAATAATGGCTCCAACTTGCGCCTAAATATGAATGCATCCGCATTACGTACCATCCGTATTTTGTATTTCGCTTCTTAACGTATAAAATAAACCTCATGTAACATATAAATAAATACATACATACGGGAAAATATATGTATACTTAGATTGATTTCCCATAAGACGAAACATATAAAATTAAACAAACCGTGACCTTGGTCTGTGTATAGTAAACTTATATAAAATTCTTTTCTTTAAATTGAATTTGTTAGTTCTTTCTAAAACGACCTTGTTCTATTTAAACACGTTAGCATTATTTAATTAATCATTAAAATATTCGCGCGGCTGAACACAGTCAAGCGGACTAGTAAGATATTTTGTCTAGACGAGTGATTAGTTTTGAAGTTTCGATATAAAATATATAAGTAAGGTAACTGAAAACCGATAGAAAGTTGCTTGGCGCGAAAATAATTCCGTCGAGTTTTCATTCTGCGCGCGCAGTGTTGGATGGGACTAGGAGGGGTTCTGTATTGATTGGATGTACGGCTCAGTCACTCCCCTCCGTCTACTTCCCTGTTAAAAGGGAGGGAAACTGAAATATTCCTTGCGTAAACTTTTATATATTTTGTTGTCGAGATTAAGGAGATAGAATTTTAACTTTAGATTAGTTGGAACGAAACTTTAAATATTAATTTAAAAGTATGAGGCTTTTATTAAGTACATATTATACGCAATATGTATTAAATTTATACGCATACTAAATAGTAACTAATAAGCTTAAATTTTAGTTAATATTTGTTTTTAGAATATCTTTAATCGTTATATTTCGAATGATCAAATTATTCATGATTAGTAAAATGATGACACCTGCCAGGTCAACGCCCTTTCGTTAAAAGTATTACTCAGCTTGTGTGATAAGACTCATCAGTCATGAGTTATATTTTATAGGCATTTTTATTAAGTCATTTTAATAAGTACAAGAACAAATATCGTGGGAAGTTATTTCAAGTGATAATTATATATATATTTTTAAATGTAATTAATTGATTTGGCTGATACATATGCACTGTTTAATTGTATTTTTAACGGTAAATACTAAATATAATTTTGGGTCGTGTATCATTTAGTTATTTCTGCTCAGTTGAGTTTGACAAAGTTTGAAGATAGCATTTTAAAAATGCAAGTCCAGTATGTCGTCCTACACCACGTGAGACTGAATTATATAAATACATAATTATGTCATTTTGCAAAATTTTGTACAACCAGCCCCGGATCTATGGCTAGGCCTACAAGGCACCAGCCTAGGGCCCGCCCACCCAGCAAATTTAATTTCACTAATTCCGCCTTCGATAGACGGACTAAATTCACTGAATAGGTACATAATTATTATTTATAAAAGTGTATGTTGATCCCTCAAATATAATCTAATTTACTTCATATTAGCTCATAAAATAAATTACGAAAACTAAACTTAACTAGTCATACGTATATTAAAGATATTAAAATATAATATGTTTTCTTAGGAGCTTTTAAGATGCTGCATCCATCAAGTGTCTAATTATACAAATTGTTAAAGAAAAAAGAAAACGTCAATGTAAAACTTGCGTTCATGTGTTTTTTTAAGCTCTACAAATTTTGGTCTTGTAATCGTAATAAAATAATTTAAAAACGTAAACATCGAATTCTTTCGTACTTTTTACTATTAACTGGGAGAAATATTATTTGTTTAAGTTTCCAAATTTATATTCTAACTAATGCAATGACACAATTCTAGGTCAGCGCGCCGATTAAAATGAGGCAGTGAACCTTAAGTGAAAATTAATAAAATAGGAAGGAACTTTTTGTTTTCGCTTGCTCGGAACACCAACCGTTAACATTAGGGGAGAGTGTAACGGCTGACAGAATAACCACAGGCGTGTGCGTCTGCTATCCACGTACAAAAACTACTACTACATTCACATATACGCACACTACAACAGGTTGCAGCCAGTCCCTTTTTCGTTGAGTGCACTTTCCATAGACTATTTCAATCAGTTTGTTTATACACATTTAAATTTAAAAAATAATCCTATTTTTTTCTGTATTAAAAAATCGTACCTACGTAATATATACGTAGCGTATTTATGAAACTTATTTGTAGAGATGTGCCGATTATAACTTTGGCCGACTAGCCGACTAACCGATTAATTGGTTGTAAATAGACCGACTAGTCGGCCGACTAATCGGCCAAGCCGATCATGGTTTCGGGTGTTTCCGACAATTCCCGTGACGCTTCGTTTACGCCTGATTCGTGCTTAAGACGCTACCGCTGCCTGCGCAAGTGTCGGAACATACCTCAGTTAGGTTCTGTGATCAAATGTTCGATCACAGACGACTCCTAGTCGCAAATCCAAGTAGAATAACTTCAGTGACGTCAGAAGTCAGTTTATTTCAGAAAAGTTATCAAATATAGATGATAGTTTTTCTGTTCAATAGTCTCGTGAAGACCCAAAATCAAGTGAAATGATTGCACTTTGCGGGTCATACATAAATATTTTCCTTTACAAGTAAGTAATTTTAAAGAACACCAAAGGAAAGGTTGGTTTCATATTTCAAAATGCATAAGACTGATTCTACAATAAAGATTAATGTTTTTATTAACATTTTAAGTTTTCATTATTATGTAATTCCTAAAAATAAAAGAAGCCAATTAGTCGGCAGTCTTTGCCGAATAGTCGCCGACTAGTCGCCGACTATGAATGCGGCCGGATAGTCGGCTTTACCGACTAGTCGCCGACTAGTCGGAACATCTTTACTTATTTGTGATTATTTTTTTATATTTATGAACTAATAAATTACTTTACTAGCTAATGTAACCTATAAACGAAAAGTACGTAGTTTGCAAAAAATCATAACTATTATTATAAATTAATTTCTATTTAATTTCAAAATTGATTAACTTAATTCGGTACACTGTGGCATACAACACACAACCATGTTCGTTCGATAACACACAACTACATTGACAAGGTGCACTCATTGTTAAACGTTTTGAAATTCTCGCTCGGAACCGGCCGTGGGAACCGCATTACTACTTCGTAGACATAGTCAAAGCATTAAAAAAAATCATCGATGTTACGAGTAAAATAATATGCTGTCAGAGTCAAATAAGTATGAATGTATTGAGTTTTGAAACCTAAACTTGTATATTTATGAGTAGGTATACAATATCACACCTATAGTTACAACTTACGTTAAGTTCATTGACGGCGAATTGGCGCCGTTTTACTAAAAATATTATTACGAATATTAATTAACGAGTTTTCAATAAAATAACAACTTTTCCGTTGTTGTCCTGAATAAGTTTTAGGAAAACAAAACACACTTGTAATTACTAAAATAACTCGATAAATAATAATAATATGCCATCCTTATCACACGCCTTGTTAATGAATGTGCGCGAAAGAGACAAAACACGAAACAATTTCGTCCGTTACAAATATTTATACACCGCGTGTATATAAATGTGTTAATTTAACATCAAATATAGAATTATTCATGGTAATATTTAGTGAGTGTTGTTTAAAAACTTTAGCTTTTACGAAAAATTATATGACAGTCATAACACGTAATGATTTTAACGAGAAAGAGACTACGTAACAAAATGGGACATTTCCCGCCACTTTGGCACACATAATCACACGATAAATAGTTACTTATAATCTTTAAAGATTGATATTTCATCAAAAACATAACATATTATTAGTATCTTATAAAATATCAAAGATGTTTAATGAATGAATGACATTAAAAAGAGCGGGACACAGGTCTGTTACTTTCTCATTGCTCGTATCTAGATATAAACATGTAAAAATAAACTTCTACGAATAAAATGTTACTTACCGAATATTTATTCCAATAAATATCCTTATGCTCAATAGAATAATCCTGAATTTCACACATTTACGTTTTTAGCGTCATGAAATTGACAAATATAACACCACTCACTCCATAGACTATGTATTCTGTTTTGCTATTATGTGAAAAGGTACACAAAGAATGGTTTGATTTTCTATTGGTGGACTTGACCCACGTGACACTCTAACAAATGACGCGATTGGTTGAAAATAAGTTACAGATTGACGTCACATTTGTTAACCTCCTTTTTAAATTAATAATAGTATTTAATAATTTTACCAAGCAAATATACCTTATGGATAAGAATATTAAATATTTTTTGAATTTATTTTATATTCATGTTCACTACACACGCTTCTTTTTACTACTTACCATTTAACATGACTCGTGTATTTTCGACAACATGGCGGTTTGTTTACACCGGCATGATAAGGCGGGAAGTATTTTTATAGTTTGTCCGTCTAAGATGTTAAATATGACATGTTAGAAATAATTATTTTCCGTCTAAATATTTTTTATTGATAAAAATAATAAGTTTCGTATTTTAAAATTAATATTTAATCGAAAACACGGCACATGGGCGAAACCAATTGTAATACAGTGTCCAGCGCCATCTAGAATAACATGAAATACAGCGAAACAAGTTATGGCGGGAATTATAAATATTCATTAGTATTTAAAATTAAAAAAAGTCTTAATACAATGTGAAAAAAAGAAATGTCAATAAACATAAACATAATAGTAACAAAAAAACTAATACTACAAAAATATTCAAATAATCTAATACCTATTTTTTATAATCTAAAAGACCATATAATCATTCATACATTAACAATAAAAGCAGGAAATTTGTAAGTTTGATACAGACGACACAGTTTAAGAAAAGATATAAAACTAAAAGTAAGAGTAACAATAAAATAGAATGAATTATTATTAAACGTATCACCTTTTTTAACGATTTACTATTAAGCAGTCTTATTTAAGCACTGAGTGTATTATTTTGTCAAGCTTTAAAGTCAAACCGACTTGTGTTCCTCTATAATTTCATTTTTGTTAGAATTTGGATATTTTAATGTTTCTTTTTCTTTTGTATAATTCATATGTGCCATGCCTTCTAATATTTTTATTGAACAAAAAGTCTTCTTTAAAGTTACTGACTGTATTTGATTGAGCAACAAATTTTATTTCAGTAGGTAGTACATTTACTTTAAAGTTTGTTGTATAACCACTTGCTGACGTCAAAACTGTCGGTACAAAAGGTAAAACTTTTGGTTTTTGAAGGACTTTCTTTTGTTTTCTGTTTTCTGGTTCGTCGTCGTTAATGTAAATACTTTCTTCCAAATAATTAGAAGGCTTGTTTCTCCGCCTTTTCGCTTCGACTACTGCGAATTGTGTTGTTGAAACTACTTTGGGATTTTTAGCAGTCAATATTTGTTTTGGTTTATCATCCAATTGCTTTATGATGCTAGTAGGCAAGCGTGGAACGTGTACTGTGTCAAATGAACTTCCTTTGGCAACCTAAAAATTTCATTACATGTAAGTTATACATAATATTATATACACAAATAACTATGTTTATAATTATGTTAGTTTATAATTATTATATATGTTTATAATTCAGGTAGTGCTTGGCAGTGAGTGTCGTGATAAAATCTTATGTTTTGATTAAAATTCTACCACAATAACAAACCTACAATGAGCTGTATTTTATTTAAATAAATACGCAAAGTAATTAAAACGATTCGTTTAAATTTTATAAATGTACCTTTGAAATCTTATTTCCTTCGTCATCATCTCTCTCCTTACGTTTTTTGGTTTTAATTTCTGTAACAAAAGAAAAATATATTTAGTGGAATAACCAACAACAGCTAGATATGTTCTTCAAGATTCAAATGATATAATATTTTTAAGGAAAAATTATAGATAATAGTAATTGATTTAATGTGATATTGAATAATTTATTTATCGGAAAAATTAACCTGTATTTTGAACTTTTGATTCAGTTTCTTTTGTTAATTTTTTGTTTTTACCGATTTTAGATTGTCCTAGGTTTTCATTCAGCAATGGTTCCGCATCTTAAATTAAAAAAAATAATTAAGATATGAAATCAAACATAATAAATGGCTTTGTAGTACAAATTCTGCTAAAAAAATATTTTTAGACTAAAGCCTTAAAAATAAATACAAATGAAAATTAGAAATACTAATAGCTTAATATCAGATGACTCACTTGTAATAGGTTTCTCATTTTGAGAAACCTTTCTCTTTTTCTTTTGACTACAAACCAAGGATTCGTTTAATTTCTTTGGAGTATTAACTTCATCTGAAAACAAAAGATCTTTGTTACTTAATTTATTTTATGGAACTGATAAAGTCAAAAGAGTTTGCATATCATCCGCATTTCATTTCAAATAATAAAATAAACTTTGTTTTTTTATTGCATAGGAAGGCGGACACGCATATGGGTCACCTGATGGTATGTGATCACCAATGCAATGTTAAACATCGCGTACATCGCCAATGCGCCACCAACCTTGGGAACTACGATATTACGTTCCTTGAGCCAGTAATTACACTGTGGCTCACTGACCTTTCAAATCGGAACACAACTATACCAAGTACTGCTTTTTTGCGGTAGAATATCTGATAAGTGGTACCTACCCAGACAAGCTTGCTCAAAGCTCTACCACCAATTTTAACTCAAAAAATCTTAAAGATCAAATGCTAATTATTGTAAGGACATGTTTCAATTCTATTAAGTACATTAATATTATACCTTCCAGAACAGTTTCTTCGGGTGGAGTATGAGATGATTTTCTTTTACGTTTCTTTGTATTTTTACTATCATTAAGTTCCCCTAAAAAAAGTAACAGTCATGAATTGTTTACATAAAAGTTTTTATCAATGAAACACTTTAAAGTCACCATATTTTTTAATTTACCGTCTGTCGTCAATGAGTTGTTTTGCCCAGTTGAAGAGTATGAGTTAGTTTCTTTGGACTCTGCACTGCCAGGGGTGAAGATATTAATATCTTCTTTTTCACTTTCTGTTTATAAAAATGAACATCTTTGAATGCTTTATATAAAAAGTAACATAATGTAATAATATGCTTAAGCCATAGAAACATGATTATATATCTTATATTTTTCTATATTTTAGCTCCTACAGGAGTGACATGATCACTATGTGACCAAACTCTTTAAAAAAATATTAAAATCACCAAGTGTTTTTCCCGCCTAGATTGTTTGAAATATGTGTTTATTAAGGTAACATTAGTGCGAATAGACATTAATATTAACACTAAGTACATGTAGTTACAGTGTACTTATAGTTCTGTATTGTCTTGTGTTATAATATCCATAATGATATTAAATTAATTATAGGTAATTAATTACAAAGCATTATTAGAATTTCATAATTAATACATAATTAAATAAATCCTACATTTTATATTTCTATAATTAGTATAAGACTTTGTTTCTCCAAACCTGTCAATTTCTTCTTCTTTTGACTGCCTGGTGTTTTTATTTTCGAAGTATTGAGTGATGACTCAGGTATGTCACCTAAAACAAGAGACAATTTACATTACAATTTTATTCTAGATTTAGATATAACAAGTTATTTCATCCAAAGTTATAATATAGTATGAATTTTGTGGAAGGATGTCAGAATTTCAGTTAACACTAGAATGAAAATGTTAATATTATTTATGTATTGATTAATTATAAACCTGATTGTTCAATTTCCTGAGATTTTAATGACATTTTTTTCTTTTTCTGGCTTCCTGGTGTTTTCAATTTAGATTCATCCAATGACAAGTCCCCTTTTCGTTCTAAAGTAAAAAAAGGAATGAAATTAAGCCAAATTTATAAAATAATCTTTACTCTTATAAAGTTATTTTGAATAATTTTAAGGTTATTTTAGTAAGTTGGATATACAATTTATAATTAACAATAAAATAAATTACCCATTTGATCATTTTCAGGAGAGAATGAGAGCTGCTTCTTTTTCTTTGAAATGCTTGATGGAGTACTTAAGGACTTATCAATAGAAACAACTTCCTCGTCTGTAATAAAATGGTAATAAATAATAATGTTATCTAAAAAAACAACTAAAACAATTAAGAGTACAAATGTACAAAATAAAATCACAAATACTTTTATCTACTACAGACTAACTTAAGTAAGATTGTTTATAATACTTTTTTTATAAATATTCAATCTAAGGCAATATATTATTTTGAAAATGTAACCAAAAGTATAATTTTTAAACTGATGTTTATGACAACAGTGCAAAAGAGGGAAAAATTACAATTACTAATTATGAATATCTCAATTAAATATTGACCATGGTGCAATTGATTTATAAAACATTCTTTTATCATTATTATTGCTTACCTTGTTCTTGTATATTTGTCTGTGAGATGCGTTTTTTCTTCTCACTACCAGGAGTTTTAGTCATTGATTCATTAAAAACTTGTTCAGGTTCATCTGAAAACAAACAATCAAACTATAAATAATCAAATAAAATCAAAAAAAATATAAACAATCAAATTAACACCTTTTTTAGTAAATTTGACATGAAATTTTACATAGATACAGATTTTTCGGCTAGACTTTTAAATTTATTTTTATTGCATAGGATTGTAAGAGATGTTGTCATCGCACCACCAACCTTGGGAACTAAGATGTTATGTAAGTATAATTTTTTAAACTGATGTTTATGACAACAGAAAAAGAGGGAAAAAGTATAAATTTACAATGCAAAAGTAATGAAATTACGAATATCTCATTTAAATATTGCCCATGGTGCAATTGATTTATAAAACATTCTTTTATCATTATTATTGCTTACCTTGTTCTTGTACATTTGTCTGTGAGATGCGTTTTTTCTTCTTACTACCAGGAGTTTTAGTCATTGATTCATTAAAAACTTGTTCAGGTTTATCTGAAAACAATCAAAATAAATGTTTTAACACCTTTTTTAGTAAATTTTACATGAAATTTTACATAGACAGATTTTTCGGCTAGACTTATAAATATATTTTTATTGCATAGGATTGTAAGAGATGTTACCATCACTTACATTGCCATTGCACCACCAACCTTGGGAACTAAGATGTTATGTCCCTTGTGCCTGTAATTTCATCATCAAATCAGACTTAAAAGTGGTAATTTTCATATTTTTATACATGATATACATATTGCACTTGACTCAATATAAGGTATTATGGTTTCACTTATGTTTTCAATTGAGAAATGTTTGATATTTTGTGAAGGCAATGGTTTCCCAATGTTTGACATAATTGAAATTACATTGCATACATTGCAGTAATTTAGGTTTAGGCAAGTTCATATCGTTTTTATAAACACGACAAAACAACCAAACAAGGATCTATATTACAATTTCTAAAAGCCTGGACGAAAAGTTATGGCTCAAGATTGTTTAATTGGGCACTTTTTCTTTACAATAGCTTATCCAAAGAACTATTTAATGAATTTTTTTTTGCCAAAATTTAATAATGAACTAAGAAAATACCATCAAAGCTTGATTTGAGAAAATTTATATTATGTAATCCCTTTTGTTTTGCATAAAGAGGCCAATAATTATAAAATATATATAAGAAAATTATGTTATTAGTTTCTTGTGTAAGTGAACTTTTGTTCTTGATAATAAATAAACTTCTTAAACCTTTAACATTATACTTTCATTTATGATTTTTTTCTTTATCGCTAAATATTACATACCATTAATGTAATTATTTATTTTTTACCTTTTTCATTTGAATCTTCAATGATCACATCAGAAGACTTTTTCTTCTTTGTTTTGCTTAATGAAATATTCAAGTTGTTCTCATTTTCTAAAAAAAAAACGAATATAGCTTGATTTTTGCACATTTTTTTTTATATCAGCCAACAATCATATTGTGAAAAGCAGTAATTAATGGATTAAACTTGGTGTTATCATTATGTAACATAGTTTTATAGAAATCAAATCAGCCGAAAGGTTTGATAAAAACAATTATTTCAAAATAAGTATATATTGTAATTACCTGTTTGTTTAATGTTTAGTGATTCTGTAATTTTCTGTTTCTTCTTCTTTTCACTATTTGGAGTTTTTGTGACTGATTTATTGCAAGTATCTTTTGTAAAATCTAGAACAATCATTAAAATTAATAAGGAAGTTTACATCTAACAATTAAAGTGTACAAGCTAAATAAAAATGTAACTAAACCTGTTTCATCCTTCCCATTTTCATCAAAGTTTTCCTCTATTTTTGAGTTTCGTTTTTCTTTTTTAAATGGCACATCCATAGGGGAATCAGAGTCCGAATTTTCATTAGTTCCTTAAAATATATGTATATGGTGAGTGATATTTATGATTTTATTAAAAAATATAAATGAATATTATATACCTGTTTTATTTGCCACCACGCTTACATCTTTTTTATCTATTATTTCATCATACTCTAAGCCCAGATTATCTGAAATAAAATATAAGATAATAATACTTTTTGTTCCAGTTTAACAATTATAACGTCATTAACGCAACAACGGTTTCGTCTGAAGTTTTACTTATGTCATAAATCTTACCAGTGTTTACAAGAGATAATTTCTTCTTGTTTTTCTTTGAGCTGGATTTATTTAAATAATTGTTGTGTTGTGTAGTTGTGCCCTCTGTATCAATAAAGAAGCTTTCATTGTTTTCATTTGTGTTGTCTGTAAATTTTATATTTTAAAATTATTATTAGTTAGTAATCTCTCTCTTTTTGATTTTGAAGTAAAAGTGATTAATATAAAATTAATAAGAAGCACTTCTAAATGCATTAAAATATAAATATTAAGACAAAATAAATTTTATGTAATTTATTATTTTTTATCAATAGTCAAAATTCAGCCCAATACTGCCTGACCACAGTGCTAAGGCCTACTGTTCTTTACCACACTAATATAGTATTGCCTCAGGTGGTATATTTTAACTGAACAAATGTTTCAACCATTATGAAGTTTTTTATACTTCACACAATATTGGTGATATTATGGATTGCATTTTTTTGATTAAGCTCTGTCCAATTGACGTCTTAACAAAATCTTAGAAATAATGTAATTAAAAAGGATTGATATTCCTAGACATATTATCATGATTAAAAAGAGTTACCAGAATTAGCAGCAGTTTCCGGTTTTGGTTTCTTATTCTTTTTATTGTAACTAACATCAAGATTACCGAATGTGTCAACTTGGTTGCTTGTATCTGAAAATACGTTATTGTATATGTTGAGTTATTTTATATAACCAATGAGTAATTTAGGACAATATTTTTGAAAATTACCTGTATTATCCCTTATGTTGGTTTTTCCTTCGATTCTTTTCAAGGGAATGAAGTCTTCTGTCTTAGAAGTATTTTTTTTATTCTGTACGTTATCACTGCTGTTGCTATCTTCAGAAAACAATAAATGTAAATCGATTGAATCAGGGGATGAATCACGTTCTATATCTGGTTTTGCCATTTTATTTCCTGTAAAAGTATTATTGCTTTCTTTTTGTTTATTTTTTTTAGGAGACTTAACCTGAGTTAAGTTTAGTTCATCAATTATAGCAGTATTTTTTTTCTTCTCTTTTTTCTTATTAACATTTAGTGAAATGTCACATTTCTTAGATTTCATGTTACTAGTTTTATTTAAGCCTTCAAGAATAGAATCATAATTTTGCATTATATTTTCATTGTCACTACTGAGAGAATCTTCTTCAGCCATAGAGTCTTCTAATGGATCTAGTTCTGTTTGTGTTTTTGTCAATTCATTATCTATATTTGGATTTTCAGTATTAATAAATGCTATTGAAGCTCCAGCTTTCTGTGGTGTTTTTTGTTTCTCTTGTACTTGAGTAGTTAATGGATCAATTTCTTTTAAGCTCACATTGCATATTGTTATTTCCTTTTCATTTATAACATTTTCGTCGCAACGACTTTCAGATAGGCGTTTTCTTTTTTTATCCGAAATATTATTCTCATTTTTATCTTCCTGCAAACTCACTTCATGACTGGAATCTAATCTCATTCTATGAGTTTTTTTCTTTGATTTTATTTCGTTGTCGTCTTCGGATTCTGAAGAACTTATTTGTTGTTGTTTACGTCTTTTTGTGTTTCCTATTTCAGAACTAGAGCTTTTATTTGAAATGTTTAATTTATGCCGTGACTCATACATTTCTCTTGATGCATTTTTCTGTTCCTTCTTTTTGCGTTCATCATACTTTTTCTTTGACTTTGTAGTCATTTTAAGTTCATTATCACTCATTGATAGGTCATCTTCTGTACCATTTAGTAATTCATTGTCTTCGTCAGCTGAACTTACCACGAAAGAGTCTTTTTCATAGTCAGAATCATCGGATAAGTCATCATCGGATGTCAGTGTTTCTCCTTTTTCCAATATCTCATTCTCTCTTAAATATTGGCGTTCATTTTCATCTTGACTGTCACCTGATTCATAGGACTCACCCGCGTCTTCAGCTTCGTCATCCATCAGATTAAGAGATTCTTGTGATTCTTCGTTTGATTCCATTTCTTCATCTGAGTCACTTGATGTAAAAGATTTATTTACAGATTTTTTTGAAGAGTTGGAAATGTTACTTGTTAGTTTATTACTTTTATTATTGAGAGATTTATTGTCTTCTTTGGAATCATTTGAATCATTACTAGTATTTTTGTCTCTTTCATTTTCACTTATTGAGTCCTCTCTATCAGTTTTTGTTTTATTTAGGGAATTATTGAAATTTGATTTGTTCTTAGAAATTTCGTTGTTATTCTTTGGGCTTGTTTCTTCTTCAGATGAACTTTCATTGTCCACATTATCAAATGTCTTGTTATTTTTGGATGAATTATTTTTTTTCGTTTTTATATTATTTGTATCATTATTAGGCTTTATTATGGAAGTGTTGATATTACCCAATTTTTGCAAATTTTTCTGTTGTAAAGGTGTGCTTGTTGTAACATAATTAAGAGAAAGATTTCTCTTATTAATATCATTTTCCTGGGTAGCATTTAAATCATCTGTTGTTTTTGACATCATACTTTGTTTAATTTGGGGCGATTTTGTAACACTGTTAATATCACCGGAAGAACTGTCTTTAAGTTGTGATAATATTAGAGTACTTTTATTTTCGTTTTCACTTTTATTAAGATTTAGTGATATGGATGATTTTCTTTTAGATTTGTTTAGTTGTTTTTCTTTAGTTTCACTTTTATCTAATAGAATACAAGGTGAACTTGAAAATATATTGTTGGTTTTTGTTTCAGGTATCAATGAACTTTCAGGTATTGTTTCATCAACATCCATGGGCTCACAGCTATCATTCATAATATTAGCATTATTAGATAAATTTGCTTTAATAGAATCATTCTTCTGAGACATCATAGAGAATTGAGAAATATCCTTTTCTAATTGATCAGAATGTCGTATTACAGGCACACATTGATCTTCATGTTCATGTCTATTTTGGATACCAACTTTTCCAGAATTTGTGTCAGAGTCTTCATCAATATATACAACAGTCTGTATGTCACAACTAGGTTCGGTTTCAAATAGTTTGTTTGTTACATTCAAATCATTCTTTTCATTACTGCTTCGATTCAAAAGAAGTTTTCCGCTATTTTCATCATTCTTTTTATCCATACTATTATTACTCACATTTGTCATTGGTATGTCAATACTAATATCTCCTTCCACAAAACTATTAATGTTTTCCTTATTCTTTGACTTGTTAACTTTGTCTTTATCTGTGCTTGTATTTAAGCCATCACCTGAATTCATTTTGCTTACCTTGACTATGGGAATTTTAGTTTCATCATTCTTTTTTTTTCTTAATCCTTCATTGTCACTGTAAAAGTTATTGTCGTTTGAAACAGTGACAGTAGTCCATGACTTAGTTCGGCTTCTTTTTTTATTACCATTACGCTTGGTTTCTAAAGCAGATGTGCTTTTATTAAGATGTAAATTATTTGTCTTAGCTTCTGTGCCTAAATTTTTTAATAAATTAGAAGTCATTAAAGAATGCCTATTTTTTTTGGGAACTTTGGTATCAGCAGTTTCTTCATGTTTAATATCCTGTTCCTTAGGTTTTGGAGCTTCCAAAGATTTATTTAATGAAGTGTTCAGTTTCATATCATCAGTTGGTTCATCATTACCATCTTGAGTAATCTCTTTTTCATTAGTAGAAGTATTTTGCTTAATTTTCTCTTTAAGACGTGGACTTTTACGCACATTGCCTGTAGAGGTATTTTTTTCATTTGAATCAGCACTATTTGTAGATTTGCTCGAATTACTTTCAGGTTCTTCCAGGATCATTTCAGTAATTTGTATTGTTGGTTTAGTACTAGGCTGGATTTCAACTGAAAATATAAATTTGTATGGTGTTTTTTATTTTATTTATACAAACAAGGTAAACTATTTCAGAATTATAATTTTACCTTTTTCTATGCTAGAAATAGAGTCTTTTCTAGTTCTTCGTGTTTGTCGAACTGGTGTAGGTGGTGCTTCATTATCACTTCCTGTAAATTAATGATAGCATATTTAATATGTTATAAATAACAATTGACAGTTTTACCCTTTAAAATTGCAGTTTTTAATGTGTTTGTATAATTAGTTAACTTATAATTTATTCATACCAATTTGTGAAGTTCTTCTAGCAGCTCGTTTGGCTCTTGGAGAATCAATACCCGAAACAATATCAGATACAATACTTGTGTTTGATTTAATTCTTGTACTACGTCTTGATGGTGTGACAGGTTTTTCTTCAATGGAGTCAATAACTTCTTTTACTGGTGCCTTTTTAGTGGTTGTTTTCGTAGTATTGTTGTCTGGGTCTGTTAATTTTTTTAAACTTTATTGGTTAGTAAAAAAACGAGCCTTTGAAATTGCGATATATTATTATAATAAATAATTAGAAGTTTGCTTTTGTATAACAAAAATTTAAATTATGCAATTAACTATAGCAAATATTCAGTACAAAATTTCTGACAATAAAAATCTCGCGGAAAAAATGTAATTGGAACTAGTTTAGAGTATGAATATGGTACGAAAAGAATTCATTACTATTTTCATCGATGAGGTCTAAGTCTGGTTTAACCGCTCTTCTTCCGCCTCTCTTCTTGGTTGGAGTGTTAAGTGCAGGTGACTTGCTCTCTTCAGACTGTTCCACGGACATTCTTCTCCGCAAACGAGTTACAGGAGCTGGAAATTGTTTTCTATCAATTAATTTTTTTTACAAAAGAATATTCTAAAAACTTCGCTCAATGCTATAATACAATAATAGGTAATTATATAAGACAATAAAATAAATTCATCATCATAGTATAATAACAGTTATCTGAAATAAATTTGAAAGCATGAGGTATACCGGACAAATTATCAATGATAATGCGTAGTTTTATCGAACCGCTTTTTAACATTTTATTACGAAATATCTACAAACCTTTGACACCTCCGTCTGCCTCCATCGTAGAAAAATATGTTAAAAAATTAAAATTATAATTCCCAATAAGTTGCCCAAACACGTGTAATACATTAACTTATTCAAAACCGTGCTTTGAGGTTGAGATAATGGTCGAACAGCTGTTGAGACGCCGCGAACTGTCAATTCAAAACCGACGCGTGCCTAATGATAGCAACATTGCTTATTTCCGTCTTACAAACATAGACAAGACATTTTTTTTACATTTTATGACATTTAGTGTGTATTAACAGCTAGCATTATTTAATACCTTAATAATTAGGTATTATATTAAAATAAATAGAATGATTTAATAAAAATATATTTGGTAGTTATGTATAATACTAAGGGTGCCAATGCACTATCAACCGCGAATCCTAACTAATGTAATCATAATCAATGTGTAAGTGAGTTTGTTTGTTACGCTTTCACATTTTAATTTAACTCAACCGACCATCACGAAATTTTGCGACATGGTTTGACACTTTTTAGGGGTGCAGAAAAGAACGAATAACCCGGGACATACCTTACATTGAAAATTTATTGTTATTATTAGATTTCCACTTATTTTTAAACTAATAATTTCTTTGACGATTTAGGATGAGTCGATTACGATGATCGATAATGTTACAATGGTAATATCATGAAAGTTTCATATTAACCGAACTAGCAATGAAATACATAAAAGTTATTGTTATATAAGATTAAATGCTTCATTTTTTAATAAAGTATGTAGGTAGGTTATTTTAAGTACCTATTAGTTTTAAATACATAAATATATGTATGTATATATAATATTATTAGAATGCCGAAGAAATACTCCTCGAGAAAAGCACCTTATTAATGAAGCTATACATATATATAACTCTTTCAGACAAAATAATTATTCAGCTCAGTATTAAAAAAACTTTTGTAAGATTTTATATTATTCTGTACATTTATAACAAATTGACTTCTGGTAGCACAGTTAAACCTTAGTGGGTTTTACTTAAATACTATTTTTCGTACAGTAATTGTATAAATAGAAATGTTATAAGTTTTAGTAGGTAAGAATCCCATATAAACAGATTACCCCCTGGGGATTGGTGTCATTCGATGATTTCCCCTGCGTCATAAAAAAAATGAACAAGCGCATTGTGATTATTCTATTTATTGTTTAAAAAAATGTAACAAGAATAGATGAGATAGATAGATAGATAATAGAAATATAAAGTTATGTAGACATGTATTTGTCCAAATAGTTTTAAAATATTATATGTAACAATAAGGAATATATAACACAATTTATGAAGTTAAATCTTTTATTCCTATTTTCATCGGTAATTGCGAAGCGTAGACGAGCCAATAGTCCGCGTTAGGGTTAAGTGGGTCCGCACTTAAAAAGACATCAAGGGTACAGAAATGGCATTATATCTTCCTGATGACCCTCAGAAATTACCCCAACGATGTTAGTTCGTTTCACTTCGGCTCGTAGTTCTGAATCCCTTCGCACAATCGATAACAATGTTCCTTAACATTGTTATCGATCATGTGTCACCAATAAATAATTATACTTAATTAGATATTTCGTAGTCATTTTTATTTAGTTGTAAAATATTAAAGTTGGAGAGATATTTCAATAGATATAGATTAAACAAACACAGTACAAAGAATATCACAAGAAGTTATCCCAGTCGTGTGTCTACTCGCAAACTCTCCTGCTCCACAAGAGTTAAGTAATTAAAACATGTCTGCTTTACTAAGTATTTTATGAAATGACTTTGGAAAGCGCTGGTAAAAATTTGTCTTTGTACTGAAAACTGAAGTTTTTTTCTCGGACAAAAGCGACGTAGATAACAATACGTGAAGCTTGGGATCAACCGGTCCTTTGAACAAAACTTACCGCAGGTTTTATTCCGACCAGAATGTTACCGGCTATATTAGTAAAATTAAAAATGAAATATGAATACGGGCCATATTCAAACCGCTTGCAAATTCGTTCTCTTAGATTTTACTTATATAGTTTTTGTGTCCTAGATTGTAATCCTTTTATTTTTCATTTATAATTTGAACTCAGCATATTATAAGCTATAGGAATCGAGATGGTCCAGAGGAGAAATCAAATTCGGAGAAGGACTACTAAATTTTTAGAGGGACGGGTGAATGGCCCGGAATGACCTATGGTAGCCACCCATAGGCGTCAGCTATGTTAGAAATATCAATTACTCCTTTCATCAGCAATGAATCGCCCTCACTGCTATGACTCTCCACAGTCTCCGCTGAAGTGCCTTGATCTCAGCAGTGAGAGCACCGTACAGCGCCATGGAGCGCTCCACTTGTTTAGCCTAATGTTATTAATATTAAGCGATGGGCGACAGTTTTAGCTGTTTGCACGATCACTGCAAATTGCATGAAAAATTTTGAATTGTTTGGAAATTTGTTGTATTTCTTCTGATGAAAGTAACCAAAATCAAAATCTGAATTTTGATCATATATACTGATTTTCAGAACTTACTTTTGTATTTTTTATTGATATATTGTTTATATTTATATTGTTTATGTTTATATTTATATTGATATGCATTTTTTTTGGTCATAGATTTATGTTTTAGTAACTACTAGCGGTTCACTCGCAGCTGTGTCCGCGACATAAGCAAAAATAAAAAATATGTTATTTATAACAATATTTATAAAATATGTTATTTATAACATATTTTAGCTATAAAAACAGTAAATTTCAAGCAGATCAGACCATTTTTTTATATTGACGCTTTTTTTTTCTTTATGTAAGAGGGGGCAAACGAGCAGGAGGCTCACCTGATTGAAAGTGACTACCACCGCCCATGGACACCTGCAACATCCGAGGACTTGCAGATGCGTTGCCGGAAAAACCCATTTCTCAAATATAAATTATTTTTTAAATTATTAAGGGAGTTGATTTTCAAAAACCCTTAAATAGGTATTTATTTATTTCCAACCAGGCTTCTATATACAAAATCATACTTCTTACATTAAAAGTGACGAACTCCCCATATAAACTTTCAACCCCTATTTCACCCTCTTAGGTGGTGAATTTTGGAAAACTCTGATTTACGTATTTATTTATTAGCACTAACCAGAAACTTGTGTATGAAATATCATGCTTCTAACTTCGAAAATGACGGATTTCCATACAACGGTTCATCCCTTGTTTCACCCCTTTAGGGGTGGAAATTCGAAACCCCTTTCTAAGTACGCGTTTTCATTATAAAATGTATCACCTGTCAATATTCCAAGTCTGTAACCCAAGTGGCTTAGACTCTACGTTGATGAGTCAGTCAGGACAAGTATTTTTATATATATAGATTATACTACATGCCTACCATAATAAAACCATAAATTCTTTAGGACGTTGGTTGTCGGGGAGAAGTTGCTATTTAGTGAGCGATAAGGTCGCTGATGTCGTATGCTCTTAATAAATCATAATTATTAGTTTGTTTTTATTTTTTAAACCCTTGTGGTGTACACTAAAGTATAAAGTAATAACTTAAAAATGTATAGACAATTATACATATATATATATATATATATATATATATATTTGACTATACATATTACTTTCTTCTTATACATATATCTCGTCTTATTTTCATCGTTTCAAACATTTTCTTGGTTACAAAGTTGATATATTTAATTTCTTAATAACAATCATACTTGTAACTAGCAAAGTCGTTGGCTCATATTTCTTATATTGGCTACCTGCCAGCTCACTTTATGACTCTATTGTGAATCAGCTCTGTCAAGCACTGTGCTTATTGACTTCATCATACTATATGAAATATTTAATATTGTGCAATTTTTATTTCTGCCTCAGAGACGTTTATATTACTTCTTTTTACATCTATTTTCGAATAAGATTTTTCTATTATTAATTTAAGTAATTAATTATAGAAATGCTATACTACTTAGTTCATTTATTTTAATGTAGGTATACAATAAGGTAACTGTGAAAGAATAATAAAGAACAGGATTTTTTTAAACAATTTTTGTTGGATTGCATTTACTTTGAGGATTCTAGGAGAAATCTTAAGAAAAGCTTTGGAATGTGTCTCCGAGACATTTTGCAATGCAATGAAACGTTTCAGGCTTTGCAGCAATGTAGGTACGACAAAACATTGTTTTAGCGTTTAGTAGTTTAATATCTTAGGTCAAAGCGTTCTCTTTGAAACGGGGCCAGGCATTTCTAACAGGGTGTACCTGGTAAGAGTTATTATTAGGGGGCGCCATGTATAGATTTTGCTTGCTAAAGTACTTTACCGTACCGTACATTACATGTAGCCGTATGTACTTATTGACTTATTGACTGTATGTCATTTGTTAGATTATATATTATTGTGTTAAAGAAGGAAGTCATACGGAAAATTAAATATATATATATATACTTACCAAAGCTCACATGTTCAATACTGCTTCGCCAATTAAATAATGCAGGTTAAATTGATCATATAATTTTTATTATCATATGATTTGTATTGGATAAAAGTACTCGGATTTTTCTTGTAAATTAAAAAGTAGAACGGTTTAGAGAATGGTAAATAAAAGCGAAGTTATCGTCAGACATACCTATGCAAGTTTTATTGCAGTCTATGGTCGATTAAGTTGACCACTCTACCATTATAATGGCCATTTGTTAACTGTTTTCCTGCTTTGTTAAGTAGATATAAATTGGCATGTGGATTATGACTACCCGTTTGTTAATTTCTTTTTTTTTTTAACATACAAAGATAATGATATTCATTACGTAGATATCGTACCAATTTTACTTGAGTTGTTCTCAGTCTTACGTAAATGACAACCGTTTAAGTATAACCATTTACAAAGGTTCTTGGTGGAATTGTAAAAGTTTTTTCGTTACATTTTTCGTATGCGATGCGGGCGTCCTTTTACGTTAGAATTCCGCTCGTTTTGAGACAAACCTCAAGCCACAAAGTAAATACAGCGTGTCGAGGAAAATCTTTCCTTGGAACTTTAAGCGCCTTTAAAATCTTAAAAGCCATAAGTATGTATGTATTTACCTTGATTTAAAATTAAATTATATTTAAAGTAATGATAAAATATTCGTCAAATATGTATTTTTTTTTTATAAAAAGAATATTCCGCTTGTTTTAAAGATAATTGTCACAAATCATAGTAGGTATATTTTGTTAAATGGTTAAAACAAACGGTGACGTTATTAGGTAATTTAAAAAAAACAACAAACTATTAAATATCGCACATTTTGTTCAACCTTCTTGCAAACCTTAAAATAAACTGTGATTTGTAATTGGTTAGTTATCACTCATATTTATCGCCATACTCATAGTTTGTATCCTCCTAGGGCACTTTGAAAGCGACTAAATGTGATATGAAAATGATTACATTACCAAAAGTCAATACAATCCTTTGGCGCAAGAAGTTAACCGTCACGTTTATTAATTTTTTAAACTTAGCCTTGGAATTCTCCTTATATTTTTAATTTCTTATCTCTCAAATATATAATTTAGATATAATATTATGTTTATACGGAGTTAGATTAGAATATTGGTATTTAACGCTAGCCAGCACATTTGTTTTGTATTATTAACGAATTTGTAATATTTACGGTGCTGTTGTCTTCTTGACGTATCCGTCAACGGCAAAGTTTGTTAGTACAGGAAATGGGATGGAGGGTGGCGCGTGTATTTATGAAACCATGGCAACAGCAAAATTGGCTGTTTGAAGGGGGGAGAGAGGTAGTTATCGAGCTTTTTTTAAATTTTTAATTTAAGGTTTATTTGATAAATTTGTTCAATGCACAGTCACAGTCTTTACAATTTTATTATATCCATACATACAGACTCCTCGTTCGACAACACAATGACTTTTATTTACTTTTAATTGGTATTATCGCCCTCTGCTTTTGCACTGTGCATGTTACAGCTTATAAGTAAATAATTAGTATCGATTGAATAGAAAATACCTGACCTCAATTCATGACGATCGCCATGACCTGTCTAATTGAGCTTCTAGAATGATAATCTACGCGTTTGGAATCGAACAAAATAAAATCGCAAATCGATAGAAAACTATTATCTTGTAATAAATAATATATATAATATAATAATCAAATTGTAGCCTAACATAATTGGAAATTTTTACAAAGCATGAGACGTCATCAGTGCATCTCAACGGACTATTTTTTTAGTCAAATTATCGTTTTGAATTCAACTTTAACCAAGACTATTTGTTATTATAATATTGAATTTAATCTGCAATGTAAGATACAAGGTAGAACGATTTCTAAACTAGCGCATATATATTTGTATATATATATAAAACAGGAATGAAAAGCTGAAAAGCCAACTGTTTCCATTCAGGCGCAAAAGAAAGCAAGAAAACCACAACGTTGTTTGTATAAGTTAATTTTCCATGCATTGCCACTAACATCTGTTTTGGAAACATTTTAGGAAAATACTTTTATTCTGAAAATATTTAAATTATTTGAATAATATGTTATTCATTTAGATTATAACTTTTCTGATTCATGTTCCATGTTAGTTTTGGTAACTTTGTAATAGTCATATAAACTTAGATTAAAACATTGAATGAGACTTCCGTTTTATTTATTTGAAACTACATATAAAACTCCTCCTAAAATTCATAAAGAGCAACTGACTATATTAATTTTATTTTAATCAGAATTTTGTGTACGCATATTTAGAAATTTAATCTAGCTTAAAATTGTATATATTCGTAATTTAATGTATGTCCTGATTGGGTTCTTTTCGCGTTCCTGTATAAATAAATAAAGAAATCAAAGCCATTTTGATACAGCAAAAAATAATAATTTATTTATCGATTGTATATCTTTGATATGCCCAAAGTCGTCCATTTTACATCATTATTGTTGCGGTAGTCAATTAATTTTCAGTAGCGAATTGACATTTCTAGTTGAACAGAACCAAAGCAAAGTTTCTACGGTCGGTTTTATTGTCACAAGTTTGTCTTCTATATTAAATTTAGCTTTTAATTTAACATAAAATTTTGTTTATTAAGTATTTTTCCAAGTAAATAATATATTTCAAACTTATAACACCCCTCGTTTTGCGTCGGGCTTTAAAAAAGTGTCTAGTCGATCAAAAAAGAAAATAATTTGTTTATAAGCGTAATTACACGCGGACGAAGTCGCGGGCACCGGCTAGTTAGAGTTAAAAAAAAAACTACGGATCTGGACACGAAGTCTTTTGAAACTTTCTTATTATTTTAGCTTATAGTTTCGGGTCATTGTCATAGCTATATAGTATGTTAATATGCTCCATATTTCTTGAGATATAAGTTGATATGCTGATTTAGTTGAAGGGAAAAATCTATCTATCTATCTTTCTAAAAAATCTATCTATATTTCTCCTATTATTATTATTATTTAAAAATGTCCTCACAAAATTAAAGACGCTTATATCGACTCGTATGTATATTTACCAATATGTATATAGATTAAATATTGTTAAGTTTAATTGTTACAAACTATAAATAACATATAAATTTAAAAGCTTTTATGTCAATAAATATTGCAGTTAAAAATACCACGAGATAAAATCCTTATTAACCATTATCCAGCCGGGACGGGTAGTTAGAGATATATAAGCTGGATAACAGTAACATATAAACGAAAGTACACCACACATAGATTTTGTATATGAATATCTTACTTAATCGAAATGCAAATTGACCTTATTTGTATTAATTATGTGTAGCTTTTAGATAGATTTAGCAGAATAATTAACGTTAATTAGTGTAATTGGGTAATACCGTTATTTAAATGTTAGCTATTTTGTTAATTTAACAAAGTTTGAATATAAATTGAGTATTTCAAATATGAATTGGATCAAATAAATACGTTCGTATCAATTAAAAAAACCACAATGTTTGTCATGAACTTGACAATTACAAGCCTAACATTATGAGAGGCAGGATAATATTATGAGGAATTTTAATATTATACAAGAATAGCGATTAGTGTTAGCCCAAAATGATTTTAACTCCGCAATGCAATGAATATGACTGCGGAATCAATGACCAATAAGTTGTTACTACATAGCTCAAAGTGCCCTCTGTTCCACAAATACGTATGTAATAGATTATATAGGTTAAGTCGTTTCATCGATTTGGCCATAATGTTTCGGATTCTACATCCAATTCAGAAGTTCAAAAAACTTATATGAATACGTTTGGTTTAAATTAGAGCATAAATAAAATGAGTTAAATAAAAATACATTAATTGTTAATTGTGTCAGATTTTTCTGTTTATAATTTGAAGAATTAGATGCAAAGCGGTTTGGTGGTGTTGGGAACATGGTGTCCCATGTATGTAAACAGAATGTTTAACCCTTAACGAAATGTATGCAATAACAAATACACAGGGCACAGAGTTATAGAATATAAAGTGTAGGATCGTGCCCGGCACAACTGCCCCTGGTTAATAAGAGTTTTCGGTTTTCGATCCTATTATTAATCAATTTGAAATAAAGATATAGTTAGTAAAAATGTATTTCATTTTAATTGATTAATATAAATACAAATATTTATTTAGGTTAATAGCGTTTTAAACTTCGTTTTGATTATTAATTTTATAGAATTATTTTGTGTATACTCACGCAAGCTCTTCATTTAGGGTTATTTTTTATGTACTATAAAATAGAAATCATTTTTTCATTTCAAATAAATGTTTACCAGATAAAAACAAATAGATAAATATTTGTTTATGATATTGTTTATAACTAAGTTATCATTTGTTGAAAATAGCGCACAATTTACGTCGCTATTTTACACATAAGTTGATGTTTTTGGTAGTATATACCTACGTAATGCCTCCGTTATACCTTATTATAATAAACAAAAGATAAATTAAACGGAGAAGTTAGAGTAACTTTTGAGCAAGCCATAAGCCCGTTGGCATCACTTTTAAAATTAAGACTCACCGTCGGCGGTCTCTGATGTAGGTATACACAAAATTAGTCCTTACAATTTTATAAGAAAATCTATTTCATAAAACAGTTGTAATAGTGATAAATGCGAAGATATCTTTTTTTATAGCATAGGTAGATGGACGAGCATATGGGCTACCTGATGGAAAGTGGTCACCAACGACAAATAAGAGATAAAAAGAGAGATAGACATTGGCATTACAAGAGATGTTAACCATCGCTTACATCGCCAATGCTCCACAAACCTTGGGAACTAAGATGTTATGTCCCTTGTGCCTGTAAATACACTAGCTCACTCACCCTTCAAACTGGCACACAACAGTACCAAGTACTGCTGTGTTGCAGTAGGATATCTGATAAGTGGGTGGGAACTACCCAGACGAGCTTGCATAAAGCCCTACAACCAAGTAAATCTACATCATATCACGTTATATTCTCGCCAGAATATCAGCCATGGTGGTCAATCTCGAACTATAATGTGCACAAGAGTGTTTGCAACATACCTAGTCTCTATTTTTTCTTATTCATAGTCCGATGCCACTTATGTGATTCGACTTGACAGAAATTAGTCGCAAGACCAACAGCTTTCTCTGGTTTGCGAGGCACGGGGTTGTTATAGCGTCAACTTACTAACTTCAGATACTGAGTCTTTGAAAGAAATAAGCAATATGAGTTTGCTACTAAGCAAAATTATTTAAATGATTATCATTTACCATTATCGAAGCGTAAAAATATTTATATTTTGTGAAATGAAAGCATATAAAAATATAGTAATAACGTTCTTCTGTCAATTTCGGAAAACCAAATATTGGTTTAATTTATTTTGGTAAAGGTCTTTAAGCGAAAATTTCCCGCGTACCATCAATCTGCAATCAGCAAAGCTATTCTGCACACGAGGACAAAGTAACTCGTTGATGAAATCAAATGTTAAATGTAATATATAAAATGAACATTGCTGACACGCGACTTGGAATACAAAATCAAATAATATGATAGTTAAAGTATGTACACTATCAATTAAATCAATGATTTGAAATATATTATAGTTTTTATTGTTTGACAATTCGTATGTAGTTTAACAAGAAATTCTCAGTAGCAATCTGGAGTAAGGAAGCTGGTAGTGTTATACTTCCGTAGCCGCCAGCACTTAATCTCTCAACGAGTGTCGCTTTCAGGGGGTGATCGAATAGAGAGTGCACCTTTGTTTGTACGTATAATACGCATGGTCACTAATAATAGCGATATAAATCCCAGTGGGTCAATCCCTGAGTTTAGGTATCGTTATTAAAAACTAGTCTAGAATATTTCAAATATACGCTACCAATAAATTGAAATAAATTTATGAATGAAGCAGATAAAAAGGGAACAGTCAAGACCGTCATTCGTTGTTAGTATATAATATAAAACAAACAAGAGAATTAAAGAAATAATGACAAGAATTGTTTTTGATAACATTTATTGGTTATGTTTTCAGAAAGCAAAAATAAAAACTCTCATTAAACGTCAACGAAAAATCTTAGACAATTCAATATATAAGCTCTGGTACGTACGTACTTACTCAATACAGTTATAATAACTAGTAGTTATAATATCTCTCACTAACTATTTCTCAGAATGAGACTGCCTTTTACACAAAGTTGTGAAGTTATCTATTTACAGGTAATTAAATGAATAGTTTATTTAGTAATAAAAAACTAACGTAATTTGAAATAAAAATGCCATTCCAATTTCAATCCTTCTAAAAATACAGCAATAGCATATTATGTATTACGGCATTATTTATTAGCTTCTAATTAATAGCTTATAGGTATATTAATCGCTTCGTATTTTTAGTTTGCTAGATTATTAACTTGCACATCCTGAGGACCTTGGTTCAAATCCCGGTTCGGGGCAATAAGTTATATAGTTACTGTGTCCCGTACCTGGAAAAGTACACAAAGCCTTGCGCTTAGATTTCGTCCCGTTGTGTCGGATTGCCATCTGATCAAATGACAATGACTAGAGAGTTCATCTTTTTTTTTTTTTTTATAGCATAGGAAGGTGGACGAGCATATGGGCCACCTGATGGTAAGTGGTCACCAATGCCCATAGACATTGGCGTTGTAAGAGATGTTAACCATCGCTCACATCGCCAATGCGCCACCAACCTTGGGAACTAAGATATTATGTCCCTGTGCCTGTAATTACACTGGCTCACTCACCCTTCAAACCGGAACACATCAGTACCAAGTACTGCTGTTTTGCGGTAGAATATCTGATGAGTGGGTGGTACCTACCCAGACCAGCTTGCACAAAGCTCTACCACCAAGTGACCACCAAGTGACCAAGTGACATCTGAGCCCACAAACAATAATATTTCCTTCGCAGTTGACTTTATTAATTTATAACTGGCGACACAAGCTTGGAAGACGACATACAATGATTTAAAATGTTTTAATGATTTTAAAAATTAACAGTATAAAATGTGAATGATGGAATTAAATGGAAATGAGGTAATAGCGTCAAGCGAGACACTCATATCAAATTGATCGCAAGCATTGCACATCTCGTTAATGTATATTATCAGTTCGCATATTTAATTAAACTTTTGATTTAAAACAACGGTATTATCAAATTTCAGAAAAAATATTAAAAATATCGACTTTATATAAATAAATAGGTGTTTCATACATTAATAAATATTAATACCTACATACCTGTTCAATATCTTTTAACTACTACTTTTTTCCATCCGATTTTCTCTTTATCACTATTGAAATAAATGGAAAAACGAGATAAATATATATATTTTTATAGTAGGCAAACATTAGTAATTTGGTAAGTAGGTACTATGGGTACCTTAATATAACACTTCAAGATGTTGAAGTTCATGGGGTTACTATTGATAAAAGAGAGGGTTGGTTTTTTGTATAAGAATAGATAATTGCACCAGTCTAAAAAAAAAATTACGTTTATGATTCGAAAAATACTATTCTATTAAGATTATTTTAAAATAAAACTACAAAAGACGCACATTTTATGTATGAAAATTTGCAGCAGGATTATTCTACAAAATAAAACTATAGAAGCGAAAGCGTAAAGCCGCTGTTTTTTGTCCATTTCAGAACCAACTACTCAGGGTAAGGACTAACTGAAGCAAAATGTTTAAGATTTTACGCTGTATTTTATAGTTAGTGCTTTACATTTTAATTCAGGGAACGGTAATAACACCTGAAATATAATAACTTTTTTGTCTCGTCTGATGGTGGTCTTATATAAAAGTAATGCAAAATAAAATGAAATAACAATACGAAGCTAATGTACAAATATTTTTTGAAAAGCTGAGTTAACTTTATTGAGTTTTTTACGGAAGGAATAATCAGTACGAAAATTTCAAAAGTTAAATGAAGGTCCTTGTTTTTAACGTGATAATTCAGCGCTAATGGCGCGTAGAATGTGCTGTTGCATTTGTCATACAACCTATGTCCTATGTCATACAAAAACGCTAATTATATGACAGTTAAGACCTTAATCGCCACTAGCTTTATTAGGCTTCCTTGGCTGGTCCGTATTTTCGTAGCGTTTTATTTTAATAGTATCATAGCTACAAAATTCAGTTTACAGAGTAATTGACTAAGTGATGGTGTGAATAATCATCATCGAACATAATTATTGAATAATTGATACATTAGTCAAGTTCCTAACATTCCTATTACGCTGCCAATTCTAGATCTTCAGTAGTGTAATTATGTCAATTAATTTATCACAATTCAATAATTGTTTCATGCAATTACTATTGTTATATCTTAATTGTATGTATATAGCTATATATGTATGATTTTAGTCAATGGTTGCTATTTTTTTACTTTTAGTTGTCACATATATTCACATAATTTGGAAAATATTACGTAAGTTTAATACATAAAAAACGGGTTCGTGGAAAATTCCGCACCCAAACGGCCCCCATGACGGAGACGCTGCCGCCGGAGCTCCACCTACGCCTGGTCGGGAAACTGTTTCCCCACCCAGGCGAGTTTGTCCCTCCGCAGATGGCTCCTCGCTTCGTGAAAGAGGACGCAGCGCCTCCACCAGGGATCACAGAGCGGTAAATGGAGATGGCCCTCGAACGTCTGAGGGCCAGAGCCACAGCACCGGGTCCAGATGGAGTTCCAGGGCGTGTTCTGCGCGATGCCTTGGAATACCTTGGTGGCAAGCTTCGGGATCTGTTCGATGAGTGTCTGCGCTGCGGGCAGTTCCTGAAGCTATGGAATGAAGGGAAATTGGTCCTGTTGCCGAAGGAGGGGCGTCCACAAAACTCTTCTTCGGCATACAGGCCAATAGTGCTGCTGAACGAGACGGACAAGCTCTTCGAAAAGATAATCGCTGCCCGTCTTGTTCAGCACCTCGAGGAGGTTAGGGCCGGGTCTCACAGAGGCTCAGTACGGGTTCAGGGCTCCCCGTATCCGGGAACCCCCCTAAAAAAAGGTAGAATACATAAAGGACATAGTTAGTGCAAACTTGGTAGGATACATTTTGTAAATAATAATCGAAATAGCATGAATTACTGGTACCCGTTAAAATAAATAATCATCTTATCTATCACTTATATTATGTATGTTTAAACGTGATTATCTCCGAAACTAAATACCCAAGTAATCCTACGACCACGCAAATAAATCTATGCAGATTACTTCTATATACTAGTACTAGATTCTAGAATCAAAAATAGTCCTGTCAAATGATAAGTTTTTAGTAGTTAGTAGTGACACAAATTTTATTTATATAATTATCATTAAATATTACATATCGTATAAAATAAATACCATAGAACAACCACACAGCTGTAGAATCGTCTTAATAACTTAAGTTGTTGTTTTATTAGTCTTTATTTCTGTTTAATTATAAAGAAGGAAATGAAAACATGGTAGCGGGTTTTTATTACAGTTTCGAGTACTTTGCACCAGGAAGGTCTTAATCGGAAACTTGGAATTATTTTATTTAGTTATTGTGTTTGTATGATGTTTGTCACTGTCTTAGAGAGAACACAGCTTTTACATTTAAACAAGATAAAACTTCAATGCTCTTAATAGAATTAACTTGGACAGAAACTAGGGCACCACTGCTACCAATAAGTATACAGACCCGAAGTAAACATTATTATCTAAAATGCAGACGCCAATTTCTGGGCGTAAAGGGATACCGAAAAATATCTGCTTATACAATACCTAATATATTTCAATGAATCCTCTTCAAACAATTCTGTTGTAGATTTACTTCGATTAAATTTTTCTATTATATTTTTCGTGTTATATTGAAAAGATTAGTATGTATTGCCAAGTAATTTTAATAAACATGTGACAATAATTTATCGTCATTAAGCTCACGGCTTTTATCGAAAGTTAATTGCGTAATCATAAACATTGTGATGTAATTGGTTTTCTAAAGAAGTCTTTAAAATTAGTATGCGGAATATAGTGAATTTTGTTTCCTCTCTGCTATAGTTTAAGAAAGTCTGAATCGCTACAAATTGTGTTACGGGAACGGATTCTTTGCCTCAAGACTTTGTCCGCGCGGTTTGCATCTACGTGAGCTGAATGTTTGTAATATATTGTCTTATACAAGCATATACTGTAGCTACACAATCAATTCAATCTAACATACGTTCAAAATATATGTACGTAACGGTTATAACCTTTGTTGAAAATACATTTTTTGGTTTAAAAATGTTGTTTGAGATTAATATCTGAATAATTTTTTAATCTTGTATTTATTATACAAATTATGATATATACTTAAAAATGATGATGGATGAGATGGATATTCTGTGATATTCGTGAAATGTATAAAAATGGGACGTTAGGTGAAATATGTTTGCGGTTGATTGATAGAGGGTTCTCTGGTCACGCAGAACGTCCGGCAGTGCCGTGACACTTGGACGTTTTTGATTTTTTGAGAACCCGACCTTGTTTGCATTTCAAAAGGATATGGTATTTCGTTTTTATCCGGCTTCACACACTGCTTTGTGTTGTAAATCATTACTCTTGGTTATGTCTGCTATGGACACAAGCATATTATAGGATAATAATACTTATTTGCGTAAATTCAATTTCCTTGAATAGAAGTAACAGGATGTTAGGATAAGGCTAAAATGATCTTGATTTATAAATATGTTTAGTTTTACCTCGGCTTAGGAGGAAATTGATGTAGGTAATATTTTTTTATGATTATTATTTAAAGTGCAAGTGCAACGTACTCATTTTGGTCTTATAATATAATCTATTGATGATTGTTAATATAAAATTAGATGTTTCCTTTATGGAGTGATCATTGTACAATAAATAATAAAAAGCTAAAGAATGATTCAAAGTGATTAAAAACATCTAATTTCATTTTTCTTGCTGTTAAACGATGTACAATAATTTTATTTAAATATCAATGTTGTGTACAATGTGCAGTCTAAAGTTTCATATGAAACTGAAACATCTCTTTTAAATATAATGAGAGTAACACTATTACTCTTTGATAGAGCTAAATGAGACAAAACATAAAATTAGGAAGAAAAATACCACCTCAATATACATCATTAATAATATAGCAGGAATAAAAACAATGCTTGTCATATCGGAAGTCGTTATTGGATATTGCCTTTTAAGTAGTGCGACTACGAATAGTATATAGCGAAAACCTGCCTGCGGCCACTCGGGCGAAATGAACCAACTTTCTAACTTATTTGCGATTTTACAACTTTATCTACATGTTTCATCAAACAGGTTTAATTTAAACATTCCTTTCAAAGTGTTCGGTTTCAAACACATAAAATTTTCTACGTTTATTCGAAAAAGTACATTTCAATTTAAATGTTTGTTCAGAAACGAAACATTAATGCTTTTCGAACTTGGTCGATTTGGGACGGCTCTTGGGATTGCTTTGGTAGCGTAGGCGATTAAAGATACAAAACTTGGAAGTTGTTTATACGCAGCCACAAGCTAATATTATAAATACTTTATATTTATTTTAACAACAATTGATAGTAATTTAATAATGAATTGATTTTAAATATATATAAATTATATTTATTTGATTGTTTTTCTAGACAAAGGTAAAGGTATCTTCTAAATTATTTGTCGGACTTCACAACTATAGCTTAGCCTTGCAAGGTTTTAGTATTTTGATAGTTACTTGTTTTATATTAAAGTCGAAATATAATGTAGAGAAAAAATATATTCGAATATCTACTCCTACAATAATATGTATAAGATCAATTATTAAGCAGAACTCTAGATTTGCAGCGCTACTTCTGTTTCAAGTTATCTATAGCGATTTTTCGACAAATATAATTGCAGATAAACCCAAAAAAGTGAAGCCAGGGTGTACAATTTTGGATTTCCGCCAAAATACATCGAAGCAAAAACGTGGCGTTGCCAAAAGTACAACGAGTGATAGATGGAAACAGCTAATTGCGATTAGAATATAGACCTTACAAATAACATAAACCTTTAACGTACACGTTTATGAAATGAAATTGCATCTGCCTTTTGTATCGCATATTACCAACAATTTATATCCTTTTGTGATAAAATTTTCATAGTGACTAAAATTTGAGCCACTACGCTTCTATGACTGCAAGGCCTTGATTCAAGACAGACTAATTAATATAATAAATCAGAAGCTGTTGCGTTTTGCTTTCAGGTAATTCATCAGCAGCCTGGAGTAAAGAGTAGTTGTCAGTGATAAATATATATATATAATTAGAAAAAAAAAGTTTCTTTTTTCCGATCGTGTCGGATGGATTGCAGTTATGAGAATCGTGACGAAATAAAAAGTTGTAAGATTGTTTATGATGTATAGTTAAAAAAAAACTATTTAATTAACAGATATAACAATTGTATATGTTTCATTCCCGTTTTTTATAATGAAAAATAAATTATATATGTTTCATTTTTTAATAACTATTATTTTCTATTCAGTTTCATCTACGTTATTATTAATGAAAATCGATATGTTTGTTTAAGACTACCTCAATAACAATTAAATCTTAAGACGTTTAGTTTTTTTCAGTTTGGTAATCTGTATAGATTATCTTAACCTTTATACAAATATAACAAAATGTTTTAATAGCTACAATATATTTTTACGCGCCTTTTCTTACTGTTTGGATTCAGTTCACGTACTAAGCATATAACACATATAGAAGATCGCATCGAGTGCTTACAAAGTTTAGCTGAAGAATGGCGTTTTTGTGATCACTGGGCACTGGCATCTTATATAATGTCAGACGTAGGTTAGTTGTAGTATGAAAATGTATGTATTGGCGCCTCTTGGGGTAATACCGATGCCGTGACGACGAACGGCAAGACGCTCTTTTAGGCCATCTTGCCTCCCTCTGGCGTCACTCTCTACTCTTTTGTGTGTGTCTGACACCTATAATACTAATATACTTCGTTACTATATATTATAATAATAATAAGTACATGTTTGTATTAATTTTATCAACGAAACTCTATGCTTTTATTTATATTACTTTTTATTTATTTATTTATTGGTTTTCTTCAATTTAACTAATAACATTAATTAATTATCAATTTCGATGTTTCACATGTCAAGCATCCCGTGACGGTATGATTGATTTATTTTCTATGCATTTCCTTGTTAATTTTATAATTTTTTTCATATCAGAATTTATACAGTTATAGTATCTTATTTGCGTCCTTTTTTGTTATATAAGTTTTGTGTGAGTGTGTAAGTGAAAAGGAATATCGTTGGTGGTTTTCACCGGTGACCTTCTATATAATCTCCTATATTATACACTGGAACGTATTACGTACATCACGACGTTATCCGCGCTGGTTTTCATGAAGGTACAACTTTTATTATCTCTTATGAAAACTTTTCTGAATAACATTACGAAACTAGTTAAGAACTCGTAGGGAGTTATATAAACACTTAAATTAACTCTAAGCTTGTATAAAACCTTAAAAATAATAGAAGGAATAAATTATTAGATAATTTTTGTCAATATAAAACATTTAATAAATAATAAATAATTGGCAATTAAAAAAATTAAATGTGCTTTCCGAGGGACGGGAGTATACACACTTCCAACTTCCAGACTCTGGGCTGCTACTGAGAATTTTCTAACAGAAAAACCCAACTTTTTATTGGCTTGACATAGGAATTGACCAGGACCCAGGACCTTTGGGTCAGCGATCTCGCCACTAGACCAACGAGGCAAAATTAAAGTAAGCAAAAATTAAAATATCAATTTATTATATATTGAAAATTATTATGATGTATAGAGTATCAATAGAACATCATAATAATTTCCCTTAAAAATATTTTTCCTACATAAACGCATCATGGGTAAAAAGGAACGTACAAAAACCACATGATATATGAAACACGAATGTTCAGTGTCAATTCATGTCATGCCACTTGATCATCAGTCATCGCATTACATTTCACACAGAAAGGGGAACGTATATTGGTATTATTTTAAGGCCACCAAATATCTTGTTCAACAACATTAATGTTTCGGGACTTACAAAAAAAGGCACTGATGAATTAGGGCTGTATAACACGATTCATGCGCCACATCTACAATCTACATATATTTATATACAGGGCTACCACACGAAACAAAAAACAGGATATGTGACAGACAATGACAGAAGTGACAGAAAACTGACGAGGGAAGAAGTGACGTCACAAGTAATATGCGATATAAGCGATAATTTCAAAATTAAATAAATATATAAAACTGTTACAATAAAAATAATTGCTTATTTTATTAAACGTAATATATTGTAACTGTCATTATAAGTAAACAAAGTTTCCGAGTCTTAAGAACTAATTACGATTGCCATCCGTCTAAATGTAACTATTTCGATTTTAATGTAATTTTGTTGAGATAAAATATTAAAAATCAAATATTCCTGATATAAATACCGGCCACCTGGTTACCGATATTTACATATGAGAATATCGTTTATTCATAAATCACAGAGATGCGACCGACGCGAGAACAAATCGAAAAATATGCTCAATAGAGATATCGAAGTATTAGAATACCGGCGGCAATTCGTCCCAGTTTTTTCCTCGTTCAAGTCTGAGTGTTATTGAATTTTCATCTTTCCCGTTCGATTTCCGGGAAGTACTTGAATAGTACTTACTTATTTTGTATAAAATACATCTTACAAAAATTAAATAAATGTTGGCTTCTTTTTTGTTTCCGATAAGTATACGTATAAGTACAGGCTTATACCTTAAATGCGTTTTCGTGTAATTAGACTATAAACGGTTAATTTATTTGTCGTGTCATATAATGTCGTCGTCAGCCAATCGTCATTCTTTGTTTGCACATAAGCTTCACTTGAAGCGCGCTAAAGCTTCCAGTTTTCCACTTTCTACCTTCTCAAGTCATCGGTCTTTTTGGCTTAAGGCCCTACGCTTCGTTTGCCAAACCGCGGTCAACTCTAGAACAAACGAGTCCTAGTCGTTTGTTCTAACGGTCATCGGTCCTTTTACATACGTGACCAACCCAATCTCACTTCGGGCCGTTAATTTTGGAAGGCAATGCTATACATATTATAATTTTACTATATATATTATAATGCTTATGCTATATATATATTATAATATACTAAAATTATTTAAGAAATTTGTTGCTGTTGTGTAACTATTTATTATGGAATTATAAGCAATTTCAAAAAAAAGTTTAGATTAAGAAATGAGCCAACCGAAGGTAAGTTGCCACCACCACCCATAGACACATTGCACCACCCTCCTTTTGAACCAACGCTTATAACGCTTATAACGCTTGAGCCTTTAGTTGCAACCTAATTTCAAGAGTTGTGTTTGATCACAATCAAAAGAATATTTTTTTTCGTAAAATTAAAAGCGAAAAAACACGAGCGCTTACATAAATCTCTTTTTGCTACTACGTCCAAATTCCACTTCTATTCCATACATTTGTATTCTGCTTTTATTGTGTATGAACTTTGTAGACAGACATAAATATTACGCAACCTGTATATATCTTATATAATAAAGTATTAAATAAATTATATACGTATTAAAGTTCTAAATAATTATTAAACTAATCATGACGGTCTGGCTTGACATGAAATGTAAGCACTTCTATCACTAGTTAACCCAATAAGAAATATTATATATCAATCAACTTATATATATAGTGACCTAGTATTGGTTTATAAATAACTAAAATAAAACTAGCTCATCGCGCTGCGATGCAAGGCACGTAGCAGGAATTTCAATGTAAAATCGCGCGTGCGTCTGTACAAGTTGTAGCGAGTGCTACGGAGACCTCTACAATGCAGCTAATATTGCCCTTTTCACATTTGTGTCCTTTAATCCCTATAGATAAAATATAATACACATAACCCTACGCTTATATTTATATTGACGTTTTAAGTACTATTTGGTAACTGTTAGGAGTTTTAATTTGATTTTTATTGAATATATTTTAAAGTTATGTTATCAATTAAAATCTAATTAATTAAAACGCTGAGCTAATTCACTAAATTTTATTTCACATTTCATTTCTGATGTATATTAAAAAGAAAAAAAGAAAAAAGTATTTCTCAGATATTTGATTATTTATTTAAAAGTTTGTGTGTAGTTAAAACTTTTTGAGAAGTTCTTCTCGTCTTGAAACGTAATGAAAGCGGCTACAGGCAACACGTTGCTAGGACAAACTTCATAACTTATTTTCGTAAGGTATAGGAAACATCCTACATGCTTAATTAGATTGTATACTTTAATATTTTTATTTCATATAGAGCTTTAAGGAAAGATGAAGTCATATCGGTTCGGAAAATTTAAATAACGTACTTTAATACAGTTACGTTCCGAAGCAATGCTTCAGAATGTCGTCATGGTAATTCAAAATATTTTCTTAATAATATAAAGCGAAACTACATTTTTCACAATATATATTATATTCCAAAGGAAGTTATGAGAAAATATTTTATAAAAGCTACCAGTTCATAAAATCAGGTCAAACTTGACTTTAATCAAATTGAAAGCAAACTGCTATTTCTTCGGAGCGTGTCTTTATTCAGGACAATAAAGACAGATAAGTATATTTTCAAGAACAGCCGAACAAGGGAACATTCTTCCGTCGTAGGCTACTTTTGTGGTAGCCATATCTTATAATATTGTATAAATCAACGAGTAAAGAATAAATGTACTACGATAAATATCTAATAGTAGGTAATAAATAGAAATCGAAGTTTGATTTATTTTTAAATTTTATTATTTGCAACAAAGTATGTAATATTTATGGTCTATGTGATGGTAAGTGGCAGCTTTTGCCTATACCCAATAGCACTATAAAATACCCGATAGCAATATAACTTGTAGTTAAAAAAGTTTTTACACCATGAGTGCTCCAAAAAAACGGGATCAAAGATGATGATATTTTATACCTTTGTGTCTGTAATTATAAAACACAAAAATACAACAATACTTGTTGATTATATTTTGTGGTGATAAGTGCTCAGCTAGATAACCTGAATAGGGACCGTTAAACGATAAGGTCCTCTTTGCGTCCTTTATAGTTTACTTGTAATTCTTTCGTAGTGCATTTTTTGTATATTATGTGCAATAAGTACTAAACAAATACAGGCAACAGCACAACATACCTTAACTCTTTAGTATCGAACAGTTAATATTTTTTATGCGAAAGTTACATGAGATTATGTTGAAGAGATGCGCGGTTCTGGAGGCGTGCCAAAGCGCCTCGAGGCATCGATGCTCTGCCAAGAGTTAAATGATCGATGGCCTCAGGAATTTGCGACTGGATATCGGAATATAGACTTTGGGGATAATGCATATGCAATCACTATGACATGTAATCCAATTACAGAGGTAACCTGTCACTGTTATACTGTATTGATGACATTATTGGAATTAAAATAAGTAGTATATTTTCTTTACTAATTAATTATATTTAATGGGTGAGTTAGCCTGTAGTGTAATTACATAGCATCATCGTTCACAAGATTGGTAGCGCATTGGGGATATGACAAATTGTAAATATTTCTTATATCGCCAATGTCTATGGGCGTTGGTGAAAACTTTGCCCATCCTATCTCAAACATAATAAGAATTCGTTATAAATAAAAATATATTTAAAAACAGAATTTTTAAAGCAATACAGAAGAATGAACGCATTAAAAATACGTAAGTCTTGTGATAAGATGTATTAGCATTAGGTGGCGGGTGGGCGGCGACGGGAGAGAACGCTTCACACAATACTTGTTTTATATATTAAGTTATATCTACCTGCGTTAAGAAATAATCCGCATAAAAATCCGTAATAGCTGATTAAAGTCGAAGTAAATTTTGAATGTAAGGAGTTCGTTATGAAAATGTGTAACCACAAACAATATTGTCTTTGTCAACGAGGGCGAGACGTATAAATAGTATATTATATAGTTATTAGATTGTATGATCGACCAGAGTATTTTCGAACATTCCATTTTTAAAAATAATAAAAGAAAATATTTAATAGGAAACATTGAGTTTGAAATTGAAAAATTCCTAGAAACGCATTTTAAAACGAGAACCTAACTTAAGATGGATGATGTAGCTGCACTCAACTATTAGTATAGCCGTCGGATAAACGAATGGTATGCCCGCTTTTCAGGAAAGAGATCATCGGCTTGTGTTTGTATTGCAGAGGATTTACATAGTTTATCTCTGATGCCCTTTGTGTCCTGTTTGGCTTTCAGTCGGCGGGCCATTTAGATGAAACAAAGTGAAACGACGTCATAAGCGTATTGATATAAGTTTATAGCGTTGAGTCTCTTTGTGTGTTCAAAGATATCTCGTTTAAAGGTAACGACTCAAAGGAATTGTACGAAGAAATGTTTATGTTAAGAAGCTTAGATTTGGATACAGATTATTACTTACGTCTTAATGATAAAGATTTAAAAACGTTATGGTAAGCTTAGATTGTTTAAGTGGGACAGTTATTTTACAGCCTTTATTATTTTTATTATTGTTAAGTGTTTGTGTGAAATATAAAAGTATAAGATTTTAAGAGAATTTGTGTAATAGTTTGAATTATTTTATTCTGAAATTTTAAATTCCCGAGCAAGATATTTCGACGCGAATGTTATTTCAGATATTTTAGCATGATTTTCTTAAATTCTTATGTAATTACAGAACATAATAAGGAAAATAATAGAATTTATATAAGCTGAGGTTTAGAAAAAAATATATATCAAGTATACATAATGTATGTATGTAACAAAAATCTTAAATAGTTAAAATTGTAATTTTGCAAAAAAAGTGGTTGTCTGTAAAGTCGTAAGTCATAACAAAAGATTGATGAAATGACTGCAATCGAGTGAAAGAGAGATAAATGCAGCGCAAGCGTACAATCAGCGTAACGGGACAATGAGCGTAACGGGACAATGAGTCATCCTATTTCGTGCATGCAGCCAGCGTTCATCGATTTATTAGACGTTGTCACGTCAAAAATTATTATCTTAAAAAATTGTTTGATATAAATAGACATTTTTTATTTGTTTCTATAATAATGACTGATTCGCCTCCTCGAAGACTTATTACGACAAAACATCGATTGCCATGTTACATTAAAACTGTACCGTATAAATACATATATATTATATGCTTATACTCATAACTAACTAATATATGTTGCTCACGACTTTTGTTATCACGAGTGACCCATCCATGCATTTTGCTATTGTGATGATGATTGTGAAAGCACAATAAAATCTTATTTATTTTAAAATAATTTATAGTTAATTTATTTAATATTAATAATAATATAATAGTGTATGTTTCTACCGTTCCCAGATGGAACGTTTCCTTTTAGTAATTTTTTGATGTAAAATATCTGTAGATGTGTTGCCTTAGGAGTAAAACCGATTCTTATGCCGTCATGCCCACTCTCCGCTCTCTACTCTCTTGTGTGCGTGGTGCAAACTATACACTTCGTTTCCTTACATTGTTATAATAAACAAGGAAACTTTATCAGTATTTATATTTTGGTTTAATTATTGGTTTTCTTTAATTAATAATTCATTGAATAACCATCAATTTTGACGTTTCACATCGGACGGGCCCATTTTTATATTTTGTTAAAATTTACTTGGGCTTGATTAACTTTCAATTTTTTTTACATAATTTGCTAAAAGTTAGTGCTACTTGTATTAATAGTGGGATTAAAAATAATATAGGAGTCGCTTTACATTGTTTGTTCTCATCTCAAGTATGAGAAACAAAAACAACACTACGGCACACACACTCACACTCACACACACACACACACACACACACACACACACACACACACACACATACACATATACACACACACATACACACATAATCAAATCAAAAGTGTTTGTTACTTATCGAATAATTAATATAAATGCACAATAAGTAAATGTAATACCATTACAATAATAATATTAAATTCATTTATATGTACATTACATACATATATTTATATTTCAAAACAGTCAATTTTATATCTAGCTTAAAAAAGGTGATTAAAAATTTCTCTATTTTTAAGCGCAGAATTTTTAGACACACATTGTGTGCACCACTTGCGAAAAGTGGAAAAAGGGTTCGTAATTAATTCCGTTTTTTTCACTTAATTTCCAAGCGTTTTCATTTTATCGCGTTAAACAAATGAAGCAATCTTTGTTTGAAACGCTTTCGAAATAGTATTTTAAAATATAAAACAACATCGCTTTATTTCATTTTACGTGTGATATTTTATTCACAGTTACAAAAGATAAATCTAAGACTATAATTTATGTAGTAATACAAGAATTATTGAATTCTTTACACGATTCGTGAAGTAATTGAAGAATTTTTTATTAGATTAACTATTCAATAAAATAAGTATACTATAAGACGATATATTTAATATTCTATTTCCATACATATGTGACATACATGTCATAGCGGTGAAGCTTCATGACCTCCTGAGATACCTAATAAAACTTCAGAAGGCATGTTGCCTGCAAATGAGGGTTGACGTGAGGGAAATATAAGTAGGCGGAACTTCGACGAGAGTTCGTTATAGTGCATAAGATGTTGCGCGGCGTATTATGTTACGGTACAAGCTAATAAAGATTTGATGTATATCAAATAACGTAAATAAATTTTAAGGACTAGGTATATAATGAGCTGAGTAACCCATTGAACAGTTTATCAAAGTTTACCAAAATTTCCAACTGATCATTTTTATAAATACGATGATTATCAATTATTATAATGAATTTTTAAATATTTTTTTATCTAATAAGCAATGTCGGTAAACATAAGTGTCGGATAAAATATAATGAATTCAAGAATTAGGTTGTGCGAATCCATCTCAATAAAATCCATAAAAATAAAAATATATTTGAATGTAATAATTTTTTTGAATGTAACATTTTTGACAATAATAAATAAAAAATTTAACAAATCAAAAACCGACTTCATAGAAAAAAAAAATTAATATGCACTAAAAAGTAAAAAAATAATTGCGTATTATTCTATAATTTGATAATTAGCTTACTATTTTCTACTCATATGTGTTGTGTGGTTGATAATGTATTTACAATTATTGTTATTTTTGGAGTCGATGTCAGCTAAGGAAACACTATAATATACCTAGCAATAATAATACGGGAATCTTTTAAAAACAAACAACAACATAAACATTACAAATTGTTTTTCCTATGAAGTCGGTTTTTGTTTTGTTAAAATTTTTATTTATTTTAATAATAGTATTTACATATGAATTCTTGTTATATTATTATAGCTTTTGGTACAAAAGCTGATTGATTAAGCCGGTTTTAATTCAAATCGTAAAAAAAGTTAGATAATTCAAAGACTTTATTTAGGCATTTACTTTAAAATATGCAATACATATTAAAGTAAATATGGGTATAAGTAATATTAAAATTTACATTATCAGGGAGTAACATAGGTTACATTTTGTCCCCATATTCCCACGGGAACGGGAACTTCTTGGGTGAAACCGCTGGAAGAACACTAGTAATTAATTTATAAATATACATAAATATAACATGTATATAAGAGTACTTATACGATTCTATATATATATATATATATATATATATATATAATTTTCCAAATTGGTCTCAACTTTTAGGAGATGTTCAAATATGTTTCAATTACAAACATATACATATATACAAAGCTTACATGCATAACTCATATATTAAAGAGGAAAGATTTGATTTTTGTTTGATTTTGTATTACGATTTAACTCAAAAACTACTCGACCGATTTTAAAAATTCTTTCACTCTTAGAAAGCTACGTCTTTACCGAGTAATATAGGCTTTTTTATATATTTAAAAACTTATAGATCTCTACTTAAAATCGAGCAATGTAACCCAAACGTATCAAACTGTTGCCTATAAAAGTTATTATTTCGCGTGCGCTGCGAAAACTATTGACGGTATATAAAGAAGTGTTTTATACTACAATTACTTGATCATAACGATGTTATGGTAGGTGAATGAAAAATCTAGATAGCCTATAAAAGATTCGGCCGTGTATCGTTAATTTGCTACTAAGAATTGAATATTTCCGTTACTTTGTCATGGATCCTATAATCAGATTCTAACCAAACTTTCATCAAATAACTCTTGAAGTATACTCTTTCCAATAAAAAAAAAATCATCGAAATCGGTTGGCGTGATATTGAGTTATTCGTCCATTTGTCGCGCACATACCTCATGCAAATTTACGACTTATATGGTTTTCTCATGGATTCCACTGTCAAACCTGGACCATAAAAAAATGGGACCCCATGGGAAGCAACCCCTTTCAAATAAAAAAAATCATCAACATTGATTCACCCAGTCGAAAGTTATGAGGTAACAAACACAAAAAAAAAAAAAACATACAGACGAATTGATAACCTCCTCCTTTTTTTGAAGTCGGTTAAAAAATAAAACAACGCATATTGAAAGTGAATATGATAATAGATCAGAACTAATTAAATGAATAATTTGTCTCCGACGTGGCTGTAAATTGTTACTGAAATTCTTCCGGCGAATTAACTTTGTATCCACGTTTCCAAAATGAACAAAACTTCATGGCAATTACGGCGTGGTATTATAACGTTTAATATTCACTAAACAATACGAAATGTCGACTATTATTACATTATTCTTCTTTTGTCAAGATATGAAATTATATTATGAAGTCGTAAATCAAGGACTTTATAATACTACATTACTACATTTTTGGTGGTAGAGCTTTGTGTAAGCTTGTCTGGGTAGGTACCACTCTCTCATCAGATTCTACCGCAAAACAGCAGTACTTGGTATTGTTGTGTTCCGGTTTGAAGGGTGAGTGGGCCAGTTTAATTACATACACAAGGAACATAATATCTTAGTTCCCAAGGTTGGTTGCGCATTGGCGATGTAGGTGACCACTTACCATCAGGTGGACCATATGCTCGTCGCTACCTATCATATAAAAAAATCTGACAATTAATCAGATTTATTACTAAAGCGATGTAAGTAGATATACATATTATACTATAAGGCGAATGCTATCGAACGTTTAGTTAACGTGATGCCTCTCCCTGCATACACTAATTAACGAAGCTCTGTGAGTGCCTTGATCGCCGTTGACGTGAAAATGTTAGCGCTTTTCTTGCACGTTAACGACTTATACGTTTACTATAAATACATTATACACTTTTTTAATTATAAATAGTAGGTAATAGATATACTTACGAACCAAATATATGATAATAATCTCTGCCTCGTTGGTCTAGTGGCTTGATATAAGGCCGCAGACTCGGTGGTCCTGTGTTCAATTCCCAGGTCGGGCCAAAAAATAGTTATTGGGATTCTCTGTCAGAATATTCTCAGTAGTAGCGAGAAAGTAGAAAGTTGGAAGTGTGTATACTCTCGTGCCTCGGAATGCACGTTAAGTTGGTCCTGCGCCTGAACTCTTTCCGGTCGTGTCGGATTACCGTCCCATCCGATTATGAGAGCTAAGGAAAAAAGAGTGCACCTGTGATTGCGCACACACTTGTGCACTATAATATATACTGCCCAGTTGGCAAATCTCTCTTGAGATTGGCTGCCGTGGCCGAAATCGGTCTGGAGGACCTTATTATGATAATAGTGTACATACATATATCTTACAGTCTCCAAGAGAACCCGACAAAACTACAACTGGCTATTATCTACAATTTGAGCTGTTCTCAGCGACATATTACATCATAAATATAAAAAATAAAAAAATAATATTTTTTATGTATGAATTTGTTAAGCGTCTTTCAGTTTTAAATAACAATTTTAATTATTACAAAGTTAAGATCTCTATTATTAATGTACTTTAGTATCTTGAAAACAAAAATCTCAAAGCGTTGAAGTTTAAATAAGCCGAAGCAAGGCGGTTGTGAGCAGTTTTCGCAACAAAGTTCCCATTTTCTAGTGGTTTGTGAAAAGCCGAATTAATATTGAGAAAATATAATTTGTTGTAAGCTTAAAAGCTTTCGAGGCGTAGTTAAATAGGATTGAAGATTTAAAACCTTAAATACCTAGACTTACTTGGTGGTAGAGCATCGTGCAAGCTCGTCTGGGTAGGTACCACCCACTCATCAGATATTCTACCGCAAAATAGCAGTACTTGGTACACTTGTGTTCCGTTTTGAAGGGTGAGTGAGCCAGTGTAATTACATACACAAGGGACATAACATCTTAGTTCCCAAGGTTGGTGGCGCATTGGTGATATAAGTGTTGGTTAACATCTCTTACAATGCCAATGTCTATGGGCGTTGGTGACCACTTACCATCAGGTGGCCCATATGCTCGTCCGCCTTCCTATGCAATAAAAAAAAACAAACTTGTATAACGTTATATGTAGTTGTCTTACAATTTGTATGTATAAATGCATACATTGTTTTTCAATATAATTATGAACTGTTATTTTTTTGTTGTCATCACGTTACACTTTAATATCAAAAGCGCAAAATATTTTAGAGTAGGTACTATTAAAATAAAAATATTGGTCATAACTGTAGTACTAAATTGTCAATTATTCAAACTTAGATTATGCAAAATACACCCCTTGTAAGTTCGTATAAAACTTAAAACGGTTTTCAACATAAATTAAAGGGTGCTTATAAAGTATTAAAATCTATCATCCTTTCTAGGAAATATAAAATATATTGCAGTATTTTAAAGACGGTCTTAGTGCTGTGCTAGTCACGAGTTTAGTTTTTATTAGCTGTATGATATCCAGGCACGTATTCCTTTTTTACGCGGGTAAAGTTTCATCTTGTTGGTTTGGATCAAATTTTATGTGTTTAAAATCTTGAAAAAATATTCTTTGTGATATCAATATATTTATATATTAATTATATCTGAAAACTGCGCGTATGTCCGCCCACTCAAGCCCACATAGCAACCACTTGTAATTAATTAATTCATACATTGTTTGTTGGATACATTTCTGTCTTATTTGTATGTATATTGGTGGACAGTGGATACCGATTCACATCGGAGTTACGAGTATGTGGTAGAATAAGCACCAAATATTATTCTCAAATTAGTAACGAGACCTTTGCTCAATAGTGGAACATATATATTTGATAATGTTATGTATGTACGCAAAAACATAAAAGATTTTCCCAGAAATTGTGACGTACATACTGTTAACACCAGGAACAAGTTTAAACTTACAACCACTGTTACTAGATTACACAGGGTTAGTAAGTCTTTTATGGGACAATGTATACGCTTTATCAACAGGATCCCAGAAAGCGTTCAAAAATATTCAATTGCGAAATTTAAAAGGAGTGTTAAAGATCGCTTGTGTGCTAAAGGTATTATACAATCAATGACTTTTTAGATGATTGCACACTCTGGGAATGAAACGATCGCCTCCAGGTTGTTTCAAATAAAGAAGAATATTATTATTGTATTGTTATTATATAAATATTGTAAAATATGAGCTGAAAAAAAAATCCCGCTGAGTTTCTTTCGCCGGTTCTTCTCAGGTCTGAGGTTTATTTCCGAACCGGTGGTAGATTTATGACAATCAATAAGAAAGTGTAACACTTCAACATTGAATAAAGATATTTGATTTGATTTGATTTTATTTGATTCATGGACAAACAGTCCAGTTGTTTAGTATCTATATACGGTTAAGCTTATGTACATATAGTATTTAGTTAAAAGGGGGCTTACATCGCAGTAAGCATCATTTGAAAAAGGTAGGCACGGCCGAGGCTTATTTTATTTACTTTAATAGAATTTTATCGGTCGGTCAAACGCGTAAATCTCGACTACCGTCCAATTAAGGTTTTATCCCGGATTAAACAAAACATTGAGCTTCCATCGTTTACTTTAACTGCCTACCTTAAAAATATTTTTTTAAAATGTTATATAAAGTCTGTTATGTATGAAAAAAAGAATGATATTAATAACTATTCATTATTAATAGTTTATCTTATTATAAAATAACTCATAAGTTACATTTATTCGTTTAAGTACGGAACAAAACAGTTTAAAAATACATAAACATTCAAAAATATTTAAAAGGTATCATAAATAGCAAACAACAATAATTTAGAAAAAATAAAAATTTTAACAAAACAAAAACCGACTTCATAAAAAAACAAATTAATATGCACTAAAAAGTAAAAAAATAATTGCGTATTCTTCTATAATTTGATAATTAACTTAATATTTTCTACTCATCAATATGTAGGTACGAATGTGTTGTGTGGTTGATAATTTATTTACAATTATTGTTACTTTTGGAGTCGATGTCAGCCAAGGTGGGCTTATAACTACATACATAGTTGTAGGTGAGATGTGCTTGTGTCGCAAGCGCAACTTAACGAAGCGAATAAAAGTCAATTTGTAATGTGTATGTTTTTAAAAGATTCCCGTATTATTATTGCTAGGTATATAATAGTGTTTCCTTAGCTGACATCGACTCCAAAAATAACAATAATTGTAAATAAATTATCAACCACACAACACATTCGTACCTACATATTGATGAGTAGAAAATATTAAGTTAATTATCAAATTATAGAAGAATACGCAATTATTTTTTTACTTTTTAGTGCATATTAATTTGTTTTTTTATGAAGTCGGTTTTTGTTTTGTTAAAATTTTTATTTATTTTTCGATTTTTAGTGAATCTGAAGTACACTCACTAATTTGTAGAATATGGGTAGACCTACTAAACGTGCAGCTCATATGAGACAGCGCCATTTATATTATTATTTAAATATATTAATCTAAAACAGTGAAACATAAAGAAAAATGCATTTTGGTACTTAATTAATAAATATTGGTTAATATGGTTAAATGTATGAATATAAATTAACATGTTTTGATTAAATAGATTTAGTTGGTGGGGTAATTTAGTTGGGCAGCCATAACATAACCAAATAGTTATTTCTAGTAATAATTAAATAAACTGTATGTTTATAGATGTTGTGTTATACCATTCTTCACCATAAAATATGACGGAATGTCTGTATATTATAAAAAAGGGGAAGTATCTATATTATCCTAACTAATATTATAAATGCGAAAGTAAGCTTGTTTGTGACGCTTTCACGCCTAAACCACTAAGCCGATTAAAAAATTCTTTCACCAATGGAAAGCTACATTATCAGGGAGTAATATAGGCTACATTTTGTCCCCATATTCCCACGGGAACAGGAACTACGCGGGTGAAACCGCGGGAAAAACACTAGTAATGAATATATAAATATACATAAATATAACATGTATATAAGAGTACTTATACGATTATATATATATATGTATAATTTTCAAAATTGGTCTCAACTTTTAGGAGATGTTCAAATATGTTTCAATTACAAACATATACATATATACTAATGCTTACATGCATAACTCATATTATAAAGAGGAAAGATTTGATTTTTGTTTGATTTTTTATTACGATTTAAATCAAAAACTACTCGACCGATTTTAAAAATTCTTTCACCCTTAGAAAGCTACGTCTTTACCGAGTAATATAGGCTTTATTATATTTTCAAAAACTTATAGATCCCTACTTAAAATGGAGCAATGTAACCCAACGTATCAAACTGTTGCCTATAAAAGTTATTATTTCGCGTGCGCTGCGAAAACTATTGACGGTATATAAAGAAGTGTTTTTTACAATAGTACTATAATTACTTGATCATAACGATGTTATGGTAGGTGAATGATAAATCTAGATAGCCTATAAAAGATTCGGCCGGGTATCGTTAATTTGCTACTAAGAATTGAAGATTTCCGTTACTTTGTCATGGATCCTATAATCAGAATCTAACCAAACTATCATCAAACAACCCTTGAAGTATACTCTTTCTAATAAAAAAAAAATCATCGAAATCGGTTGGCGTGATATTGAGTTATTCGTCCATTTGTCGCGCACATACCTCATGCAAATTTACGACTTATATGGTTTTCTCATGGATTCCACTGTCAAACCTGGACTAAAAAAAAATGGGACCCCATGGGAAGCAACACCTTTCAAATAAAAAAAAAATCATCAAAATCGATTCACCCAGTCGAAAGTTATGAGGAAACAAACACAAAAAAAAAAAAAAAACATACAGACGAATTGATAACCTCCTCCTTTTTTTGAAGTCGGTTAAAAATGTCATTGCATAAAGTATAAAAATCAAAATACAAGGAAAATAGAACAATGAAAGTACTATTATAATTTTAAGTTGTTTAGAAAAATTATATCTTTAAACAAACACAAATAATTAGATATGAGTAATAGACTATTTCGAGCGTGGTGTTAATTTTGTTTTAGATATGTACTTCTTCTTCTTCACGGTCGTACTCTTCATTGCTGAAGGTCGTGTCCACTCTGTTCCAGGGTCTGGGTCACGTTCTTTACAAGTTTCCTCCATTCCGTCCTGTCCTCAGCTTTTCTCAGGGCTATGATTTAGATATGTACATAAGATGCAAATTAATTACGTGTTTTAATACGAGAATATTTTGTATAAATATTAATAATAATAAGGTCTTCCAGACTGATTTCGGCCACGGCGTTCAGTCTCAAGAGAGATTAGCCAACTGCGAAAGAGATATCATAGTGCACAAGTGTGTGCGCAAACACAAGCGCACTCTCTTTTCCTTCGCTCTCATAATCCGATGGGACGGCAATCCGACACGACCGGAAAAAGTTCAGGTGCAGGAGTGGACCAACGGCTTAACGGGCTTTCCGAGGCACGGGAGTGTACACACTTCCAACACAGTATAAATATTACTGAGCAAATAAAGAGAATCTAAATGTTATCTTAGTTAATTAAAGAGGAAGAGAACATTGCTTTTAATTCGGCGATCTTTTAAAGAAATATTAAAATGTTTACCTTCTGTTCTATATTTCAAAACTAAATGGTTAAAGAAATTCTTTTGGATAAGTTCTATTACTGGTGGTTGGGATTTGTTCAAGCTCGTCTGGGTAGGTATCACCCACTCATGAGATACTCTACCGCAAAGCAGGAGCACTTGGTCTTATTGTGTTCCGGTTTGAAGGATGAGTGAACCAGTGTAATAACAGCCACAAGAGATCTTAGTTCCCATTGTTGGTGGCGCATTGGCGATGTAAGCGATGGTTAACATTTCTTACAATGCCAATGCCACTTACCATCATTTGGCTCATTTGCTCGTCCGTCTATCCTATAAACAAAATAATAATTGTGGCGTACCTTTATCGTTAGGAACCTAATGTTCTCGTCTGCCTTCCTAAAATAAATTTTGTCAATACAATTATAGAACAATTGTATTTTTAAATATATTGTAGTTTTGTAAATATTAACTGGTAGACTGTTATTGTAGGTCGATTGAATTAGTTTACGATGAAAGCCGGAGGCTATTTGAGCTCATGTCGTGATGCGACAAGTACATATATGATACGAGATACAATGTCTGTGTCACCTTTAATAATCGTTTGTGACTATATCAATGTGTATTGTGTACCTACCCATAAATATCAACAAATAAAATACCAAAACTGCCACTCGTTATAAAATAAATTCATATTTTATAAAAAATATCTCGTATTCTACAGGATTGTTGAGAAAGAATTGCGCGTGCCACTTCGATACAGAAAGCAATAAAATGTATTTCTCTATACATCATAAGTTCGCTCTGATATATTCGCATTTATTGCAATACATTGCGCTGTGAGACGATCTCGGAGACGGGGACGAGGACATTCCGAGGACAATTTAATAAAACTTTCGTATACATATTGCTTGCAAATGAGGGATGCCGTGAAGATATTTTAAGCAAGAGTGCAAGACGCTACGAGTATAACGGTGTTAAAGTCGTGCGGTATTTACCCCACCGGCTGCCTACGTAAACTAATTAAAGAAGCACTTTCAGCATCCTGATTGCATTTGACACGTCAGCTACTTTCCTACGCCTATTAACAATATTATGGGAAGCTACTCGTAAAACGTATTTGATACGTTGATATGATACTCAAATCTAATGCTATAACCTTTCTCAGAATAATTTCGGAAGTAAAATAAAGAGCGCGTATAATAAATAAGTCAGTATCGTCAAATTCGAAAAAAAGATAGGAAAGTTGATGAATGCAGAATAAAGAAAACGTTAGTAATATTGTAACATTATTATTTGGGTTGTTTGATAGAAAAGCTAATTATATTACACAAATTATTTTTTATTTTTAATATATTTAAATATCTGGAAATTGTAATTAGAGAGTCTGTAATATTTTATTAACGACTGACGACGACGACGCAATTAAAAAACATCTTATTGTTAAAAATGTATTCCAGAAGATTTATAGAAATTTAGTATAGTTATAAATAAGAGTTATACTAAAATATAGAAGTACATAAATAGCTTCGCGCGATACAGATTATATTGCAGTGCATGTTACTATACAAGATGGAAATTCCTCATGCGTCCAAACTACTACTATAAGATAAATATATACTATTGTCTTGTAGATACGAATGAAGATTATTATATAGCAAGTTTCCGGGACGTGCGCCCTAGCTCTGAACATAAAATGGATGACGTTGTATGAATCAAGTTATAGCAAGCAACTATAGAACTTAGCAGGCTCTCCAACGGCACTCGCCCTACGCTGGCAGTCATGATCTACGTGGGCTTTTGGTGACAATGTTTATGCACATTTTACAGGAATATACAAACCTGTCTTAGCGATAACGCCGCCTCTTGTGAATCTTACTTTTTCTTTTGTTATTTATGTCAAAGTTCATTGGTGTCAATACCTTATTGAGTTAGTAATAAAGAGTATTTGATTTGTGATGCTTTTTTAATAGAGACTTAAATGGAATTTCCGAAAAATCATTACCGAAGTGTATAAAACTAACTGGTAGGTGTTATACTTATCCCAAAAAGGTTATGAAAGCGTCAATCGTTTAGTTCCAAAACGTACAATTTTGACGTGACAACGTCTTATAAATTGGTTTGCCGGGTGACACTTCAAGAAACTGCGTTACGCTCCGCTCACGTTATGCGCTCACAATGAGAGCGAGTGAGAGGCACGCGTCCCTTCCACTCGGGCATGGTTAGCCCGCCTAAGAGCGAGAGAGACAGACTTTCAGTGCGAGATTCTTTGTATAAATTAATGTTTTAAATATAATTCTTTGTATAAATAAATGTTTTAAATTGTTACTATTATTTCATCCTTCTTCCTACTATACGAATGAATATTCACATTAAAATTATTTTACCACTCAAAGTCGTTGTCACGTAAAACTTTCGCCCGTATACCGACTTTACAGGCAACCAATTTTTTTATGTTTGTAAAGATTTTTTTTAATTTTCCGGTAGGTACAGATGATTTAAAAAAATAACAACTCAAGATTGCGCAAGCCCTGACTTATGTAAGCTGTATACTTCGGAGACGTTAAATTCCACTAAAAAACGGAGATCGTTTTCATCTAGAAGATCTACGAGCTATTTCTCGAAAAAATCCACTTTATAAATATTTGGTTATATCTTGCCCAGCGAATCAAAATATCTAGATTGACAATTTTTCAAAAAACAATTAATCTTGTTATGAATTGACAGTTGAAATGATGTTAGCGCATACGTACATGACTGTGTGCGTCTACATCGTTGAGTGTCGACGGACGACAAAGAGAACTAGACAGGCAATTGATATACTTGATTGGCTATCAAAATCAATTGCATCTCGGATTACGTCCAGAAACAACTTTTGTTTTTATTAATATATCAATATATATTAAGCATCCAGAAGTGAAAACTGATTTTATAAGAACTTAAGAGTTCTTTTAAAAATATTTATATAAAGATATAAAAAAGATATATATCCTAGTCTATAGACTGGGCCATAAATATCGTATGATGAGAATAAAAGAACGAAAAAAGTATAATTTCAAAACATTACCAACATTAAGTACAAACACTCCGAAGGAATACAAAAGTGGTTAATTTTTTTCTTGTATAAAGAATTCTATTTATTTAAAAATGTTAAAAAGAATAAGTAATGTGATAAATATGAATGATTTCTTAAGTAAAAAAAATTAAATTATAGATCAAAATCTTAAAACATACCTAACTGTAACTTTCTATAATTGTAAAATGTCGGAGAATATCCTTCACTTTGGACTTTCATTAATAAAACGGAACCCGGCTTAAATTAGTTCTCTATCACAAGCTGATGAGAGGATGAAAGAGGCGAATTTGGACTCAAATTTGATCCGACGCTGATACGAGTTTTATCAACTGTACATATTTTTGCACAAATTGAAACCTTTTTTTAATTCTGAATATATATGGGAATAATGCTTCTATATTATTTAATATTTAAATAACAATTAAGTGTAATTAAACACAATTCACAACATTATTCTTTTTATTGCACACCCGATAAACCTGAATTACCGGTATTACCAAATAACAGTCTACTAAACTAACAATTTACAATTACAATAATGGAAGCATTTTATAAAACGACGTACATATATTTCGAAGCATTGGTCGTTGCCCGCGTCAATTTAAATGATACTAGCTATGTTAGCTAAGCTATAGCTTATATTATAAGGTATTATTCAAATTCACTTGTTAGTATGTAACTTTTTTGACAGGTGGGAACCAACTAATGGAGCTCAAATTTTATATTCATATGGTGACATTGCTCTATAGGTGGACTCATGTTGTCGACAGATGGCTACAGGTACCTCTCATCTAAACATAATTTCGTCGTATTATGTAGTTAAAATAAAAGCTTATTTATCAAAAGATTTTTACATTATTATCGGCATTCAAATGATATTTTCGTTACGCTTAGAGCTATGTATTGATATCATCGCGTATAACTATATAAGTCGCTAAATAAGTTTCAAATGCTAGTTTCTACAGAGAAGAAACGTCTAACTCAATAGTTATTCTTTGCTAATAACTTACAAAGGTATATGAACTATAAACAATTCAATTAATTATTATTTATCTGTATTAAATTCCACAAAATATACGAACACGCTTTTATATCATATACATATATTGAGTTTTAATATTAATAATAATGTAAGGATTAACACGCAATCACCGCAAAAATAATAAAAAAATATGAATATCATTTATTGACAAATTTTAACATAACATTTCGATCAATTGTCAGACCAAGTTCAAACTGAATTGACATATAAGTAAATATAAGATATATATACTTATTATATTGCATATAATATATTTTCCAGCTGTTACACGCCAGCTTCGAGTCTATTATAATAGTACATTTTTATTTTATTTCATTTTATATAACATGCACCAGTTTAATCGACTGCAGTCCCTCGACGATGATTACCAAACCGAGAGTAACGAGTACAAAAACGGTAACGATTCGATTTATTGCCATAATAATCTTAATATCATCTTCGTCGTACATTTATTCATGCTTTTATAACGATAAAATTAATTTCTAGAAACTTTAAAAACGCTCCACTCCGACAACAACGAGTTTTCTTTGCATTTGTAATGAGATTCAGATTGTTGTCTCCACACAATTCACTTATTTTTTTCTTTTAAAGTCTTTTTCAACAACTACATTACTCAATGTTTGTGAATTTAAACAGAAGTCAAAGCAATCTGTGAATATTTAGCATCATATTTCATAGATAAAAGTTGGCATGAAAACAAGAGGACTTTTTTTTTTTTTTTTTTTATTGCATAGGAAGGCGGACGAGCATATGGGCCACCTGATGGTAAGTGGTCACCAACGCCCATAGACATTGGCATTGTAAGAGATGTTAACCATCGCTTACATTGCCAATGCGCCACCAACCTTGGGAACTAAGATCTTATGTCCCTTGTGCCTGTAATTACACTGGCTCACTCACCCTTCAAACCGGAACACAACAATAGCAAGTATTGCTGTTTTGCGGTAGAATATCTGATGAGTGGGTGGTACCTACCCAGACGAGCTTGCACAAAGCTCTACCACCAAGTTCGATATTTGAATAAATATTTTTTATATTTTATTTTATGATGTCCTAAAAACAACAAACACTATTTATAACACACATATACATGCATGTGTTTTTAATATTGACAACTTAAAATTAAAAATGTTATATAATTTTAAGTGTCCAATGCGTTCAACTAAATTGTATAAAAAAATATAAATGTAAGAAAGCGGAAGTAAAATGGAAGCAATAAAGTTCCGCTACAATTTAAGTGATAAAATAATATCGTTTAAATGAATTTTTCCTTCTCGTAACAGTTTCATTAACTAATGTTATTAAGGTCCTCGAGGAGGCGCTTACCAATTAACTTTGAAGAATTTCACTTATATCACTTGTGGAGGTTCGCTCCATCTAATTAATAGACGGAACGTTGTCGAGGAAATTAATTACTTGCGTAAATTATATAATAAAAATTTTAAATTATAACATATTATCTACGCTAAGATTGAAGATTATTAATTACTAAAGAATTTATATCAATAATAATATTATGTTTTTTTATAGTGTTTTATTTATTTTATTTCTCTTAATGTTGGTTTCATATACATAATCGCCATTACGATATATAATTATGTTTTTATGTTTATTTTATTAAAGTGGTACTTGCCCAGTTTTGAATTCGCTATCTTCAGTTAAGAATCACGTATGTTATTACCTGGGCCATTCAGATTTAATAAACCTTCGGATGTACGGATGCAAGTATGGTACCCAAAGTAAAGGACAGAATTATATCAAATTATAAGCGTTATAAATTGTACGCTCGTTTTGGAATAAAGATCGCTTTAATGTGTACTTAAATCATTTTTATTAACATGAAAACGTTAGATTTATAAGGCAGTTCTGTGTTGTAATTTGCGGGTTGCTTTGAAAATAACCTCTTATATCTATATTATATGTAATGGTGTTGTAGAATAGTCTAAAAACATAAGTACTGTATTTGTATAAGTATGTATTTAAGATATTTTACTAAAACAACCGACCTTCCACAGTTTTTTGTTAAAAAAGTGCACTATATAGCCGCCATGGAAATTTTATGGCACAAGTTCCTTGTGACATAAATGCCTACCTAACCCTTCAAAGCAGAACACAGCATAGCATTATAGTATTTTTTATAGCAAAATAATTTATGACTCCGTGATACAAAACTCTTAGTTATTATAATCGCTGCCTGACGAGTTATGCATAATATTTATAATATACTAGATTTTCCCCACGGATTCACCTGCGTTGTTATTGATCCCGTGGGACTACGGGAATAAAATATCGCTGATACTCTGTCTTTTCATTGGTGAAAGAATTATTAAAATCAGTTTAGTAATTTAGTCTTGAAAGCGTAACAAACAAACAAACAGACATTCGCATTTATAATATTAGTTCGGGCATTGCTTATTTAGGTATATTAAATAAGATTTACAACATAATTACATTCTAGTTTAAAACGTATGTTTTACATATGTCGTTAAAACAACGGCTTTATAATTAGACACATTAAAAATACGTAAAAAAAAGCGGAATAATAATGAAGTATTTCTAAATATAATGGAGTGACCATATTGTGACGTGACAAATATTTTTACAGCGACCGTGTTGTAGTAAATGTATAAGCCTTTACAGTTAATAACACTTACAGTGTCTTCAAGGTACGGGATAAATGGACAAAACTGACATAGCGCAGTCCAATAAGCGTCTGTTATTACAATGCGACGCCATGTTTCAATCCTGCAATCTCAGACAGCTCTGCTTTCAGACAGCTTTACCAATTAAATACTCTTGTGACCTACTATAAATGTTTTATAAAGTGGTTTATATCTGATTAAGTGTATAATTCGATTTTAAATTATTTTCGGGCGTTTGATGTGTACTTAATTAATATTCCCGTTAAAATAATTTATAATTACATCGAAATTTTATTGGATATGAAGAGAATTTCTTTGTTTTTATATTTTACTTCATTTATTTGAATTTTGATTTAAAAAATATTCGACATCATCATCAGCTCTTGGCGTGCCATAGGCCTCTACCAAAGAACGCTATTTAACCTTTAGACATTCTTGACAATAAATCTTATAAAAAAAAAATGGTTAATAAGATCGTTGTTAATGTTAAATAAATACAAAATTGATGTTAAGTAATCGTAAGCGAACGTTAATGGTGACTATTCCGATCTCATCCTCTTCTCCACTTTCAGCCGCAATAAAATTCATGAGGCTCGTGTTACATTCATGAGTTGTATTGGCTAAAAAGGTGTTTACACGCGATAGCTACCAAATTGAAAAACTTATATAAATTTCAAGGGTTGATATTAATAAAAAATGATAAAAGAATTGCATCAAGTAGTCTAATAATTTTGTTGGATCCATTATCGGGTTAAAGAACTTTATTACTCATAAAGAACCTTAAAGTTCACTTGTACAGTGAGCAATACATATTAACTTATATACAAAGTTTGAACCAGTGGTAGAAACATTCCCACAATGACCCAAAAAAGAAAAGGATATGTGAACATTAATTAATAAAGCGATATTAAATTTAAATTAAGAATAACATTTAATAAATTTATTCATATATATTTTCTCTTACAAAAAGTTTAAGTTCTTTTTTAAAGGTATTTTCTTATTATTTCGTTCGTTTATAATAGACTTTATAGTTTTAATATTTATCTTTTGATAATGTAAGCAAGTATAGCTTCGTTTTAAAATTATTCACTACAAAGATAAAGTTTGCGATCAAAGGCATAAGCGGCAGATAGTAATTAAGTAAAGCATGTACTTGGTTTGAAACATGATGAAAGAATATCATATTTTTTATAAGTAAACTTTATATGCTTTTATAAAAAAATAAAGATACATTTTCAAATTATTTTATTTTAAGTAATAAGAAATGATTACCATTTCAGTCTCGGCTACAACTTAATTTATTACTTTACAGTACGCGTATTTTATTATGATAATCTATCTCTTTTAAGATTTATTGCGAAGGAAATTTGAATATACGAGGATAAACGTCAAATTATTATCAGTGGCTATCACAAATTTTAAATAACTCAAATTTTCATTAAAAATCATCTTCGTCTTGGTAAAATTAATTATATTGAGAGACTAATCATTATAAGTTTCCATCTACAGATTATGTCAGGTCTGATGATCATCACGTATCAAATCTTAAAAATGCATTATGTCGCATAATGCCCCTGCAAACTGTGTAGTAGACGGACATATTTATAGGAATTTTAGTAAGAATATCAAAAAACTAGGATTTCCGCTTATATCACAAAAGTGGCATCGAAACATAGGTCTGCTAAACAAAGATTATTGCGGGTTTCCATAAAGAAATTATTAAATTAAAATTATTAAAACTCTTATTAACAACTGAGTAATAAATTTGTCAGTGCAAGTCTCTTGATACGGTGTTAAGAAAAGTCATGGTGTTGGTTCAAGAGTAAAAAAAATATAATTATTAGAAAGAAGGCTGTTATAATGTAAATAAAAATCTTATATTATTCTACTTATTACATAGAAGTTAAGTATTTTTGATACTATAAAAATGAAACGTCTTCTTGAAAGTTAAATCGATTAATCAAAATACATGAATCGTATTTAATTATAAAAACCTGATATCAAATAATTTGCGACTTGGACCCTTCTAAAAAAAAACAAAGGAAATTATGAATTTTGCTACGTAAAAATTTTGCTGACAATCTCAATAGCATCCATCTTTGTGGCTTCCATCTTTGAATTAAGACCAAAGTGATCCGAGAAATTGATAGATATGCCAAACGTTGAACGTAATCTCTACCGCCTCTGACTTCTTAGTTCAGAGACGGTAACGTGATTTTGATGAGCTGTTCGGCAGTCAGTGTGAATTTGCAGTTATCGTTAGTAAATAATCGTTCAATCTAAAACTCAGTTTCAATGTTTATATTATTTTAGATTTAAAATACATTGTTATATTTTTATGTTGCTAAATGTTAAATAATATAATTTAAGGAATTAATTTGGAATCTTGAAATTATATCCTACTTTGATATAATCAGACGTAAAAGTTGTGAACAGAAATGCAAACAAGAACCTGTCATTAATTTTCGAATACCTAGCGGCGCAATCGGATGTCCAACAAAACAACATCGAAATTACTGAATATCACAACGACTATCGCTTCGTTGTGATATTCAGTACAATTCTAAAATTTAGTCTCCGTTGGAAATTGAGCTTCTTCTTAAGCTGATTACTATTTGTGTTATTAAGACTTGAATTCTATAGCTTTGAATTGAATATACAATAAGGTGGCAAGTAGCAAATCTTTTAACGAAATTTGTTATAATTTCACGTTTTAATTTTTAAGTTAAATTTATTAATAAAAAAAAAATGGTTGAAAAGTCGGTTTACGGTCGATAGTTTAACGTGACAACGTCATAACAAAACTTTGATGAAATGACTGCAGTCATCGAGTGAAGAGATAGATGCGTCGCAAGCGTACAATCAGCGTAACAAATGAAACGTTTAAATATACTCATTTCACATCTAATATGTTTATTAATATAAATTGTTGTTTTTGTTCGTACTATATGCCGTTTATCTGATAACACCATAACAGTAAGAGTATCAACGTACTACAGGAAGCGCGCTACCAAATAATACCAAAATAATATATCTCGTTCAGGCAACGTAAATTTTGATATTAATTATAAAATATATCTATTGACACTGTTTGTGTAGAATGTTGTAACCGAAATCATTACTATTGAGGACAGTTCAATTTACGAGATACGAGTTTGTCAAAGCGTTTGTGGTGTAAATATTCTGTAGTTGTGTCCGATTTAAATGTGATTCAATAATTTAACATATATATATTATTAATAATATATATAAAGTTAATAATGTTTGTAATTCTTATACGTATATAATATTTTGATAACAATAGGATTGTTTTTATGATTTCCTATTTAGATTTAAGATTATATCCTCGGGGTCTGAAGCTTTATTTATCTATACATATAAATAAAATTGGAGTGTCTGTTTTTAATATTGAAATAACCGCTTTTTACTACATGCATATGAATATATATACGGTACATACACCGAAATAACATTTTTTACAATTTTTGTCTGTCTGTCTGTCTGTCTGTCTGTCCGTCTGTCTGTTTGTTCCGGCTAATCTCTGAAATGGCTGGACCGATTTTGACGGGACTTTTATTGGCAGGTAGCTGATGTAATAAGGAGTAACTTAGGCTACTTTTATTTCAGAAAATAATGATAATCTATACATCTATACATATAAATAAAATTGGAGTGTCTGGTTTTAATATTGAAATAACCGCTTTTTACTACATGCATATGAATATATATACGGTACATACACCGAAATAACATTTTTACAATTTTTGTCTGTCTGTCTGTCTGTCTGTCTGTCCGTCTGTCTGTTTGTTCCGGCTAATCTCTGAAATGGCTGGACCGATTTTGACGGGACTTTTATTGGCAGGTAGCTGATGTAATAAGGAGTAACTTAGGCTACTTTTATTTTAGAAAATAATGATAATCTATACATCTATACATATAAATAAAATTGGAGTATCTGTTTTTAACCGACTTCAAAAAAAGGAGGAGGTTATCAATTCGTCTTTATGTTTTTTTTTTTTTTTTTTTTTTTTTTTTATGTTTGTTACCTCATAACTTTCGACTGGGTGAATCGATTTTGATGATTTTTGTTTTATTTGAAAGGGGTTGCTTCCCATGGGGTCCCATTTTTTTTTAGTCCAGGTTTGACTATGGAATCCATGAGAAAACCATATAAGTCGTAAATTTGCATGAGGTATGTGCGCGACAAATGGACGAATAACTCAATATCACGCCAACCGATTTCGATGATTTTTTTTTTATTAGAAAGAGTATACTTCAAGGGTTGTTTGATGATAGTTTGGTTAGATTCTGATTATAGGATCCATGACAAAGTAACGGAAATCTTCAATTCTTAGTAGCAAATTAACGATACAAGGCCGAATCTTTTATAGGCTATCTAGATTTATCATTCATCTACCATAACATCGTTATGGTCAAGTAATTATAGTACTATTGTAAAAAACACTTCTTTATATACCGTCAATAGTTTTCGCAGCGCACGCGAAATAATAACTTTTATAGGCAACAGTTTGATGTTTGACGTTTGGTTACATTGCTCCATTTTAAGTAGGGAAATATAAATTTTTGAAAATATAATAAAGCCTATATTACTCGGTAAAGACGTAGCTTTCTAAGGGTGAAAGAATTTTTAAAATCGGTCGAGTAGTTTTTGATTTAAATCGTAATAAAAAATCAAACAAAAATCAAATCTTTCCTCTTTATAATATGAGTTATGCATGTAAGCATTAGTATATATGTATATGTTTGTAATTGAAACATATTTGAAAATCTCCTAAAAGTTGAGACCAATTTTGAAAATTATACATATATATATATAGAATCGTATAAGTACTCTTATATACATGTTATATTTATGTATGTTTATATATTAATTACTAGTGTTTTTCCCGCGGTTTAACCCAAGTAGTTCCCGTTCCCGTGGGAATTTGGGGACAAAATGTAGCCTATGTTACTCCCTGATAATGTAGCTTTCCATTGGTGAAAGAATTTTTTAAATCGGCTTAGTGGTTTAGGCGTGAAAGCGTCACAAGCAAACTTACTTTCGCATTTATAATATTAGTTAGGATAATATAGATACTTCTCCTTTTTTTTAATATACAGACATTCTGTCATATTTTATGGTGAAGAATGGTATAACACAACATCTATAAACGAACAGTTTATTTAATTATTACTAGAAATAACTATTTGGTTATGTTATGGCTGCCCAACTAAATTACCCCACCAACTAAATCTATTTAATCAAAACATGTTAATTTATATTCATACATTTAACCATATTAACTAATATTTATTAATTAAGTACCAAAATGCATTTTTCTTTATGTTTCACTGTTTTAGTTTAATATATTTAAATAATAATATAAATGGCGCTGTCTCATATGAGCTGCACGTTTAGTAGGTCTACCCATATTCTACAAATTAGTGAGTATACTTCAGATTCACTAAAAATCGAAAAATAAATAAAAATTTGAACAAAACAAAAACCGACTTCATAAAAAAACATATTAATATGCACTAAAAAGTAAAAAAATAATTGCGTATTCTTCTATAATTTGATAATAAACTTACTATTTTCTACTCATCAATATGTAGGTACGAATGTGTTGTGTGATTGATAATTTATTTACAATTATTGTTATTTTTGGAGTCGATGTCAGCTAAGGAAACACTATAATATACCTAGCAATAATAATACGGGAATATTTTAAAAACATACACATTACAAATTGACTTTTATTCGCTTCGTTAAGTTGCGCGTGCGACACAAGCACATCTCACCTACAACTATGTATGTAGTTATAAGCCCACCTTGGCTGACATCGACTCCAAAAGTAACAATAATTGTAAATAAATTATCAATCACACAACACATTCGTACCTACATATTGATGAGTAGAAAATAGTAAGTTTATTATCAAATTATAGAAGAATACGCAATTATTTTTTTACTTTTTAGTGCATATTAATATGTTTTTTTATGAAGTCGGTTTTTGTTTTGTTAAAATTTTTATTTATTAATATTGAAATAACCGCTTTTTACTACATGCATATGAATATATATACGGTACATACACCGAAATAACATTTTTTACAATTTTTGTCTGTCTGTCTGTCCGTCTGTCTGTTTGTTCCGGCTAATCTCTGAAATGGCTGGACCGATTTTGACGGGACTTTTATTGGCAGGTAGCTGATGTAATAAGGAGTAACTTAGGCTACTTCTATTTTAGAAAATAATGATAATCTATTCATCTATACATATAAATAAAATTGGAGTGTCTGTTTTTAATATTGAAATAACCGCTTTTTACTGCATGCATATGAATATATATACGGTACATACAACGAAATAACATTTTTTACAATTTTTGTCTGTCTGTCTGTCTGTCTGTCTGTCCGTCTGTCTGTTTGTTCCGGCTAATCTCTGAAATGGCTGGACCGATTTTGACGGGACTTTTATTGGCAGGTAGCTGATGTAATAAGGAGTAACTTAGGCTACTTTTATTTTCGAAAATAATGATAATCTATACATCTATACATATAAATAAAATTGGAGTGTCTGTTTTTAATATTGAAATAACCGCTTTTTACTGCATGCATATGAATATATATACGGTACATACAACGAAATAACATTTTTTACAATTTTTGTCTGTCTGTCTGTCTGTCTGTCTGTCCGTCTGTCTGTTTGTTCCGGCTAATCTCTGAAATGGCTGGACCGATTTTGACGGGACTTTTATTGGCAGGTAGCTGATGTAATAAGGAGTAACTTAGGCTACTTTTATTTTCGAAAATAATGATAATCTGTACATCTATACATATAAATAAAATTGGAGTGTCTGGTTTTAATATTGAAATAACCGCTTTTTACTACATGCATATGAATATATATACGGTACATACACCGAAATAACATTTTTTACAATTTTTGTCTGTCTGTCTGTCTGTCTGTCTGTCTGTCTGTCCGTCTGTCTGTTTGTTCCGGCTAATCTCTGAAATGGCTGGACCGATTTTGACGGGACTTTTATTGGCAGGTAGCTGATGTAATAAGGAGTAACTTAGGCTACTTTTATTTCAGAAAATAATGATAATCTATACATCTATACATATAAATAAAATTGGAGTGTCTGGTTTTAATATTGAAATAACCGCTTTTTACTACATGCATATGAATATATATACGGTACATACACCGAAATAACATTTTTTACAATTTTTGTCTGTCTGTCTGTCTGTCTGTCTGTCTGTCTGTCCGTCTGTCTGTTTGTTCCGGCTAATCTCTGAAATGGCTGGACCGATTTTGACGGGACTTTTATTGGCAGGTAGCTGATGTAATAAGGAGTAACTTAGGCTACTTTTATTTCAGAAAATAATGATAATCTATACATCTATACATATAAATAAAATTGGAGTGTCTGGTTTTAATATTGAAATAACCGCTTTTTACTACATGCATATGAATATATATACGGTACATACACCGAAATAAAATTTTTACAATTTTTGTCTGTCTGTCTGTCTGTCTGTCTGTCTGTCCGTCTGTCTGTTTGTTCCGGCTAATCTCTGAAATGGCTGGACCGATTTTGACGGGACTTTTATTGGCAGGTAGCTGATGTAATAAGGAGTAACTTAGGCTACTTTTATTTTAGAAAATAATGATAATCTATACATCTATACATATAAATAAAATTGGAGTATCTGTTTTTAACCGACTTCAAAAAAAGGAGGAGGTTATCAATTCGTCTGTATGTTTTTTTTTTTTTTTTTTTTTTTATGTTTGTTACCTCATAACTTTCGACTGGGTGAATCGATTTTGATGATTTTTGTTTTATTTGAAAGGGGTTGCTTCCCATGGGGTCCCATTTTTTTTTAGTCCAGGTTTGACTATGGAATCCATGAGAAAACCATATAAGTCGTAAATTTGCATGAGGTATGTGCGCGACAAATGGACGAATAACTCAATATCACGCCAACCGATTTCGATGATTTTTTTTTATTAGAAAGAGTATACTTCAAGGGTTGTTTGATGATAGTTTGGTTAGATTCTGATTATAGGATCCATGACAAAGTAACGGAAATCTTCAATTCTTAGTAGCAAATTAACGATACAAGGCCGAATCTTTTATAGGCTATCTAGATTTATCATTCATCTACCATAACATCGTTATGGTCAAGTAATTATAGTACTTAGGGTTTGGGAATTCCCGACCATTTCAAAGTCCCGGGACACGAGACAGCCTACAAGCCAAGTCCCGGGAATTCCCGGGACTTCGAGACTTAAGATTTTTGTCTGTTTTTTTTAAGAGGAATAAGTCTTTTTTGTAGAATTTTAATTGAGTTCATTTCTGACATATTCACAAAATGCATTTTTTTGTAAAATCAACATTTATTAAGCAGAAAATTAATTCTTAATAACTTTAAACGTTTATTTCAATCTTAATAATTGCTTTGTTTAGTTCTTCCAATCACAAATAGATTCACTTTTAAGCAGTTAAATCTTATAGTTATAAAACGAACATAGTTAAAAATCATACTAATTCTTCACAAATTTAATTTTATCTAGTACCGTACCTAATTTTAATTCATCTATATTATAAATAAAACGATAGAGGTCTGCAGTTGTGCGCGCATCACGGAAAACTACTGGATAGATTTCAATGAAATTTTCTAAATTTTATTTCTTAGACACTTGGCCCTTATCAAAAAAAAATGATTGCGATATCTTAAGTTAATAAAAAGTTATTAGTTTCAAGAAACAAAGATTTGTATATGCACTGCGTGTTCAGTGATGTATGTTTAAACAAAGTATATTTTTGCTTGCGATCTTTTTGATGTTTTTTCCCTTCGTATATAAGAAAACTTTGTTAATGTATCAAGCAACGCGGACGGAGTCGCGGGTATCAGCTAGTTAGTCACAAACACAAATTAACAACATTGTTTTAATTAAAGGTTAATTCTCATAATCTCAAATTTGATTCATAGTTAAATAATCTAAAATAATCTAAATATAAATAATAAAACAGACTAATAAATCAGTATTTTAAATGATAATCATTAATCACCTAACACATTAAACAGACTTCAGTGATGATTTTACTTGGTGATAAAGTTTTGTACAAGCTCGTCTGGGTACGTTCACCCACCTACTCATCAAATATTCTACCACAAAACAGCAGTACTTTGTATTGTTGTGTTCCGGTTTGAAGGGTGAGTGAGCCAGTGTAATTACAGACACAGGGGACATAACATCTTAGTTCCCAAGGTTGGTGGCGCATTGGCGATGCTAACATTTCTTACAATGGCCTTTAAAAAAATCAGTGTCCACAGCTTTGTCCGAGTTTGCTTTTGATTTTTGTAGTATAAACACCGGCCAAGGAGAACACTCTTGTTTTCAACAGATGTCGGTTCAATGGTGTTTAAGGCTTTATTAGGCTACGCTAGGCTCCTTCAATTATTTGAAAATAAAAATAATACCATAACAATTTAAACAATCTTGTCTCGTCTCGAGTCTCGACCCGAAAGTCCCGGGACTCGAGACAGCTAAAATTACGAAAATTCCCGGGACTTCGAGACACGAGACGTCCCGGGACCCAAACCCTGATAGTACTATTGTAAAAAACACTTCTTTATATACCTATATATATATATATATATATATATATATATATATATATTTATATATATATATATATACATATATATATATATTTATAGTGGTAGTGCCATGCTGCATACCTTCAGGTTGTAGCCGAATGGGCCGGCACGCCCGGGGAAGTACCACTCTCTCACTTAAAATAGGCGTGAAGTGGTAGCCAAGCTACCGCGTTTCGTTCGGTATGTGAGAGTTCCGGAGGCCCAATTCCCCCCCCCCCCCCAACAAAATGAGTGCGCAGAATAAAGAGCAACTACCCCAGGAGGGTACCATCTGCGCCTGCGGTGGACAATCCCTCTCTGGACATCCATGCTCAGGACATACACCACCTGAGCAGGGATGCCCAGGCTGCCCTTCGAATTCTGGGGGGGGCAATTTTGCGCTCTTAAATGGTCGGGGCAAACGGAGCAGGCATCTTAAGGCAACCCCTTCCACCCTCACTGTGGACTTCTGCAACATTAGGGGACTGAATTCCAACTTAAACGCCGTCCACTTCCATCTCGAGACGGCGAAGCCGGCCTTGCTCTTTTTAACCGAGACCCAGATATTGTCTCCGGCGGACACCTCATTCCTCTCCTACCCGGGGTACAAGTTGGAACATTCCTTTGTGCCACGGGCTGGAGTGTGTGTTTACGTCAGAGAGGATATCTGCTCTCGTCGCCTCGCCCATCTTGAAGGGAGGGACCTATCCATTCTATGGCTGCGCGTAGACTGCGATGATCATCCGCGAATCTACGCGTGCCTATATAGGTCCCATAGCGGTAATGCCGAAACTGACCGGCTCGTTGAGCACATCCAATGGGCTACAGATTCCGTGCTGCAGCAGATCCCATCCGCAGAGATCGTGATTCTTGGCGATTTTAACGCCCACCATGCCGAATGGCTTGGATCACGTACCACCGATCATGCGGGGAGATCTGTGGTCGATTTTGCCTTGGCATATGATCTGACACAACTGGTTACCTCGCCAACGCGAATCCCAGATGTGGAGGATCATACACCTTCCCTGTTAGACCTTCTGCTGACCTCTCATCCGGACGGGTACCATGTTTCCGTAGAGCCTCCTCTTGGCTCGTCGGACCACTGCCTTGTCCGGAGTACAGTGCCGATTACACGCACCTCACGGCCTCGGTTCGTGGGTTGTCGCCGTGTGTGGCACTACAGGTTAGCGGACTGGGATGGGATGCGGTCCTTCTTTGCATCCTACCCATGGGGGCGGATTTGTTTCTCGCCGGATGATCCCGATGTCGTTGCTGACTCGGTCGCTGATGTGGTGTTTCAGGGTATGGAACTCTTCATTCCGTACTCTGCAATACCCATCGGCGGCAGATCCCAGCCTTGGTTTGGTCGCTTCTGCAAAACGGCGTCACGTCGAAAGGTAGAATGCTATCAAGCCTGGGCTGAAGCATCGGCATCGCGTGATGTAAATACCAGAGCATTTAAAAAGGAATACAACTCTGCCTCCAGGTCTTTCAAAAGTGTTATTGCCAAGGCGAAATCGGAGCACATAGGCAGGATTGGCGAGAGATTGGTGCGTCTTCCTTCGGGAACACGTGCATTCTGGTCTCTCGCTAAGGCTGTCTTAGGGAATTTCTGTCAGCCCTCCCTTCCATCTCTGCACAGGAGCGATGACTCGTTGGCCCATTCTGCGAAAGAGAAAGCCGACCTTTTGGGATCTCTCTTCGCGTACAACTCGACTCTTGATGATCAAGGAAAGACACCACCGACAATCTTGCGGTGTGATACCACGATGCCGGAAATTAAATTCCGGCAGAGTGCAGTTCGTAAAGCACTTTTTTCCTTGGACATCCATAAGTCGAGTGGGCCCGATGGCATTCCTCCGATTGTGCTGCGCACTTGTGCTCCCGAGCTGGCACCGGTCTTAACGCGTCTTTTCCGCCACTCTTACACAGTAGGCGTTGTCCCGAATTCTTGGAAGACGGCTTTAGTGCACCCGATCCCTAAAAAAGGCAATCGCTCTGATCCAACAAATTATAGGCCTATTGCTATCACCTCCTTGTTCTCCAAGGTGATGGAGTCCATCATTAACTGCCAGCTCCTGCGGTACCTAGAGGAGCATCAGCTGATTAGCGACCGCCAGTACGGCTTCCGTCGGGGTCGCTCAGCTGGTGATCTTCTAGTTTACCTTACTCACAGATGGGCTACGGCGGTTGAGTCCAAGGGGGAGGCATTAGCAGTCAGTCTGGACATAGCGAAAGCCTTCGATCGGGTATGGCATAAAGCGCTACTCTCCAAGCTTCCATCCTACGGGCTTCCCGAGAAATTGTGCAAGTGGATCACCAGTTTTTTGGCAGATCGGAGCATCAAGGTCGTTGTCGACGGTGCATGCTCTGACTTAAATTTCGTCAATTCTGGTGTTCCACAAGGCTGCGTTCTATCACCTACTCTGTTTCTTCTGCATATCAATGATATGTTACAAATCAGTAACATTCACTGCTATGCGGATGACAGCACTGTAGATGTCCATTACACCGGCCGTGCTAATATTTCTCGGGAACACGTCGACGAGTGTCGGAACAAACTTGTGTCTGAAGTCGAGACCTTGTTAACCAAGGTCTCGGACTGGGGCCGACTGAACTTGGTCCAATTCAACCCCAATAAGACACAAGTTTGCGCGTTAACCGCTAAAAAATCTCCTTTTGTCATATCCCCTCATTTCGAGAATACTCCCCTTGCTGCCACAGCCAGTATCGGTATACTTGGCGTCGAGATTTCGAACACTGTTCAGTTCCGCGGTCAATTGGAAGTTAAAGCCAAATTGGCTTCTAAAAAGCTTGGAGTGCTCAACAAGGCGAGACGGTACTTCACGTCGGACCATCGCCTAAAACTTTACAAGGCGCAAATTCGGCCCCACATGGAGTACTGTTCTCACCTCTGGGCGGGAGCTCCCCAGTACCAGCTTCTTCCTTTTGACCGCATTCAACGTAGAGCGGTTCGAATTGTCGACGATCAGGCTATTACCGACCGGCTTGATCCTTTGGCCTTGCGTAGAGATGTTGGGTCACTCTGCATACTCTATCGCATATATCACGGGGAGTGTTCTGAGGAGTTGTTTGGTTTAGTCCCGGCAGCTGAATTTCACCACCGGACATCGCGCCAGAACTCCAAATTCCATCCCCATCACCTCGATGTCTGGAAATCCACAACAGTGCGTTTCTTAAGGCATTTCCTGCCTCGCACAATCACTCTGTGGAACCAGCTTTCGCCGGCGACTTTTCCGAACCGATATGACATAAAAACCTTCAAGAAGAGAGCGTACTCTTTCCTCCAAGGCCGGCAACGCACCTGCAAGTCCTCGGATGTTGCAGGTGTCCATGGGCGGTGGTAGTCACTTTCCATCAGGTGAGCCTCCTGCTCGTTTGCCCCCTCTGACATAAAAAAAAAAAAAAAAAAATACCGTCAATAGTTTTCGCAGCGCACGCGAAATAATAACTTTTATAGGCAACAGTTTGATGTTTGACGTTTGGTTACATTGCTCCATTTTAAGTAGGGAAATATAAATTTTTGAAAATATAATAAAGCCTATATTACTCGGTAAAGACGTAGCTTTCTAAGGGTGAAAGAATTTTTAAAATCGGTCGAGTAGTTTTTGATTTAAATCGTAATAAAAAATCAAACAAAAATCAAATCTTTCCTCTTTATAATATGAGTTATGCATGTAAGCATTAGTATATATGTATATGTTTGTAATTGAAACATATTTGAAAATCTCCTAAAAGTTGAGACCAATTTTGAAAATTATACATATATATATATAGAATCGTATAAGTACTCTTATATACATGTTATATTTATGTATGTTTATATATTAATTACTAGTGTTTTTCCCGCGGTTTAACCCAAGTAGTTCCCGTTCCCGTGGGAATTTGGGGACAAAATGTAGCCTATGTTACTCCCTGATAATGTAGCTTTCCATTGGTGAAAGAATTTTTTAAATCGGCTTAGTGGTTTAGGCGTGAAAGCGTCACAAGCAAACTTACTTTCGCATTTATAATATTAGTTAGGATAATATAGATACTTCTCCTTTTTTTTAATATACAGACATTCTGTCATATTTTATGGTGAAGAATGGTATAACACAACATCTATAAACGAACAGTTTATTTAATTATTACTAGAAATAACTATTTGGTTATGTTATGGCTGCCCAACTAAATTACCCCACCAACTAAATCTATTTAATCAAAACATGTTAATTTATATTCATACATTTAACCATATTAACTAATATTTATTAATTAAGTACCAAAATGCATTTTTCTTTATGTTTCACTGTTTTAGTTTAATATATTTAAATAATAATATAAATGGCGCTGTCTCATATGAGCTGCACGTTTAGTAGGTCTACCCATATTCTACAAATTAGTGAGTATACTTCAGATTCACTAAAAATCGAAAAATAAATAAAAATTTGAACAAAACAAAAACCGACTTCATAAAAAAACATATTAATATGCACTAAAAAGTAAAAAAATAATTGCGTATTCTTCTATAATTTGATAATAAACTTACTATTTTCTACTCATCAATATGTAGGTACGAATGTGTTGTGTGATTGATAATTTATTTACAATTATTGTTATTTTTGGAGTCGATGTCAGCTAAGGAAACACTATAATATACCTAGCAATAATAATACGGGAATATTTTAAAAACATACACATTACAAATTGACTTTTATTCGCTTCGTTAAGTTGCGCGTGCGACACAAGCACATCTCACCTACAACTATGTATGTAGTTATAAGCCCACCTTGGCTGACATCGACTCCAAAAGTAACAATAATTGTAAATAAATTATCAATCACACAACACATTCGTACCTACATATTGATGAGTAGAAAATAGTAAGTTTATTATCAAATTATAGAAGAATACGCAATTATTTTTTTACTTTTTAGTGCATATTAATATGTTTTTTTATGAAGTCGGTTTTTGTTTTGTTAAAATTTTTATTTATTAATATTGAAATAACCGCTTTTTACTACATGCATATGAATATATATACGGTACATACACCGAAATAACATTTTTTACAATTTTTGTCTGTCTGTCTGTCCGTCTGTCTGTTTGTTCCGGCTAATCTCTGAAATGGCTGGACCGATTTTGACGGGACTTTTATTGGCAGGTAGCTGATGTAATAAGGAGTAACTTAGGCTACTTCTATTTTAGAAAATAATGATAATCTATTCATCTATACATACATATAAATAAAATTGGAGTGTCTGTTTTTAATATTGAAATAACCGCTTTTTACTGCATGCATATGAATATATATACGGTACATACAACGAAATAACATTTTTTACAATTTTTGTCTGTCTGTCTGTCTGTCTGTCTGTCCGTCTGTCTGTTTGTTCCGGCTAATCTCTGAAATGGCTGGACCGATTTTGACGGGACTTTTATTGGCAGGTAGCTGATGTAATAAGGAGTAACTTAGGCTACTTTTATTTTAGAAAATAATGATAATCTATACATTTATACATATAAATAAAATTGGAGTGTCTGTTTTTAATATTGAAATAACCGCTTTTTACTACATGCAAATGAATATATATACGGTACATACACCAACATAACATTTTTTACAATTTTTGTCTGTCTGTCTGTTTGTTCCGGCTAATCTCTGAAATGGCTGGACCGATTTTGACGGGACTTTTATTGGCAGGTAGCTGATGTAATAAGGAGTAACTTAGGCTACTTTTATTTTAGAAAAAAATGATAAAAAAAATAAAAATGATTAACTTTTTATTTAATTCTACGCGGACGAAGTTGCGGGTACAGCTAGTTATATATATTATTATAAGTTATTGGTGAGTGAGCCAATGTAATTACAGGCACAATGGACATAACATCTTAGTTTCCAAGGTTGGTGGCGCATTGGCGATGTAAGCGATGGTTAACATTTCTTACAACGCCATTGTCTATGGGTGTTGGTGACCACTTACCATCAGTTGCCCCGTATGCTCGTCCGCCTTCCTATACAATAAAAATAAATAAACATTCAGCCTCACATTTAATTATACCATAGCTTCTGTTCTTTATATAAGGGAAAACCCCTTTAAATAAATGAATACTAGCAATACCTGTTCTTTTAAGGAATTACCTCTCCAATTAGCATCCAGCTTGTATTAGGTGTGGTGCGACAATAGTCCAAGGGGCCTACAACTATTAAGATGTTATTTTTGCAATGCGATATCTAATACGATATGCTAAATAAAAGAAACCGTATCTAAGATACGTGCATAGTTTTATTCGATGAAGGATTTTCTTTTTAGTTTCAGTAAATAGACTTATTCAGTCAGTGCTAAGCTTCAGTCCAGTCGTCGTTCCAGTCTTTGATACCTTTTGTCATTTTGAATACATAAAATTACTTTTACGTTAATTTAAAATTAATAAAAATTACATGAAAATAGAATCAAACTTACGTTTATAACGAATTTGACGTTCCAAGAAAAATATACCCGCACTCTGTCTAAGGTCTACAACAACTTTTGTAATAAACAAAATAGTAACAACAAAATGTAAATGAAAAATTCTTTGAACCGGCCGCAATTTATACCAAAAATTTATGAACCCTAAAATTCTTATGCGTATTTATGAAATGTATACGGTGATACGACACGAGTAGTTTACGGAAATGGCCGTATGTTTATAAATATCGTCGTTTTCTTCAGAGCGATGTGAGAAATCAGCAATTTTAGATCGTAAATTTATTATAATATACTCGTCATATATTCAAAGCTACATATTAATTTACGGAGCACTTTCACCTTAGTACCCATTTTAGTCTAAAACATTTATTCATTACACAAACATTGGGTAAAGATAAGATCCCCATTGATTTATGGCAAACATAAATCTAACTTAAAGCTGAGAAACACATGCTATTTTCTTTGATGCCACGGCCTCTGTTTAATTATATTTTACGAAATATCTCTGTATGTATATATTTTATATTTTGATAAAGAAAATGTTTGACTACCCACCCATTGTCTTTTGAAAGGACGGTTAATTTACCCGAAACATTAAATTACAGTAAAGCTTATAATTCCATTTGAATAATTAGTGTCTTTTATAGCAATCAGACGATTTCAGAATTAACGATTGTTATTTTTAATGATATCGAAATACAATAAGTATTTTATGTCGTACTTGTAATATAAAAAATATACAATTATTGACTGTTAATACAGAAGGTGTTATATTAATGTACTTTGTAGGAATATACAAATTAAAACTGTCAATTGTCAATTATTATGTTTTTTGAATAATCTTTAATTATTTTCCTCTCTAATCTAAATTAATTAAATAAAAACATTACCTTTAACCACATATAATATTTTTTGTGAAATATATGTTTTTATTAATGCATATCATAATTTAATTAAATTCATTATCTGTCTACAATAAAATAAAGTTGACACTGAAAAGAGGAAAGTTGGGCGGACGAACTCGTTTGGCGGCAGCCTTCCGCCCAATAAACGTTTGTAATTCGAGAGTTCTATCTAGGCTCCTACCTAACAACTTTCCTTCACAACTTTTTGGCAGCTTCACTTCAACTGGACAGCTTTTTGTACGAATAGTTTCTGAATGCGAAGACAATTTTTCAACACGAAATTTTTTAATATTTTTTACAATGTAAGAAAAAAAAATAATGTTTTTATTATAGTTGCAATGAAATGTGTAAAAATCACATCAGAGTTATTGAGCGAATGATTCACAGCCTGCACAGGAAGTTACGGTACGATACCCAAATCCACCATTTTACGATTTGGTAACTTTTGCTCCGAATATACGATTGATAATAATCTTGGCAATATAATGTTGATAGGGGTGATTTATATTGAAATGTAACTTTACAAATGAAATTCTTGATATTTATTATTGATTTCTAAATACGTTATAAGCAAGTATTTATTTTTAATTTTCAATAATTGTTAATTACCTTCTGTATTCAATAAATAACTTTATTACCTGTCACCGCAGAAATAAAGCCGAAATTGCAAACAGTAAAGTTGGACGTGGAACGTGAAACTCGTCCGACTTTCCGCTCAATAAACGCTTGCAACTCGCAAGCTGTGCCTCGGTCGGCCGCACCGTCCAACGGTACCTACTAACTTTCGTCACGGCTTTTATATGAGTTTCTATTAGGATTACGCATTTTCACATAATACCAGTTGCAATTACGAAGCATTCAACGGGAATCGGAATGAAATTGATACGTTCATATTGTTTTTATTATTAATTGTACTTGTAAAGTAACTTGTTATTAAGGTGACAAGAGAATATGGAGTCGGCTCTATGACGATGATCCAAACGAGCAAGCGATCTTGACTAAATGCGGTGACGGCGAAAACGCTGTCTTACGCTGTTCGTTTATATGTCATAGGTTGAATGACACGGGAGTGGGCGATGCCCATAAGGGTGCGTACCACAGTTAAAAAAATAATTTCAACATTCAGTAACAGCCTGTGAATGTCCCACTGCTGGGCTAAGGTCTCTTCTCCTCTTTTGAGGAGAAGGTTTTGGAGGTTATTTCGCCACCTGCTTCAATGCGGGTTGGTGGCATACACACGTGACAGAATTTCAGTGATTTTTATGCACGCAGGTTTCCTTACGATGTTTTCTTTCACCATCGAGCACGCGTATGAATTATAATCACAAATTAAGCACATGAAATTCAGTGGAGCTTACCCGAGTTTGAACCCACGATCATCGGTTAAGATTCACGCGTTCTTACCACTGGGCCATCTAAAAGTATTATGAGTAATAGTGATAGGGAAAACATGGGTTTTCCCGTATGCAAATATTCGACCGAATTTATTAAAAGCTGGTCTGACGTGTTACAACAATGTAATTGTACCTCTTTTCGATAAAATACATTTTGCTATTTCTGTTTCATCGATGAATCACTCTATCTTTTAATGATTGCTTAAACTTTAACAAAAAGAATAGTTTTATCTATAAGTACCAGCGACGCGTATGTTCAGAGCGCTTCACCCAAGCGTTAAATTTCAATAGCTCGAAGAATCATAATCGAACTTGCGATTATCATATCGTTTAATGTTTTAATGATTTTAACACATACAGTTAAAGCTGAAAAAGTTACAAACTGAATTTACAAAATGCACAGAAATAAAAAAAAAAATATTACAACATGCGGGTGAAGTCCGCCGCACACGTAACGAAAAGGTAACCAGTATTGCAAAGGTTGTTAACGACCATTAGAAATACGGCTCTGATTTCGAGAGAATTCCAGACTGAAAGTTCGTTGTTTAGTTTTTCCACTGGTATTCGTTAGTTGGAATGTCGAATAGTAACGAAGTGATTAGCAAGTTTCAGTTGAACAGATACATTTTTGTTCGGTTGCATCGTTGTTTCGCGGTGTAATTAATCGAATTTGGTTTGTGTAGATATCATTATCCTTTTCATAAAATATATATTTTTACGTGTAATGCCAGTCACTTGTACTACTTCTTTTGTTTTTAATGTTTGACATAATGTAATTTGATCTATATACATTAAAACCTTAACTAAATACAAATAACATTTAAAAATAATTATTATACAAGTCGTGACCGCGTGGAATGGTGGCAAGAATGCTAGCAGCATTTCCCCTTTGAATCGCAATTCCGATTCTCTGGGCGAAAAATTAACTTCTTAATATGAATACTGTATTTCAATTATACTAAAAGGATTCGTGAGCGAGCAGACTGCGACAATTACATGTTATTGATTACAGCTTAACATCTTAAGTCGTATTGTTTGCGTTGGTTTTACTTTATAAAGAACTGTTTACCATTCATAGCTTACTTCATTATCTGGATGTATTTTTAATAAAAAAAAAATGTGTGCAATTCACACGTGGTGAAGTGAAACTTTCAAAAATGTTGGCTTCAACTGTATACTGCTTCCTATCTCATTTTCTCCCACGTTAAAATTTTATGAATGTATGTGTCTGTCTCTTTTTACTGTCGCTTTTTCGTTTCATCGTCTTTCAAATCACAACGATGCGAAAGAAGTTTTCACTTCGAAAAAAAAACTTAATTTTAGCCAAATTTGATTTTTTTCCTTAAGCCTATTTATAATCATTGCTTATAAATTACGTAAAGCCATACAAATTTGTGCAATCGACTTTTGTGATATGTTTGTTGTGTTATTCACACGATAGTAAAAACAGTTAAAGACATTTATTGCGAAAGTTTTACTTGTTCTTTTTAGCCCCGTCCTAGTACTATTAGCTAATTGGCATAAAAACACGTAGCCTTGCGGTGTTGAGTAACAAATGGAATACGTTTGTTCTGTTAGCTTGTTAAAAAAATAAATTAACTAAGATATAATTCTACTTAAGATAGTTTAGATAAATAGTACACTTTAATTTAATCCGCATGTAGAACAAATTTAATCTAAATTTCAAAAACAAAGAAAAATATCAAGACAAAATATCAAATATCTTGCAAAAATGTTCAAGTACTTGCTAGAACATAAGTTTTTATAGAACACGTGGATATTGTTCGAAGATTGTAGGTTCAATTCCGGGAGTGCACGGTCTTCGTATGCTTAATACTCGCATATGCTTATATTTATCCGTTAAAAAAAATCAGCTCGTAAGGAAATCACAAGGAATCTTCATGTGTCGTATTAACCAATTCGCGAAGAAGTGTGATGAATGCGCTTCAAATCTTCAAATCAAAAAATATTACAATACTAATGCACATGAGCCTTGTGTTAAAAAGCTTAACGTAGCTTTTATTTAATCGGCAACGCAAGCTTAGCAAAGTTAACAATACAGTTTAACATTCATATAGTAAGTATTTCCGTACGTTGCAACTAGATAAATGTACTTTAGACGAATGTCTGACATAAACTATCTAAGTTTGTGTCTCCTAGTTCCTAATATTCGGCGCAACGCTAAAACTTTAGAGAAGTTTGCCTGCTCATAAGCTTATTACTATTTGCTTAAGAAAATTGCATTTTGTAACTTCAATGTTGATATTTACTGAATATGTATGCTGTATACTTAAAATGAGAGTTTTAATATGTATTTCTTCTTCATGTCATCGTTCAATCGTGAACGATATTTTTTTTCTACACTCAACTCTGCGATTTTAAAATTATATATATTGTTTTTTTTTTAATGCATGATAGGTTATAGGATATATATGTGTGTTTGTTTTTATTTATATAAGTAAGTTTGCAATTTTCCAAGACATTTATATAATACTTCATTAATCAATTCGCTATTACATAGAAGTGTTGCGCTGAAAACAACATACTTATGTATATGTATATATTTTATGTCTTTGCGGGTAAACTGGACAGATAATACTAAAACAAACTAGAATACTAAAACATAATTTTTTCTAACATACTAAGTGCTAGTAATCCAGTAAGGCAATACTAGTGTCGGTCGTTTTGATTTCAATTTGTGTAAATGCTTTTTTTGACGAAATGATTTATATGTTAATTTGTTAATTTTAGCGATAATAATAGACACAAAAGTCGGTAAATTGTTAACAATGAAAACTACATAAGCAGTAAATTTATCGTGGGTAAATAATCACGTACGGTTAAACACAATCTGTGTCACTTCCACTGAAACCTGGCACAGTTAATGCGCTTGTGACTGTAATTACTTTGGCTCACTTGCCTACGTTTCACAGTACATGGTATTATTGCTTGGACGTAAAATTTAAAGTGACTGGCACCTGCCCAGGTATTCCGGTTGTATACCTTCAGAAGGTTCACTCAAAGTAGCGGTAAATTATCAAGAAATTTAATTAGACGATTGCATGGTTGGTTTGATTTAAGTAGGTTTCCGAACACATCTATGTAAACGTAAACGAGGACATACTTGGCTCTGGGGACTTCGATGAAAGAGAGAAAGGAAACAAAATTAAGAGTCTTTTCGAAAATGTAAATCAGTAATTAAGATAGAAGTTTATTTTCTTCACAATCACAATGACTTTTTTTATTTGTTTTTTAATCTCGAATAAAATGTTTGAATGTTTTGTAGGTAATTTAAATAAATATATAATAAATGTTTTTTTTTAATATAAATCGCAAAACAGCAGTACTTGTTATTGTTGTGTTCCGGTTTGAAGAGTGAGTGAGCCAGTGTAATTAGTGGCACAAGGAACATGACATCTTAGTTCCCAACGTTGGTGGCTTATCTCATCATCAGGTGGCCGTTATATGCTCGTTCACTAACCTATACTATAAAAACGTAATAATTTAACTTTCTTATTTTAAAATAACAAATCAATAACAAAAGAAGTAAATAAAAAATAAGAAAGGTTTCCTAGAGGGTTTTACAATACGTGTTTCGTTCTAAAAACAATAAAATTCCGTAAGTAATTAGATATTTGAATCGTTGAAATCGTTGAAAATTGTATGCATATAATCAAGTATTTGTGATTGGTACATGATCTGCCTTAATTAGCTATTATTTAACAAGCTTCTATTAAACCGTATATGTTTATGTATATATGTATATTTTGTCAAATCTTGAAACTGTACCTTAAGCCTTGTCACAGCTACAAAAATAATTCTTTTTGTAGCTGTGACAGCATGATATGTATATTTTGTATTACTATAATATTTAAATTAAATTTAATATGATTATAATATTTCAATTAAAATAAAATGTTTTTTTTTTTTAAATTATTAATAATTATTTTAACGGCTACTTATATAAAAAAATATAATATGCTTTAGTGATTTCATGCAAACTCGAAATATGAATCTTTACCGTTAAAAGTTAATTTATTTTATAAAATAGAGATTTTATTACGGTTTCGATATCGCATATCTGTCCCGAGATGTATGATCTTTTATAAACATCAGCCTTTTTTCGTAAACCGTCCTTGTCATTTCCCCGTAAATATCTTTCCAAATATAAAGAGGTATACAAATTTTAGTGTTCATAAATTTTGTTATTACTGCTTGTAAGATACAAGGCATTCTTCGGAAGGCGTGTTCTTTTAGTCTACAAGGATTTTGTGGTTGAGGTTTGTGATAACGATAAAAAAAGAGATTTGCGTAATATTACAAATTCAGCTAAATTAGCTCGCTTTATGTTCTTAATAAAAATCGTTACGTAGACTTGTTAAATTTATGGAGTCTTACCTGCCTCTCATTCTCCACTGTACGTTATATCGTATCGCAATAGTTAAGTTAAACTAATTATACAAAAGTATTACTAATTATTTAAATTATATGTGTGATTGTTTTAACTCGTCGCTCATACTGAATACATATTGGCTAAATAATACGAAAATGGTGCGAGCGAAACGCCTCCGAGTTAAATGCTAACAAAAACTTGTGTTGGTAGTTGCTAATGGATACCAAGGACGGCGCAGACGACCGACGTGGAGTTGAGATTAACAAACATTAATTAAAACAACGGTGACGATCAAATTATAATATAAATAAATTATATATAATTATTAATTCATGGAGTCATTTACATTCTGAATAGTCAATTTACCAGATTAAATTAAATACGGTACCTCTTACACGAGTAACGATCCTACTGTAAAACCCCTGAAAAACCATATAAACTTTCACCCCCATAATATCTTGCTCGACAATCAACGAATATTAACTTCGCCTTCTCTTATGTATATTATGTTATGTTTTTTTAGTTCATTATACAGTTAATAAATATGTAGAGTTTGTCGATGATTTATTTCGATAATTTATTTATGACTGTTTGATAGAAGCAACAATCAATTATATTATTTTTAAAAAATATGTATGTATATATTTAACATTGTAAAGTTGGAAGTTCTTCTCTAATTAATTAAGTTGTCCGCAAACTAACTTAAATAACTAACATTCAAGTAGTCATGAAAGAAATCTTTAAATCGCGGTACATTTCCCACCCGTGGGCTGTCGATTCTACTCTTGTTGACAAGGAATGGAATTTATTGAAACTATGCGGTTCAAATGAAGTTATCCATGTGACAGATTTTAGTTGGCAATATATACAGATTTATTTTAACATTAGGCTAGAGAATGAAGTTCGTTCGTCGAGGCGCTCATCGTTAAGACGGAAAGGTTACCGCTAGTTTTTTTGAACGTATTCCGATGTTCGTGACGCACTCGGCGCCTTAGACACCGGCGATTTCAACATACCCTCGACTTTCCCCGGGGGATACGCGTTTTTTCTAGCGAGAAATAACATTCATATGAAATAATATTCAGTGGTGCGCGCTTCGGTTTGAACGCCCAATCATTAGTTATGATTGTTCTAATCACTGAGCTATCTCGGCTTATATTGGTATACTATTTACTTCCTAGTGTTGAATATTATTGAACGTTTCAACATATTTTTTTTGCTATAAATACTATTACACGACAACTGATACTCAGACTTAATTAAATTCCAAGAAAACCTTCATTTATTTTATTCAGTTACACATAAGTATTATCATGGACGGAAAATATTAATAAGAAGAAAAGGTTCCCGAACGTTACCCGGAAAGCGGAGGCTTTTATAAACATCGGCCCTCGTAAACTGCTCATGTTGTAATCTTCCAAATATAATAGGGTATGAAAACTTTACTGTCCATATAATATTTCCAATACACGCAAAGGCGAATAATAATAATAATAATAATAATAATCTGAGCCCAGTGGACTACGTCAATCTTAACTGAGGGTTGGATTTAACCTGAGATAGTGTTTTCTGTCTTTAATTTATGTTTATAAATAAATAAACAGTAATAACAAACATAAAGGCTGGTTTTCGTTTTAAGATCATACAATTTTGCTGTAAAACTGTTTTATTTAATTTATAATAATATCGTAAACATTTAATTTCTTAGAAGCAACCGTACTTTTATACTGTCTCATTTTATGATTCTAGTGTTTATTGATTGTCAAAAATCTAGCACCAGTTTAAAAATAAATACCTCACACCTGGGAAGTAGTGCTGAAAGAAACAAAGCGGGATTTTTTTTATCTCATTCGCCTGGTCGATCGTAATGTTTTCGTTCTCGAGGTGCGCAATCATCTAAAAACTCAATAGAATCTAAAACGTAGCGTTAGCAAGAACTTCTTAATTTTTAAGCAATTCGCAAATTGCAAGCCGACCCGGCCGCTTGTAATGTTTCCGCATATTCAAACCTTTTAAACATAATAAAAATGATTTAAGAATGCATTAAAAACGTATTTCTTCCACGGAGAACATAAAATTTATAATCGTCGTACGCCGAAAGATAACCTTACCGTTTACTATGCTCTTATGCGAAATCACGACCTGCAATAGTTATCTATATATAAAGTGAATTTTAGATAAAGAAATATATATATTGGTACAAATAAATTTAATAAGTTTACTTTTTTCAGCGTGGAATTTAAAATAAACGAGTTCCATAATTTTGGATTATTTTTAGGGTGCCGTACCTCAAAAGGTAAAAACGGATCACTTTGTTGTCCGTCCGTCCGTCTTTCTGTCTGTCTGTCTTTTAAGATCCTTTATTTCAGGTATCGAGTTGAAATTAAAATGATATACTCAAGTCTACAGTCTCTTGAAGCTGTGAAAAAATCAAACTTATTAGTTAACGTAAAAAAAAAAGATACGGTCGTTTATGCCTCAAAAACGTTTTTGACACTCAAGGAAATAAAAATTCATAGGGTATTTCCCCTAGAACTATGAAATTTGGCAAGTAATACCGTCATATACTACAAGTATAGGGAAAAATCTGAAAACTATACATTTGTAATTAAATCATAAAAAAAACAGTCTTTATGCAAGGAACAGCGGTCCAAACTTTGAATTGAGTTAAACGTGTCATCGTATGAAAGGGCTTTATTGGCATAAGCTTAACAGATTTTTAATTATTTTTATGATAGTTTTCTATTTATGACGAAGAATTAAAAAAAAAACTTTTCTCTTATTTATAAGTATAGGTAGGTACCAATAATGTTGGTGTATGTAGTACCTAACAGTTTGCACTGTTATGCATACCTGCTTATTTAAATTAAAATGTTGAAAATTAAACAGAACCCTAAACATGTACGGAGCCCTCGGTGGGCGAGTCCGGCTCGCGCGTGTCCGGTTTTTTTAAATACTATAATACTAGTCATATTTAATTTGGTCGATCACTTGCATTTATCTCAGTTATTATAATTCAGCAGCATTTTTACAACTGCCGCGTGCTTTACACCACTTGATAATACTTTTGTTGGTTGGTTCTGAGTTCTCGGCGCATTAGTGCCGATAGCACTGTTGGACGAGTTTATCAAAAAAAAAAACATAAGTCGGTACCTGCTACACCAACGATAGTAAAAACAATACATTCGGTAAACATTAAAATGCTCTGTAAATAAATCCACAAAAGATTACCTAACAAAAAGTCTTTTAAATTTTATATTGTGTCGCTGCAGCTATCAATTTGTCTAAAACGGCTTACAATGTGCCTGGGTCTCACTGCAGCCTCTATTTGCTAAAACAAAAACTCGGACGGTGAATGCAGACAGGGATTATAGGGGAAAATATAGCTATTCTAGTGGCACAGTTTACAGTCGAACATACGCCTGGTACCTACTCATATATTCTTCTATTCCAAGTGTGGAGAGATGGTACAATGATAGTACGAGTATGTCGCCCTACATATCAACTTTTAAAAATTTATAAACCATTTCTTTGTAATTATTATTTTATTTAATAAATTACTATTATTTAAAGCACCTTCACTATAACCTTAGAATTCAACTGACTGGCCTAGGAACCCAGAATCCCACTAAGATCAATTGAAAACAAGGAGTAGACATACTTATATGAAATTTTACTTGGTGGTAGAGGTTTGTACAAGCTCGTCTGGGTAGGTTACCACCTACTCATCAGAATTTCTACCGCAAAACAGCAATACTTGCTATTGTTGTGTTCCGTTTTCCGTTTGGTGACCACTTACCATCAGGTGGCCCTTATGCTCGTCCGCCTTCCTATGCGATAAAAAAAAAGAAAAGTCAATCCAAAAATGTTGATTCTGATGCTGCCTGGAAATTAATACATGCAAACACATATGATTGTATCTACTATATACCGATATGAAGATAAAACGAAGGCTCAGACAATACGTCTGTGGAGACTACAACATAACATAGTAAAAGAGCACTTACCATATATAAGAGAAGAAATATTGTTAAAACTATTGTTGTTGTATTTTATCATTAATTATAAGAAAATATTCGTTAACTGGTGGTCTAGGAACAGCAATAAAATGAAAAGGAACAGTGATATTGTTTTGCTTCACAGAACTGCGTTTTATAAACTTGTTATGCATGATATTTCTTATCTCTTTTAATATTGGCTTTTCAATTGCGAGTATATTTTATAAGAATATATAATATATTAATAGATTCCGCAAAGGTAGCTAACTATTACGAAAACGAATAGTTGTTATAATACTAATATATACAAACATATAATACGGTTAAGAAACATTTCTATTATATCCGTATAGGTTTCAGTTATCATAGTCAAATATTTAAAATAAGGTACACTTAACGCAAGGCGGGACGCGTTACTTAACGCCGGCTGTCTCAGCATAAACTAATTAGTGAAGCTCTTTGCGTGTCCTGATTGCCGACGTGTGAATTCCTTTCTCGACATGCCGTGAATTCAGTACATTAAATTAATTTACACTTTATACAAATTTGATTGTAATATTAAATTGACTATGACAAAAAACTAAATTTAAAAATAGCACCAAGAATACTCGTCGCAATGGCTCATTGTATCAATGGTTAGCTTTTTCCGTGTTCCAGGGTGCAAATCGGGCCGATATTATTGATAAAAATACATAGAAAAATATAATATTATTTTGCATTTTATTTTTTCTTACATAGTTTAAAATAACAATATTTGTTGATTGATAGATCAATTAACACAAATGATATAGTCTGTGTGTAGACTTAATTTTCACCGGGTAATACAAGATGTATTTAAATATATTTTATAAATATAATTAATTGCGCGGATGGAGAGTCAGCTGACCAGAATATTAATGATGAGGGTCATAGGACATAACTATCCATTGTACGGTGTTACTAATACCACGTTTAGAGATCGTTACTTATTTTTTTCCCCTACTGCTCATTTCTTAGTTATAAAAATAATCGTAGCAGCCAGCCAACGACCGATATTTCAGTTGTCGCTCGGGGATATTTGTTTTGGTGTATTTTTTACATTGGGAATATTGTTTTGGATAACCCCAACGTGCCCTGGCGAACTCAAAGAGAAATACTAACAACCTCCTAACCATGGGGTAGAATAATAAACAGGAAAGAAAGATGGAAATTATGCGACTTAGATTGTTATCAAACCACGTATTTTTTAAAAATTCATTGTCGAGTGATGTGATTTTACCGAAAAATTAGTTATCTCTGCAGAAATTACTTGCACTTGGTGGTAGAGCATTGTGCAAGCTTGCCTGGATAGGTACTTGTTATTGTTGTGTTCCGGTTTGAAGGGTGAGTGAGCCAGTGTAATTACAGGCACAAGGGATATCAAGGAACATCTTAGTTCCCAAAGTTGGTGGCGCATTGGTGATGTTAGCCATGGTTAACATTTCTTACACTGCCAATGTCTAAGAGCGTTGGTAACCACTTACAATCAGGTGGCCCATAGGATCGTCCACCTACCTATCCTATAAAAAAAAATTATACATGCTGAAAGTAAGGCATCGAATTACCGAACGATTTTCACTTCGCCTTATTTCAGCGTAAACTCAAATTAAGATTGAGAAAATGTAACAACTTTTTTATAAGTGTGGTAGTATGATATTACTTTAACGAGAGATCGTTTAATCAGAAAAAAATTAGCTTTAAAAGTAAAAATGCGTAGAAAAAGATATCACTTTGGAGACATTATCGTTACGCCAAACGAGGTTAAAAATAGCTTCTGATTTATTACTTGAAATAATATTACAAATTTGCTTCACTTTTAAACATTTTCTTTATGTTAAAAACACAATGATATAGTTGTTCTTTTGTTACAATTCTTTTTTCAACTATGATGAATTTTATTTATCTCTTTTCCGTTTCTTATCGTATTTAAATGTAATTAACTATATATAGTTAAAACTATATCGAAGGCCTAGTAGCTAGAGCGTGTGAGTCTTGACCGATGATCGTGGGTTCAAGCCCGGGCAGGCACCACTGAATTTTCAAGTGCTTGATTTGAGTTTATAATTCGTCTCGTGCTTAATGGTGAAGGAAAACATCGTGAGATAACCTGCATTGTGTCAAATTTCACTCAAATTCTGCCATGTGTATTCTGCCAACCCGCATTGGAGCAGCGTGGTGGAATAAACTCTAAACCTTATCCTCAAAAAAGGAGAAGAGGCCTTAGCTCAGCAGTGGGACATTCACAGACTGTTACTAGTTGAAACTATTTCGTCCCTATATGGTTCATATATTAGTATGTGTCGATCAAACCTTAAGACTGAATTTAGATAGCTCTTCGTAACTGATTAGCGCACGCATTTTATGCTGATAAGATTATATTCTAATAATATTAAAAAATATCACTTTTAACGATTTTTTTATTAATCTAATCTAACAACATTTTATATATAACTAGCTGCCCGTCCCGACTTCGTACGGGTAAAATAAAAAAATATCCCGTGCATTTTTTAATCAATAAGATATAAACATTCACCAATCGATTTATTCGCCCATACAGTACAGTTTATATATGTTCAGTACAGGGTATATAATAATTCTATTTCCTACTAATATAATAAACACGAAATTTTGTATGGATGTATGGACATTTGTTACCCTTTCACGTAAAAGTACTGAATGGATTTTAATGAAACTTTACAATAATATAGCCAATACATCAAAATAACAAATAGGCTATAATTTATAAAGCTATTAATAATTATTAATTTATAAATTGACCAAAATATAACAATAAGAATTTTAAAGAAGATAACTTTTGTCTCTTACACTATATCATTTGGACAAATGTTTTAAAAGTTACGACGATGACAAAGTGAGTGCGCGACACTATGCACTGTGGGAGAAGAATTCGGTCATCGGCTCATCGTTGGGTGTGCGACTCGCATGCAGGAATACGTCATCGATGGTTGTCCGTTTTGCGGTTTTTCAAGTCCCTAGCGATTGCTTAAAGACGCACTTTACCTGTATGTAATTTATTAATAGGTAGGTTTTTATAGTGCCAGGTTGCATACCTTCGGGTTATAGCGGAATGGGCCGGCACGCCCAGCCGGAATTACCACTCTCTCACTTAAAATCGGCGTAAAGTAATAGCTACGCTACCATAATTTTGAGTGCAAATAACAAAATGCTAAACACACAATGTCTTACTGCTACCCTATGACAACCAAAAGTTCTAAGACCTGTCGTTTTCAATGACCGGCTTGGTTGATTTTAGTGAGAACTCTTATCACATGTACACTTATTATAGTGCATGCTCAAACAATGTCCATTCCCTGCATCGCTAATGCGCCATCAACCGTAGGAACAAAAATGTTATGCCCTATGTGCCTGTAGTTTGATAGAATAAAAAAAATTGTACGCTTGCTCTTTTATGGTTTTAATTATACTCAACGGCGTAGATAGGCGGCGGGCTATTTAATATTTTTATAAATTAAATTTTACTAAAAGCCATTGAAGTAACTATAAATATATTAAGTCAAACTACAGGAATTCATAATAAGTCCACTGATGATTATTTAAAGAATAATCATCAACTTAAAAAAAAAAAAAAAACCGTTACTAAAGTTTTTCTTAACAGAAATGCATTTCATACATATTAATTTCAAATCACAGATTTTCAAATTTCAAGCAAACATTTATCCTTTACTTATATTTATGCGGGCAACAGCTAGCGTACGGGCGACAGCGGGACGCGGGGCGCGCAAGCGGTTGCATCACGCGTTTGTATGATGGGTGTTGGACCGCCTGAATTTATTTAGTGCGCGATAATTTTAATATTACGATTACTCCTAAGAAATTGATTTAAATTGGGTGGTGTAAAGGGCAATTATAATATACATTAAATGCTTAAAGTAAATAACGTATTTATTTTAATAAGGATTAATATCATATCCGTTTTTATAGCTTTCCAATTTTACCATTTTTATGTAAACATTTTTTAAACATTAAAATGGGTATAGTTAGCTATCCTTAAAAGATAGACATATGCCATCGCGGACTTTTTTGTAGATCTATGAAAGGGGAACAATTTCACCATACATTATTTTGTTATAACTCAAAGGGATTGTACAGCGTTTTCGATGAAAGCTCCCAATCGGCTCGTTTTTTTTCCGACTTCTTCAACAATTATCGCTATATTTCAACAAATTTACAGAAAACATTAATGCATTATACACGTAAACCTTCCTCTTGAATCACTTTATCCATTGGTGATAACCGTATGAAAATCCGTTTAGTACTTTTTTAGTTTAGCGCGTTTATACAGAAAGACATGAAACGCGGGGGACTTTGTTTTATAATATTTAAGGAAGCGGTTGCATCACGCGTTTGTATGATGGGTGTTGGACCGCCTGAATTTATTTAGTGCCCGATAATTTTAAAATTACGATTACTCCTAAGATATTGATTTAAATTGGGTGGTGTAAAGGGCAATTATAATATACATTAAATGCTCAAAGTAAATAACGTATTTATTTTAATAAGGATTAATATCATATCCGTTTTTATAGCTTTCCAATTTTACCATTTTTATTTAAACATTTTTTAAACATTAAAATGGGTATAGTTAGCTATCCTTAAAAGATAGACATATGCCATCGCGGACTTTTTTGTAGATCTATGAAAGGGGAACAATTTCACCATACATTGTTTTGTTATAACTCAAAGGGATTGTACAGCGTTTTCGATGAAAGCTCCCAATATGCTCGTTTTTTTCCGACTTCTTCAACAAATTTCGCTATATTTCAACAAATTTACAGAAAATATTAATGAATTATACACGTAAACCATCCACTTGAATCACTTTATCTATTAGTGAAAGCCGTATGAAAATCCCTTCAGTACTTTTTTAGTTTAGCGCGTACATACAGACAGACATGAAACGCGGGGGACTTTGTTTTATAATATTTAAGGATATTGAATAAGCAATTCTCGTATTTATATTTTATATCGTGTATCTCGAAAATAGCTTACGGCTTGGCTCAAATTATGTATTTAGATAAGGTTTTGCTTATTAAGTTTAAATAATGAAAGCATACAGATATTATACAATTATAACTCAAATATTATAAATGACCTGAATAACATTAATTTCAAATTTAGTATACGAAATTTTAAATTAACGGCGTCTCAAATAATTAAGTTCCATTTCATATTTGAATGACGTTTCAGTATTCGGCCGTAAGTATTTCATTATGTTATAGAAAATGTTGTTCATTTGAAGTTTAATTTCATTTCTCTGTGCAATGCATAAATTTATTCATGGTAATATCATTTAGAATCTGAAAGGACCTGTTAACTTTATAAGGCAGTTCGCGTAATTCGTTAAGAGCGAGGCGAGCAAATCCTTAAGATGATCTCATTATGGAATATCATTATTGATGCTGTAAAAATGCTTTTTAATTGAACTAGATCTAATTACATTTAATTTTTTACACGTTTAATATACTTATTAATAGCATTTTAAAAACAACAGCGTACTGTCTAACTGTTAGTTTTCTAAGCAAACAGCCCGATGCCCAGGGCTTAAAAGATAGGGCGTAACCCTGGGGCCGTTGATGCCCTTAGAAAGCTTGTGCTACCGTACGAACTGGCTAGGATTGTGACGGGTGAGATCACCTTCACACTCCTAAGAGCAACGAGTCACACATGAGAGCCATAGCGCAGCAAGGCAGGGGGCGATCCTCTCAGCCTCTTATCTGCACCGAGCACCACGATGCTGGGCATTGCGACACCAAGGACCTTTCTGAGGTTTCCACTGAGAAAAGAATCGAGATAGATAAATTAAACTGGAACTAGCTATGATACAAAATTTTATTCTTTCAGTTGAATATTTGGTAATTCATAAAAGCAGTGAATGAATTTAATGTTTTTTCTTAAATAAAGGCTCTATAGAACTGTAGAAGAAATTTGTGTTGCAATCTTCTTTTATCTCTGTTCCTAAAATTCTATTATGTGATGTGTTTGATGTTAGTGTCTTATTCGGATAAGGAACATTTGTATAATTGTTTTATTACGATTAGTTATAGTCAGAATACATACATATATATCAATCAGTTTCAATTTTCATTGGATTTAATAGTTTATATAGCAATAAGTAAATGCATTTCATGAAATTACTAGGAAGTTGAATCAGATATAATGTTTTGAATAAATGGGAATGGAGTTGTGAGACAAATTTAGTCAGAAAATAAACTTTTGAAACTTTCAATGTAACTAAATAAACGGAATAAGGCTTAAATTAACTTTCTAAGGCGACTTGATCAGAGATATACGAAAGAGGCGAATTCGGATTGAGTAATTCTTATCGCTTTTGGTCGAAATGGCCGAAATCTGATTATTACTATCTAGATTAAATCTAAATAGTAGTATAAAGATAGAACCTGATTACAATCATCGTCACTATAAAGAATAAGAGCATACCTACATACATATTTTTTATGTTTAAATATTTTTAACTATGTATTTACTTATATATTATAAACAAAAATATAGGTTTAAGATGACTGACTGACGTCATAAACATGTGTCTAAGCCGGCACAGGAAATAATAAATGTTTTTTCGAAATTCATCTGATCAGGATGTTATGTTTGGATGAATACTCGTTATTTCTGATGTTAGAAATGGGAGGTGGCTATTTAGGCTTTGTTAATAAGGTGAAACAGTTGTAAAGCTTTTTTTAAAAAGAAATACCGAAGTGGATGTAATTGGGGATTAGAGTATGTATCGGAGTTCGAAATCTTAAACGAAAGTTGCGCCTCAGAAGTAAGCAAGTAAGTCATTTTTTATTACTAAATATTATTTATTTGTTGTTTAACATTATCATTTAAATTACCACAAAGAGTACTGTTATAGTTTTAATAAAATAATATTTAGTGACGTAGGCAAAATCATAATAATGTAGGCTTATTTACTAATAGGTTTTATTATGCTTTGTCATCAAATATTCAAATTAACTTATTGATTATGAAACAATACAATCAATGAACAGCAGTAATTTTATTTCACCTCAAATGAATAATTGGCAGGAGTCCCTTTGCGGCAATTGCCAAACCGAGATTAATGAGCGTTAAAATGAGAACGCGGTGTGCAAAATGGAATATATTTCTGTTTGTTTATTTATAGCCGAAGTACAAAGTAAAAATAAACTTTTAAAAATAGGATGAAATAGTCTTTTAAAAATAACTGATAAACGAAATAGCTGGGATGTTAATTTTATTTTTATATTTTTGGACTATAATATTTGTATTTTTTGTGTTTTCTTTAATTATACGTAATTTTAATTTACGCATTGTTTGTAAACGCCTAGAAGTTGGAAAATAGTCGCTTGATAATTTATAGAGATTTAAATAAAAGATAAACGCAGGCCAAGTTAATGAAAACTTTATAATGCTAATAAATGAACTTTTTATATACATATATGTGATATTAGTTTATTTTAATCGACTAATAACAATCAACTAGTGGAAAATGTTCTCACTCATACTCATCTTATCGATTTTCCATACAAACTCAGTTATTCCAACCGAATTCGAAGTTATTCGAAACTTTCTAGTGGAAAATTCTGAAAGAGAAGAACACGCCTCGAATTTAATGCGTAGGTAGGATTTCATAAGTTTAGTAATTGTCAATTAAAAATAATAACAAGTGTTATTGGGAGATGAAAATTTTTAGATTGCATTTAAACTTGTGTTTCTACAAAATATTTAAAATATAGATAGCGCTTATTTATGTTTATTTTCAATGACGCTATTATAACAAAATCGAATGTTTTCATGTTTTAAGATTAGTCAAAAGCTCCTTATTGTTCAACTTGAATTGCGATTACGACTCCATCTCAAAACGGCTCCATCTTCTTATGATCTCCATCACTAAGTGATCAATATATATATATATATATATATATATATATTTTATACTACCCTGGAGGGCAAATGACTACTCCACTTGATGGTAAGTGGTAGTAGAGTCCAAACGCGGAGACCGGAACTGCAGTCGGGAAGAATGATTTGCACTGGCCGCCCCCGGCCTTGCTGGCCCGCAAGATGCCTCTTCACGCCTCGTTTGATGGAACCTTGATATTAGGCGAGGGTGGACTTCTAACGTCATAAAAAATATTGCAATTTGGAAGTTTAAAGAAATATTTTAAGAATCACATGCCCCACTTAATACTAAAATCAAGTATATTCCCTATTCATTCAAACCAAACAGACGTGAAATAATGTGACTTTAATGAGTTTGAACACAAAACCAAATAGCTAATAGGTAATATGTAATTGAACGTGATTCTAAGCTTACGTTATAATAAGCTATTAAAGAAACAAACAACTCATTCATTTTACTGCATTATTTTCATAATTTATATAAGATAAACAAATGTTAAATATGAGATAAACTTAAAAAATATATGTAACGATATGACATACATACTACTGGTGGTAGGGGCCTTGTGCAAGCTCGTCTCGGTAGCTAGCCCACTCATCTGATATTCTCCCACAAAAAAGCAGTACTTGGTATTTTTGAGTTCCGGTTTGAAGGATGAGTGAGCCAGTGTAATTACAGACACAAGGGACATCTTACTTCCCAAGGTTGGTGGCGCATTGGCGATGTAAGCGATGGTTAACATTTCGTACAATGTCTATGGACATTGAGGATCACTTACCAGGTGGCCAATATTTTATAAAAAAAAACACTCGTTTACACACTTTGTTACAAACTATTTATTTTCATATGTTGAAGAGAAATTTAATTTCTTACTCTCAAAGGAAATCAATATAGGAAATAATAATACGTTTGCAGTTTGCTCAAGAGTCATGAATGGCACAAGGCAATTCCTTTGTACACCAGTCGTGTATACCAGTACTTTACTGGTTGCTTATTAAACAAAGATTAAAATAAACATCACTACTTACTTTCTAGAAAGAAAATAATAAGAGGCAATCTTGTTTTTTGAATAATACGTAGATATGTATAATTAAATAAGATATTATTTCTTAACCTTTTATTATTAATAATACTTCTGGTTTGAAATTTGTATTAATCGTAAGAGCCAGTGGCCCAGTGGGTCGAATACGTGGATTTTAACCAACGATTGTGGGCCCATATTAAGTAACATTGAGTTACTATATTTAAATTTGTTATTCAGTGTCATGTGCTCAGTGGTGATTGAAAGCAGAAAACTAGCATGTATCGGATGAAATTATGCCTCATGATTGTCCGCCAGCCCTCACGGGAGTAGCATAGTGTAGTAAGCTCAAAATTGATTGAGTTGAAAAATAAAATTTTCTCAGAAGAGAAATATTTGCTGAATGTCACTTATTTCTTTTTCAATTGATCGAAATGAAACATAGCCAATGCCCATCTCTACGTCTTTTTAACCGACTTCAAAAAAAGGAGGACGTTATCAATTCGTCTGTATGTTTTTTTTTACAAACAGCTCACTCTCAATCTAACATTACAACAGTAGAAAAGTCGATAGCTAAAGTATATTAAAACCTACGTTTTCCCATCAGAGAAGTAATAGTGACAGTGTCTTCCGGTACGAGCGGAGTCACCGACATTCTGGTATGGAATGGCGTGTCATGTTTATAATTATTTATATTTGCTTTCGTTTTAATTCTAGTATGTATTACTTTAATCTGAATAAATGCATTTTTATTAGTTGATAAAATTTAATAGAGGCACTTCTGACTAAGTCGCTAAGATATTCATAGGTTGTATACATACATAATATAGGTTATATTATGCTTTATGTAAAATTTATAAAGAATATAAATTTTCTTAGAATAGAACTTTTAAATTATGAAACTTAAAATTATTATAATTATTATAAGATAAAGTTTTATGTTACGATTATAATAATAGTCTATCATACTCATTTCCACTTTTCACTTTCCGCAGAATATTAACCGGTAAAGTTGGCGGTTATAAATAGGTCAATAAATATGCCACCCTTATGAGAGGCAAAAAGCAATATTAAAACTTATGCTGGAAGAGTAGATAGGCGAACCTAGTTATGTTCTTTTGTTTTATTCAAACATGAAAGTTAAACGAGAACATGTCAATATAATGTGCATGGAAATGTTAGTTATGACTAATTAATAGTTTACTACTGTTAGGTAAATAATTATTTGGTAAGGATAAGGATTTGGATATTTAAACTGCTTCTATACAGATTTGTTGATGAATCAGAAATTGTTCCATCGTGGTAAGCAGCTTTCTTTACTTCGTTTTGTTTATCGTTAATCACTAAATAATTTATTGGGAATAAAATACAAAGTTAACGAATGAATAAATCAACTTTTTTAGTTATAAAATTAGGACAAACTCATCAATACTTGGTGGTAGAACTTTGTGCAAGCTCGTCTGGGTAGGTATCAGATATTCCACCGCAAAACAGCAGTACTTGCTATTGTTGTGTTCCGGTTTGAAGGGTGAGTGAGCCAGCGTAATTCATTGGTGATGTAAGCGATGGTTAACATCTCTTACAATGCCAATGTCTATGGGCGTTGGTGACCACATACCATCAGGTGGCCCATATGCTGGTCCTCCTTCCTATGCAAAAATAAAATAAAAACACTTTAAAATTATATTTATTGACTTTTAGTGCTTATAATATAAAGAATTGAATTTTGTTTATTTCTTCACTTCTGAAATATCAAAATCTTTATCTCTAGTAAAATAGCAATAACATATTGTATGTTAAATATCTAGCAACTGTTCGAAAACAATAACTCGGGCTTGAGAACCGACCGAAAGAAATATATCCTTTTATAGATGTTCAAAATCACATTTTTTTTACATATATTACTACTAGATGTAGATGATTGATAAAAAAGACAAACTAATCGGTTGCCGGTATTACTCGGTAGAATTAACTTTCCAAATTGATGGTACTATATCATTAAATCTTGTAATAGAAATTAAACTATAATTAAAAAAGGTAGTCCGTATTGATCATATCCTAAAACGAGTTTCTGTCAATCTGCTTTTTAAAAAGTGACAATTTAACTGAAATTCCATGTTCAATACCTTAACTGCTTCAAAATCAGATAGAACACATAGAGGGTGGTGTTCCCATTCCACAGTATCAATTCTATTACGCGCTGGTTGACTTTGTTGATCGATCATGTGTTGATTCTGATGGCCGATCCGATCGTAATACACGATACTTATATAGCATACAATTTCAATGTTTTATATAACGCTTTGAAATATAATATATATACAAGCTTTTACATACGGTGACATACGGTGCCGAAACGTGGACACTGACTGCGGGACTAGTCCACAAATTCAAAGTCGCTCAGCGTGCTATGGAGCGAGCTATGCTCGGAGTATCTTTGAAGGATAAGATCAGAAATGAGATTATCCGGAAAAGAACCGGAGTCACCGACATAGCTTGCAAAATTAGCAAGCTGAAGTGGCAGTGGGCTGGTCACGTATGTCGTAGGACCGATGGCCGTTGGAGCAGACGAGTCCTAGAGTGGAGACCGCGAATCGGCAAACGCAGCGTAGGGCGCCCTCCAGCCAGGTGGACCGATGACCTCATGAAGGTGGCGGGGACCGACTGGATGCGGAAGGCGGAGGACCGGGAGCTTTGGCGCACCTTGGGAGAGGCCTATGTTCAGCAGTGGACAACGATTGGCTTTTGATTGATTGATTGATTGATACAAGCTTTTTGCCCTCGGCTTCACTCGCGTAGTTCCGTTCCCGTGGTAACTGGGGACAAATAGCTATGATACTCGCTACTAATGTTGATTTCCATTGGTGTAAGAATTTTTAAGCGGTGTGTGCTTGAAAAGGTAACAAGCAAACTCATATTCGCATTTATAATATTAGTTGGGATATATAAACATATATTAATAATATATGGACAGAATATAAACACGTCACAATAGTAGTTTTATATATGAAAAACTAAATTATTCTTTTCAAACTATTTTCATTTGTATAATAACGAATGGCATATAAAATCATTTTTTAAAACATGTACCTTTTTTGTATATAATAATAAAGCTCCGAAATATAAGATTATATGTTATTTATATTTGGAAGCAATCTCATTCCGGCGACATTGTTGCTACACCAGTAATGTGATTAAGTACGAATAAACTCTCTGATTTATTATCATGTAATTTGTAGAAACAAATTATGTCAATGCGCGAGTGGTATTTAATTGTGTAATGAAAATGTAATGAGTAAATCTTTTGATATAAATACGACGACTAATATATTTATTGAATCATTATCATTCGAATAACTATGACGTCATCAATCATTTGAATCATTTTTGGGGCTTGAAAAAGTAAAAATATGGGTCTACATGTGAAGCTTTTGATGATTTTTTTGCAAGAATTTGGAAATAATTGAAACCTTTTTTTTTTACGTGGGGAAATCCATCATGGATATGATGAACCCTCCATATCATGATGGAGGGTTATGTCGGACTCCTACCGACTAAAACCACCACCACCCTTCCCGTCTTATAGGGGAGCACCACGGGATCGCTTGCGCATGCTACCGTGACGCTCCGACGGCCGGCCCGCCTATGCGGGCCTCCATTCACTAGGGAGGAATCCCAGGGTAAATAATTGAAACCTTATGCTAACCTCGGATTAAATAATTTTATATCCAATATAGGTTATATAGGTTGTAAGTGTTGTAACTACCTAATGCCCGACTTGTTACTTTAAAATTCAATGTAACGTACACTTATCACTTTTTACTTCACTTAAGAAGACATCTTCATTTAAATTGTAAATATTGAATTATTGTAACAATGAAAGTTCGAAATCGATTGTTGAATATATTGAACTATGAATAAATTCGAGTTAGTTATTTTAGAATATATTTTTAATAAACTAACGTTTTCATCAATCATAGTGCTCACGCGCCAAGTCCTTTTCACCCGTAGCAGTTAACTCTTGCCCAGAGGGATAAAATGAACCGCATTTCCGCGCTCTACGCAACTGTTCTTTTACTTATTAAATTTTACTATGGAATATTTTATTGTGGAATAAGCTCCAAGCTTCAAGAGTTGCCCAATAGTATATATATATATATATATATATTATATATATCTCGTGCTTGGCGGTGAAGGAAAACATCGTGAGGAAACTTGCATGTGTCTTATTTCACTGAAATTCTGCCACATGTGTTCTACCAACCCGTATTGGAGCAACGTGGTGGAATAATCTCTAAAAATTCTCCTCAAAAGATGATGTAGTAAGTTGTAAGTTGACTCAATTTTATATAGTCGATTACCGTATTGAAACTACACACTATCATCATGTGTGTTTTATATAAATCGCATTAACAAATTATGCATACATAAAGAAATAGAAAACAAATAAAACTATGCCACGTTCAATACATTTTCGCCGGTGGTTACAAGTGATGTATTTTAGTTTATGATTCATTTAAAACGGGAAGGACTTCGTATTACCCTGAATTATTAGTTTTTTATAACTATTTTGATGTGATTCATTTATATGAAACAAACAGTACCAATGTAAAGAGCCACTGGGTGAGAGAACAATAAAAACTCAATGTTGAGTGTAATCCCGGATAAGACCCTAATTTCATGGCCACGATTTACGAGTTTGACCGTCAATAAAGCGTTATTAAAGAAAATAATTACAATGGAAACTACTCTTTTATTTCAGACTAGTAAAATGAGCTCTTAAAACATAACTACTAGTTTTTCCAACCATAAAACAATGATTCTTTAAAAATGGTGACCTTGTTTTTATCTACACTTTACGAGACCACTGAATAAAATTCAAAGACCATTTTGCTTTTAAAAATTAAAAAAAAAAACTTAACGTAAACGCTAGGAAATTGAGTGAAAAAACTGCATTAATTACGAGCTCTCGTCCTCTTCCACGGACGCTTCACATGACGACTAACAAAGATGTCTATACACAAAATTGAAAAAGAAGTAATTGCTATTGTTCCCTGAATTTGAAATCTGAATGAAAACATTCGGACGTGTAACCTCAAACCACTAGCCAGATAGAGTTAACTCTATGACTATTTTTGCTAGAATTCTTTTTCACAAAAGCTTTAAAAGTAAAAAATTCAAAATAAAAGTTGTTTAGCCCGCATACAACAGCAGCATTGACACAGCACAGTTCAACGGCTTCAAAGTAAATTTTTAGCTGCGTTTCAATGATTACGAAACAAAGTCTCCCCTTTGGCTATTTTGGAGGAGAGATAAAATCTATTATAAGGGATGGATGGGATCAGACTTAACTTTAAACAAATATATATATTTTATTAGCATACTTGTTAAGGAGTCATACTCGAAACTACATGACTGTTTTGAATATAGATTTTTAATAGCGTGGTATCGAAAATATTAGATGTTTTAGGTAACACGTACAACACAAACAAGACGCTATCGTCATCATCATTACCATCGATGAAATGCCAACCGTGGTGCTAAAGGTAGTTTCAAAATATAAAGTCTGCACTATTATGTATCAAGTATAGTACTTAGGATGAAATAAAAATGATATGCGGCATAGATTTTCAGTTGCATTGTTAGGGGTTCCCCGAGTACTTGGGCTAACTTTCACAGGCGTGCGATTGTACATTGAAAGTTCACTACGTGCCCTGCATCGTAGCGCTCGAAAGCGAACCCCCGAGAATAGCTCTTCTAGTTATAGAAAGTCCTTTTGTTAAGGTCACAATTGCATTGATGAAATCTTATACATGATATACATATATGAACCAACTACAATTGAAAAAGAAAGTGTGCACTGTTCATTACTTTTGAAAAGAAATAACTATTCATTTGTAGTTTTAATTATTTATATTATATATATCTATGTAGTCACACATTTATAATTTAGCAGCCCGCCTCGCTTTTCGTACGGGTAAAATTCATACAACTACCCTTACGTTACCATTTTTAATTTAGTTGAAATAATATGTTCCAAATTACCGATGGTGACAGTTTATTTTGGATGGGATATGGGAAAAATCTAAGGGTAGCCATGCTAAATTTAAAGTCAATCGGACGCATAACCATTATTAGATATATCGCCATTTTAAATAAAGCTTATCTATGTTATTCCAAATATCAAAAACATAACAGCTCTCAATAGTTAGTTTTGTGCCGGTTTTGTTTTTTCAGCTATAGGAGTCTTCAAATACTATTAAAGTTTTTTGCTAAAAATATTAACGGAACTTTTTAAATTTTGCGAAAACTATTAAGGGTACCAAATAATGTAAATTTCCTTAAGTGTATTTCTCTTTTTCTAAGTTTTGTTTTCTAACGAAGTGAGTACGAAGTATTTCGTCTGTATTCTACCTTTGTCTAAAAAGTTTAAAATTATATAAATGATTACGAATTTAATTACGTTTTGGGGATTGGGAAAATTTTATAACTTTAGAGCTGAAATGCTTAACGTATACTGTACGAGTTTTTAATACTGTAGCTATCTCTTTAAATTAAAACGGGACGTGATACCGAGTAATAACTTTGATTTATTGTTTTAATTTGAGTCAAACGATTTCGTAATAACATTTTTAGTGGAAGCATACCGGTGTATTACTTCTAAAAATCTATGTCATATTAAAGACAGTACTAAGTGTGTATATATGTGGTTAGCTGAAAGACAAGAAGGAAAAAAAGATGAATGAACTTTGTGGGGGATGACGCGAGAAAGGGAGTAACTGAGGGAATGGCTCAAGATAGAGAATATATTATAATACACATTTGACACGGCGCATCACAGCCTGAGAGAGTGTGCTGCATGGGGGCCCCAGAGGCATTCCCTGGCGGCGGTTGTTGGCGGAGACCTCTCCTTGCCGAGCATCATCAACGCGATGCTCGGAAGCGAGGGGTGCTGGTCGGAGATGGCCACACGACACCACACTTTCACAGAAGGAGGCCGCGGAGCGGGATTGGGAGGAGAATGCCACTGCAGACTCGCTCCGTCGTAGAAGACCGGGGAGAAGGAAGCGATGTTTTGCGCACCTTCTCCCCCCGCCACAATAGGCGCCGCCGGGATCCCAGTAACCTGGGATTCCTCCCTAGTGAATGGAGGCCCGCATAGGCGGGACGGCCGTCGGAGCGTCACGGTAGCATGCACAAGCGATCCCGTGGCGCTCCCCTTAAGACGGGAAGGGTACCGTGGTGGTTTTAGTCGGTAGGAGTCCGACATAACCCTCCATCAAGTCATCACATATGGAGGGTATTCATGATGGATTTCCCCACGAGAAAAAAAAGGGTTGCCCGCGGATAGCTTAAGTATAAGTAAAGGAACCCCACCACTGCATAATGGCAGCCTTCTTGACCAGCTCCTGATTCAGCTGACCACCTCGGGAGCGTGGTTGGCAGCCTCGGCGGTTCCGCTTAGTGAGTTGTCACATTACAGCTTAACATTTTCCTATATTATAACTAATGCCAAGTTTACATATAGAATGAATCATGTATGTCACTACTATTCGAATACTACCATCCATCTCGTAGACTATACTATCATCCGAAAGCAAAATGAATCGTTTTTTGAATAAATCCATCAAAATATATGAAAAGTAATGATGTATTTTATATTTAAATGACAACTACAAATACAAATAAGCCGCCAGCTTAAGAATATTCTTTATAAAAATCCTCGTCCAATGCAAAAATACAGAAGGTTTCTTGAGACATAACCGGGTTTACCTTCAATTTGTTGAAAGCTGAGTTTGACCTGATTTCGTGATCCCGTCGTTGCAATATAATAATACTACGATATTGTGGTATCAGCCTTATCTTATTCCATTTTAATATTGTAAGAGATGACACTGATACAGTGTTACACTTTCAACTTGATGTCATTCATAGTAATGTAATAAATGATAGTAGTATTATGTTTTGGACAAGTTCTATGTAACTGTATATAAAGTAAGATAAGGTCCTCCAGACCGATTTCGGCCACGGCGGCCAATCCCAAGAGAGATTAGCCAACTGCGCAGGAGATATTATAGTGCACAAGTGTGTGCTCAAACACAGGTGCACTCTCTTTTCCTTAGCTCTCATAATCCGATGGGACGGCAAACCGACACGACCGGAAAGAGTTCAGGCGCAGTACCAACGGCTTAACGTGCTTTCCGAGGCACGGGAGTGTACTACCTTCCAGACTCCAGGCTGTTACTGAGAATTTTCTGACAGAAAACCCCAATAACTATTTATTGGCCCGACCTGGGAATTGAACCCAGGACCACCGAGTCTGCGGCCTTATATCAAGCCACTAGACCAACGAGGCAGCGTATAATATATATGTGTAATAGCGTATGTTACAGTCCGATAGCGATAGATGGCGCTGATTCAATATGTCTCATGTCGGAATCGCGCTGTCTAAATATTTGTTCTTCGGAAATCTATACCAAAGATTGTAAGTTAAGATCCAGGCAATTCAGGCAAACACCGTTGAGTTTTCATATGCTTAAAATCGATCTCGCTCTCATTGGAGCAACGTAGTGGAATAAGCTCTAAACCTTCTCCTCAATACAAGGAGGCCTTAGCCTAGCAGTCGGACGTTTACAGGCTGTGTGTAACTTTACCTTTCCATATTATCTCATTCAAACTAGCAGATATTATTTGAAATATTATAAAACAAAGTCCCCGCGTTTCCTGTCTGTCTGTATAAACGCGACAAACTAAAAAACTACTGAACGGATTTTTATTCAGTTTGCACCAATGGATAAAGTGATTCAATAGGAAGGTTTACGTGTATAATTCATGAATGTTTTCTGTAAATTTGTTAAAATATGACTATAATTGTTGAAAAAGTCAAAGAGCTTCCATCGAAAACGCTGTAAAATCTCTCTGAATTATAACAAAATAATGTATGGCGAAATTGTTCCCCTTTCATAGATCTACAGAAAAGTCCCTGATAGCATATGTCTATTATTTAAGGATAACTAACTATACCCACTTTATTATTTTTTAAATGGTTACATAATAATGTGATAATTGGAAAGTTATAAAAACGGATATGATATTAATCCTTATCTAATTAAATACGTTATTTACTTGAAGCATTCCATGTATTTTATAATTGCCCTTTACACCACCCAATTTAAATTAATATATTAGGAGTAATCGTAATTTTAAAACTATTGCGCACAAAATATATTCAAGCGGACACCAATCATACTAACGCGTGACGCAACCGCCTGCGCTCCCCCGCGTCCCGCTGTCGTTTTTAGGAATATTTACTCTGCTACTCGAGCGAAGCAGGGGCGGGTCGCTGGTTTGAAATAGTTGTTTCTATTAAAAAAATATTCTGATTTTGATCAAAAGTTTTTTAAATAATTAATTAAGCCGTGCAGCTCTAAGTAAATTCAAAATCGAATCAGACAGTCTATGTTCGGAAATGTCGCGAATTCCCAAGGCCATCGATCAGCTAGCTCTTGGCAGAGGCACATTTCTACCTCGAGCTTGAGGCGTTTTGGCTTTTCTCCAGAACCATTTTTGGGTTATAATCTCTCATTTTGTACAATAATGTAGCAATGAAAAAACAAAGTAATATTATCTTGTTTCAAGTGTGGAACGCATTCATTCTAGTGCATTGGAAGTCTGAACTTATCACATTACTGGACATCTTGTGAAATTGATGCAAGTGAGACTGCTTTTAAATACATTATTTGATGCAAGAATTTTTACAGTTAATGAATGACACTATAATTTAAATGTTTACCCACACGTAGGTAACACCCACTCATCAGATATTCTACAGCAAAACAGCAGTACTCGCTATTGTTGTATTCCGGTATGAAGGGTGAGTGAGCCAGTGTAATTACAGGCACAAGGGACATATCATCGGTTCCCAAGGTTGGTGGCGCATTGGCAATGTAAGCGATGGTTAACATCTCTTACAATGCCAATGTCTATGAGCGTTGGTGACCATTTACCATCAGGTGCCCATATGTTCCTCCGCCTACCTATGCAATAAAGAAAAAAGTTTGTAACGAACGACTTTCAAGAATTGGGAACAAAAATCCCAAAAATATAGTTTTGTTTTCATAAGCATGACAAAAATAAAATAGGCTCTCATAAAACTATATATTTTTTGTTATTATATAATACTTAAATATATGATCCAATACGTAAAATATTTATTTATTTATTCTTTATTGCACACAATACAATAACATAACATAACACAGAAAAAAACAAGTTTTACATAATATAGTATGCAAAGGCGGCCTTATCACTTACAGTGATCTCTTCCAGGCGACCTCTATAATACAGTAATATTTTGCCAGGAGAATTGATCGGGCATAGTGTGCGATACATACAATATATATAAAATATTATATATAATATGTTCTAACAATGATTTTTTTGTCATAAAAATTGAATATCCCTGTAATATTTTGGTCATATATGATATACATAGCAGCGAGTCACATTGATGTGAAGGAATGGAAAGGGGAATGTGTTAGGAAATAGGCTGCCGGCAGATTGATGGAGGATTCTTCCTGTCCCGACAACACGACGACACTTGAACCGTTTTTAATTTTCGAACGCTGTTACTACGATTTTAATTTCGAATTCATATTCAAGTGTTATTGCTATTTAATAACAATGCAATCTTACTAGATCTCAATACTTCAACAATATAGAAAAAAAATATCGAATGTAAATTATACTGGGTACAGTTCGTTTTATATATAAGACTGATGATATCATGTACCATGTAAAGTTATAGTAAATAAATAAAATGAAAACTCCATAAAATATTTATTTGCCAAACGTGTTCAATAAATCAATCTAGCAATTAACTAGATACCATTGAAAATAATTACGAATGATAAATCTCGTACAATTTTTGCAGCTGGTTAAATTTTTATGAAATTGATGACAGCATATCTGTTTTGATAACCAAATGATTAATTTGGTCCTTTTGACTACCGTGTTTGTATTTGGAGAGAGCTACAATGTTCTTTTAGATATAAATTAGGGACTCTCCATGAATAGTCGGATACACGGAATATACTGGATTCATATGTATGTATAAAACATTTAAGTAAGACTATATATTATAAGCCGACATGGCCCAGTGAAAGAACCCGTGAATCTTCATGACCGATGACCGTGGGTTCAAACCCGGGCAAGCGCCACTGAATTTCATGTGCTTAATTTGTGATTATAATTCATCTCGTACTTAACGGTGAAGGAAAACATCGTGAGGAAACCTGCATATGTCTAGTTTCACTGTATGTGTTTTCCACCAAGCCGCATTGGAGCAGCGTGGTGGAATAAGCTCCAAACCTTCTCCTCAAAAAATGAGAAGAGGCCTTAGCCGAGCGTGGGACATTCACAGGCTGTTACTTTATATAGGTTTTGTCCCTATGAAAGTTGTTATCATTTCATAATTTGATATTCCTTCAAGACTTCTTTCCTGGATATCTTTATATATAATGAAAATATAAGAGGATATAAATGTAGTAAAATTTCAGAATACATCCGCACGTCCCTTACACGCCTTCTCGATATGCGTTCTCAATTCTATGCTTTTTCTATTTAGAATTCTATTTCATTAAGCGCGCTATGAGCGTTATAAAAATTAAACGTAATAATAATAACGGTCTTTGCAAAAAATCCCTCGTTACATATTAATAAAAAATAAAATAGGTATGAACAACAAAAAAAAACATTAAAAATTGGAATGCAATTCGTGATTTTTACCATAGAAAAAAATTATTTACATTTTTGGTCGAAGACCACCCTTGATATAATCATGTTGTTATACTAACAATATTTTATATTTTGAATTTAAGCTAGAAACTGCAAAATGAAGTAAATGATTAGCAATTTTATTTCATATCCAAACGCTCTTGAGTTACCAATTTGTCCATCTTTTGTATTTCGTATACTTACTCGAACATACGGTACTTCTATTTTATATAGATTTCATTGTCTTTTAAGCTTTAGCTTTCTAATTATTTGTAAGATATAATAACAATATCAACAGATATTACTTCAATATTACCAGAATAAAACGTAAGATGAAGTAAATTAAGGTTGTTTCGAGTTACAAGATCTCGATGTAGAGGAAATACAATATCGCTATTAACGTGAATGAAAATTTCATTAATTTTGATATTCCTCATCTTGTAACTGAGTTAGTTATCTTATTATTATTTATAATATTATTCATATTTTCCGTTTATTTTTAATTTTATTTATTTAATTTTTATTTTTGTCCGAATATGTTTTTCATTTCGAAAGGTAATGCTAAGTTTTCATGTTTAGAAAATAGGATGTTTTTGTTTTCTTAAATATTTTTTTTGAATTTTGTAATTACCATTGGTGAATATTAAAGACTTATATTGCATTCAACTCAATATTTATGCATATCCCATAGGTCCTTGGTATTTTTGTGTCCCGGTTTGACGGGTGAGTGAGCCAGTGTAATTACAGGTACAGGGGACATAACATCTTAGTTCTCAAAGTTGGTGGCGCGTTGGCGATGTAGGCGATGTTACAATTTCTTTCAATGCCAATGTCTAAATTTGCTGCAAATTTTGTTGCATTATATTACCCAAAAGTTTTTTTTTATAGAACAGGTAGGCGGTAGGCTAACAGGTTTATATTTTAAAGTATTTAGAAATATAGCATTAGGTGTAGACAGGCTTAGGCGTAGATTAGATACCGAGGTAATAGGCGAGCGATCCTATGTCTAGACTAGGTCGCTCGTGACTATCTAACTAATAACTGAAAACTTCCTCTAGTGTTTGAGCTTACTGCCCTTCCCTACTACGTGATTGAATTTTAATATCTGCTTAATAATATTTTTACGCTTTTTATTAAACTTACGTAATACATATTTTAAATCATTAACAAACTTTATAGCAATTCAATGCCTCGTAAAACAGCTAGCTTAAAATAGAGTACATTTTCATTGCTAAGATAATGCCTCTTATTCTTTCGAGGACAAGGTTTGGAGCTTAATCCATCACGTTGCTTTTTACGGGTTGGTGGCGGATGTGATAGGTTTTCTTCCGACAAATGCATTTTTCTTACAATGTTTAATTTCTATTTCAATCACGAGATGAGTTATACGCACAAAATAAAAGCACGACATTAAAAAAAAATCGTTTATTCTTAAAAGGAGCATGAATTTTATAAGCTGATTTTAACATGAAACAAAATATAATCTAACAATATACTCTATGGATGTTTATACTCATCTTATTCGTATTATACTTATTATAGATTCCATGTAAGTTCTAACAATAAAAATCATTTCCAAACAACAAACGGTTACCAAGTAAACAACGATATTTGAAACTGGATTGTAACAAGTCTTGTGGCACGTCGTCTAACTTCAGGAAGCGAGTGATGCGTCCGTCTGTTCCTTATAAGTTTTCTACGTGTTTTGAGTTTGAACTGAACTTAGAAATATATTATAGATTTTAAAACTCTATAATTTTTATTTTGCATGCAAGTTAAAATCAAAAACCTATATTCAATAGTTCTATATTGAATAGAGATTTTTGTAACGTAGAAGCGTTACATTTCTTTATTGATTGTCAAAAAATATCTATCGGTTAGGAAAAAAAACATACAGACGAATTGATAACCTCCTCCTTTTGTTGAAGTCGGTTAATAAATACCTGAGAAGAACCGACGAAAGAAACTTGGCAGGATTCTTGTCTCATATTTTAAAAATAAAGGTTTTATTATACAATAATAATAGAACAGAATTATATTTTTTTACTTGAAATGTCCTGGAAAATGTCGTAACATTCCCAAAGAGAAATCATTTGAAAAGTCATTCGTTTTGTAATATCCTTTAGCACACTAAAAATCCTTAATGATGCTTTTAAATTTCACAATTAAATATTTTTTAAAGTTTTCATCGATCCTTCTATAAAAGCGTATACATCGCCCCATAAAAGAGTTATTAAGCCTGTTTAAATGGGTAATAGTAATTACAAGTTTATGCTAGTTCCTAGTTTTAACATTATATACTACTGACCATTACTGTTATTACTTTAAATATTCCATTGATTTATTAAATGCCATGTTTTATTATAAAAAGTAATGTTTGGCGGTAATAACTGATGAATGCATTGGCCCGTACAATGCTCTACGACCGATAAATATATATTAATCTAAACAACATTCGCTTTTACAGTTTTTGTGTGAATTGCAATATGCAAATAGAACTGTGCAGCCTTACTTCTAAACGTCGTTCAGCAAGTAATCAGTTCAACACTGATTCCGCTCTATATTTCAACGTGGTGACTAAAAATATATTTATAATGAATACCGATAGTAATTACATGCAACAATTTGTTGCGATATCATAAAAAGGACCGCCGCCGCCGTGTGATTGAGGTCAATAACCTGATTTATTTTGATTCTTTTTTCTTTTGCTTAATAACGAATTGATATTTGAAATCTGTATTTACTTTGTGAATGTGTTTTTATTTGCTTACTCATAATTTGAAACCTTACACAAAATGTAAAGTAGTATAAATACTTAAGGATAAATTATTAATTATCTAAGATATTAGATAGAGATAGAACCTATGCAAAAGTGGTTCTTAAGAAGAATAAACATGTTTTTGTACAATCTGTGTTGTAAATAAAGCCAACTTTAAGAAATCGTTATTAAAACAGCTCATTTAGGAACATTCTTTTATACATTATTTCAGAAAATCAGCAAGCAATGTACCAACGAATGTCCTCGTAGCCGAAATGAAACCGAATATTCAGTTATTTTTCGCAACAACGAAAGAAATAAGCCCGAATTTATGAAATAATACCCATTTCGTACAAACAACAATGCGGACCACGTAAATACTGCTTCTGTGGTAAGATGTTGTAAAGCTTTTATATGAAAGTATTTAACATAAAATTCATTGCACTAAGTTTCAAATCATATTATCACACGTTTAAATTAACAAAACTAAATTATACAATCAAATAAATAATTCATTGTTGAATTAGTTGAATCTATAATTATTTAAAATTAAGATTTATTTCAAATTTTATATAATTCGATATTATTTCTAATATCGAAATATATAGCAATAGCAATTGAAACATTAATAGTCCATTTTTTTTTTAAATATGACAAGATTATTTAGAAAGTTCCAAGTTAATCTAGATTTAACCTTCCTAGCCCAGCAGTGGGTCGTTTGATAATCTTGTAACCTAATTAATCCTTGACAATAAATTCATCGTAGTGAAGTGTTTTTTTAACTGACTATATTATATACCACTCACCAATTCTCCGTACACCAATGAATTATCTATATTGTGTTACGGTTTTGTGGGATGAGTTAGCCAATGTACTTACGGGCATAGAATATCTTATGGCTGTAAGTATTGGTTTATCACCTGAGATTTGATGGTTGTTTGTGGACTACGTCAAAGTCCAAGAAGTGGTTAATGTTTCATATATTATATACCCAGGGCAAAACTGACCAATTAACTATTAGCATTACGCGGCCTATTTACTCGTTTACCTTCCTTAAATATTTAAATAAATTCTGTTATATTTATTTCTTCTACAATATTTTAGATGTAACACATATATTAGGAATCGTTACCAAGTTAGTTCGAAGTTCTCGAGCCTGAGGCAAACTCTCATTAAATTGGAATCGAAGTACTAACATCCTTTTAGATGCAAGCAAGTTACTGCGTAATAACAACTTCCGATACAAGAAGTATGCTATATCAGATTTGTACTTTTAAAGTATAATTGGATCAGAGATGGTTTTTCTTTTCTTGTATTTTCATGATATTACCAGATACATGAAAACTCAATAAAATATTGAAACGAACTATTTTAACCGACTTCAAAAAAAGGAGGTTATCAATTCGTCTGTAATCTGTATGTTTTTTTTTCTTGTTTTGTGTTTGTTACCTCATAACTTTCGACTGGGTGAATCGATTTTGATGTTTTTTTTTATTTGAAAGCTGGTGTTTCCCATGACATCGACTCCAAAAATAACAATACATATAACTACATTATCAACCACACAACACAATCGTACCTACATATTGATGAGTAGAAAAAAGTAAGTTAATTATCATATTACAGTCGGTCTTTATTTTGTTAATTTTTTTTTAATTATATTCTCTAAAGCCATTTTTTTAACCAGTTTATTGTTTGGGCCTTTCGTTGTTATTGTTGGCTTTTGAATAATGTTTATTGTTCTTATAAATTACGTTAGAACCATAGAACAGATTTAATTAAACATCAAATTAATTTTAGGATAATATATTTATTATAATAGACTTCTTCTATAGAAATTACTAGAGTTAGAATGAAAAGAATATCCGAACCCGAATATTTGTCGAGATCATTCACGTAGTAACCAATTGTTCGGTAATATTATTTTGTATAGTTACCGTCGCCGCTTCAACCACTTGTTAGGAAGAGTATCAGGTACCCTATATCAGTTTCTGTACCCTAAAACAGAAACGTTTAAACAAATCATGATTTTCGGTTCAATAGTTAAGACGTTTAAAAACAATTATTCAAAAAGTCAATTAATTACTATATGAGACCCAGAGATTAGTAACCTCGTGCATTTTGTCAGAAACAAATTTTAATAAATAGTAGGAGTATAATTGCGTATTCCTAAAGCCTTAGATAATTAATAAGGCTTTATTTCAATGCGACGTAGCAGGTAACGGACGTTGTATTTAAACTTAATGTAGCACATTAAATAAACGTGTTATTTTTACTAGAACAGATGGTATTGCGATTTCATTAATTTTTTTACATAAAATAACATATAAAGGATTTATATAAATACTTTTTAGACCTACAAACATTTATATAAAAAAAAACTTTAAATGTTTTTCTTTTACTTAGAAGCGTAATATCTACTCGGTGGTAGAGCTTTGTGCGAGCATGTCTGGGTAGGTACTACCCACTCATCAGATATTCTACCGCAAAACAGCAGGACTTTGTATTGATGTGTTCCGGTTTGAAGGTTGAGTGAGCCAGTGTAATTACAGGCACAAGAGTTCCCAAGGTTGGTGACGCATTGGCGATACACAAATACAAAGCCATTGCTTATAGGCGTTGGTGACCACTTTCTATCAGGCCTATATGCTCGTCCGCCTACCAATACAATAAAAAAAACCGTATATTCATGCTTCAAATAAAAACCTAACAATGTTCAATACCAATTGACAAATGAAATTGATATGGAACCTTGGAGTTATAGCTTATATTATATAGCCAACATTTAAATTTTTTCATTCCATATATTGACCTCAACAAAAAAAATACATCGGTGCATAAACAAAAAAAGTTATATCCGATCGTCTCAAAAATTGAACAAGTCTTAATAAGTTTTTGTGTAAAACCCATGTTTGTGAGCGGTTGCGGTACTTAAATATTTGAATAAAACATTTAGATTTGGTTTGTTAAGAATACAAATTTAACCGGCAATTATTATTACGTGATTTTAAACAATAAAAAAAGAAGTAACATCTGTTCACTGAAAACTTATCTAATTACCGCAACCAGCCTCGGCTTCATACGAATATCGTCCGTATCGTACTCGGTACGATCAAGTTTCCCTAACGTGAGCTGTATAATAACAGTATTACATCGTACTCTTCGTTTGTTCGACTGCATGTTGTTTCATTGGAGAAAAATTTAACATGCGAATGCTTTTAAGGATAAACAACAACAGTATAAAATAATCTATAGTGTGTTCATTTATACATTTCCACTTTATTTATTTTTCGATAACGAGAAGGTTCTAGTGATAGAACTTTTTGAAATGAAAATTGTTGAAGGTTTCACTTCTACCACGTGTGAATTGCACACATGTTTTTTTTACTACATTCCTTTTTTCATATTAACTCTATATACTCGTATTTCTGTGAGCATTAAGAACCAATTTACAAAATTATAAAACAAGTTTACAGTCACGGCTGGCATATACAGGCAATATTATTAACTGACCATTTTTAATATGTAAATTAGCCTCCCAATTCCAATGAGCTGATATGACTCCAATCGAAGAGTATACAATTCATTCATCTGTCATTTAATATATGGCAAGTGATACATTATTTTTATGATTTATTAATTATCATCACAAAAAAGATAATTTTTAGATCCTAGTATTCTATTTCATAATAAAATTATTATACAAACAAATTGTTTTTTTAAGGCTATAATAAATTAATTTATTTTTAATTTTAATTAAAGAACTTTTTTACTACTGTTTCAATTTTATTTTCGCGTAATACAAATATTTATGCTTTTTGTAAGTGCATTAGTCTATATAATAAATATGACTAAGCTAAAAGAATGAAATACATCTAACAGAGATGTTTATGTGGTAGAATTTTGTCATCATATTGAAATGAGTGATCCTATCATCCATTCAGTATTATTCAATAAGAAAACCGTCGTCATAATCATCGATTTAAAATCGACGATGACAAATAACATATATAATAATAACATATAATACATTACATTACATTTTAAGTCGTCTCTTGAAACTTGAATAATTTATTTCTAATAGATTACTACTTGTAGTTTTAAATTATGTTTCAAAGCCTATTTGATTAAGTAAGTGGTTTATAAGAGTTTACTAAAATAAGTTGATCCATCCGATCTAACTTTGTAAATTCTAAGCGTTTGTTGGATTAATCGAAAAATGCAAATAATTCTCATTGAAATTCAAATGACCACGTATGGTTCAAAATAAAAAATGCCCCAGTGTCGTTGGCGTTGGAGTGATGTGACGAAATGCCTTTCAAACAATATACATTTTCATTCTTATTCGTCCAAATATATAAGAAAAAAATTAGTAACTGCTTGTTTTGTTTTGTATTTATGTTATATTTTATTGATAACAAGCTAATTCCGATTATTACTCCAAAGTGCGGGATCCACGGCTGTCAATACAGAGGGACAAAAAATTGTAACAGTACCATTTGTTAATATTATAATAATGATTAGATGTAGATAAAATATATGTGCGTATATAATATATTAGAACTTATTCGAATAAAAAGAGAAAGAAAAAAGGAAAACTCGAGAAGACGCAAGTACATAATCGTCAGCCTAGATACAATGATACTCATAGGATATAACAAGAAAAATATCTGTGGTTCCCAGCATGCGTTACAATTCCACTGTACTGGAAGAAATCTTTATGCAACAACTCTACATAGTTTCAATCGAATTATATACCTAAATGGTAGGTGTAAGAGGCGAACGGCGTATTTTTTAAATTTAAATTTGCCTAAAACTGGGCTCCGAAATAAAATATATTTTTTACAACTACTAACACTAAGTTGGCTTACAATATTTTGCGTCGAATTGTGACACTGAAAATTTAATTATAAGAATAATTTACAGAAATGATATTATTATTCACTTCGATTCGATTCATAAAAAGTTCCATTCATAAATTAGTAAAAGTTTATAATAACGAAGTAATATTATTTTGTTTGCGATATTTATATTAATATTTTTCGTATGGTGAAACAGGATCACAAATTACTAGACGTTCATTTTGTTTTTATACATTTTTCCTCTCATACGGAACACACAGTGACCCATTACTGAGCATTCTCTTCCATGACAAAAATTGCGCATCAAAACCGGAGCTCTCATTGCTCCAAACAAAGATGAGTATGGCGTATGCCTGTAAAAATACACACGTGAAAAATATGAACACAATGCAACTTCGAGTCCTTTATTTTCATTCAAAAAGGACAAAATAATTATAAGTAATTAAGATTTCTAAAATATAATAACATTCTACACTGGTAGAATGGAGTAGAATGTTATTACATTTTAGAAATTTTAATTACTTATGATGATTTCTTTTGTAAATAGGAACTGTCCTATTTACAAAAATAACATGTTGTTCTATAATTGTATTAATAAAATTTATTTTACAAAGGCAGACAAGAAAATACGATATGATACCTGACGATAAAGGCACGTCGCTATTATTATTATTATTTGTTATAGCATAAGTAGTCATGTGGCATTGTAAGAGATGTTAACCATCGCTTACATCGCTTTTGCGCCACCAACCTTTGGAACTAAGTCTAACTAATCTTTTTCACAAGTTAATTAATATTTAATTTATTATTTATAGCCATGTAATATGATAGATGTAATATTGTATTTATTATAAATATAAATGTTTCGTGTGTTTTTTTATATTATAGATTAGAATCGCATCAACTGATATTTACTTAAAGTTCCTTCAATCAAATGTAATGTCTGACTAAAACGTAATATACTATTGAAGCATTTGTTAATCTCGAAACTATAAGCATTCATGGCGTGAAATTTCATTAATAATTAAATTGTATATAAGTTTATGTAAATAATAATTACAAAAAATCAAACAAACCAATGAATTTATTGCCATGATGTAGCTCGTACAACTTTATTTTGAAGCCTATACTTACAGCATTAAGGTTCAATATAGCATGTAAATGATTTATAGGCTAGCTATTTGTCCAATGCTTTGTCCTTTATACACGTATAGAGAGCACATTGCTTGCAGCGATACGGTAGGTGAGGAGAACGATTTTTCTGCCCGAAGCAGTTTTCCACAATAATGAGTCACTTGACGTATTGTCCCGCAGGCGCCATCTCGTCCAAATTACGTAGCCATTGTTACTGAGATATTGTTCGTCGCCTCTTGAATATGTGCGAAAGGAAATGAAACGGTTCCCTTGCGTCGTCGTTTGTTCGGCTTACGGTTCGCTAGCCGACAGCGTCGCTCCCTTGTGCTGACACTTCGCCCGCGAGATGTCACATTAGATGATGCTCCACGCATTACGCATGATTGCTCTTATAATTTAAAGCTTCAATCGCTGTGGAACTCGAATGAAACCTCTTGAATTTACGTTAATCTTTTTACAATCTACTATATATGAATCTTGCAATTGAATTTAGACACAGTTGCCGAAAACCGATTGAGCTGTTTTTTTGTTATTGTAACAATTGAGTAAAAAGCAATTTAAAGTCATTGAAGAGTAGTTTTAACATAATGTTACACTATTATAAAACTCCACTTTTGAACTAGACCAAATGGAAATATTATATTGTAATTCTAAATTACTTTTATACGAAAATATAACATCAGCAATTAGATTTGTTTTATTATTTACATAAACAATACGAGAGGCCCCCGCAAAGAATTTAATCTACGTTGAACTGGAACATTTTACTTTTCGTTCGTTGTTTTTTTTGGTCAATCGGCAGACGAGATCCTATTAAAGACGCTGCGCTACAACTCTCAATAATTGAATTGTCTTTAACTTACCGTCTACAGTCGATACTTTAACACGACCTTAATACTTTTCCGATGATTCTTATTTTTTCTTTTTAATATCACACAAAATATCTGAGAATTTGTTTACTTGGCAACAGTTGTATGTGGATATACTAATGTTTGGGGATGTGGACCTTACCTGAATACAGCAGGTTCAAATCCGAACGAGCACTACTGAGTTTTTTTATGTTTAGAAACCCGAACGAATTTCGGCCTCAGGTAAATTCCATTTATACTGAAATAGAATAACCACATCCCCATTTTGAACAAGCATTGCTTTTTTTAGAGGGGACAAACGAGCAGAAAGTCAATCTGATGGTAATTAGTCACCACTTCTCCACCATTTAACCATTTCTTGTATTATAATCATATAATATAATCTTGTGCCTGTGCCTTGTGACTAATGTGGTCCAATTTGAACTTTAAGTGAGCTGGTGAAATTACTGGCACAAGGGACATTAGTTATTAGTTCCTAAGCTTCGCATCGCAATAAACATGTTTTGTTATTTATTTTTTTATTCTTAATTTTATCCTATGAAATAAAAACATGCGTGACTGTGCGTGATGTACTATTACTAACCGTATAAATACTCAACTGTGTTGACATACAGTAATTATGTCATCCGTAAACATTTTATTAGTAATAGTAATAGAAATTATTTGTGTGTAGGTTTCGATGTACGAACAAAGTAAACATATCCGTCCATTCTTAGAAACGAATATAATATTGTTAATCAACTCGCAAAAGAAAATTCAGAATTATTATTTTAAAAAATAGCTCTATCCGAGATCTCTTGTAAGAAATAAAAAGACTAAATAAACTTTTTCTTTAATTGTTTACATATAAGTCTTAGTAGTACAGTAATATTTCCTTAATCTTATATAAATTACTATATCCTATTACTATGATATTGCTTTTATTAAATTAATAATAATATTGAATTATAGATTAGGAAATACTACCACTACCACTTCTAAGGTTCTGTGATAAGCTTCTAATACCAAGAATTCTCCTTTATAAAGTCAAAGCGTCTTTAAAGTAAAGTTGAGTCAAAGCATTCGCATTCATAATAAAATGCCACAGACATTTCCACATATTCTTTATAAACATTCTGATTGAAAAATCTTGAGTATTCAAAACCATATTTCAAAATATCTTTAATACAAATATAACATTTTCTATCAATGTTTTTAATATGTTACGTAGTAATTAATATAAGATAAATTATTGTGATTAACTATTTAGCTTAGAGAAATATTCTTCATTTATTTTAAGAAACATAAAGTTTAATTAGTGTTTTGAAAGTATCATATTAGGTCCATATGGGTTCATATGTTTACATTTGAAATTAGCGTTTTGTCGTAATGGCCACTTTGATCTGAAATATCTCCTCTTTGGTTAAGAATTCCAAACTCAAATTTATGAATTCATTTAGCTGGTACATTTGAGTTTCAAGTCAACAGGCATTCATTTGTTTCTTCTTCATTTTTTTCCTTGGCGTCGCTTATTACCGCACAATGGAAAACATATATCGGTATATTTACTCCAGAAACATCTCGAAGGATTAATGATGTGTATGGCGCTGGTGTCGCAAAAGAAAGCACGGTTCGTTTTTGGTTTCAACGTTTTCGATCTGGTAATTTCGACCTTCAGAACCAACTCCGTGGACGGCCGGAAACCAACGTGGAAAATGAAGAATTAAAGGCTATTGTGGAAGCGGATCCATCACAAAGCACTTCAGAGATAGCTGCAGGTTTCGGGGTAAGTGGTAAAACTTTATTTATCCACTTGAATCAAATCGGGAAAGTAAAAAAACTAACTTGAACGATGGGTACCTCATGAATTGCGTAAATCGAACTTGCAAACACGCGTCGACTGCTGTGTTACTTCGCTCACCCGACACAATAATGAAGGGATTTTAAATCGAATCATTACTATTATTATAGGCAACAGTAAAACAACTAAATACAAATAAAAATTATAAATAATTATCATACAAGTCGTGACCGCGTGGAATGGTGGCAAGAATGCTACCAGCATTATTTGTGATGAAAAGTGGATACTGTACGATAATCGGAAGCGCTCGTTGCAATGGCTGAACCCTAAGCGAAAATTCACTCAGAAAAAGTTACTTGTGAGTGTTTGGTGGACTAGCGCCGGTGTCGTTCACTGCAGCTTTCTAAAATCTGGCCAAACGATTACGGCAGATATCTATTGTCAGCAACTGCAAACCATGAAGGAAGAACTAGCTGCTAAACAATCGAAATTGATCAATCGCTCTAGGCCACTGCTGCTTCACGACAACGCAAGACCACACACTGCACAACAAACAACCACTAAGTTAGATGAGCTACAATTGGAATGTCTGCGACATCCACCGTACTCTCCGGACCTTGCTCCAACAGATTACCATTTTTTCCGGAATTTGTACAATTTCTTACAAGGAAAAAAATTCAACTCCGATGCGGCAGTCCAGACCGCCTTCAAAGAGTTTATCAAAGGAATCAACGACTACCTATGAGATGGAAAAAGTGCATAGACAACAACGGTGCATACTTTGATTAATTAAATATATTTTACAAAAAAAAATTGGCTTTATATTCCTCCCGTACAAAACGCCAATTTCATATGTAATTACGTATTATGTTTCTTATATAATTATGTATTATGTTTCTTCTCAATATTATCTAAATTCCAAATAAAAATAAATTGTGCATATACTCAATTTAGCAAGTTATAATTTGAATTTTGAAATAAGTCATCAGTTCTCAAAATAGTTTTATTCGTTCTGTACTCCACTTCGTTCAAGTCCAAACTTAGATGCCAGAAGTACAAACGTCTGGTTTAACTCAATATATTCGAGAACCTCTCAGTACACCGCACAATCGAGTGAATTCACTTTACGATTTGCATATACAGAGAGTCGAGGTTTATTGCAGATAAGTATTGTATCCTTGAGTAAGTTGTTAGAACAAATTGGGTGACTGCTGACTGTACTTAATCCTTTTACGGGATTAGCTCAAATATACCTACGTCAGTTTTTTTTAATTAATATCAAAGAGACTAGAAAACTGGCTCAATTGCCATTTAAATGAACAACAGCAATGTAAAACTAATTTTGTCTGGTAGTAGAAAACCTGAAAATCACACGGGTAGTAGCAAGCCTAACTTGTACAAAACCTTGCCACGAATATATGATTACTTAACAAAACTTACTTTGAAAAGTTTTAATATTTTTTATGACGTAAATCTTTATTGATTCATCACCAAAACATGGTTTCCCAAATTATCTGCTGCTTCGATGTATTGTAACAAAATAGTGAAAACAGATTTTCAATGAAACACATTTTTCCTACGAGTTCGTCCTGCGAGTGGATAGCTTTGTGGCTGACAAAAAACAAACGCTTTGCTGTTATAAAGTTTAATACTTATCTGAAGAGCGCGACTTTAACTCGTAAATAAAATGTTTACCGTCGTTTGCAGTAGATAGCACCTTCGTTGATAACTTAAATTATATGTTTTTAATATTTTTTATTCCCGGTACCGTTGCTAGGACTTTACGCTGGCAAATTTGCTCCTAATTATCAGTTACTAGCGACACGCCCCGGCTTCACCCGAGTAGCAGAGTAAATATTCCTAAAAAAACGGTTGTAGTATTGTATAAGCTATTGTATATCTGTTTTTATAGATTTCCAATTATCACATTATTATGTAACCATTTTTTAAACATTAACGTTGGTATAGTTCGCTTTCCTTAAAAGATAGGCATATGCCATCCCGGACTTTTCTGTAGATCTATGAAAGGGGAAAAATTTCACCATACATTATTTTTTTATAATTCAAAGGGATTTTACAGCGTTTTCGATGAAATCTCCCAATCGGCTCATTTTTTTTGGCTTCTTAATCAATTATCGTCATATTTCAACAAATTTACAGAAAAAAATTATGAATTATACACGTAAACCTTTCTCTTAAATCACTTTGTCCATTGGTGAAAACTGTATGAAAATCCGTTAAGTAGTTTTTTAGTTTATCGCGTTCATACAGACAGTCAGGTACTGCGGGGGACTTTGTTTTATAATTTGTAGTGATTATATGGCAAAGTGTTGCTGTTTGGCAGTAGAATAGTATTTTATTATTTCTTACAGTGTCAGTTTCTATGGGGGACGTAAAATTAAATAAAATATTTAAATTATACAAAATATTAAACTTTTACAAAATATGCAAACGCCTGAGCTATATAATTAAGAAGGTCATTTAGATTTGAAAGATAATCGGCCATTTGAGTACAGATTACACGAACGATTACTCATTTTGTGAATTTGTAATTAATTGTGATTGCTCTAGGGGGGAGCAAGTTTCGAGCAATTTGTGAGCATTCATTATATTTGTTTTGTTTATTGATAGAATTGTACGTTAAATGTAGCACTTATAGCATAGCATTAAATAAAATCGTTGTAGTATAGTAACAATTATATACTATATATTGATTTTAAATAAACTTATCAAATATTTAATAGTATAGTATACCGCATTTACTTTCCTTATTATGTAGTTAATGGTATTTAGGTTTACATTTAAATAATAAACACCACCCATTCCAAACTACAGTTTTAAATGTCCGAAATCCTAATCCAATAGTTGTCTGGAAGAAATAGCTAGAAACCGACATTTTGTGCTTAGCAAATTTATGTTTTTCTTTTTAATGCCCGCCTTTTTAATATTATTCAATGTTTTGTTTATTGAAGGGTAAATGAGTAATAACAGTTTCGCTTTATTAATTTAAATAATAAAATCAGGTTTCAATTATTTTTCGAGACCTTAAACAAATAAATTCACATACATTGAGTTTTTAAAAGAACTATTCGACCTTTTTATTCATATATCAACATTTTGTATACGTATAACAGAACCTTAAGTTCGTAACACCTTGAAGCTAATTAATATTCATAAATTTAATGGTTTTCGTTACGTTTTGTTCAAATATTCAAGCAATCCTTTACTTCGCACGTTAGATTTGTAAACTGCCTAGTTTCCTTTGCAGAATATTTAAGTTTGTACTGGTTTTACAAGACTTAAAGTTTGGGATCCTCTGCGGTGAGATTAAGTTAAAATTGCGCTCTTAGACACGCGAGGATTGAGTGCTTTGTAAATAAATTGCTCGTATATGCAATTTAAACAGTGTCGCAACACTTTCTACACGTTTAATTTTAACCTTTAATTAAAGTAGCTTATTTTAACATGAGTAACGGATTATTCTGTATGATTTTTATGATTTTTAAATATATTTTTATAGTTGGACACAATAGTAACTATGTTGTAGATGTCTTGGATCTTCATGGTCCGTAGACATTGACAATAGTGGTATTAAATTTAATGCCTTACTTAGAAAATACGCTGCTACGAATGCTTCAATAATTTTAGCTCTCCGATGCGATTATCGGCAGATTTACTGAAGTATTTGTTTGATACGCGAATAAATAACCGCCATTCACAGTTTGTTTATATATTGAGGCTAGTGTATCTATGTATTTTAATAAATTATAAATATGGTTATGTAACATATACATCAGACATATCTACACAGGGAACCGTAGTGAGTTAGTCGGTGTTTTTTTATAGAATAGGTAGGCTGACAAGCATATGGGCGACAACATGGTAAGTGATCACCAACGCCCTTAGACATTGGCTGTGTAAGAAATGTTTATCATCGCTTACTTCTCCAATGTGCTACCAACTTGGGAACTAAAATGTTATGTCCCTTGTATCTGTAATTACACTGGCCTACTTACCCTTTAAACCGGAACACAACAATTTCAAGTACTGCTGTTTGCGGTAGAATATCTGATGAGCGTGTACCTTCCAAGACGAGATTGCACAAAGCTCTAACACTAAGTTAGCCGGTGTGTGTCTTTTGTTCAAATTAGTTCAATATATTGTAACGTAAATATATAAATTATATGTAATTTTAAACTATGTATGTTAGTAATACAATCCACGCTTCATATCTAATCCTTACAACACCACTAGGGATTAATAAAAATACAGGAAAATAAATCTGAGTTTATTTTCAATATTTGGTAATATTAAAACTAAACTTATATAAAGAGAACCGTTTATATTTTGATTGTTTTCCATTTAATAGCTCATTTCATTCGGTTTGTTTGTCTAAAGTCATTATAAAATGAAAATGAGTTTTAAACGAGTTCCCAAGATTAATAAAATATCTCTATCTCTCTAGACCGTTTAATTCTACAATTGTATTCTTCAGCGTTTTCTTAAACGTTTTCATTAAAGTTTTTGCCATTTTATTACTTTAATCTCAAAATTAAATAAAAAATAGGCTATCAATAAAAAGGTTATTTAGCCAATCATTTTTAGGGTTCCGTAATTCAAAGGGAAAAAACGGAATCCTCATAGGATCACTTTGTTGTCCGTCCGTCTGTCAAGAGCTTTTATGTCGGGAACGTGTGGGGCTATCGAGTTGAAATTAAAACAATATTCTCAAGTCTACGGTCTCTTGAAGCTAAGAAATTTTAATCATCGCCTACATCGCCAATGCGCCACCAATCTTGGGAACTAAGATGTTATGTCGCTTGTGCCTGTAATTACACTAGCTCACTCACCCTTCAAATCGGAACATAAGCTCGTCTGGTTACATACCATCTACTTTTCAGATATTCTACCGCAAAACAGCAGTACTTAGTATTGCTATGTTCAGGTTTGATGGGTGAATTAGTAACTATGAGCAAAAGGGTCATAACATCTTAGTTCCCAAGATTGATGGCGCATTGCCGATGTAAGGGAGGGTTAATGTTTCCTACAATGTCAATGATCAGTAGTGACCACTTACCATCAGGTGACACATTTGCCCGTCCGTCTACTTATTATATAAAAAACCCGATATTCAAGTTATCATATTGTAATTATTATATTTGCATCAATTCAGTTATACAGTTTGCTTTCAAACGCGAATACACATTCATTGAATAGACGTCAATATATTTACTCAACAAAAAGCAAACTGCATATATTTTAGGATTTTCAGTTCTCAATATCTTTGAAAATATTTTTCAAATACAATTTTTGCAATAAAATGTAAAACAGTTCGCCTTTGGTCCAGGTGTGGTGGAGAAAATACGAAAATGAATATACGTGAAAATGTTCGTTTAAAATCCATTGCGAATGTAACAAACACCCATTTTAATATAGTACTATAATATAATGTTAATATTCTTTGTGATATAGTCATTAAATATAATCAGTAATGTTCTTTATTATATACTCACTGCTGTGCCTTGTTTGATTAATTTATTTTAAAAATAAAAAAACAACAATGTCATTTGAGATCACAAAATGAAGTTTGAAAGTGCCACCCATAAATTAAGGTATTTAGCAATATATTTGTGATGATATATATACATATATCACGTAGCATATTAACAACTGAAGGTCTAAAATGCATCCCAAGATTGTATAGCTTCTCACCTTTCTTTTCAGAAAATAACGAGTTCAATATTTACGAGTAGATTCAATAATTCCCATGAAGTTTTATATGAACGATTTAAAGATATTTAAAGAATATGAAATAATATAAAAACAATATAATCAAAATCAAGGGTGATAAAAATAAAGTGTTGAATTTAAAAAGATTATTTTAAATACTTATGTAATGTGTTTATTAGTTTTCAAACCTAACAAACAAAATTAAACGTAAGCCAATAACATAATTAGTTGCACTAACACGCTCATTAATGTTTTGCATAATAGTGTGTTAAAATGAGCTAATAAAATTACACAAATAATTTTATGCAATGACCACAAAAATACATTCACTGATTAATAAAACATTAAATGTATTTTAATTATACTATATATAGGTATATATACAAGTAAATATATCTCAATTAAATATACATACATACTTTTTAGTCAAAGAATACTCACCTATGTGAAATAACTAGATTATACTCAAAATAAAACGGGTCTTCAATGAAATTAATATATTATTTGCAATCATAAGATCCTTATATCTAATTTAGCGCGTAATGCTCTTAAGATATTTTATACATATATGAATCCGTTTCCCGCCTAGAAGAGTTATGTCATTGTTCTTGTTTACAGAATAAAAATGTAAAATATTGTTGTTTAATATGAAAAACGACACACTTCAGAAATATTTAATAATAATTCGTATTATGTTTAATATATTAAAATATTATTGACTCTTATATATGTGAATACTTTGTTATAATGAAAAAAATATTCATGATCACGAAACTTTTCATATAGCCTGGATTTTTGTATGGATCCGACATATATATGTACTTAACTACGGAGCAAAATATTTAATTAAATTATATACTTATGTGTATGTTATTTAGTCATCAAAAATAAACTCGTGACTTCGTTTAGCGTCTACATAAACGAAGTCACGGGTAAAGTTCGTGTTCATTTAATTTAAATAATTTGTTATTAAAATTAAACCAACAGCATCACATACTGGTAATTGAAATAAACAAAGTTCGTGAATGAATATTAATGAAATATTAAAACAATCATTTCATTTAATGTTTAATTAATATGATTAACTTTAAGTAAATATTCTAATTTTTTTAATTTTTATATAAAGGTAAATTATAAGAAAAAATTACATTCAATTAAACAAAATGTCATCGATAGAATTCATTTTGTAATTTTTTAAGTTTTTAAGGAGCCATACACTTCGCATCAAGAGACGAAAAAGTTTTATTACGCCGGGGAAGTCGTTTGAGACTCATTTCTATCTCATCGTAGTCGAAGTTGACAAACAAACCGACAACTAAGCAGAAATACTCAGTTGAATGTAAACAAAAGTAACATTATTTTTAAAACGAAAGTATTTTAATAATAACATAAATGTAAGAAAATTCAATATTAGTTCAATAACAGCTTCAGAGTTTTGCGAAATGGAATAATACAATATGGACCCTACACGTTCGCAGCATCTGCGAACACTATGCATAACAAGTATTAAGAAAAGACAATCTGGAATGCTGTATCGAGAAAAGGAGGAAAATCCAGTTTAAGATAAAATGAGATTCAATTTCTTAACACAATGTCACTTCAGCCACCTTATTTTATATAAAGTCTTCACCAACCCCATGAAACGATGATATTATAGTCTATATTATAAGCCGACAATGTTGTGGTCTATATCAATTCATAGGCTGATATTTTATTATGTGCAGGTATAATATTGGTATTTTTTTCGACCCTATAAATTCATTAAAGCAATTTTATAGAAAATGTGTACAGAGTCTGCTAAGGAATCAAAAGACAAAATGACAAACTAATTTTTTCGCTGGAAAAACGTATTTATGCGTTTCCCCCACAGGTGGTGGGAGGGATGTGAAACACTAAAAAACCAGCGTTCTCTCAGGGGGCGTCGCGGGATCGCTTGCGCATGCTACCGTGTTGAAGTTGAAGAACTCCTACAAAGGGGGGTTAAGTACACATCGTTTAATTTATATTATATTAATTTTAATATATATTATATTATAATATTATATTAAATTATTATTAATAAACTTGGTGGGGGAGCTTTGTGCAAGAGCGAATAGGTACCACTCATGATATATACTACCGACAAAGTTTAATTTTTCTTTATATAGGTTTGAAGTGATACCTTTATCGCTGTAGTTAATATGTCCAGCTACGAAGGAGCACCATAAACGTCAACCAATATGGTAAACTGTAGGAATCAGTTATGTGTATTGTGTAATGCAAATCAAACGGGCGTGAAACCGCGGAGCAAATATGCTATGTGCCTATAAATATTTAACTCCTTAAAAACTAAACAGAATTACTATCGAGATAAATTACTATAATACATTTATTGCAATTAAAATTATTCATAATAAATAAATTCGTAGAAATCATGACCGTATATAACATTGGCGAAACTGCAAACAGCTTTTCACCATCGAATCGCAATTCCAATTCTCTGAGCGAATTACAAATGGAAGTAGTCGTTATTTACAAATAATTAGGAAGTCTTATTTGCTGTTAGTAGTCAGCCATCTTGTAGTTTACAATTAGCAATAATGTAATGTCGGTCTCGGTAACATTAATTGCTTGAACGCTTACTATTAAATATTTTGCAAGTCTTATTTCGTACTAAAATTGCATTAATTTTCAAAAGTGATATTTATCGTCTTTTATTATATGACCTAATGTTATATCTATAGCTAAAAAAAATAGTTCGATTGTTTCCATTATTGAGCAGGCTTCCTCTACATTTGAGGAGATATAGTGGGACCTAATCCACCACGCTGCTAAGGTGCGGGTTACTGTATACACATGAGACAGCATCACACGGAACCTCTTTGCCTCGCCTCTTCTTATAATAAAAATGTAAATAAACTAAAATCGTAATAAATTATAAATATTTATTTATAATGTTTTTTTAAAATATATCTTATTTGTGCAAAGATAAAAATAAAATGTAGTAAATTTCAATGTCTATCTGAGGGATATATCATGCAATTTTATCAAGAAAATAAGTACATCCAACCAGTCAGGTGGCCAGCAGGTTGATCTATAACAATTGTCTATAAGAATTATTAGGTACTGAATAAATGTTGATATAACATTTAACTTTTAGATAGCGAAGCGTTTCCTCCGAATACATTTCGTTTGCTTTATGGTTTGAGGTGTCAAAGCTAAATTTATGCCGAAAATTCTCGCATAAAAGGTCGCTCTATGCTCCACTATTACGTATATATGTGGTAATCATTTTTTATAACTTTTCACAGACCGTATGTTGATAATGTATGTATAAAAAAGGTTTTCTATTCCAATCCTACTACTAGGTATGTGATACATTGTCCAACCCGTTTTATAAAAACGTGGACTAAGCTAACTTTCAAAAGTACAGGAGCCCAGCGATAGGACATTAATTTATTAAAAGTAAATGTTTACTAAATATATTTCGGAAATCTTTACTTATCAAAAATCGAAATTATAATGACTAGAACGCTAGAACATTTTTGATAATTAAACCCAAGTAATTCTTCATTACATATTACAGAGAAGTATTATGCAGTAGTGCTAAGCGTTTGTGCGCTTAGTCTTCATTCATTATCAAACGATAATGTTTTTGTACATAGCAGCTGTATTTGAAATAAAACTAATGTGGACAAACTATTACAAACTAATATACTTGTCGTATGCCATCTCTTTGTTTACAATTAGTAACAATGTCATTAAAGTTAAGATTTTTTAAGCTTGCATTCTTGCCACCATTCCACGTGGTCACGATTTATATAGTAATGCGTTTTAAATTTTTATTTGTATTTATTTCATTATTATTAAGGTTTTAATGTAAATAAAAAAATATTTTTATTTAAATTATTTCAATTATAATCTTAATATTAATAAGTTTTTTTGAAACAAAACAAAGTGAATATAAAACCTTTGCGTTGAGAAACTATTTACTCCTACGAAACAAATTCCTTTACAAATTAGATTTGTAAAATTCGAATTTCGACTTAAAATCCTTTCACGTTGCACTATTTACGACAACTTTGGAACAAAATACGAACTACTCGACTAAGAAGTAAGGAAATTTCGAAAGGTAAGTTTCCTTCTTACCTTGCTACAGTGTTCTAAAGTCGTTAAATTATCACGTCTATTGGTGGGACTCAATGGTGCAATTTCATGGTAGAGCGAGTCCGCCGGCGCCATTCGGTTGTCGACCAACGACCAACGGCATTCCTTCCGTAATAACACTGTGGACCTCTTTACATTGTCTCCTTACATTTACTATTACTGTTTTATATATTTACTAACTGTGCCCCGCGGTTTCATCTGCGTATAATTAATAAAAATCAGCCTAGAAACTTCCTCGATAAAAGAAATATACAATACAAAAATATTTTGTTTAATTAGAACCAGTGGTTCCTGAGATTAGCCGGATCAAACAAACAAACAAACTCTTCAGCTTTATATTTTAGTATATATATACAGTCGAGGAATATTTATACATTTTTGTATTTTGTAACTTGTTTTACACACACGATATGACATAATACTTTAGTCTTATTTCAGTTTTCACACAAAACTTTTCGAGGTGTCTGTTATTTTAAATCATTTTAAGAACATTCTAACCTTCGCAAAGATATATGAGGAAATGCATGACCCTATTTCAAAGAGGTCGCTGTGACCTAATACGCGTCATTGCCTTTTTGATGTCCTTTCTTTTGAATAGTATCTTTATTTTTATGGCTCTGTAACATTATACAGATACTTATTATTTAATTAAAAAATAAATCAACATGTCTTCACTGACTATCACATAGCACCACACATACATACATAGTCGAAAATCGGAAACAATTGTAGAAATCTTCCTTTTATAAGCACTCTTAATCTTCATTCAATTATTTTGTACAAAACTTATTTTTAACACACTAAATTATTTAATTACTGTCATGACTGTTTTTTACGAAAATGCATTAATATATTCTTAAACAATTCGTCGGTGGTATGTGGCAGTAGAGCTGTAAGAAGCTCGAACTGCATGTCAGATCACAATAGTGAAATATCAAAAAGTGACATGGGAAATTGACAATAATAATGCTTTAGCAAAATAGCGTATTGCGTGTTAGTTTTCAATATTGCACAGGTGAGATATGACGTTCTTAAAAATAATGCGGTTGATTGTACTTGAAACTGGTACAAGAATAAGAAAATAAATTAATCTTAGTTGTTCCATTTATGTACATCTTAGTACCTATATTTGCATGTACGATATTAGACCAGATACCGAAGCAACGTCTTGTACTTGTCGACATAGCTACCAAGCCACAAAAGCGATGTCATTGCAATGGAGAATTTATTCGAAACGCATTCTGTGGGATCGTATTTACAACGATACATTTTCTGTTAAAAGCAAATAGCTATCTATGGCTTCACCTTTATACAACTATATTGATTTTGAATCGCGGATACTGATGATGAACAATAGATGACTGTAGAAATGAATACGAATATACACAATTCATAGAGCTTTTCAATGAAATCACAAAAAACAAACTAAACTGTAATCTATTAAAGTTAATCCCATACCGGTGATGACTAATATTTAAGTAGTACATGTACAATGTACATATATTTATAATAATAAAAAATGCCATTGATTATTTTTAAGCCTTTAATTTTTGTTAAGTTTAATAATAATGAAGTTTTAAAATATAATTACATAGAACAACATACGTAACAAAATATTGCATTTGATTTTAAGCGACAACCGTGAAATAGAAACTCTTATCCTTTTGTTTTAAAATAATTTTGCAGACAAGATATAGTAACAATTCAACTAGATTTGAACGCGACTTCTCCTTTAAACAAATCCTAATTTATTTAATCAGTTTTAGTTTTATTAATATGTACATTTTACACCTAGAAAAATCTGCATTTACGGTTTTAAATTCAAACCAAACATTAATTCTTTGACATTGGTCTCAAGTAACGATTCAGCAACAATAGAGAATGAAATAAATGTTTTATTTGTCCAAATTGATATGTCAACAAAAATTCAAAAACTGTTGTAACAATCCTATTTGCAGTAATTAGTTTTATAGTCAGTTTCGTTATAGCTACAAATAAACAAATAATAATAATTTTCAATGTTATTTAATACTACCAATTTCCATTATAATATGTAAATGATGTTCCCGGCTAGCTTAAATTTTGACTACAATTTTAGATCTGTAAATATTTTTTAGGTCAAACGGACTAAAAAATGTTATCTTATTTTTTTCTTGTGTTTTAGCAGAAGAAAGATAATGTTATATATTCCGTACAGATGCTGTCAACGATATTTTTATAAGTATAAATGGAGATAAATAAGGCTTTGTGTTGTTTCCTGGGGAGGACGCGACCCGACTCTCGAGACGTTCTCTTACTAGAAAGTACCTGACAACCTCACTTTGTGATATACGTATAGGAGTTATATTTTTAAGAGTAACATGTTTCGTTTTTACGCATTCTACTTGCACATTACTTCTTATTTCGAGTTTAAAGTAATAAAGGAAAATATTACAAAATCTAATCAATATTTTCGAAAAACAACGACAAAAGGTGATTTTTAACATTTAAAATGACTATTTATAATATTATGATAATAAATAAATAAATACTTATTAAAAAGTGTATATAATTATAAGGTCCTCCAGACCGATTTCGGCCACGGCGGCCAATCTCAAGAGAGATTAGCCAGCTGTGCAGGAGATATTATAGATTAGATATAGACCTGGGAATTGAACCCAGGACCACCGGGACTGCGGCCTTATATCTAGCCCATCGAGGCAGTCCAAGTACAGTAAAAAAGTGCAAAAGCTCTATCACTATCATAGTGCATTTTGACAATTACCTAGTGAAGGTTGATGATAGTTTATGCTTTATGGAATATCCTGCAAAAAATTAATCATGAAAGAATTATTTATCAAGTTGAAATAATGATGACGATGATATCTTCCTAACCGATTTAATATCGGCCATTCTCAACAGAGAATAGTAAACTGCGCAGAAGGTATTGTAGTGCTTAATTTTCTAAACAAAAATAAGTGAAGTCTCTGTTCTCTCACTCTCATCCGATTCAACGGCAAACGCAACTAGAATGGAACTACGAGTAATACCACCGAGGCAGTCAAATTTAAATACAAATTTAACTAATTTTTTTATAGGGAAATGAACGTGTTATGAAAATATGTAAAGAACAATTTTGTCTGTTAGTAAAATATAATCATTATTATACGTAGCAGTTCTCTTGACTTTTTGAAGTGAAAACTTCTTTAGCATCGTTGTGATTTGAAAGTCGATGAAACGAAAAAGCGACAGTAAAAAGAGACAGACACATAAATTCATAAGATTTAACTTGGGAGAAAATGAGATAGGAAGCATCATACAGTGTTTCTTATGATCGTGGTTCTTTTTGTACTCTGCTTCGTACCTCCACTCGTGTTTACCAAGGCATAGTGCCAAAATTTTTGAAGGTATCACTTCTACCACGTGTGATTTGCACACATGTTTTTTTTTGAATAATTTACGATAATTTTATTACCGAAGCAGGACTTTCTTACACTATTGAACCTGTAATCAATGTGTCATGTTGTATTTCATTAAAAAGGACTTAGCGATTTCTTCATATGACATGATATGGCATATATTTAGATCAGACACGGCTTTCAGAAAACTGCGTGGGTTTTTGTATAAATTCAGCGACAATTAAACCGCATGTCTCCATTAGCGTCGCTCAATATACTTTCAGTGGGCGCTGAAGCCCTTGTCACCCACTTCACACCGACGGAGTCAGCGCGGCTGTTTTAGATAATATTATACTTATAAAAGTATTAACTTCGCCATTCGATTTATTTCTATTGCTGTCTACTTACGTTACATAACAAACGGAGTAACGAGGTAAGGCGAAGTATATTTGTATATAAAATGTCCATGAAAATGTATGATGTGGCGATGCTGTATCTAAGATGTGAAATTTGAAGAAAAGTGATGATAATATTCAATAGAGAATTAGATAGAGAAAATAAGCTACCAGCTTTCTAAAGGCGCTGTTTTTCACCAAATTAATAAACACATACATGTTAATACGCAAATAAATATGACTACTCGTTAGCAGAATGAAACCAATTTTATAATATTATTAAAATTATAATGACACAGAATTTAATATAGCAAAGTTAGTTAGTATAGAAATACTTTGCAGTGGTTTATTTTATAATAATTTCTATTTCGCACTATGTCGATATTATTTGGCAAGGTTTGAGTTTCCGGCCCTCATTTATTCACAAAATATAAATATGAAACGACACATAAATCACGTAAAGGCGTATACTTGAGAAATGCAGCCAAAAACAAATAATATACCTAGACATTATGCATATTGGTTCGTTCGTAGTAGGATTATTTTTATATGTTTTTTTTTCCTTTATATTAAAAATATATTACCGCCACCCACAGCTGGACATAAAACTCGTCCTGTCGTAGTCCAGTCGTGTCTCGTGACGTCTCATGTCATTGATGTCGTCGAAGTTTTAGATGTGAGCTGGGTTAGTAGCGCTTCGGAAATACGCCATTTGACTATACGACTTTATCCGATTGTCTTAGCGGCCTATGAGAATTAGGGAGATTGCACCGTAGTTGCATAGTATCTTATATACAATTGACATGTCTTCGCCGACTTGAGAACAGCCACCCTGATTCGAAATCGGACATGAGTACTTAATCACTATTATCACCATTAGGTACCCACAGATAAATTAATAAAGATATAAATAGATCTGAAATGTGGTAATATTCTATGAACGAATAAAAATAGACTGTTAGAACACCATTTGTAAAAAAAATGTCTTATGATAATAATATAAAATAAATAAAAACTGTCTACTGGATAATACTTATTATAATAGTTCGCAACAAAGGTCACATTTTAATCTTAGTTAAGTAGGTCGCGATCACATATTGTGAAAGAGATTGAAAAAGAAAAAACCATTCTAGGAATTCCGGGTAATTGGTGATAGGATCTATCTTCGCTTTGTGACTACACCCACTTTGTATTGTTATCGTCTTGGAACCCTTTAGTGGGCGAATCTTAATAAAGTAATCATTTAAAAACTCCTAGCATTTTCTTTTATTTGCAAAAAACATTATTTTTATATAACTATTATTTATTTATTTTATAACAAATGACATAATAGTAATAGAAAAATATAGCGCGTAAATGAGGCAAAAACGTTTTATCTATTATGCTTCGTCTACCAATTGTTTCAACAGTAGTATTTTTAGCATTTGTTTTAGTCTTCGGTCAACATATAAATACGTATATTAAATGTGTTATTATATGTTTTTTTCGGCTTGGTTTGCTGGGAAAATATAATTAGTATTTTCAAATAACTATCTGACCCCTGACTACATGTACTATCTCCGATCCTTTTGTCTGACAAAAAGTTCAGATTTTTTGTACAAAGAAAATTTTTTCGTCAACGTATTCGGAAGTCATTTCACAAAATACTTAATATAGCAGGCATGTTTTAATTACTTAGCGGTAGGAATACACAAGTGTAATGTTTTTGAAAACGGATTTTATGTTTATGATGCTACATTAATAATAATTATGGGTGTGTAAAAATACTGACGAAGAAAATGACCTAAAAGTTATGGCGACGTTTATGCTTTATAAAAATACTTTCAAATTAATAGTATTCTCGTTTTAATGTCTTCACTGACTCTGACGTTAGAACGTATTCGTTTTTATTAAGGCTGGATTCACACGACACACAGCATTACACCGCACGAAGTCTATTTTAAACGTAGAACGACATGTTAATATATTTTTGTGTAAAAGAACTGACGTTTTCGATCATCTCTACTATAAATCTTCGTTCTGATTAAAAATTGATTAGATTTACAAGATTTACTTTAGAGTTTTACGATTAAAGCTTATAAAAAAATATATTAATTACTTATTAAAGTACGGCGAGTATTCGATGGTGCTTTTAATGGTTTACCAATTTTTACATTTTTTTTATTTTTTTTTATTGCATAGGAAGGTGGACGAGCGTCTGGGCCACCGGATGGTAAGTGGTCACCAACGCCCATAGACATTGGCATTGTAAGAGATGTTAACCATCTCTTAAATCACCAATGCGCCACCCAACCTAGGGAACTAAGATGTTAAGTCCCTTGTGCCTGGAATTACACTGGCTCACTCACCCTTCAAACCGGAACACAACAATAGCAAGTACTGCTGTTTTGGGGTAGAATATCTGATGAGTGGGTGGTACTTACTCAGACGAGCTTGCACAAAGCTCTACCACCAAGTAAAACATACCACATACAAACGGAGGCGATCTTATTAGTAATTAGATACTTGGTTTAAGGTACTAGGAACTCAGTAGTATTTAGAACCCAATCTAAGTACTTGTATTATTGTTATTATTGGTCTTTAGTTTTTGTATATAGTACATTATTAACGTATTCATTGTCACTGTGTTAACTGACATAGACCTTGCTCACACGCAGCCTTGAAAATGTCAACACTATCTTATGAAAGATATCAATGAGATTAAAGTTACAGATTTCTTCAGTTACAAATTTCTAATATTACTATAGTATATACATACATTTTTATCTATTGTACCATCAGGTGGCTCTTATGCTCGTCCGCCTACCTATACAATATAAAATAGTTCACGTTTGCGGAATTTTCTCCCCGACTACGCTGGTATAATAAGATCTAAGACATAACATGAAGGTTTTTAATTTTGTGGTAAATTTTATATTTAGGTCTAGTTTGTTAAGTGACATGTAGGTTAGGCCAATTAGTAAATTTATTCTTTTTCTTTCCTTGCGCTTTTACGTTATGTTTTATTCTTTCGCCGTATAATTGGTTTGTAAAATATGTTGACGTCGGTCGTTCTGAAACTATAACCCTATACGTTTGGACTCTACTACCACTTACCATCAGGTGGAATAAAGTCATTTGCCCTCCCGGGTATTATAAAAAAAACAATTTCATACTGTATATCGGATTATCTTTTGCATGATTATCTTATTTTCGAGAGCAATCGAAGAATTAAAATAGTATGATGGTATGTGATGGAGAAATCTGCCTTAGTTTACACCTTATATCAAGTAATTAATGTTGCAAGTATTATAAATATAAAAGTATGACACTAGACACATTGAAAGTGACTTGCAAACTCAATATATTTCAAAGGAGAATATTCATTTATTTTGAAATGAATATTGCTCTTCTCTGAACACATATTAAACTGAATTTATAGAGGATTCGATCATAGTTGTCTTGTTTATGACTTCCTATATCGAACATAACATTGAGATAACATATAACCGCTGCAACTGTTTTGTATGTTTTCTATGTTAATAGAAAATAATGTTGTATATTATCATCCGAACAAATCACTGCAATATTAATCTAATTTTTATATAAAAAGGTGTTTATTTTTTTTCTTATGACCGTTTTGCCGATTCCGATCCGAGCTTTGAACTGCTTGTTGACACTTACATGTAGGTTTTTGAGTTTGTACTTCAATTTTAGAGAAACATTCATTACTAATATTATAAATGCGGAAGTTTGTTTATTCGTCTGTTACGCTGTAACGTTTTAAATATTCAAATATATCATCATGAAACTTTGCGTACCGCTGTCAGGGGTACAGAATTGGACATAATCTACCTCCTCCCTCTCCCTAAAACGCGGGTGAAATCTCGTGCATGACATTAATGTAGGTTACAAATATTAATACAATGAGTGTGTTTTTTTTACGAGTAAGCATGCAAGTATTTTATATATTTTTATTATTTATGTCAGAAGATCATTAAATTATATCAGCTGGAATGTAATACGAAGCAAGTTACTCTACAAAACAATGTAAGCACGTGAAAATTCAGCGATGCTTTGGTCGGTTTTAACCGGCAATCGTCGGTTAGGGTTCAATAACAAACTTACAATAGGTAGGCCGAAATAATAAACTTACAATTGAATAGTGCCTTAAAATATATTTACAAATGATCAATTTTGAGATTGTAGAATATGTTAAATACTAGATAATAAAAGTCACATAAAAACTGTATTTGTTTCTGAAAATGGATACCAAAAATGCCGATAAGAAAATATTTTCTGTTATCTTAGAATAAGGCTAATATTGTTATCCAGAATAATATGCTTCATCACATAATGTTTCTTGAATATATTAAATTTATAAAGTACTAAATCTAATACCTTATACTTGAAATATTTTATTACGCTGTAATATTATAAATGTGACCTACTGCTGAATATAATGCTTACATTATTGTGTACATATACATGTATGTTTAGTTGTATATTGTAATTACTTGTTAAATACTTTTGTATTATTTATATATATAAATTTGTAGTCTACGCCTTTACCCACGTAGTTCCCGTTCCCGTGGGAATACGGGGATAATATATAGCCTATGATACCAGCTGATAATGTAGCTTTCCATTGGTGAAAGAATTTTTAAAATTGGATTAGTGGCTTAGTGATAACAGCGAAACAAAAAAACAAACTCACATTCATTTATAATATTCGGATTCATATTTCATAGTCTTAAGTTTTCTTTTGTTTGAGCGAGTAATTAAGTTATTGATTATTATTATTATAGAGTAACCGTTACATTCAACCCAAGTAAATATTGAAACTTTACAAAATTGACTGAAGCTAAATAACGCTGTTGGTTTTATTTATTTATTTATTTATTTATATACTCTTTATTGCACACCAATATAGACAAAAATAATAGGAGTTAAACAAAAACAAAGAAAAGAAAAATGTACAATAGGCGGCCTTATCGCTAAAACAGCTATCTCTTCCAGGCAACCTTTGGTAGAGGAGAGAGATAGGATGGTAGGGGTGTACAAATTATTTAATACATAAAAAAAATAGATACAATATATATATGTATATATACGATACATAAATAAATATTCCATAAATATATAATAATATAATATACATACACATTATAAATATATACATTTACATACTATAGATACTTACATAATAAATAAAATATTTAATTGCAGTATTTCTTCATGAAGCAAGATAGTGCTCTTTAATCATTTGGTTGTCTTTGTAAACGTTTCTTGGTGGAGCTTTGTACAAGTACGTCTAGTTAAACACCACCATACTGTAACATATAAGGTACTGTATTATATATTGAGTATTTCAATAATAATAACAATAATACAATACATTTCTAAAATATTAATAATACATACTGTTTAGTTAGCAACAGTGTGATATGCAAATATTATTACAAACATGCAAATATTCAAGCGCCATCAAAAATAAAGTTAATACCAATATATATAAAGTGTGTTTTTTTGCATTTTGAAAAAAACTGCAACTGAATTATGATGCAACCGTAATTATGCTTATTTCATCTAAGCATCTTGTGGATTATTTATCAGGAATAAAGACGACGAAATTTGCGTTCCAACACAAAAACACTTTATCATTGAGACACTAAACATATGACGCTAACGTAAGTTACCCATTATACTAATCAAGCAGTATGAATGTAGCTCAATTAACTAACTCTCCAGTCCGCGCTCCGAATTCTTCCCGCAAGCCATGACAAATGAGTTTCACATTAATGTAAATAGTTTAATAGTTAGGCTTTAGGCACGAGGGCTACGCTAGAGGCACTTCTAGAACTTGTTTTTTTTTCAATTTTTTTTTTACAGACCAGTTTTAAGCAAATTATAATTCGATCGACTTACGATGCACTAATTGCGGTAAGATAAATGTTAATATAACTAAATATTCTTGTATACAGAACTATAAATATAAGAAATACATATAAATGTTATGCCTTGTATTTATGTAGCATATTTAATCTAATTTATTTGTGGCTTAAACAAAAATGATCCATAAGATTAAGTTTTTCTTCGATAAAATAAAAATCTAAATTTTTGTTTGTTTCAGTATCTCCTCGACGTTCCACCTAATTGTGATTAATATTTTTACTAAATAAAGTATGAAGATTGACGTTTCAACTACGAAAATACCGTACATACAAATATAATATGAGAAATAGCCATTGTCAGTTACGCGTAGGTAAACAGTATTTTTTCTTATAGTTACAAAATAAAGTGAAACCACTTAAGAACTTGGCCATTTATTGACAAGCTGTGTAATAAAGTAAGGTGAAGAGGGTTTAATTAATTTCTGTTGCTGGCTTACACCTCGATATTTTAACGATTGTTACTAAGCCAATAAATAAGTAAAGAACTTTAATTAAAATTTGAAACCAACTAAAATACTGCTCAACTATATTAAATGTTGATTAAATAAATATTCTTCTTTAAGAATGGAAATAATTTGTGTAAGCTATTTATGAATTCTAAAGATTCCATTCTCATTTTACTAGAAGCCGACATAAAATTGAATTACCCAAATTAAATATGGCATAAAAACTATATTAGGTATTTGAAGGAGCACAACATTATAATTCATTACGAAAAGACGTTATAAAGGCAAATTCAATCAATATCAAAAAAAAAGATTAAAAAACTATTTACTGTCTCAAAATGTAGACTTGTAAGTTATGTTATAGTAGATACTTATATTTATTTAATGGAATTTAAGTGAGCCTAAGTGTAAATGGACTTTGTTCTTTCTCTCTTCTTGTTCTTTTTTTTAGGAAGTAAAAGGCAATAAGTTCATTATATTTGTTTATATTAAGATTAAAACACTATGCTAGGCTTGGGTAATAAAAAAAGTATACCTCTAGGCGAATTTGACAACCCCCAGTCTATATTATTTTAGGATTCGTAGTATAGCTTAACCTTCTATGACTACTATAAAATGTGTTATGCAATCAAATATATCAGAAGTCAGTCGCCATTTTGTAGATATTTATAAACATTTCATTACCATCATCATCATCATATTCAGCCCACACTAATCCACTGCTGGCCATAGGGCTTCTCATCGGCCGAGCCAGTTCTCCCGGTTCTGTGCTCGCATCGCATCAATTGCGCACCCGTTATTGTTCTTAACTCTTCTGACCATCGAGCCTGCCCATTGATCTCTTCGCTTCTCTAGGCCCTCATTCCGTGACGTGACGTGACTTTAGTCCACGTACCTTCTTCCCGTTTGCCAAGTGTCCAGCTCATCTCCACTTTAATCTCATGATACGCTTCCCAATGCCTTCAATCTTCGTTTTTTAATCTCGAATGTATCATATTGAATGAAATATCGTAAAATTTTTTGTCGGTTTTTTACAAATGAAACGAGAAAACGGACACGAATTAATATTACGGTAAAGGAAAACATATTTTCGCTGTGGAAAAAAGTATTTATATTTTCTATTAACAAGAACTGTATCGAATTTATTTCGTAGCATCGAAAATTTACTTTTCATAATTCCTTTGACATTCATTTTATATTTTACTCATACGACGGAATTACTCATGGAATTTTTAGGACACAGTGTTATCTGTAAGCATTCACTTTATGTCACATATAAAGTGCCACGTTAATATTGAAATAAATATTTAAAACCGACACAAGAGCGTGTCATCGAAAATTGGTCTATGTGCGTACACAAGGTGTACACTTTAAATGTTGGAATTATTATTGTCAACTTTCTGACATTTTACGATATTGTCCTGCTGGAAGTTTCAATTAAGAATAAGCTCCTCAGTTATGAAAGTGGTCTACATGATCATCATAATGATAATTGTATATTGGCATGTTTACATTGCATATTAATGGCATTTTTGTTAAATTACAATGATTTCATTTTATTAAGGCTAATATAAAGCAGGGATATGATGTTAGTCAGGGCGGCAAGTATCGATGACTCAACTACGTAGAAGCCTATGTACATGCTATAGTGCACGATAGTGTTCGCAAACAGAAGTGTATACTCTATTCTCTCACGTACATTATCCGATAGGACGACAAACCGATGCGACCGGATAATTCAGCTGCTCGAACAACGGTTTACGTTCTAATCGAGCCACTGGAGTTTAAAACCATCGTATCAATATTGTCCAAAGAAGTATTTACCATTACTTAAATCGTTTTTTTCCCCAACTTTGGGAACTAAGATTTTACCACTTACCTGTGCAACCGGAACACAAGACTACTATGTAATGCAGTTCGGCGATAAAATACGTGAAGAGTGGCCTTTTCTATTTTTGCGCACTGGACAAACTTTTTTTTATATTATAGGTAGGCGGACGAGTATATGGCTCACCTGATGGTAAGTAGTCACCAACGCCCATAGACAATGGCATTGTAAGATATGTTAAGGATCGCTTACATATAAAATACTAGATTTTGACAGCGGCTTCGCTTGCGTTTGTTTAGTTGTTAGATTTAAAAATAGCCTATGTGCTTCCTTAATGTTCAAGCACGCTTGATACCAAATTATATATAATTAAGTTCAGCCATGAAAGAGTAACAGACAGAGAGTTACTTTTGCATTTAGCATATTTTTATAGACTAGCTGATACCCGCGACTTCGTCCGCGTCGCTTGATAAACCTATTAACGAAGTTTTCTTATCTACAATGACCATGACGGAAACAACATCAAAAAGATCGCAAGCAAAAATATACTTTGTTTAAACATACATCACTGAACACGCAGTGCATATACAAATCGTTGTTTCTTGAAACTTTAATAACTTTTTATTAAATGAAGATATCGCAATAATTTATTTTTTGATAAGGGTGTGTCAAGAAATAAAAATAAATAGTTTTTTCGTGATGCGCGCACACCTCCATCATTTTATTCATATAGATTATAGTCATTAGACATAAAATTATTTATGAACGGGTTAGTGTCTTAAAAAATACGAAGCCAGTCACGTGGCAGAGGTGTTTTTACGTCAAAAGCGTTTCTCTCAAACGTCACAAAAACACCTTGCTTTTATTTAAACACGTCACAAAGGAGTTACCCTTTAAATTCTAAAATTAACCAAACATACTTTAATGTTTAATTGTTATATAAAATTTATTATTAACAACAAACAAATACGCCATACGTTGACGATGACGTAAAAGTTATAATATAAGCAATTGTGATTAGTTTCTATTTTTAAAATAAAACCTGATAGCGATGTAAATATGAAATAAATTTGGTTCTCTATTTACTTCCTTGTTATATGACGTTGTCCTTTGAACCATATTAGAGACAATTATTGGTGCATCGAGAAACGAGTACTTTTAAAGGAGCCATAGTAAAACGAAGTCATTTTTGATCGTAACATTTATACTTTACAATTTATATCTTTTAAAATTGATTTAAAACAGGGGAAAGTGTTCAATTTATCTATATAAATGTGTTATTATATATTTCATATTATATATACTCAATAAAAAAATATTGTTCATTTGATGATACTTTTAGCGTTGGGTTCCGTATAACTCCAACTTCTAAGATCAGTTCTAAGTTCAATGTTATTAGTGGATATTGCTAAGATAATTTAAAGCATACATTCAGGCAAGTTTTTTGTTCTTTAACGAATAGTATTTGTTATTTCATATTAATAGTAGTATGCCTACTACAATAAATTACGTGTAAATTCTTTATGAGTAAACTCGTTATGCCTCGTCGCAATGAAAATATTTTCAAAGAGGTGATTTTGCATTAATATTCTCCGCATTACCTAGATACGGGAACTGCAGAAATATTTTTCAACGCTATCGCCGTTTGCGATACAACTAATAACCAGTAACGAGGTCATCGCAAACATAAGGTTGTGTGTTTGCATGAAAAATATATTTTGGGAGGGGTATTCCCATTATATTTATATCTCTTATTATGTGATAAATATATATAATTGTCTCTAATTATTAATTTATTTAATTAACAACATTGAGCTTAATTTTCATATTTATTTGGACTATTTTCCTAAATAAATTTTTAATGCAACTATATTATATTTTTCTTCTTAAATAAAAATATCGGTACGCACATACCAACGTTACAGTTAACACTTGTATATTTATATATTTTAGGACAGTTAAATAAATCATATCGATCTATTAGTACTATACTATTACTGACAGATAATAACCACTACGTAAATGGATAGAAAAAAAACTACTACTACGTTTATCCATAGATAATCGCTATGAATATTGATGGTAAAAAATGATATAAATACCCCATACAAATCACTCTAAAAGTTATACTATATCAATAAAACCAGTATAACAATAAATATATTAAGGTAGAGTAGTGATATTGTTAATGAACTAAAATTAGTGTTTAAACTTAAGTGTGTAGTTTTTAGTATGAATTGATTTATTTCTTTTAATAAAATAGTATTGCTGGCAAAAACTTAGCCTAAAATTAGAAACATTGTTGCCCTCATTTTATATTAGATATTTCTTGCCAGTAACGCGATTTTAATGAACTCAGCCAAGACGATTGAAAGTTTCCTCGAAACGTCGATGGCCATTCAAACGTACCTTACACCTCATTAGTGTATTCTTATTTATGGTAACGTCTCAGCAATTCCGTAATAATTCATTAATTTCCTACTTAATGTAGCGTTGTTAATAAATAATGGTTCTATTTTTTCGCAATTGAGTTTCAGGCTACGTTCGGACAATTTATGTAAATATTTTATAATACATAAGAATTAATGATTGTGTTTGTTTTGTATTCTATACAGTATTCATCAGACTTGGGAAAATTGCAATCATCTTAATGATTAACTGTTAAAATAACAATATGTAATCAACAATTACGATTACAGCATAACGAAAGTAATTAAAAATGTATCTGTAATATTTCAGTATAAAAATAAACTGAAGTGAATCTGTGATCGTGATTGTAATCGTAAACTGTAAAGGTCCCAAATCTGGTAGTTATTCCATGGGGTTGAAATTTTATAAAGTTAATGTTGGCACTAGTCTAATTAAGGTTTCTGGCATAGTATTATGAATTTACCATGGTGATGTGCGGACCGTATCCTCAGAATTTGATATAAAATATCACGCAAGATAAATATAGACCTAATGGGTGGTATTTTTAATTAAATATTATAATGATTATAAAAATAAACAGCCTTAGAGAGCCTCAATTTGATCCTATTTTGAGAATAAAACAATTTAATCTATGCGACGCGAAGCTCACGATCAGCGATATTGGGCCATAATTCACTGGAGCAAATCAATTAATCTGCTCTTTAATTTGTCTAAAACTATTCTGATATACTTTATTGTATACCAATATATTTTACAGTATTCCATACGATAACCGAAATAGCTACTACACCCAATATAATATATGTCACGAATACATATATAATTACATCATAGATTCGATATTGCAGCTGTAACTATCAAGAATTAACATATTCACATCGAAAATAGCAAAAACATATATTCAATTAAGTCTTGATTAAGTTACATCAAGTCGGTCGGCTAAATCTGTAACTGCTCCGACAGCGGGGTGACATCTGAAAATCAGGTTAAAAATGTTCGTTCACTTTTTTGGTTTTCATTTCGAACATTTGATATTATTGAGCCTCAGTTGATTGACTCTCCCTCAATCTTTAGATATAAGTTATTTAATTATTTTAAAATATATGATTAATTTAAATTAATATTTTTAATAATTTCAATTATAACATCTCTATTTGACTTTTCACTGATTTTGATTATAACAATGACATTAATAAATTTATTGTTTATTTTGCTAACTAACTAAATAATTGTTTCACGTCAAAGCACCTCTGAGTTTTGTTTTGATGGAAATTGTCCTGCATTTAAAGTCTCATACTAGGTGATTAAAGAAATCTGTGTCGAAAGAAGCAGTAAAAGTCAGAAAAAGCGAATAAACTAAACATTTCAAGCATAAACTAAACAGCTAAAACTGAAATATTTCCGTAACGAAGTGGAAATTATCATAATGTCGATAAAATAGTATTAAATAAGTAAAGATTGACTTCATTAACAGGTTAACAATGAAGTACCTTCGGGTGGAATCAGTGAGAGACGAACGTCAAACTAACTATATTCAAGTTAGAGTCGCTTTGTCGTATTATTCGGTACGCTTCAAAACCCTCTCCAGAAGTTTCACCAAGTACTCGAGGTTATTGCTATTTGTGTTAGAAGTAATTTTGATGTTTCAAATAAAGCCATTATGGCTTAGCTGGTTTGAATGCGCGCGCGCCTTCATTATTGTTTTGTGTTTATATTCTATGTACGTTTGTATGTTGTGAATGTAATAAGGTATTAATTACTTGCTTAATGCTACCTTAATTGCAAGAATGTTAATTAAACGTTCATTGTGGGTGTTTTTGCATCGTCAAACAATTAAAATAGCTCCATACATGACAAATATGTTATGAATTTAAATTTAATTAGCTGGAATAACGTTATCGTTGTATACATATTTGGCATATTTTATCAAAACATTTAAAACTTACCTAATATTAATTACATAGCTACCGACCTACGTAATTAAATTAAAATTGTTATAAAACTACTTTTTTTAATAAGTTTAAAATTGTAAAAGAAACTTTTTGCACAAACAAACTTTTTATGTATGTGATATATGCATGTAAATGATGAAGATAATGACAATTTTTGACGATCCCGTTGGCGTGGTTGGTAAGACACTTGCTTTTCACGCCGCAGGTCGTGGGTTCGATTCCCACCCAGGACAGACATTTGTGTGCATGAACATGTCTGTTTGTCTTGAGTCTGGGTGTAATTATCTATATAAGTATGTATTTACGAAAGAAAAAGTAGTATATGTAGTATATCAGTTGTCTGGTTTCCATAGTACAAGCTCTGCTTCGTTTGGGATCAGATGGCCGTGTGTGAATAATGTCCCAAGATATTATTATTATTATTATTGGACAAGATATTATTTTTGGAAACGTTTTGAAATAAAATATTACATATTACTATGAAATAGGAACCATAGTATATTACTAAGTAGTAATTAAATGATACTGCGAATATTTATATGAAACGCCATCCGGAATAAAATAGCCTCTGTCATATAGACAACCTATGGAACTCAATTCCATTGATTTCGATCGGGAGTTCAATTTGTCGAATATATATCGGAAGCGAGTTCATCAAAGCGATCATTAAGCAAATATTTCCCGACATTCAGTATACCAACGCCGGGGCTTCGGCCGACTGACTTAATTAATTAAAGGGCTATCTAATTAGTCGTCCGGACAATCAATCGATGCGACCCACACTGGACTCGTGTTCGATCTATTGAGCATAATCATCGATTATGTACGCAATTTAGGCAGGAAACTGAAAGGACGTCACGAATAATGATTATTACGTTCATTGTGCTGTTTGTCACCTAGTCATACAAGTGATGTATTCTTGTATGATATATGATTAAAACTATTTTTATATAAAACCTCTATTGATATGTAATGATAATAATGGTCCTCCTGACCGATTTCGGCCACGGCGGCTAATCTCAAGTGATTAGCCAAATGCGCAGGAGATATTATAAGGCACGAGTGTAAGCGCAAACACAAGTGCACTCTCTATTACCTAACTCTCATAACCCGATGACCAAATGGGACCACATGTATCCACCAACCCGCATTGGAGCAGCGTGGTGGAGTAAGCTCGAAGACTTCTTCTTCCAAAAATGTAAAGGAGGTCTAAGCCCAGTAGTGGGATATTTATAGTCTGTTAGTTCAGGCACAGTTATATAATATTAACGGATTAATAGAATCTGTTTGTAGTATATACGTCTATAATTAATAACGTTACGTTATATTATTCCCTTATTGTCTGTTCCGCAATACGAGACACATATATGGAAGGCAGCAAATCAATTGGTTAGTAATATTATTATATTCATTCCTTTGTTGTTGTTATGTTATAAGGTATGTTAATATAAATACTAAGCTAAATGTATGTATACGATTTATATACTTTGGTTTGTAAGAAACGATTTACTCAGGATATTTATTCACCGCTGAACGTGAAATGAAAAATTATAATTATTTATAATTCTTAATACAGGTTATTTTATAACCTATTGAGCAGTATAGCGCTATACCCAATTATAATTATTTTTTACAAACCAAATTGTAATATTCAACTACTCTGTTCAATCTCTTTAATATATAAATAAGTATATTACAATTATAAAAAAAAATAAGCCTAAACGGTGCTTGCATGGGGTTGAACCGCCATTCGTCATTTAAGATCCTCGCTCCTACTGAGTTGTTTTCAATAATCGTTTAAATCGTAATCGCGGTGGTAATAATTATTAACAATTAAACTTGACTGAATTTCGTTCACGGTGGCCAGTTTCAGAATTAGCCAAATCAGCGGAACGTTAGACTTTTTCACAGTCCACTGACGAGTGACGACGAGTGAGAAACTGACGAGTGACATCCTTATCCTTACGATGAAAGGTTTGTTTTGTCGAATATTTGTTTTATCATTTTAATGCTTTTCACAACAATCACAAATTATTTTAATTACTTTGTTTAACCTTATTATGACGCACGTTACTAAAAGAGATTTTATGCGACATTGTTTAAAAAAATATTATTTTTTAATTGAAGAAGAAATTTTAAGGAAATTAATTTTTGGTTTGTCATTCATTAATATATATTTTATACTGTAAGGCTAATAACTTATAAAATACTACATAATATTATGCTCTGCCTATTTGCTATATGATTCTATTACTCTTAAATATGGTAAAATTTCCAACGTCTATCATGAGATTTAATATTATAAATAACTGAGGGTTCTTATTAAAATATACTATACGTTAGATAAGTAGAAAATAATTGGCATAAGTTTTATAATACGAGAACGCGTTCCTAACAAGTTTCCGATTGAGTGGGTATCAGAGATTGCAGATCTTACTCTTATGCAATAAGTACGCGCTCATGAAAACTGCTTTACTAAGGCTGAACTAAGAAATCAAAACGAAATTATTATTACAGCCACTCGCTTAAAATTCATTTGATAACCCCTATTTTATATATTTAAGTATATTTCTATACTTAAATTATTTTTTATTACGGTATCATTATTTTATTATATTTATTTTCATTGTTCAGTTGTAGGATAATTGAAATATTTGTGACTAATTGTCAAACAAATAAAAAATAATGAGTTCACATAATTATCTTGAACACATTCTATGTAGCAATGATGTCGAAGCTTAAGTTATAGCTCACAAAGGACTTTAACCTAAATAAATGTACATACAATAGCGACACCTCGTTACGAGTATCATGTCACAAATGGTCTTGCACTGAAAAATATTTCTGCAGCTCGCGTATCTAGGTAATGCGAGGAATATTACCTGCCATATAATTGGGCGATGCAAATGCACTGCACCGTCTAAGACATTTTTATGGCACGTGGAAGAGTTAATAGCGCTTTACGTTAAATTTAAATGCTGTAATTTGAACGTGCAGCGCTCACTGCGCAGTTGGCAGATTTAATTTTATGATGGATGAGTTTTTGTTGCGAATTTAGAGAAAGTTATGAAATTGATTACTCTGTTTGAAAGTTTGAATAACATTATATTGATAAACCTTTTTTAATATTCAATACTAGCTGTGCTTTTCGATTTTACCCGCGTTTGTGTTATGTAATGAAGTTATTAAAAATAATCTTAATCTGATCAATACGGATGTCTATTCTGAAACAATTAACAACTTTTTAGTGATAAATATAATAATAGAAAAAACTTAACAATATGCCTAAAATAGTACCGGATATAATATTATAATATTTTATGATCACCTGGCATGAACATAGACAAAATTAAAACAATATCGACACCATCACCAAACATGATCAAAATTTCAACTCATTGTTTGGGTGGTAGTGGTTTAACATTCAATAACTTGATTTGACCATACAAACAAACAGAAGCACGTTAAATAAACGCTTGGACAAAACAAAGGATGTTACGAAACTCCATTATGATTAAGTAAAATTTTGTTATCAATCAGTGATATTAAATAAATTTAAAGTACAAAATGATTATTATAAATCTTACACAAAATATTTTTTTCCTTTTGTCTTATTTAATAAATTTAATAAAATACTTATACGAATTTGTCTTAAGATAATTAACATAAAAAACACGAATAAAATATTTATTCACATAAATATAATTAACGTTTTTTTTTTCATTAACAAACTGTAAATGAACCTGTAAATTACTTAATATTTTGGTAAATTTACCACATCGCTGTTCAATGTCAATTGTTATTCAGGTTGACGAAACAGACGCATCGGGCGGGTACCGGGCGTCCCTTGATCGGAGATAAATGAATTATGTCGCCAGCCGTCATCCATCACTGTCCGTTATTTTAAGATAAAAGCTGTAATGTGCGCAGGTTGTTCACTTCAGCGCCAGTCTATGCTCCTGAGAGTCGGCTATAAAAAATTCGAGTGATACAAGATTATTTTTGCCAAGCCTGATCGTTTTTTGGCCGAATTTTCCTTCGTCATTTTTATATTTTATGCCGGCAGCACAAATATTTTTTTTACAAAGGTTTAAGTAACAAGTTATAAGAACATAATAAAATGCGAAAGACAGCATTAGAATTATAATTATTGAATGACCTAGTTGGTCTTATCGATCAGATTGCCGCAGAATTCGAGTTCCTGGGTTGAACCCAGGAACTCTAGGTCGAGTAATAAAATATTGGCCGATAAATAGTAAAATTTTCAGTAGCATCCCACAGTCTCGGAAAGCACGTGAAGACGAGAGTGAGGGAATAGAGAGTGAACTATGATTGCGCACACACTTGTTCAGTTGTTTATTCTGCACAGTTGGCTCAACTCTAGAAATCAGCCAGGATATTATTATCATGGTGGGCTTGAATAATCTATATTTATAATAATTTCTCCGATCTCCAATTGTTAAAGAGTAGGAGTATATTATACTGTATAATATATAGATAACTAATGTTATTGAGACTGAGCCGAGATGGTCCAAATCTTAACCGAATACTTATATGTATTATTTATATTATATGCATATTAATTTATATCGTGCTTAGCTGCGAAGAAAAACATCGGAAGGAACCTGCATGTCCCAGATGAAATTCTGCCGCAATTCCAATGCATCTGCCAAACACTTGGGCACTGGGCCTTTGTTCAGCTGTGGCACATTTACTGCCTGGTATTTAATCGCATAGTAGGTACATAATATTATATTCGAGTTGTTTACCGTAAAAACATATTACATCATATTTTATTCAATAAAGCAAACATTGTAAAACGAATTTATAATATTATAACTATGGACCATGAAATTAAAATAGCAAGGCTGCTTTTCGCGAGATTTGCGAATCGTCGAGGAAAATAGGAAATTTAAAGCCGTACGACTTCTAACGTTTTCTATCGAACTTTATCGTCGTCCCGATTCAATTACATTCATTGAATGCAAATCTTTAGCGAAAGTCGAGTCTGATTGAATCGATTAAACTTTTACCTTTTCAATAGCAATTCAAATTGAACGTTTCAAAGTAGAATTAACTGTTTACTGCGGAACACCGACGGTCTTTGTTTGTCGAGCCACTGACGACTGTAATGAAAGGCTCGGTGGGGAATGAAAAATATTTCCGAAGCGTATCGCATTGAACAATACGTAACGACAGTAAAACATTTTAAGACAAGGGTTTGTCGTATTTCTCTCAAATTGCACTCGGCTCAGCGATCGTTACTTACCTACGGTGTAATTTTGGAACGAAGCGGTTTTTTGGAATGCCTCGAATTTCAGTGTAGGTGAAACATAAGTCTCGTTACTTCATTGTTGTTACGACGCGGAATTCAGGAACAACCCTTAAAAAGGCTTGCTATGTGATGTAGGTAACAAATGTTGCTACATTTTAATTTAAAACGTTTAAAAGTTTTAAGAACTACCATCTTTTTTATTTTGTTTTCGATTGTATTAAAAAAATTACTAATTATGATATACATTTATACATGTATTCGCTAAACGTAAGTAGTTGTTCGTTGAATTTATTTTAATGTATATGTTTACTAAAAAAAACATATTGTATTTTTTTTATATAAGAGGGTACAAACGAGCAGGAGCACCTTATGGAAAGTGACTACCACCGCCCATGCCTGCATTATCCGAGGGCTTGCAGATGCGTTGCCGACTTTTGAGGAAGGAGCACGCTCTTTTCTTGAAGGTTTCTATGTCATATCAGTTTGAAAAAGTCGCCGGCGAAAGCTGGTTCCACAGACTGGTTGTGCGGGGCAGAAAATGCCCAAGAAAGCGCGCTGTTGTGGATTTCTAGACTTCGAGGTGAAGAGGATGGAATTTCGAATTCAGGCGCGATGTCCGGTGGAAATTTATTAGATACATAATAGTAAATTAAATTTTTCTTGGGGGTAGAGCTTTGCTCGCTCTCATCTGGTATTGTTGTGTTCCCGTTTGAAGGGTGAGTGAGCAAGTGCGATTACAGGCACAAGGTCATAACATCCCAAGGTAGGTGGCGCATTGGCGATGTTTCTTGTTAAAGAAATGTACAATGCCAATTTCTATGGGCAATAATGAACACTTACCATCATGTAGCCCATATGCTCGTCTACCTATACTATAAAAAAGTACCAAATATATTGTTAAAAAATATGAAACGACTACGTACGTAATTTTATTTAATGTTATGATACTCAATTTAACCTTTCGTCATGAATATTATCTATTTCATACATTATTTTCATTTGGTCAGCTCATCACGACAGGTGTAATCCCTCGAAACGTAGGGCAAAATAATAGAAATATGTTCATTCACAGTTCAAATTCATATAAAATGTCAAAAAATAAATATTTTACTTAAATGATTCGTAGCAACAGCAGGTTTCATATAATGTATAAGTTTGATAGACGTATTAAGTACGTTACACACATTGACATACTTATAGGCAAGCAAAAATTGATTTAGCTTGAAAACAGCTTGCCTGTATAGGATTGTTATTTTTTGTGACCTCGTCGTTTACGTCTCGTATTCCAGACAACTTGCGAGACTTTAACTTCTTGGAAACACAGAAATAAATATCTAATATAGGCCAGTACGCAATGAAAATATTTATATTGAGTTTCTTTACGATCCTTTAAATATTTTTATTATGTATATTTAGTATAGTTTAACCTCTAGAAAATATCTCTAAATTCTTTTATTAAAATAATTAAGACAAAAACAAGTGAAGTTACGCTTAAACATGAGACTTTAATAAACTTCGTATTGACTAAAAACACAAATAAAACAACGATTTCTTTTTTTAAATCATTTAATAAAATAAGTGACGTATTATTTTCTTATACAGAACACATTAAGAACAGTCATCCGCCTTCAGAAATTATAATAATACAAAATATTACAAATAAGTATACCGGGGCCTCTTTTAAAGTCAAGATTTCATTTTCTTCGAACCGATGATACTATAAAGGGAAAAATTTAACGAGCTCCTGAACTTATTTCGCATTACGCAGTGACACCGACGTAACCTACCGGAAAACTTAATTCGAAATCGTACTGAAATATTTTCAATTACAAATAATAAACAGACTTGATTATGAAAACACATAATCAATTCAACGAGCCTCGAACAGATCCTTGATTCCATAATTATTATAATAAAATGTACGTTTTATTGAAAAAATAATATCATAAAAATTTGATATGACTTCTACCGAACAAAATTTCTAGAACAAAAAAAACTTAAGGCCGTTTTCTAAGTAACATCGCTATTCATCAAAGACTTCAGAAGTGTAGACATAAATATCTAATTCTATAAAGCTTTGTTGACAAAAACAGAAAAAATATATTTATAATAATAATCAATATACATATGTAATTATAAAAAACATTCATAATTTACATTATATATGTATATATATCCAATTAATTCATTTAGTTATATAATATATTTATAATATCTAATATTTCATCGGTTTATTTTATTTCACAAATGTAAGTTTAAGTACCAATATCTATTACAAATAGTTTTGTAAAATTGTCTGTTAACAATGCAGACCACATTCCCTCGCCAATAAATTCATGCGTATCAAAATATATTCCGAATACACTATTTATTTCACTGTGAGGTCAGTTCTCGTCAATCACACGCATTAATACAAAATAAAACCAGACAGGGATAAGTTACGTCACAAAATGTGACAGCTGTCAAATGGTGCTACATCCTTTTCTCCTATTGAAAGAAGGAAAGGGACAACAATAATATTTAATAACTTATAATGATAGTAAGTAAAGGTTATTGAGTGAGGACAGAAAATGATTTTCAGGTGCATATAAAAACATTAGTTTGTTAAAAAAAAAAGATATAATGTCTTAACTATAGGACTAGCTTCTTGTTCTTTATGAAGTTTAGTGCCATTGGAAATTGTAAATATTGTCTATGACGTTGTTCATAAATATACGATTTAAAAGCATTTTTAAATAGCGCTTTAGATAATATTCAATAAATCGAAAGTAATTTATTTATAAACAAATACTGTCACACGAATAAAGATTAATTAATTTTAAACCTTAAAAAATCAAGATGAGTTATTTGTATAAATGGCACCGAGGGACTAAAGTATTGAATATAAATCTCCTAGATATAACATAGATACGAAAATTAACTATAATGTACAAATTGCATCAGGTACGTACATATAAAAAAAATACTAAAGTAAGCGTGTCTGACGTTCGCGTGGAATGAGATGAATCAGATATAACTACAATTTAAAAAACAATTTCATTTCGTATTGCAAGCTCGTTCAATTCTTCTCGCTGTGAAAACTCGTTATAACGATTTCACCGAACTAAAACATCATGCTATTATAAATGTGTTTTATACAAAACAATCAACGAATAGCACCTAAACCGATACGTGTCACTATCGGTACTGTAAATGGCTAAGTCGTTAGTTATCGGGCAAGCAAAGTTTATTTAATTTAACATTTATTTTTATGAACACTGAATACTTATTCTAATAATAAAAAATAAAATTACCATCTACATAGAAAAACAAACACATCCGATCATCGAAACGATGATTATATTAAAGTAAATCATTTAATATCACTCTGAATATAATACAAGATTCGATAGACAAAGATATCATTCAACAAGGATACTCTCACATTGATACATTATAAACAATTTTACGTATTGCGAACGTCCACAGTTCATAACTCGGACTAAGCCGTCTCGTCACGGTACATCCACGACACAAACTTTGATCAATCCACGTATAGTCTTTCTATTTCTTTCCAACCTTTTAGGTTGAAAGGGATGCTATCCATTCGCGGTTAGTTCCTCCTTGAGCCACTGTGGCACTGGACGGCCGAGTCTCACCAGTAGTTTGGACAGAGCCGTATTATGAGGCGTGTAGTATCGCCTGAGGAATTTGGCCGAACGATCCTCCATAGGTGGATATATTCGACCTTTGGACTTTCCGAGGCATTTCGTTTTCTCGCTGCTGACGGCTTGGCAGAAGAAACCTTTTTTAGCGTCATATCTGAAACAATCACAAGTTTTAGTTTATAACTAGCTTGGACGACGGCAGCGTTACTCGTTACTCTATGACGTTACCTAAGGAAATAACCACACATATTAAATTTACATAAAATACTCACTTAAGAAGCTTGTTATAATCCAAATGCGGAATCTTTAAGAACTTCTGCAATGTGTTCATAGCAGTCGCCGGTTCCGTCCTTAGAAGCGAACCGTCCAGTATATGAACTTGATGGGCGCTGTACTCCGACAGCCATCGCTCTAGGTAATGGCTGTACTTTCCCGGGTTCAAACAGCGGTTCCTGGTTTTAATAAATAAAAGATAATTATATCGCACCAAACTCAGTATTCTTGACCAAAGTAAAACTTAAACGACAAATTAAGTTTTAAGCGACACATATTATTGTAGTAACATTGCAATAAATTTTTACCTGCAAATAATACAACAACAAATACCAGATATATAATGGACTTATTTATGCCCAAAGTCACAAAGAACCAAAATGCGGCCACGGATAATGACAACTACCAATTTGCACGGGACACATTACAGAGATATTTTGTCACAGGCAAAGTATTATTTCATATTTACCAAATGTGAATACAGTAAAACTGCACTCTAAAAATTTTGAAAAATAAATGTATATGTGCCTCAAATTAATCTCGTTTAACGTAGACTACAAATGGTAATTATGTACGGTAAACTCGTTCAATCGTAAATGCATGATTTGTTGATGATAAAACCATTCGCTTGTACCGCGAATTGATGGCTGTCAATCTGATGTACATCATTATTCCTCGAGCATATTTTACCGATCGATAATCGTGGATGTACGGAAATTGTCCTATCATTATTACTCCTCCTATTCCTACAGAAGGTTGCTGGAGAATAAGCTACGTAATTACAACAAAGCGAAGAAGAATTTCCACATTACCCGTAAATTAGAAATCTAGAGTCCAACTTTCATATAAACATAAAAGACTGAATGTCTAAAATGTTTATATGAAAATTGCTCACTTACATACTTTAAGCTGTTAAGGAACGGTATTTAACTTGATATTAGAAAACATATATAGCGGTACTGTCGTTCATCTAGTAGCTATCTTATAAGGCTGCAAGTCCTGAAATACTGCATTCAAATTCACTAATAGACAAATATTGGGTTTTTCTTTGAGTAAATTATTAGTAGCAGCCTAATATTGTATGGCATTGTAGTTAACAATGTACCTTTGAATAACATCGAAATTCGTTTAGGATTGATTGCCTTACTATCGGATTACAAAAATGTAGACCATCTGTGTTTGCGTACATACTTGTGCACTATTAAGCCAACATAACAGTCTCCATTGAGAATACGACGCTTTGCCCGAAATCAAGTAGGAAGACATTATCATCATAACCATCATCAGAATGACAGAATTATTTCCAGTAAAAACCTTTCTATTTACTCGACCACTGAATAACATTTAAACATATATCATTTTAAAAATGCATATCAGATGCGATATCTTCAGCAACACATAAATTCACTATAAATTATTGTAATTATACATACAATTGCACTGCTGCCGTCGAATTAATGTCAGGATATGATTAATTGGAAAATATATTTTATGATGATATTCCGTAGTGGGAAAATGAAATTGTTCACACTCTGATAACCACAATGGCGGTTCAGTTGCTCCTTACTTATATAACGTTGGAATCAAAGATTACATTATAAAATAGTACTTAAGGACCATCCACAAGTTCGAGGAAAAATATGCTTTCCTCGAATTCTATAAATTCTATAACATTCAGGAAGTGGCGTTGGGAGTTGTAAGCAATGCACATAAAGCCTTATGTCGAAGTCAATCTTATATATAATCTTTATATTTAAAAGCAAAAATTTAGGCCACACTTAACATTTTTTTCAAGAGCTTTTAAGATAAACCTCAATTTAAACGTATTAAAGTTATAATCTAGTATTCTTCATAAAATTGCAATTGTTTCAGCCATTTTGAAGATTATCTGGGAAACCAGACAGACAAACGAACATGAAAATAACAGTTGTTTTGTTTTAGGTAACTTCCTATTAAGTAAGTCTTGCATAGACAGACACTTCAAGTTAATTAATCTGTGTAAGTTTTTTGTTAGGTTGAAAAAACATATACTGTTGCTGTGACACTTTCAAAGTTCAATATTGAAACGATAAGATTTAAATTGAAATACAGGAGCCGGTTGGCGTGGTTGGTAGACACCTGCCATCCGCGCCGCGGGTTCGGGCATTTGTGTGCATGAACATGTCTGTTTGTCCTGAGTCTGGGTCTAATTATCTGTATAAGTATGTATTTACAAAAGAAAAGTATTATATGTAGTATATCAGTTGCCTGGTTTCCATATTAGAAGCTCTGCTTAGTTTGGAATCAGATGGCCATGTGTGAATAATTATTTGCACTCACCTTAAATCCCGTAGTGATTTCTGACTAGAGTCGTTGGCCGTGATGACGGTGTGGAAGGTGTAGTTGTTGGCGATGGGGTCGCCGTGCGAGCGTATGTGTTGGTACCAGGAATACGCTCTAAGAACAATATATTAAAAATGTTTCAGTACGTACATATCTTAGTATAGACCAAGCATACAAAACAATTACAATGCAAATGCGAAGTGAAATAAAGACAACAAATGAATTAAATTATTCAATTTACGGTGAAAAATACGATTATTTAATTTACCTAATATTATAATGGATACAATTTTAATACAAAAAATTAAACGAATTAATTCACATTGTATCTTTATTTAATATTACGAGAATTTCCAAAACATAAATGAATTGTATAGATTACTATACAATTCATTTATTTATATTTTATATTATAATATAAATCCGTTCGAGTAGTTCATACAACAATGGGTTATTGGAATCTGATTACAAAAGCTACAACCATTCAGATATAGACGAACCTAAAATGACTCCGAAGCTTACGAAATGAAAGTAATGTAGTACATTGAATAACGTAAATTGGTTTATTGTTAATGGAACTTGAAATTTTCAATAAGATAAGTGAAGTATTTATAAAAGCGACTTAATTTTATTATTAAGCGAAATTATTTTTTTATAGTAAATTTATATGTCTGTATATGTCTCTTTATAAGGCTTTCTCCCATTTTAGGAGAAGGTTTTCATCGGATACTTGCATGTTTCCTTATGATGTTTTCCTTCATCGCAAAGCACGATATGAGTTATTAAAGCAAATTTAACATATGGAATCTGGTGGTACTTGCCTGGGTTTGATACCATAAACATCGGTTAAGATTGATGCAATCAATGAGCAATCTTGTAAAGCTAATTTACGTGGATATATATTTATTTGGTAATTAATAAGATATTGTAAACAATAAATCAATTTTAATTTTATATAATCTCTACAAATACGACAAAATCACTGAAGGCTTGTAACATTTATTTTTTTAAATAAGTCGAGTTGAGTATGTGTATGTATTATATGCTTTGCTATAAGTATTTGACATCGAATTGTACAACTAAATTTATTGTAACGAAACCGCATATTCATTTTATCTGTTAGCAGCAAAGCCGAAAACAGTAAAGTAAAAGTTAAAAACAATAATATATTTCAGACTATATTCGGCTGAACTGGAATTGGAAAATTATCCAATACATCATTCATCATAACAACATTCATACATGGATTAGCAAATATAGTGTAAAAATACATTTTAAAGCATGGAGTAGATTATATGATTTTGTATGTTAACGACATTTTCTTGAACGACAAAAACGTGGTAAGCTCGAACTAAGTACTTAAAAATCATTGATCTTTACCGAAATAGAAATCTATACTAATATATAAAGCTGAAGAGTTTATTTGTTTGTTCCGGCTAATCTCAGGAACTACAAGTTCGAATTAAAAAAAATATTTTTGTGTTGTATAGTCATTTTATCGAGGAAGGTTCTAGGCTGATTTTCATTCATTATATTTTTATTAATTATACGCGGGTGATACCGCGCGGCACAGCTAGTACATGATATTGTCGATCGTCCGAAATCGAGTAATGTAATTACCTATTTGCAAAAAACAATTTCCGTAACATTTTCTTTGAATCAAATGATTTACTTTTGCATGAATTAACTGCACCGGACGCATATTTTAAAGTTTTTCCTTTCAACAAAACAGACGATATGCTCTTTGTCTTACTCGAGGCGGATAGCGAGCGGCTGGATAGCAGTCGGATTCCAATGTACGTTCGGGCTTCCTATTACATTCGTAATATTTTTGCGGTGTTACCTGGCTATATTTTATTTTCACATAAAAAAATCAACGACCTGGCAAAGTCCCACTGTTGGGAAAACGTTTCCTCTCATCTCCATGAGATGATTTGGAGCTTATTTCGCTACACCGCTCGAATGTACTTCGCTTATATTTCATCCGAGACATGTATCATGTCCTTATAATTTTTCTTCACCACAAATGAAGCACATTAAAACTGGTTATGGTAATTACATTAAATATATAATATTAACATGGGCAAACATATGTATGTATAAAGTTGTAGTTACGACTTTCTTTAAATTATGTCAAACAGTAGGTGGCGCGCGATTGGTATGAAATATTTTTTACGATAATATTTAAAGAAGAACCCTATTGTTATATTATTATACAAATGAAACACAAAAGTTCATATATAAAGCGCCTGGTTATAATATATCCGCAATGAATGCTCTCATGAGAAATGTGGGACGTAGAAAATAAGTAAGGCTGTATTAATTGCCTGTTTAGGGAGTGATACAGTAGGACCAAATTAACCAGGCGTATTGCGGCGAGACACTAATTTTCTACAGTTCCTTACAAATGAGTTTTTTTTTCATACTAGCGGTCGGTTGGCTCGGATATTTATGTTGCTATTTACTTGAACCTGGATTACCGCAGGAAAACGAAAATTAAGTATTTAAAGCACGTCTTTTGATACCAAGTTTTATGAAAGCAGTATTTCTCTTGGAAATCTAAAATTTTCTGTTATATAGCCCGCGAAATGCGGTATTTCCTTTATTACTTCGATATAAAAGTAAACTTTATATTAAAAAATGTTCATGGTGAATGTAAAAATGTCCACGTATAAATATAAATAATTGTTTATTTCATCTGTAATATTCAGTACATACGCTAATGATACTTCAACAAAATGTGACGGTCTGGAATGTATGTAAATACTGCATCATGTTAAGTGACTCTCGTGTTTAAACACTGGTTTTCATAAATATTCAGTGAGCGTTTAATTTTTGGAATAGTCGAATTGTTTTCGATATTATTCAATTATACACCAACCGCCTAATAATGGTAAAGAATCGCGGCTTCAACCCTGGGACCATGGGATAAAGTTGACAATAGAAATATTAGTGTAAGTGTATGTGTTCTTTTCCTTTAAAGAATTTAAAAATAACTCAATATTTAAGAAGTTCCACCAAAATGAAATCAACGCGAAATTTTGCACAAATGTTTTGATACTGGCGAAAATACTACCCAATATACTAAAAATGTATTCATTTTACTATATAGTTAAAATAAAAACCTCTTAAAGATACGACGACTTCGAAGTTTCATCGAATCAACAAATATTCATTGTAAACATATTCGTGATCAATTGAATATCAATCTAAGTTTAACTATCTACAGTACAATCATGATCGCTCGGAATGGTGGCAAGAATTCAAACAGCTGAATTGCAATTCCAATTCTCTGGTCGAAAAATAAACTCAAGATACCAATTGAGTGGAATGCAATTGCAAAGAGACGAGGTAAAATATAATGTTTTACAAATCTTTTAACAGTTTTTCATTTTAACATTCTTAAAAGATTTGTAAGTTCTATATTGTGTATCTTGATATATCATATGATGTACCTACAATAACAATACGATAATTATAAATATTATTCATACCTTTTCGATGGCGATATAAGTATGGCGATGATCTTCGCGTTCGGTAAGAGCGCATGCGCACGACGAGGCACGAGGTCTCCATCGAAGTAAGTCGCTGATTTCTCGAATGTTATCTGCGTGTTATTGCTCTGGCTCGGCGGGAAGAAATTTAAATACCTAGATGAACAATAAAATATGTAATAAACGTCTTTTTTTATGAAATTAATTATTATTATAGTTAGGTTAATTTATTATTACTCCATTATTTTCGAGTACTTGTTTTACTAGGGATTTATGAAGAAGCCTTATTTTCACAAAGTGGAAACTTTCAAAAGGTACCTAATTCATTTTTTTTAGTGTGTGTTTTTGGGCTACCTGATGGTAAGTGGTCACCAACGCCCATAGACAATGGCATTGTAAGAAATGTTAACCAAAAAATGTTTACATCGCCAATGCGCCGCCAACCTTGGGAACTAAGATGTTATGTCCCCTGTGCCTGTAATTACACTGGCTCACTCACCCTTCAAACCGGAACACAGCAATACAAAGTACTGCTGTTTTGCGGTAGAATATCTGATGAGTGGGTGGTACCTACCCAGACGAACTTGCACAAAGCTCTACCACCAAGTAAAAATCCTTTGTGAGACCCTTTCTTATCGTGAAAAAAAAATCAATGATTTATTATTGGCCCTGAGTTTGAACCTAGGACGTCAGATTATACATTATTAAACGTTAGCCATTAGTGACGAGGTAGATTACATAATATATATTTATTTATTTTTTAATTTGTAAAAAACATTTTTTTTAATTATATTAACAATACTTTGTTCGGATACTAAGATCTTTTGTTCTCATCAACGTATAATTTTGTGTGAAATGGATATTACAATTATAGCCCAAGGTATCGAAATAGAACCTGCGACTTTAATAACGCTTGAGCTATATACTATTGTTCTACTGCGCCTTAAATTGTTAAATAAACTTTTAACGTTAAATTACCGGCAAAAACAATTACTAAAATGGTAACACGATTCAATGTTTTTTTTTTTTAATTTGAGTATTTCATTTTAAACCACTCATAATTAAATTTATATTAACTCAACACTGAAAAAAGCTTCATATAAAACGATTGTTTTATTTCCAAACTAAAGTATAAAACATTCTGTAATCATACTTTAAATACAGTTTTATTTAAAACATAAAATAATGATTACTTCGAAATGGATTAATTTAAACAAATCTTTAAGAACAATCTTTAAAAAAAGAGAATCCATTTGGGAATCATCAAATACTCGTCTCAGAAACTTGAAAGTATTTTAGAAGCAACAATAAAGCGGTTTTATGATCGCCATTTTGTAACCGGCGAGTGTCGTGGCGGCGTGGATCGATGGCAGACATTAAATGGTACCACTGTCACAAGGTTGCGTGCACAAATTACGACCGCCTACTTTGTCCTCGCCAGGCCGACTCCACGCGAAGAGTATTTAAGCGAACTGTAATGGGAACTTACGTATAATTTAATCTTGTTTTCTTTTCAGTTACATTTTGGCTTCTCCATTTACAGTTAGCACTATCAGAGTTAAAACCTATTTTATTTGCTTAAAATGCGTAATTTTTGTGTCAGGAGTCAAGACAACAATAGCTGGTGGGGGAGAAGTCTGAAGCCAATTCGAACTATTTAGACTTAAAATATACAACAGATCCAAATACGTAAAAGATTCATAAATTTACATTAAATGAATATAAATAAATAGCTGCGGTTAATTATAATTCCATGGAATATGTCAGAGGAGTCATTATAAAATATATTATTTATTATAATCAACGTGCCTCTGTCATTGTTGTTTCATATATACCACATAGATATATATTCCCCTCTGAAAACGTTGACGAGGGCAAAGTTATATACAAGGGAGAAAATTTCATAAGAATAGACCTGTAAATCAGCACGTAACAAATTGACATTTGTCATGTCTTTCCAAAAGTTAACTTCTCTATGACAACGTACGAGTTGTGAAACGACGGAAAGTAAGCGTTGTCGGAGGGTAGGGGGAAGATACGAATCAAACATGCGAACAATTGTTTTTACGAAGACAATATCCGATTTGTATCCACTGTTACTCAGGTATAGTAAGAAGGTTCCAAGCGGTAAAAATTTGAGGCGTAATTCAAATTCGCAATTTTGCAATTCCCATTCCCAGAAATTAACGGCAAATTTTTAAATATTTTTTCTAAAGTAAAGTAAATAGTAGTAGGTATTTAATAAAAACAATGAAATGTAAATATACCTACACCCTTACCAAAATTAGTATAAAAATATGCATATATTTGTAGTGAAAAATTACGTTTCTTGCTCTTGATCAAATATTAGTAAAATTTCTGAATTACGGCTCTAATAAATATATATTTATATAATTAAATAATACAGGGTGTAACAAAATTCGTGTCCGACCCGTGAAGTGGTTATTAGGTATCGTTAGTCGATTCTATTTTAGTAATAAATTTTAAAATTTTAAGCAAAATTTTACCCCGAAAAAAAATTAATTCGACTAAATAACGACAATTATATTGCAACACAGGCGCGGGCGTCAGCGCTCGATAGCTCTTACCTATCGGGTAGGTCGGAGACGAGGTCATGACCTCAGTTGTCCATAAAATTTTCGTCATTTATAAATGAAATTAAAAAAAAAAATTTTTTTATGAGTAATTTTTTTGCATAATGTTTTAATTTTTTTTACATAAATAGAACCGACTCGCGATACCTAATAACCACTTCACGGGTCGGCCACGAATTTTGTTACACTCTGTATACAATAATTGTTCATTTAATATTGTAACATATATTTATTTAGCAATCATACATAAAGCATCAGCCGTTTACAATGTTCTAACCTACATATAAAACTTATAAGAAATTTATTTTCGCAATTTATTTTGTTTCCCGTTGGAACATTGAATGCTGCGCTCGTAGCACTTTGATATTCCTGGACTACGCGCGGCTACTTAAAACCGTTTACCGTGAACCCGCCCATTAAACTGTAAGCAAAAAAATCTATCTTCGACTGATTTTCAGGTTGAAAAATGTACATACGTAAGTATATTTTTAATGCCATTGATTCACAATAAAATAAAATAAAAGTGTAACAGTAATGGGCGAGGCGATCGCAAGGGACTATCGTGAATACGTTCGTAAATAAAGGTTACGTCACTTCTGTAAGTGGAGGTAAGTGACCCGACTACGGAGAAGCCAAAAGGAGGTTATATGATTTCAACTTATATGTATGTATGTTCATTTGTTTCCTCATACCTCATAGTTTCTACTACTTATTCGATAAATGCGTACATAGAACAACAAAAATAAAATATACACTTTATAATATTACAATACATTATTACCTATTTCTATGTTTAAATTAAAGGTTAGATGATAAATATTGAATGGTTTGTAGATAAGGATGTAAGACAAGAATATTTTCTTGTTTCGTACTATTCTGACCGCGATTTTTTCGATAGTTTCGTTTTAGTTTTGAAACATATTTTTATATAAGAAAAAGGTTAATATTTTTTCTTGATATAATCTATTTCGATTTGTCGTCTCTTTTAAAGCTGAATTCATAAAATCAGCGACACAATGTCAACATACGACTAAGCTGATTGAATTGGTATCGAATGTTTGTACTACAATAGCGACGCTCTTTTTTTAACAGACGACATGATTACTTCGTAGTTTTCGATATAAAGTACAGCAGTCTGACCAATCTATCGCTATTCTAACAATATTTTTCACTGAAATAAAAAACAAAGAACAAAAGATGTGAGTAAATATTTGCTAACCTATTGAAAAATACTAAACTGTGAAATTTGAACGATAACTAAAATATTGAAAAGAGTTACAACAAAGGAACAAACTTACATACAAATCAAAATAGGATAGTTTTTAAGCAAGTGGCGAACCATATGAAATAGTGTACGAAGGATAGTGTATGTCTTATGAATAATTGAATTCGGAAAAGATATAGCGACCCTGAGTAGTAATACCAATTGACTACTATGTTTCTTGCCGGTTATTCTATTAAGACGGGAAGGGTACTGGTTTTAGTGGGTATTTCGATAAACGAGGCGCATTTGGGGCCCTGGACAGCGGCGAGCCCCACATACCCCCCCCCCCTCACTGTTCCCGTGGGGACAAAGCGTAAGACGCGTTCAGCCGTTGGTAACTATAACCAACTACAAATTAATTGAATTTTATTATATCTGTTATTCAAAAGTGCTTAAAGGAACGCACTTGAATGAAATATCATTTCATTGACTCCCTCAATGGTTTAGCGGCTAAATTATTAGATCGCAGATCAAAAGGTCCTGAGTTTAAACTAGTGACAATTAAAAAATATTTAGTTACTCTCCAAAGCCACGAAAGGCACGGAAAGACGTTGGTTCTGCGCTTGAAATCTTTCAAAAAGCCTCTTTAAGAAACTCCTATTTCGATATATTAATTATATACCTCGCTGTACTACATTTTATATATAATACATTATTTTAATACATGTGTTGTCCTAATAAAGTTTATACACTCCACACGGTGAGCATACAAGCGATGCTATATATTATTCAGGCGCTTACAGTCAACGCGCACGTAAATCTAGCTATTTGTCTTTATTATATGCAGAAAAATGGCAGAGTCCTGAGCGAAATGCGAAACACGACAGCTAGTATAATATTAAACCACATAAATACATTACAATTTAACGATATGTGGACATTAAACTCAATACAAATTGTAATACGTATGACGAAATAAAAGAAACGTAAATTGTCACCTATCTATGAGTACAATTTTTTTTTTTTTTTATTGTATAGGAAGGCGGGCGAGCATATGGGCCACCTGATGGTAAGTGGTCACCAACGCCCATAGACAATGGCATTGTAAGAAATGTTAACCATCGCTTACATCGCCAATGCGCCATCAACCTTGGGAACTAAGATGTTATGTCCCTTGTGCCTGTAATTACACTGGCTCACTCACCCTTCAAACCGGAACACAGCAATACAAAGTAATGCTGTTTTGCGGCAGAATATCTGATGAGTGGGTGGTACCTACCCAGACGAGCTTGCACAAAGCTCTACCACCAAGTACAATCACAATTACAATCAGATTCCAAATATCATTAGAGTAACTGTAAACACGTGAATCTTAACAGAAGATTACGGGTTCAAACCCTGACTCTAGCACTGTGTACGTAAAAAAAATTCAATTAAACAGCTGTTCACGAGATCAGCACGTTCGAACATAAAGTGGTATATTATGTATAGTGCTATATGAGATATACCATTTATTGTATACTTATTGTGTGTCAATTTAATGAGAGAAAACGTAGATAGTCATAAACACAGTTATCATTTACAAAAATGTTTTTTACAATCAATGTAAAAAATTAAGACAAAGTAAATAAACAATGTAGACTGCTTCTTTAATTAACGACCATAATGCAGAATACTAAGGTAAACTTACAACGCATTTCATGTGTAACTTAAAGCAATAAAATAAAGAAGTTTAAATCAAAAGTAAATCCCGAACAATAGTAAAAATTATATTTTCACGGAAATTATAATTTAAAACAATAGAATAGGAATGGTTTAAAGGCATTATTTGCAGTCGAACCAAAACGTGAACAATGCCATGTGTTATACGACTAACATTGCTATTGGTCCAATTAGGTTTTTTCGATATCTATAAATCATAACGAAAATCGATCACATTTTTATATGTAGTTCAAAACTACTGCATCGAAAAATGACTGGAGGATTTGATTCATGGCATGAAATATATGCAGTTTATTTTTGCGACGTGATCGACTATCGAATCCGTCAGTTCCATCTCTCTGCTGTGGAACGTAATAAAAGATAAATTGTAAACTATTGCATACGATATACGAATAAAAAAACTTACCAGTCCAATCCTTTCAAGTAGTTGTTGTTATTGAAGAACTGCAATTCCTCATAAGTTGTCGGGCTCGGCAAGTTTGGCACTAAAGTCGGATGCATAGCCAGGAACGTGTACAGTGCGGTGCTGCCCGTTTTCTGCGGTCCGATCACTAAAATCTTCGGTAACGTGTCGCACCATTTACTCTTCGACCAAATACGACGGTGACGGATGTCGTCGCATGGATTCTGTTAAACAATAAAACGTGTTAAAATATGTATAACAACTATTAAGGTTAAATATTGATGTCATGACATTAATCCGATAATTTTAATTACGAAAATTGTATTGGGAAAATATTCCTGGAATGACATATTAAATTCGACTTTTGCCTTCAATGTTTTAAATTAATTGAATATCGTGCTCGGGTTAAATATTCAATTTTTTTTTTTTAAATAAATACTTTTCCGTTTCTCGTAAAATATTAATCCGTGATTGAGGTTTCGTTTATATTATACGAGAAATGTATATTATTTTCGTAATACCATGGTCATATATTGAGAATCGAATATGTAAGAATCGCCAAGGGAATCAATTCTGCAAATTGAATCAGCGGGTGGTTTAAAAATTGCTTCGGTGGATATGATGTAACGTAACATTTTGCCTCGCGTAAATATATTTTCAGATATTTTTTACGAACAATATTCAACAATCTCGTTTTAAAATATTATTATAAATATAGAGTGAATTGACAATTATATCATTTTAAAGTTACATTTGTTTAAATACACAATTTTATCTGTGATCTGATCGATATAAATTTAAACATATATATACATCGCCAACTATGTCCCTTGTGCCTGTAGTTATACTGGCTCACTAACCATTCTAACCAGAACACAACACTACTAAATATTGCAGTTTGGCGATCGAAAATGATGATGAGTGGGTGGTACCTGCCCGGACGGCCTTGCACGAAGCGCTACCACCGAGTTTAACTGCAATATTATAAACTACTAGACCAACAAAGCATGTAAATTAAAAGATTTCATACACATGGTCTACGTTACGTTTTTTTTATATAATATAGGATTTGTAGGCGGACGAGCGTATGGGCCACCTGATGGTAAGTGGTCACCAGCGCCCATTTGACATTCGCATGAGATGAGATTAATAATTAGTGATTCGTATTCGCAAAGAGACGTTAACCATCGTTTACATCGCTGATGCGCCATAAACCTTGGAAACTAAGATGCTTTGTCCCTTGTGCCTGGATTACGAATATATGGTCGTATCATATCAGGTGGCAAAATTGAAGTCCACTCCCTCACTCCATGTGTTCAATAATAACTGCTTATATTTGTTTCATTGTAATCAAGAATAAATTCCCTGTATAAGAAACATCTCATTTCCGATATTCTTAATTCCAATTTGTTACTAAAAGAACTATAATTCAAATATAAACCGGCGTTACGAAATTTTATACAAAGAAAATAATGAACACAATACTCTAACTCGTTTAAGATATTTCGCGAGAATTCATTACAGGAATATTAATTAAATTTCCAACGGCCATTTAATCATCGTCTTTATCATAAACTGTCTAAATTGGTAACACTATCTGTATAATAATGTTTAATTACATGAAACAATTTCAGAGAAAACATAATATGATAATTTAATAACAAATTCCGCGGAACAAAATATATAAGACCTATTTTCGCTTCAATATTTAATATGAAATGTTAATCTGTGACTATTTATAATTAGTAAACCTTTGAATATAGACCTAAATACTACATAAATGTGGCGGGAAAACTGGTAAATAGGACACAAATGTCAACTTCTGGACTTTAACCTTAGAATGGCGATCCAAAATATAGAAGAACATCATAGATATGCTGGTCGAACCATATCCAGACCAGTCTAGTAAACCAGGAACCAATTTTTTTATTTGTCAAAATTGATTCATAATTTTGCTGTCCATACTCGTCGAAAATCACGGACGTTGTGTCTGAAGACTGTATTACTGCAGCTATAACCGTTAAGGTATAGTTAGCCTTGCTGACCCTTCTTCTATTTCACCCATATAACTAAGGCGAATGAACAATAAGTTAAGGTTTAAGAAGTTTATTTCTCATTAAGAACAAAAATTCGCTTACACGAGAAACTGATTACATTATTTTCTTATATCTAATATATTATAGTTATGCTTATCGGTGTCTTTATATAAAAACAAAAGTTAGTATACATATATTAGACTAGGGTAGAAGCCTTTAAAAATAATATAAAGTGAAAAAAAAATAATAGTAGGATGCAACCCATTAGAAAAGGAGGGGAATATTATAAAAAAGAAAGGAAAAATAATTTACGGGCGATCTAAGGTCGGGAAGGGGATGGGGGTGAGTTTTTAAGGGTAAAAAACTGTTTTTCTCGATTTCTGGCAAAACTAAAAGTCCTATCGAAAAAAGTCAAATCGCAAAGTTGTAGGTAATAAAAAGATCTAAAACTTTTGTATTTACATATTTTTCACATAACCTCAAAATTTATGTGAAAATTTCAAAAAACCAAGTTTTTAGTTTTTTATTTTTTAATTTTTTTTTTTTGACCAAATTTGGTGAAAACTTACCTTTTTATGTCTCAAATACGCTGTAATTTATTTGATTAAAAATATTTATTTTTTCACCTTATTTTGAATGAATATCGAAAAAGCACCCTAATTTTCAATCGAAAATTCACCCGTCAAAATATCAGCTTTTTTCAAAAAGTTGGTGTGTTTTCTGTTCGTTTAAACCTCTACCGTCCGATGGTGAAAAAAAAAATATATGTTACCATAGTAAATCTTCTCAGAAAATGCAAAACATCGAAAATAACTCGAATTCCAATTTTTTGCAACAAACAGCAACAGATTGGGGCTGGAAGCAATATCAACGTGGAATTATGCCCAAATCTACACAAAAGAAATTAATTCCGGAAATATTGCTCAAAACTATTTTCTGCAGCTGTGAAACTGGATGTAATAGTTTAAAATGTGGTTGCCGAAAACATGGTTTAAAATGCACAAATTTATGTTCAAATTGTCATGGTTCTGAAAATTGCTCCAATATTGAAGAAGAAACCTACGAGGAAATTAATGATTCAGAAGAAATTGTGGATGAAGAACCAACGCAGTCTGGAAATAATGTTGGAGAGGAAGAAGGTGGTAGTCATGTTCAGTCACGCCCGTAAATTATTTTTCCTTTCATTTTTATCATATTCCCCTCCTTTTCTAATGGATTTCATCCTACTATTATTTTTTTTGGTTTTAAAAATTATCGACTCTGGTCTGTATATATATTTTCTCAATTCAATCTTTGACAGTGTTTTTTCAGTTCGGTCTTAAATTTTTCAAAAGATTTTCATTAATATTTTTTTTAGGTAAGCTATTGTAGAGCAGTGCCCCGTTAAACAATATGGTTTTTGAACCTCTGTGGTTTTTTTAAAGGTAAGTCCTAACAAATACATTAAAATCAGTCAATATGGTTTATATAGAGACAGCAATATAATTATTATATTCACGTTAAATATATGTCGAGTGTAATCCCAAAACGCACCAATACAAAGCTCACTTGACTATTCACGGAGTCCTCGTGCTCTAATAACGATCGAGTAGTTTGCATTGTCGGATCCACCTGGCATTGAGCTCCTTCACTATAATTATAATACGTATGTATATACTCATATGGACCATAATGCTAATATTAATTTAAATGTATGAACATTATGTTTAATAATAAGTTAATAATAATATTATGTTAAGCAAAATGGATGAAATCTTGCAGTTACTTTGGTTGTATAACGAATAGTATTCAATTCAAATAAACTATATCAGTTTTTTCATCCGCTAACCTAAATTGGCAGCCTTAGCCTTAGCCTAAATTACGGTGTAATAAGCTCCGAAACTTGTCCTCATGGAGCCCCATTGGAGCAGTGGGCCATTTACTACATACACAACATTATTATTATTTTATTAAAGATATACGAATTGCACATTGAAATACTCGTTTAGTGTACAGCTCCCAATTCTATATATTGTTTTTTTTTTATAAATAATAATATGGGACAAAGAGAAAAAAAATTGATTACAGCTATTCGATAGTATATAGTATATATCTATGAAATAAGTAATTTATAAGAATTCTGCAACCTTACAAATTATACAAAACATTGTTTACGATAAATATTTCTTAACGAATTCTCTCACTGGCACTGAGGAAACTAACTGTACTGCTTATGCCGTCAATGTGCCACTAGTCATAGGAACTTAGGACGTTATTCTATCGGTCCTGTAATAACATTGACAAACTTCAAACCGAGGAACCGTTAGAATAATTGATGAGAGAGTGATACCTACCCGGACAGGCTTATACAAACACACACAATCAGTCGATAGTTAGAATTTCGTAATCAATTCAATTTAAAACTTAACTGATTTTAAATTTTCATATTAAATTTACAACAGACAATGATCTAAAAATAAAAATCTTCACTTGATTTCAAAAGAATCGTTGTAAATGACAAAAAATGTCTCAACAGACTCTTTACATGTCCTCTTCGGAGTTAAGAAAATATAATTTCTTTTTTTAATAATAATAATTTTAGAACACCAATAACAGGGGTTATATCGGGCAGAATACGTCAAATGATAACATATAATTATTTATAATATGTAATATGCGTATATAATACGTCTTATTAACACAGTAACATAATTAACTAACAATTTTTAATCGATTTGTTCAACAAAATTTAAGATTATTTAGTCATGTCATGAGTCATGAGTGGTTGAAGTGGTTTATCGTGTGCACAACTTTAGTACATTATCTTTCGAACGAAATAAAGTTATAAACAGTGTGTTGTCTTGACTGAAATGAAATCTTCAGTCGCAACGATAGATTAAATATTCATAATTACTTTATGACGCTATTCACTAGTTTATTATAATGTCAAAATTCTGTTATTTATTTCGTTGGTACAGTTACATCTTTTTAGTTTTTCCACAATTGGAGAATTTTTATTTGAATGTTAAGACAGTCTATAATTTATATACACATATTTTGTTACAATAGTCTTATAAGCGATAAGAAAATGTTTTTTTTAATATTATGACCTTGGCTTCCTAATGAATAAGAAAAATCTAAAACGCATGGTAGTTATCAGTATTTACGTAATCGTAAAGTTGTATACTCACCCCCCACAACGGGTTCAGTTCGTCCGGCCTCAGTTGGAAGTACTTTTCAGCGAGGGCAAGCGGCGGTGCAGACGCGAGGCGAACGTTGGTCCAACATCGGAGGAACTTCACCACGGACTCGAAGGTGTACAGTGCCAAGCGATCGTTGCCGTAGTTAGACATGTGCGTCATAAATACGTTTATCTGTTAAACATTTTATATATTCAATATTACTGTCCTTAATTTCCCAAAACCATGCATTACACACATTAGGATAGGTTTAATTTTGATTAGTATTTTATTGATATTGTTTAATAAAGAATTGTATCAAATAGTAAAAACAATATTAGCTAACAAATATTTTTAGGTTATAATGTGCGGTATTTTTTTACCGTATTAACTTTAATTGACAACATAATAAAAAAAATATCATTGTTTTTAATATTCAATTAAAAAAATCTACGACTGATTATTTATTAATAAATACCAAATTCAATAGCCTGTTCAATTGTCTTGTAAACCGTTAAACTATTTGTGGAAACTTAAATATTGTGATATATCAACGAGCGCTCACCTAATTGGCACGGTTAAGCAATATTGCGGTAGAAAATACACAAAAAAATTGTCTATTAAACGGTATATTTTGTTAGAGAGTTAATATAGGAAGAGAGTTATGAATTTAACAATTAACACTCAGTTATATGACGGCTTAGAATTAAATTCAAATACCAAGTTATTAGATACATACGTATTTGTGTGAATGAACAATCATTTAATCGATAGCGATGTGTTGATTATTTTACATACGGCATTACGTAAATACAATATTATTTGTTTGTATTCTACTCGCAATACTCAAAAACAATATTACATGTAACTTAACTGACAGATAATAAATATAAACACAACAATATCAAGTACTGTTGTTTTGCGGTAGAATATCTGATGGGTGGGTGGTAACTACTCAGACGAGCTTGCACAAAGCTTTATCACCGACAAAAATCTGCCTAAAAATATATTAAGAAAAAAAAACTTTTAATTACTTATTCGTATTATACTTATTATACGTATACCTTCCTATTCATAATGATATTTTTTTTGTTATAAATTAAATTTCTTATAGAAAAAATGTTTTTCCTTCTTTTAAGAATATTAACAAAGTATCATGTTTGTATTGATATAATTATCATTAGATTATCATTAATTGTAAATATAGTACATAAAAATACGTATCAAAATGTATAGATAAATTACGTATGTGATGAATAACATTATATGTAGAAAAGTTTCAAGACTGCTTTAAATAAAAACGAAAGGAATTAAACTGCAATAATTACTCAATTGTGAGGTTCGAGTGAATGAAAAGAGGAACGTTTGACGAAATTCAGTAAAAGACCAGCGGTAAATTCAACTAGGGATGGTATTGACGACCGTTAGGAACACTTCACGAGCGTGCGGTGCCCGTATTCCACTAGTAACGAGACCATCGACATACCACAAAGTTGTTGAGATAAATTCGATGCAAAATTCTAAATCGTTTTATATTAGATCACTTTTATTTGTAATTTTGAAACGTTTATTCGTTTTATTTCATATTATATGTAAATATGTGTTAATAAATTATACGTATTAAGTCGTAGCTATATCGAAATAGAGTAATTTTAATTATGTTTATAAGAATAGTGACAATTTATGTCGTGGAAAACGGGTAACGGCTAGTATGCAATACGAATATTCTAGTTAATATCTTAAAATATGATGTTTAATTAGTATTATGTGCAATGCCTGTCCGAGCGACGGAGCGCGATAGGCGAACAGTTAGAATTACACTCCAAAATTTAGTATTTAATAGAGTGGGGCGTTAGGGTTTGTGTGATTTCAGAGTTGCAGACATGATCTATGCAAATTTTGCTTTGCAAAAGTTAACTTTATTACGCAAAACCTTATTAAAATATAATTCAAATCACAATATTACGTACACATATTAAATTAAAAATGAGTTGCAACTTACATTTCAACATAAATTGCCCCCTAAATACGAGTCGCCTAGACCGTCGCTTATTTGCATATATGGTCGAGCTGGCCCTGCTCATACGGCCTTTACGTAGATAAATTTATGTATTTAATTTTATTTTGCACCCTCAATTCTTGAGACAAATAACTTTGCTTACTACTAGGTGCAATGATAAATCGTATACATAGTTAAGATAAACAAAAGCAGCAGCTCGAGACCACTTCCGGAAACTTACACACAACTCCGCCCGCACATTGCAAACTCTGGAACAACAATTACGAATGCAAATGGTCAATAGTAAATCCCACTTACCGGGTTATTGATGACCGTTTGGAACAGCTCCCCGCCTTGTATGGAACGGTCGAGACGCTGCCTGCCCCCGGGATATCGTTCCAAGAGCAATGTGTGCGTGAATAGCCCGCATGTCTGACGTGGCAGCACCATCACACCTCTGTGACGAAAACCGCGGCGTAGCCTAAAATATACACAGTCGTTATAAAAATGTTGACACAATAGTAGATACGTGTGGTGCGTGCGTGTGTGTGAGCGTTTGTGTGTGTGTGTGTGTGTGCGCGTGTGTGTGTGTGTGTGTGTGTTATATGGTACTCAACAAAATAGACGGTAGCTCTATAATGGAATGAAGATTTCTATTTTGATGATAGTTTCTTCGAAAGTATGTACCGAACACTGTCAATAATATGTTATTTATAGATATGTTTTATTTTTAATATCATCATATAACTTAAATTCGTTCTACGTTAGAAGTAGATTCATCATACAAACAGGTAAAAAACATGTAGATATTTGTAGTAAGAATTATTTTTTTAATTTAAATTGTATAAATGTTTCGAGGTATGTGCTAGCGGCGTGTTCTAATTAAAAAAAATATAATGCAAATTTAACACTTTATGGCAGGCATTAAACTGGCACTACTAGAATTCTCATTCAGCAGATGTGGAGACACAAAAAGACCCTCTAAACGCGGACCAACACATATTTATCTTAGTTATTAACAGGCACTGTGTGGCGCTGAATTTTCGGTTGAAAAAGTTTAACTTGTTAATTATGTTGCAATACGACGATCAAAGAGCATGTTTTTAACAATTTTAATATGGCGAGTTTAAATTTTGTTTGTTATTAGTATACAGAGTTCAAAGGGATTTCGACAAATCGTTTACTAATACTTGAGTTTTATCTGTAAAGCTCACTGAATTTATGTTCAAAAACATTTTTTATTATTATTTTTTAATTTGCTTTAATAAGAGATTCTGCTACTTAGCTCAATACATTTTCAATAAGAATATAAATATCGGGAAAAAAATGTAATATTTTATACATCGTGCATATAGCATTATATGCGTTTGAAATGAATTCAATTTCATTCGAAAACGCTGGCCGTAACATAACATGCCATTTTGGATTGGATATTCAATCTCGTACATTGGTATTGCATAGTCGAGTATCTCTACAGAAATGCGCTCACGTTGTAAGGCGGTGCGTCGCCGCAACGCATCGCTTGCGGTCCGTAGGACTTCGGGAACCACAATACTGGACCACTAACAATTCCCAATATCACGCTAGTTTCATACACCTCGGCGTTCGTAACTACGTACAGTTTATACCAATACCGTTGAAACAAGTATAAATTCGTCAGTCAATACGTAAGTGTCCGCCCGATACGTTTTAATTTATAAGCGACATTTACAATTTAATTTATCGTCGCTCGGATCAATACGGATTGGTATGTTTTAATTAATTCCGATTTCGTTTTTATTTACATACATTGTTACGTTCAATATCAAAATAAATACAATGCTAATGAAAAAAACTGTTATAATTTTTTATTTAGAGATTCGAAGTTTACAGTTATGTATAGTATACGGAAAATATATATTTTTAATCAAGAACCTTTTGTATGGAAAATTGATACAAGAACAACGGATTTTGACGGTTAACAACTTTTTTTTCTCTACGCTATATCAAAGGTAAAATTCAGAAGCATTCGTTGATTGTTATTACAATTAATATAAACACTTTATTTAATATTATAATGCATGTAAGTTCATCTATTTAAACACAAACACAATAAATATTGAAACGCATACTGTTGGAAGAAAATTCCATTGGAATACATGTTTCGCTATTATTATTGAAGTGAAAAATTCTTTAGCATGTTGTGATTTGAAGGTCGATGCAACGAAAAAGCGAAATTAAAAAGAGACAGACACATAAATTTATAACATTTAGCGTGGGAGAAAATGAGATAGGAAGCAATAAGAAGGTTTTACTTCTACCACGTGTGAATTGCACACATGTTTTTTTTTTATTTAACTAACTCTCTTTATTCAACTACTCAACCTATCATCATTAAATTTAGCATACATTTTGTCTGGTTTTCTGCAAGACCCCCACCCCACCGCTCATTAACTCACGGAAAAAACTAGTATTACATTATTTTTTTATAAATTACCCGGAAGGGCAAATGACTACTCCACCTGATGGTAAATGGTAGTACAGTCGGGAAGAATGATCTGTACTAGCCGCCCTCACCTTGTCTGCCCGCAAGATCCCTCTTTACGCCTCGTTATAAGAGAAGGTAAAAGAATTCAATTTTAAAGTTTAAATATAAACTAGGATTGTAGTAATCAAAGATTAATTAAGGCTCTTCGCTTGTGTCTCGCCGCGCTGAATTTTACATTTTTGGCGCTACTGTCGCAATGATCGAGGCTCGGGCACTGTACACGCACACATATACGTAGGCAGAGTGGAGTCGTTGAACTTCGGAGTCTCGCAAACTAACTTTTACTTTATTGTCACTAATTTTGAAATGTTGTCAAATACTTGTCAAAAATTTTACTTATTATAATTTTAGTTGCACAATACCTACAAAATATAATTAGGAAGACTATATATGCCTGGGCACGTTAGCTAATAAAATAAAACGACGATATAAGTAATTATATATACTAATATTTATAAATACTTAAACAACCCGTCTTGACAGGTTTTTCCTAAATTTTAGTTTTTCCGATAATTATCCGGGATCCGTACTCCCGACGATCCCGATTTTCCACAAGAACCCGGGGGCCGCCGTCCCGAATCGAACGATCGGCCGTTTCCAAGATTTTCGTGAAAAACAGCTATTTTTGGACTTAGAATATATTCTAAGAATAGTACGAATTCACCTAAGCGAGCGCATTTTATAAATACGATAATATACAAATTTTCAAATATTGACCGATTCCGTTCGTTGAAAAACATTTTCTTTACAAACATTGACTTTAAAACTTTTACTATCAACTTATAACGCGTCATTACACAATGTATATAATATAAATTGTCGCTAGATTTACCTATAGGCTGTATGTACCTGTATTTACCTGTAGGACTATATTTGCCTGGGCACGTTAGCTAATAAAATACAATTATAAGTTTTTTTTTATATTATTGCTTTATTTTTATTTACAATAACAAATGATATATTTGAAGTTTTATCCGTCCGATATATCAAAACGAATTAATATAAAATAAGCACTCTCTTTCTAACCAATAGGAATAAAGCGGAGTAAAAAGGATAGCATTATGATACGGAAATCTATTACACAATCTTCGACCTTACTTATAAAGTACTTAAAGACTATATTTGCCTGGGCACGTTAGCTAATAAAATAAAACGACGAAATAAGTAATTATATATTATACAAATATTTCAAATTAAACTTCTAAAGAAAAATGTATAATTCCTGTTTTTGTTCAAAACACTATTTATAAATATAAGCACGTTGTTTAGTTCTTCGTTATGAATGAACATAATAATTTGAATTTTTAGCAGGCCGAGGTGGCTCAGTGGTAAGAACGCGGCAATTTTCAAACTAAGTGAATACGAGTACAAATATCGCTCTTATAAAAAAAATTAGTTTATTTTACTACATTTATTCTTTAAAACATAAAATATATAAATACATAATATAAAAAATTTAAAATCCAATTTACAATGCAGCTTACTATATATATAAGCGTGGCAACCTACTAAGTTGAATTGAATTCCTTAGTCTCATGCCACTGCTTTGCTTAGAACATTAGCTCTAGTTAGACGTTATCGTTGTATGCGTGGAAATGGCAGAAGAACCTAATGATTTTGTCACATGCATCACGCGTCATCACGCGTTTCGTTATTTGCATAAATGGAATTTGGTCATTTTTATTATTTAGTGTCCAAAACACTTTATAAATATAAGCACGTTGTTTAGTTTTACGTTATCAATGAATATAATAATTTGATTTTTTAACAGGCCGAGGTGGCTCAGTGGTAAGAACCCGATCGATGATCGTAGGTTCAAGCCCGAGCAAGCACCACTTTATGATTATAATTAATCTCGTGCTTGACGGTGAAGGAAAAAATGATCGTGAGGAAATATGGATTTGTCAAATTTCACTGAAATTCTGTCAATTGTGTATTCCACCAACCCGCATTGGAGCAGCGTGGTGGAATAAGCTCCAAACCTTCCCTCAACACAAGTAAAAATAATTTGATGATTGATTTTATCTATTCAAATTTTCAAACTAAGCATAAGCGAGTACATAACTCGCTCTTTTATAAAAATAATAATAATAATAAATAAAAAAAAAACAAATATTTATTTTACAATATTTATTCTTTAAAATATAAAATAAAATTGTTAGTTATTACTTATTATGAATATGCTGAGTTCTAACTAGCTAGCGTTTCTAAGATATTTGCCTAGAGACGTTTTTCAAGATGGCAGCTGACGCTCGCAGTCTAAGATGACACAAACTCGGTTTTATACTTAGAGGGCACCCCTAACATATAAATCAACAATAAAAAAATAATATCAATGAACATAATAATTTCAATTTTTAACAGGCCCCGTGGCCCAGTGGTAAGAACGCGATCGATGATCGTGGGTTCAAGCCCGGACAAGCACCACTTTGTGATTATAATTAATCTCATGCTTGACGGTGAAGGAAAACATCGACCTTATCGCGAGATTTACTTGTGTAGATAAACAAGTAAAAATAATTGATGATTGATTTTATCTATTCAAATTTTCAAACTAAGTGAATACGAGTACAAATCTCGCTCTTATATAAAAAATTAAATAAATATCCATTTTACAACATTTATTCTATAAAACAAAATATATTCGTTAATTATTATGAATATAAAAAATTAAAAATCCAATTTACAAAATTAACCTGGCCTAACCAAATACCTACGATCTTCAGATCGATAATATCCAACAGCAAACTTGTTGTTCCGTACTATGAAATTCGCTTTCTCTTTCTAACCAATAGAAACAAAGCGGAGTAAAAAGGATAGCATTATGATACGGAAATCTATTACACAATCTTCGACCTTACTTATAAAGTACTTAAAGACTATATTTGCCTGGGCACGTTAGCTAATAAAATAAAACGACGAAATAAGTAATTATATATTATACAAATATTTCAAATTAAACTTCTAAAGAAAAATCTATAACTCCTGTTTTTGTTCAAAACACTATTTATGAATATAAGCACGTTGTTTAGTTCTTCGTTATGAATGAACATAATAATTTTAATTTTTAGCAGGCCGAGGTGGCTCAGTGGTAAGAACGCGGCAATTTTCAAACTAAGTGAATACGAGTACAAATCTCGCTCTTATATAAAAAATTAAATAAATATTTATTTTACAACATTTATTCTTTAAAACAAAATATATTCGTTAATTATTATGAATATAAAAAATTAAAAATCCAATTTACAAAATTAACCTGGCCTAACCAAATACCTACGATCTTCAGATCGATAATATCCAACAGCAAACTTGTTGTTCCGTACTATGAAATTCGCTTTCTCTTTCTAACCAATAGAAACAAAGCGGAGTAAAAAGGATAGCATTATGATACAGAAATCTATTACACAATCTTCGACCTTACTTATAAAGTACTTAAAGACTATATTTGCCTGGGCACGTTAGCTAATAAAATAAAACGACGAAATAAGTAATTATATATACAAATATTTGTAAATCTGAACTCGGATAAATATATAAGTTTGCGAAACCAATGATGACGATTATGCATGAAAACGTTTCATATATTCTCACTAAATGGCCCTTTGAGATAACAAAAAACTAAGAGTAACTTTTTTGCTAAAATAATAAAAACAATATTATTATTACTGTAAAAATAAATGTTTTATATTTTTAATTACTCAATATAAATAATATAAAAGAATAAATAACACAAATGTCTGTCCTGGGTGGGAATCGAACCCACGACCTGCGGCGCGAAAGGCAGGGTATCTATCAATCACGCCCAGCGGCTCGTCATAAATACAATTTTATTATTACTGGAAAAATTAATGTTTTATTTTTTTAATTACTCAATATAAAAAAGTATGTAAATAAATACATAAAATAATTAAACTTTTAAAGAAGTATGTATAATTCCTGTTTTTGTTCAAAACACTGTTTATAAATATAAGCACGTTGTATAGTTCTACGTTATGAATGAAAATAATAATTTGAATTTTTAACAGGCCGAGGTAGCCCAGTGGTAAGAACGCGATCGACGATCGTTGGTTCAAGCCCGGGCAAGCACCACTTTGTGATTATAATTGATCTCGTGCTTGACGGTGAAGGAAAACATCGACGTTATCGCGAGATTTACTTGTGTAGATAAACAAGTAAAAATAGTTTGATAGCTTTATTCTACGGAAATCTATTACACAAATAACGACCTTACTAGAAGTACTTAAAGACTATATTTGCCTGAACACGTAGCTAATAAAATATAATTATAAGTTTTTTTTTTATATTATTGCTTTATTTTTATTTACAATAACAAATGATATATTTGATGTTTTATCCGTCCGATATATCAAAACGAATTAATATAAAATAAGCACTCTCTTTCTAACCAATAGAAACAAAGCGGAGTAAAAAGGTTAGCATTATGATACGGAAATCTATTACACAATCTTCGACCTTACTTATAAAGTACTTAAAGACTATATTTGCCTGGGAACGTTAGGTAATAAAATAAAACGACGAAATAAGTAATTATATATTATACAAATATTTCAAATTAAACTTCTAAAGAAAAATCTATAATTCCTGTTTTTGTTCAAAACACTATTTATGAATATAAGCACGTTGTTTAGTTCTTCGTTATGAATGAACATAATAATTTGAATTTTTAGCAGGCCGAGGTGGCTCAGTGGTAAGAACGCGGCAATTTTCAAACTAAGTGAATACGAGTACGATACTCTTATATAAAAAAAATAATAAATAATTTATTTAACAACATTTACTCTTAAAAACATAAAATATATAAATACATAATATAAAAAATTAAAAATCCAATTTACAAAATTAACCTTTTATCTATTCAAATTTTCAAACTAAGTGAATACGAGTACAAATCTCGCTCTTATATAAAAAAATAAATATATATTTATTTTACAACATTTATTCTTTAAAACAAAATATATTCGTTAATTATTATGAATATAAAAAATTAAAAATCCAATTTACAAAATTAACCTGGCCTAACCAAATACCTACGATCTTCAGATCGATAATATCCAACAGCAAACTTGTTGTTCCGTACTATGAAATTCGCTTTCTCTTTCTAACCAATAGAAACAAAGCGGAGTAAAAAGGATAGCTTTTTTCTACGGAAATCTATTACACAAATAACGACCTTACTAATTAAGTACTTAAAGACTATATTTGCCTGAACACGTTAGCTAATAAAATAAAACGACGAAATAAGTAATTATATATTATAAAATTATTTCAAAAAATTATATATATTTATAAAAAAATTGGCAATGTATAATTGTATATGAGAGTGTTATAATTCTGTAACTAGTTAGAATTTTAACTAGAGTTATATTTTTGTTTTTTTATCAAACTACAAAATATACAAATTTATTATCAGTAAAATTACGTATCAAATTATAAAGCACTGAAACTACCAAAAAAAAATAGAATACATAAGCAGGTGCGCGTCCTAAAATTTATGATGAACAGTCTTGTCACTTGTAAAATGTTCAAATAAAATATACTAAATACGCTATTTACGCAACACTGATCGTGGCTGCGCAAACCGACGTGCTCTCACTCCGAAGGCGCTCGGCCAACTGGTCTGTGAGAGCTATCTAGTCGCGCTTGTATGAAAATTGGACCCAAAAAGCATATTGTGATTGTTTTAAACAAAATAAGAATATGTTTATTAAGAAATGAAGACTTCAGATACTTCATTATAGTTTTAACTTTATTATTTGATAAAATTAATTTCAAAATTCTCGATGATTACGATAACTGAGTCCAAGTACGGGAGTGCCATTAACATTTTTTTAGTGATTTTCTGATTTTTTTTTACACTTATCCATGAACATTATCTTAAATTCGAAAGTTCCACAAATAAGTTAAACTCATTGGCTAACTGTGTGATTTATTTCAAGGTTGTGGAGCATCGTTTTCTATATAATTCTTACCAAATCCCGACCTTCGATTGCCAGAGAAGCCTCTTAAGACACAAAGTTATAGATTTTACATGTAACATATAAAATTACAAAAAAATTCAATCAGAAGTTCATATTTTCGCTATATATAAATATATATATATATATATATATATATATATATATTTAGTTTTAGGTATATATTACAAGCCGTGGCTGAATACGGTTAGTTTATTATAAATACGTAACAGCTTAAATAGCAAGTTTGAATGTGTATCGTCGGGCAACTCGATATAGGAAGTCATAAACAAGTTCTGTATGGTCCAGCGAGCTATAAACTAAATTTAATATGGTTGTATGTATTGAATCGAAGACTAACTTTGTTATAGACGGCAATATTGAAATAATATTATGTTTGTATAAAAATTGAAATTTCATTCATTTTTTTAAATAATTTTACCTAGATTACTATACACCCTAGATTTTGTCATCAATGTGCTTCTAAAGATATTTGAATAACTCCGAAATTAGTAATCCTATTATAAAGATCGCATTTGGTACTACGGCTCGATTAAGGCCTCCTCTCCTATTAAGAACATTTGAAGTTTATCCCAGCAGCTCCAATATGTATCCGACATGTGGCAGACTTTAATCGACACGTAGCATTTAACTTTTTATCATTTACCGCCCAAGAGATTCATAAATGAAGAACGTGTGTTAAGTCAGCACAAATAACTATTACTCTAACCATCTTGGTTTTGATATTGATTAAGAGACTATGTTATACACAATAGAGGGGTATATTGTAACAATCTATTAAACTATTATAACATAATTTATATTTCATATATATACACAGGGTTATTTGTAATTCGACGTATTGCCGTTACTGATAGGTGACTATTTGCGATAATTTTAACCCCCATATACATTATGCAATAGTGAACCATTTTTTGAGCTTTTTACAAAATAAGTCAAAAATGCAATATCAAACATTTATTTTCAATCATTCAATCAATTTAAATCGATTTTTTTCGATTTTCGAAAACGATATTATTAAAATGGAAGCAGGCGAAAATTAGTACTATATATATATTGTTTGAATAACAAGAAATGATTGTTATCAACTTACCTAGCTGGTCGTAAATGTGGATATTCTTCAGTACTCGTCACTTTTACATCCCAGACCTTCCTCCACGCTTCGTACAGTGGTTCGTGCACGGGATACACTCCTGAATGGTGCGGCGATACCGAGTAGCACGAATTGGTTGGAATACCGTGTTCGATCGCGAACTGTTTGTTCATCGTCATCTCGTTTTCGAGTTGAGAAACATTATTGTATCGATGTGGTTGCTGGTGATTCCACATGTGACAAAACCTGTTAAAAATACTTAATTTTATCAAATGTCTGTCAAAACATACATTTTTGACTAAACAAATAAATAAAAATGGCTTTATAAAAACCGTAACAGCATATTGTTATAAATATATGAGTATATTTAAATAAATAAAATGTATGTGATTAAAAAACAAAATATGTCGTTACGAAAGTGAATAAAACTAAAATACAGTTTCAAAAACAAATAGTTAGTAGCATTAATTAACACAAAGATCATGAGGATCTTAGGATGCTTGAAATTATTCTAATATATAACCATTTTTCCAAACTTTATTTATAGTAATACAATCCAGATAAATAAAATTTTAAACGTACCAGTTAAAATGTTCTCTGCTTTTCAGTAAAGCGTCGTCGCCTCGATTCTCCAATAAGGTTCCGTGATGGTAGTACTTTGCACTGAAACCTAGGTTGAACCGGAAGCCCGGCACGAGACGTTGTAGCGCCGCCTGAGACGCGAGCAACGCTGACACATCCTCTTCGTGTAGACGCGTACCTGCATAGAGTAAAAATCATATGAACGTCAGAATAAAATGTTATAAATGCGAAAGTAACTCGTCTGTTTATGATGTTACCTCATTACGACTTCTGTCCATTTCCTATATTTATAAATCGCTATTGTGTATCAGAAATTACGAGCAAAGAGCCCTTAAATTCGATTCTACGTTTTTACGTCACATACAATCATGCAATATTTTCTCAATACGTTATATACGAATATAAATATATTAAATAAACAACCGATCATTGAAATATTTATCTTTTTGATATTGAAAATATATTTGAGGAGGTTTGTTTGGTAAAATACTTGTAAACTATTATTATTTAAAAAACGGTGTCAAAACAATTTTCGAGTTAATAGACCCACGTAATACGATTTCCTCGTACTAGCACTATCCACCCTATTCATTTTGAAAGGGTTGTTTTAAGTGAATTTCAAATGCGTATTTCATTTATACTCGTAGTGATGGTCCATTTTTAGTTTTACAAATTAAAAAAATGTAACTTTATAAAGCGTCCTCCACTCCGTAGATAATATTCTACCGCGAAACATAAAACCCCGTTTAGGTTAGAAGAGTGAGTAAGCCAGTGTAATCACAAGTGCGGAACATCTTAAATCCCACGGTTAGCTTAACAATGATAGCCAATAATAGTTTGTACTTTTCGCAGTGTCAGTGTTTATAGAAAAGGGTGACCACATATCATCAGATGACCTATTCGCTTGATAAATATGAGATAGTTAACACGTGGAACAACGATGTATATCACAGCTTTGCATGCTGATCGATCCAATACCACTGTATCAGATTTATTGATTCGTATAATTATTTTACTTTATTATATGCCAAAAAAGATGAAAGTATACCGTCGATATATATAATCAAAACTGTTTTTATATCTTTTATCTTTCACCGAATGAACGAAATCTCGTCACAATCTAGATCGCTCGCGACTCGTAAACAACGTTTGTTTCATACGAGTCTAAAAATATCGCTGAGCTGACGGGAAGTAGATTTGAATCTGTAACTGTTAAGAAAATACATTAACTGATAAACAAATTATTTTGACGCGAAAACGTAGTCATCGTAACCACAACCGTTTCAAGTTATTTATAGAACTAAGATCTTTATTAAAAAGCGAAGATAAGAAACCATGTTTTAAGTATTTTTCGTGCACGAAGTGTAGTCAAATGATGTGACTGAGTTAAAATTTTATTGAAGCAGATGTGCAAAAAGCTAAAATCTATCTACAAACGTGTTCCAAATACATTATACTAAACAAAATAAACATTTATAGTTTACGCTCATGCTGTCAACAGCACATGTCAAACTTAAAAACCAATAACGCGTTTTTACCCGACTGCCCAAAAAAGAAACGGAGTATTTTCAGGGTTCATGTACATATGTATGCGAGTTTTTTTAATACTCTTTAACGTTTAAATGTTCGAACAAATTTGGTTGTAGATAAGGGTCGTAGGTAAAATGCTTAACATTCGTAATAATATTAAGGTTCCGTTCAGGTTAGCCTCGTTTATAATATTTTTCCTATAATTTCCAAATAGTTGTAAAATTTTGTAGCTTATCAGAAATGAAATGGAATTATACGAGAACTAAACAGATATATAGATAGTTATTAATATCAATATGCAATTGGAATTATATAAACCACCAAACGATACGGCCGAATTTCAACATTGGTCGAAATTACGACGCCGACTACTATTAAAGATTATTTTTTACTTAAGGTAATTGGATGATTCTAGAAAAATCTAGACTAATCGGATATTTCGTTTATCTTCTTATTTTTATAAAAATAAAACATAAAACCGTTTTCGTTATCACCAATATAATACTTACTGTACTTCCCATCAGATAACAACAAATGAGATAATAATTTCGTTAAAGAAATATCTTGTCATATTTTGTTTACTGAAATTCAATATATCATCGGAAGCGGCGGCGGCTGCTTTTAATTGACTCGACGAAGAAGCAATTTGAATGACAAACCATATTAAAATAAAATAAAGAGGAAAATCGTAAAATATCAATGATTTTTCGATTATCCAATGAATGGCCTGTTCCGTTCCAGGACACGTCATGCGTCACTGTTTTATTGCATCGCTACGTATTAATACAAATTGAACTCAATATAACCAATCGAATCAGATTTAAAGTCGTCGAGGACGAAATGAGTGTGTAAAGTTGTTATAAACATTTCTATACGATTATATTGAAAAGAAACTAGGAAAATTTGTCGAGTAAATATTGAAGAATATTTTATTGATAGATAAAGATCTTTCAGATATATTACGGCCGATTACTGAAAAGTCACTCAAAGTTAAACGCTACTTAACATTGAAAAGCTCCTAAATTAGTATGCGAAATTTGAAATTAACGGCGTCTCTAGTTAAGTTGTATTTATATATAAGTGACCATTTCAGTATTCGGCCGTTAGAGACGCGAATAACAGTAAAAATATAAATTACATTAATTTAATACGCACTGCCAATGTTACATTCGCAATGAATAAACGATTCGAGTTTACGCACAATTACGATTGAATTATGTTTTATACGTAAATAATTGCAACATGTATCAAAATATCCTAGCGTAGATAATTTTAGATTTTACAGCAACTAAACTATTAAGCTTCAATTGATTTAAAATAATATTCATATATTGCAGTAATTTGATAAATTAATCTCGTATATGAAATAGTTTTGGTTACGCGTATTAACTTTCATGACATCCCTGTACTACATAGAGATAAAAATAAATACATATACATAAAAGAATAACGAACTGACATAATATGCACGGCTATCAACTACTCGGCCTTGCACCATGAAAATTTGCATACGGGCTCCTTTTACACAGTAGTTTAGAAGGATTTGTGAATAAAAAGAATGAGAATTTGTATGAAAGTCCTTCATTTTTGAAGCTATGGAAGTTTGTAATTAGCCCGAATTATGAAGCGAGCGAAGCCGTTGGTAAAGCGCTAGTAACTATACATTTGGTTCACTGAGTTAAAAAATATTTATAGGATAGGAAGGCGGGCCTTGGGCAGCTATTCCCATAGATATTGGCATTGTAAGAGATGTCGACCATCGCTTACATCATGCGCCAATGCGCCACCAACCTTAGAAATTAAGATGTTATGTTCCTTGTGGCTGTAGTTAGATAAGCTCACTCAACCTTTAAACCGGAACGCAACAATAGAAACATATATATATTGTAAGTTGTTTAGCGGCAGAAAATCTTATGATTGGCTCATGGCTGGTTCCTACCCAGACGAGCTTGCACACAGCCCTACCGCCAAGTGAAACATTTCAATAGTTAATTTCCTTTTTAATTACATTACATAATCGCATAATATTGCACGGTTTGTAAAGGGGATGGAAGTGATTACCGTACCATACTACTGATAACATAAAAAACTGATACAGTCACGTACCTCTAAAGGGCTTTGGTCGATCCTATACAAATACCATTTCATACGTTTCACGCTATTGTTGAGAATAAAAAATGTAAAACTTCCTGTCTTCGATCTTATCCCTTATGATCCCTACTGCTATTATCGTTTACTAATATTGACAAACACTCAATTCGCAAATGTTTTGCTTTACAAATGTAAACGTCAAGTGACAGCCTGTAATTGTCCCACTGCTGGGCTGAAACGAGAATGAAAATATGATTCGCGATTCTTTATCAAACCGCTAATAATATTATAAATTAAAGAGTTTCACAATCGATTTGTGTTGTTCGTTTTTTGTTAAGTATTACAGATTTATTTTAAGAGCCTGATAATTACAAAGCGTTATTGTTAAAGAAAAACATCCTATGTACAATTATGCGTATTAATTAGCGCAGAAAATAAAAAAATATAATTGTTCTGATTATCTTGTGAGAGATTAATTGAAATTTTATATTTTATAGTAAATCATATGGTATATTATATCTATACTAATATATAAAGCTAAAGAATTTGTTTGTTTGATCCGGCTAATCTCAGGAACTATTGGTTGGAATTTAAAAAATATTTTTTGTGTTGTATAGTCCTTTTATCGAGGAAGGTACTAGGCTGCTTTTTATTCATCATTTTTCTATTAAATATACGCGGGTTCATTATTTTTTATTAAAATAGCATAATGAGACTCATACATACTTAAATCCCGAGTATCAGACACATATGTATAACAATTACGCTATGGTATCGGGTATAATTCGTGTAACTTTTGAAAATCTAAGCCAATTGATCGGCTTTCTGTCAATTAATTAGCGAGGCGGCAGAATTATCGGCTTCACCGCCCTGTCCGCGTTTAATCAATACATTACTAATCGGAGCACATTAATTGTATTAAACGATGAGACATTTCTATTTAATTTGTTTTTTTCTTTGGTTCACATTCACTGTTAAATCATTTTGTATATTACTATGGCATGGCCGAGATGGCCCAGTGGTTAAAACGCGTAAGTCTTAACCGATTTTTACGGATTAATTTGTGTTTATATTACACATCTTGTACTCAGCGGTGATGGACAACATACTAAGTATTTATTTTTTAATTGCATTATAGACCTTATTGAATAAGATTGTTTGAGCCGGTTGGCGTGGTTGGTATACACCTGCCTTTCGCACCGCAGGTCGTGGGTTCGATTTCCACTCAGGACAGTCATTTGTGTGCATGAACATGTCTCTTTGTCCTGAGTCTGGGTGTAATTATCTATATAAGTATGTATTTACAAAAGAAAAGTAAGATATGTAGTATATCAGTGGTCTGATTTCCATAGTACGAGCTCTGCTTAGTTTGGGATCAGATGGCCGTATGTGAATCATTATTCACATACGGCCATCCCAGGATATTATTATTATTATTGTTATTGTAATCGATATATAAGACTGATAGTAATAGATAAGCTTTGCACCGACTTCAAACAGTTTTTTAGTTGTTAATACTTTTAATACTAAATGAGTTTCACTATAAAACTTTGTCGCAATGTTGCCAAATGCATATGTTTAATAATAAAAAAATATACAATGAAATAGAAAAATAATTTGAATAAGCAATTTTAATCACGAATAATGATTATAGATGATACGATAACCCAATGCGATATAATAAATATTGAAAACTAAACAATACGATCGCCGGTGACAATAAACGTTCACAACACTCACTGATAATAATTAATTCGAAGTTATTCATTATTTGTTTTACTTTGACAGATGACAGATGGCTTACAATACGAAAAAAAAAACTATAATATACGACTCGTCTGAATTGGTATGAGTACATGAACTCATAACATGGAGTTGTGTTTTTGACTATATTTGCATTATTATTATACCTAGTAATATTTCATATCGACCATCATATGACATCATGTCTCCTTAAATAAAATAACATCGATACTTATTAAAATAATTTATAATTAGAGAAAAAAAAATGAATTTCTTTAATAATCTAATTATTTTGTTCTTATTAAAAAGCTTTTATTTGGTTTCACCTGTCCCGATGTTTGTCTGTAATCGAATCTTGCAAGCTAAATTTCATCCACTTCCCGGTTACCGATTGAGCTGAAATTTTGCATGCATATGTAAATCGGATGACGATGCAATATTATTATGACATGGAGCTGATCTGCTGATGGCAAAAGGTGGCCTTAGGAACTCGGTAATTAAACGTCACAACCCCATCGAGTTCGGATTCGTATTATGCGTCTTGACGAATACTTTGGTGCTAGATGGTAACCAGAATCTGATGATGGAGTTAGAAGGTGGCCATCAGTAATTAAGCGACATAACCGCCAGAGAGGAGAAAAAAAGAAACACAAAAATAATACTTGGCTAGAATCGAAAAGATCAGAGTGCTCAGTCAAGCAAGTCAATTAACACAAACGGCAGAAGAATATTAATCAGAGGAATATGCAACGTGGTAGCGTTGAGTACTTGAATAACTAGATAGTATTTATCGAGTTATTCAAGTACTCTTAAGTACTTTTGCGATAAAGTATGTAATATTTGCACAAAGATATATTATCCCCATCAAGTGACCAAATAAAACATCAAATATACAATATGATTGCAAAAGTAAAATACGGAAAGGTGAATTTTCCATTAAAATGTAACATGTTTTACGTGTTGTAATTTATTAAATTGTATAAGAGCTTGTGTTTAAAAAGTTTTATTTTTATTTTAATTTTATTTATAGTATTAAAGACCGAGAGGCATGGCGGTTTAAGAGAGCGTTCAAGCAGTACCAGTAGGTCCCAACACATCAAAAAGGAGTTTGGAAGCGTAAATTTCGATTAATATCTACTCCGCTCGGTTTGACCCACGTCAAAAATTACACTCACGCACCTCGCCCGTGAATCGTAGCGCGATACTATATTGTCTATAATCAATAACCTTCTTCAATAAATCTAATTCATAAAGTTTTTTTTTTTATTGTATTAGAAGCAATTAGCCCGTTCATCCTCAATCTATATTTACTATAATAAGAATTGGAACCACTCACTCATCACTACTCATCAGTATTGTTGCGTTCTAAAGTTAAGGGCGATTGAGCAAGTGTAACAGGCACAAAAGACGAAACATCTAAGATCCCAAATCCCAAGGCGCATGGCTCATTAACGTTGTATGGGATGGTTAATATTTACTACATCGTCAATATCTACGGGCGGTGACCACATACCATCAAGTGGCCCCATTTTTCGGTTCGGTTACCAATAAATTAAAACGAATAAAAAGAACGGTTTCATATATTTGTATAAGTTACAGATATCAAAATATTACACACCATACATTATCTACATACATTTTCTTTCATTCATATCAAACGAACACAAACATATCCGCACAGGCACGGACCGAATCCTGCCGTTATCCGTGTAAACAAGTACATTTCAAAACAAGACAAGTAAAAATCGTAACTTTTTACTACAAATATGGCTTACCTATTTATTGTATGGCTACTTCATTCATTTCGCAATCTAAAATTGTTACTAGTCGAGGCGAATTCGATTTTAAATTCGACACTCGATTTCCGATTGGGCGAATGGCAATTAAAGGGTGGGTGTGAAAATATAATTATTCGCGCCTTTCAATTGTTATTACTGTTTTTGATAATTTCACCTTTGTTACATTGCACGAATTTAATTAATCTAGCGATAGGTGTAGTGACTAAAGAATATTTTGTCGATTTTGTCGGTTCCTCGGGATAAAATCTATATTCCGAACCGGTGGTAACATTAAATTTAAATCAAACTTGTAAGTCGTTGTATACCTACGTGCTAGAAAATATTTCAAATTGAAATACATAATTGTAGTACTAATTAGATTGATTATAATACGTACTAATATATTCCTTGCAAGAGACAACAGATCTTGAAAAATTATGAATAAACAAAATATATACAAATTAATTTAAAATTATCTTCAACGTGTATTGTTATATGCTTAATATTTTAAAAGGAAAATTTACTATTGAAAATGTAGATTTCGCAAACTTCCGTAAATGCCAATAATGCATATTGCTCTTTAAGAGCGCCGTCTTTGCATTGCTTCAAAGTCTGACCTATTTGTAAAATATTCAAATGAAATCTTTGCAAGAAATAATAAAGTTTTTTACACTTAATATAAATGCAAGAATTTTAACTGACTAACCTGTTGAATTACGATGATTTGACAATAATACAGTACATCAACACGTAAAATGAAGTTGGATTGATGTATATAATATAATAATGAAAAAGTATTTACTAATAAATTGGCAACATTGCATCGTCATCCTAACTGATATTATTAATGCGATAGTGAGTTTGTTTATTACGTTTTCACGCGGGTGAAACTGCGAGCAAGATGTAGTATAAAATATATCGACATATACGATTTAATTAAGCAAAATATATTATAATAAATACTGTCATCATCAAACCATATATCAAAACCATTTCTTAATTCTTCTTACAGTAATTACGCGAGATAAATTAATTGAATATTAATTAAGTTTCGTTTTGCACAGGCTTTATAATAGCTAAATTAATTACATTTTACTTTTATTTGAAAAGCAAGAGTTAAAGCTTGACCAAAAAATGGGATTTAATATCTTGTATCTATTTCTTATTCTACAGGTACTACACACCGGCTCACTCACGCTTTATGTCAGACAACAGCAATATAGAATTATATTAATGGCTTGGCGATAGAATAACAATAGACAAAGTAACATTACGGTGTGTTACACGATACGTCATCAACATCACACATGTTATTATATAAATATATAAAACACACGACAAGGGAACATTATTGATTGCACAGAGGTCAAATACACAGTAAGAATGTATGCATGTCTACTTGTCACGCACGCAACGCTACTGCATCTGCGTGATGCTATTTGATGAATTTAAACTAATTAAGTAGAACGATATCTTACATTTAAATCGAAATTGGCGCGTCTAATCAATCTCAATTTTAAAGATAAACGAGGTGGAAAATCATTTGCTTGTTGTAAAATGATCTGCATTACTTTGAATGAAAATAATGATTGACAAATTTTGTTTGTAAAATAAAGAAATAAATATATATATATGTTTTTCATTTCAGATATTTAACGACGATGCGTAAGTAGAGATTTGTAGATATCTTGGATCATATTTTATATTGAGAAATAAAAGAATCACTTGGTAATTTAATATTACATTTGTTAAAATTGTTGAGAAAATATAAATAACTAAAAATTGAATTAAAGGTTCATTACACTTAATTAATTTAATTTTTCAAAAATATTTCATTAATTATAATAACTGTGCATATGTACCACAATCGAATCTATTATTGTGGTTTTTTATTAAATTTCAACGTTCCAATACATCGAATATTGCAAATGTTGTGGCGTGATATCGACAATTGTGGTTTGTATATTTTAAATGTGTAGCAAGCCGATCGAATAAACATCTGCTATAATATCAATTAAAATTTAGATATAAGTTCAAATGAAAACTAGCTGTTAAATATCGCTTTTTTAATCATTTAAACGAACATTTATGTGAATAATAAACATAAAACAAACGTATTTTGACATATTTAAATATATTTATATATTTTTACCTTAGTTATAAGTTTAACAAAAAGTGAGACGGTAGGTTACTGAAAATTTAAACATCATATTGTAATTAAATTTGGCAGGTTTTGAAGCGGGATGGTTGTTATTTTATTTTTATTTATAGCACTAAACACGACGAATGCTAAATATTATTTAGTTTCTGTAAATCGTCTAAAAATATAAGTGTATATTCAATGTTCGTAAAGGAAAACAAAATGTTTACTCACCTCGTTCACCTACAAAGATGTCGTCGATATCCACAAGTATCCACCTGTCGAGGCTCAAACTAAGCTGGCCATGGCTCAGGTAGCTCAGGGCGTCCAGGAACAGTATACGATGAAGCCAGAACTGGAGGCCGGATCCGAAGAGTACTCTTTGGACACCGTCCAAGCGCCCGTGGTCTTGAACTACAGTCGGCAACGGCATTCGGTCTTCTGCGATGAAATATATGAATATTAGTCACAAATTAAATCATCGTGAGGAATCAAATTCTGCCAAATTATTAACTAAACCGCAGGATGAAGGGAATGGATTGAAGCCACAAACCTCCTCAAAAGGAGACGAAGCCTAGCTGTGGGACATTTTAAGGCCTTTAATATAATAATTATTTTCAAGAAAGGTTATATTTTTAAAATTGAATAAATTTCCTATTTAACTTTCTATGCACAACGAATATTACTCCATAAGAGATGACGAAACCATTACCCAGTGAGGCATTTACAGATGAAATTTAATATGTTTTTTTCTTCTAAATACATAATTATATTTTTCTTTCACATAACTAAGTTACGTTAAAGTTAAAGCTAATATTTCATCTACTTTACAAAATTTTTAGAAATTCCGAATACCGGGACCGATTTTAAATGTTTCTGTTACCGAAGCTTGTTTGCTGTTCACAGAACTGGCCCAAAATACACACCCACGTAACGAAACACGACTTATTCCGAGAAAAACTTCCGAGGTCTCGAATAATACCTAAGTTGTTGGCTGTTAATAGGCTTAAAATTAAATAAGAGCCAAAGGCACTCGTTCCGTTTATTAATTAAAAATTCGTTTGTGATCTTTTTGTTACCACAGTGGTTATGTTGTCTTTGTACATAACCAATACAAAACAATATACATTTAAAAAAATATTTTCTCGTGTAAATATATAATATAAGAGATATTTTTTTATTCAATACAAAAAAGCTAACGCTAAAAACGTTCGCTTATTATTACGAGACTATGACGAAGCTAAGTAAGCATGTATCTTCACCTGTTCCCTGGAGCTACACTCCGTAAGCTACTAATCATATTTTGATGAATGAAGTGTCGTTACCTTCATCTTAAGGTAGTGTGAAAGGCTATGTGATGACATATTAATAGACTTAATATGGCAGATAGGACTTATAGAAAAGTTATGCGAGCAACAAATATACCAAATATCAAGTTTGTTATGAAAATCGGTCCCGGATTCCAAAAATATATAAGTTTTATATATTTTAATACTGATTTTTCGTAGTTCAATTCTTGTTCAATTTAAATTATTTATAATTAAACAATTAATATTAATTTTTTATTTGTCCTGTTTTTCAAAATACAATATTTTATTTTTAAATAAAATTATAATATTGAAAACGCTAATAACCATTTACATTTATAAGATAAATGTATAAAGTGTCATCACAAAATGTATTGCCAACTATTGTCATACGTAAATTATAATAATAAAGAGATAATAAAAGGCAAATGAAATCAAACGATACAGGGGAGGAGGTAGGGGGTCTGTCAATTTGTGCATTTTTATAGAGCCCCGAGTTCCCCTCGAGATAAGAATTGTTTTTTATTGGTCTGGCTATCAATTTAAATAATTGACTTTCCCACACCGGAGCAAAGGCCTCGGCGAAGATATTTTACTCAATAAGCCGTAATTGTCTTAATCGTCAAGGACTATCGTATTAACCACGCTATTTATTTTTATGAATCACTCTACCGTAAAAACTTAAGTATGAACTATAACACTATATATATTAGTGAGGGTCACTACTGTGTTTTCACACGATTTTGAACTCAGTTAAGATAACAAGAGGTTTCAGTTTTGTGCAATACATTTGTACAACCCAATCATCGTAATTTTAGTACGTGATCCTTGTGGTAAAATATATACACAAGTACATACGTTTTAAATTAAAAAAACAAGTCCCCAATTATATACAAATAGCATTTGTTTAAAATCGATATAGACGCAGACTTTATTCAAATAATAGTTTATTATTATGCGAAGCCACGCTTCTAATAGTAAATTTATAATGACATAAATCCGAATGCGCTGAAGAGCACGTAACTTATTGTAAAACGATTGACCTAGGCACACTTTATGGTGTGAATCCGGTCGACGCGAACATAGGCGATCCCTGCTAATGAGACACACCGTTTTTTTTTTATATACGACTAACTGTGCACCGCGGTTTCACCCGCGTACAATTAATAAAATATAATGAATGAAAATCAGCCTCGAACCCTCGCCAGCATCGGTTAAAAGACTATACAACACAAAAATATTTTTTTAAATACGAGCCCGTCGTTCCTGAGATTAGCCGGATCGAACAAACAAACTCTTCAGCTTTATATACTAGTATAGATATAATAGGTAACGTTGAACATGTAAATACTAACAAAAGTTTATTTACATTAAATCGTAATAAGAATTTATTTTCGATGACAGGAATGAATACAACAAATATTGTTATTATTTCATTAATTTATTTTATATTCAAGGAAAATAAATAATTATCATAAACATAACAATGTAAGTATTAAAGAGATAATAGTGTAGTTTATACAGTTTATTTATATTTTAATGTAAAGCAATTATAATGACTGATAAACGACATCAATTTAACCCAGAAGTCTTGTTGATGACTGATATACGAACAGCACTGGTTTACCGTCTGTTTGATGACGAGATTCCTCAGTGTATAGACCTCCGATTACGTGATAAAATCCAAGCGTGCACAGCTGAGTTTTCATGCACTTAATCTGTGTTTATAATTCATCTCGTGCTCGAGAGTAAAGGAAAATATAGCGATGAGACCTGCTCCTGTCGGATAAAATTTTTAATTCTTGATAAAAAGACATGATGACATTTCTTTGACTAAATTGTTTATAATATAATATATTTATTTTACATAAAAATAGTGAATAAAGTACCAAATGTTTTTCCTGAATTTCTTAATTTTTCTGCGAATGCTTTTAGCATTAATCCCGTTTTTATATAAAAACATGCTATTATGAATAAGGTATTAATTATAAGATAAGATAAGGTCCTCCAGACCGATTTCGACCGCGGCGGTCAATCTCAAGAGAGACTAGCCAACTACGCAGAACATATTATAGTGCACAAGTGTGTGTGCAAACACAGGTGCACTCTCTTTTCCTTAGCTCTCATAATCCGATGGTACGGCAATCCGACACGACCGGAAAGAGTTCAGGCGCAGGACCAACGGCATAACTTGCTTTCCGAGGCACGGGAGTGTACACACTTCCAACTTCCAGACTCCGGGCTGCGACTGAGAGTTTTCTTACAGAAAAACTATTTATTGGACCGACCTGGGAATTGAACCCAGGACCACCGAATCTGCTATTTTATTATATACAAGTGCTTACACTTGTCTTGTTCAAATTTTACACTATACACAATGATTCAATTTTCATTATTTTAAAAATAAGAAGGTGTACACCTATAAAATCGTTTTCTTTACTTTAATCTTGTTAGAGATCTCTAAATCCCCTACTTTCACATATTATTTGTTGTAGTTTTCCAGCTCGACAAAAATGCATCCGGATCGACAATTTACTTTACTACGTCATTTAAACCTTATAAATAGGTATACTTCATATACTGGTTAAATAAAACAAACTTTTATGATTTTATACTTCCGAGTCAAATTCATATTGCTTATTTGTAAAGTAGTAGGTATATAAACGATACGAAAAGGAAGGAAGTAGAAACTTTGTGTCACAAACGTTACATATGGAAACGTTGCATTCATATTACGATCGCATCGAGTTCAAAAAAGTTTCAATTCAAAACAATAAGCAACATCGACAATCAATATATAAATAACATTATATATAACATTGATGCAAATTGCATCATTCAGATAATCGAATTCTGTTATTGTCTAGTTTAGCCGTCAGGTAATACGAGCTAGGTTTCACGGTTCATTAGCTCAGTGTTCTAATGGCGCCAAGAATTGCTATTCATATCGCGCGACGAGCGTGCCGGAATTCCAGTGATGTCATCGAATTCGATAGCTTACAAATACTGTTCCTTCACACGGAGCCCTTTCGTGACGTACATTTTTTATTTTTTTCGGTTATAATAACGTATTTCACGCGTGTTTGACTACAGGTAAGAAAATGTCCACGGTACGTGAGCTGACGTTGAATTCTCACATTTTATCGATATAATATCCGAAATATTACTTTTGAAATATAAATAAGTTCCGTCAAATATACACATTAATATATTTTAAAGATAATTTAAATATTTACAGATAATAAATTAAATCGAATCCTACCCTTGTTGTGAACTGCAAAACTTTAATGTAACTAAAATTTAAAAATAGAACGTAACGACTTATGCTAGTAGGAATAAATCCGAGTCATTTGGAGCGAGTGGGCAGATTAAGTATTGTCCATTGGTATTCGCTTTCAAGATAATTGGGACCGTTCCGAGAATTGCAACGCTATCAAATCATACAATCATTCATAACAATCTAAATCCGAATCTTCCGTGGAATAAATGTAACATGATTAATCCAATACTTTATACGGATATAAACACTAAGAACTTATTACTACAATAGTTTTAGCTAGCGTATGTAAGCTATAGCCAGGGCCGGAAATAGAGGCCTGGAGGACTCGGAGCAACAAAGGAGTGGAGGCCCCCTGGCCCCAAATTATTTTCCAAATAAAATGAACAAATTTTTTCAGTCGTTTTTCAATAAATCATTTGTTGTGAAAACAAATAGATTATTTTAGAAAAGTTGTTTACTAGTGTTTATTAGTCGGAATTTAAAAGATTATTTTTCCGAAGTCTCTATTGTGGAGGCCTCGGGGCTATAGCCCCGGTTGCCCTTCCCTAAATCCGGCTATAGCTAGGGTAGGCTTCCTCGGGTTAAAGCTTGTTCCATACCAAATTTTATCAATTTCGGTTTAGTGGTTTAGCCGTGAAAGCGTGGCAGACAGACAAACATACCTACTTTTGCATTTAAAATGTTAGTATAGACAATTTTAAAATGTCCTTATTAGCTTACTATTTTTCATCAATAATATTATTTAACATGTGATAGTCAGTTTTATATACTTAATTTTTTTTTGGTGTGAACATCAGCGAAAACTCGCAAGGGCGAATTTTCTAATTCTTATAATAGTGTTCAGAAGTGTATTCCTGCGATTACATAAAGCTAGAGATCGAAGTGATTGAATTTCAGCGGGATTTTATTATAAAATCTAATTATAACTTACCATTAGTGCCGTAATCGTTCTCTCGTAGCGCCCAAGCCACAGGTTCGTATGTGGAAGAGTTAGCTCTGAACACGGTCCAGTGGTCACCGGGCAGTGAGCCCCAAGCGGTTTCGCCGGCGCGAGCTAGCCGCAACACCGGCGACGCTGGGTTTAGAGCTGCATCCTGATTCGACATTATGATAATTAACACTTCATCATTAATCTCTCGAAATCATAACACCTTATATATTTATTCAACTTATATTTATTCAAATAATAAAAACAAATATTTTAATGTTATGATTTTGTTTTATAATACCTCTTAAATAAATACTGTGCTAAATATGAAACCTTTTAACGTGTATATATATATTTAAAATATTAATGCGTATTAAAATCAAAATTAATGAAATTTCACACGAATACACATTCACATAATTGAATAAATATCTAATAACATAATATTTCATACTACGATACAAAGCTCGAATGGTTATAACCTTTGAAAGGTTACAATGACATTATGATGAATAAACGTTTTATTATAAAGGTAATTTCGCTCAGACGGAGCTTGATAATATGGGCGACAATATGCTACACAATAAATTTCTATTTACCTTAAGCCTTAGATTGGTATGCATGAAGAGTGGGAATCCTTTCAACTGAGCGCCAACAAGGCTCTCCTCCCCCGGCGTTGCGAACCCGACGACCCCTACTGAATATTCTCGACAGTATTTGTCGAGAAGTTCTCGATTCCACTTGTCCATATTTGCATATTTCGACAGAGATTCGAACACAATCACTCCGTATCGCCCCTTGTCCAAAGTGGTAAGCACTGGCAGACTTTTGCCTGCGACTTCCACTTTGTACCTGTGAAAGGGTATGAAAGCATAAAATAGTGGCATAATTAAAACTTACCTACTTTTCTCACATTATATTATCAAACTAAAAATAAGACCACGTAATATTTGCAGTTGTTAATTCAATTAAGTTTTCAATTACCTTTGTTTAATTCTTTAATAGATAGGATTTGGATTTTACTTAAAAATAAAATTAAAGGCGAATCGAACAGCGAAACGGGAGATAAGATACTTTTATCAATTTCCATTTTATACCAAACTAGCTACCCGTCGCGTCTTAACACGGGTAGTATAAGAATCTATAAAAACGCGTTTATCGTAAGAAATATAAGTCCATTGGTTTACGTGGCACAGCTTCCAGTCGGCATGATTTTTTACAACATATTTGTCAATCATCTTTATAGTTAAGTTTCAGCAAATTTAAACAAAATTTAATGAATTAAACCTTCCTCATGTGTAGTGATTAATAAGACAAATACCATATAGCTCAAACTAGCATATCTTGCAAAGCTCACTATCAGACTAAAAGTAACGTAACTTCATCATTCAGACATCAAAGCCATGAGTGATGAAATGTTATCTAAATTATTTCACTGAAAAAAGTGAGCAAAATTTTTGTCCTTGTGATTTGAGTGACTTGTGACAAAGATCATTAATATGAAATTATAAATATAAGCTTTAAAAAATTTTAAGTATCCTCTTTAGTCAATTATACAATAATAAATGCTATTGACGGATAACAGAATGGATAAAAGCAAATATTTATTATTCTTTTAATCTTCGCAATTAGCGACAGAAATATCTCAAACGATATTCAATTATTCGCAGACGTTTTCCTATTGAACTGTTCTTGTATTTTTTTTAGGATTCCGTAGTTACTTGAAAAACGATCCAATAATTTCGTATGTATATACGTATCGTATCGTATTTTATATGTCCGTCTGGTTATCTTCTAACAAATATTTGAGTAAGTGTTTAGTTTCCTGCACCAACAAGTAGAGAGACGGGCGCTTAAAGAAGTGTTCAAAAAAATGTTAAGGTTTCATGATAATTTAAAAGAATACATATAACCAAAGACGAAAAAGTTTTTAATGGCGATAGCTTTTGACTTGTCATGAAACAAAGCTAACTCTGAACTTAAAACACTTTAAGAAATATTTAACAAGTGAAAAGTAATCTAAGTTGGTCCATCTAAATTTAGGCTCTACGCGTTTTTATATGCAGATAAGTGAATTAAAAAAAAAAACTATTTGTGTCATTTTAATGTTTTCTTGTTTAAGCTTAATTTTCCTCACGCATTTTTGGTGAGTAGAGCTGCCTCTAATGGCTAATTTCTGATCGGTCATATTAATTCGCGCGTTTTCTTAGGTACGTGTTAGTTGTATGTATTAATTACATAATACATAAATTAATATAATAAATTAAGTAAGTAAAAATACAGTTATAAACTTTGCTTTATTATAAATATGGTATAGCCATTTGAGGATTTGTTTAAATATTTTTGGTACAGTTTTCTTGACTGCATTATTTTATAGGTTAAATTAAGCAATTCAATATATCATTTTCTTAATTGAATTTGCTTTATGCTTTTATATGTAATAGAAGAATAAGTTTTTTTTAGCTATGATACATTCATAGCCTGTTAAATAGACAATACATCTTTACAAAGCATATAAATAGTAATACTCATTTCAAACTTGATTATAATTCTAAATGTAGATTAAAAAATCCGACACCACTAAAATAAACTATAGATTAATATTATGTCATCCTAATGTTTTATCTTTATTAAACCTACATACTAAAAGAAATACTTTCATTAAAATTTTCGGAGAGTGATATCATAATTGCCAATTAAATTTTAACCCTGAATTATAGTGAATAGTTGCGACATGTTCCAATTATCTCATTATTTTATCAAAGGGAGTCGACCGTCGTCAAAGGTTACATAATTATATTATGACATCATTAAAACAATTATATCTTCGTCGAGTATAAACAATTTTATAGCTGATATTAAATTGTAAATAATTAATTTAACAAATGCATATTAATTCCGGTCACGGTCAAAATATTCAAATACAGAGATGCATAAACACACGGAGACACTCAGGTAGGAAAATTGAGCGAAATATGAAAGCAACCGTTCATTTTGCTTGAGTTAAGGCTCGTTCAATTTGGTAGTTCGAGTGCACACAGACCGAAGCAACGGACGCTAACTTGCAAATACTACCCCGCTCGACCTTCCAATAATAATATGTATACCTATATGCGTATGTATGTTATATTCGCTGCAGTCGTTTCAACTTCGCCCGTATATTGGTAACTTTGTTAACATTACACATCGATAGGTATTTGTCATCGAAATAGTTGTTGGCGAAACATTAAAAACTTACACAAAGTTTTTTGAATTTAAATATAATTAAAGAGAAGACTTTAAAATATTTCTAAAGTCTGAAGATGTTATCAAGATGCATACACCGTTTCTTAAATGTACCGTAACCAGATTTATTCATACTAAAACGAATATACCTCGACTGTGAGTCGCGCTAACATGTTTCTAATTACCTTAATTAGCGTCCTGCCGTTACAGGAGACAACGCTCAATTTAAATTAGAGCAAGCGAAACGGTCCAATTTAACCGTGAACCGAAAGCGACGAGGGCTAATTCGTGATAAGGGAACAAGTGAGTTGAATAACAGGGTGGAGGGTGTTGCGATTAAGCCTTCACGATCCCTGAGATAATAGAACTTATCGTTAAGAGGTCGACTCGCGTCATTTTCCTCTAAAATGTAATAATTAAGTGAATAAAAATATATATAAACTCGTTTTAAATGTACCTAGATACTTTAATAATTTCGGTACCCTTAGTAAAATTTTAAGACAATATTATTATAATAATAAATTATTTTATATAGCTTTCAACGTTCAGTAAATGTTTTACATACTTATGAGAACTCAATAATCTAAATTGAACCATTAAGGATTCTTAGTGAAATTATATTGAATGCTATGTTAAAGTGTAAGAAAAGGCAATAAAACTGTTCCTACAAAACAAGTGGGCGAGGAGTGTTATAAACAAGAAGTTGGAAGAGCACGAGACGTCAAGATAAGGAGCGCTCGCGGTGGAGACTGGCTCTAATGGCGGTAGCAAAGTGCTACGAGTTAGTAAACTAACGACCACACCAACTGCCTGCCTCTATACAACTTAAGGACAAGTCTACGACTTACTAGCTTTGTTATTAGGCCCTTAGTTCGATTAATTTTGGTCGTTCAATTTACTTTTGTAATCGATGATGCACAATATTAAAAGTAACTAGTACATGAACATTCTATTTATAATTCTATACTGTAAGATAAAAGTTCAATTTGCAATAAAAACAATAGATTTTTGTCACGCATGACGTAACAGGTTAGATGTTAGCCAGTAACAATAAAAAAAGCGGTAAAAAGATTAAATTGAAATGCGCCTCACTTGTACTCACTCCAAGTCTGAAGAGGTCGTAAAATCAGTAAACGGCTATTATGTAAATGTGAGCCATAAAATTTTCCATTTCCAGATCACTTGAACAAATCAAGTATAACCGCTCCTACCTTTTATAGGTTAAGTTTTTAACAGAATTAGGTGAGCGTAAATTCCTCCTTGAGTAATTAAGTCATTTTGACAGATACGACGTCTAACGACGGGGGGGTTAGGCAGAGGTGAGGCGCGATACCGTTATAAATGGAACTAAGCATGACCGCAACGACTTCCACGACGCGAAACTGCCATCTTATAATTTAAGTTCACGTTCCTGAATAACACACCTTGCCTGAGAGGAAATGTGTAATAATTAGGTCGCATCAGATGTACGGAATGAGCATGCTTGGTAACAATTAATAAACGGAATATATCACCTGAAATGTAGATTTACGGTCTACGTGAAGCGTAAGGGAGTTTCATTAACTTCACATTTATTAAAGCTCTAATTTTAAATATGTAGTCTAAATAAAACTACAAAGAATTTATTTTTAACACAGTTTAATATTAAATCATCGTAACAGATTTTCACTGCAAAGCACGGTTTAAACACAATTAGGGTTAACAAAAGTTATTTTTATACTTTTGTTAACTCTTAAACTTTATACTTATACGTAAGTCACTTTATTATAAATGACATTTAATTTGTTTTTTGCGGTAAGATATGTATATTACCAAAAATAAATTTAATTTCTAAAAAGTGAGAGACATATAAATACTGATATAATAACGACAGACATTTAAATGTGAATTAACTGATACAAACGATAATAAGATTTTTAATAAGCCTTGAAAACGTATATAAACTAGCGTTCTGTTAGTTGAGGTTCAACATTAACGCGATTGAACGTACGCCTACTCAGGGGACAAGTCTGACCCTCCACGTTAATTCGCAAAATTACATCGAGCAACTGTGTTTACTTCCCGTTTTATTAATCTTTTAGAGGCCAAAGGCAAATATGACTGGAAATTGTCAATTTACTACTCCACTATTTCAATTTACGTGCAATCTAAAGTGAACAATATAACAGGCGCCCACTCCCTCGCGGTGTTTTCATAACAATGTTAAAGACAGAAAATATCACATTAAATAATTTTTCGTTATATTTTAAGTAAAATAATAAATGTCAGGAAAAAAATAATATATACTGACAATATCAGATGTATGTTTTCGGTTAATCTCATTCATATATTTCTTAAACACTCGTTTGCACACGATGACCTAAACCAACTTATTACTAAATATATATTCTGATACATGAAACGTTTCTCAATGAAAACATTATTATAATGGAAAGTCTGGGAAAATTTAATGGGGCGATTCAATACCAAAGAAAAACATCGTAGGAGCAAAAAAAAGCTGACGGGAAGTCGTCGAAGTTTGAGACGCCGCAAAAAATATCCGAAGAAAAGTAATTCCTAACCCGTCAAACATTTCATAAGCAAGCGCAGCTTAGACATCCAGTTTAGTATATTGAACCGATTTTTATACTGCAGCAGTTTGACAGCAATAGATGAAGTTGTAAGAATAAAAACGATGGATAGGTTTGCCCCGCCTTTAAACCGACTATTTCATATATAGTACGCTAATAGCTGTATATTATTGAATTGTAAGCCTTCCTTCCAAATACTGTTTTAAACTTATCAATATCTACAGCATCACCCTTCAATTTGATACGCTTAAACACAATATGCGGTAACCCTTTCTGCAATTTTATTTATCGCGAAGGCGTCCATTATGTAATTACGCGTTGACTATGACGCACGAGTTTATGTCAATAGTATAATCTGTTATCAATATGCGACTCAAAGACGATTACGTACACATCATAGTAATATTATAAAGACGTTAGTTTTGTTTGTTTGCTTTATCCGGTTTCACGCAGGAAACTACTAATCAGATACATAAGAAACTTTCATATATAATTTATTTTATAGTATAATATATAGGAGGGACCTATATAAATGTCAAAACTATTACCGATACACGAAAACTAAGGTATGAAATATAATGAATAAGAAGTGCCAGGGACAGCATATATGTATCATTTATAGCTGTGACAACTATTTTGATGTAGAAAAAGAAGAGGGAAATAAAAACTTTTTTGCGTTAAAATTTTGTAATTTGAATCAATAGCAGAAATTACGAGATACGAGTGTAAAAAAATAAGCGAGACGTGTTGTACGACGTGTTTGCAGTGGACGATCGAATAGATCAATTTGTTAATATTTATATGTCATTGCTTATTAAATAGCACGGTATAAATATCTTATATTATCTGGGCGAACTATCGGCTGCTATCGCGAGGAGTAGCTTCCGAAAATTGGAAACTGTATATTCGATTCAGTTTATCGATAATATACGATAAAATCTATGATCACATATTGAAGTACATACATACATAATCAAATAATGTAAACTACATAAGAACTTTACTAAAGGACACATCTGGCTTATGCCTCAGGATAATCCTACGATTACGTTTTATCGAAAATCGAACTATTGATTTAAAGCAGAAGACACAACAGGCAATAACCATTTACCGTCGTATTAATAAAAGTAGATATATATTTAGTTCGAAGCGTTAGCGTATGGGTTATTTTTAGGATTATCTAAAAGAAACAACATGATTATCTCCCATTTTATCGATATACGACTCATGACCATAATGAAACTAATATTACTAACTATTGCAAACAACAAACAATCAGACAAACAAGCAGCATATTACTGTCAAATTGAAGGCGAGTCAAATGGAACACTCTTTATTATTCATAGAATCCACACAAAATTCCTTTGCCGAAATAATTTAGGGCGGCATCAGTTCTTTTCTCTAAATTCTGTCTTTGACTATGATAGTAAATGTTATACTTCTATAGTTAATATAGGAATTTAAGTTTCAAACAAAGCTTTATATATATATTTATTATTATTTTAGGAATTGAATTGATACGATTTGAAGATTTATTTTTTAAATCATTTATTAAAAATTCATCAAAAGGACATTTTAAGAACGACGAAAGATCGTTTTTATTGAACAATCCTATATCGTCTTAAAATAGCTATTGTGGTAATTAATTTGTTTTTATATCACTGAATTGTATTCGATTCACAATATGTGGACAAGAAAAATGTCAGGTGCGAGTCGCCTTTGGATCTTATACGAAACAAAAAAAAATCTTATGGCAATGCGAATGCATATTGGAAAAAATTACAGGTAGTAAGTTATCCGAAGCAAAGTAGACCAGGTCGATGGTAAAATTATGGATCTTTCATCTCTTATTGTTATGGAATCTATTGTGAGTGTTACAATAGTCTTTAATCAATATGAAGTCAAAGGTATGTTTTAAGTTAAATTTAATTTAGCTGTACCTACATTAAAATAATCTCAATACAATTAAGTTTATTTTGTTTATATTTTTATTACAAATAGAATACATAGTCATTATCAGTATTCCTTGCCTTATCTTATAACATTAAACGAACAATAATTGTATTTATATATTCTGTGTATCTCGGCAACGGCTATAGCTATTTGGCTCAAATTTTGTATTAAGATAAGCTTTTGACTTTAAATTGTATGTATATATGTAGATGCTCCGTAAGTAGTCTCATACTTACATTTATATAGTATGTTCGTTATTATTTGGTTTATTTAATTTGTTTGATAGAAAAAAGTACTTTAATTTTATTATCACATACAAAAGATACATTTCATCATCATCATCATCATGAACCTTTTTTCGTTCACTTTCGGACATAGGCCTCTCAACGTTTAAATGATTATTAATCCAAGCAAACAAAATAGATTACCAGTAAATTAACTCGATCAATGACTAAATAAAGGTACATGTTAATATCAACTGAATCCGTCTAATTGTAGTGTTATTGTGCATTACCAACCACTGGGTTTAGTTCAAAGGAGTTATCACAACTTCCATCGGCTCAACTAGGAAGGAAAAAAAGAAGAAGAAAAAGCTGTATGTAACGGCAGAAGTTCTGAGGGTGGAAAATAACGTGCATTGGACGTATTGAGTACTTTCTGTCGACCAGACCCTTTTAGCCGTTTGAACTATGTTTTATTATCAACAAAGGTTAAAACGCTAATTAAAAAATTTTGGCTACGGAATATAAAAACATTAATAAGTATTTCAATTCTTATATAATATTAGCTTATAGACGCTATTTGATTAGACGTCATTTAACTATTTTTATATCGATGTAGCCAAAGTTTACTTATCTTTTACAACTAACTCAGACGTTTAATCTTACGTAATCGATGGTTATGCACCCGGATATGGCGACCATTCTCAAGAGATAATAGCAATCTCTACAGAAGACTTAAAAGTGCACAGGTGTATGCACAAACACAGATGCGCTTCTATTACCTTACTCTTATGACCCGGGAGCTACTCTTACACGAAAGGACAAGGCACAGGATAAACAACTATGAGGGTATTCTAAGGAGCAATATAACAACGGGCTATTCTTCTGTAGTATTTGTCAGAAAAATCCGAAAGTAAAAGCACTTTCCAGAAACAGGATTCAAAACCGGAAACTCATGATCTGCACCGAATAGAATGGTATTTTGCTAACGAAGCAGATACGTTGTTTTATATAATTACAATGAAAGTTACAGTTCCTAGTCACTTACCGTATTCGGTTGGCGACAAGCAGCTCGGCTATGTCACGTCCCAGTCGCGAGTATAACGACTCGGCTATGACGAGCACTTTGGCGTCGATGCGTAGTCGCGCGTCCGAGCGGTGGTCCCGTGCGGTCTGCTGTTGCGACGCCAACAGCGAGCACTGCGACAGCGGACGCGGTACTCGATCGCGCCACACAAGGCTGTAAGCGAAGAACAAATGTAAGAATAACTTATATAATAAGCATTTCAAAAAGAGTTACTACTGAGTTTCCTAATCACTCCGACTGGTGATCACGCTTGACGATTTAAAAGTATAAAAGACGGTTTGAATAATAATAAAGAAAGATTTTAAATAAGTAATAGTAATATCTGCGCTGACAAAGAAATTTAACAACAGTTAATGCCTGCATTACTAATTTCACATACATAGCACCGGTGAATGATAATACAATCATATTCGAATATTTTCATAACATATACATACACACACAAAACCCGAAACACAAACATCACTCTTATGTATACTTTTTTTCATTTTATCAACTCGAAAGTGTTGATGGAACTTTAGCCGAATGTTTGGCAAGTCACATTAATAATGAAAGGCAAACGTTGGTCGTTAATTCGAACAAACATTAGGTACTCGTCCGAACTAAACTCCACGGTTAAATTTATTACAGTCAAGAAATGAAGGAGACCGTCTGGCGTCGATATAAGTGAAAGACTACGTTTTAGATACTTAGATGTAGACATTTATGGTTATTTCATACTATAGTTTAGGACAGAAGTGAAATATCAATTAAAGGAAGTAATTAATCATAAACTTACGAATTTTAATAAGACATTTTATGAAGATATCACTGAATTCGAATTAGCTTATTAAGCGATAGAAATCGATATTTTACACTGACAAATAACAACCACCACGCGTAAAAGTATAGGAAAATAAGTCCTTGATAGCTTCGACGTGTATGCTACAATGGCTTTTGTCCACAGATAATCGCTATAAATATAATTAGTTCATTAAAAAAACGTAATGTATTCAGGAAATTAAGACTCCTACACAAAATCATAGCTTCGTGACTTGACAGAGTTTTGATGAAAATCAATCAAAAGCTGCCAAAGTTAAGGCTGCATTTTAAGTCGCCACATCAAAGAGCCATTAGGGTATATCTCAAAAGCGTGAGAATAAATAAATGGCGGAATTTGTTGGAAATATTTATACGTAGGCACGGATCCGTGCCGAGGCCGAGTTGCCTCTTGCCTCTTCGCTTTAATGAAAGCCCCGCCCCATCCGACCGGAGTAAAACTTTAACGAGGAACTGAAAAGAATAACTGGCGCAAAGGCTGTGCTTATTTGCTATCTGATAGGGGCCACTGCAATTGCAAGCAAAGCAATCTGTTATTAAGCTTATACGAAATTGGTATATTGGCTTTTATTACATTGAAGTAACAACCTACAAATTTTGATTAAGATTCTTCTTCTTCTTTCCACTGGGCTATGACGGCTCACGGTTTTTTACATTAAAACATCTTAATATTAAGTGCATCCGTTGATAATAGCTGACGATATTTGTGTCAAAAAACGTCACTACACAATAGACGTATAAATAAATTGATCTCTAACATCAATTCAACGATTACTATTCAATAATTAACACTACCAACGATATAAATAAAGCTATCATGTATTCTGAACGTGGCAGAGTAAATTTCGCGCGAAATTAGCTATCCCTGATACAGTCACACATTATTTATTTATCTATTGTTTCTTTTCCACCAACTGCACATGAATCTACTTATTAATTCAGTTAAAACAAAATAGTCTTCTCGACTTGATCGTATTTTCGTTCGTAATTATATTTTTAAAATTTAAAGTTTTTTTACTTTATTTACCAATTGTTCTAGTTTAAAACAGGAATTAAATTTAAAAATTATCATTTTTTTAATTGTATCTAACTAAAAAAGGAATATATATCTTTATGTGAATATATATTAATAAAGTAAATACTTGATATGTATCTATGATGTCTTTTTTATTGGATAATATCTTGATTTAGTCAACATTTAATAAAATAATTAGATGGAAAAAAGTAATGGGAAAATTATTTCTTATAGATTCGTGCAAGATGTAGTGTAACATAAAGTTTTTATCGTAACGGGTTTTTAGGTATTGATAAGAAACGCAGCATTGGACTAGTATACAATAATGCATACAACCTCTTCAGAAAACAAGCCACCTGCACTTTTTCTACGTTCTGTTCAAATAAGACAACGAAAAATAAGGGTAATATCAACAATCAATAAACGGTATTAAAACAATGGCACTTAAAATCATCAGATTTATAAACGCAAGCGAAGCTGCTTCCATTAATTAGGCAGAACAGAAGTTTCGCTATAATTCACGAGAGTTGGGGAAAACTTACCGCCCATGCCGCTCATCGTAGCGGTGTAAATTTAAGCCGATAAAATAAAATATTATCGTCCTAGGTACACGACATCTACCCTAATTACATAAAATCACGTAATAAATTACTCTGAAATATTCGCCTCCTCGCTCTAATTTAGAAGTGAAAAGCTGCCAAACAAAGGGCGACAAGGACGCTCGGCACAAAGTTAAACGCTTTTAATTCTTTTGCGAAGCAATTTCCTGCGTTAACGGCTAATTTTATGCGCAATAAAGCTTTTTCGATATTTGAAACAAACGATCATCATATTTTAATTTTATTCAACAGTGCACTATTAAACAGACAATGTTAAATGTATAAATGTCAACGTATGACATAAGAGGTTTTAAAGTATTATTCTATTATAACAAATGGACAATAGACGGTGACCCATGTTTCATAACTGAAAGCAAATAATATATTTAAATATAGAATAATAGGATTGAAAAGCTTTACCGGTTGTCACGCAGTTCAACAATAGAACGAAGGAAAGTCCACAACTGTCAAAACGACACCATTCACTAACTTTATATATACAACACAACTAAAGGGACGTTTTTGAATAACCATCGAAAGTAATATCCTTCCCGTTGGGGAGGTAAACGACCATTGTGCACGTTATTTCTTAATTTAAAACATTACGGTCGTGGTATAATTACTAAGATAATAATGTGTTAATAAACGAAACCCTAAATCAAAAAGCCGATTTTAATTAAACTTCATACAAGTTTGGTTTCCCTTAGTTAGTTAGGACGACATCGAGTGTTGAGTTAGTTCCTTATAGTTTAGTTGATTAAAGTGCCGAAATTTCGGGACGATGTATTGGAATAAATTAAACAAAATGAGGAAGATCGTGGAAATATGAAAGATAATAATTATTGACTTTAATAAAAGTTTATCCACGTGACGTTTTTAAAACTGTAAATATATAATAAGCTCGCAGTTTTATAAAAACGGCAATAAATTGTTAATCAATGATTTCTCTCATTCTGTTATAATTTGAAGAATACGGGCATTGTTTAAAAGATAAAATTATATAAAATATAATATAATAAATTTGGTTACGTTGAATTAACAGACATGCTGTAATAAATGACTTATGTACATATTGTCAGTGGAAAGTACGAGACGCTAAAATGGTTCTTTTGGGAAATGAGGCTTAAGGTTTCTATCACATCTAGTTTGTTTTTAAAGGGATTTAGTTTAAACGAAATAAGTATAATTATTTTATTTATAACTAAATTAACAAATTATTTACAAATGTTTCGCCATATTAGTTCGTGATATCGTATAGGTTGAATGAACAAGCATGCTGTAAAGTGTAAACAACGATTTATACATAATATGTATTATATATATCGAGCAACGGCTATGTCAATGTGCACAGTTTACATTGTATCAGGTGAGCTTGCTTGCATTGCAATGATTTACTGAAATACTATCTAACTAGACCGAAAATTTAATAAAAAGTATTTACCTACTACATGTATTAAATTATGGGTCGAATTTTCAAACATCGCGGTTGGCTCGCACTAACTAATGAAGCATCAAATGTGAATGAAATAAGCAAGATTAGCTATGACGTCCCTAATGCATACCGAAATGTATGCTGACCGAGTACATCGAAAATATCGAATGCATTAAATCCCTGTAAATGCGGTTTAAACTAATGTCATATTGTAACACAATAGAAACAATAGCTCGCTAATCCCAATACAGCGTGAGGTGACCGGGCACGATAATTTCATAATATTAATTTTCCCAACAGTGATGTGTTTGCTGCCGATAGTTAGCAAGTAAATTGGATTTTGCGCTGGTATACGTTATATTTCAGCCAAAGTAATTAATTATGTTCGAGTATGTTTTACGACATTTTAATTTTAAATTTAATAACGAATGTTTGATGTTAATGATAAACGACAAACACGTCAACGAAAACAACTACGTAAGTATAATTTGCGAGGTTGACTTTTAAATCACAGACTCTCTGATTTACATCGACGTAATGTTCGATGTTCAGCGGAATTAGATCGTAACAAAGCACTGCGCAGAATAATTAATGTATAGTCGATGTTTGAACGTGCTGAATCATACGAACTACAGCGGTGCCCGTGGGCTGTTATTTGTATGTAACCCAGGATTTCTTTATGTTAGCATTATTGTTTCGTATGTAATATAAACTTCACTCTAATTTATATACATATTTCAAAAATGTTCCTATTTTTTAAATGAGGTAAAAAATATAGAAGGCACAATTATGTGCATTTAATTGCAACAAAAATAATCATCAAATCAGACGCGATAAATAATAAAAAAGATTTAAAAAAAATTGTATATACCTATTTAAAAGTAATATGTATAAAAATCTATGTAAATAATTAAAGTTACCTTGTAAGCGGCATTGTGACATAATACGTATAGAAGAATATGGTGAGGACGGAGAGCAGCATAATGCCGGCCACACATTTCCTCACATTGACATGGCTAGCCAACCATATACAGCAGCGAGGCGTTGCCGTTTTATGCGTATGCGCATAGTCGCCGCATTCGAGCAGCGGCGTACGCGCTCCCCGACTTTCGCCCGCCATATCTATCATTTACACACCACTATATTTACACAACACAGTAACACTTAGGCCTCTACAAATGTTCACTATACAATCTCTATCTGGGTACTCTAATGGCCGCGTTTGTCCTTGGTGGTGATTTTTGTCGCCACTTGCCGTGTTTCCACATTTCATAGTGACGCAGAGGGGTGCAAATGCGTTGCTGGGCTTGAAGGCTGTATGTACGGACGCCGGCCATCTCGTGACGACAAACGTGTCAGTTGCCTATTTAAAATGGCCGCCGACGCATTTTGGCGGGTTGTGATCATCACGGCGACGGCGTGCGCTCCCGTTGACAGAGCTCACGGCATCCGTATGCAAACCCTGACGGCCTTCCTTGCCGATCTCATCGGATTTATCTGTAACAAAAAATAAAAACTTAGCATTAAAAATATATATAGTTCTATGCAGCCTAATGACTGGAATGTGGGTACCACCCACATTCCAGTTATTCTAACGCCAAACAGTAGTTGCTATATTCCTGTGTTCCGTTTTGAATGGTGAGTGAGTCATTGTAATTATAGACACAAATGACCTAACATCTTAAACTCCGTAATTGGCGGCGCATTGATCATGTTAGGAGTCTATCGAATGCAACGACTCAGATGACCCATTTGCACGACTACTACCGGAAATCAATTATAACAAAAATATTATTCATTAAAAAGATTATTATTTTATAATTATTTTTTTCTATCTACTGATTCGAATATAATCATAGTTGCTAATATTTTATATATCTGTTATGTGTTTTTATAGATACCAAATATGTATAAATTATCTAATATATTTGAGATCAACAAATTCATCGCATCGGGGACTCCAGGCGGTCGTCAGTTCTAATAAATCCGACCTTCGCATTACTTGAGTGAAGGCTTACATTGATACACGTCTTTGCACTGAAACAAAGTTGTTCAGCCGTGAAATTGAACGTGTGGGCCTCGGAATTCTGCATAATATCTATTAAAATGTTAAATTATTCATGATTGATCCGATTGCAACGTAATTTGTTTTATATCTCTCGGATTTCGTATACCTACGACACATTAACATAATTGATTACAATTTATTTCAAGCCTTACATATGCAGTTTAAATCAATACTTTAATAGGAAGTAGGGACATTGCAAAGAAATGAATTAACTGGTTATTCTATGCTTTTCATTCCAAAGATTTATATATTTTTTTATATAATGTAGTATTCTTTAATATAAGTTATTACAGTATGGGTTCAAATCTGCTTAGACTAAGTTAAAACAAATAAATATACCTTTATAATATTATAATGTTTAATACCTAACACGAAATTAAAGATTTTAAATTACAATAAACACCGAGTATTTGGTTTCTAAAAGGGCAGTTTTAAGAGCTCGTTTCGAGTCGGTGGTTGAAGTAAAACGCGTTCGGAATCCGTCATCATATGACCTTTTGAATATTAACTAGTAGATGACCCGCTCGTATTCGGAGCGTGCTCGCAAAAGGTTAATTCAAATAACTTACTTTACATTCAGATCAAAACTATTTAAATATTAAACGCCATTGGTTTGAATATAGATATTTTTAATGTTTGAGTCTGTTTTATGCAAATAAGTTATGTATACATAAATTATATGAAACAAAAAACAAATCATAAATTCATTTCTTAGAGATAATGCACTGAGTTAGCACGAGAAGAGCAATTAAAGTTCTTAATTAAACTAAAAAAAAAGACGAGCCTTCTGCTGGTGTCGGTTATAAAGCTGGCGTAGCGATAAGAATTTGAAAAAAGACCGTCGACGAAGTAGATGAAATTTCTATAGCACAAAAGATAGATACGATGTGGCTGCCAAAGACATCGGTTGATAACAAATAGAAAATAGCAAATTTTTATAATTTCAAGTAGTTCTTACTTAAATTATATAAATAAATTAATAATAAATGTAATAAATAGAAACCTTGTACGTTGTTTAGCAGGAGATTAAAAACCACTAAGCAACGTTTATATGTACGAACGTGTACAAATAAATTAAAATACCAATCTACGTAAGTCATTCTATTTTTTGAAAAACGAATGTCATAAAACGAATCTGTAGTGTGTAAGGTAATAAATACGTACATACGTATGTACACATGTATATTCTCCTTCACGTAATTTTACATCAAAAGACAATACTCTCTCACGGCGTACGAGCCGTCCCAACTTATTATAACTTTCCTCGTTCGCCACACCTCGTCTTCGTCGAAAGGTTCGGAAATCCGCATAATACGGTAACCGTTAACACGAAACTCCCATAATGTGAGGATCGCACATCTCGTAAAATATTACACTATTATGAATCAGAATAGGACGGACGTCTTCGATAACATGGGTCTATCTGTCGAATATTATTAAATAACTTCTTCACCTTTTACATTACATTTTGTCAAGGTATTACACGAACATTGGTACAGGGGATCACGTACAACAAGTAGATGTTTTTTACGTAATTCAGCCGAAGCCGGTATCTTATTTTTTTAATATATGTTGTGTTTCAAATATCATTTGAAATGCTTATTAGTTCAAATAAATATAATTTAATGATAGTACTATTCTTTTTTAATATATGTCATGAAAATAATAACAAAACAACGGAAAAGTTATCATTTTTCAAACGAATTTAGACTCGAGGACGGAAGAAGAAATTAATAAAACAAAGGTTGTCATTAAGGCCACAATTCGCCAGGGATTTTGGTCGAGAGAGATTAATTGTTTCTTAGTGCCATCTGTCAACTCGTGGGACAGACTAAGGACATATTGTTTACCCATACAAATAACGTTACATTTCCACCTTTGAATACAGAAGTATACGTTAGCATTAATAAATAATTAAAACGAGGAAGACGTATTACGTATTTTTCTTGTATTCGCAGAACGTGCCGAGGATGGAGCTCAGGTTGGAAACGGAGCAAGTTAGTTCATAATTTATTTCCAGAATCATTTATCTCGTTTCTTTCAATAGTTAAACGAAAGCTTTTTGGAAGAAGCAAAATAAAATTAAACAATTCTAAGATGAGTATAATTTTAATATTAACAAAAAAAATTAAGTTTAGCAATATATAAAGTATTATCTTTTGTCTTCTATTATACTTTTTTTTTAATTCAAATTATCGACTACATGTAAGATTTGTAAATCGAATAGATAGAACACAAAGGAAAACGCCAATAGGAATAGATTTCAAATTGCATCAATCAAAGTGAATCGACGCATGGATTTCAAATTAAACTTCTACAGGCAACAATAGTCCGATTCATAGAACTTGCATCAAACAGGTATCTCCAATTAGTGGAACATTTGCGCCGTTAAACTCGTTGCTGAGGTTTCATGTCAAATCATTAACTATTCCATTTGTCACTATTTACTTTAAATAACTATTATACAAATAGGTATTTAACTCTTAATACACTTGCAAATTAAAGTAAAGAAGAAACTAGTATCTGAATAATATAAAGAGCAAAAACAAAAATAAAAGAGTTTTAAGTCACTAAAATAGTCGACAACCCTTTTTTTATATTATGCACGATTTGGAAATGTCACCATTTGCATCATACATACATTCTTTCTACGGTCGTCTTTGTAGAGGAATAATTTTTGGAAGCACTGACTCAACGAGGGAATTTATGTTTCAAAGCAAGAATTTCTTTGTATTTATAAAAGCAAAATGCTCGGTTACCTTAAATTATGTTAGCAACGTTGAATTTACACGATTACTGTAAATTTATGCAAGACGTTATCCAAGGACAACGGCGTTGCATAACGCCTTTAGTGTCCGACCAACGCTTCGCCGTCTCCTTTATGAAACCCCTCGGTATGATATATGAGCTTATACTGTCAAGTTATTGCTACCTAGAACGACTTCGCATTTGCATTACATTAAAGTATCACTCTCAATATGTATCAATCAATTATTGTTTTCGTACATGTCTTTGTATAGCTTAAACGTAACATTAATTTACTGAAATATATTGTTATTAATGATTATGGTTAAAACCGTTAGTCATTTGTTTTTTTGGGCTTCATCTTTACCTTTGAGCAAACAATAAGGATTTTCTTCATAGAAGATTTCAGTATCAGAATTTATTTACGTATCGAATTTCATATTCCCGTTAATGACGAAGTCTCAAGTGGTCATGATATATAATCAAACCGAGCCTTAGATTCGACCAACCTTGCAAATCGCCCGCATATTTTGGGCCAAGATTAATTGTTCTTGAATATCATCTATCACGGTGAGCTCTCTCGTGACGGTTCCAGTTGTGCGTGCGACGTTTTATCCAAACCACAATACGCAAAAGGAACGCTTAACCAATTATATAAAAATTATGAAAGATCCAAAACATGAAAGATATTTTGATCAAATTATTAAAAGAATATCTAACTGTTATAAATTTTTCGTTATTTTTACGAAGCAAAAAAGAGAGTTACAATTCTAGTCAGTCTGTGTGTGTATATCCAGTAGCTCTCAAGCGACTAATCAGATTTTGACAAGAGATGAGTCATTATATTTGTTGTGTTCTGCGTGTCAAAGCTTAAGGTCATATTAATTTTTAAGCAAGTAATGCAAGCCGGCATTCTCCAATATACAAAAAAAAAATCCACACGTTTTAAAGTCATATAATTTATAGAGAATAGGTTTTTATTTAGTATTTGTTTCGTTTTTTTCGTAGTTGGGTTTTTTACTAACATATAAAAAATTGTAAAATGAGGTTATATTACATATTTTACAGTATTTCGATCAGTAATTTATTGTCAGAATATTTTTTATCAGAATAATTAAATAGAATATAAAGGGTAATTGGTAAGGCTTTGTGCAAGCCCGCATAGGTAGGTATCATCCAATTATAATATATCGCCAAATAGCTAAACTTAGTATTGTTGCGTTCCGATCAAAGTATAAGTGGCATCTCTTAAGGCATCTCAGTTCTCAATATTGGTAGCACATTGGCGATTATGAAATGTCTAATATGTCTCACAGTGCCAATGTCTGTGGACGATGTTCACCATTTATCATCAGATGACAAACACAATTAAAAAAAAACAGTTAATAAATAAAAACAAAACAAAAACTAATCAATTAATCGTCGCTAATAATTCATCACTTAAACAAATTCAAGATACTAATTTCGTTAAACGGAATTACGACGATTACTAACTCCCTAAAAGATAAATCCTTAGTTAAAAACATCCCCCGGCGAGCGGACAGGAACAAATGGAGTCAATCTTTTTTTGCTCGAAATGGAAAAACCAAAACTGTTACATTTTCAACGTGTAAAGTTCAATATCAATCAAGTCGACCTTTTTTCAATAAACCCACCACGAAGTTCCCTAAAGCAATTTTTCGAGTAATTCGACTCTTAGATACGAAGCGTTCATTGGCTTTCAAAACCGACAGCGTTGTTTCCGCCTATACACAAAAAATATCGAAGAAAATTTATCGTTAAAATACATCATACTTGCTTACAAATTGTTTAACTGTAAACTATTTTGAATTTCTAGTAAGGACAAACACCATTTGAATAATCTCGACGATGTCGCGAATAAAACTAGTTTGCAATAATTGTTTTGAAACAGTATTGCAGCTGTCGTACTTGCCATTAGCGGCGGAGATTGTACGCCGGCAAAAGGAGAGTTGATTAAAGAGCTCCAGCTTATAGTGCGCGTTGCTACAATGAATATTCAGTATTTCAGTGCATAAGCATAATGCGGCCACAATCTTAGTGCCGCTGTCGCAACCGCAATGCTGCCCATTTCTCATCTTAAATGCCAAGAGCACGTCGCTTGACTTCCTTACGGATTTTTTGTCGATTTATGTTGAATAGATTGGGGACTACACAAACATTTCAAGCTTAGCGATTTCAATTCTTAACCTTATATTATATAAAAAGAACACATAAATCATCGTAAGTGGTGACAGTAATTACATAACATTGAATTTATATAAACAGTTTATAACGATTTTTTTTAGGAGTATAGTGCGAACTTTAATATGCAATAATGTTATGAAAATATAAAAAGTAATATTAACATTCCATTATAATTTCATACAAGTCACCCGTTATATCAAATTTTCATACTACAAAATTTTTAGTGAATTTGAATGTTCTACTTTACTAAAACACATTATGATTTACTAGTTATATTAAATAAAACACTACTATATAATAAGAAACGGTGATATTATGTAAAATAACCCAACCGATACTAGTACACGAGTCTTCCTCAAGAGTAACATCGGTGCATTCTATTCAGGGAGAAACCATTAGACATCTTAACCTCGTAGAGTGTTGCGCATTCATCATACACTGAGCGAAAAGCAAACGGCATGGAGTAAAAGCGTTCTACTCTATGTACGAGCCACCATTTTCGAGTGTTATGTCAAGAAAAAGCGATTAAAGTATTCCTTGGGCTTCAAGTTCTTCAAGTGATGAAACGTACGTATAAGTGTTCGATACAAGAAGGGGTTATTTCAAAACCCTTTAAAATATCGAAATGTTTATACAAATAAAAAAACTATTAGAGATTGAAGGAATTTGCGGATTTCAAATTGTTATAGTATATAAGCGTGCAACAACTGAAATATTTAGCTTATATCAATAACCAAACATATTATAAATATTGTTATATTATATGTGAGACGTTGTAGACCCATTATTATATACAATGTTTTTTTTATTGCAGATCCCGCGCTGGATTATAAGCACAAATTTAGAACATAATAAATAAAAATTTTAACAAAACAAAAACCGACTTCATAAAAAAACAAATTAATATGCACTAAAAAGTAAAAAAATAATTGCGTATTCTTCTATAATTTGATAATTAACTTACTATTTTCTACTCATCAATATGTAGGTACGAATGTGTTGTGTGGTTGATAATTTATTTACAATTATTGTTACTTTTGGAGTCGATGTCAGCCAAGGTGGGCTTATAACTACATACATAGTTGTAGGTGAGATGTGCTCGTGTCGCACGCGCAACTTAACGAAGCGAATAAAAGTCAATTTGTAATGTGTATGTTTTTAAAAGATTTCCGTATTATTATTGCTAGGTATATTATAGTGTTTCCTTAGCTGACATCGACTCCAAAAATAACAATAATTGTAAATAAATTATCAACCACACAACACATTCGTACCTACATATTGATGAGTAGAAAATAGTAAGTTAATTATCAAATTATAGAAGAATACGCAATTATTTTTTTACTTTTTAGTGCATATTAATTTGTTTTTTTATGAAGTCGGTTTTTGTTTTGTTAAAATTTTTATTTATTTTTCGATTTTTAGTGAATCTGAAGTACACTCACTAATTTGTAGAATATGGATAGACCTACTAAACGTGCAGCTCATATGAGACAGCGCCGTTTATATTATTATTTAAATATATTAATCTAAAACAGTGAAACGTAAAGAAAAATGCATTTTGGTACTTAATTAATAAATATTAGTTAATATGGTTAAATGTATGAATATAAATTAATATGTTTTGATTAAATAGATTTAGTTGGTGGGCTGTTGGGCAGCCATAACATAATCAAATAATTATTTCTAGTAATAATTAAATAAACTGTATGTTTATAGATGTTGTGTTATACCATTCTTCACCATAAAATATGACGGAATATCTGTATATTAAAAAAAGGGGAAGTATCTATATTATCCTAACTAATATTATAAATGCGAAAGTAAGCTTGTTTGTGACGCTTTCACGCCTAAAACACTAAGCCGATTTAAAAAATTTTCTTTCACCAATGGAAAGCTACATTATCAGGGAGTAATATAGGCTACATTTTGTCCCCATATTCCCACGGGAACAGGAACTACGCGGGTGAAACCGCGGGAAAATGGTCCTCCTGACCGATTTCGGCCACGGCGGCCAATCTCAAGAGAGATCAGCCAACTGCGCAGGACATATTATAGTGCACAAGTGTGTGCGCAAACACAGGTGCACTCTCTATTCCCTAACTCTCATAATCCGATGGGACGGCAATCCGACACGACCGGAAAGAGTTTAGGCGCAGGACCAACGGCTTTACGTGCTTTCCGAGGCACGGGAGTGTTCACACTTCCAACTTCCAGACTTCGGGCTGCTATTGAGAATTTTCAACAGAAAATCTAAATAACATTTTATTGGCCCGACCTGGGAATTGAACCCAGAACCCCCGAGTTAGCAGCCTTAATCCTAGCCACTAGACCAACGAGGCAGTCAAACCGCGGGAAAAACACTAGTAATCAATATATAAATATACATAAATATAACATGTATATAAGAGTACTTATACGATTCTATATATATATATGTATAATTTTCAAAATTGGTCTCAACTGTTAGGAGATGTTCAAATATGTTTCAATTACAAACATATAAATATATACTAATGCTTACATGCATAACTCATATTATAAAGAGGAAAAATTTGATTTTTGTTTGATTTTTTATTACGATTTAAATCAAAAACTACTCGACCGATTTTAAAAATTCTTTCACCCTTAGAAAGCTACGTCTTTACCAAGTAACATAAGCTATATTATATTTTCAAAAACTTATAGATCCCTTCTTAAAATGGAGCAATGTAACCCAACGTATTTAACTGTTGCCTATAAAAGTTATTATTTCGCGTGCGCTGCAAAAACTATTGACGGTATATAAAGAAGTGTTTTATACAATAGTACTACAATTACTTGATCATAACGATGTTATGGTAGGTGAATGACAAATCTAGATAGCCTATAAAAGATTCGGCCGTGTATCGTTAATTTGCTACTAAGAATTGAAGATTTCCGTTACTTTGTCATGGATCCTATAATCAGAATCTAACCAAACTATCATCAAACAACCCTTGAAGTATACTCTTTCCAATAAAAAAAAATCATCGAAATCCGTTGAATAGATATCGAGTTATTCGTCCATTTGTCGCGCACATACCTCATGCAAATTTACGACTTATATGGTTTTCTCATGGATTCCACTGTCAAACCTGGACTAAAAAAAAATGGGACCCCATGGGAAGCAACTCCTTTCAAATAAAAAAAAAATCATCAAAATCGATTCACCCAGTCGAAAGTTATGAGGTAACAAACACAAAAAAAAAAAAAAAAAAAAAAAAAAAAAAACATACAGACGAATTGATAACCTCCTCCTTTTTTGGAAGTCGGTTAAAAACTCAGCGATGCTTCAGTGCAGTGCGGTCAAAATTTTAATATCTTTGTAATTAATTTACATTTTATTATTTTTTTATTTATATAAAAATAAAGTAACATTCTGTGAATGCCCCATTGCTTAGCTAACACCTCTTCTCTTTTTTTAAGGAGAAGGTTTGGAGCTTATTCCGCCACGCTGCTCCAATGCGGGTTGATGGAATACACATGTGGCAGAATAAAAGTGAAATTTGACATATTTCTTTATATAAGTACTCATTAAATATTTTCTTTTAACTCACTTATAAAAAAATACATTTATATAGTTATATATGTATGTATATATATGTATAGAAATATTTGAATAGTTCTGTAATATACAAAGTTGCGTTATTATAAACGCAATACTAAAACTATCAATAGTGTTTATGTTCTTATTTTATTAGGATTTTGATACAATATCTAATAGCCAATATGATTGAGTTAATAAAATTATGCAATTTATTTAACTACCAAACGCACTTTATCTTGTGGATAGCTCACCTTTAACGTTTGACATTTGATCTAAATTGTTATCAAAAAAGCATATGGGCCAATGATTTTAATGACTACACATTTTTACTATATTAACATTTGACGTCAAATTATGAAACGTGTTTCAATTATTATTTCGTAACAAGTTTTAAACATCGTGCTATTTTTCTTCACAGACAGATACCTTTTTTTATCTTTATAGATAGATTTAGAAGAAGCTATTCTATAGCTCGAGAATTTATTTTGTCTCGCCCCTACAAAGATTTATGTTCTTTGTAGGCAGAAAACTGCTCGGGCCTTTTTGCCGCGTAGAAGTAGTAATGTTGAAAGTAGGCGTAGAAATATTGGATCCTCGTTTTAAAATTCCCTTTGGGAATAGGACGGATGAGATGAGACATTCGGAAAATGTTTTTATTCGCTAAGAACAATAAAAACTTAAAACAGGCATTGCCCATTGAAGTAATAACGAAATACGATAGTAACTTAATTCAATTCACTATGGAACATAACATATATTAATATACAATATAATATAATAAAAATAATGTATATTTTTATTTGGAAAATTATATGAAAAAAAAATAACTTCCTAACCACTATTTTCATGACATATGGAATACTAGACTATTTAAGTTTTTGAAAAATAAATCTGTTCCGTTTTCAGTTTACCTCTATGTAAGTTTACGATATAATTATTCTTTGGAAGAAACACTAAAACTAAATTAATTGTAGTTTAATAACTGAATATACAAATACTTTTTTCGGCATTCATTTTATTTAACTGCTTAACCGGAAGAGTTATAATTAATCATGAACAACCGGATGACTTACAACTATTAGGTAATGTATATCGGAATTACATATAACATATTTTCTATCGACAATGTTCTAATCCAAAAGCAATTTAACTATTTAATATCGCGAAGATTGTACGGTAATACCAGTATATGTTAAATTTTATAAAACAAACATTTTAAAGCGAAAACAAATCATCTTACCCTATGTATGTGGAGCGTCCCGTATCAGTCAGCATATATTCACGAAGTTTATGCAAATTATTCACAATAAATGTATTGCGCTGTACTTATTATATTACTGATATTATCTCTTAAGTTATTATTTAATAAAATTAAATATTAAAGAGGAAGCAACACTTATTGTCACACATTTCGTACGCGTGAGCCGGACGAGAGTCGCGGAGCGGCGACACGTCAAACCTTCCGGGCGTCTCGGGGCATACTGAAAACAGCGGCGCCTCGCGTCGGATCGGCGGCAAGACGATACAGAAGCTAAGTTCGTAGGCGTAAGCTTTCAGGGGCTACGGAACTCTACGTATGGCAAAAATTATTTCCCGAGGAAAAATTAGGCGCGTTCCGACCGCGACAGTCCATTCATTCACGAACAACGCTCGGCGTTTCGATACAGCGCACGATCTCGATTAATGCTAAGCACGCCAATAAATATTGATGCTGACTCCTTTGTCTTGTGCGGATTCGTTCCATTTTATTAATGTTAAGGAACACTCACATTTCCTTGATAAATCGTATGTATCGTCTCATTTTTTAAACCAGCCAATAAGCTCAGGATAAATAACGTTAAGGGTATTATCGAGATATATTGGTTCACATTAATTTGTTTATTAAAATAGTTACACACATATTTTGTAATAAACGTTGAGAATAATAAAGACCAGATAAAAACGTGATTGTGGTATAAGACGTTTTTCAAATTTTGATATTATTGAATATATTAGTTAAATATTTAAAATATTTGGGTCCAACATTTTTTACAATCATACGTACTTTGTAATTAAAAAATATATTTGTTTCGTATATTATATGAATGACGTAAAACATTTTTATGATTATGTATGCAGTTATAAAATTGGGAATAGCAAAAAATACTTTTAGTTTCAGACACGAGGTAATATTTGCTATTTGAAAACGAACATAGTTCATAGATGAATGTATGGTATATGTTGCGCATTAATATTCTGATCGTCGCTAGACATGAAGTAATATAAATTCAATTCGTACCTACATCAATTTATAGCACAAAATTCGCTAATCAACAAAAATATATTTAAAACACAATCGATTGAAACTATTATTTCGTACAATGAAAAAGCAAGTTTATACAATTCGTGAAAATACTCTTTTTTTGTCTATCACATGAACAAGTGAATCGCATACGAGAAAATGAAATCACGCAATCGCTCAACCAGGTACAAGCATCGTGCACGCAACGTTCATTACTATCCATTTCTATCGCATTGAAGCAAATAAACCGAAAGTAGAAGGTTGTGATTTATTAATAGATAACATATCTGATATTTTTAAACAAATAATTCTATTTTTTAATATAATCGTCGTTCTTATTTGAATGTCATAAATCATTATCGTTTTTAACTTTCATACAGGGAAGAGTCAGGTAAATACGGATGTGCAGTAATTGCAATTAAGGGTTAACCGATTAGATAAGACGCATCCGGCAAATATTTTAAGTACTAACTGTATTTACCTCTCAAAGGTAAAGGTAATTGAGATACAGGAATGTACTCGTATTTATGAAAAAGCGTTTCGCAAATTTTAAACTAAATTAACAATCCGTGTCGGATTCGTGAGGAAAAAGTAATAAATAACCGTTTGTTTCTTTTTCAAACAACATGTTAAGAGGTTTACTATAAAATTGCTGATCTCTATTTGATTTTATAAGGATTCAGTTTTAAAATAAAATATAAATATTTAGGTAAGGGACATTATATTTCAAGGGTTATGTGAAAATAATTATTATTATACATAATTAAATAAAAATAAGATCGGATCGAGAGACGGTTAGAAGCTTTAGGTACTCTCTGAACGTGAAAACCTAAGAAAGTTTGAGTTATCTAGATAAAACATACAAATGTATGTCGCTGTTGACTTTATTTCTTTTTTAATTTTATACATATCCTATAAATGATTAATTATGTATTTAGCATATTATAAGCCTTCAGAAAGAGATTACTTAACTGAAAGAACAAAAAAATCATATTCGAGTAAAAAATACAATGAGATCGTGCAAGTTGCGCTTTATTCCTTGCACTTTCGATTTGTTTTATAAAACAACACTGAAAATACAACTAAAATAAAAATAATCCTTAAATCCCTTTTAAGCTTATTTCAGTACGAGCTTTCTCTCAACAACTTCCATCAAGTCTTAAGTTATGACCATGTTGTCATACATCAGTAAGCTTCATCTTCGACAGTGTCTAGTTTCTTAAATAACAACAGCCTTTTAAGTCACTCTCCGCGGAGGTGAAGCTACTTCATTTATGAAAAGCTTTCAGGTTCGGTAGAGCTAGAGGGGGCTCTATTCAAATCACTCCCGACAAGGCTTAACATAAATCAAGTATTGAATAAGCTATTTTCACACCACATGCATTGTTTCGTTAAGAATGGTGTACGAACACAACAATGGTACATTATTTGATTATTTATTGTTTATTCCATAACGCCTAGTAATGTATCCTAACCTAAGGATTCACGGATTAAAATCCGGAAAGGATTTTATAAGTATGTATGTACTGTGTATGAATCATCAATAATAATACATCTATAATTATTCATTGAACTCATACAACTGGACGACTGATGACAATTTTACTAAAAAATAAATTACATAACAGATGTTATACAAAATAATGAACATATTTTTACACTCTTCATTCGTAATTCCATTCTATTAAATTATTAAAACAAGCTTCCGAAGAAATATTTTAATAGCAATAGTATGTAGCTAAGAATTTCTCCATGTTGAAGATTAAGTCCCTTGAAACAAAAACAACATTGAGCATGCTCCCGGTAGCCGGATTGCGAACATTTCTGTGTAAATAGATAAGGCAAGTGTCCGGCGGTCGTAAGCCGACCGAGAACGTAAGCGGAACGGTAAGCGGCTCATACGATTTGCTGCTACTAAAATATATTCATAGACCTGATTAGCTTATTACCTAAATTATAAACACTATAAATTTTCAACTAAAAAGACAATAACTAAATCTATTATTTAATCCGCATGTACACACACCGAAACCGAAAAACAGTATAAATGTTAATAAATATTTTTTATAATATAATTTTATATTTCCTATCATATTCAACTTCATATTTTCAAAGGAAAAACCAGCCACGCATAAATACAGACAATCTGACAAAATAAACACTGTCATATTTTAACTATTGGTTTAAAATTTATTTTATCCCAAAAAAACTATAAATTATTAAAATAATATACATAATGTAAATCATTAAAATAATTTATATAGAATTAGAAGTTATACGTTATATGTAGGTCACTTGTGCTATAATTTGCGCTAAATAAAATTTAACTCTCACAAATCGTTATTCATTTCAAGGCTATCTCTAGGGTGATATTAAAAAGAACCGCAGGTTACGCCACCCGCTGAAGACTCGTACGGATATAAATCACAAACTTTCGAGATGAAAACTTTGTTTAACTAAAACATTCGAAAAGCAGGCAGTAACGATCACCAATTAGTTATTTTCGCATTATTTTTTTACTTAAGATATAAAACAAATATTATTTTTTTATAAATTTTTTTTTTTTATTTGTGACTTTCGTCCATTGAATTGATATTGAAACTAAGTATAAATCATTTATGCCATCGTTAGTGTATCATCCATGGGATCTGAGATATTATTTTTCTTAGATATAAGGTAACTCAATGACTTCAACTTTTAAACTGAAATACCTACTCATTATATACATATATAACTGATATGATGATACTTAGCGACAATATATGTTAAACGGATGTTTTCTACCACAAACGTATTGTATGTACCACACAAGTTTTGTATAATAAAATTAATTATTATTACAAGAATAGTGTTCTGTATGAAACCAACACTTTTCGCGCACAGAACTGTAGCAATATTTTAATTTACCCTTTTCTTTACATAATAAATACGATAAATAAATAAAAATTTTAACAAAACAAAAACCGACTTCATAAAAAAACAAATTAATATGCACTAAAAAGTAAAAAAATAATTGCGTATTCTTCTATAATTTGATAATTAACTTACTATTTTCTACTCATCAATATGTAGGTACGAATGTGTTGTGTGGTTGATAATTTATTTACAATTATTGTTACTTTTGGAGTCGATGTCAGCCAAGGTGGGCTTATAACTACATACATAGTTGTAGGTGAGATGTGCTTGTGTCGCACGCGCAACTTAACGAAGCGAATAAAAGTCAAGTTGTAATGTGTATGTTTTTGTTTGTTTTTAAAAGATTCCCGTATTATTATTGCTAGGTATATTATAGTGTTTCCTTAGTTAACCTCCTCCTTTTTTTGAAGTCGGTTAAAAAAGTACATCAATATTCATGTATGACGTCATGATGTTCGCTTATTAATAGAGTTGAATATGATATTCATATATATGTATATGAGTTTGTAAATATAATATGTGAATTGTTATAATATATATACAAATACGTATTTCATTTCACTTTATACTAGTAGATTACCACGAGACAAACTTTTTTCATAAAAATAAAACAGGGCATTCGGTTGCGAAGAAACAAAAACAACGAACAGTTACTTATTAACTTTTATAACTGTTGTAATATTCCCTTGCAGCTTGTTTGCATTAAAATTTCTGAACGTTGCTTTTAACTTGAGTCAATTTTAAAATTATTGTTGTTCAGATCATCTGCGAACATTATATTATTGTGCAATTTTAAACTCACGACTGATGTCGTCCGAGAATTCGCTCTCCTAATTTCCGCTCGGACGGATATTCGTATCGGTCGTTGATTTATTTGCTTCAATTTATATTTTGTCGAAAGACGTAAATTATTGTGATCTTGTTGACGGATCGCTTGATAGGTACCAGCCACTCATTATATTCTAATGCTAAACAGCGATATTTAGTATTGTTGTGTTCCGGTTTGTAGGTTGATTGAGCCAGTATACACACGTGGGACAAGGGGCATAGCATCTTATTTCCCAAACTTGGTGGCGCATTTGGGATGTATGGAATCGATAATATTTCTTACATCGCCAATGTCGGTGCGATCGGGCGATGGTCAATTAGCATTGGCTGGGAAATGGCATTCGTAATGGTATTATTTCATAAAAAAATATTGTTTTAAAAAAGTGTGTTTTAATATCAACTTATTTTTACTTCCATTACTATAGAAACTTTTAATAGACTAAAAATAGTTCTACGGTTCACAGAGCAAAATTAATAAAAAAAATAACAGTGACCTAAAACTGAATTCAACCATAAACAGTTTAAAAAGCTTTGTTTTCAATCTGCGGTCCATAGAGCGTGCAATAATGTGAACGGCATGTGTATCAACTGCATAACTTTATATTCATACCAAAAGGATTAATTGAAACTATGTTTATAATTAACTGTTTAAATGTAGTCCAGGTTTATTACATAGTCAAGTTGTTCAGAAACATTTTTAAGGAATACTTTTAGCCTGATATTAAAAAAAATATTATTATTCTTTTTTTATTATTAGATTGTTTATAATTGTGGTACCAATTAATCTAAAATGGCAAAAAACCAATATTGAACCTGTGTCCTTCACATCGCCTGGCGGTCCGTATAAACTTCGTTTAGCTGTTGAGGCTTTAGAAACGTGATACTGGAAATATAATTTTCATTGAGGCAGCCTTTGATGAATATTCAGTTATCAGATCAAACCTTGAATCAAGATTACGTATTTATCAAATATTCTATACTATCAATTAATATGAATCTATTTAAACCCGGCTGTTAGCTGACGAACATTTAGAAAAGCTTAACACATTATCTAAAGTTGAAACAATTCGTTAAGCTCCAAAAACATGTTAAGGAAAAGACTAAGCACGTACACGTAGTACAATTAAATTTATTTGTTGAAATAAATAACGCAATAGACGACAATTGTACAAGAAGATAACGATTACTGCCGAATAAAGTATTTTCTATGTATATATTTAGGTTTTTATTTTTTTTTTACGTTTAACAAACACGATTGTAATATTCTGTTGATCAATTTAATATATAGAAGTCAATGCGTCGGCAATATTGTAGTGGAGAGGTGTGTGCGCAAAAACAGCTATGTGCCTCGGAAAGCACGTTAAGCCGTTGGTCCTGCGCCTGAACTCTTTCCGGTCGTGTCGGATTGCCGTCCCATCGGATAATGAGAACTAAGGAAAAGATAGCGCACTTGTGTTTGCCCACACACTTGTGCACTGTAATATCTCCTGCGCAGTTGGCTAATCTCTCTTGAAATTGGCCGCCGTAGCCGAAATCGGTCTGGAAGACCTTATATTACCTACAGGATGAAAGACAGTTGATCATTGAAATTCCATCTTCGATCTTTAATTCCCGAACGGTAACTTCGATCCACTCATTACACGATCAATTTGACGTAAATTAAATCAAAGTCGAAATTGAGCATCATGTATAGTTCATACATTCTATTTTTTTTTTCTTTGTGTGTGTATTTTCTATGTGCGTAATGTTTACTCTCATTTAAATTTTGTTTCGTTGTTTAAATAATTCAATATTAATTCAACAAATAAATAATTATTCAATGTAATTTAGACGGTAAACCATAACCCACTGAAAAATGTTAGCTTCGCAACTTTTTATTTACGGTTTTTTTACATCACATAAGACGTCTATAGATATCATAATCTCACTTATATTTAAAAAAAAATACATACTGTTATCAGAATATTTTATAATATTAAGCTGACAGTTCGTTAAGCCTGTCCAAGAAACATCACATTGTTAATTACTTTACGTGCTACACACGACATGACAGGGAGAAAATTGAATTTTAACTTTTGAAACAGCTCCGTATTGACGTCGCGTGTGTGGAAAACGCGTAATAAACAATTAGGCTTTAATGGAAAATTAAAATATGAATGCGAAACGATTTTCTTCCATTCATTTTATATAGTAATTAAACCAGACCGTCATCCGTTTCGGTCATCCGTTCTAATTACTCGTCACTGACCTTTATGTGATTACACGAGTTTTTATTCATATTCTATTCGTCTGTGTCTAAGGCCGTCGAGAAACGATGTCAAAAATGTTAGTCTAAGATTTATTGGTATCACTCTTCAGGAGACATTCTTCGAGTATTCAAGGAACGGTAGGACAAAGTTAAAAGGCAGAATAAATTCGACAGTCGACAAGACAATGCGAAGGATGTAGACAAAAGTTTTTTCATAAATGCGCACGGATCGCGGAACCGAGAGAGTGAACAGCTGACGACTGGCTCGAGGCAGGGCCGCTGTACTTTAAGACTTGCTGGCAGATGTATTAAAATGGGAAAATGGGGGATATTTTGTCAGATTTTATCACTTAGCTCGAGGCGACATGAATAGAAAAGAGTTAAATGTTCCTACAGATGTCCGCTATCTTCTTTTGTAACATTTTGAATTAAATGAGTTGAAACTGCCTCGGGAATCTGGAACTTTTATATTGTGTAACCATTGAAATATTTTCCCTTTAATGTTTTTCAATTTAAAATTATTTCCTCCGTAATATACATTGACTCCCACTACGAAAGCAGCATTATATAAGCAGCGTCGTCTCATACTTGATAATACGTTGGCAGATACATATATCTTAGTATATCTTTAAATGCTATAAAATATAATAATAGTAGAAAAAATAATAACTAGCTTAATTATATTTTAATATTCCAAATATGGTACTATACAATGAAATGTGAGTTAATTAGTGTAATAATTGACGATGTTTGTCATTAGCTTCATTCATTTGTGGTTTATCGTTAATTGGTTTGATAAATTAAATAAAAATGGTGTCTCTATTTTAAATATGGTTTATCGTAAATTAATAACAAGTACATACATACGAATACATATACAAGTGGCAGGTAAAAAAAATTAAATCGTTTATTATTCGACGAAACACAATCGAATCTTATTTTAAATATGCATACATATGTAAATACATTGAGAACTTTTATACTGACAACCCGCGAGTAAAGTAAGGTATATTATTATGAACGTGACATGTAACGTGAGAACTTTATTTGTCTAAGCCCGCCTCCTGATATGCTCGATATCAAGTAAAAATAGAGAACATAAAGTAGCATTTTAGTATGTGCTATTCGTTATTGCGAGTATTCGACAAGTTTAGCTGCGCCGGCAGATACGGAGCGAACAGGAGTATCTATAATTGGATTCGTTATTGTTACTACAAACGGATTGTCGTGTCTAAACTAAATCAAACTTTATTTCCGGCGGGAGTCACCGGCGAGCCAGCGCTGTTATGGACGATATTGGGAACAAACTATAACCCACTTTTGCTCATTATCATAGCTATCCCCACAATGAGGAAGCCGTCGACGGTTAGTTTTTATGATTCGAGCTTGTAATAAAAATAGGATACATATATTTTTTATTAATATAAAGTTATAGTCGATAAGTAATAATTTTGCATGTTTTATAATTTAACAATATTGTTCAACCTAAAAAAAACCAACACATAATCGAAACTCTATACACATTTTTACAGAATTTATATTACTGTTTTGAATAAAACTACGCATTTGAAATAATCTAATTTTACTTTCGTGTCGTAAAAAATAAACGCGGAAAACGATTTGTACCATATTAATATTTATCAACAATTTGACCGTATAATAATATAAAATCCTACAAAATACAACGTTGTAAAAAAAAAAGCTATTGCGTTAATAAACATTACAGTCAACCATGCACGTCGACGCAACGACGCGGACGAGAGAGCGCACATCGCCAAGTGAAATCGAAAATAAATTGACACTTGTATGTCTCTATTAATTTCACTTTTAATAAACTTTTATCTAACTAATTCGATAAGATATTGCTTTTAATTTAGAAGATACGGTAAAATATTATAACAGGCACTAATTTGATTATATACCAAAATGCCTTAAAAAGCAAGCTATCAATTAATCCACGTTGTGGTACAATAAATTAATTTTTAACCGACTTCAAAAAAAGGAGGAGGTTATCAATTCGTCTGTATGTTTTTTTTTTTTTTTTTTTTGTGTTTGTTACCTCATAACTTTCTACTGGGTGAATCGATTTTGATGATTTTTTTTTTATTTGAATGGAGTTGCTTCCCATGGGGTCCCATTTTTTTTTGGTCCAGGTTTGACAATGGAATCCATGAGAAAACCATATAAGTCGTAAATTTGCATGAGGTATGTGCGCGACAAATGGACGAATAACTCAATATCACGCCAACCGATTTCGATGATTTTTTTTTTATTTGAAAGAGTATACTTCAAGGTTTATTTGATGATAGTTTGGTTAGATTCTGATTATAGGATCCATGACAAAGTAACGGAAATATTCAATTCTTAGTAGCTAATTAACGATACACGGCCGAATCTTTTATAGGCTATCTAGAATTTTCATTCACCTACCATAACATCGTTATGATCAAGTAATTATAGTACTATTGTATAAAACACTTCTTTATATACCGTCAATAGTTTTCGCAGCGCACGCGAAATAATAACTTTTATAGGCAACAGTTTGATACGTTTGGGTTACATTGCTCCATTTTAAGTAGAGATCTATAACTTTTTGAAAATGTAATAAAGCCTTTATTACTCGGTAAAGACGTAGCTTTCTAAGGGTGAAAGAATTTTTAAAATCGGTCGAGTAGTTTTTGAGTTAAATCGTAATACAAAATCAAACAAAAATCAAATCGTTCCTCTTTAAAATATGAGTTATGCATGTAAGCATTGTATATATGTATATGTTTGTAATAGAAACACATTTGAACATCTCCTAAAAGTTGAGACCAATTTTGAAAATTATATATATATAGAATCGTATAAGTACTCTTATATACATGTTATATTTATGTATTTTTATATATTAATTACTAGTGTTTTTCCCGCGGTTTAACCCAAGTAGTTCCCGTTCCCGTGGGAATATGGGGACAAAATGTAGCCTATGTTACTCCCTGATAATGTAGCTTTCCATTGGCAAAATAATTTTTTAAATCGGCTTAGTGGTTTATCGTGAAAGCGTCACAAACAAACTTACTTTCACATTTATAATATTAGTTAGGATAATATAAATACTTCCCCTTTTTTTAATATACAGACGTTCCGTCATATTTTATGGTGAAGAATGGTATAACACAACTTCTTTAAACATACAGTTAATTTAATTATTACTAGAAATAACTATTTGATTATGTTATGGCTGCCCAACACTCCACCAACTAAATCTATTCAATCAAAACATGTTAATTTATATACATACATTTAATCATATTAACTAATATTTATTAATTAAGTACCAAAATGCATTTTTCTTTACGTTTCACTGTTTTAGATCAATATATTTAAATAATAATATAAACGGCGCTGTCTCATATGAGCTGCACGTTTAGTAGGTCTACCCATATTCTACAAATTAGTAAGTGTACTTCAGATTCACTAAAAATCGAAAAATAAATAAAAATTTTAACAAAACAAAAACCGACTTCATAGAAAAACAAATTAATATGCACTAAAAAGTAAAAAAATAATTGCGTATTCTTCTATAATTTGATAATTAACTTACTATTTTCTACTCATCAATATGTAGGTACGAATGTGCTGTGTGGTTGTTAATTTATTTACAATTATTGTTATTTTTGGAGTCGATGTCAGCTAAGGAAACAATAATAAACCTAGCAATAATAATACGGAAATCTTTTAAAAACAAACAAAAACATACACATTACAAATTTACTTTTATTCGCCTCGTTAAGTTGCGCGTGCGACACAAGCACATCTCACCTATAACTAACTATGTATGTAGTTATAAACCCACCTTGGCTGACATCGACTCCAAAAGTAACAATAATTGTAAATAAATTAACAACCACACAGCACATTCGTACCTACATATTGATGAGTAGAAAATAGTAAGTTAATTATCAAATTATAGAAGAATACGCAATTATTTTTTTACTTTTTAGTGCATATTAATTTGTTTTTCTATGAAGTCGGTTTTTGTTTTGTTAAAATTTTTATTTATAACATATCAACATCAAAAGTATATACAAATGTTCAGGTCAATAAATTTAATGCAACCGTTTAAAATTCAATTCATTTGACCGACATCAAACAATTGAAGTTAAATAAAAGCTTGTAAGAAATTTAAAAATTAACAGTTTGCTGATTTGAATAAGAACTATAAAGCATATTTATGACTGGGAGCATTAGACAAATCTTGAACAGGCGTCGCCACTTAAAATAAGCTGGCACGATTTCAAGTGCCGTCAACCTGAATGCGAACTATTCAGTTCATCAAAACCAGATGTTTCCTAGTCCTATGTTAAGACTTTCGTGAACAAGTAATGCCAAATATAGTCATATTGTAATTAATCATATAGTTATAGCACGTACTCGGAAAACACTTTGAAGGTTAAGGTATGTGGCTTACAATAAATGAGTGATACAGGAATTCCGCAACTCGTTCCGTGTAAATTTGTTTGTCCCGTAAAATCTGTTATTTATATGCCTATATTACCCAACTCCCAGACTACTTCAGCCTCGACCATGGAGGATGTCAAATTTCATTACGATCGTTTCAGTGGCTTTCTCGTGATGAGAATGTCGTGTAACAGATACAGTTCGTTACATTGGTACAGATAGGTACTGTTATTAGAATATATTCGTTTAAATATTCGCAGACATAGATTAGTAGGAACAATATTGGTTGATTTTATTTAAAAATATGTTGCACGTAAATAATTGATAATATATATAACGAAACGGACGCGGATAACATATTTTCATCATAAAATGTTCATTTGTTATTTACTTATAACAGAGTTTTACGCAAGACCATCAAAATATTTAAAAGTTATTAAAGTTTCAAGAAACAACGATTTGTATATGCACTGCGTGTTTAGTGATGTGTTTAAACAAAGAAAATTTTAGCTTGAGATCTTTTTGATGTATTTTCCTTTGTACATAAGAAAATTTTGTTTATATATCAAGCAACGCGGACGAAGTCGCGGGTATCAGCTAGTATTAGATAAAAAGAATATATCTATAACGTGATTAGAAGGAATTCGTGATTCTAAATTTCTTAACTTAAAAAATTCTTAACCGATGATTCCGAGTACAAACCCGGGCGAGCAACATTGAAATTTCATGTGCTTTATTTGTGTTAATAATAATACTTCTCGTGCTCGTCGGTGAAGGAATACGTGGAGAGAAAATCGACATGTGTTGGATGAAAATCTGCCACGTGTATCCACCAACTCGCATCAAACTTTCTACTCAATAAATAAAAATTTTAACAAAATAAGAACAACAAATTAATATGCACTCAAAAGTAAAAAATAATTGCGTGTTCTTCTACAATTTGATAATTAACTTCCTTTTTCTACTCATCAATATGTAGGTTCGATTGTGTTGTGTGGTTGATAATGTAGTTACAATTATTGTTATTTTTGGAGTCGTAATGTCAGCCAAGATGTAAATATATATATAATTTTCAAAATTGGTCTCAACTTTTCAGGAGATGTTCAATTACAAACATTCATATATACTAATACTTACGTTTAACTAATATTATAAAGAGGAAAGATTAGATTTTTTGTTTATTGATTACTATTTAATTTAAAAACTACTCGACCGATTTTAAAAATTCTTTCTCCATTAGAAAGCTACATCTTTACCGAGAATATAGGCTATATTATATTTAAAAAAAAATTAGGGAGCCCTACCTAAAATGGAGCAAGGTATCAAACTGTTGCCTATAAAAGTCATTACTGGGCGTGCGCTGCGAAAACTATTGACGGTGTATAAAAGTGTTCTATATAATAAAGTACTACAATTACTTGACCATAACGATGTAATGGTAGGTGACTGAAAAATCTTGATAGCCTATAAAAGATTCGGCCGGGTATCGTTAATTTGCTCCTAAGAATTGAAGAGTTCCGTTATTTTGTCATGGATCCCGCAACAGAATTTGATTTATATAATGTATAACGTGTAATATAACATAAATTACATTTGTTGTTACCTATATTGATCAATCCTATCTTAACAATAATAATTATGATATCGAAACGTAAATTTAACGAGGTGTAGTTTGTATATCACATTTAATTTTTTGTCCAAGTACAAATGTACTTAAAATCTAAAAGAAAACTTAATATTTTCAAAGCAAATAACTTATCATGCAGTGCATGTATTAACATATTTATGGAGGCAGACATAAGACACATTTTATGGTAATTGTTTTAACTATAAATAAAATCTAAATTGCAAATGAACAATGAACGTGATTTTCCATTAATGTAACTATTTTAGATCACGTCACATAAAACACAGCCGCAATGATTGTAAACAAGAATTATATGTGTTTGGAATTTGTGATCTAACAGTTATGTATAAATAATGACAAATTAAATGTTACATTATATAAAACTAGCGCTTTACTATGGCCTCGCTCGTGTCATGGCGACTGTTGATGAAGATAATATACGACCGTTTTCATAGCTCTTTTATGAAAAAAAAATCATAGCCTTTTTATAAACTATATAATAATGCGACGATCCACGAGGGTGGAGTAGTAAACGCATAAAGCGGATGAAACCATGCGGAGCAGCTATGTAACATATATATGCTTTTTACCTATATAGATAATTTTATTTAATGTACAATTTTAGTATGAGTAAAGTGAAAGTATTTGACTACTAATAGAAGTAAGAAATTTACTGTTATAAGGAGTAGATGTACCATATTGTTGTTCATTTTTCTTTATGAATAAGACACTTGGTCTCCAAGTTCTGCAATTTTCGAAAGAAATAAAAATGGAACGTGTTTTCAGCTCTATTGAGAGGTTATAAAAATCCAAACATTCAAACTGGGCAAGTTTCAGCGACATTATACGAATTAATGTTATAAACAAACATCGAGGATTGGCTTTAATCCAAGTAGGTGGGGGCGCCGGCGCTACTTCGCCGCGGCGCGCCAGCCATTTACTATGCAACTATACGACCTCGTAGCTTCCATCTCTCAGTCGATCAATGACTAATCTTTAACCTATCAATGATTATATTAAACCCGTGTTTTATAATTATCTAAAATTATTTATTTATTCAGAAGGAGCTTCAACAGTAGTATGTACAGTACACACAAAAATATTAATATACACGTTAAAAACTAAAATTTAAATATACTCTCAATTACAGGAGAACCAACATGCACAAGAACATTGTTGATACTCACAACATAGCAATTAATTAACAAACAAGATTGAATCAAAAATTACGAAAATCAAAAAGAAAATAAACATTAAATAAACAAATTTTTAATCTATATAAATAAAATGATAGAGGTCTGCAGTTGTGCGCGCATCACGGAAAAACTACTGGATAGATTTTAATGAAATTTTCAAAATTTGATTTCATAGACACTTGGCCCTTATCAAAAAAAAAATTGCGATTACTTCATTTAATAAAAAGTTATTAAAGTTTCAAGACACAACGATTTGTATATGCACTGCGTGTTCAGTGATGTATGTTTAAGCATAGTATGTTTTTGCTTGCGATCTTTTTGATGGTTTTTCCTTCATACATAAGAAAACTTTTTAAATATACCAAGCAACGCGGACGAAGTCGCGGGTATCAGCTAGTTTATTGAATAAAAATGTAATATTTATATTTCATTTTACATTTCATGACCGGTCTTTGTGTGCACAATCTGTAACAGATATTAACCGGATATTGGTTTGTCAAATAACTATTACTATGATATAAGCCACTGCTTGAACAATTGATATGTCAATTATTATTATTATTAGTCCATTGAAATGTTACCATTTAAGGACCTAATATTGCATTTGTTAGAGGACGCAATTTTATTGTTGGGACATGTGTAGACAAAAGAAATTTTTTATAGAAATTTTCTCACTTTTATGCTTATAACCTCTTTAATTTTAAATTTAGGGCAAAAAGTTATATAATACAAATCATGTCTGTATGGATTTTTTTTGTAGGACGCATAGTTTCCGAGATATCGCGAAAAAGATGTTTGCACCCCTTTTTCCAAGATGCCGGCCGGGGGACAAGGGCGACAATCCCACAAACTTGGGTTAAGCTTCTATTGACTTGTCCCCCACACATGTCCAAAAAATAAAAATGCGTCCTCTAAAAAATGCAAAGCTAATGTAACATTTCAATGGACTATATAGTGTATGAGACACACTACTAAACAAGTATTATTCAAAAACTTTATAAAGCGCACAAATGATCTACTACAAATTACTAGGCACGCACAAAAGCAAAGTTTATTTACGGTTTCAATTAAATCGTAGCTTACTTCATAATTCGCACAGTAATAGAGGTCTTATATTATCTGCATGAAATTTGACTCGCAAACCGCAGTCTCCCTAGTGGATCGACATAACTCGACCCAAGTTGAAAGCTTCAATTACGCGAAGTGAGTTGTTCACGCAGGTGACTCCTTAATTACGGGGTTGAAATTGAGCTGCCCATTCGGCTGTCACGTTTGCAAACGGATTATCATGTGCTGTTTACGTAATCCGAATCGTTCATGCCCTAAGACCTCATAATCGCATTGTATGTTTGAATTGGAAACAAACTAATCATTGATTTATTACAAATTGTAATTACAAAAAAAAAACTAAGTAAATTATTCCGTTTCTAGACTAGTTAAAATGATTTTATTATGAGTAACTCAGTTATATGTTTACTTCATATATAATTAAAAATCTAAATAATGTTGGTATGAAATTAATCGCAACCACCAGCAACAGCAACATAACGTAAGTTTATTTGTTTATTTACCCTGGATCATTAGATTATGAAATAAAATTTAATACTTTACATATTTTGCTACATATTGCAAACGACAGAACAAAATATATTCTATATGAATATGTACGAAATGAAATACGTTTTTTGTTTAATTACTGTTTGTATTTGACACTTGTTTGAAATCCGCCATGACGTTCATTTAAAATTCACCGATTTCAGAGACGTTTTAATTAAGCTCGGAATCGACATATTGGACAGACTCGAAATAAACAAGGATTTTTGAATATTCTCTATCCACCTTCGCTCTTTTTTAAACCAATACAGTCCAGTCCAATATGAAAATAACCGATCTCCAATTTAGCACTAAAAAGAAAATTCAGTTTTAGGAAATTATTACTTTATTTGTTATGGTTTATTTATTGACCTAGTTAATAAACTTTCTATCTTACAATGATAATAATAGCAAGCATTAACCGATGACTAACAAAAACTTGTCTTTATAAAAAGGAGTTTACAGTCACGTGGGGGTTGTGTCTTTAAAATCCGCTAAGAAAAGTCTACGACACCAATCTAAAAAAGACTAGAAATCAATCTAAAAAATCTATAATTTCAAAATAATTAAATGTTTTTGCTAATTTATTTCAAGGTTTAGTACCTAAAAGAAAGATAGATTAGCAGATTAGAAGCAGCTAGATAGCTTGGATATATCGTGATTGTATTATTAGTATTAGTTAATATCTCATTATGTATAAAATATTTGGGTACAACCATAATTTGACCCTTACGAACTCAGATTGTTTATCTAGTTGATCACTGTGAAAGTATTTTTAAACTTAAAATTATTCTTAAATTCTTCGTGGAATAAAAAAAAACGCTTATCATTTATGTATATAATTTCGTGAACATTCCACAAAATGGATTACGACTTTTGATTAATAAATATAAGGTACAATTTAATATCCTAAAACCGGCCAGTTTTGTAAGACAAACGATCGTCTGATCCCGCTGTCTCGGTAAGAATCATGTACAATTGTATACTGACTAAATAAACTACGTTTGTGAGCTTACCGTTGCCCAAAGGAATGACAAATCTTGCTCAGCCTGGGAATTCTGAGATGCTTTTAAGTTAATATTTTTATGAGATATTCTTCGTTACTTCCATTATTTGTTCCTAGCTGTATTAGCTGGGATTCATTTATAAGACAATTTTTTCTTTGCATTGTTTTCTTAAAACATTTTCAAATATTTAAATGTACCAGTTGTATTGGTTTCTCATCTCGTCATAATTTACAATGTTATATAGTCAAACTCTTTAGTTTTAGTTCGAAATTTCACTGATTGTAATCAGTGAATTTTTTTTAGATGTTTTTTAAGTAGAACATTTGAAAATTGAGATCAAGGTGGATTTTGTATTTATTTATATCTACCAATACATACATATATATTAATGGGGTAACACTTTTCACATCATAATAGACGAATATAAACAAAAAATTACAAATTAATTTATATAAATTAATTTAATTTAAAAAAAGTAATTTACTTGCAAACAAAAATTTATTATAACTTAGAAAACTTCCATTACTACGAGTTGTAGAGATAAAGGAAAAAAAACAAAAGGTATAACTTAAAAGCATAATTGTTGGTTTTCCTCGTTTAATCCTCGCATTTGTAAGGATAAGATCCCGCAGGTTGGGTAAACGGGACGGCCTTTGGACGATGCATCCTGAATTACAATATGGTAAATCAGTTCATGATTGCGAGTTGTTGAATATTTTATTATATTCGTCTTATCTATATTCAGGGCAAGCCAAAAACAATTGCGTATTTATTGTATTTAAGTTTGTTATAAAAGTAGAGTCCCCAAATGAATAAATTGAAAAACAATCCTTATGTAAACTTACCATATCCCTTGTCGTATAGGAACAGTTCTTAGTATTACCATGCCAAACGTACTGTTTACTGATCTTAAGTTCCTATGTATTTACGCAGTATGATTTATCGAAGTTGCTTACCTGTTGGATATGTCAATGTTTTACGTTGAGATACTACTGTAAATTTACTATTATATATTACTTTCTTAGTTAAATAAGTCAAGCAAAAGAAGAACAGATGCAATGAAAATGTATTTCTGAAAACCGTTAAAAAATATTTGATTACTTATATTAATTTTCTAACACATGGCATATTAATATTAAGCAAATTAATTTTCAATAATATGTTCTTACAATTTATCTCTTTTTTAGAAGTAGAGGTAAACATCTGAGACAGAAATACTATAACATAAGTTTTTTTTTTTTTTTTTTATTATATAGGGAGGCGGACGAGCATATGGGCCACCTGATGGTAAGTGGTCACCAACGCCCATAGACAATGGCATTGTAAGAAATGTTAACCATCGCTTACATCGCCAATGCGCCACCAACCTTGGGAACTAAGATGTTATGTCCCTTGTGCCTGTAATTACACTGGCTCACTCACCCTTCAAACCGAAACACAGCAATACAAAGTACTGCTGTTTTGCGGCAGAATATCTGATGAGTGGGTGGTACCTACCCAGACGAGCTTGCACAAAGCTCTACCACCAAGTTTGTAAGTGCAAATTTATAATAAGTTACCCGATGAAATTGTAAACAGTGAAAGTTTTACGATATTCAAGAATCGCCTTATCAAATATATACAAAGTAACTATTACTAAATAAATATCAGTTAATGTGGTCTCACCGCTATGCGTTGCTTTGTAAGTTTTTATAGCATGCGTAATTATTACTTTTCTATTACTACCTTCATCTTTTTCAATTGTTAACACTTTAATTTACTGTATCCGAGACACTTATCTTTATTTTTAACTTAAATTAACGTATAAAAATTGTATATTTCTCATTTTAAGTGATTTTTTTTTTGTATTCTTTATGAGAAATAAATGTCTATAAACCGAAGTTTATACATATACATTTATATATTTCATGTGCATCAAGCAATTTCAAACAACGTCAGTTGCAATTTTATTTGTAAAAAAAGGTTTATATATAAGTAACAACAATGACTATTTACTTTCGGATTTAAAACGACTTAACAGACTGTAAACAAAATTGAACCGAAAACAACCTCTAAAAATATAGTCCACATTGCAAACGCGCATAAATTTCAAATGAGGATATACACATACAAACTAGAAAATCCTAAGGGTTGTTTCGTCCTTAACGAAACAGCTTTTACTTTGAGTGAGAACATAAAATAAACCGACAGAAGCGTGCAAGGCGGAAATCGTTGCCGTCGACGAACCATCATGACGTAGTCGAATAGACCTGTAACGCGGGACCCTATATCCGTCGTGAAATGAAACGTGATTCCATTCCTGCTATAATACGATCCAGTCTCGCCGAGATATGTATGTTGCCCAATTTCTCTCCTCCGAATAAATTACGGCATGGCCCGTATGTATGTTTACTATATTGACGATCTATTTGCAACTCGTTTACGCCCGTCATACATATAAATATCTTTATAATAATACATCGTTTTCGAATTCAGAATTTCTTTTGTATAAATGTATTTATACGAATTTTCTATTGCATAGTTATAGCGACAGAGACCTTGTATTAGATTATAGGTATAAATACTAAGGTGAAAAAAAGTGTTTTTTTTTATCATTACATTTATTCACACATATCATTTTTTTAGAAATTAATATGTTAAAATGTTTTAGTAACACTTAAGCTATTCATGTGAGTCTACACATAGCTACTAGTCTATCTACACATTTCACATAAACTGCATTTACAAACTTTACCAACTTGGTAACAATTACAATTTGGTTGGTATTAGATTGTTTTTTTTTTACTTGCAAATAATTGGTCATTGAATCCACACTCTTGTTACTTATACATTTTAATTAATGTTTTGCGTTTCTTAATTTAATATATGACCAATTTTTGTTACATTGATACTGTGTTAGATACATTTTCTAATGCGATATTTTGCAGTAAGATTAGTTATTATCTATTTCGCTCATACGAGGCATCGTATAAATGAAACAACTGTGAAATGGAAACGAGAGTTACGGGTGCAGTGAAGAAAGGGGACGGGTGAGTGTATTAAGATAAAGAGCTTTGGACGGCAGCCAGTGTCTCAAGTACCCGTGCACTGCCAAACGTCGCCAGGCGCTCATCTAGAAGTCACTGTACTGACTGATTATTACTATTATATAAATGTTATCAAAACAACTAATTAATATTGAAAACTTTATTCATGAGTTAATTTAGTGAATGTAACTCTAGTTGCGTTTACTTATTATATTAAACAATGTTAATTAAGATTTAACGTACACAATAAATTAGCCCGTGGTTATAGTGATTTGTGTACCCACTCATCAGTTATTCTACACACACACACACACATACACACACACACACACACACACACATAAGCATTGCAATACCAATCATTGTCTACTTGCTATTTTGTTTTAATTATAACTAATCATAACACGTAAATAAATAACTTCAAAATTTGCACTTCAGAATTTAAATATAAATTAAATACGTATTAACACTAATAAATAATAGTAACAATGAAAGCATTACACAATAACTTGTATTAACTTAATTAACTAAACGTCTGAACTAATCGTAAATGCGAATCGAATATTGTCTCTGAAATCGTTCGTTGAACTGTCTCGTTAAAAAGTAAATATCTCTTTAGTATTGTGTGATCGAGGCTAGTAATGTATTTATTATAATAAATAAATAATTATCAAAGGAAACAGTAAACTTTTATTTTTATCCGTGTGATAAAATGAATAAGATTCAGTATACTTTATTGTATTGTCATTGGCACCGAAAGTTCGTATAAAATTTTAGCTCAATCGATTGCGTGAAATTCAACATTCAATTGCAAAATTTGGCACACACACACACTAAGAGGTGAACAAAACTGAAAGTTTGTAGAAGATTCTTGAAAATAGTTTTGTTAATTTCTAAATAACTCCACATTAACTAGGGGACTGCGTATTATAACGTTTCTCTGTCGTCTGGACACATAACGAACAAGTTACTCTTCAAATGCATCCAGGTCAGGGTGGCCCGCATGTCATTGGGTCAATGAAACTAAGCTATTAAATTTATACATGAGTTTTTTTGTTTGAATCCATTTTCAACTGACAATCGTTTCTACAGCTGCAATCGTGATATTTTATTTCTCAAAATATTGTACTTATTTAGTTTTTGCATAATGTATATTTCAATTAAATATTTAATAATGCGTTAAAACATTAAGCTTATTTGTTATAGTGTAAATTAATATAGTGTTTTTCTTATACTACAAGAAAACGTATTCGACTACGATTAAGCCTGAACAGATATTATAAGAACAAATAAATTACATCAAAGTGCTTGATTCTTGATATCCATTTGATATCAGATTAAATTATTAATCCATTAAGCTAAAAAGATTAAAAGACGAAGAAGAAGAAAATCTATATAATAAAAGTCGAAACACTTTGAGCATTTACGTTGCTTTCATTACGAAGTTCTGACGCGAAGAGATTAAGAATCTCTCCGCTGCTCTCATCCGAGGATGCAAGAAATCCCATATAACTACTTAAAATAGTAATCCAAGTATCCCATTTATTTGTATGTTATTGCATTGCTTTAGCAATAGGAAGATTGTTTCGTTATATTGTACAGCGTTAATGTAAAATAATCTTAATGATTTTAAACATAAAATACGACAAAAACATTATAAAGTTAAACAATTAATATAAAATCTTTGTCTTTAGTTATAGAACCTCCACATGCTGTAATGTTAGATAACTCAGCGTCTTTAAAGAGCTTCCTCCTTTAGACAATTCAGACTCTTAAGAGGAACTCGAGTTGGCTCGTCTAACTGCAGTTACGCTCTTATAAGACGATTATATTATACGTCTTCTTGCAAATCTACACTCCATTTCAATAGAATTAAACAGAAACAAAGCTATAGAAATCTTAGTTATTACTGTGTATATATACATTTTATACATGTTTTTCTCCTAGAATATAAGGAAAATTATAATTAATCAATAACTTACTATTTCTAATGAATAATAAAACTTTTAGAGAGCTTACGTTAATTCTTTGTATTATTTCTTGTAATATTTAATAAATTTAAATACTACTTACATAATTTCTTTTACGTTATTATTTATGCTCAATCAATGCGTTTATACTCAATCTTTTTTTTTCACCTTCAATTTTTTTTTATTGCATAGGAAGGCGGACGGACATATGGGTCACCATCGCCCATAGACATTGTCATTGTAAGAGATGTTAACCATCACTTACATCACCAATGCGCCTCCAACCTTGGGAACTGAGAAGTTATGTCCCTTGTGCCTGGAATTACAATGGCTCACTCATCCTTCAAAACGGAACAAAACAATAGCAAGTTCTGCTGTTTTAATAAAAGTCTTGAATAAATACATATATAGATATTATTATCGTGGATAATAGTAAGTATAGAAGTAAAAAAATACAAACCAAAAAGAGCAATGTAGGTAACATTGCTCTTTTTGGTTTGTATTTTTTATTAACATTTCAATAAAAATTACATTTAATCATAAGTGATGAATCAAAATGATTAAAGTAATATTATATACGAGATCCATTTGAAAATTATTTTCCCTTATAAATACCATTTATTGCATCTAAGTAGCAGCCCGCAGTCTGGAAGTTGGAAATGTGAACACTACCGTGCTTCGGAAAGCACGTAAAGCCGTTGGTCCTGCGCCTGTACTCTTTCCGGTCGTTTCGTATTACCGTCCCATCGAATCATGAGAGCTAAAAACTGGAGAGTGCAACTGTGTTTGCGCACTCAGTTGTGCACTATAATATATCTTGGGCAGTTAATCTTTCTTGAGGTTTGCCGCCGCGACCGAAATCAGTCTGGACATTATTATTATTATTATTATTACTATCGTTTATTGTGAATGTGTGAATTGATTTTATCGGCATACGGTATTTACGTCACCATACATGTCAACAATCTGTCAGACGATACTGGTATACAATAGAGTTAAATTTTTTATGGACTCATTTCCGATATAAAACATGTATAATTTAAATTTAACGCAGGTGAAACCGCAGGACACAGTTTTTTTTTTAATCAAACTCAAAGCTTTACATAAATTCAGGGCGCAAAAAGTAAAAGTGTTGACATTAATATGGAAAAATATGAACTGCTTTTACAACTGAATGACTTTCATTTATGTTTACAGAATGTCAACTTCGCCACAAAGATATGTCAGTCTTATGTCCGGGAAATACATTTCCTCTCCTGTAAACGTATACGTAACGAAAGCGCCGGCGTACTACACGCGAACATATAAAATGTTCTTTGGATAATAGAAATTTATGAAGAGAAGTAATACTTGGTGGAAAAATATGAAAAACTATTTGACTACCTACAACAAGCCTACAATCAAAGTACTCAAGACTCACTTCTCAGTAGCCACTCTTTTTCGCTAATTAAATAGCATAGGTATCTTAATAAAATAGTATTAAATAATATAAAAAGAACGCTGTAACTGAAAAACTTAAGAAAAAAATCATTCTCTTTTAATTAATTCATAGAAATTTTACGCAAGAGATTATATTTAATATTCTAATCTCTATTTGGGGAATAGTTTTTAGATCAGTAAGAGCCTGTTGATGGCAATACAGTTTTATAGAAAACAACAATAAAATACAAAATTATGTTTACATTCCATGTAATAAAGAAAATATAAAGAATATCAAAAAGTATCGCTTATAAGTTAATTCCAAGCCTTTGAGTGGATTTCGTCCCAATTGCTGGCATAAGCGTAGCTGCATTGAAAATTACACATGAAAAGAATAATTCTCTTATAATAAGCTTGACAATTTAACTAAATTACGCGTTTATTCTACGTATTTTTTAGAAACAGTCAGTAAACATTCCACTGCTAGACAAAGCCCTCTGAGAGGAGAAAGTTTAGAGCTTATACTATCAACCCATTTTGCGAAAGCGGTTTCATAACAGGTTGATAGACATCCAAATAGCAGAATTATATCCTATAAATAAAGGCATGAAACACGGTGGTACTGGCCTAGGCTTGATCAATCTACATCTCACCTCCTTTTGTATTACTCGGTAGTGATTAAACTTAGATGAACCTTTAATTATATCTGTATATAACATTTATCAGGTGAGATTGTCATCCATAATCAGGGTATTATAGGAAAGCGTTCGGGGTCGTGACTTGGCATCAAGTTAGATCGCTAATGTGTAATCAAATAGCGTCAGTGACTGCTAGTTAATTATGCGAACATCGTGTGAATACAAATCGAGCCTGTAATACACAACACGAGTATACGATGTAGTTATTAGATTATTATATAGCATTCGTTGAGTTTCAAAACAGAATAAATAATAAGTAAGAGCCTGTGAATGTCCCACTGCTGGGCTAACCTTCTCTTCTTTATGAGGAGAAGGTTTGAAGCTTATTCCACCACGCTGCTCCAATGCGGATTGGTGGAATACACTTGTGACAGGATTTCAATGAAATTTGACACATGCAGGTTTCCTCACGATGTTTTCCTTCACCGTCAAGCACAAGATGAATTATAATCGCAAATTAAGCACATGAAAAAGTGGTGCTTGTCCTGGTTTGAACCCACGATCATCAGTTAAGATCTCGGCTTTTAATCAAATTTATGGAATAAATAATAGGACAATTTAATTGTGTATGACAACTTAATAGTCGAAAAAGTAACTACTGTTTATAGCCATTTTTTCTTGGTAGATTAGGTACACAATACACATACATTCCCATCCAGCGATTACTTTAAACAGGCAAGAAAGTAGTAACGGTCTTTTTTTATACATACATGATATAAAATAATAGTACGTAAACCCTATTACAATAATTTTTGATTCACATCCAAGACAGACAACGACCTCAAAAATGTGTTTAAATTTTAATTAATATGACATACCGACTGCCTCGTTGGTCTAGTGGCTTGATATAAGGCCGCAGACTCGGTGGTCCTGGGTTCAATTCGGTCCCAATAAGGTCGGGCCAATAAATAGTTATTGGGGTTTTCTGTCAGATAATTCTCAGTAACAGCCCGGGGTCTGGAAGTTGGAAGTGTGGTACACTCCCGTGCCTCGGAAAGCACGTTAAGCCGTTGGTCCTGCGCCTGAACTCTTTCCGGTCGTGTCGGATTGCCGTCCCATCGGATTATGAGAGCTAAGGAATAGAGAGTGCACCTGTGGTTGCGCACACACTTGTGCACTATAATATCTCCTGCGTAGTTGGCTAATCTCTCTTGAGATTGGCCGCCGTGGCCGAAATCGGTCTGGAGGACCTTATTAATATGACATACACTCATCTTTATGTAAGGCATTAAAAATATAAATATATAAAAAACACATACAAAATCTTTAGTTTTACGTAATTACATACTTGTAATATGCATACATTGGCGATAAATTAAAATACTACATAAATATAATCATAAGAACAAGTACTGTTATACGTTTAAATTTAACTAGATAACGATGCATTGTTATTTTCAAGGTAATTATGTGATTTCTTTGATTAAGCCTGTACTCTCATTTATATTTGTTTAATGAGCAAACATAAACAAGAACTAATTCAAAGGGCGGGAACGTCTCAACTTAACCGCCACGACCCGGATTTCGTGCCAAATATTTATTTTAATTACATCGCGGTTCCTTTTGATACCAGAGTTAAATGTTTTATACGCTTTGTAGGCCGTTTTTGTAAATTAATTTTATATTGACCTAAAAATTACAGGTACGATCGCTTTCTTATGTTCTATTTACTTATTGTCGTATTAAAAATCGCGATAATCTATGTAATAGAAAAGCTGCACCGCGCGGGACGAACGGTGTTATATACAAGTTACTGCTTTTTACTAACACGCCACCCATTACCATCTCTTAAAGTTAAAATTTTCGAAAATCTAAATTTCAACGTTCTACGCTCAATAATTTTGGCTTTGCGTTTATAATCAGTCAAGGCAAACAAATTTATAAGTATAGTTAACATTTTCAATGAAAGGATCACTGGAGGACACTTTTCAAATCCGCCTATTAGTTGTGTTAGAATAAACAAATAAGACTCGTCAGCTTCTATGTCTCTTAAATTTTAAGGATGAAAAAAGTAACAACTGAGTTCCTTGCTGGTTTTTCTTTGTAGAATCTACATTGCGAACCATTGATAACTTGATATTTAATTCAATACTAAAACATGCTTTAAAAGTAACCTCATAAGTCTACTTGAATAAATAATTATTTGATTTGATATAGATAATAATCATATATGAGAACATGTAAAATATCCGAATATTATGTTTTACATACGAAAACTTTTCAAATTACTGTAGGACAGATTGAGGTTCGGAACACCGCTCTGCTTTGAGCGTGGATGTCCGTGTGGGGATAGTTTCACTTCACCATTCATTTATTTAAAAACTTCATTGCAGAAAAGTAAATAACATAAATTGAGCTTAATGCTTCTGAATTCGCGACCAGCTAGCCTTTGTAACCAATCGCTACGCTATATTATTTCGATCGATTTACTTGGTCTGGGTAGGTGAGTGAGCCAGTGTAATTACAGGCACAAGGGACATAACATCTTAGTTCCCAAGGTTGGTGGCGCATTGGCGATGTAAGCGATGGTTAACATTTCTTACAATGCCCATATGCTTACACTTGCCCATGTTACAGTGGCCCATAGGCTCGTCCGCCTACCTATGCTATAAAAAAAATAGGACTATAATATAATAGGCCAAACTGTTGCGTATATATGTTTTATAGTTAACAAAACCTGACCTTAGTATTGAAAAGGATGAACATATTATTTAAACGTTGTAATAGATAACTGAAAACAAAAAAAAATTGTAAAAGTTCGTTATGGAACTTGTATGTATTTTTTTTATTCCGATTTGAAGGATGACCGATCCAATGTAGCTAAAGGTACAAGGGGTGTTAGATCTTAGTTAAAATTGGTGTGGTTGGTGGCAGAATGGCGATTAACATTCCCTATTTACCATTTTGAAGTTTTTCTTACCTTAAAAATACTGAAATTACCTTAAATATTTATTGAAATACACTTTTACAATTATGATATAGTGTCGATAGAATTGACTTCAAAATGGAGAAAATTAAATAAGAAAATAATACCAATGAAGATGTACCCGCGAGTACGCCGCAGAGTCTACGTACCTCATAATCGAACCGAGACCCAGTTTCACTAAGTAAATAAAATCACTGAAATGCACAGAATGCTCATAGCGGTCGGCAATGCTGTGAATTTAAATAAAAAATAGTGGCTGGAATGAAAATTATATAAGCAATAAATAATTATATAATTATTTATCAATACGCAATTACTATTTCGAAAGGCTGTTACTAATACATAATTCTCATTTTTTAAATCAAAAACATATATTATAAAAAATATTACTTTTTTAATTAACCTTATTTCATAAGTGTAGTCTTTCAAATATGAAGTGGGACTTAATTATTTGGACCGCCATTAATTTCAAATTTCGCATACTAAATTTTGAAATGAATGACGTTCCAAATAATTAAGTCCCACTTCATATTTGAATGACGTTTCAGTATTCGGCCATAAGAGTAGCTATTATATAAATAATATTTATTTATAAAATGATAACATTCGTTAAAAATATTTCTGTACTCATTGTTGTACTGTAATTAGGGTACAGAATTACTTTTAATAATTCCATGTTACGAAAATGAAGATAAAGGAAAATAGCCTAATTATATAAGAAATAAACACAAGAATTACTATACAACATCTTAAGAAAACGTTACCTAAACGAAAATTACATTAGTAAAATAATTAATAAAAAAAATGTTCTATTTCAAAAGACTAATTTCAAGTTGGCTGAAGTATGAATAAAGTTATTTCCTTTAATTAGTCGATGCGAACATTAAACTAGGTCTGTCGCGATCTCATTTCACAGACGTACAAAAATATTAATCCATGAATTCGCAGAGTTCCTCCGCAATCGGGAATGAACATTCAAAGCCGGCTTAATTAAAACTAAACTGGCCTATAAAGGGGACAAAGCCTGCGGTAGACAATTACGTGGTATTCGACATTAGAACTACTGTCAGGAACAGGTATTGTCTACGATTAGTTCATAAGTTTAGCGCTACTTACCTAATACCTAAATACGATTATATAATTCTAAGACAAAGGAGTTTTGTATTTTTTTAATATATTCTTTCTTTAAATTCTCCTGCTTTAATATTTTAATTATTGAACTATAAATCTATATATACATTATAGTTTTGCCATTAGTAAATATTTTTGTATTGATATAAAGTTTATTTAAGTAACACAAAATTTGTTAACTGGAAAGTTAGTATATATAGTACCCAATAAATATTATTAAATATTAGGCTAGCCATTAAAATCACAGATAAAGTGAAATTATTATTGAAATTTCCTGTGAATATTTATTATATTCTCTCAAATAAAGTTGATGCTAAGTCTATATAGTATATTTGAATATAGGTCAAACACAATTTACGTTACCACCACGAAACAAATTGTCAAAACGCCTTTTGTGTTCATAATTAACATTTAAAATTTCATAATGCCCTAAAAAATTAAGAGACATCGTTAAGGAAATGTTAAAGCGTATAAATTCTGAACACGTCTTAAGATATTAATTTATAAAGGAGAAACCAACGAGCGACAGGCAGTGCTACGTAGACTACGAATTTATTTAATTAATTAATTGAACCAGAATTAACGAGAGCGTCACTTGAACGACTAAGAGACACCCGTGATTCTGCCGAGATACAAAATATGAGAAGGAACATTTGTTAATTTTAACGAATACAGTTTGTATTAGGAACAACATCGTATAGGGCGGAATTTCTTGTCATTTTCATTATTATTAAAACATAAAAAATAGAATTACAAGAGAAAGGTTTGTCTAAATCGAAGTTTAATTTCGTTACAATCAAATACTTACGATACTCTATACTTTCGCGATGGAATTAGGGTGTTGAGTTTATTTAAGATAATTTTATAATTCAGATGTAGCATATGATAGATACAACAAAAGATTTGTATGACGAAATTAAATACGTATTCTTTAGCACTAGATGAAATAATATAGAGTAATTTATAATACGATCAAAGACGCAGGAAACTTTGATGTTACAATAAAATCTATGCAGCCAACAGTTGGCTGGTTCGTTATCTAGTTTGGTAGGACTGGAAAAATGACTTTGCGGAACGTTGATTTTTTATAATATATTTATGAAGACATTAAATCGGAATCGTTAGTAACACAAACACCGATAATTGCAAAGGATATTTTAAAACGGGTTTAATTATAATAATTCGGTCAATATTGTTTTAATAAATTACTTGTAGATAATCAACGGTCATGTTCGAACGATAAATATCTCATTAAAAGGTCGTTATAGCGTTCGTAATATGGAATATATATGGATATATAGTTTTGAAAAAGTGGCAAACATTTGTGGAGCATTAAACGGCTTTAGTTCCAACGCGGTATCCACTTTTCCAATAAACCACCCGAGCGAGTGCATAACGTGCCGAGATTACTTATAGCCCCCGAAGCCGGCAACCAAACAACAATATTTGTTGGCACGAGACACTAGATTAATTTTTCCTCGGGCGTTTAGTTAAGCTATTCACGACCAGACTTACATTCAATAAGTATAAAAGTCTCATATAGTCACAAGACGTACAAATATATTAAATTTTATCATTTTCTAAATCATTTCATCATATAAGTGTGTTATTCACAATAATCACAAAAATATCAAAGATGCGTCATAAATATCTATATAGTAAGAAACTTTGGTGTCATCTATTATAGAAATGAATTACATTGAACAAAGTATACTAAGTCACTAAGATATGCGTTATTATAATCATTGTAATTTTTCAGCCCTTTAAATCAATATTTAAATCTTTAAATAAACTATGCACGAAATTTGGCTTCAATCCAAATCGGATTTTTGTTTGTTGGGTCGGTGTAAACTATGGTTTGCGGAAATAGAAAACTAGCGCCCCATTTTTCTTTTCACTTTATTTATGTATTTAAGTATAATTTAAACATGACAAATTCATAGTATTTGTACATGAGTCATAAAACTTTTGGAGATAATGATTTCTAAAAAGAAATATACTTAAAACGTTTATAATTTTTATATTGAAATTAATTAAATAACAAACTTAAAACAATTCCTTATACCTATAGTTTCGAAGGTTGCTAAATTAAAGTAACTATCCAATTAGTATTTTTTTGACTGAAAAAATAAGGTAGTATGTAATGTAATATGTAAATTGAGGCAACTTACATAACTTCATGCTACGACATAAGGAGCGAACACTAACAATTAACGTCAACGAATTTAACAACAATGACAGGAGACGCGACTACGACACCAGCGAGGGGTTCGGAGGCTGGTTAAATGCACGACGTAATCCGAAAATTACCGAATATACTTTAGCGGTATTGTGTCGTATGAGTGTTAACATACCTTTTTTATCGCGGTTGAAATCTTTGAACTTCTTATTTTATTTGACGCATGTAAAATATGTTACTTAACTACTAAAACCTCAGCGACGATCGCATTTCAATGCGCTTCCCCTGCAATGCTGCGCATCTATCAGTCGAGCACATATCCACCTCACCACCCGTATAGTGAAGGCGAACCCACCAACAAAAGTTTGCGTTAAGCAGACGGCCGGCCATAAACTCTTTTTTCGTGCTATTTTAACGCCGCACCAACTCGAAATTAATGAGATAAGGCCAAGCGAATCGTGATTAAACAATTACGACAGTCAGGTGATCCAATCAGCCCTTGCAAAAGGCGCGTTAGCGAATTTGTGTGTATTTCTGGGTGGGCACGTAAGTTTTAAGTTATAGTTAAGTTTATCGGTTGTAGATTTCTTTAATCAAAGGATGTTAGGTAAATAACAAGATAGTGTATAGTACCTATATTGGTAACAAGGAAGTGCTTAATACCGACAACAGAATTACAATTAATAAAGAACTAAGCGAAATCGTAACCAACATTGAAGACCTGATCTCTGTACAGCAGCAGTCCAAACTACTAATTCTAGAAATCTAAAATTTGGACATAAGTTTCTTTAATAACGTAAATATCTAGTAAGCCAAAGCCGGATAGTGATTAGTATTTAAAGTGCGGCACTAAGAACAATGAAAATTAAAAAAAAATGGAAAACGTTCAATTTAAAAAAAAACTGATTAAAATACAATTGATTTTTCACCTTTCACCTCCGTTTCTAATATTAGTATTCATAATATAATGAAATAACTCTATACTGTAGTTATATTGCAAGTAAAGCAGATAATTTTGCCGGTTGCTATTCCTAGTTGAATATAAAATGGAAAACTAACATTAATTCATGCTAAAGTAAAGGACTTGATTTTATGAACCATTTATTACAGACGAAGCAAGCACATGCACTAAAATATTAACAGGTAAGATGAATTTATGAAATATCACTAAATATATTCCATTCTACGCGACCGTCTCGTTGGTGAAGCGGATACTTTATAATACTGTAGACCATAGGTCCAGAGTTCGAATACCTGGTCGGGCCGATACAAAGTTATTGAGTTTATTTGTTAATTAATTGACAATATTTAAACTCCTGAGCCTTCTTTATTTGATAATACAAATAAACACTTATTTTTTTATAAAATCATTAATTTATATTTCAATCGTTATATTTTATCAAATATAATAAAAAATATCAATAATATAAAAACATGTGCCTTACTTGATTAATAATAATTTACTTTAGAAGTGACGGTATATAAAATATTAATGTCTACTAAAGCCTAACCTTACATTAATACTACATGATTAATTTACTCCGAAGGCTGAGCGTAAATGTAAGACATTACCTGTCTGTCAATCAAGCCTAAGCTAAGCTCCAAGCGTATCTAGACTTAAGAACATGTTGATGTTATACATACTTAATAAATATCACTTTTTTTCAATTAAGAATATATGGTCTGCATTAGCAGATGTCACATAAATTACAAACCAGAATTTATTTAAATTTATATTTATTTAAATTGAAACTATGACTTGGATAAAACTACTCGCTGGTAGAGCTTTGTGCATAAAGTACTTGGTATTGTTGTGTTCCGGTTCGAAGGGTGAGTGAGCCAGTGTAATTACAGGCACAAGTGACATAACAATTTAGTTCCCAAAGTTGGTGGCGCATTGGCGATGTAAGCCGAGGTTAACATCACTTACAATGCCAAGATCTATGGGCGTTAGTGACCACTTACCATCAGGTTGCCCATATGCTCATCCGCCTACCTTTGCTATAAAAAAAAGTAGAATTCTATATGGTACTTTATTAATTTACATTATTTTATATATTATAGTATTTGCGAATGCAACGAAAATTATTGTCACTAAAAATAGAGGGTAGAAGGCGCGAATGTTATCAGTTATCACTACAAACAATAGAAAGGTTGAAATTGTATTTCTAGTTTTACACATATGGTAACTCGTTCGCGACGCGTAAGCGCTACAAAGCCAATTGCCACAACTCAGTCTTAACGAAAGGTAATTTAATAGCTGTCGCCATATGTGGATAACGCCTTTTGCGGTAAACTCTTGCGTATAGCGCTTTGGACAATGTTGGCGACTGTTTTGCTTTTTCGCTACATACTATGGCCCGTGGTTAAAATGCTTTATACGGTTATTTTTTTTTTACTTAAAATAATATGCATGATAATTTTTTGACGTATCTTTCTAGTGTTTTATTTTTCTATTTTTCTGTCAATATTTATTCATTCAGCAATAAATATTTCTGTTTGTCTGTTTTTTTTTCGTGACATTATTGTTATAATATTATCTCTGGTACGTAAGTAAAAATAAATAGTTCGTTTCAAGACATGACCTTGTCTGAATCAACGTTTATGTGGGCAAGAATTTTGTCTTCAAAACAGCCACGTCACATGCCGCAAATTCGAAGATTCGTTTGGTTTTTTTTTAACATGCTCAATGAACACTCTCTGATTCATATAACAATGTATACTGGTTGTATACAATTTCTTCAACGTTTATAAATAAAATATAATTATATTATTTCATTAGTGAATTCGTTTTTTATATTGAAAAAATACATTTCAATTGAATTAAGACCGTTCCTTATTAAGAACAACGGGTACCTTAGGTATGCTCAAAATATATCAATATATATTATACCGGTTGGCGTGGTTGGTAGATACCCTGCCTTTCGCGCCGCAGGTCGTGGGTTCGATTTCCACCCAGGACAGACATTTGTGTGCATGAACATGTCTGTTTGTCCTGAGTCTGGGTGTAATTATCTATATAAGTATGTATTTACAAAAGAAAAAGTAGTATATGTAGTATATCAGTTGTCTGGTTTCCATAGTACAAGCTCTGCTTAGTTTGGGATCAGATGGCCGTGTGTGAATAATGTCCCAGAATATTATTATTATTATTATTATATATATGTATATATAATTTTTAAAAACTACCCCGCAAGAGGGTAAAATTCGGGGTTGAAAGTTTGTAATTTTTGAAGTAAGATGCATGAAATTTTATATATAAGCCTTCGGTTCGACATAAATACATACGTATTTCAGGGTTTTCGAATATCTCCAACTCCAAACCCCGACTCCAAAAATAATAATAATTGTAACTACATTATCAACCACACAACACATTCGTACCTACATATTGGTGAGTAGAAAACAGTAAGTTAATTATCAAATTATAGAAGAATACGCAATTATTTTTTTACTTTTTAGTGCATATTAATTTGTTTGTCCGATGAAGTCGGTTTTTGTTTTGTTAATTTTTTTATTTATTTATTATGTCGCGGGCAAAGCCACGGGTGAACCGCTAGTAATTTATACGACTTTATTTATCTGTATCTGCTATACTCTTGAAATATTCATTAGTTAATAATATTTACTAATATTATAAATGACAAAGTAACTCTGGCTTTCACAGCTAAACCACTATACCAATTTTGATACAATTTGGTATGGAGAAAGTTTGAAGCAAAAGCAGGACAAAGACTATTTTTTATACCTACCACCTGACCCACTAGCCCTTGTATTCTAACATTGTATTAATAATAAATACCTAGAGGTGAATTTATTTTACAATACGATTCTTTTGGAAAACTTAAATTTATTTCAAGTACGAACAAAAAAGTAATAAAAAATAAAGATTATGCTATTATGATACAACAATAAAGATGACAAAGTCTGAATTACTTTTAGTACTAAAACACGATGCAAGTCAAATAAAACTTTGATACAGTTCCGCCCTTAAGGGGACAAACTTCAGAAAATTGTGTTTGAACAAAAAAAAACTGTCATAAATCAAGTGAAGACATACATGTTATAACAAGGACGATATGTTCGAGTTAGTCATAACGAGGTAATAATATGAGATTTATCTTTGGTCCTTGGGTCGTTATGTGTTGATTATATAGCAAAGCGTCGTTGGTCTAGTGGCTCATTTCTAAAACTGCAGATCCCTAGGTTCATTGAGTAATTCCATGGGCCAATACAGTAATTGAATTTTTTTGTCAATCAATAGCCAAATCCAACTTCCAAACTTCGGTTAGTGAAAACAGTCCCGTGCCTCGGACAGCACTGAAAGCCGTTACTTTCGCCTGAACCCTCTCCGGCCACGTCGGCGTCGGGTATTCGGAAACTGTGTTTACGCACAAAAGTAATCATAGAAAAATCTCCTGCGCAGTTAGCTATTATGAGATTCAATTTACTTATTATATCTTTGATAATTAAATTGTTACACTAGTGACAACGAAGTTTTAAGCATGATTAAGTTTCTTTAATAAAGTTTTATTACAAGTCAAATAGTTAATATAATTATACTGACTTATTTTCAACGAGTTCTTCGATCTTTTCAGAATTCGCCGAGAGATTATGTAAAAAGGGAACTAACACCCCGACTGATACTATGATTTATAACTAAAAACATCACTGGCTTTACTACTATCGTTTATTAAAGATACCGAGACCAAAAACAACATTTGAAAATAGTGTCCGCCTGTCAGTCGTGTTCGCGTCACTGTGAAACAACCAAAATTCACCGAGTATTCTAATAAAAGTCGGCATGTTGAAGGGCATAGTATATTATCCTGGAACATAGATCGTTTTCAGGAAGAGTCAAAAAATGTATCCTTTCATAAATAAATATGGTGAACGTCGCAGACGGCGCTTTTATATGTATATATAGGGTTTGAAATACGTAGTAGTTTATGTAGGAATATACCATCACTGCTTGTTTATTTTGCAGTCGATTGACGACTACAGTTTGCGTATTTTTATTGTTCGAACATGTATTTTATGAGATCACATAACTAACTACAGATAATGTATCATGTGCTTAATTTGTGATTTATAATTCAACTCGTGCTTGACAGTGAGGGAAAAAATCGTGAGGAAACCTGCATGTGTTAAATTTCACTGAAATTCTGTTACATGTGTATTCCACCGTGGTGGAATAACCTCCATAACCTTCTCCACAAAAAGAGAAGAGGCCTTAGCCCAGCAGTGGGACATTCTCAGGCTGCTACTGTAATGTATAAGTATACCCCAACTTAGGAAAATTTACAATTTTAGGTTAATCCGTAACATATCTCTTCTTCTTCTTCTATCTTTTTACGTCATGTTTCATAGGTACCTTAAGCCAAATCTTACATTGAAATGACGGCTAATAATTATAAAATTAAAATACTTACACACTATTTTCTATCTATACATTAATTTAACTCGATACTAATTAAAAATAAATTAGGTGTAATATTACATTACATTATTAACTTAAAAAAAAAGCATGAGATGGCAAACTATAAATCTATTTAGTTTTCTTCTTATATTGAAACAAATTAAAGGAGAAAAATTAAATTATAATTTAATAATAAATATCTTAAAGTGAAAACATCTTAAAGTTAAATGAATTATTCATTTTACATTGCAGATGTCAAACGAGTGAAAGTCACGCGAGTGCAAACACACGTAACGAAGTGCTACTTAACGATTAGCACAGAACCACCGCGCTTCTTGAGCTGACGAAGCAGGCGTTTCTTGCCAGTTCTTGAGTTTATCAGTTGTCTTGGAAAATCGCGGTCATCCCTCGAATGCGTAGTAGGTCATAACAAACTATATACGTCATAACGACGTAGATTAGGCTCTTATTGGGTTGAGAAACCCCTAATAAAGATATATATATTTCAAAAATGCTCAAAAAAAATAAAGTATCTCGATAACTATTAAAAAGCAAATCAATTTAAACGAATACATTTCACGTATTATAGTAACATGCGGATATTCCCTGTCCTATACAAATTTTGTAATATCCGTAAAAATTGTATTAAAAAGATAATCTTAGGGTAAATCTTACGTTTTGTACTGCGTTCAAGTATAAACAAAAAAACGTTTTCGCATACACATCACTACAGACAAATATTAATTAATATGTGTTATCCGGCCGAAGATGACTAATGTTACATTGCAAGAAGAAATGCCAATAAAATGATTACTAATGTTTAACATACATCAATACTAAATAGGAGTAACATATTACATAACCTAATGCTCTAATTTACTTATGTATCCGCGGAGTTTAAATTCAAAATCCAAATATTCTGTATTTAATTGGGCTCTTATAGATAATTTTTGAATTACATAATTAAAGTAAAAGCCACCACTACAAAAGTAGTATAAATAGAGACTACCAAAATATTCCTCGCAATAATATAAAACTCATATCAGCTCGATTAATCATAAAATCAATTATTTCCAGTACAACACTGTATTACTATGAAACATCGTTATATATAGGAGTAATGTATGTAATTTATCTTTAAGCCTATAAGGCAAATGAAGCTTGAATAGCAATGTAGTTGACTTTATGGTACTTATCGCTCATTGTGACATTTAGAGAAACAATAGTCCAGTCATCTGCGTTAGTGTCCTGAGCTATTACAACACGAGACATTAACTCTGAGGGCGGACCGATAGTAGTTAACCGACCAGCAACTCTATTGTATTCAATCACGTTTAAATTAATTTATGCGAAGCGATCTCAAAACTAATCTTGCACATAAATAAAATAAAAATAGCCTTTATTCCTACTACATTTACATTTACACTATTTTTTTTTTTTTTTTTAAATGCTTTTACCTAATAATGTGTCTAAAAGAAAAACTTAAAACTATCAAAATTTTTTTTTTTCTAAAATTTGCTAAATCTTATTAGTAGTAGTCGCCTCTTCGGCGTAGGCCTCTCCTAAACCTTTCCATTTATCACGTTCCCGTGCCTCACGCATCCATAGGGGTCCACGTCTCTGGTAGAAGATGTCATTCCACCTTTTGCTTGGTCGTCCTCTTTTTCTTTTCATGCCTCTTGGTACCCATTCTGTTAGCCGTTTAGCCCACCTGGTATCATTCATCCTACAGACATGTCCTGCCCACTGCCACTTGAGTAGTCTAGCTCTTTTCCTCACATCTATTATTTTAGTTTTTTTCCTGATACTAGTGTTGTTGACCCTGTCGGATAGTTTTAGACCGAGCATGCTTCTTTCCATCTTACGTTGGCAGATGGCCACTCTATCTTCATCTCGTTTCCTTAGTGACCACGTCTGACATCCGTATATTAGGCAGGGCAATATCGTTGTTTCGTACAATTTTTTCTTGATATTTACATGAATTTCGTTGTTCTTCATTATTTCCTTCATTCCCCAGTATTTCTTCCAGGCTAGAGTAATCCTTCTTTCTATTTCTTTTCCTGTATTGTTTTCAAATGTTACTAGTTGTCCCAGGTATATATACTCTTTTACATACTCGATCTTTTCATTTTTTACTGTGATGTCTTGAGGAGTTCCATTGGTTAGGATCTTGGTTTTCGACGTGTTCATTTGCAGTCCTGCTTTTTGACTTTCTGTTGTTAATTCATTTATCATGCTCTCCAATTCAGTGGCAGATTCGGCGAAAATCGCTATGTCGTCCGCGAAGCGTAGGTGGTTCAGTAGTTCTCCATCTACTCGTATTCCCCTTGTTTCCCAGTCTAGACGTCTGAAAATGGACTCAAGCACTGCTGTGAATAATTTCGGAGAGAGCGGGTCCCCCTGCCTCACTCCTTTTTTTATTGAAAATTCTGCACCTTCGCGTTCTAGGCGTACTTTGGCAAGACTTTTTGTATATATATTTTTAATCAAGTTCACATATTTTGGTTGACGCCTTGTTGTACGAGTGCTGTCCATATGGCTTCGAAGTATAGAGAGTCAAATGCTTTTGTGAAGTCTATAAAGCAGATATATATCGTCTTTCCATACTCTTTAGTTTTCTCTATTACTTGTGTCACGGTTTGAATATGGTCTATAGTCGAGTATCCTTTCCGGAAGCCTGCTTGTTCGCACGGTTGGTGTTCGTCTAGAGTCCCTGTTATTCTATTCAATATAATCTTTGAAAAAATTTTGTATAAATTTGACATGAGACTGATAGGCCTATAGTTGCTTAGATTGCTTCTGTCTCCCTTTTTGAACAGTAGAATGATTGTGGATTTTGACCATTGGTCGGGGGTGGTTTCGGTTCTAAGGATATTGTTGAACAAAGCTTGCAGAGGTTTCAAGAGGATGGTGGATAGAGTCTTAAGGGTTTCGTTAGTAATATTATCGCTCCCTGGAGTCTTATCATTTTTTTGGGATTTTATTGCGTACTCAATCTCTGAAGTAAGAATTGTTGGTATCTCTTGGTTTTCATTCTCCCCCTTTAACTCATTCGATTTTATGCAGAAAGGAGAGTACGTGTTATCTGCACTTGTGTAGAGTTCTTTGTAGAATTGTGTGGCTTCATTTATGATAACTGAACGTTTTGTTACTGCAATACCCTGTTTATTATTCAGACTTACTGTCCATTCTGATTTTTCATTTAATTCTCTATAAGCTTTACGTAGACCCCCTGTTTTACTAATAAATTTTTCGAAGGTACTTTGCCGTATTGCCCTTTTTTCTTGTTTAATATTTTTATTTATTTCTTTGCTTAATCTTGTTAATTCGCGTTTAACTTCTTTTGTTCTTTTCTTCGTGTTTAATTCTTTCCGTTGCTGTAGGAGGTCTTTTGTTTCATCGTTTATATATTTGTTTGTAGATTTTCTTTTTTGAGGTAGTTGTTTTGAAAATGTTTGTAACTCTGTTTCTAGCTTATCATATTGGTTTTGTACCGCTGTGTGTGTATTAATCGTTTCCATAAATTTGTTTTCCCAATGTCTGGCGTCGTTTTCTGAGATTTTTATTGTGACTCTAGTATAGTCAACGGATTTTATTTTCCTTCTTGATGGTTTTGAAGTCAGTGACAGCTCACATCTTATCATCCTGTGGTCAGAGTTGAAGTTCAAGTTTTTTATTATATCGAAATTCTTTATATTGGTGGGTTGATTTGTAAGTATGTAGTCAATCTCGTTGAAGTATTGGTTATTTGGTGATTGCCATGTCCATTTTTTATGCGGTTTGCATGGAAACATACTGTTCATGAAGTAATAGTTATTTTCGATTGCAAATTCTACTAGTCTTTGGCCGTGTGGGCTTCTATTTCCGTGTGCGTATTGCCCTATATTCTTTCCTTCATTTGTTTTAGCCATCCCTATTTTTGCGTTGAAGTCTCCGAGCAAGATTATATTTTTTGTGTTAATGGAGTCTAAAGCGGATTGCAATGTTGTATAGAAATGAACTATATCTTCTTCGGAGCATTGTTCTGTGGGGGCGTATGATTGGACAAATGACCATATAGAGTTATCGGATATTTGTAATTCTAGTAACGCCACGCGGTCCGAGAAACTTTTGACATTTATTATTTTATTTTTTAAATATTTTTTAATTAAAAATCCTACTCCATTTCTTCCGTTCGTTCCAGGTGAGTGAAATAGGATAAAATCTGTGTATTCTTCTATTGATTCTTTTTCCTTTCTTATCTCACATAAACCTATGATGTCCCATTTTATTGACATTACAGCGTGTCTTAGTTCTTCTATTCTGCTGTCTGATAATAATGTTCTTACATTAAAGCTTGCTATGTAAAAATTTTGTGTTGTTATTCTGTTTTTTATGTTTTTGCTACTAATTTTGTTTTTAATGTGGTTTAGGAGGCGGTGGTCTGGCTTCTCCACGGTGACCGGCCGGCTTGGAGAAGGTAGAGAGGTTACGGAGGCGCTAGTTAGTTTTTTTGGGCATCTTCCACATTTACAGTTGGTGGAGTAGAGTTATTGAGATTCAACTGAGATGGTCGTAAGAAGCTGGTTATGGTTTGTGACTTGTTTCTTTTGGGTAGTTGTTTTGACTTTTCGTTCTTGTAATATTCTCTTGTATCATTCGTGGACTCTTCTGGTGATATAGACATAAGACGTTTATGTGTGTTCTTTTCTGTAGGTGTAAAGGCTTTTGAGTTTTGTGGTTTCAGAGACACAATTTTGTCGTAGCGTAGGGCTACCTTTTTCCCTGCCTCTCGCTCGCGTTTAAGGTCTTCTTGTAATTCTCTTCGTTTTTGTAGCACGCTAGGGGGGAAATCTTCTTTCAGATAAATGTTTGTACCATTCAATGATTTCTTCTTTTTAAGTAACTCTATTTTCCTACTTGTTGTTGATAATGTAACGACCACTGGTCTGACTTTTCCTGATTTTTTACCCATCCTATTGGCGTGTTCGATTTCCCACTTTTGACAAGGTATTTCCATCGTATTGTTTATGATGTCCAGGACTACTGAGAGTAAGCTTTCATAACCCTTTTCTTTTTCTTCTACTCCAAAAAATATGATGTTTTTCTTTCTAAGTTGTTTGTCTAAGATTTCTATAGTTTTTGTTGTTGTTCTATTTTTGTTTCCAACTGTTTGGTTTTAGTTTCGAAAATGAGGAATTTTTCGTCTATATTTTTATTTATCGACTCTTTTATGTTATGTTCCATCTCCTTCATTTCTTTCTTGTTATTTGCTATGTCGACTTGTATGTTTTGTAAAATTTTTGCGATTTCATCCATTATGAACCTACCGGTCGCACCCTCTGTTGATATTGCAAGGAACTATTTGGTCAATTAGTAATTACAAGTTATTGCGCAGGAGTCAGATGACGACTAAGTAGTTGCGCTACACACGTGTAGATGGCGTTATTCTAATTGCGTATGATGACTTTTATTTTTTACGTTGGATATAATTTGAGGTTATCACATAATTATCATTGTCTAATAGCGTTCTTATTGTAGTTTTTTTGCACTTATTCCTTACTTGGGATTTAGATGCGCTGTTTTTTGTAGTCTGAATGAGTTCTTTTCTTCAATATTCTTCGGTAGAAGCATCTAACACCATCAATAACTGTCCGTGGTTTTTTGGATATTTCTACGTGAATGTTCAATTTAAGCAGCACATACCATTGGTCCGGTTGATTCACAACTTATTTCGCCTTTTTATCACTTTTTCACAACGAATTACGCACTTTTATAATAATTAACGATGATTAGCTAGCAGAGACGATGTAAACACTGGCACAGTTGCGCCCTCTCTCCAATCAATCTTGCACATACCTTCAGGTAAATTTTGCCAATTGGACTTAGATGGCCAACGCCGAAATTATACTAGTAGATTTGGGTGGAATCTAAAACATTTCGCATCATAGGGTTTTAAAAAAGAATTATTTCTTAGTATACGGTAATTTCATTCTTTCCGAATCAGAGGTAGATTTTTACAACAAATGAGTGTAAATCTATATTAAATAAAGATTTTGACTGAGACTATACAAGCCGATCTTGACACTATTATCCAAACTCTGTGAAGAAATGTGATGAAATGTGTACATATTTAACAAGCTAAATAACTTTTTTTTTACAAATACTCATACACATACACGCCACACAGGCGCCAAATAATTTAAGTTTCAGAATTCTAAAAAAGGATATTCAAACCTTATAATGAATAGAAATCAATCATATTTATTTAAAAGATTTAAAAAGATAATAACGTTAGTTTGACGTAATTACATTTAAAAGCATCTTTAATATCGTTAGACACACTTGCCGACGCCGTTTAAGTGTTTCACACGCCATCTTAAGCACTCAAGGTAAATGTTAGGTATTGTGTTACGTTAGTCACGTGTGGACGTAACGGTACACCACAAGTGACACGTGTAATAAGATAAAGTAACTCCCGGTGCGGCGTGCCCTGCTAGAACAAAGGTCTTCCGAGTTCCCGACGTTCCGAACAATACCGTACATAACACCGTCCTCCCACTTCATCCAATCCCCTCTTTATGCTACACATTATAAAAGTTTAATATCGAAATGTTGTTTGTGAACCCCAGTACACTTCAATGTCGTATACATCCGGGTGTACTTTTATGTAACATGCATATAATAAAGTTTTAACGTTTATATTAAAAAAAAAACTTTGAAAGATCAATCGCAGCAATATGAATACTTATGCGAATGAAAAAATGTGATTTAATTACTACAAAAAATGTTTAGTCTTATTGAATACTTACTTTTATTGATACATAGTATATAAATATATATATATATATTAGTACGCCTCAGGGGTTAGGCCGAATCGTATGCCGTGATGAAACACGGCGCAACGCGACGTGACGCTTTCTATGTTATCGCTTTCATTCCCGCTCTCCGCCTCCGCACTCTACTTCCACGCATATGTATTTTATCATATACGAGTATATTAGGGAGTAAAGGAGAAGAGGCCTTAGCTCAGCAGTGGGACATTCATATGCTGTTACTTTATGAAAATAATAAGCAAAATATTTTGTAGTTAATTACCGTAAATATGTGTTTTTTTTGTTTATTATTAATTCACTTAACTATGGAATAATAATTACATAGTAAGATAAGTCATGACACAACAAATAGTTTTATAACAATTACAGAAAGATCTCACCAACATCGTAGGACTTGACGTTTGCTCCTTACCTGAAAAAAAAAAAGAAAGATCAACAAAAAAAAAAGTTACTTAATGTAACGTTAATGGATTTAGAAAACAAAATCTCTCACACGAGAACACGAAAGGCATAATATATTAAACAGTTCGCAGCTTATCTTGAACGTTAAACGTCGAGGCATTTTGCAATATCGAGCCTATCTTTCTACTAATGGCCTACATGTGAAAGGTGAATGGCTTCATAGTACGGTGGACGAGGATCGATGAGGTAGTATCAGGTTTTATTATACTTTCCATTAAATTGAAGCTTTATATACAGCACCATTTCACTAATCAATAAAAAAAATTATTTAATCCATTTTTAAGAGTAACAGATCGTCCTATTAGGTACCTAGAACATTGTAAAATATTTGGAAAAAAAATTGAATATATATTTTAATTGTTGATTAATTATTATTTTTTATAGTTATTTCATAAATTAATTATAGTATATATAATAAAAATATGTATTAATCAACAACAGTGTTAAAACTGATGTATTATGATAATTGTATAATATATAAGTATATATATATTGTCTGGTTTGCTTGATCGTAGTTAAGCAATTATTTATACTATTAAATCTGAAGATTAGGTAAATCTCGGGTTTTTTATATAAATAAATGAAAAAAGTAAAGTAAGACCCTGTTAATATCTTTATGAAAATAAGGTTCAGAGCTCATTTCACTGCAATACACTGTTCGAATGCCGATAGGTATCAAGTATGTATCAAATTTTTAGTGAAATAAATATATGCAGGTTTCCTCGAGATGTCTACGTTTACCGATAAGCATGAGATGAATTATAACAAGTTAAGCACATGGGGTATCTCGGTTCTCTAAAAATAAAATAAAAGAGGACCAATCTCTATATTTATGATTAATAATATATGTATAGCCTTATGACTTCATTGCAGATAAATTACACTAGGAAATAAATTTTATTCATTTTACGATACGCCGACGGGACGGGTCACTTAAATGCGAGTAGCCGATGCTTGTCCATTACCATGAAGCATGTCAATGTAATTAATGGAAAGTCTATTAATGAACGGATACCACGTGTCGCCATAGACTGACTGATCCAAAAAAGGTCACTGTTAATACTGAATACTGTTCCCACTGCTATATTTTATCCAGCCACCCTGTTTCCAAATGAATAGAATTATGTAAGTAATTTATTTATTTATTTATTTATATATTTATTTATGGGAAACATACAGCATAGTATAATACACAAACATATGGTATCAAAATAAGTCTCACATAAGCCAATAAAGTAATGTAATGTAAATGAAATAATCTACTATATAACTAGAATTATCATTTAATGAATGGCGATTTCATAAAGTGCTATCAGATGGGGGTAACATCCAAAGTATTGATAATAAGATACAAACTTGTATAAATATCTCAAAACAATGATATCGTATATGTTGTCACAAAAATATATGTTTTAACACTTGACAACATGGTGGTAGAGCTTTGTGCGAGTTACCACCCATCTACCCAGATGAACTCGCACAAAGCTCATCAGATTCTACCTCAAAACAGCACTACTTACTATTGTTGTCGGTACGAAAGGGTGGGTGAATTAGTGTAATTACAGGCACAAGGGACATTACATCTTCGTTTCCAAGGTTGGTGGCGCATTGGCGATGTAAGCGATGGTAACATTTCTTTCAACGCCAATGTCTATGGGCTGTGATGACCACTTACCATCAGGTGGCCCAGTAGTCACGCACTCCTCTTTATATGTATACGACTGTACTATAATATATTGCTAAGTTTTATTATCTGAGTAAATATGTTTAAGTTAGGCTATGCATTGATAGTCGGGCAGTAATATATATATATATCGTCATATGTATATATAAAATTTATGTACTGTATTTATGTAGTTTATATATTTTATTACGAAATATTTGATATTGAGATACATATAAATCGATATCGGCTGCCTAGTAGGCTTAGTGTGTAATTACATGAAGGACCGTAGATGATCATTTGATTCAATTATAAGGATAGGTTTGGCGATCGGTAGTCGTGGTTCATAGCATCTGGCACCTGAGACCCAACGAAGCTCCGCCTAATGGCCTGTCGCGCGTCCATCCGCGCCGGTGATTGATCGACACGCCCCGCGACATGTGTACATAGCCTACATCGCCTATATCTCCGTAATAAATCACGCATTTGAACTCGATAAAAGCAATATACGCTATCGGAAGGTACCACTTCATTACGCTGAAACAAAGCATTATATTCAGCCAAGAGTTATTTTGCTACATTTCCATTTTTTTGTATAATCAATTTTGATGTGCCCTAAATAAATCTGATTAATGTGATAAATGGGAATATTTTATTTGTTTAAAATAAAAATTACTCAATACGATATTTTTTATCCGGTTGCGAAAACATATTGTACGAAACAAGTCGCTAATAATCCTTAAATCCATAACCTAGTCATCACAAACCAACAATGACGTTTATAGAAATATTACAACGTTAGGAATAACAGGGCTCAGGGGTCGTTCGAGTGGAAGTGATTAATAATTTTCTTAACATTCCCCTCGTCATCTCGAATCTTTTCAATAGCAGCACAAAACATTTGGCCAATTTAGCGAACATCAGCTCGACCATAAAAATATACCCATACTGTTGGCACAAACTACCAAAGAACAGTATTCTTTAATATGAACCGTTTACGTGTTACTTTTCTTTTGCAAGATTTTTCGAAATATGTATAACAAATCGTATACTTAACGATCAATCCAATCGTTATCATGCACACTGTTTTTGATATTGTTTGATATAATGGCACTGCAAATGATACTGTACGGTCTATCATTTAAACAAGGTGGCGTGCATACGACAGACCGCAGCTATGAACCCACCTATTCTCGCCAGAACAAAGACCCTCTGATCTAATCAACGCAACAATACACCTCGGATAGCTGGAAAATAAAGCCAGCGCCACTCTTGCCTACATAGCCGATTTAAATTACGAACAATATTACACGGCGCGGATACAAACGAGTCCATTGTAGACCGTGTGCGCCCGACAGCTGTTTTAGATAACGTGTGACCTCTCCAGAATAAAGCGCGCCATGAACAATTAAAACAACAATGACGTCGGACATGCGTACTTATCAACAACAATTTAGCTAACATAGCAAAGTTTACAATGAAAATCGGATAGAAAAGAACAGAAAAGATACGACAAATACGTACTGACCTAGTATTATGGTATATTCCAAAGGCAGAAGGTGTAGATTTACAAACCTTAGATCTACATAGTCTATATGACTTTATAATATCTATACTATATTAGAATGTTGACTGCCTCGTTGGTCTAGTGGCTTGATATAAGGCCGCAGACTCGGTGGTCCTGGGTTAAATTCCCAGGTCGGGCCAATAAATAGTTATTGGGGTTTCCTGTCAGAACATTCTCAGTAGCAGCCTGGAATCTGGAAGTTGGAAGTGTGTACACTCTCGTGCCTCGGAAAGCACGTTAAGCCGTTGGTCCTGCGCCTGAACTCTTTCCGGTCGTGTCGGATTGCCGTCCCATTGGATTCGGAAAAAAGAGTGTATGCGCACACACTTGTGCACTATAATATCTCCTGCGCAGTTGGCTAAACTCTCTTGGGATTGGCCGCCGTGGCCAAAATCGATCTGGAGGACCTGATTATTACTATATTATACACTACAAAGCTTTTGATTAACATATCTTTGGTTATAACTAACTCTCTGTCCCGGTTCATACGGATTGAATAAGGATCTACACAAAAAGTTTATATCGTAATACATGTTACTCTATTAGTTCACCCGGCGCAAGCCAGTAAAGCTCCTAGTAGGCATATTTCGGCAACCAACAAGTAAACTACAACTAACACTTACTTGGTGAGAGAGTAGAGCTTTGTGCAAGCTCGTCTGGGTAGGTACCACCCACTCATCAGATATTCTACCGAAAAACACCAATACTTGGTATTCTTGTGTTCCGGTTTGTAGGATGAGTGAGTGTAATTACAGGCACAGGGGACATAACATTCCCAAGGTTGGTGGCGCATTGGCGATGTAAGCGATGGTTAACATCTCTTACAATGCCACTATGGGCGTTGGTGACTACTTACCGTCAGGCTCATATGCTCGTCCGCCTATCTATGCTATAAAAAAAACCTTCATGAACTACATATACCTTCCTAATCACTTTGTCTAGTGGGGTTAACCGTATGAAAATCCGTTCGATAGATTTTAAGTTTATCACGTTCAGACAGACATACAGAAAGAAGCGGCAACTGGATTTTCTTTTAAATATGTAGTAATGTACTGATGCTACTAGAAGTTACGATAACAACAACCAAATTTGCCGACATTCAACATGCCTTTTTTGAATATCACCAATTATTCTCGATCTGAGCCTCGAATGCATGGTTCAAAACTTATAATGAGAAATTGACAAAATATTACCCTCACTTAACACGAGTGTATATTACGATAGGACGCCCATTACAGTGGAAACAGTTTTTATTGTAGATTACTCTTTCCAAAAATCATCATCTAAAGCAAATAATTGAAATTAATGATTGAAAAAAATATATATGGTTGTCTGTAAAGTCGGTTTACGGACGATAGTTTAACGTGACAACGTCATAACAGATAGATGCGGCGCAAGCGTACAATCAGCGTAAGGGGACAATGAGCGTAACGGGACAATGAGTCATCCTTTTTCGTGCATGCAGCCAGCGTTCATCGATTTATTAGACGTTGTCACGTCAAAAAAATTGTACTACTTACTATTGTAATTATTGCCTAAAATAGTAACACGGACGTGAAAAGCTTTATAAAGAAAGAAATAATTTAAAAATTCTTATAATAATCAAACATATAATTCAAATAAATGTTTTCCGGGTAAATGGAATTCATAAAATTGAGATACGAATAGGAAAATGGAAAAATAGTCTTTAACAAATACAAAGAAATAGGTATATCCTTTTATTTATTCGCTTCAATAGCTTTGATCTTCGACCCTTTGAAAAACGCCACTCAAGATTTACAGAATACGCATAAGTAAATGGTTTTGGTTGAAAACTTCACTCAGTACAATGGAATTTATGTTTTAATATTTTCCCAATAAACTTTTTTAATTTCATGAATTCAAACAGTTAATTTTCAATTCAAGCACCTGAAATTATATATCCACAAATATAAAATTATCATGTATTCAATTTGACAATATTTTATATTAAACATTATATTTTATTTTGAACTATTAATACATATCATAAACAATATATAATTACATACGATAGGAACTACAATAGTTTTGACGAGCCTGTTGGCGTGGTTGGTAAGACTTTTCACGCCGCAGGTCGTGGGTTCGATTCCCACCCAGGACAGACATTTGTGTGCATGAACATGTCTGTTTGTCCTGAGTCTGAGTGTAATTATCTATATAAGGATGTATTTACAAAAGAAAAAGTAGTATATGTAGTTTATCAGTTGTCTGGTTTCCATCGTACAAGCTTCTATCTGCTTAGTTTAGGATCAGATGGCCGTGTGTGTGAATAATGTCCCAGGTTATTATTATTGAAATGATAACTATTATAATACTTATACCGAAACTGCATTATGAGCGAAGGAGATATTTTCATTACTTCACCTATTTTTAACGATAAATAATTTCTGTAAGCCGGGAATGTCCAATAGAACACCTGAAACATAACCAAGATGATTGTGAATTCGAACCCCAGCAAAACCTTTGTATTTTATGTCTTCATAATGTGTCCTAATAATTCATCTCGTGCTCGGCGCCGAAGGATAACTTTGCGATATGCCTACGTTTTCTAGGTATTATATGGGTTAATATGACAAATATGTATCCACCGTATGTATTTGACGAGCCGGTTGGCGAGTTTGGTAGACTCCTGCCTTTCGCGCCGCAGGTCGTGGGTTCGATTCCCACCCAGGACAGACATTTGTGTGTATGAACATATCTGTTTGTCCTGAGTCTGGGTGTAATTATCTATATAACTATGTATTTACAAAAAACAAGTAGTATATGTAGTATATCAGTTGTCTGGTTTCCATTGTACGAGCTTAGTTTGGGATCAGATGGCCGTGTGTGAATAATGTCTCAGGATATTATTATTCTTATTATTATTATTACCTATGAAACGTAATCAAATACTTTTATAAGATAAATCACAGGCGATATTATTTTTACTTACATATACTGTATAGATATCACAACCGCACCGCAGCGGCAACGCGGCGGCAGCGGCACCACATGTGAGCCGCAAATCCCGAATAATAAAGCAGATATCACAATGCAGTCAAACATTATGATCGTAACTGTGTCGGTGTTTGTTTGTATACAAAATGGTAATGTACTATTGAACAGAAAAGTGATAATTAATCTATACTAGAGTTTGTTTGTTTGATCCGGCAAATTAAAAAATTTATTTTTAAATTTTTTAATTTGTTCCGAACCGGTTGTTCCTGAGGAACTACTGGTATATATTATTTTTGTGGTTTATAGTTCTTTTATCGAGAAAGGTTCTAGGCTTATTTTTATTTATGTTTATTATACGCAGGTGAAACCGCAGGGCACAGCTAGTGTTATATTATAAACAACTAAAATAATAAAATCGTATCGGATACATCCAGTTTTAAGTAACGATTAGTTGTACCGTTGTATGTTCGCACTAAAGAGCATTACGAAGACCATTTACGATTTAGTATAAAAAAATAAGTAAAAAAGAATGCCAACATGAAATGCTGCTTGATCGTTTTTTTTTATTTAAGTGGGGGCAAACGAGCAGGAGGCTCACCTGATGGAAAGTGACTACCACCGCCCATGGACACCTGCAACATCCGAGGACTTGCAGGTGCATTGCCGGCCATTATCGTCGTCGTATAACTTACACAAAATTGTGTCCCAGCCTATATACATATACATTGGGGTCCGGTAGGGATTGCGACGTATGTACACAAAGCATTTATAAAATTTGCTAGTTTCATACGGAATAATACATATTTAATAATTATTACATTTTACGTAAATATATATGAATTAAAATTTTCTCCGACAGTACACTAATTAGTATGCTACACAGCTGAGGCTGCATTGCTGATAAGCATGAGATAATACGACAGATACCGTGTGGAAATTATGTTTGGTCATACGTTGATAACATTAACAATTCTTCTCTCGGATACCACACTACCATACACGCTTTACATTGATCTCTTATAGCTTCAAATCATTTATAGCTGACATGACATAAATAATGTATTGCTGCAATAAATTTTACATTCTGCATTAATATATTCATAAGAATTTGATAGTTAATAAAACCACACCAGCAAGTCCTGTATATATATATAAATATATACATGGCACATATCTACCGGAAGATAGAGTTAAAGAATGTAAATCTTAATCGTTAATTGTAAATTGCATTTACTGTATTTTCGTTTTAAATTTTGACTTAAATATGAATGGTTTTAATAGCTACTATAGCGGCCGTCATCTATTTTAGCTTTTCCGGAATATTTTTACGACTGCGATATCGTAAAATATTAATTATTTACATCATATGACTGTTAATAGATAAAAACGCATAATAATGCTTTAGTTATTCTGTCGTGCATCAAGAAAAAATCTAAATTTTAGATGTGGTTTCGGAATTTCAAATGTTAGGTTAAGTTCTAACCAACCAATCAACTAATTCGACTTTTGGTTTTGACTGAAAAGTCCAGTTTTTTTTTTATTGTATAGGAAGGCGGACGAGCTTATGGGTCACCTGATGGTAAGTGGTCACTAACGCCCATAGACAATGGCATTGTAAGAAATGTTAACCATCGCTTACATCGCCAATGCGCCACCAACCTTGGGAACTAAGATGTTATGTCCCTTGTGCCTGTATTTACACTGGCTCACTCACACTTCAAACCGGAACACAGCAATACAAAGTACTGCTGTTTTGCGGCAGAATATCTGATGAGTGGGTGGTACCTACCCAGACGAGCTTGCACAAAGCTCTACCACCCAAAACCACCAGTTTTGTTAGTCTGCTGATTATTTTGCTAAGTTATGGTTGTTTTATATTCTTTACGCGTCTACATATTTCGAGAATAAAAGTATAATTATAATAGCTATCGCATCCAGTTCCTTACAGAACCTTAACCGATGTTATAATCCCGGACAAGTATCACTAAATTTTTCATGTGCTTCATTTGTCTTTATAATTCATCTTGTACTCGACGGTGAAACTTTCATATATTTCGAAAATATTCCAGTAGTAAAAATATCTTCGTAAAAATAGCGAAACGTTTGCTGCCAACCACTTGTGTTTTCGCAAATCTAATGATTTTAATCTTCATCATGATGACCATTCTTCATAATGACCATTTGGAATTTGAAATTCTTAGTCACTTTTTAGTATCTATGTGTATATTCTAAGTTTGCTCTTGGAATTATGTCATCGTGAATCTATTTACTACCTTGTCGCAAAGCTAAAGACTCTATTGAATGTCGTATAAGTAAGGGATCAATTATGATATGTACATTAATACACTATTCACACCGCGTGTATGTGTTGGTACTTGGTAAGCAAAAGTGTCTGCAATTGAAACATTTATATAAACATCGACCAGTGTCACTGACATCGCCATGTGAGAAGTTAGAGTCTAAATCATTTTTTTGTAATGTCAAACTTTTTCGAACCGGACAATTCTAAGCTTGCATAACACACCAAATTAAATTTTGTTCATATTCAATATTTGGGCAAACCTTCTCGTAATAAAACGGTTTTAACTAATATACAGAATTTTTATCATATTTTTTGTTTTTACCTTTTTATGGTTGGTTGACACATGGCAAGAACTCACATTGGTATTTTTCACTGCCGAGCATCAGATAAATTAACCAGAGCTCCTGAAACTCAGTGGTGTATGCCTGGATTGAACAGCAATACCTAATGCTAACCAAAGGTTGCTGTTTGGTTACCTAATTTGGTTACTTAACTTAATAGTTTTTCCAGTGGATAATCCTAATTTAACAAGAATATTCAATTAAATCTGAAATTGTGTTGACATCAATATTAACTTAATTTACTTTTATGTATATTATATGAAACAGGCATCAAGTTATGAGTTTTAAGAAAAATTGTACTAGTCTCTAGTTCGCCCAGCAACCTTGCAGGGTTGTTACTGGGTGATTTTTATTTTACAATAATTTTGGTTATGTTGCTTTTGTATAGATATCATTTGATAACCCTTTTTATTTTGCTTATCAAATATTTTATTATAATAAAACCCACTCTGACAAACAGAAACACCAATACGAAATATAGTGAGTAAAACAAAATAAATAATTGTAAGGAACATGTTCAAATTTAACAGTTGCCATATTTACAGGTAACAATAACATCCTTAGACCGTTACACTGAGCATACAGTGAAATACATTTATACATGTATTATAAGATAGCTTGTCGTTACTATTAAATAATCTAAAATTATGTGTGTTCGATGAGCTGATTGAGTGGATACAAATAATCCTATAAGACATTAATTCTATTACAATGCTCTTTGATTTTGAATAACAATAAATGATTAATGATGTAAATAAATTAAATGGGACTACGGGACTGATTTACCTAAGGATATATATACTAAAATGAAAATAGGTAAATAAAATATATCTTGTTAGTAAGAAAACAGTACTGAGGACTTAGTTACTTGAATTAAGCTGCTGATGTAGATTTTTATCCATGTCTAGGAAATTTTTCGGTGTACCAGTATATAATGTTCTGTTCTTAAAAACATCAAGGATAATATTTAAAAAAAATATGTATTAGTCTACTTTCTAATTACAATCTTATTTGCATTTCAATTGAATATCTTTGCAACCAAATTACTTCATTTATGTTTTGAACAAACATTTATTGTTATTTGATACTATAAGTACCAATCTTATTAACTGAGAATAAATGTTTCTGTTTTATTTTAGTAAAATAAATATAAGTTTAAAAGTCTATAAGTTTGTACTAAATTGGTGCCACACTGGAATAAAAATCTATATTTTCTCAAATTAAATTATTTTTTAATCCATTTGTGATTGGTCTAGAATATTATCCTTTGCCTTTTGTAAGAAAAGATGAAGGAAAATTAGTGCAATTTAATACTTGTTTCTTATTAAGCAAATATGTGATATTTTGTATTAGTATTTGAACTTTTAGATATAATTTTATGTCTATTTGTTATGGTTTAAATAACCATTAATAATAATGCAACATATTAAGTTGTAAATATAAACAAAATAAACTGTACTTAAATCAATAAAAGTTATTAGAAACTTTTAACAAAACAAAGACATTGATGAGGTTATGTTTATAATGTTTGCTTAGATAATATTAACTAATTATTAACTATGCTATAATTAATGTCTGAAATATCAGGTACCTTTACATGACTCCTCCGGACGTCAAATATTTCGGAAATTTTTAAAGTTACACTCGACAAACTCGATTCAAAAACTTAAACCAACTTTTAATACACAGCTTAGTCATATAAATCAGTCATATGTAAACAACTTATTAAAATTTAGCGTAGTTTTATGTTATCAAAACAAACCACTATTATACACAATCACTGTCGTTTCTTTTACTATCATTTCCTTTCGTTTACTTTTGACTGACCACTCACCACAGTTGATATACAAAATTCAAAAATGTTACCTGTAACAAATTTTTGTTATGCATTTGTCGACGTTAAAATTCGTTACTCTAATATTTTTATTTTTTCATAATAAAAAAAATCGCGTTCTTTTCAACATAATCAAGTATTATGAAATGAATAATAAATTTATAGTTTTTTATAATGTTCCAAATAAGTTTACAAAATTGACAATATTTAAACCTTATTTAATTATTATTATGAATAGTATTTTATACAATTAGTAGTAACCAATAAACTACTATGAGAAGTCATCAAAGAACTAAAAACGAAAAGAACTGAAAATGCTTAGAAACTTTTTTACTTTGTAGAAATGCAACGACAGCAGAGAAAAAAAAATTGAAACTCAATAATTGACCAAGGCACCGTAAGCAATGAATACATACATAGACGTACATAGAAGCACAGTTCTTAAGGATTTCGTGTGCTGATTCTAAGTGGGGCCTGCCCCCAGTTTAGTTCGTACTTCGTAGCACGGTCTTGTATACAGGTCTTGCAACTTCAGAAGTGGGGATACGTCGACTTAATGACGCTGTTCAATTTACGGCCGCCTGAGCTAGTAGCATGACGATAGGGCGTGCTGGATACAGATATTCAAAAAAATATTGCACATTTTACTATTCGTCCAAAAATTTTTTCAAAACATTGTTTTCAAAATGTTATACTCAAACATGTGTTTATTATACAGGGTTATTTTTAATGACTAATAGATAGCTAACATCATGAGCAACAACTTTTGTTCTACGACTTTTGACAATTTGTTAGATTTTATTTTCATACAAAAATAAGTAATAATTTAATTTCCCGATTGAACGTTTATAAATCTACGCACAACGCAAGGATCGACGCGTCGCGTCGTCTTTTCGTGTATGAATGAAATATAGACCTACAAATGTCACGACAGTAGCACCCTTTCATTATTATACCCATAATTATACCTACTTTCATTTTAAAAAAATGGTTACATAATAATGTTATAATTCGAAAGCTATAAAACGGATATGATGTTAATCCTTATCAAATTAAATACGATATTTACTTTAAGCATTTCATGTATATTATAATTGCCTTTTCCACCACCCAATTTAAATAAATATCTTAGGAGTTATCGTAATTTTTAAACTATCGCGCACTAAATAAATTCAAGCGGCCCCACACCGATCATACTAACGCGCGATGCAACCGCCTGCGCGCCTCCGCGTCCCTTTGTCGCTCACTGTGGCTAAAAGCTTATACAATACTAAGACAGTTCTTTTTTTTTGAATATTTACTCTGCTACTCGGGCAAAGCCGGGGCGGGTTACAAATAAAATGTTTATTTAGTTATTTACTTTCGTTTTAAGACGTTGCTGATATTGACATCTATGAAGGTAGCATAGACAATTTTATTCTTTATTTTGATTACTCCAGAATTCTAATCCAAGTACTAAGCAGAAGTAATAAGAAAATAACCTCACTGCTGAAAATATAAACTAAATGCAAATCATATTTTCTTGATTTGTCACAATTAAATTTATAAGAAATGAATTTTGTCTTGTTTCGGAGTGTTTTGCGAAACGTTGCATCGGTGGCATGCCGATCAAATAATATACTCAGTGCTTGTGGATTGCCACAAGTCCCGAGAAATATACATACAACATGTAAACAGCACGATTTAATGGAATTTTTTGACGAGAAAAAAAATTGGAATGAATCAAATATACGAGTGGGTAGATCTTGGAAGTTAGACGAACTGAGAATAAAATCCAATGAAGACTTACATAAACTATGGTATGTGTTGTTAAAAGAACGCAACATGCTGTACACCATGGAACATGAGTGTAATGAAAACGTGCGGCTTTTTCCTAACCCGGAGAGAATCGATAAAGTTCAAGAATCAATGGACAACATCGAAACAGTTATAAGGGAGCGAAATGTAGCCTATTATAAATTAGAAACTGGAGAAACTGGTGAGCGTCCAGTAGATGAAGTTGTAAACCTACTAGGATTGAATGAAAAATATCAAAAGCAAGAATACTATTTACCAAAGTTTATGAATACACGTTGGGTTCGATCATATTTTGAACATGGGTATGTAAACAGCTTAGCAGTGAAGAAATTTTATAGATTATATAAGGAAAAGTTATATAATATAGAGAGGAAAGCACGAAATAGAGATTTTAATCATGTTCAACAGTTATTAAAACGTTTCCCAGATATGGATATGGAAAAATTAAAAGCTGAATATCCAAATGTAGATATAGAGAAAGCAAAACGTTCTAAGAAAGCAAGAGGTCATTTTATGCCAAAATATTAATTTCATTTGCTATGACTTCAATATATTTATAAAATCTAATAAAATATTCTTAGCCTATTCTGTTTGCTTTACATAGTCTATTAAACCACCTCAGAATCATGGATGAAATATTTTTTCCAGAATCATTTAAAGTGTTTATTTTACAATACATATATCATCAATATAGTAATAAATTTATTAATTGATTTGTTGCTATCATAGGCTAGAAGCTAATTTATAAGCGCATGTCGTGTCTACATCAAGAGAAATGTAATCATATGTTTTCATTGATTGTCATTTTGTTTTGTAGACCTATGAACATAAAATAAAATAAAAAATTAAATTATTGATAAAGAACTAATAATTTAAATTAAGAAATTTTAACTTATGTTCATTGATGATGATGATTGATGAATCTGGCTTGCTCCTAGAAGGGGCAAATAACATTTTTAAATAAAATGTAAACCAGATTTTGCCATTTGCCAAATATTTATTGATATTGATCCTGTTGGCACCAGGCCACAGAAATATTACAATATGATATTAAAGTGATTTTAAGTAAGATTTCAATTTCTATTTAAAACATTAATTGTTTCGAGTATTGTCGCATGTACCCATGTAGTAAGATGTAAAATTTAATTCTAGGGGCCTATACATATACATCACTTGTTTTGATGGGGCCTTCTGCCCAATGTAAGGGGCATGGCCCAATGTATTAAGGGTACTAGGCAAAAGACTACACAAAAGTGCAGTCTGAAGCTCCATCTTCTGTCTAGTAGAATTGTATATTCCGATATGATTCAGGCCATCACACCTCTGCTTCTTTACAGCCCAGTGGCCTCAAAACTTCTCTGATTATGGTTCCACTACCAGTTTTTCGGTCTGGACATGAAGGTGGACATCGGGGTAGGTACCACCCACTCAATCAGATATTATACTGCAAACAGTAGTACTTTATATTGTCGTGTTCCGGTTTGAAGGGTGAGTGAGACAGTGTAATTACAGGCACAAGGGACGTAACATCTTAGTTTATAAGGTTGGTGGGTATCTCTGTTTTAGGTATTATCTCTATTAGTTTAATAATAATAATAATTTATTGAGAAAAAAACAGTCTTATATACTAATACTATTTTAAATTACTACTTAAAAAACAACATCTATATTATAATGAGAGCCTAGATGGCCTAGTGGTAAGACCACCCCCTGAGGAGAGCTCCGACGAGCCACGAGCGGAGCACAGCACGGGAGGGGCCGCGGATGCGTTATATCAACACGATCCCGCAGCCTCCGATCCGTGCCGAGGAGTATGAATCACACATAACCCGGTTCCTCCCCCAAGGGAGTCGGTTACTGTTCTGAAGGATTCCAATGCGTGAAAAAAAAAGTGGTAAGACCACGTGAATCTTAACCGATGATCGTGGGTTCAAACCCGGGCGAGCACCGCTGAATTTCATGTGCTTAATTTGTGATTATAATTTATCTCGTGCTTAACGGTGAAGGAAAACATTGTGAGGAAACCTGCATGTGTCAAATTTCACTGAAATTCTGTCACATGTGTATTCCACCAACCCGCATTGGGGCAGCGTGGTGGAATAAGCTCCAAACCATCTCCTCAATAAGAGAAGAGACTTAGCCCAGCAGTGGGACATACATTGGCTGTTATTATATTATAATATAAAAACTAGGTACAAGCCATGTGCTAGGCCAAGTATAGATTCACGGTAGCATGCGCAAGCGATGTTAAAAAATAGGCTAATTATAGTGTTTATGCACAAAAAATATTCTATTGATTTCAAAACTAGGCGAATAAACCTGTATCTTGGAAGTCAAAATTTCACTTCATTCGATCACATAGCCTGTGACTCCACAGACTTATTGCAGCCTCGGAAATTCAAACCCTAACAAAGTCTGTTACACAATTTTCCACGTTAATTCACGAAGATTCAACTTAACTTGTTAAGCAGGTAGCAGCACGACCTTTTAGCGGGCCTGAGAGTGTAAATCTACACCTTCAAGTCCTTTCTCGTGCAAAATAATCTCAGTGACGTCACACCGTTCTATATCCGCTTCTGTATCATCAGGATTTATTTGAATTGAAAAGAGCGCTGTCAAAATCAGCTTGACGCACTTTTCCGACAAAAACTTAACAAGTTAGCGCACCATAATCGGTGTTATTTAATACAAGGATTAAGAAAACACACGTAAACATCGATAGTATAAATTTAATTGTAAAAGTAAAAAATATATAATATTAAAATAATAATTTCGCCTTCATTACATTATTGGTTAACATCATCTTATGTACCTTATTAAAGTTAAGTACATACAATAAAAAAATTATAATAAAATTACTATTGGGCGTAGGGTCGACATAGATTTTACTATGACGATGATGTATAATCCTTATAGAATTTAATTTATACGCCATAGCAAGTTTCCGGAACATTTATAATATACTTATCTAATTCAAGTTTTTCAAAAACTTGTAAAATTTTCTCTAATTCTTTGTTTTTTTTTAAATCATTTAAAATTAAGATAAGCTTTGGTAACAACTGATTAATATCAGTATAGACTTTAAAGAGAGTTTCATCTGCAATATATTCAGATGTCGTTGTTCTCTCCAACCCTATTTCAGAGTTAATAATTTTTTTAAAAGTTGCTTTAACTTTTTGAACATTGTATGACTCTAGGTGAGCTTTGAGGCTTATGTACAACGCACTTATAATAATGTCTTGGTTAATTTCACATTCACCATTAGAGTGAAATTTAGGATAAGTCATATTATTGTTAGAGTTGCTGGTTACATTATTACAAATTTTAGATAAATGATTAATTATATTTGATGGTGTGATTTCAGCTTTCTCACTTATATTTTTTATTATATTTACAGAGTCATTTTTCGGGAAATCATTCCATTTTGACGTTTCCAAAAATTTTATCAAAACATTTATTATATTTACTTCATCATAGTTAAGACATTTATTACAATATATAAGACCTATTGTGTGCTTCATATAGTTAGGTTTTATTTTATCCAGAATCTTGATAATGGACTTGTGTGGAAGATCTAAAAAAAAGAAAAAACTAATTTTATAATTTTAAGTATTCATATTTATAAGAATAATATTTCTTCTAACTTCGAAAACAGCAAACATCCTATTAAGTGGCTGGGATATGCTGTTTTTAATGGGTACAAATGGTCACGTAAAATCTAATTAAGCTTCCAAGGAGTAGCTGAGTGGAGGATGCTTTCATGAAGCCAAAATATAAATATTTATACTACATGCAAGTAATATTTTACATTTCACTACATTGACGCGTCATGTAACATATATAGCAGAATGCAGATCTAAATTATTGCACTTTTGCCACCTCAATATAAATAGACAATAAGCCACCCTACTTCTATGTAACCACCAATAATTATATGTAATTGTTCTTTAGAGAAAAAGAGATAACAACATCTTAATTCCAAAGATTTTATAGTGCAATGGCATTGTCAGTAATAGTGTTGTTGTCTTTAGGCAGTTTTATAAAAGAACAGTACATTTGGCAAAGCAACTCAAACATGCATTATGTTCAGATAAAATAAAAAAAGACAGCAGTTTTTGGTATACCTGAGATTATGTTATAAAATGACTTTGCAAAGTCATTTCCATAAATTCCGAGATTTGGATAGTTACTATTGCTTTTATCGTCACGGCTAACCTGAACTTCAACTGCAATATTCAGCCACAACTAAAAAATAAAAGATTATGAACACAAAGCACTTCAAAGTTTCACATCAACAGTAATATTCAGTAATTTAAATAGTTTTTTTATTATTCAAGTAAAGAAATAAATAAAATATGCTCTATCACTTACACTCATAATTTTAACATGTTCTGCTGGATAGTCGAGGTGCACAAAATAGGCAAATAATTTCATTATTTGATTATATATTATTGGCACTTTATGTTGTTGCGTTGTGGACAAAAATAACTTGTGCATGAGTATTTTTTGTCTTGATTGCCTGAAAGAGTAAAAGCATTCTATAAATGTTATTAAACAATAATGTTACAATATAATCGGTTAAGTTACAAATCAAACAACATTTTAATTTAACCATTATTGGCTTTTTTTGTGTGGCAATAAAATAGCTTCAATTTTGTAAATATAATTAATATTTTCCTATGTAATGAATACCAATCTGGTATGTGAATAATTTGGAATGTGCTCAAAATTTTTTTTATTCTTAAGGAACTCAGATTTTCTTAATTCTTTTTTTTTCATGCATTCCTTATTGTTAACACTGCCTCGTTGGTCTAGTGGCTTGATATAAGGCCGCAGACGCGGTGGTCCTGGGTTCAATTCCCAGGTCGGGCCAATATATAGTTATTGGGGTTTTCTCTCAGAAAATTCTCAGTAGCAGCCCGGTGTCTGGAAGTTGGAAGTGTGTACACTCCCGTGCCTCGGAAAGCACGTTAAGCCGTTGGTCCTGCTCCTGAACTCTTTCCGGTCGTATCAGATTGCCGTCCCATCGGATTATGAGAGCTAAGGAAAAGAAAGTGCACCTGTGTATGCGCATACACTTGTGCACTATAATATCTCCAGCGCAGTTGGCTATTCTCTCTTAAGATTGACCGCCGTGGCCGAAATCGGTCTGGAGGACCTTATATTGTTAACAGAAATTTACAAAGTAAGATAAGTTAATTTGTATTGTGTCAAACGTCTAATTTGTAATGAAAAATATACTTAGTAAAAACAGAACTTATATAATAATCCATCTGACAGTATTTGGTCACTACATGTTAGAGCACTATAATAAATATAAGCTTTTTCTTAAGCTGTTAATGATACAAACTATGGGAATTAATATGTTTTATCTCTTAAAGCATAACACTGCCTTTGCAATTGAAAAAATTGTTTGCTTTACACTAGATTAATAAAAAAATAGCAATAAAATTTTAATTACCTTGACTTTAAGATAAAAAGATTAAATTGTAACAATTCTGATGTGCTACGTAAAACCGCCATCAATCTATCTATTCTGTCTGTTCTTTCCAATAATTCATATAATTCCAATTGTTCTTTTTCAAAATGCATTCCCTGAACACCACCTTTTAAATTTTCTGGGATTATTTCATATTTGTTAATTAAAGGCCCATCTTGGCTCTCAGAACTTATTTCATCCTCTAATCTATTAAAACAGTATTGTATAATTCCTTCATCACAGCCAAAATTATTCCTTGTTGAATATTTCTTATTATTTTTATCAGTTGTTACCATTGGATCCGTCAAGAAACTGTTGTAGAGAGATATAATCTCATTGTGCAAGCTACAAGGAGGATGCATTCGAAAGTGTAAAGCTAGAACTTGTTCACATTTGCTTATGACACGAGAAATGCTGTACTGGGAAAACATATCCTCGTGTGCGTTCTAGAAACAACAATAAGTACATTAGCAGGTTTATTAGCATCATTTTTACAAGTTAATAATAACATAATTATAAAATAAGATGTATTTACCAACATGATTTCCACAATGTCTCTAAGAACATTCAAAGTGAGACATTGCTTCGGTGTTATACATAAATAAATTATTTCCAAAGCTTCATACCATTTATGTGTATTCAATTCTATTCGAATTGAATATATAACTCTGGGTGTTATTCTATGTGTCTGCAATATCTATCAAAATATTATTTATAACACAATAAAAAATACATAATGTTATTGAAAACATGAACGATTATTTTAACTTTGTTTTAAATAATATGGTCTGTATACCTACTTTTCTAGAATCGTGTTTACATTTTTCTGTTGAACAATCGGGTATAAACATCATTTGCAAGCGTTCTTTATAATTTAGATAGGCTTTTTCAGATTCTAGCTTACACGCTCTATGCAAAATTTTCTTGAGGCTGCTCGATCTAGCTTCTTTTTTAATTTTAACTGGAGAACAATCAGATTTTCCAAATGTATCCCCCTTGGAAGCCATTTTACAATAATTATGGATTTCATTCATATAATCACACTCTTAAGTGACAAAACGTTATCTCAATATCGAACTGTAACTATATAGTCTAGTGTAGATTTCAACATGTACGCATTACATGCAAATTATCATATTATAAAATATCCAATAAACATTCATATTCGTATTTTAACAGGCTTAGTAAGTAATTTTGGCTATAATGACAAAACTTGGTAAAAAACAAACTGATTTAATTTGTTTATATTGATCCAAATCCGAAATGCCAGAATAAAAGATGACATCATAATTGTAATAATGTGTATCCATGAATATTCGCGGCAAACCGACAAATGACATTTGACATCAACACAGGCAATGAATACATTCATTGACATAGGCACGGTCTTGTATACAGGTCTAGCAACCGAGTCCAATTTCAGTGGTGAGAGATAGGCGCGAATGTGTAACAACTATTATTTCTCAGCGGCGCTCGCTGTACGTCGCTGCTGTCGAACTTGGTTGAGTGACACGTGACATATATTTTTCTCTCCCAAGTATTGTGTTATTTAATCATTGTTATATCGTTTTGTTGACTTTTGCGGATTTGTTGTAATTTTTGTTTTGTTATTTAAATGTTTTGTTTAGATATAGATTTGTTTAGTTGTAATATTGTATATATAGTGTTGAAATTGAAATATGTCTCGTGACCAACATTGAGAACTCTACTACCGTAGAGTATGATATTACTGTATAGACTTTTTTGACGTATAGTAAAGTGTTTTGTGCATAACAAACAACCACAGACTATAAAACACTTCTTGAAATACGATAAATCGATATATTTATCGAATGGAGAAGTTCAGAAGTAATATTATGGCAAAGCTCTCATATCTCATCCTTTACATGAAAATTCTAATATGTTTTATAACATTTTTTTGAAACTAATTCAATGCCATATTTACTTCAAAGACAGTTAATTCAAGGAGTATGCTCACATTTAATGATTGGGCGACTGTAGGAATTCATAAGAGTAGGCAAAGGTTGTATGAATTTTATAATAAAAGATCTTACAACCGGTCTCTTTCTTTCATTAATCATGTTAGTGCTTACTCTAAATTATTCAAACGAGTATGTATAATGGCCAAGTCTATGCATATAAGAAAAAAAATGGTACTTACGTTTTGTAGACTTATTTATTTTATTTATTAATTTTTTGGGAAACAAACAGTTCAGCTATACATATACTATAAAAACAATAAAAAAACACATAAAACAATCAAGTTTCCACAAATATACAATACAAATAAGAAGCAGAGAGCAAATTATTACAACAAAGACAAAAATGATTATAAATAGAAACAATCAATTTTACTAGTTTCTTATAAACAAAAATATTATATATATATTTAATACAAAACAAAAAATTAAATAAAAGTAATATTAAAAATAAAAGTAAAAACAAAACAAAAAATAGACAGACTGACATTCACTGATTGAGTACTTCAATAATATTACTTTTATAACTTATTACATGAAAATTGAAAATCATGTTCTACCAACGCTTAGTAAGATCTTTGAAAAATTAATGCTTTATCAGATGTACATTTTGACACATACAAATTGCTACACAGTAATCAATTTGGTTTTACAAGGGGTCGCTCGACAACCGATGCTGGTGTCGAGCTCGTTAAAAATTTATAGAGCCTAGGAAGAGTCCCAGGATGCCTTAGGGATATTTTGTGACTAAGGCTTTTGATTGTGTGCACCACGAAACGTTGATCTAAGGCTTTTGATTGTGTGCAACACGAAACGTTGATCAGGACACTACGTCACTATGGCAATAGAGATAAAGCACTCCGCCTTCTGAATTAGTATTTGGGCGATCGGATTCAGAGGATAAATTTTAATGGAAAGAGATCTCCTGGGGCTCCAGTTGGCGTGGGGGTCTTTCAAGGATCTATTTTTGGTCCATATCTGTTCCTCGTCTATATAAATGACTTGCCCCATCTTTTAAATAATAAACATGAGATAGTATTGATTGCTGATGACACTTCCTTAATTTTTAAAATTAAAAGATTCCCATCAATATATGACGAGGTAAATAATGCTCTCTCAGAAATAGTACATTGGTTTAATGTTAATAATTTACTGTTAAATAGTAAAAAGACAAAATGTATTAAATTCACTGTTCCCAACGTGAAATTTGTAAAAACGAATGTACTTCTAAATGAGGAACCTTTACATTCTATTTCAATATAACAACAATAGGAACAAATATAAACTTACAACCACTGTTACTAGATTACACAGGGTTAGTAAGTCTTTTATGGGACAATGTCGCACTATGTCGGACAACGGACAATGTCGGACTAATACGCCTTTACAAGCGCGGAGCCCGTAGCAATTTCTTTCGAAGGGTTCTTGAGCCTACCTTTCTTCTTTTTTTCCTCGCTGGCAAAACGCGTTTACGTTCACGCGTTTTACGGGTATATGGACCTAAAAAAAACCAGCCACTAATGTTCCCGCAGGGCCCCAGGGGGTAGCAATCGCTACTCTTGCTACGGGGTTAATCTGGCCCTGTCTCAGGCAAACTATTGCACAGTTATGCATACCGAATAGGCGGGGAACTTCCACTGTGTACCTATGGCGCTTGGTCGCGTTTATTCTCCTATCACCCACCTGGCACGCCTCTCAATCAACTGTAGAGCCTGAAGGTGGTGCTTAGCAATCGTCCCAAAGGTGAGAGCAGTACTCGATACAAGACCTCACTTGTGCTTTGTTTTATACAAAGCACAAGTGCACAGAAAAACTTTTAGCTTTTATAAAATAACGAAGGTCTGACCGTCGTGGGCTCTTGCTCAAGTCCATTTCGAAGTCTATATTATTTTCAAACGGATAAACTATGGTAAAACAAGCATCTAGTTTCATATGTAACCCGTCCCGGCTTCACTGGTTTAGAATATGGGTCTACATAATATGATATTTATAATGTCAAACAAACACACTAATAAACAAAAAATGCTTAGTTCAGTTTTATTTCTTAAGAGAAATACTATATTGTAGTGTCAGCTTAGTCCGTACTCCAAGTTTTGGGGACAATTCTTTTTAGACACGTAATATAGAATATATATATAATATCCTGGGACATTATTCACACAAGGCCAAATCCTGATCCCAAACTAAGCAGAACTCGTACTATGGAATCCAGACAACTGATATACTAAATATTATACTACTTTTCTTTTGTAAATACATACTTATATAGATAATTACACCCAGACACAGGACAAAAAGACATATTCATGCAAACAAATGTCTGTCCTGGGTGGGAATCGAACCCACGACCTGCGGCGTGAAAGGCAAGCTTACCAAACACGCTGTTGTATGATCGTTTGGGTATACAATACTTGGTATTTTTGGTTTCCGGTTTTAATGATGACTGAACTAATAAAAGAATACAGGCGCAAGGATTAAACATCTATTGTGTATGGGTGATGGTGACCATATACCGTCAGGCTCCCATAATGTCAACTTATTTTCAACAAAAATGAAGAAAAGTTTCACTTAGGCTACGCGATTTATTGGATTCATTGTTTTATTCATCTATACTAATATATAAAACTGAACTTAGTTTGTTTGTTTGATCCGGCTAATCTCAAAAACTACTGGTTCGAATTTATAAATTATTTTTGAAAATTATAGTTACTTATCGAGGAATAAAAAAGCCGAGATGGCCCAGTGGTAAGAACGCGTGAATCGTGAATTAACCGATGATCGTGGGTTCAAACCCGGGCAAGCACCGCTGAATTTCATGTGCTTAATTTGTGATTATAATTCATCTCGTGCTTGACGGTGGAGGAAAACATCGTGAGGAAAACATCGTGAGGAAACCTGCATGTGTCAAATTTCATTGAAATTCTGTCACATGTGTATTCCACCAACCCGCATTGGAGCAGCGTGGTGGAATAAGCTCCAAAACCTGCTCCTCACAAAGAGGAGAAGAGGCCTTAGCCCAGCAGTGGGACATTCACAGGCTGCTACTACTACTACTACTATCGAGGAAGGTTCTTAAGACTAATGTTCATTCATTATATTTTTATTAATTATACGCGGATGAAACCTCTGGGCACTGTTAGTTTTATATATACCTATTCATAGTTGTATTAATTTTAATAAAATAGTTACTATGGTCAAGATAAAACTTAAAAAAAAAATTCAAAGTAAATATATAATGAAAATAATGTGGTCAAAAGAATGACGAAAATAAGCCTATTCAATATATTTATACACGCAATAGTGTTTATTGTAATTACACGGCCTACCTTCAACTAAATATTGAAAAATATTGATTCATAGTTTGCCGCAACCGACAAAATAAGTCCGTGATTACCCTTACTTTCTTAAATAACGCTCTGGGTATAAAACCACAATATCGGTAGAGAAGGCACCAGTCCCGCAGGCAACGGTGCAGACAATCCTAACGGCTGTAATTTACAAACAAAATGTCATTCGTACTTAAGGTATTACTGAAGTATTAAATATTGGATTACATATAATTTGGTAGATATAGTTATATATTTTGTATTGCTGCGTATAAATTTAATCATTATGTTTTAACTATTAATTACTGAATTAACTAATTTTCAATTTTCATTGTCACCTCTTGGGAAATATCTCGCGCCAACTGACCGTGAATCTGTGTTTTCTCTTGTTGTTAATGTCAACATCAATGTACTCTTACACTAAGTCGCTCATTTTGTAAAATGAAATTTTGAAAATATATGTCAAATTTTTGGTTTATTTTTTTCAGACGTTCACGTTGCTAGCAGTAGCGGTAATTGTTTCTTCGAGCCATGCTCCAGGGGGTTTCTCGTATAATCGTTTTAGCGGTCCAGTGAGTGGAAAGATAATCGAAGTTCAAGTTCCTCCAGCACACGGTATTCCTGCCCAACAACATGCTGATTATGGATACGACCATAAAGCTGGAAAAATTGATCCCGAAACAGCTAAATATGACCGTTTAAAAACAGTTGATTACAAAGTAAGTATCGTTTCATAGATTTCAAATTTTTAATTATTATATAATTATTTCTTATTTTATACGGCGTATTTGATTACTAAAAAAAAACAACAACACAGGCTAAGCCCGATTACCACTTCGCTTATGGAGTTCAAGACCCTCACACTGGAAATCAACAAGACCATAAGGAGTATCGCGACGGAGACGTTGTCCACGGCGAATACTCTCTGGTTGAGCCTGATGGTTCTATTCGTCTAGTGCGATACACTGCCGACCCCAAGAATGGTTTCCAGGTAATGTAATTTGAATTACAGAAATATTCTGTGTGATGCGAAGTCTTTTCTTCTGGAAAAAATTAGAATACTAATCGAATAATTTGTTTGTGCCATACTCTGCAACGTCTTATTGGAATTTATTAAGTTGCTTTTTGGTGAGGCATCTATACGCCCACCAACATGCGCTGTAGTATAAATATTTACTCTTAACTACGACCGCCAAGTGAGCCCGCGATTGATCTTTTGAAAAAAAGTAATTGATTGAAATATTGATAAAAATATTTGGCTTTCTTTTTATTTTAAAATGAGTACAAACTTCACATATATGATGTTTTTTTTTCTTTTCGTAGGCTGTTGTACATAAGAAGCCCGGAGGTCAACCCAACGCACCAGTACATTATGCTCAAAAACATCAAAACGAAGATGACTCAAGAGAACATTAGTAATTTAAGCTGTATAATAAAGTATTATAGGCTGTTAGATTAGTACTAGAATTTGTTTTATTATTTATTTCGCTGTAAATGTTGGCTAAATAAAAATACTATATAAAATCAATGAATTTAATTTAATTTCATGATAGTAAATATTCAAAAACGTAAGTAGATCATTTATTAAATATCTTCTTAAAGGTGTCCACGGAGAAAGGAAACACAATTGTGTGTGTTTTCTCGCTCGCAATAGTATTCAGTGACTGCAAATATCTGAGCTGAAATTAAAACGAAAATGCAGAAAACGCAGGAAGCTGGTTAAATTATGTTATGTTAATTTGCCATTTAAGATTTTCATTTGAAACGGAAGGATTCTGATTATTATTTAAATACTTAAACTATAATTATCCATAAAATTTTCTATTTTAATTACCAACAACGATTATTTTAAATCACCATTTTATTTTAGTTTTTATGATAACTAGCATTAAGAACGACTTATTTATCATTGAACTTAACGCTCCATTTAACTGTTGCACTAACGCGTAAGATATGACGTAGTAACTCACATAATATTATATATTATTTTAACACGCCAGATGCGATACAAAAACAAGATTACATCTGTTTTTTTACGCGAACACGCTTTATGTTTAAAATCAGTCTGTTAGTGTCTCACCGGGCAGAGGTCTCCTTTCCACGAGAAGAGAAGGCTTGGCTTAGTGAGAGATACTTAAATTGTAATTAAATACAGAATGGATACATGTTCTTGTTTTAAAATATTGTGCACAACGAAACAACGCATTAAAAAATTAGATTACTACATTTAATGAGTACCTACTAGTAATAGAGTTTTGCATTTGCGGTCAAGTTACTAATGGTAATTTCTGAACTCAGACGACTAATGTTATAAATGTGAAAAAGAGTTTGTTTGTTTTAACGCATTCACCTCTTAACTTCTCAACCGATCATCATGAAATTTTGCATACACGGTCAGGATTACAGTAAGAACGTAAAGTACAGCCTACACCAGCTCTCTCCCTCACAGGCTGACGAGAGTATATTGTAAATTAATTGTGACCGAGCGTTGTTCTTTTGGTAAATTTTTTGGTCACTCGGTGGTAGAGCTTTATGCAAGCTCGTCTGGGTAGGTACGACCCACTCATCAGATATTCTGCCGCAAAAAAACAGTACTTGTTATTGTTGTATTCCGGATTGAAGGGTTATTGAGCCAGTGTAATTACAGGCACATCCCTTGTGCCCATCCCATAACATCTTAGTTCCCAAGGTTAGTGGCGCATTGGCGATGTAAGCGATGGTTGACATTTCTTACAATGCCATTGTCTATGGACGCTGGTGACCACTTACCATCAGGTGGCCCACGTGCTCGTTCGCTTTCCTATACAATAAAAAAAGGTTCCTAAATCTCATAAATGCTCTGCGTAAAAAATATTAAAGATTAATTCGACTTTGTTGATACACAATTGATTGTTAAATTTAAAGTGCGTAAGGCACATTACACAGGCGATTTATTTTTTTCGTTTCTATGATCTACGAAAGTTAATCAAATCCAAATTACTTTAGTCATTGTAAAAATACTGGTATATTATTTAAACGAACCTGCATGCATATCGGATTGTCCATAAGAATACCCGTAGCTAGTTCAAGGTTCTTCGTCGAATCGATTTCAGCTTTTGCAACAATAATTTTAGCATTGGCCAATCTCGTCGATTCAGCTTCTACAGCCATCGCTTTTTGTAATTGAATAGGCAGGCGAATGTCTTTACTGAATTTTTAAATTTTCTATCAAAGTTAAAGCGCTTAAAACCTTTTTAAAATACTTAATTCTAAAATCGATTATTTGTTAAGTATTGTACTACTAACTTACTGCTATCTATAGTCTATACTGATATCTAACGGATGATTGTGTTTTTGTTATTAATTAATTCATATCTTTAATATCCTATAAGTACGTATAATATTATGTAAATGCATACATTGTATTAATACTTCTCGTATCAACAATTAAAAAAATATCTTTGAAACAAACATTATAATGAATTCTTAAAATTTGTAAGAGCTCAAATTAAGTAACTACATGTTATATATTTTTTTTATTTGTTTATTTTTGGGAAATACTATTTAGTTTTAATCATATATATAAATAAATACATAATGCATTGCAAATATCAGTTTCCACTTAAAAAAACTTCTAAATTTAAATATCGCAATTGTTTTTTATATGAAATTAAATAATATATATATATATATATATATATATATATATATATATATATATATATATATATATATATATTAATTAAGAAATATTATACAGCTATTGTTATATTGTGTGCTATCTAAACTTAGGCTATGTGTATTTATACGTTTAACTGGAATATTCTTTGAGTATTAACTTTTTTTTTTACAATATATCGTAAAACTGTAAGTGATTATACTAAGTACATTTCAACTCTGACGACCTGGATTCCCCAATCTCTGATTATATGTTTCATGAGTTCGAATACTTGGTGACTCACGGCTGGTCTGTTTGCTAATACTTCCGATAGCTTTCTTGTGCCAAGTGCATTACGAAGCGTTGTTGCAGCTAGGTAGTGGGTTGACACCCTACATGTAATAAAAAATATTTTAAATATTATCCGGATTAACTATGCATTATGCATTTGTTTGTCCAGATACAGAGACTGTATGTTTAAGTATTTTATTAACAATGACATAGCATTTTATCGTTTGTTTTTTTAGTTAATGACATCGCAAGCCATTTTTATTATCCAGTTAAATTAAACTAATCTAAACGATCAAATAGAAGTTTCAGTAATGTTGCAAGTTGATTTTTTCGTTCACATTGTTTTCGCTTGGTTACATTATCGATTTATTTTAAACAGCTGATGGCGCCTTTTATTTTCCGTTGTTCAGTAAAGCCGAGATGACCCAGTAGTCGGAACGCTCGAAGATGATTTCTGGACAAGGACAACCACCACTGAATTTTCATATGCTTACTTTGCGTTTATGCTCATAATAAAGTCCTCCAGACCGATTTCGGCCACGGCGGCCAATCTCAAGAGAGATTAGCCATGCGCAGGAGATATTATAGTACACAAGTGTGTGCGCAAACACAGGTGCACTCTCTTTTCCTTAGCTCTCATAATCCGATGGGACGGCAATCCGACACGACCGGAAAGAGTTTGGCCCGACATGGGAAGTGAACTCAGGACCGGTGGTCCTGAGTTCACTGAGTTGCGGTTTTATATCTAGCCACAAGACCAACGAGGCAGTCACTGTACTCGTTATTCGTATCGTACTTAGCAGTGAATGAAAACATCGGGCGAAAATCTGCCACATAGGTGTATTACACAAAGCCTTACTGTGCAGTGTGGTTGAATAACCTCCAACACTTCTCAAAAGGAGAAGAGGCCTTCTCTCAGCAGTGGGGTATTTACAGGCTGTTACATTACATTAAAGTAGTCAAAGATTGTAAATATGCTACTATTTAGTAAATAAATCTTAACCTTAAAGATGAATAATATTAAGTGTAATTTTGTTTGATTCTCTTGTTTGTGGATTGCTCGATATACATTCCACTAATCTCTGATACGTTTTTTTCCTTTACCATCAAGAGTGCGATGAACTTTCTAACACAGCTTAACACTTAAAATACTATATAATACGTTAAAAATTTGAAGAGGGCTGAAACTCTAAGTATAAGTAAGTTCTACCTGTAAAATTCTGTAACTACGTGTAAAAAGTAAAAACTGATTTACTTGTAATCGGTTACACTTAAAACTGCTAGAACAGGATCTGTTATCTTGTAAAATACAACGGCATCGACGGATACGGTGAGCGAGTCCTTAGTAAGAGCCTGGAAGTTATAAATTAGCTTTAATTTAAGAATAAAATAAAATATCAAAATTATGAGAAAAAGCAAATCAAATCACATCTTGTGGTGGTACGGCATAAACAAAGGTACGCAAATCTATGAATTTGATTGTATCAACACAAGGTAAATAGAAGATAAGGCCTGGTCCATATGCGCGATTTTTATGTACTTTTCCATTGCGCAATATTACTGCTCTTTCAAATTGACGGACAACCTGAAAATTTATGACTTAAATGATTAAGGTATTATGAAATAATAAGACTTTACTCAATTATTATAAGTTAGTAATAAACAAACCACGAAAATACAGAAGAGAGAGAGAGGGAATGTTAGTATGACAAAAATAATTGATATTAGTACCATAACTTTTTCAATGAGCTTGTCTGCCTCTGAAAACATACGAAGTTCTTTGTTAAATAGATGTACATTTTAATGAGAAATAGCTCAAGTTTGATTGATGATTATTTGATATATATACATGTAAAATATACACTATCAAAGTATATATTTATAGTCTTAGAATAATAGCTCTAGTAGCGTTATACAATACCATATTGCAATGCAGACACTTTACAGACTATTTAAATGATTTAAGCTATGTAACAAGATCTTATAACTATATAAATTAAAATGAAGTGAAAAATAACAATATATATTACCCTGTGTCTCTTGCATTCGCGGAATTCGTTTTTGTAAATCACTGTTTGATATTTGATTATTTTCGATGTTGGGAGAGATGCTGTGTGACGGGGACGGCGTTTGATTAAAACGAGGGCATTTTGAAACGTTTTTTTTATCTTTCATGATTTAAAATCCTTTTTCAATTAGATATTTTATTTAGAATTATATTAACTTATATTTTTAATAATAAAGAAATACTTCTTATATCAGAGCCGATGTTCTCATGATTAAATTGGCAATGTCAATAAACTGTCTTAAAATATGACGTCATACTTCCAGAATTTATTAACGTGTTCAAATAAAGAGATTTTAAGTTACCAATCATTTATATTCATGCGAAAAATCCAATATTTCTTTTTCAATGCGTTATTTACTTTTGATGGTCAGGTATATCAATAGGGAAAGGAAAAAGTATTGTAGTCGTCTGTTGTGAGGCGATATAGTTGAGCGATTGCAAATATCTTAACTGAAAATATTAAGCAACAAAGTCTTTAAATTTATGGTCTGAAATATATGAATATATGGTGGGGTATATGATATGATGTTGTCTTAACTTTTGTTTTTAATTTTTCGTAAAGATTATGTCATAAAACTGTTAATATATCGCCCACTGTGCTTTTTGCGTCAGTTTATTAAAACATGATTTTTTACATTTTAGTTCAGTAAAGTAGTTTTTTTTAATAATGACATTGTCTTAAATTCGTGCAAAATTACGAAATCATCGGAAGTCCAAAAGTATGTGAAAATTGCGTTGCAACATTTGAAGATATAGATGATGGCGGTAAATTTATTAAAAATAAAAAATATTTTGATCAAGTTATTTACCTTGAAATCTTATCGAATAGAACTAAAGGAATTATAATCATTCTTATTCATATAGTAGGAATATATAGTTGTAATGGTAACACATCTTATAACTCTAAATGTAACCTTTGTATATCGTTAAATAAGTATAATAATAATAAATATCCTGGGCCATTAATCACGCAGGGTCATCTGATCCCAAACTAAGCAGAGGATTTAATATGGAAACCAGACAAATGATATACTACACATATACTTTTCTTTTGTAAATACAGACTTATATAGATAATTACACCCAGACTCAGGACAAACAGACATGTTCATGCACACTGATGTCTGTTCTGGGTGGGAATCGAACCCAAGACCTTCGGCGCGAAAGGCAAGTATATACCAACAATGCCAACCGGCTCTATATATACATATATAAATCTATATAAGTTAAATTTAATAAAATTTCATACAAGTATGGTTTGAGGCTTTTCCATTATAATCTTCGAGGCATCTCTAAGGTTTTCCGCAGCTTTTATTTCACCTTCGGCCTCGATGATTTTTGCTTTGGCAATACGCGTACCTTCAGCTTCAGCAGCCAATGCCTTTTGTAACTCATACGGTAAAATTACATCTTTTCTGCATAAACGATGTCACTTATGTAAATATATATCTAAGCATGACAGGATGTTTAAAATGGTACAATAAGCTTTATACTTCATAATTTACTATACTTAATACTACTACATAAAAATCTATCTAATATTTGATTGTTTAAATATCATCCCGAAACGAAACGCATATCACCAGAATACCAGTCTTACCTGTGTTTAGGTAAGACATAATATATAATATAGGCAAAGAAAAACTTATCAGTGTCTTTTTCCGTCTGTTCGACAAACGATTCAATTAAAAAAATATTCAATAATGTTTATGATCGTATTAAAACGAAACTAGTTAATATAATATGTATTTAAATTATAACTACAGTATTAAATCAAGGTCAAGTAAAACTATTAAGTCTATGAAATTATTACATTTCTACTCGTTCCACTTCAACGCCCCATTCCACTGTTCCATTATCTATTTCTTTACGAATCGCTTGACTGATTGATTCACGGTTTGTCAATAAATCTGTCAACGTATATTGACCCAAAATATTTCTTAAAATAGTCACGGCCAATAATTCAGTTGCATGTCTGCAATTATAATTGAATATTCAGTTGTATTTGAAAACAAAAGAGAGATTTAAATAGATGGATTTTAATCGAAGGTCAATGATTCAAATCCGATGAAAAGTCGCTAGTTGAGCATGCCTGTGTTTTAATATCGTGCTTGAAAAAAAGTGAAAATCTTCATGTGAATTCATAATTCCTTAAATAAGTACTTTTATATTCAACAAGCAGTGTGATGGAAAAAATTCTATAACCTCCTTCAAAGGAAAGGATGTCACTGTAAGAACCCCGTGGAACATTTATGGACATAAACCTTAAATAGTGCTTAATTACGATCGAGGATTCATATAGCAAATTAATTAATTTTTCATTTACTTGTGAGACTGGACGCTTAATAAGCAATTCAACGGTTTCAATACGTGAAAATAAACAACAGCATCCACTGTAACGGTCACCAAATCTTTTGTGAGAATCTGAAATTTTTATAATATTTTAAAATTATACATACGATAGAGCTGATGTGGCCCTGGTGCTAGTACGCTAGAATCTAGCTTAACCGAATAATGCAGGTTTAATTTATATTATTAAATATTATTCCGTGTTCGGTACGGAACAATAGTAGTGTGTTGGATGAAATTCTACCGGTTATAATATATTTACTCGGTGATAGAGCTTTGCGCAAGCTTGTCTGGGTAGGTGCCACCCACTCATCAGATATTCTACCGCAAAACAGCAGTACTTTGTATTGTTGGGTTCCGGTTTGTAGGATGAGTGACCTAGTGTAATTACAGGCACAAGGGACATAATATCTTAGTTCCCAATGCTGGTGGCGCATTGGCGATGTTAGCGATGGTTAACATTTGTTACAATGCCATTGTCTATGCCATTGGCCTTGGTGACCAGTACCATCTGGTGGCTCAAATACTCGTCCGCCTACCTTTACAATAAAAAAAGTTCTATTTTCAAATATTGTAAGTAGGAGTAAGTGAAGTAAGTATATTTAACTTCTTTAAAGGGCGAGGGACCTTCTTAGTTCCAAGGTCGGTCGCGCTTTGGCATTGTAAGGAATTGTTAATAAGTATTTCTCACAGCACCACAGCAGCATTGTTATCGCCTACAGATTATAAATAAAAAATGTACTAAAATACATAATACTATAAATACCTCTTGGGGCAGCACATTAAAAGACTGAGTTCGAAGATCGATTACTATAACTGTATCAGTACACGGAACAATCCAAATGATGCCAGGTCCAGCGGGAGAAACACTTCTTACTCGTCCGAAGCGCAATATTACTGCTCTTTTATACTGTTTCACAACCTATCAGACATTTCATCCAAAAATGTATGAAATTTTGCTTGAGTAGGTATAAATTGACGTAAATATTTTGATCCGATGTAATGTAATATAAATGTTATATAAGAACAGTTAGTACATCAATGGAAAAAATAGGACATATTAAGACGTAGGGAATTTGTTTAAATCATATATTTTGTAGCGTCTAAATTAAGAAGTTAAGAAGTTTTTCATTGCAAGGCGATGATATAAGATATTTTCCAATTTTTAGAACGGAACAGAATTTGAACAGAGAAACAAGTAAAATAAAAAAAGGTTAAATACTGATGTCTTACCCTAAAGCAAAGTAATAAACAAAATGGAAACAGAATTATTATCAATATTGTGATGAAACGTATTATTTTCTCCTTCAAAGACTCTTGTTTGATTTCTAGAAAAAGCGTTAATAATTATTAATATAATTCTGAAAACAAAAACAGACTCGCTTCCAGTAGCGTATTCGCTGCCGTGCATAATTGTCTTTATCTATTATTTGCACATACAGTTATTTGTGAACATAAGCAAATGAGTGGAATCGCAAAATTTATGGGTAATACGGCCACTAATATCTCAACGGAAATCAGCGTCGTACACAGGAGCACAAGTGTGAGCGCAAACACAAATTCTGCAGTCACTATTATCCTTACTCTTATAATCCGATGGGATGGCAATCCGACGCGACCGGTGAGAGTTTTAGGCTAGGATCTAATTTTGGTGCGTTATATATTATTCTTAAATAATTGTGTCTTTGGGATTGTTATGAGTAAACAAAAATATATATATTATTGTATTTACCATTGTAAGATCCCGGTCTATCAGTTTTTAATCTGTCTTCCATTATAATAAGTGACTCGAAAAAATTGGAATTTTTTGTTACTTTATGTACTTAAACGACTTCCTAATAAATATATTTGTATGTATCAGGATAAAAAGTAAGCTATTGTTAATAATAAAAAATGATTAAAACTTGATTGAAGAAATTCATGACATTTGACATATGGTTTGACACGAGATAAGAAATAATGTCAAAAGTGATATATAGATAGAAGGTAGAGTGGGAGAGAAACGGCAATGGTGTCGCAAGATATTACATTAAAGACTTTTTGTAATCTTACAAAGTAATGCTTTAATCATATAACAACTTTGTCTGTGTTTGAACACATGGTGTATCAATAGAAGTATTTGTTGGTAAGAATTTATGTAAGTTCACCAGAACAAATTACTGGCAGTGTCTCATTTAACTTCTCTATTTAAGCCACTGTTATTTTCAGGTATGTTAATGACATTAAGAATATACAAAAATGGCTCTCGTATTATAAAACCCTCTAGCTATCGAAGTTCTAAGACAATCCACAATCGGATCTATTTCAGATAAGAAAAGAAAATATAATTAATCTTATAATCGTAAATAATATATTAAAACTTGCAATTAGAACTGAAATAAAAGAGAAAAGTTTTTGAAAAGATTCAATTCAATTCAAAAAGTTTGATTGTTGTATTTGATTCTACATTATATTTTAATTATATAACTCCATTTGCTTTTTACAATAAAGGTTCCCATACTTTTTTTATTAGTTAATGCGCCTTTGGGGATGATGTAGATAGCGAGGCAAATTATAACTTTATACTGGTAACGGCGGAGGTATGCTGGGTCCTGAGCCACTCAAGAAAGTTCTTAGGAAATCCATCGGAAACGGAAAGATAATTGTTGAGCTCTTCTCAGCTGATATTGTGTTGAGTGATTGTAGGTATCTTAACTGTAACAAAGCATAATAGCCTTTAATAGTTAGACGATCAGACCTATAAAGATCAGATCAGATCAGATCCTATAAAGGGTAGTTTTCATGAATCAGGAATAGGAAGACGACAAAAAATGTCATTACAATTCATATCGAGTACTTATGTACATATAAAGTAAAAAATAATATTAGCATTGATTATCTTTCACATCTTCTCACAAATACAAAAAGTATAGTTGTATTTTATTATAATGATCAATTTGATAAATATTTAAGTAAGGCACTAAAATTGGGAAGGACTTATTAGTTATTACCATTACTTATCTTATCATCGAATTATTTTTGCATATCTTACTTGTAGTGCAGTAGGGTTGTCTATCATAACGAGAGATGCTTCTCTTAGAGCCTTTGAGGCTTTAATTTCGCCCTCAGCAGCAATTATTTTAGCTCGGGCCTCTCTATCAGCTTCTGCTTCAGCCGCCATTGCTCTTTGCAACTGTACTGGGAGTCGGACATCTTTGCTGACAATCAAAAATAGATACGTTGAGTTTGCTCTTTTCAACGTCAAGTTACATAATATGTCAAATAGATTAAGTTTACGATGCAATCTTGTTATCTGATAGTACTTACTAGGTTACTAGAAAAAAAAAGTAATTTTTTTAACGTAATATGTAAAAAGGTTCGTTAATTACATTTTAAATGCGAATCTAATAACAGATTCATATAACTACCGGTATTACTACAATATATGTTTTATTTCTATAGCTATAAAGTAAATAGTAAAAAGTCTGTAAAATATTCCAGTCCTGTGCAAAGATTTCCCTCTTATTGAGTGCAAGGCTCATAGTTAAATATTATAAGTACTAAATGTTATTAAAAAAAATATGTATATAATATTACATTTCAACTCTTTCCACTTCAACACCCCAAGGATCAGTCGCTACGTCCAAGTTAGCTTGCATCATGTGACTGATGGCTTCACGATCGGATAACAGCTGGGCTAAGTCACGCATACCCAGTACATTACGCAGAGTTGTCGCAGCGAGGAGACGAGTTGAAGCACTAAGAAATTTAAAACAAGTATTGTTATTAAACGTTCATTAATTTCTATATCTGTCAAAAAAAATAGCAACCTGTAATCTGCAACACGAACTACTGCGTTTAAAGGTTCTTTAATTCTATAGTAAACAACAGCATCGACTGCTACTGTGACTGAATCTCTCGTGAGAACCTGAAAGTCATAAATTCTCATTAAAGTATATGCGAAAATAATGATAAATACTAATACAACTTTGTTCCATTTGCTTAATTTTACATTAACAAATTAATGTATGTAATACACCAGTACTTAAAAATATGTTAATTATACCTTAGTAGACTCAATACGTAGGCCAATAACGATCCAACTATTAGTTAACAATATATTAAAATCGAGATTTCTAATTTTGATTGTCAATAGATATATAATTTCGCCAAAACAATTTTCAAGCTAAATTTGCATCATACATGATGTCTACCTCGTGTCTTCCGATCTTTCCGATATCGATATAGAGGAACTCAAGCAAAATACAGTCAATTACAGTCTGAGTTTTAAAATAGTCTTAGATCATAATAAAACGAAATTAGTAATTCGTATAATTAAACATGATCAAAAACACTAGCACTCATGTAGTAACTATTTAAATATATGTATTTGTGTAACGACTAGTCACTGAACTGAAATATATTTCAGAAAATAATACAAAAGATTACAATAGATTGATAAGAGGAAACCTAGTTTTTCATGGCGATTTTTTATTTGATTACAAATATAGCTATTATTGTATTATTAAAATCCTAAAAGCATAAATAAGTTAATCAGTTAATCAATATATATTAATCAGTATTTTTTATCAAGTATAGTTAACCTCGACATGACAAATGCATAGCTATGAGTATATAATATATATGCAGGTACTTACAAAACATAATTGGCTTAGATCAACTTTAAACAAGTCGGTCATCACCATTTTGGATTTGAAGTTTAATATTTAACTCTTCGCATGACTCTTCGGTATTATACACATATATCGATCTACTATAACTAGATATGTTTTATTTATAAATAAAAATTTTAACAAAACAAAAACCGACTTCATAGGAAAAACAAATTAATATGCACTAAAAAGTAAAAAAATAATTGCGTATTCTTCTATAATTTGATAATTAACTTACTATTTTCTACTCAACAATATGTAGGACGAATGTGTAGTGTGGTTGATAATTTATTTACAATTATTGTTACTTTTGGAGTCGATGTCAGCCAAGATGGGTTTATAACTACATACATAGTTAGTTATAGGTGAGATGTGCTTGTGTCGCACGCGCAACTTAACGAGGCGAATAAAAGTCAATTTGTAATGTGTATGTTTTTAAAAGATTCCCGTATTATTATTGCTAGGTATATTATAGTGTTTCCTTAGCTGACATCGACTCCAAAAATAACAATAATTGTAAATAAATTATCAACCACACTACACATTCGTCCTACATATTGTTGAGTAGAAAATAGTAAGTTAATTATCAAATTATAGAAGAATACGCAATTATTTTTTTACTTTTTAGTGCATATTAATTTGTTTTTCCTATGAAGTCGGTTTTTGTTTTGTTAAAATTTTTATTTATTTTTCGATTTTTAGTGAATCTGAAGTACACTCACTAATTTGTAGAATATGGGTAGACCTACTAAACGTGCAGCTCATATGAGACAGCGCCGTTTATATTATTATTTAAATATATTAATCTAAAACAGTGAAACGTAAAGAAAAATGCATTTTGGTACTGAATTAATAAATATTAGTTAATATGGTTAAATGTATGAATATAAATTAACATGTTTTGATTAAATAGATTTAGTTGGTGGGGTAATTTAGTTGGGCAGCCATAACATAATCAAATAGTTATTTCTAGTAATAATTAAATAAACTGTATGTTTATAGATGTTGCGTTATACCATTCTTCACCATAAACTATGACGGAATGTCTGTATATTAAAAAAAGGGGAAGTATCTATATTATCCTAACTAATATTATAATTGCGAAAGTAAGTTTGCTTGTGACGCTTTCACGCATGTTTATGCGTGTAGTGGTTTTACTAAGCCGATTTAAAAAATTCTTTCACCAATGGAAAGCTACATTATCAGGGAGTAACATAGGCTACATTTTGTCCCCATATTCCCACGGGACCGGGAGCTACGCGGGTGAAACCGCGGGAAAAACACTAGTAATCAATAAATAAATATACATAAATATAACATGTATATAAGAGTACTTATACGATATATTATATAATTTTCAAAATTGGTCTCAACTTTTAGTAGATGTTCAAATATGTTTCAATTACAAACATAACATATATACTAATGCTTACATGCATAACTCATATTATAAAGAGGAAAGATTTGATTTTGTTTGATTTTTTATTACGATTTAAATCAAAAACTACTCGACCGATTTTAAAAATTCTTTCACCCTTAGAAAGCTACGTCTTTACCAAGTAACATAGGCTATATTATATTTTCAAAAACTTATAGATCCCTTCTTAAAATGGAGCAATGTAACCCAACGTATTTAACTGTTGCCTATAAAAGTTATTATTTCGCGTGCGCTGCGAAAACTATTGACGGTATATAAAGAAGTGTTTTATACAATAGTACTACAAGTACTTGATTATAACGATGTTATGGTAGGTGAATGATAAATCTAGATAGCCTATAAAAGATTCGGTCGTGTATCGTTAATTTGCTACTAAGAATTGAAGATTTCCGTTACTTTGTCATGGATCCTATAATCAGAATCTAACCAAACTATCATCAAACAACCCTTGAAGTATACTCTTTCCAATAAAAAAAAAATCATCGAAATCCGTTGAATAGAAATCGAGTTATTCGTCACCTCATGCAAATTTACGACTTATATGGTTTTCTCATGGATTCCACTGTCAAAACTGGACCAAATGGGACCAATGGGAAAGCAAACCCTTTCAAATAAAAAAAAAATCATCGAAATCGATTCATCCAGTCGAAAGTTATGAGGTAACAACACCAAAAAAAAAAAAAAACATACAGACGAATTGATAACCTCCTCCTTTTTTTGAAGTCGGTTAAAAAATAATAACTACTTGGTCAGGTTGCAACTGAACGTATATTTAATAAACATAATATTCATTGTACGAGTTCTTGTAATGAAATTAAAGCTTTTGCTTGAAAAGTCTTTATAAAGTAAGTAGGTATATTTTGATTTTGTATATTCATCGTAATAATTAAATAGGTAAGCGGAATCATGACGTGGGCGATACCGCGTAAAACAGCTGGCTCAATAATGAATCGGTTATGAGGTAGAACGGTTTAGACAACTAGTACAAGACACAATTGTTTGTGCATCGTAAAACTTTGATTGATGGTTTATAGGCACATCAATTAGACGCAAACCAGCTGAATGGCAGGCAGGCCGGGTTAACTGTTTTCAATACCAATGCCAATTCTGAATCGTCTTTGTTTGTAGCCATGTGTTCTTTGTTATGTGTGTTGTATTTTTACTTAAGTTCTGTTGCGATATATTTAGTATCTTATTAGCTTGTTAACAAGGGTTATAAAATTATTTCAGTTTTTTTGTATAAAGATATTTGAACGCGATTCCTGTCACCTGGAGTAGCGCTTGTTCAACTCGCTATATGTTGTTAAATCTCATAATATATATTAGTAAAAAAATTGGTTTATTGAGTGACTGAAAATTAGGACAATTCATGTCTTCATAAACTTTTTGAATAGCGCACGGTAGTAATTATATGGCTAATATACTCGTCTGAATCATTATGTCTAAAAGAATGAACTAGCTACGAGTAAATTCACATTAAAATATTAGTATAAAATCTTTATTATACACGGAATATTTAACTTATAATTTTCCGGAACTAGCTCAAAATGAATAAAAGTATATTAAATTTACGATTGTAATTGTTTGGATATATTTTGTAATTACATTATTATATCTACACAATTATACAAAACTATCTAACACGTTAATCTTGAGATCAATAAACCGGTCGAATTTGAAACAAAAAGAAAACTGTGTTGGAAAATTTAATTATAGACAAAGACCGCCGCGTTGGTCTAGTGGATATGAAACCGCAGATCCCGAGGTCTTGGGTTTAAATCTCAGGTCGGACCAGTAAAAATATTAGGTATTTCTGTCGCGCACACTGTGCCTGAAATCTCTGCGGATTAAGGTTCAAACGGATCAGAGAGCACACCTATGTTTGTGCACACCCTTGTGCACTATACTGTGCAATTGGCTAGTCTCCCTTGCGATAGGCCGCCATGAACAAAATGGGTTAGGAGGACATCAAGGTTAGACTAGCATATAATATAATGATACAACCAATGGGGGTAGAACAGTTGAATTTGACGTAAATGACTTGCTTCCTGCACAGGCGAGCAAATTATCACTTACACAAGTTACACACATAGACAGCAATGAAAGAAATTGTACCCAACCCAGTTTACCGACAATGCGCCGCCAGCTATTGGATTCACTCGTAAGAAGAATACCTCGTGACAGTAAGCATGGTATTCAGAAGATGCTTTTTAGCTTTTTGCAAGCCAGCTTTGGTTACAGGAAAAAAATCACACATCCAGTTATTCTGATAAAAAAACTAATACATTTTTTTTCTTTTAGAAGAGTAGTAAACCAGATTAAAAAAAAACAAGGCACAGATAATAATTCTTATAGCGGTAATGTGTGTGGACGTAGGGGATCAGTACAAACCGTATTATCCAGTGGTTCATTTGGTAGATGACGCAATATAAAAGGTCAATTCTGAGTTAAAGTTAATAAGCAGTCTTTAGGTTGTAATAACAGCCTGTGAATGTCCCACTGCTGGGCTAAGGCCTCTTCTCCTCTTTTTGAGGAGGAGGTTTGGAGCTTATTCCACCACGCTGCTCCAATGCGGGTTGGTGGAATGCGCATGTGACAGAATTTCAGTGAAATTTGACACATGCAGGTTTCCTCACGATGTTTTCCTTCACCGTTAAGCACGAGATGAATTATAATCACAAATTAAGCACATGAAATTCAGCGGTGCTTGCCCGGGTTTGAACCCACGATCATCGGTTAAGATTCACGCGGTCTTACCACTGGGCCATCTCGGCTTCAGTCTTTAGGTTAATCAGTGAATAATTCTATTTATTAATTTATTTTGGAATTTATTCATACCTCTTGAGGTGGTACGTCGAATGATACTGTTCTTAAATCTACTTTTCTATAAGTATCGACACACGGTAATATGAAGAAGAGTCCAGGCCCTCTCACACCACCTTTACGTAGTCGGCCGAGACGGAAAATCACTGCGCGTTCAAACTCTTGGACGACCTGCGAAATGAAGGGAACGAAAATAAAAACATTCTCTATTTAATATTGATTTATATACTTAATAGAAAATATATTTTATTAATTAAATGGATGTCTTAGTATATATATAGTTGTAATATAGTAGGATCCAATTCGTTTATAGCTTGAAGCATAAAAATGTATAGAAATAACGCGAGTTTGACACGTGTACATATATCGTGATCGTAAAGGTATACGAATATAAAGACGATAGAAATCGCAAAAACCGCATTGGCTCGTATAGAAATCATTAGTGGAACTCCCTGCCATGCGAAATTTATGTTGACATTGTGATTTTGGGAGAAAAGTAAAGTTTACATTTCATAATTACACTTTAGAAATAATTTGTAATTGTTTAAGAAAAAAAAAAATATTTACCTTAAAACATTCAAACAACGAAAACGGAAATGTAATAATGACAAGGAGGAAAGAAAAAAATGTTGCACATTTTTCAACGCATCCAACAGCATGTGGATTTGCTGAAAAGAAAATAAATGTTATTATGATAAACATAAGTGTCTATATTCGATGTAGATAATAAGATTGAATGAAAACTCGGTTAATTAATTAATAACTCAAATAATATATCATAGCGCTAATGTGCAATATTTACAATGGCTGTTAATCGCATATAAATAGTTTTATTTTGGCAGCATTTAAACGATATTTACATAATCTATGCTATTTTTTTTTTTTTAAATGAACCGATTACGAAGCGATAATAATATTTATTTATTCTTTATTACTTGTAACTTTAAATAACCACGAAATTTACTTTTGACGTTAAAATACTTACGCATATGTATCGTGATAGCGCAAGTCGTACCCGTATCACAATCTAAAATTATCAAATGCAAAAATTAATTTAAATTACAAAATAATATTTTTGTTTTTAAGCTTAACAGTTGTTACTTACGGCTGGGTACGTTATCACGTCTAGTGCTTACAGATCTAAGTTCCGTATGCATCGTAAACTATACTTTAAGCTATCAACACATAATGAACTAAATTCGTTAAATGATACCAATTTCTCATAACACGTTTAATTCGGCTAACAAACACTGACTGCGCTGACATTCGGACTAACTTACTGTCAGATGTGCGCATGTTTACGCGACCCAAAAACAACACGATACCAACTAAAAATATCAAATACAATGCGAATGTTTCGAAATCTAAAATAATAATATGTCTTTGGATAAATTTCGATTACAGATATTTACGTATTTCGAAGTAGCACTCCACTTCGCCCGAGTCCTTGTCATGACAACCGAAATCCATGAGGAATCAGAGGTGCAAATTGACGCGCATTGACCGATTACTGAATCAATCAATCTAAAAGTTTGCAGTGTGATCTAACCGGTGTCTATATTGGTACTACGTTGAACACGGATAGGCAGGTTGACGGTAAAAATAAATAAATAACGCACTTCCCATGTCGATGGACGAACGGGCGCACAGTGGCTCGCGATGCAGACTATTGTTGGCTGAGGCACTTTGGAAACATTTACCATAATACATTGTATACGAGGATGTTTAGATAATAACTTTACTGTTAATATTACAGTGTTTTTAAAGTTAATCATATCTTACAGGCGGTTACGGCAGCAGGCGTAATAGTGCGTAATATGATAGTTTGTATGTTTTTTGTTTTTGTTTTAAGAGATGTTAACCATCGCTTACATCGCCAATGCGCCACCAACCTCGGGAACTAAGATTTTATGTCCCTTTTGCCTTTAATTACACTGATCATTCATCCTTCAAACCGAAACACCAACAATATCAAGTACTGCTGTTTTGCGGTAGAATATCTCATCTCTCATGAGTGGGTGGTATCTACCCAGACGAGCTTGCACAAAGTCATTGCACATTAATCACTGATTTCTGTGTCATTCTGACATTATTGATTTTACAATCGATAGAAGAAGACACATAATTGTTTATTGTATAATCAACGTTTATATGTAAGGTTTTTTACTCTATAGGAAGGCGGACGAGCATATGGGCCACCTGATGGTAAGTGGTCACCAACGCCCATAAACAATGGCATTTTATGTTGTTAGAAATGCTAACCATAGCTTACATTGCCAATGCGTCACCAACCTTGGGAACTAAGATGTTAAGTCCCTTGTGCCTGTAATTACACTGGCTAACTCACTCTTCAAACCGAAACACAACAATACAAAGTACTGCTGTTTTGCGGTAGAATATCTCATGAGTGGGTGGTATCTACCCAGACGAGCTTGCACAAAGCGCTACCACCAAGTAAAAAATGATGCTCAAATTATTGGTAGTTATAATTATCTTACGATATATAAAAGTATGAATACAATGTTTCCTGTTATCATACGTTTCGCTCATCACATCACGCGAAAACCGAAACAGATGGCCGAATCGCGATGAGCCTTTGTTTATAAGAACGCGCATGCGCACCACTTGTCAGCCAAATATAAGATAATTTAAACGATGAATGTGTTCTTTATTTGGATCATTGCATTATAACTTGCATCAATAATACGTGTTAAAATAATATAATTGTTATAGCAATGTGGGCCACCTGCTAATGTTTATTCTATCTCGTTTATATTGGCAAATTTATATAATTCGTTAATTGTAACGTCCCTTATGTCTAAATATTTATTAATATCACTCTTCACATCTACAGAAACATAAACGTTATTGTTTATAATTTCATTATCCTACAACATTGTTATACTATGCGCTATTTTACTACTATACAACTACATATATATGTATACATACAACTATATATTTTTTTTAAATTATATATTACGTTAATTTTAATGAGCATACAGATATTTTGTTATAACTTTTTATATTATGTATCTTCATGAAGGATTATTATCTATTACATTTTTATTACGCTCCATTTTGTTCAAAAATTATAACATCAAAGGCCTGAAAGCTGTTGCTGGAAGCAATAACTCTGCCTTTGGACATAAACTGTCTAAAAACACACATAAATTCATAAGGCTTATACCTTACTTGTAATTTTCATCTGAGTTTTTTTTTTATTTTATGTAGTCTACTTGTCTGTATTTAAATTCATTAATCTCGCACTGAAAAGTTTCAGTATAAAAGATAATATTATTGTGTTTGTCAAATTTCAATTAAATAATCACGCGAAGTCGTATACATAATGATAAAGTTCTTCTTAGTATTAAATTTTTACCACACCATTATATTATTGTATGTATTAAATGTTACGAAATAACTAGTGTATAGGTATAGTTTAATAAGCCAACTATCTACATGAATTGTGCATTGTGCATTGTCAAAATACAAAGTAATTTTTTTCACATATATGAATGTACATTGTTAGAATATTTTTTTCATTGTTATCCATAAAGCTACAATTGTTAAATAATATTTCTATTATCATAACGGATATTTTTTATAATTCATAGATATAAGTATTAAAAATGAAAGCCAGCAAAGAAGTATTCGAATTCAAAAAAAATCAAAGATTTAAAAAATATAAAAAATATACTTTGGAAAAATAAATTTGGAATATTGTATTGAAAATTCCAAACAAAACAAAAATGTCATCTGATATGCGTCGGAAATATAATCTAAATTATATAAAACGAAAATCAGAACAACGTTCGCGCCAAAATAAATTTAAAAATCCTAAATATTTATTTATTCCGATTTATTTATGATTATTTTATAAATAATCCTAAATAAATCGTGTAAGTTGTATGTTTGTAAGTGCCACTTGAAATATTTTGATTTATGGTAAAACTGAAACCTGTACAGCACAAGCTTTATATGACTATGTGTATATATATATATATATATATATATATATATATATATATTCATATATAGACGAAGTCACTAGTTAGATTCAAGAACATTAACTATTAAAACCAGTCTTTGAACAAGTTGTATCTATCTATTAACTTGTTGAACTTTTCATTTTGACTACCTTTGACCCAAAAACCAAACCACAAATCGGTGTTACCGGTTCTCACTATGAGTCAGTACTCAATTAGCATATTATTTAAATTCATCATGTATGTGCAATCTTTTCGCGGATGGGAATCATCCTATTTCTAAAATAGAAATATATTACTCGTAGTAAAAAAATACAAAATAAAACCAAGATATTTCTTTCTTGAATAAATACTCTTTTATGTACCCACTTTTGATATATGTTATAAAATTTAATTTCAAGTTAAGCTAATATCGGTTTTTAATATAGATTCCACCCAGAAGAACCAGCAATAAGCTTAGCAGTTAAACCAACCAATTAAATTATATAATTATGTATATCGTTACATAAAATTACATGAGCAACCGAGCGTCGCTTGGCTCTAACTATTGGCTTGGCTCTATTGACTTGATTCTATCTGTACTAATATTATAAATGAGAAGGTAATTGACTGTCAGCTTCGTTTGCACGGTTAAACAACACAACCGGTTTTCATGAAATTTTGTTTGAAACAAGCTTGGATCCCAAGGAAGGACAGGCCTTCCTCTAATTAGTTTAGATATACTAGTAGTTAGATATATTTCAAAAGTAAAACCTTACTTAAATACAAATCTTTACAGTCGTTTCCAAGATACACGATATAAATATATGTAACAACAATACAAGAATTGTTCATTTAATATTATAAGATAGTAAAGAGGTTAATTACCTCAATAATTGTTGAAGTAAAGAAAGGTGTTTTTTCAATGTCATACCCCAAATTCAATCCCTTTGAAAATGTACCGCGTGTTATACGTATAGAAATCTGTTCATAATATTGAAGTAGGCTTTATTATTAAAACCAGTTGAGGTAGACTTCGCTCAAAAATAAGCTATTAGATCCAAGATAGCCGTGTAGATAGGAAATTGTGATCCTAATAGACTATCAAAATTCAAATCTGAGCATTAATGTGCTTAGTTTATAGTTAAAAATTCATGCTCAATTGTGAAGAAAAATATCGTGAAGAAATTATATGTTATATAGGTATATCAATATATCAGTATATGTATATGAACCTTCCCAGACGGAACTTCATACCTTCTTATTAATAGGCTTTGTTCAGTAGTTGGAAAGTTACGGGTAAAGTATTAATAAATCTGACGGTATAAATAAAGCAAATCAAACATAGCCGTGAGATGTCTTGCAATGCATGCGCAATCACGTCTTTTAAAGCATTTGATATACAACCTAAGAGCGAGATATAGCCATAATTTATTTGAAAATTTAACTATATTGATGTAGTCTTTATTTACTTTTATTTTTGACGTGACTACGTCTAATAAATCGATGAACGCTGGCTGCATGCACGAAAAAGGATGACTCATTGTCCCGTTACGCTGATTGTACGCTTGCGCCGCAACTCTCTCTCTCTTTCACTCGATTGGCCTATGCGTCCGAGGAGAAGAAAAACAGCGGCAGCATAAGACTTACATCTACACGTGAACTATTTCGTCGACTGTATAAAGTGAAGTGAAAAGTTAATAATAATGATAATTCAATAAAAATGATTCAATTTTATTCATTAAATCATCATCAAAAGTATGCAGTCATTTCATCAATGTTTTGTTATGACGTTGTCACGTTAAACTATCGTCCGTAAACCGACTTTACAGACAACCATTTTTTTTATATAGGTTAGGTTAGTGGACGAGCATATGGGCCACCTGATGGTAAGTGGTCACCAACGCCCATAGACATTGGCATTGTACGAGATGTTAACCATCGCTTACGTCACCAATGCGCCACCAACCTCGGGAACTAAGATGTTATGTCCCTTGTCCCCGCAATTACACTGGTTCACTCACGATTCAAAGCAGAACACAACAATAGCAAGCTACATAATTGGAATTGTGGAATTCAAATAAATTTACTAATAAAGATAGGTAGGATTGATCACATTCCTGTTTTATAAATAAAATCGAGGCCAAATTTGTTTAATTATAAAATAAATATCAAAATTCAACATACTTAAGCATAATTTATTAAGGTTACATTACATATATAGCAATCGTAATGCGTCTAATATTTTTATATAGCAATTAGTTTAACATGATGGAATAATAATTCGTTATTAAGAGTAAAACAACTTTATTCTTTAACTGTTATAGGTATCATTAGAAAATACTTAAGTATTATATACTTGGTACTTGAAGTGGCATAGTGCAGATATCTTACGTCCTAAATAAAACGCAGTATATGGTTTTTGTTACCAAGTCAAGAGTATGAAAAGGTTTTTGTGATCAAATGTATATCAAACTTGGGTGTCGGTAACTAGGCCAAATCTTAGTAAACCTAAATAGAGAAAGTTGTATTGCAAAAATAATCTCAGGGACTTGGTATGTCAACAGAGCAACTGATTGAGACTTTAAAATCTATTATAAATGCAATTGTAAAGTAAAAGTCTATCTGTTACGCTTTCACAGATCGCTGAAACGATTTTGATGAAATTTGCCATGAACTCGGCTTGAACGCCAAGAGAGGGATTTTTTTATATCTAACACCTGCCCCCTCCTCTCAAACATGCAGGTAAAACCTTAGGCGGAAACTTTTTATTTTTATTACTAAACTTGAAGACTCAGTAGTATGTATGGAGGCGGATGGGGTTACAATCTACCTCAATACTCTAAGATATTCTCAAGGCTCAAAATAAACTAGCAAAAGCAGGCGTCACTGCAGTGTTCGTAATCGATGATTTGACGTCAACTATGACGAAGACTATACCGCTTGTTTAAGTGACAGTAAAAAATCTGGCATTCGTCCAGGATTATCGAAAATCCCTCACTGTCTACAATAAGAGTGATATATCAATTTCCAGCGTTCATAAAAGGCTTGGAAAAATTGAAAAGAAGTGAGGCTTGCTTGAATTTAAACATTATTTGAAAAATATATTTTTAAATATATAATTCATACATGACTGTATACATTATACATGTTTTAACATGTCGAGCTTTTTAATCTAAAAACTCGACTGATCTATTTTTATAAGCTATTATATGTATTATGATCAAAACCGAACCGATACGACGTTAACATATACCGTTATGTCAAAACCAAACTTAATTGTTAACTGTTATAACAATAGTCGATAATTAAATAAAAGAATAGGAAAATGAATTAACGGCAGCGATCCTGCTTCGATTCGATTGCGATAGTGACAATTTGCTAGTAGAATTGCTAGAAGATTGTAGGTCATAGCCCGGGAAAGCATCGTCGAGCTATCATGTGTTATCACATATCAAGTATTTGTGATTCATTTCTACGCGGTGAAAGATACACAGTTAGAAAACCTGTATGTGTAGGATGAAAATCTATTAAGTACATGTTTATTTACTATCCACCAATCCACATTGGGGCAGTGTGGTAGAATAAACTTCCAACCTCAAATGTTTTGGAGACTTTAGCCCAGCTGTGGAACAGTAATAGACTTTATTTACAACTATTAACTTTAATAATACAATTAATATTGCTAAATTGCGTCATGTAGTAGTCAAACGAAAGGTTCGAAACATATGTTGCACTTTTCATTATATAACTGATCAGAAATATGTCCGAAAGAACTAAATCGTTTAGTTATATAACTTATTACGTCCTGTTCTTAACACAGGTGTGCCTGACACAAATAATAAAATACATTGAATTTTATAAGCCCTTTCACAAAATTAGGCAATATTTTATCATGGAATCCTATAAGTAATATGAAAGTGACAAAAGTTTTTGATATTCAGTACGAACATTCTTTATATCTCTATTTCATAAATATATTCACTGACAGACACACACAAATACATATTTTTAATTGTTATGAGACATAGAGAATTAAAAGTTTGCGTTTTTTTACTCTAGAGATGCACTAATTATGTAATTTTGCGATTCATCTCCAATAATCTTCAATTTTATATGATCGACTCCTTGAAAGCCTCTTTTTTTTGCTCACTTAAACGTATAATATATTATATGGCAACGGTCACACGCGTAGGTAAGAAACGATATTTATTGTTTTTTAAACTTCCGCTGAGCGAACTCACATTGTTTAGTGAAAGCCATTTTCATAAACAAGGCATGATCCAATTTATGAATAGTTGTAATGTGACACCGTATTATAAAAAAAATAAAATAAAGTCACGAATAAAACAACTAGAGCTTCAATTGAAATCCTGACTAATATTATAAATGCCAATGTGAGTTGCTTGATACATTTTCACGCCTATCTAACCGATTTTAAAAACTTTTTCATCAACGGAATGCTAATCAGCGAGTAATATAGGCTAAATTTTGCCCTCTAATTCCCACGGGAACAGGAACTACGCAGGTGAAACCGTGGGCGAAGCGCTAGTTATATAGATGTTACAGGTAAACACTTCAATAATAGCGAGTGTTATGCGCTTAATACGTCATGATGGATGCGTTTCGAGTAGATAAATAAACATTCATATGTACGTTTCATAAGCTTCATTTCAAAATGAATATTTTATTTGCATTATGATGTTTGAATAAATGTTAGGTTAGGTAAACTATTGTTACTTGATTCTATATTTTTGGATATATATGCCATAACTTTAAGTCTGATGTAAAATAAACATTCGAGACACTTACCTAGCCTAGCGGTAGCGATAGGATGCAACTCTCCTCAAGAGTCAATACTGTCTCCATAATACGTTATTTCTTACATAGACTAAAAAATCTATTAAAAAGGATTTCGTCTGCTTACAAAACAAATTTTTTACAAGTCTTATTGACCCACATCTTACAAAATACATATCATGCGATGATGAATGAATAAATGAAAACTAAAATGCATTATTTTGATAATAATATTTATATGTTATAAATATTTAATTAGTTTTATTTCTGTTTGTTTTGTTGTCGGTACTAAAGCATGTGGAGTGAGCCTAAGACTTTGATCTGGCTTTAAATTTAGGTTGCACCACGCTCAAATGCACTAACGTTGAACCAATTTCAACACACAGGAATGTTGTATAGCTTATTTTGTTTTATTGCTTTTACTGTTTATATAATAATAACATATATTTCAGTTATTCATATTTAATCAAATATAATTTAAAAAAAACATGATAATGTGGGAAATTATTTCTAGCTTTCTAGGAATCATATTAATTAATTATTAACGAAATATGATATGAAAAAATTGTGAAGATTTTCTTCTTTTTTATAAGAACGTCGCTTATTGTATGACATGTAGATGAATAAATAAAATGGTTGTCTGTAAAGTCGGTTTACTGACGATAGTTTAACGTGACAACGTCATAACAAAACTGATGAAATGACTGCAGTCGAGTGAAAGAGAGATAGATGCGGCGCAAGCGTACAATCAGCGTAACGGGACAATGAGCGTAACGGAACAATTTTTCGCATGCATGCAGCCAGCGTTCATTGATTTATTCGACGTTGTCACGTCAAAAACTGAGCATTTATTTTGTTATGCTTAAGATGGATTTCTTGTGAACACTGTTATTTTTAATCCCTTTTTTTAAATCAAATCATAATCTATATTTGTATGCATACACAATGAACTGTACTGGGCGCAAATTAGTATGCCAAAATGTCAATATCACATTTTATGATATTAGATCTCAATAACTTCTATTAATTATTATAATAAGTAAATACTGCTGCAACTGCTGACCGATTGATTGTGGTGTTAGTTATACAATTACGCGACGTTTAAATTAGCACTTTGGAAGCATTATCATAATTTTTTAAGTGTCCAATATATACGAATTAAAAGAAAATATGTTCATCCGAACACACGTAGAAACCTACACAATGATCTTTGAAATTCATAATTAAACTATGAGAAAAATATACAGATGTGAAAATGCTTGTGTACGAAATTCGTGCAATTTTATTATAGGTGCTAATTTTCTATGTACATGCTAAATGATATAAGTATTAATCCCTTTGTAGTTTAAAATAAAGTAGACGAAACTTTTCGATATTCACACATAAATTCAATAAACACTAATTACATAATCGTAAAGTAAAGTAACATCCTGTGAATGTCCCACTGCTGAGCTAAGGCCTCTTCTCCTTTTTTTGAGGATAAGGTTTAGAGTTCCACCACGCTGCTCCAATGCGGGATGGTGGAATACACATGTGGCAGAATTTGAATGAAATTTGACACATGCAGGTTTCCTCACGATGTTTTCCTTCACCGTCAAGCACGAGATGAATTATAAACACAAATTAAGCACATGAAATTTCAGTGGTGCCTGCCAGGGTTTGAACTCACAACCACATTACATAATAGACTTATTTTAATATTGTAGATTTTTTGAACCGCCTAGATAGATAATTAATGGAGATATTATAAAACTATCTAAATAGTTTTTTTTATTTGAACAAATTTAAGAGAAGTAATTGATATTTTAAATGATTGATATATTTTTTTAAGATTTTAGATATCTATATAAAGTATCTATAAAATATGTTATTCGAATATCTTAAATTATTTCAGCAGTAAAAATAAACACTAGCATAAAATACTGATCGAGCTTAAAATTGTTTTGCTGTATGCAATAAAATACTGCATTTTTTGTAATAAAAATTCTACTATCCTTTACGAATATTCTAGCGCGGGGAGTACTTGTGCAGGTGTAATGGGCGTATGGAGGGGCCCTTAGCTTATAAGCGTAGGACATTCATTGCTCTGTCAAGCAGGACGATATATCGTGTGTAGTGTGTGTTGTCATAGAAGTTACAATATGTGGGTGAGTTGATAAAAACATATATTGTTAGTGTACACACAAAAAACGTTGCTGTAAGTTCCTAATAACAGTAATAGAGTGACATTTATTAGAATTATTAGGAATTAGTTTTGTAACAGTAAATGAAATACATATATATTTTTTCATTATTTTTAGATTTAAAGTATATTTCATTTTACAAAATAATATTGCGTCAAAGCTGGTCAGATTTTGTTTTAATCGAAAAAATCTTTATATAGTCTGCCACATAGAACTTTTGTGATTTCATACAAACTGTGACTTTTCAGATTATTACAAATCAAAGAATACCGTCTTTCGAAATCGGTTAATAGCTATGCTTACCAATATACACATACATACGAATCAACTGAATGATGCATGCACGAAAAATTGTCCCGTTACGCTCGTTGTCCCGTTACGCTGATTGTACTCCGCATCTATCTCTCTTTCACTCGATTGCAGTCATTTCATCAATTTTTGTTATGATGTTGTCACGTTAAACTATCGTCAGTAAACCGACTTTACAGATAACCATTTTTTTAAATTTAATGCTGAATTACTGTGAACAAGTATTATAGTATATTATAGAAAACATTATAACATTTACTCGAAATGGAAAGGTAATATTTAATATATCGTACTTATCATTTTAAGAAAAAATAACATGATTTTTTTTACATTTTACAGATATTAGCGCTATTATCTTGTGTAAGCGTCGCGTTGGCGGTGCCTATTGAGTACGGTGGCGTGTATGCGCATGCGCCTGTCTATCATGCCCCAATCGTTCATGCACCGGTCGCTATCGCTGAGCCTGTGGTGAGTTAACAGCTTAATAATTTTTTTAAATATCTTTTAATTGCAAGAAAATGACAAAAAAATAATATATTGACTTTGAATCAGAGAATAAAAAAATAAAATAAATAATAATTAATAGGCTTGGAGATTATTGACTGTTGACAAAATAATATGTCGACGATTAAACATTATAAAAAGCTATATTTTTATGTGTTTCTCGTTAATCTTGTAGCCACTTTAAAAGCTGTAAATGCTGTAGCCATCGATTCAAAATTCGAGTGGGGCTAATAAAAAGCTACTGAGTTTCTGAGTCAAGAAACACTGAGTAACACAACACACAGTTACACTAATCTTATGTCTCAACATGGTACCAAATATATAATAGAAGGTTGTGTTATATAATGTTATCTGATCTTATAGGCCTACCCAAAGTACGCTTTTAATTATGGAGTCAAGGATCCCCACACTGGTGACGTTAAATCGCAGCAGGAAGAAAGAGATGGCGATGTTGTCAAAGGTAATTTAATCTTCTGTCATTTTTATTCATGTTAGATATTATATGCGTCACATTCTATCATACTATATATATATTGTTTTTTGACGTGACAACGTCTTATAAATCGATGAACGCTGGCTGCATGTACGAAAAAGGATGACTCATTGCCCCGTTACGCTGATTGTACGCTTGCGCCTCATCTATCTGTTATGACGTTGTCACGTTAAACTATCGTCCGTAAACCGACTCTACAGACAACCCTTTTTTGTATGAATGTGTGAGTGTGAGTGATGAGAAATTAAGCGTTTTAATGACTTGTGTACTTATCATATACATAATATATAGTACGTTTGTTTTACGGTCTAACTTATAAACGTTTTTTAGTTAAACAATGCTGTCTTCTTCGTTCAAATGTCAAATCAATAATGACAGAAAGAGACAAATCATTGTTTAACTAAGCAGTCGCTAAGCAACTTTTATAAGTAATGCCGTTAAAGACTTCAGTAAATATGTATTCGAACGCTTATATATAAGGCATTAAATCTATAAATATATATTTTTTAATAGATGTGTATTTTTCTTTCTAGGCAGCTACTCCTTAGTAGAACCCGATGGTACAACGCGGACGGTGAACTATTCCGCGGACGACCACACTGGCTTCAATGCAGTCGTACACAAGTCGGGTCATGCGGTACACCCGGTTAGTTACAACAATTGTATAATAACGACACCGAATATGTCGATTCTTGTCAAATATACATACTAGTTTTATAATTCTAACACTAATATGATAATAATTAGATCTTTATGTTTAATTAATTACTTTAATTGCTATTATTAGGAAATAAGGTGTAACTTATCAAGTACTTTATATATAATTATTTTAATTATTTATTTAATCTTTATTGCACACACTACAATAACATAACAAATAGAAAGAACAAGTTTTACATAATATAATATGCAAAGGCTCTCACTAATGCTAATCACTTACAGTGGTCTCTTCTTAATTATACAGATTAACTTCTGGGCTGCATATAGTGTCTCTATATTGTTACATATCCTTAAATTTTGTTATGCCACTAACATTACAAACTAATGCAAAGTTAAAGTAATTAAGAGTTGACTATAAATATACATTAACAGCTTCACTTATAAAAGTTACTTAGCGGGTGTTTAGTTGAACATTGGCGTTTATAAGTAAAACCGTGATTTATCTCTTTCTGTCATTATTGATTCGACATTCAAAAGAAACAGACAAAGCATTGTTTAACTAATCAGCCCCTAAACAACTTTCATGAGTAAGACTGTAAGAGTGTTAACAGATTCTAAAAGTTCCACGGTAAAGTCCTATCCACTCTGTAAAACGCTGCTTTACTACTGCTCGCTGGATACAAATGTGTCATTTGACAATAGCATTCTTCGTGTTTTTTTTTCGTTGACCGCTAAGCACGAGGTAAACTATTAGAAAATAACATATGAAAACTCTTTAGTGCTTTTTCGGATTCGAAACTATAGCGATTGTGAGTCATAATATGTAAGAAAAATAAACCAAAGCTATCTCTTATCTCGTGTCTTGTTGAAATAAATATTGCACAATGTAAATATTGCTGTTACCGGTCCTTTCGCAAATCTAACGGTATTTGTCGTATATGGAAACGAGATAGCTGATAATGTGAACTTAGCTAACAATATTTTCGATGTTCGACTATAAATCTTAAACTCGAAATTATTAATTGATTAATCGAGTATCGAAATATGACATGTGGTGTAATAAGTATTATTGTACAGTGTTTGAAGTTTTGTCTTTATAATTAACATTTTACTATATGTCTTAGTATAAATTTTTAAATATTAAGAAATAGTTCGATATCTTTATTTTACTGAGAAATATTTCGACAAATTTTATAATATTTTCGATAAGCTTTTTTTTTATAAATTTCCTTAAAAAACGCAATTTTCCGTGTTTAATATTTAAAGAAAAGTATAATAGTCAATATTATTGTACTTGCTTTAGTTGCATAAGTCATTTAATTGAAATTTATTTGACTTATATTTCACACATAATAGTCAATATTACAATTTAGAAAGTCATTTGAAAATACTTATAGAATAAATTAGAACATTTTGTGTAATTCCAACCTTGGCTCTATCGACAACATTGTTTTGTTAAAGCCTTTTTGCTTATTGATGTTTTTTTTCAATAAATTTGTAAGCCTTTATCTTAAATGTGTTTCAAATATTTAACTATAAATATTTAACAAAAGCTTATTAATTCTGTTTTTTATTAAGCTGTTTAACATTATTGTATATTTTTTTAAATATTTTATTTCTTTATATTTATTGGGTAATAATAAGTTATAAATGGCTATATTTTTATTTTATTTCGTTTATAGGTAGCGGTAGCTCCAGTCGCTCATTACGCACCAGCACCGACACTTGTTCTTTCTTCCTATGGACACCACTGACAAATTATCACGACGGTACTCCTTAGTCTACCAACCCTCGCAAAGTTGTAGTTTAAATAGTTATGTATACCTAGACATAAAATGGAATGTATTGTATGTAGTTGCATCAGTATGGGTAACATTTAAAATGTTGAATTTTTTTTAATAATTGATCAGAAAGATGTTTCGAATAATGGAAATATGAATTCAAAATATCTAGGCTGTATGGTGTAGGCCCTGCTCAAACTCAAGAAAAAATGGATACCTACAGCTTTTGTTTCCAGATCGTCACAATAGTATTGCGTAATGGCCAGTCTAATGGACTCGTTGTCTTCAACTTTTAAATGTTATTCACAAGACTACAAGAGAATGTACTTTTAAGAATTTCAAGCGACATCCAAAAGTATTTTGATTTACTTTTTATGTTTTAAGTTATTCGATTTTCTTGTGTTAATTAATTCGATGTAAGTGCCTTCCTATTCATAGCATCTGAAGTACAACTATATAAATTAATTTTATATTAATTTTACTGTAATTAAAGAATAAATTATATGATTTTAATATCTGTTGTATTTTATTCAAATGATCAAAGGATAAAATAAAAATCAATTTTTTTATATATTAAAAAATATTCTTGAAAATCTATTTCAATGATATTTTTACAAAAACATGAGGTCTTAAATAGGCTTTAAATACTTTTTATACATTTTGTTGCAGCCGCACTCGTCTGCCGCTAGACCAACCTAACAATTTATTTATATAAACCAATGTATATTGAGAGCTATTTTATCAAATTGGTATTACGAGAGAAATATATTTGGTCATTTTACATATTCGCTTGTCGTAAACGAACGAATATGGAGACGATTTACGTCGACTTAGGAACAAGCGCCTTGTTATGTGTTGGTGCTGTTTTATTGCATATTGCCATAGTAGGAATATACTGTGATCGTATCTTAAATTATATTACGACTATAAAATAATATTTGCTTTAATCTCTAAAGTTATGGCTTATAAAACCGTTTACGTTCTATAAGAAAAGTATCGGTATCAAATATTCACATATTTATATATAAATAAATGATACCGAAAGCTCATAATACTAAAATACTTAAACACAATCACATATATTCATACATATATTATATACACTACCGTCCAAAAGTATTTGAACACCAGCATGTTTCTATTTAAAATCAAAACGAAACTAAAATATATATATTTAATAGGTATTTATTGTTCTTTGTTCTTCGGAAACCATCACCTTAACGTTTTAAAATCAAAATTTTGCTCACATTATTATGGGGATCTCATCATTCGCCAAAATATAAATTTCTTTACATTTAGAAGTGTTCTGAGTATTTTTAGTTTTGTATAGGAATTGATTCTCAGGATTTGTTTTTCGATGAGTTTTATTAGTTTGTGTTTTACTCAATCCCATAACACAGTTCCAGATTAAATATCTTGTCTCATTTGATAAATTAACCGTGCTTCAATACCTTGCAGTTAAAGATTAATCAACAAATGCGTTTTTGTTAAAAAAATTTTATTAAAATGGGGAAAACTAAAGAATATTCCGAAGAGATAAAAGGAATTATCATAGGTCTTCACTAATCTGGTAAAATTATTCAAGAAATTTCTAAAGTTCAGAAGGCACCACTATCATCTGTACATTAAATTATTAAGGAATTTAAGGCTCCAGGCACAACATCGAATAAATGTCGTTCAGGGAGATCCAGGGTTACAACTTCGACTGAAGACTTAAACATAGTAATGAAAAGTAACTCAATCGACGCCTGTCTGCACCTGAAATAGCAGCGGAAGTTAATGTGGGCCGCAGTAAACCTGTAACCTGACTACAGTTAGGAGAAGGTTACTCGATGCTGGACTGAAGGGATGCATAGCAGTATCGAAACCACTCCTTAGGGCTATTAACAAAAAAAGAGACTAAATTTGGCTAGACAAAATCAAAATTGGACACTTGCTGACTGGAAAAAAGATCTTTGGAGCGATGAATCGAAATTTAATGTTTTTGGTTTCAAGAGAAGAGTATTGGTCCGCTGTCGGATTAACGAGAGAGTACTAAAATCATCCACCGTCGCTTCAGTTAAGCAGGGCGGAGGCTCTTTAATGATTTAGGGCTGTTTTGGTGGTTCTGCTGTGGGAGATATTGTGAGAATACAGGTAATACTGAAAAAATAAGGTTACAAAGACATATTGCAAAATCATGTTGTGCCTTCTGGAATTCGCCTTATTGGTCCAGAGTGTGTCTTTCAGAATGATAACGACCCCAAACACACATCCAAGCTGTGTAAACAATTTTTGGAAGCAAAAGAAAACCAAAATATATTGAAAGTCATGCAATAGCCCCCCCAATCCCCGGATTTGAATCCGATAGAGTTATTGTGGGATGAACTGGGCAGACAAGTACAGAAATGTTGTCCTACTTCTCAAGAACACCTATGGAGAATATTACAAGACGAATGGCGAAAAATAACCCCATCCACATTAGAAAAATTAGTTGCACGTTTACCCAACATTTATCATACTGTAATCAGAAGTAGAGTAGTGGACATATCGATGAGTCAAAAATATGATTATTTTTATTATAAATAGTTGTATGTTGTTCAGAATTTAATAATGTAATGTTTTATAAAGATATAGTAATGTTTCATTTAATAACGTCCGTCAGTTTTATTGTTTTCGGGGTGTTCAAATACTTTTGGACGGTAGTATATGTACTAGCTTCTACAAGAGACCGTAGCATGATGGTAATTAGTAGAAACATCCAAAAATGATTTTCTTAAATCTGATTAGTAGTTCAAGAGATTAATGCGTTAAAAAAAACGAACAAGCTCTTCAACTTTAGTATATTAGTATAGATAAATAAACGGGATTTAAGATAAATGAGTAAAATAATCTTTATACGATATTCTTGTATGTAATTTCATCTATTTCACTTTTAATATAATTTCCTTTTTTTAAATGCAGGTTCTAAAACTAAAACTATAGACCAAGTCGGATTTACTGCTATGACTAAATACTACAAGTTCATTGGTCGCCTACTGCGTCATATTGCCTTCGACCAATGACGTATAAGATTAGATAGGATAAACAAAATTAGTTTTTGGTCTCTGAAACTTGGGGTTCATTATTATTCCTAATATTATAAGGCTATTAGCTTTTCCTTGAGGCTTTTTAATTATAGCTTAATACTCGCCGCAAATTTTTAACCCAAAAAAAAAATAGATTGCTGGCTACTGCAAAGATAAGTATCACATGCAAGCAGTATATTATGTTAATCTTATATTTATAAGTATATGTTTATCACAACATAGATATCAAAAAACAACATAGTCTGTTATTCTAACTTTACTATCATCATCTTTTAAGTATTTTGATAAGTTTGTAAATGATCAACACCTACCAAAAACATTGACACAAAGAAATATTAACCGGCCTGCATCTTCAGTCTTCAATGCGCCCCCAATCTTGTATGGGTGTTAAGCCTGTGACGAGTGGGCGGTACCTGTCAAGACGTGCTACTCAAGACTCTACCATAAAATTATATTACAATTATAACAAATAAACTTTAAAAAATGTATATAGGTTAAGAAAACACTATACTGAGTCATTTGGGTATTATTATAAATTTTTGTACTCACCCATTGACTCATTATTACGAAACTCTGCTGCGTTCAATGACGTAAGTTACTGGGGAATTGATTAATTCTCTGATCTTAAAGAATTATCGAAATTATTACACAGAAAATATTACCACAATTTGTGTCAATATCAATATTGTGACTCGGTCATTGGTTTAGAATATAGATTCTGTCTTATAAGCATTTATTAGAGATTAGTATTTTCGTAATTAATTTAATCAGCCAACTGACAAACTCAGTTACGAAAATTAAAACAACTTTTAAGAATTTGTATTAAATACATACACAGTTCATGTATATAATAAGAATGTAATAAAAGTTAATGAGTTAGTAACCGTGTGACGAAATGGCGTCAGAAACGTTTCACTAAATCGTTACATATAATCGCACCCAAATATTTTTCACTTCAAGAATTGGCAAAAAAAGCATAAAAGCAAACAAGCTACAAATCTGTTTGTAACAGTTGCTTAAATAATGAAAAAAATAATATTACAAATGTTCAATGCCCTTAAAAAATAATACCACATTCTAGGCACATCAACTCTTTATAGTACTTTTCAGTGCCATCCAAGATAGCAGTCACTTCAAGAGATGAGCTTGCCTATTTCGATTGTCATCAGTGAATAAAGTAGAATTGAATGGTACTTATATGACTTGGATTTCATTTATAATGCTATATTCGACAGAAAGCTATAATTTCACAGAATTTCCAAAGTATTGTGAAAAATATCTGAATTAAGTGTGCAAAACAATCAGAATCACGCGGGTACAGCGTACAATGATGAAAATAATCGAACAATAAAAAATATTGATTATTTCCATTTATTCATAAAGCCATATCAGTATAATATATATTTCCTAAATAATTTTTGGAAGTACAATCTATCAAGATAACTTAAAAAGCTCGTGGCAAAATGTGGGCGTAGCGAAAACACCGTCGGCTCCCACAAAGGCGTCTGGAATCCTTAATAGTCGTTTGATGTACATCGTTGTTTTAATCTCAAAGCCTTTTTTGAACAAGAATAATAAACGTGGCTATTTTTCAATTTGCTCTTTTTGACCATGATGACAGATATATGAGTAATGGTGGAGAAAGTTAAACGACCATAACAAATAAATCATTCAGGTAGATATTTTTTTAATAATCCCAATATTTACATAATATTCTCTCTTATAATTTGAGCAAAATATAGTACATTTAAATGATTATTAATTTAATTTGTTTCAAAGTTTAGATACTTTTTAAATTTTAAAATTTGTCAATAAATGATCCTTGGAAAAAGTGTTACAAACAAACTGTCCCGTAACACGAAGAAAATTGATTTGCTTATGGTTTTCCAAGGAAATATTTTGACAATTTTGCCAAATGTTAAACAAACCGTGGTTTATTATTTTATTTATTATTATTAACCGCAATATATATTCTACCGCAAAACAGCAATACTTGCTATTGTTGTGTTATATGAACTCGCGAAAAAATGGGATTTTCAATGTCCACGAAGTTATAATCGGAACTTCGAAAGTTAAATTAGTTTGGTTATAACTAGTTAATTGCCGAGATGGCCCAGTGGTAAGAACGCGTGAATCTTAACCGAGGACTGTGGGTTCAAACCCGGCAAAGCACCGCTGAATTTCATGTGCTTAATTTGTGATTATAATTCATCTCGTGCTTGACGGTGAAGGAAAACATTGTGAGGAAACCTGCATGTGTCAAATTTCATTAAAATTCTGTCACATGTGTATTCCACCAAACCGCATTGGAGCAGTGGAATATGCTCCTCAGGAGAAGAGGACTTAGCCCAGCTGTGGGACATTCACAGACTGTTACTACAGTTAATTGGAATAGTATTGTATTATAGATAAGGGTAAATCAATGAAGAACCGCTTATTATGTATAGAACGATTACAAAATCGCAAGCAATCTGTAAATCTACGGTATGTTTACCTTTATTCCTACTCCGATTGGAAAAGGGTAAAAAGTTGAAGTGTTTAAACTGTAAACATTTAATAAAATGAAATCATAGACAAACATTTTAGAATAAATATCGCTCATATTTTATCAACTTATAACGGAATTCATGTAATTAAGGTTACATTTAGAGAACCAATTAAAAAGTCCGTTAACAAAGACACGACCGACCATAATTCGTAGAATTCGCAATTTCTAACTGAGTAATCGTGTTATCGCCAAAGCTACCGTTAACAACCTTAAAGAGCTTATCACCTCATAAATGTTGTTCCTTATCCTGTGCCTAATGGAATGACATCAGTGTAAGCGGATATGGACGGAATCGCCTTCACCCACAAAGACAACTGGCTTGTTTTTGCCGGCTAAAAACCACTAAAAGGAATTGTCTGAGAAAATTTTATACACGTTCAAGCCATCGTATCGTGAGGTTACACATATCTTTTCTCTATGAGATAAATTTGAGATATTATTGTGTGAAACAAAAATGGATTTCATTGTAAAGGTCAGGATATATTTTAATGTTACCGATAATATTTTCTTTATTTTCTTATTAAAAATAAATAGCTTTTATAGCTTTTAAATTTATTATTTGTATAATTCCAACTTAGTTTTTAATTATGAACTTCTTTATTATTCACTTGACTTTTTTCAATTTTTTTTTCAAATTCGCGTTTTAAAAAGCATTTATAATATTTTTAAATAAGTTTCTACTCTAACTAACTAACTAACTAACTCACGTTAGTTAATATTTAATGATCAATTTTGTTTAAAGTATGTTATATAAGTTTGAAATACAGTTATTGATCACGAAATAATCTGAACTGAAGTAAATGTCTTTTTTAACTTGTTATATTAATTTTAATGCAAATGGTTATTGTTGTTATTTGTGCATCAAATTAAACTCCAAGAAATAGCATTTACGTATTTATGCAATTTGCTTATATTTTTCATCAGGCGACCGATATTAATTTATCTCGTGCCTTCGGTTCTCTGGTTGTTTTTTTTTATTGTATAGGAAGGCGGACGAGCATATGGGCCACCTGATGGCAAGTGGTCACCAACGCCCATAGACAATGGCATTGTAAGAAATGTTAACCATCGCTTACATCGCCAATGCGCCACCAAACTTGGGAACTATATTTTTGTAAAACTCTTATGAAAGTGTAGTCACAGTGATTATTAGAAATAAAAACGTATTACCTACCTATTAAGTCACATGAAAAAACAGTCTTAGCTATAAAAAAACTTGTCTTAAAATTAATTAATAGTCATACTAATAGTCTCTTATACAAATTTGTGTTTTAATTAAAAGGTTGAAAAAAAAATAACAATATATATATATATATATCTATTTGTATAAATTGTTTTTGTACGTGAAACAGAGTTGATGCTGATAATAAGGATTAAAATCGCGTACACAAATTAGCAAAACGACTAGAGACGTCTTTAAGATATATGCGTATTTATATTAATGATATGTAATATATAAACGAAACTTACAAATTGTAATTAGTATAGTTTTGACACGAGATTAATAGTTTCTATGACTGGAAGAATTAATACTACATAAGTAATGTTGAATTGCGATGAATTATAAAAAAAAAACAATTAAATCTAAAATATATATATTTAATAAATAGTTTGGTTATTAAACGACAAAATGTAACCAAGTAAAGCTGAAAAAATAATAATTTTGACGGATTGATGGAACCCTGATATTATTAACAAATAATGGAAGAATTTCGTACTGGTCTGTCCCTATCAGTGATTGGTGGGTTCAAATACAGGTTATCACTACAGGTTTAAGGGGCATAACATCTTGTACGTGACCGATAGCGAATTAACGGTTTAAGAAGTGTTGTCTATTTCTTAATCTACAAGTCCATAAGCTGAAGATGGCCACATAAACCCGGTGGCCTATTTTTTTGTCAGTCTTTCTAAAATATATCAAATAAATTATTAAGGGAAAAATAAATATATTGATACTAGGCCATAGATAGTACCTACTAATAACTTGAATTCGATTAAAGAATATTGTGAATCCACTTTTGCCGTTAATTAATTTATGTTATTAGTATCAAAAGTTACGAACAATAAAATTATATTATTTCATGAATAAAAGATTGATTTAATAAATGCGCGATATGATTTTTAATTAATTTTATTATTGATACTGTTTTAATTAGAGTATAATGTTTGTAATATAATACAAAAAAATAATGTAAACTAACCTTACATTTCTTTCAGGCAATCTTATTAGTAACGATGTTATATACTAATGAACTCAGCGCTGCTCCAAGAAAGCCGAGATTGAGTTTAGCAGCGCAGAGTCCAAGCTATTATTACTCAGACGTCGACGGTGAGTTTAATGTGAAATAAAAACTTTAATGACTTTAAAATGAAAGTTCCATTATTACTTATAGCGTAATATTCATAGTTCATTATTTTTAATAATAGAATCATTGGTTTATTTTGTAGATCCCCCGATCTACTTTTTAACCGACTTCAAAAAAAGGAGGAGGTTATCAATTCGTCTGTATGTTTTTTTTTTTTTTTTTTTTTGACGTTGTTACCTCATATCTTTCGACTGGATGAATCGATTTCGATGATTTTTTTTTTATTTGAAAGGTGGTGCTTTCCCATTGGTCCCATTTTTTTTTGGTTCAGTTTTGACAGTGGAATCCATGAGAAAACCATATAAGTCGTAAATTTGCATGAGGTATGTGCGCGACAAATGGACGAATAACTCGATATCTATTCAACGGATTTCGATGATGTTTTTTTTATTGGAAAGAGTGTACTTCAAGGCTTGTTTGATGATAGTTTGGTTAGATTCTGATTATAGAATCCATGACAAAGTAACGGAAATCTTCAATTCTTAGTAGCAAACTAACGATACACGGCCGAATCTTTTATGGGCTATCTAGATTTTTCATTTACCTACCATAATATCGTTATGATCAAGTAATTGTAGTACTATTGTATAAAACACTTCTTTATATACCGTCAATAGTTTTCGCAGCGCACGCGAAATAATAACTTTTATAGGCAACAGTTTGATACGTTGGGTTACATTGCTCCATTTTAAGTAGGGATCTATAAGATTTTGAAAATATAATATAGCCTATGTTACTCGGTAAGGACGTAGCTTTCTAAGGGTGAAATAATTTTTAAAATCGGTCGAGAAGTTTTTGATTTAATTCGTAATAAAAAATCAAACAAAAATCAAATCTTTCCTCTTTATAATATGAGTTATGCATGTAAGCATTAGTATATATGTATATGTTTGTAATTGAAACATATTTGAACATCTCCTAAAAGTTGAGACCAATTTTGAAAATTATATATATATATATATATATATATATATAGAATCGTATATGTACTCTTATATACAGGTTATATTTATGTATATTTATATATTGATTACTAGTGTTTTCCCGCGGTTTCACCCACGTAGTTAACGTTCCCGTGGGAATATGGGGACTAAATGTAGCCTATGTTACTCCCTGATAATGTTGCTTTCCATTGGTGAAAGAATTTTTTAAATCGGCTTAGTGGTTTAGGCGTGAAAACGTCACAAACACCCTTACTTTCGCATTTATAATATTAGTTAGGATAATATAGATACTTCCCCTTTTTTTAATATACAGACATTCCGTCATATTTTTTAGGTGAAGAATGGTATAACACAACATCTATAAACATACAGTTTATTTAATTATTACTAGAAATAATTATTTGATTATGTTATGGCTGCCCAACACCCCACCAACTAAATCTATTTAATCAAAACATGTTAATTTATATTCATACATTTAACCATATTAACTAATATTTATTAATTAAGTACCAAAATGCATTTTTCTTTACGTTTCACTGTTTTAGATTAATATATTTAAATAATAATATAAACGGCGCTGTCTCATATGAGCTGCACGTTTAGTAGGTCTACCCATATTCTACCAAATTAGTGAGTGTACTTCAGATTCACTAAAAATCGAAAAATAAATAAAAATTTTAACAAAACAAAAACCGACTTCATAAGAAAAACAAATTAATATGCACTAAAAAGTAAAAAAATAATTGCGTATTCTTCTATAATTAGATAATTAACTTACTATTTTCTACTCATCAATATGTAGGTACGAATGAGTTGAGTGGTTGATAACGTATTTACAATTATTGTTATTTTTGGAGTCGATGTCAGCTAAGGAAACACTATAATATACCTAGCAATAATAATACGGGAATCTTTTAAAAACAAACAAAAACATACACATTACAAATCGACTTTTATTCGCCTCGTAAAGTTGCGCGTGTGACACAAGCACATCTCGCCTATAACTAACTATGTATGTAGTTATAAACCCACCTTGGCTGACATCGACTCCAAAAGTAACAATAATTGTAAATACGTTATCAACCACTCAACTCATTCGTACCTACATATTGATGAGTAGAAAATAGTAAGTTAATTATCTAATTATAGAAGAATACGCAATTATTTTTTTACTTTTTAGTGCATATTAATTTGTTTTTCTTATGAAGTCGGTTTTTGTTTTGTTAAAATTTTGCAATATATGCATGATTTCAATACGCATGGCCCAGTGATACGAAAGCGCGACTCTTAACCGATGATCGTGGGTTCAAACCAGGGCAGGCATCACTGAATTTCATGTGCTTAATTTATGATAATAATGCCATGCCATGAATTTCATGTGCTTAATTTATGATAAGAAACCCTGCATGTGTCTAATTTCACTAAAACTCTGCCACATGTGTATTCCAACAACCGGCATTTTGCACCTCTAATTATGCCGCGGCTCTCCCATCTGTCTATGGAGTAACGTGATAGAGAGTTCACCTGTGTCTGTGTCAATTGTGATCTATAATATTTCTCGAACAGTTGGTTAGTGCTTGTCAGTAACTGTCGTAGCCGAAATCCGGAATAGAAGAGATATTGTTATTTATACTTAACGCAAAATAAGAAGTTTCTTATTTTGGCATATTATAAATTATATTTTATAATATTGAAAATATATTATAATTATATTATAATATATAATATAATTTATATTATAATATAATTTTGTCAGTAATAAATAAAATAAGCATATTTATCTAAATCAGGTGTACCGGGGACTTACTCATTTGGTTACGATGTATTGGATCCAGAGACTGGAAACACTCAGTTTAGGTCTGAGGAGAGATATCCGAATGGTACGGTCGTGGGGAGCTACGGATATATTGACCAACGCGGCAGATCATGGCGATATGATTATATAGCCGACGAGAATGGATACAGGTATTATTGATTCATAATGCTAATATGCCTAATGGATCAGTTTTTTTTTATTGTTTAGGAAGGCGGACGAGCCTATGGGCGACCTGATGGTAAGTGGTCACCAACGCCCATAGAAAATGGCATTGTTAGAAATGTTAACCGTCACTTTCATCGCCAATGCGCCACCCCCACCTTGGGAACTAAGATGTTATATCCCTTGTGCCTGTAATTACACTGGCTCACTCACCCTTCAAACCGGGACACAGCAATACAAAGTACTGCTGTTCTGCGGCAGAATATCTGATGAGTGGGTGGTACCTACCCAGACGAGCTTGCACAAAGCTCTACCACCAAGTAAGAGTAAGATTATTATACTAAATCTCTTGTTATTTTATTGTTTATTAAGATACAAAATACGTAATTTAATTACACAATACACATACATAATACACATACATAATTTAATACACACGATATAACAAAGTCAGTAAATTGAAGTAGGTAAACTTTCAAAGTAGATGAAGATGTTTCAATTAGGTAGCACCTCATACATACATACATATTATTCATATAAGAATCTGACGAAAGCCAAACGTGTAAATGAAATCATACCATCATAAGCGTGGTAGCTTATGATGGTATGGTAAAACATTGAGAGGAAATCTATATCCGATGAAATTCTATCACGTGTGTTTCCGCTTGCTCCATTGCGGGTTGGTAAAAAGTTCTAAGCGTTGTCAAAAGGAGATGACACTTTAAATCAACAATTGACAGGCTCTTATATTATTCTTTTAATCATTGAAATGTATTTGTTTATAGAGTATCAAACGACAGAGGAGCAAATGAAAAATATGTACAAATACCAGTTGATATCAGAAGTACATCGACAGAATCATCGGTATCGTGGAGCAGACCGAGGAAAGTCAATAAAAATCAGAAAAACGCTTTGAAAATACCATCGAATGTTCTCGAAGCACCACGTTTTACGTGATTAAATGATAAAAAGAAAATTTAATTTTTGTTTATAAAAACATCTTTCTATTACGTTAAAATAAAGCTCGTGTTAGAAGGAATTTAAAAAATAAGACATTATTGCGTTGGTGGCATTTGATTAAAACATAGCAACAATTAACACTAAAATATCTTTCTTTGTTATTTTACTCTCATAGGGCTCAAAGAAGTTTTATTACTTTAAGAAGTTTAACTACACTAGTTAAAATATTTTTACATCAAAGCTGTGCCATCATTTATATTATTTATATTGCTTTTAGATATGCTACGTCTATACAGGTTAAAAATAAAAACCTAGGCTGTATGGTCTTTGACTCTTGCCTTTTCTAAATAGGGTAAATGACAACAGGAAGCAACATTTTTTTCCGACATTGTCAACGCGTTATGTCATGTCAAACATTGTTGAGAGAACATTGAAGATAATCAATTCTTCCATAGGAAGCGCGTAGACTTTGCCACATTAGCGAAGTAACTGTACTGTAAAGCAGCTTGTCTTATAACAATCATAAGAATTAAATATCTTGAATATATTAAAAACTAAATTATGCACATTTTCTTAAGTATATTGCTATATTTATTTATATGCTTATGTATTTCAATTGGTACGTTAAATTTTTATTATGGCACAATGCATTAAAATATTCTTATAGAAATAGCTGTAGACAATTTATTTCAATATTATTATTAATATGTATTTAAATATTTGGCAACGTCTCAATTTACATATAAGCACGTGATTGCAAATGATTTCAATGAAAATAAAAAATCGAACAATCATATGATATTTTTGGTGATAGATACATTTTGTTTTATAAATGGCGATGTTGTGATGACGACGGCCAATCTTAAGGGAGGTTAGCTAATTGCGATGGACATATTAGTGTGCACAAAATGTGTGCAAAGATACAGGTTTGCACTCTATTCCCTCACTCTCCTAATTCGATGGGGTGGAAAATCCACAGACGGAAACAATATTACGTGCTTTCTGCGAAATTGTGAATACTTTCAATTTGCAGACTCTGGATTGAAACTGCAACTTAAAATGTATCAAAAGAATACTAACTTTTTAATATCCTGACACCTGGTTTGAGCCCAGGACCTCGGAATCGGTGGTCTTTTAGCCACATGGCTAACGAGGCAGCTGTTATAAATATAAAATTGGGCTATTTTTTTTAATAGAGATTAGATTATATTTGTATTTAATTACACATTAATATCGTTTAACCTAAAATATAGGTGTCCCTCTTACGGAAAATACCAAACAAAGGTTTAAAAATGAACGACAATTTCCTAATGGCTCCGTAATAGGAACGTATACTTACAAGGACAAAGATGGCAACCCAGTACATGTTAAATATTTTGCAGACGATTCTAGTTATAGGTAAGTTATATTTATATATTAAATTAAAGCTTGTTTTGGCGCAATAAGAATAATCTTTTAAGGTCATATTTGTTTGCAAGTACATGAAATGTTACTGACAAAATAAATACGGAAAATGGGTTTCTCTTCGTACATGTGTGTACCAAAAGTGTGGATGCACTCTTTTTTAATACATATAAGTTACACATAGAAGCATATTTGAATATGTAACCATAATCAATATACATTTTAGTGTGGAGCTAAAAAGCATAAGAGTCTTCGAAGGAAATTCTGAACAAACTGACAAGCAAGAAGAGAGAGACAATCTCTCTGAAATTGATAATATTGATAATATTGAAACTACAACAGATATATTGAAACCGGATTTTTTTTTGAATAAAGCTAATTCTATGTTGGCTAAGAATTATTATAAAAATCATACTAACAACCCAAATGATGTTTTGATTAAAAATCTTAAAACAAAAAATAAAGGGCATCAAAAACATGATGATGAATATGAGATTTTCTTAGAAAATGTTCTTAGGCCCGCTGATAAGTTTAATAAAGAAAAAGTTCGGGTGTACGTCGACAAAAACAGACGTAAAATAAGAAATATATCTAATAAATGTAAGTCTTTTGCAACTTTCAATCCCTTTTAAATTGCCTTGATAAATGTTTTTGTTAATATTTTGTTGTTTGTTGTATAAAAAGTATATTTTTTAATAAATTACACATAAAATTACGTGTTTTTCTTTAAACATTAAACTATTGATAAGTTGTTAAATCATAAAATTATTATTTAAATCACTAATAATATTTTCAGTTGTGAAGGTTAAAATTACTGGAAAGGTCAAATATGTCAAATTATAAAATATAGTTGATTTATCTGATTTAGATATAAAATATAAATCAATTGTATTTTTTCCATGAATACGGAAGACATATTGTTAAATACGTAACTAAATACATTCCGGCGATTTAGTCATCAACTAAGATATTAGTAGGGCTGCCAGCCTTCGACTCTCAAAATTAAAAATAGACTAGCGTAAATATAGATTTATAGATAAAATATTTATTTTACACATATGTAACTTTATTGTACATTTATGTAAAAATTACTTAACACATGGATATAACCTAATTGGCATTTAGCTTTCTTCATTACTACTTGTATTACTATCATATTATTTCTTCTACTACTATATATTTCTTTGTGATATACGCGATTGTTTCGTTATAGACATTCGAGGGAAGAGTTACAGAGTAACCGCGATTCTGTCCCATATATTCTCGAATGTGATCGGGTTCAGTCAAATTTTATTTTACTAATACCTTTACCTGTCTTCCTACAAATTGCTGGTTGTAGATCCGGCCATAGTACCGGGTACTGCACTAGTTAAGATTACTGACGACATCAGATTAGCTATGGATAACCAAGAACTTACAGTTTTAACATTGCTTGATTTTAGTAATGCGTTCAATACAGTAGATTTTGACATACTCCTGGCTATTCTTAATTCTTTTAATATGTCGCCAACGGTAATCAATTGGTTTTTTAGAATCTTAATGATCGACGTCAGCGTATACGAGCCCAAGATTCCTACTCCGACTGGCTGACGGTAAGTGGAGGTGTCCCCCAAGGCGGTGTTTTATCTCCTCTTCTTTTCCCAATTTTGATAAGCACTGTAACTCAAAATATTTCTTTTTCCTACCACTTGTATGACGATGATCTTTAACAATACTGTAATTCCATTAAGCAACAAAGTAAAATTTTAGGTATATTCATAGATCAAAACTTCTCGTGGGTGTCACAAATAAGCGAAGTGAGCAGGAAAATGTTTTACTCGATTGGATCCATCCGCAGACTACGTAATTTTCTACCAATTCCTACCAAAATTGCGTTAGCTCCGACTATTCTCCTGCCCATCCTTGATTACTTGATGACTCCTTGATCTTGACCTTGATCTTAGAGAGGAGCTCGAACGTATTAAAAATTCTGCATTCGGTTTATTTTAGGGCTTCGTAAATATGACCACATTTCTGAATTTCGCAAAAAACTCGAGGGGTTCCCAATCCGTCTTCGTAGGAATACTCATATCTACTCCATACTATTTCATCCAAATTCTCCTCACTACCTTAAACACCGATTTGAGTTTCTTAAGGACTCGCACGGCCGAACTCTGCGATTTGGTGATAATCTTATCATTAAAATTCCTTCTCACTCTTCTATATCGTCTCGTCGATCGTCTTAAGTAAAGTGGTGGAGAAGGAATTAGTCCTTCTTCACCACTTTACTTAAGACGATCCCAGTGTATAAACACATTTAAAATCAGACTCAAGGCATATTGTTTGTGCCAGTCGGATGTTGTTTTATCAACTGTCGCATTTTATTGTTATTTATTATTATAATTATCTTAATTACGTATTTTTATACATTATATTTATATTTTTTTTTATGAATGTATATACAGAGTGTAACAAAATTCGTGTCCGACCCGTGAAGTGGTTATTAGGTATCGTTAGTCGGTTTTATTATATAGTATTTATAATTGTATGTTTCTGTGATCTTTTATGTGTTCTATTCTATTCTAATATAAAGTGGGACAGTTAGTTTCACTATATGCCAAAAGAAAGTAGCCTAATATTTGTGTTTGTAAAGGCAGCAATTAAAAAAAAGATATGCTCGCTGCATTGTTTAATATTGGCACCCCTACACATGAGAAAATTCAGTATATGAGCCGTCACTAAGTGTTTCAACGCGTGCTCTGCCTAGCATATTAGAAGTTAAGTAAGATGTTTATTGTATTTTGTTATTCCAATGGTCTATGGTAATCGTGACTAGGGCTGATCTATTTCATATATACGATTACGTATATACTTAAAAGTTTATCGATAGCGAAAGCGTTTCAATTTTTGTATCGCTTACTTATCAATTAAAATCTATGATAATTTAATTTTAGAAAAAGCATAATATATCCATTTACCCGTAACATAATCTGACATACGCGGTTTTAGAAAAATAAACGATTTGGTTTTTAGAACTATTTTCATTAGTTTTAATTTTTTTTTATCTGGTAATAATTATGTAACGGTTAACAAAATGTACAAAATCTGAGAATTTTGGATGTTCGGCTTTCATATATTATTACACACTTCGTTGTAAACAGAAAATTCTATAACAATATACCACTAATATGCGAACATTGTTACGTATGTGGGCGCAATGTCAGCACACTTTCCTTGCTTAGCTTTATTATGTAGCAATGGGGACAGTGTCTGCTGTCATGCTATTGGAGAATAATATTAAAGAAGTCTCAAAATTTATCGTGGATAAAAGGAGTATAAGGATAAGAGTATTCTAAAGTTTTATAATTCGAAAAGGCGTTAACAACGCGCCAGAATCTCATTTTAATTATTTACAATAATTTATATTATTTAAATTAATGGTTTTTGACATTATTAATATTAAAAAATAAGGTCCTCCAGACCGATTTCGGTCACGGCGGCCAATCTCAAGAGAGATTAGCCAACTGCGCAGGAGATATTATAGTGCACAAGTGTGTGCGCAAACACAGGTGCACTCTCTTTTCCTTAGCTCTCATAATCCGATGGGACGGCAATCCGACACGACCGGAATGAGTTCAGGCGCAGGACCAACGGCTTAACGTGCTTTCCGAGGCACGGGAGTGTACACACTTCCAACTTCCAGACTCCGGGCTGTTACTGAGAATTTTCTGATAGAAAACCCCAATAACTGGGAACCTGACCGACCTGGGAATTGAAGGAAAATAATGTATGTGTTTAGATATCTTAGGGCATCTGTTCGTTTCCAGACTTTAAAAGCTGTATATTTCGCACTTGTGCAGTCTAATATCTCTTACTGCATCACAGCATGGGGAGGTGCTTCTAAGATCAATATACTTCGTTTAGAGAGAGCGCAGAGACTTTTATTAAAAATTATGATCTCTAAGCCAATTCGTTTCCCTACAGCTGAATTATATCAGTTCTGTAGAGTACTCACAGTGCGTCAACTGTATATACTTCACTCAATTCTTCGGAAGCATAAAAATATTCCTTTTAATTATAAGCTTGCACTCAACAAACGCAAAAGTGATAGGGTTTGCCGGACCATTCCATGGAAATCAGCAATAACGAGTCATCAATATTACTACTTGAGCTCGATTATATATAACAGGGTGAATAAGAAGTTCAACATTTACTCACTTTCAACTTACCAATGTAAAATACAAATTAGCAACTGGCTTCTCAAATTAGGATACGATGAGACTGAACTATTGCTAATGCGTCAAATATAGCATCTTCCTACCTTATGTCTCCTTCCTACCCCATCCCTTCCTTATTATATAATTTATAGATTGTGTTTAGTTATATATGTATTTAATTCGGATATTATTTTATTTTGTATAAAGTTAAAAAGGAAAAAGGAAACAATAATAAGATAATGTGTTTGTCAATTTTTATATTAGATTTAATTAAATTATATTTTGTTTATTTTAGTTTATGTTTGAACAAATATTATAAAATGATAATGTACTGTCGATTTGGAGGGCGTTAGTAACTACGACACAGTGAAATACTATTGTAGTTGCTATCGTATAAATTGTTTGGGATAATTATGTATTATTGTTCAAATAAATAAATAAATAAATAAATAACCCAGGACCGCCGAGTCTGCGGCCTTATATCAAGCCACTAGACCAACGAGGCAGTCAAAAAAGTTTTAAAAAATATGACTAAAGGATTAAGAACAATGACAAAATTCAAATCCTCTACATTGTACGTGACGCTCTGAGGGGCTAAAAAAAATACTGCAAGGATGTTTAGATATTTTTTTATGTGCGATTTATTGAGAATTAATTTTTGTCTATGATTTTGTCAATAGTTTAATGTGTATGTATAATGAAAATATGTATAAAAAGTTAATTATATATCAAACATGATGGTACCATCAGACTAGTTAAGGGGGTAATTGAAAAATAATATTTTATAATATGATTGGTTTTTACCTTAATAAAATTGATAGATTTAAAAAACTTTATTTTTTTTTCAACAGTTATGTAATCTGTTTCCCTACTTTTAATCAATGTAATGCTTTGTCTATTCTTACGACGTACGCTGTATCGGCTCGGAAGGAAGTGAGTGCTCATGTTTTTACGAAATACTGCATCTATAATTGATTATTCAACCATGTGTACACATTCAACTGCCTTTGCTGTCTCACTTTAAATTATGGCAATAGAAAGAATTAGCAATATAATCAATGAAGATTACTCCAATAATAATCGACGTGTAACAGGTAGAATAGATAAGTGCTTTAGAATTTCTTGTTAAGATTCTGTTGAAAGGTATTCTTCGCACATTGTATGTGTTATTAGTATTTTATAAGCGGATCGTGATATAACCGGAGCGTAAGATTGCATTAAAGTTTCAATTTCTTCTTGAATATATTTTATAGATTTGTTTACAATATATATTTGATTAAAAACATTTGAAATTTTAAAGGATAATAGCTTTTTTTATTTGAAATTTAAATGTATATAAATACTTTATAAAACATAAGCTACATATCATAAATGTGTTTAAATCGTACGGAAAAGTTATTTTGCAAATAGTATAATTCTGTACTTGTGAGTAGCATACTAGTTTTATTAAAACAGGGATCCTTAATTGTTCGTTTTTCCATTACTACTAATTAATACATTATTAAAGACTAAAACAATGGGAAAACATGAAAGATGATGATGAATGAAAGAATAAAAATATATAACTAAATTTACTTTGAGCTTTAACCAGCAGGTTTAATGTAATTAGCCATATTGGTTGGCGTATGTTATCATTAATTCCGAACTAATATGGGTTTAGTTTTAACCGTTATTGAAAAAAGACAAAATAATTGAAATAGCACTGATTGATAGCCTTAGTACGTCCACTCATATAAGCTTTATATCACTTCAGCTGTATAATATAGAAATTTCCATACAGGAATAGATATTTCTATTCAGTACATACATTTGTTTACATACGTACATAAGAAAAAGTCTTTTATTTGAGAAAAAGAACTGAGTTTCCTGCAGGTTTTTTTTTATTAATTAGGCAGGCGGATGGGCAAATGGACCTGATGGTAATGGGGCTATAAGAAAAAATCACCGTTCCTGACATCGCCAATGGTGGCAACCATTCTTAGAATAGAATAAATAGCTAGATGTTACGAGTATGTCTCTACAGCTAAAATATATCATATTCAATTAAATAATTATTATAATTCTTAAACTAATAAGGAATATTTCAAACTATTCCAATATTTTTAGCTTTTGTTTCATAGACAAAATCACAGAAGAGATGATGACATTTTTGTAAACAAACAATTTAGTTAAAGTGTGTATATTTCAATGGCTACCCACCACCCGCTCTACCTAACTACTTTCATATATATTCTTCGTTAAGTTTCACTCTATACACACGTCAACAAGTCTTCGACTCGAGTGGATTTTATTATTATTATTTCAATATAGTTTTGTGAATTTACTTCTAAGGAGGTTCTAATAGATTTTTTTAATAATGGCCGTTAAGGTAAGATTAATAACATTTTAATTTTAATAAATTGTACCATCAAAACGGCAATCATTAATATTATAATAATGGTAAATTAAAGTAAATATACACAAAGGAGCAGATGATTAATAATGAAATGTAATTAAATTAGTCTTAATTGCATAACTCTGCCAATATACCATCTTTTTATATATTCGCAGTATTAACAAATGAATTATGAAGATAACTTCTATTATTTTTCGTAATACGTTATTAGAAAAAATAATTATAATTGACGTGATTTTGTCTAATTCTGTTTCGACATCATACTGAAGAAAGTAATTAACCATTTTACGCGCAAAAGTTTTAATTGATATTTTAAGTCCTCTTAAGTCGATGTACGACTATCTATCTACGACTCACAGCACGTATTCACTTGGTGGTAGAGCTTTGTGCAAGCTCGTCTGGGTAGGTACCACCACTCATCAGCTATTCTACCGCAAAACAGCAGTACTTTGTACTGTTGTGGTTCGGTTTGAAGGGTGAGTGAGCCAGTGTAATTACAGGCGCAAGGGACATAACATCTAAGTTCCTAAATTAACATTTCTTACAATGCCATTGTCTATGGGCGTTGGTGACTACTTACCATCAGGTAGCCCAAATGCTCGTCCGCCAATCTATGCAATAAAAAAAAAGTATTCTTATTGCACAGACTTAAACATCTACACACATCAGCGAGCTCGGACTAATGAATTCAATTCGAGACAAAGCAATTTCTATCGTCTTACTTTCGTCAATCTTTGGGTGCGTGAAGTATCAAAAACTGATATAACTTTTATATACATTTTGGAGTTTTCTTCAACGAATTTGTTCCGTTAATCACTAGACGCCAACTTAACATTATTGTTCGTAGTTTGACGTTAATTTATTCCGTTAATTTCACTTTTAGTATCAGTTTTGAACATCATATTTCCTGTATTTAAAAGTATAATAATTATATTCAAATATTTTTGTTGCATACAAATAAAGCAAGACATAGTGTAAATGCAAAGACACTAAAATTGATGTAAAAATAACAAATCATAAGCTGACGTCATCTGACGTTTGAAATCTTACGCTCTCGAATGACACTCGAAGTCTCAGTTAGCTCCTACCGTATAACGAGCGCTAAAATGTTTACACATCAAAAATATACATGCAAAAAAAAATATAGGTATATGTTATTGTTTGTTATTTTCGTGTAGAAGTAGCTTTATAAGGTCATGAAATAAGCAACAATAATAATCATTATGTAACGATAATGAGAAGTATTGAAAGTTCTTGGGAAAAACTTTGAAATAACGTTTTTTCTTTGAAATACATCAATTGTAAAGCGCATTGTCAACAAATAATGGTGAAGCGTGTAGTGTTATATAATAATGGGCCATTATGTTTGTTTAAGACACATGAATGTGTTCATTGCATGTGAATTATTCAGTTTTTTTTGCATTTGATAGTTCAATGTTTACATTACTTATGTCAATTTCAAAACAATACTTAGGGAATTATTCTTAGAGATTAAAATCTTAATGCTTATACATAATAATGATATGGTTATTAAAAAAACGCCACTTATTATGTCTTTTATATTTTTATCTATTACTTGAATTGACCTGTTTTGCTCCAGTCGGTAAAGCTTGATAATTTTTATCAAGACTAAATTTGCAAACCATATTAACAAAAAAACTCCTTGTCAATCCCGGTGACATCTTTATTTATCAATAATATAATTAACGAAGAACAAGAGATTTGGTTTCGTCATATCATCCTGAATTGTTGGAAAATTTCTAATCAAATACACATTTTTCCATTCGAATCAGTGATTATTTTTTTCAAATTGAATTTGGAATAGTCTTGTGGTATAATGCTTCTCAATTGAAGAAGTTATCAAAAAATAATATACACAAAAAGGCAAATTATTTTTGATGACTCCTGTTTTCTACTCATCTGATCATAATCATATATAAAAAGATCATAGTGACAAAAAATTAAACTCGAATTAACTTTGTTTTTTCAGAGCGTACTTCTCGCCTCAGCATTAATTGTCTGCGTGTATGGACGCGTGTTTACATACCTGAGACCTTTGGAATACCAACCATCGTCGGCCCTCATTCACACCCAACCTAAGATCGCTTACGACCTTCATCATCAGATACCTGAAGATGAACATGTCGACTATTATGTAAGTACCTTCCAAAATATTCCAATTTAAAATGTAACGAATTCGTTCTTATTCGTGTGAATGTAACTGCTGCTGCATTAACAAGAACTTATTATGATTTATTTTTGATAAATTTAAATTATTATAAAAATAATAATTTACTTATTTATCACCACATAAAAAAACCTAATACCACGCACCTGATGACACGTGACAGATAATTATAACGAAGTTAAACAGAAGTGCAATTTTCTTTTTTAATTCTCAACTATATTATTATTGAGTATAAATATTGCTATTTCGGCGGTGTTTACACGTTAGGTAATCCGACAACGGAACGGACTGACGTAAATACAAATCTATCGGGATGAATCGCTCACGCTTTCGATGTTATCGATTTGGTTTAAGATCGCTTCAATATAAATAGGTACCATAGATAACAGGAAACAGTCATAGAAATACTGTAAAAAAGCGGACTTTTCGCTGAGGTATTAAACTATTTATTTCAGACAACTTAAGCTAAATGAGTGGTATATAAATAAATTAAATATTGTCTTATAGAAAAACCATACCTAAGTCACACTAAAAATAGATTAAATTTAATATGTATACTTTTATTTTTAATTTGTAAAAAAAACATTAAACGATTACTGATCACAACGTTTAAATTTGTACGTACGTTTGTTTCAATACGCATCACAGAATAAAATCACACGGGATTATTTCACTGTGTGGCGTTACCTTAGATCTTACCAAGACGAATGCGAGTTGATTATTTACAAGACGCTCATTGTTGGATCGTAAATTTAAACAATAGATAGTTGTAGCTCAGTAAGGTTTTACTGCATGGTGGATGAGGTAAATAAAATCCGTAAACAGGAACCAACAGATAAAAAAGTACTTCCTGACAATCGTTTAGTTGCACGTTCTATGTTCCACGTTGACATCTCAAGGCACTGACGATAGACATGATAGGTGTAATTTATACTTTTCATATTGACGGCCTTATTAATAAGTTTTAAAATTTCACTTCATTTTTGTACGTCTATTTTGTAAAAACAAACTTGAAAGTCATCGCAGAAAACATTCGGGAAATATCAGAAAGTGATACGCGACATTGACCTTAATAATAATTATAACATTTCAAGAATACACCTATCAAAATAGTAGGTATATCACCATTAGTTGGTAGTCAACATTATTACATAGGTTAAGTAAAGAAGTGAGTTCTTATAGAATAACACTGCTGAAAAAAACAAGCGATTCAATTGTTTCTGGTGATTCCACTTCAGTTATATTTACTTTAATTACCAGCACTTTAATTATTTATTTTGACGTTAAATTAAACGCTACTATTTTATAACTTGACTGATAGTACGGAGGAAGGTAGTTACTAGTGTTATTATACAAGTGCTTTGATCAAGCGGTTTCACTTTTTGCAATGATATCGATACTTCAATCGTATCATTTAAAACTATAAGGAAAAGTGGATCTTGACGATAAATGTCATACAACAGTTTTTACACTGCATGTACTTTCATTTCAATACAGTTGTTTCTATAAATAGATGCTGTAATTTTATGTAATAACTAAATACCCACCTCGACTCTGCTATTAAATTTTTATATACATATAATGAGATGCATTGTCTTATGTGTTTAAAGCTACATAAAATTAACATTTAACATGAGTTCACCGATTTTCAGGATAATTTTAAATTTTTTGAATGAATCGCGACGTATTATACGCAATGCATAATATTATGTATTTATATATTGAGTCACACACGATTTAATTTAATTCGATTGCTTGATTTTTTTATTCAAAAAATTATTTAATTTTTTTTCAGGCTTACCCGAAGTATGTATTCAAATACGGAGTGAATGACTTTCACACTGGAGACATCAAAACTCACCACGAGAGCCGAGACGGTGACGTCGTTAAGGGTATGCGTTAGTTATAATAAGACACGTTGAGTTACATCTTTCTCTCTCTAATAAAAGAAAGTTTTTTTTATTAACGCTATAGACACAGACGACTGGGCATAAACCTCGATTAGGGCCAGTGACGTTATGAAGTTTGTCCGTCGAGAATATCTCAATAGGAGCTCGAAGTTTGTAAGTTGGCAATATTTCCATACATGAGCCTCAGGAAGCACGTCAACGGTATTGTTGATACTGCAACTGCACTTATTCAGGTCGTATTGGATTGTCGTCTGAGTGTCGTGTTGGATAATGAAGGTGTGGGACTAAATATTTCATCTGCGCGTGCACACGCTCGAATATATGTATTTTATAGAATAGTTAGGCAGACGAGCATAATATGAGCCATCTGATGGTAAATGATCACCAACGCCTATAGACATTGACATTGCAAGGAACGTTAACCATCACTTACGTTGCCAATGCGCCATCAACCGGAATCTAAGATGTTATGTATCTTGTCCCTGTAATTACACTGGCTCTCTCGCCCTTTAAACAGGAACACAACAATACCAAGTACTGCTATTTTACTGTAGAATATCTAATGAGTGCGTGGTACCCACCCAGATGAGCTTGTACAAAGCCGTATCATCACTACACCACCATCACCACACGAACCTGGTATGTGACGTGTTCTATATGAACTCGTACTACAACTGTTCATGACCCGTCACCGTTCCGTCCCGCCCAAAAAGTACCTACATACACTTCGTGTAGCGGAAATTCAATAAAAGTTGCATCATGAAGTTCTTAACTTACGATAATATTACCAATTATATCGTAATATACGTAACAACTTGCAGATGATTTTTGCATGTTCAATATTGTTGATAAGTTTAAGGAGTTATAAATCTGTAGTGCCGTCTGCACTACAGATTAGCTACAGATTATCTAAAATAGCTTTAATTAAATTTCCACAGGCCAATACACAGTTGTAGAGCCTGACGGTTCAATTCGCACTGTGGACTACACGGCTGACAAACACAGCGGATTCAATGCGGTGGTTCACAAGACTGCCCCTATATCTGCACACGAGGCCGCGCATCTCCATCACATTCACTAAAATTAGACTTTTATTTGTGCGGTAAGCACATTGCAGATTTATTTGGTTATGAACTCGTATGCGTTGTAAATATACTGCGATATGCAGACTTTTAAACGGATACGCAATATAAATCTCGATTAAGATAATAATGCGCCAATAAAATCGAAAATGTGAACGCACATTTTAATATTTTTAATTTAGTTTTAATATTTTATGAGATCAAAATTTTGCCAACGATCTCTTACATCGCTGTTTGTGTTTGTTATTTATGTATTTAAGTTTTATTACACAAAGTACCTGATAATTGTTGATACAATTACAATTAATTGTTTTGTTATCTTTTAAAAATAATATTAGGATGTTTATCTAAATTTGTTGTTACTTTATTATTTAATTGCTTATTAAAATATCTAAGTACCTTTAAAATTGTTTTACTTTTTTATTAATATTTAATAATTACTTTCGATATTAATAATGTCCTCCAGTCCGATTTCAGTCACGGCGGCCAATCTCAAGAGAGATTAGGCAACTGCGATAGGAGATATTATAGTTCACAATTGTGTGCGCAAACACAGATGCTCTCATAATCGGATGGGACGGTAATCCGATACGACCGGGAAGAGTCCAGGCGCAGGAACAACGGCTTAACGTGCTTTCCGAGGCACGGGAGTGTACACACTACCAACTGCCAGACTCCGGGCTGCTATTGAGAATTTTCTGACAGAAAAACCCAATAACTATTTATTGGCCCGACCTGGGAATTGAACCTAGGACCACCGGGTTCTACGCACCAAACAGCTACTAGACCAACGAGGCAGTCGATAGTCTTATTTTAGATAACACTCGTTTCTAAAGGTGAAAATCATTTTTAAGATTGTCCACGGTGTAGTCAAACATCTCAACCTCCAAAATCAACGTCCTGGTGGATGAACTTGCAGGCTAAATTGCCTTTAATATTATATGAAATTGAAACAGGTAGTTTTTTATGATTGTTTTATTTGTTTTGCTACAGTTATTTGCGATTGTGTTTTTCAATGTATGAGATAAACTGGTCAGAGGTCCACCGGTTGATAAGTGATCACCACCAGCCATAAACATTGGCATTGTGGAAAATAATAACCATATCTTACTGCGCCACTACACCAAGCTTTGCAAGTTAGACGTTATGTCCTTTGTGCCTTGTGCCTTTTGTTAAACTGGCTCACTCACCCTTCAAACCGAATAATGCTAAGAATTGCTGAATAGGGTCATAATATATATATTTTTTCTTCTTTATGGTTCCAGAACATTCCTATTAATAAGTTTTTTATATTTAGATACTTAAATATATGGCTAAATTAATAATAAATCATTGTCTTATAAAATATACTATATGTTTACTTCTTTGTTTAGCCAGTGGGGGCAAAAATGGTTAAAATACATTAACAGCCTGTGAATGTACCATACATGTTGGACTAAGGCCTCCTCTCCTCTTTTGAGGAGAAGGTTTGTAGCTTATTCCACCACGCTGCTTCAATGGGGGTCGGTGGAATACACATATTCCACCAGAGCAGAATTTCAGTGAAATTAGACACATGCAGGTTTCATCACAATATTTTTCTTCACTGACAAGCACGAAATGAATTATATTCACAAATTAAGCACATGAGATTCAGTGCCGCTTGTCCGGATTTGAACCCACAATCATCAGTTAAAATTTACACGTTGTTACCACTGGGCCATGTTACAGTGAAAAAGATGAACTTAAAAGTACCAAATCTCACGGTTGCTCAGTTCCTGTAAAAACCAAATACCCATTTTCAAGTTGTTATTTGTGTTTTTTGAGCAGTTTTGGTCTTCTGAATGCAAAGGGCGCTGACATCGTATCAAAGGGTGTTAAACTTGTCCTTCCATACACAATCGTCACTCATTATCATACAAAGTACGTATTGTTTACTGAAAAGTTCACACGATATACAATTATTGATTATAAACGTAGAAATGATATAACAATAGCTTATGGATTTAGTGTCAAATAAACTGTGCTGCCTTGAAGATAAATGCAATAAAAACACATAAAAATGATGTCGTTTAATTAAATACTATACTGGCTTGGTATGGGTGTGACCGATGTACCTGTTTTATTTTTATTTCCAAGCAGTGGATGCCTTCAGAAAGGTACCCGGCTCCCTTTTGTAGGCACGCAGTCGTGTGGGATTCTTATCCACTAAAATCACTATGATGGCCGTGTTCCTCTGCTCGGTGTTCCTATTATCTTGTATTGAGTAACGAAATCGATATGGTAACATATTTTTGTAAAGATCATATAATATTAATCTTTTGTTTTTGAAGTACACGGCAATTAAAATAAAGATACAAAAATAAGGGTAAAAAAATCAGTTCACAATAATTGGGAGAAGTATTTTAATACATGTAAAATATCATATTCCTTGCCGCTTTAGGGACATATGGGTATGTATATATTTTTTTTAAATAATAGTTCGTGATATTCTAACCAACGAACTTTTATATTAAATACTTTATTAATAACGTTCCAGAATCATTGGCTGTGGAAAAAGCTTCTAAGGTTATTCCACCTTGCTGAAATTTCCTGGAATTCATTTTTTTATCACTAAACCTTATTAGATTTATTAAATTATACAAAACTTTGACACATACTAATAATTAAACGCTTTTTTGCAAGATTTTAAGCACCGCTTTCTATTGAATTTGTGGGTATAGATCAAAAATGTCATAGCCATTCCGGTCGTGTCAGATTGCTGTCCCATCGAATTATGAGAATGAGGGTAGACTCAAGTGCACTTTTGATGTTGGTTTTTAAGTATGATGGGAATTGGGCAGGAGGACATCCTTATCGTCATATATTATATTAGACCACTTTTAACAAAACCGCAGTAATCTAAGTACATGAACATTATTTCCTAATTTTCTTAAACAATTACTGTTCCCTAGGTATAGGCGTATCATTAAGCAAGGAGTGATTACTCGGTAATCACGGATTGTTTCAGCTCACACGTATATAGGATTACTAGGAGCGTAAATCCATTTAACTCTGTGAAATTAAGGCCTCTATTACAATGAAATTGTCGATTACTCGATTTAGTTTAAATGCATTTCATTAGTACATAAATGATTACTGTTTGTTGTGACCGTTTAAATAAAAAAATGAAGTGTTTTACATAAATTGTGTTCATTTCGCCTATTCTTTTTATAATTTTACAGATATTATGTTTTATTTTGTTTTATTTTTCGATTCGGTATATGCAATCTGTGACCATACAGTTTAAAGAAAATATTAAGCAACGTAATCTAATATTATTATTCTTATAATCATTTTGACTTCTCTATTGTTTTATATTTTGGAGAATACATTTTGACTTTGATTAATTTATTTATATAAATTTGTATTTCAGTTACGGATTTTTTCCATTCACTGCTGGACAAAAGCCTCCCCCATAGAACGCCAACCATCCCGATTAAATATAATTATAAAATAACAATTATTTTTATAAATGTGATTAATTGAAAAGACAAAAATACAAACAGACATTGTTTTGTGTGTTGTAACCATCCTTGAATTAATTGATATGTACCAACTATGACTTATATGAAACTATAATACAATTAAATTGAAAAGACCATAGACCTATTCATACAAAAAGCCACCTGTACGCTGTACTTGTAAACGGCTCCCATGAAAGTGTTGCAATCTAATTTACATACGACGTCATTGTACCGTGCGAAAGTTTTCTCAATTAGACGAAGGAGCATAAGGAAACATCTTTTCAGATTCGGCCAGCTCCAAGGCTGCCTTTACTAAGGCCACTTATAAAGGCCTGTGAACCCTCTATTGTGTTATTCAGGGAACAATCGTACTGTGATACGGACGTTAGGATGTTCGCTTATAATATGTGCCGGTGTTTTTGTGTAATGTTTGCGTTTGTGATCGCGTGTGCTCAGGCGAGACCGAAACTCAGCCCCGTTTTCAACCCTGTATATGAGCCGGGATACGAATACTATGACGTAAGCTTGAATTATTAGAACTTATGTGTCTAGTTCAAATTCATTCGAATTTCGAACATATTGTAATTGTAGTGGTCTCATCTTTGGACGGACGGGTGCAAATCATTTCTGAACTATTTGTAGATTTTTTCAATAAGGTTAGACATTTTTTCAATATTGAGTAAACATTTTGAATCATTACGTGTGTTTTATAGAAGGGTATTGTTATGCGATTTTGTTAGTTCATAGGTAAGCAATGAACGGTCCTTTGTAAGTTTTTATGTCATTTCGTGAGATAATTTTTATCTCATGACGCATAATAGGATAATGGAATCGTTATTAAATTTTGTATAATTTTAATTTAGCATCTTTGTCATAATAATAATAATTTCTACAAAACTAGTTTTTGCGCACTGTTTCGCCCGCATGTTGGGAGTGAGAATAAATTAGGTATAAAAAAATAGTCTTTCCTTGGGGTTTAAGCTTGCTTCATACCAAAATGACAATAACACCTTCGCATTTATAATATAAATAAATATTGACATAAAATATTTGTCCGTTGTACTCTTAAGTAAAATTCAACTTCAATAAGATGTATAGAACACAACATAATCAGCTAACTTTGGAGTCTTAAATTAATCTAAAACTTTAAGTACCTAGTTTAAATACACTTTTAAATTTATAATGATATATAGTCTTTTAAAGCTTCTTTTCAATGCATTTATATTTATTATATTAAAAATTAAATGCTTCCGTATTAGTTAGAAACTATAAAAATATTATTTATTCTTTCTTTGTTAATAATTATTATATTTATTTATTAATAATACATTGTTAGTTTATCACATATGTTTGTGTCTTTCAAAACGCACCACTCAAATGAAACGCCGCCAAAGTAATTTCTCGCAACTGCACGCATAATATACCTGTCTCTAGTATTTGGTCATAATATAATTCGTAGTCATCTATACATTATGATAAAATAACAAAAATTGACAAATTCATGTTTATTGTTTAACATATTCATGAACTTCAGTTGTATGTATTTTTTTTATACAAAAATGTATGATGTATATTATGTTCTCGTCGAACTAATTTGTGTTTTCTATTATATACTAATTACTTCCATCTATACGTTGACATACCGAAGATCATGGGCTTAAATCCGGACATGAGTGATTTCTTATATGTTCCATATTTGTTTATTTATTATTTATGTCGTCCTCGGCTGTGTGCCTATGTATTATATCTGATGTAATTCTGACACATTTATATCCATCCATCATAAATGAATAGCTATTCTCAAGGCTTTTTGGAATAAGCTCCAAACTATCCTTAAGAATGTACTTTGCCCATCAGTGATGATTTTTATAGATTTCTTTACATATTTATTTACGTTATGCTTGAACGCTTATGTAAAGCTTTTTAATTGATATGAAAATTACAATTAATTACTAATGTTTAGCTAACGTACGATGCCTGAGGTTATAAGTCAGTTATGAATATTTTATAATAAGTCCTTGATTGAAATGTATAGGATCACCCTCGATACGCATTCAACTATGGAGTGGCCGATCATACGACGGGTGACATCAAATCGCAACACGAAACGCGAGACGGCGAGGTCGTTAAAGGTATGAGAATTTAAAATAAAAATTAAGTATTTTTAATGTGGAATATATCATACAGCAATTAATAATTGAAAAATAATGCTACGTGTTATTACGAAAGAACAATTTAAATGTCAATTTCAAATTGTTATTATATTATGAGCCAGATATCTATCTTTAACTGTTATACTTAAAATTAAATCGTAACTTATCCCTGGAAGTCAGTTACTAAAATTTTTCGATTGAGATTTGAAGTGAGTTCTTATAGAAAAAAACAGGGTGGTTAATATTAAGATTGAATTAAATTGTACAAATGAAGCATTTGAAAAAAAATATAGTAATGATTACATCTTGTGTTATAGTAACTATAGTCTTGATTTGGTACAGGAATGATATTATTAGACTCATAAAAACCGACTTAAAAAATAGTGAAGTTTCTATGTTTCAAATACAAATTACAATGACGTTCCAATAATCAGCATACCCTTGGTAAAAAATAAAAGGAATAAGCTAATTTAAATTGCTATAATAATAATTTTGATTATATTACGGGTAAACCTTCTTTCCTACATTGTAATGTGTTTGGTAGTAGTAATTAACTTCTATTGCTTTTGATTTCCACTATGTTGTACAAGTTTTGTACTTGAATTTTCCATAAATATCAAGATTAACTCAATTATATAATAATTAAAATCGATTGTGTTCTGAATAAAATATACTCAACAAACCTAAGAGAGAAACAAAGTATTGTTTAACATAAAACATTTCAAACGAATATTTAATTTGTAATTGCACAACACGCTAAGATTTTTCTCCGTGTATACTAACAAGTTTCAATTTCTAAACAACGCGTATTGTTCGAAAATTATGCCATCATTAGCGTTTTGTTAGTAGAAACATCTACTAATGACTGTGAAACACGGGATTGAGAAAATTTGTTGCGCCATTATCATTTTCCATAATCAGACGGTAATGAGCACTATTGTTTACAATAGTACACGATAACGGGGTAAAGTTTAATTGATAATTATAATCTCATACATTAAAACGATGTTTTGGCAGATATATTTCAATGTTTTATCAGACGTTTATTTATAAAATTTATTATAACTTTTACTTGGTGCTTTGTGCAAGAGGTACCACCCACTCATCAGATATTCTACCGCAAAACAGCAGTGCTTGCTATTGTCGTCCGATTTGATGGGTGAGTGAGCCAGTGTAATTACAGGCACAAGGGACATAACATCTTAGTTTCCAAGGTTTTTGATCATCAGTAAGCAAGTGTAACGCTTCTATATTAATAGTAAAGTTAAGTAAAGTTTTAACTTGACTTTAATATACATACATTATTCCTTCACTTTTTTGTTCACACTTTTTAAACCAACAATTGATTTTAACACAACGTTCACATAACGTCATATAGGTAGGTATATAATTTTAAGTTCATAATTTCCGAATTGCAGGTCAATATTCCTTAGTAGAGCCCGACGGTTCCATACGCACTGTAGACTATACGGCGGATCCTGTTCACGGATTTAACGCAGTCGTATCAAAAGTAGGACCCAGTGTTCACCCTCAACCAAAAGTACATCGTCCTATACAACCCAATGTCGTACAGTACGTTGCGAAACCTGTGCCTGTGCCTGTTCAAATACCGAGTCATTACGTACCGCAGCAAATTTATGCATCACCGACACCATTTTGTGAGTAATCATATTTTACGTAACGTTTTATGTTTTTAAAATGATTTTAAATATTCAATACAATATTCTATAAAAACCAAAAGTATAATTAAAAATAAATATATTTTAATGTAACTGATCTGTAATCTGAGCATGAGCAAAATCTTATTCAAAAACAACAAAAGGTATAAAAAATTTAGTCACAAGACAAGCAGATAAAATATGTAATTAGCATCAGATAACTTGCCGTAACACTATTGTTTTCCTATTGTTTAGTATAGTGTTATTTTGTTTTACAGTGTACTCCAAGGTTGGCGGCCAATTTCCAGAGTACGACGGCTTCGAACTAGATGGACCTTCAAGCCACTATTACAAACGCTGAATTTTTATTGTGATAATTTAAGATACTTTTATAGTTATAAAAATGTTTATGTGATATAAAAATAAATATATATTGCTTTTTATACAAAAAATATTAAAAAAAAAACTTTTTATTTGTTATGTGTTTATTACTTTATATTAAGATGAAATAAGTGAAATGATTCAAATATACAATACAGATTAATATATTTAAAGATTGTGTTCCTTTATAAGTCAATCTTTCATGTATCTCCAAGCGAAACTGTGTACCATTTGTCATTTGAACGGTCACTTGACTGCCGTTTATTTATTTACTCGATTTTTTTTATATTTGCCGGGAAGGTAAATGACACTACTCCACCTGGTGGTACGTGGTGGTAAAGTCTAAACGCGACCGCTCCCGCCTTGCCGGCTCGTAAGATGTCTTTTCACGTCCCTTTTGAAGGTAACTTACTAAAAATCACTTATAAAAAACATAAAAAGCAACTAACGTAGCACGCGGACTACGTTAATACATGATCACGTTCTTACAGTTTCCCTATTGAAATAGTAGATAAATTATAGGTTGCCAAAAAGGTAATAAAATACTATGATTTGAAATAATAAAAATATTTTCTTGTAATATATATGCAACTGTATTACTTTAAGACCTGCTTTATATAAAGGCGGAATTGTAGTAAGTTCTATCGCCAGCATTTCATGATGCATTATTAGACATTTTTAGAATTTTTTTAATTTATAATAATATCATAAAGTAGGTAAATATATTTAAAAAAAAACCGGCATAATACCTATTCGTAATAATTAGTTCGTCGTTGATATTGTTCGTAACTTGATAAAGATACATTAAAATAACAAACCTTTTAAATAGTTATTTATTTTAGGCATTTTACAATTGGATCTGATTGGTAAATTTTTTTATAATAATAATAGATGTTGCATGCGCCTTTAAACAATAAATAATATTATTTATTTCAAACCTTTGCTTAATAAATAGTTTAGGCGTTTCAATTATATTGTTTTGACCAAATACAATTCTAATTTGCATTTTGAAACTATTTAAGGTGTTATATATAGTATTATTTAAAGTATTGTATGTATCTTAATTGTTATATTATTTGTTTAAATTTAGTTCAAGATACATGGAGTGGTATTATATCTTAATCTTGTACGATTTAAAAGTGGCACAGGCGTTACGCCTGTCTAGCTACAATGAGCAATAAAGCGTAAACGGAGTATTAAATGTTTGCTCTGTATTTATATTTAGGAGATGCGATTCAGTTGAGCTACTTAAAACCCGTCAGTCATGAGTCCATGATGACTATATGTAATTAGCGTTTCCCTCATATTTTATATTGGTAATAATGAGCTTTATGTTCAGATTAAAACAAATTGATATTGCCCCACCAATTAAGGTCTTACGTCACTGTATTTTATGCTATAGCACTGCAAATAAAAAAGCTAAATAATTTGCTCATGTCTGCCGCTGGGAATAATGGCTAAAATCCTTGTAAGCAAAAAATATTGACAAACATTATGCCTTATCGTTGTTATTAAAAGGTCTATTTGCTTCATTATATAACTTGCATTATTATGATACTTGATTGGCAGACAGACATATAGCTCACTTTGTTTGAGCTGAAAAGATTCTATTAATTTTTTGTAAATTTGAAATTGAATTAAGCTCAGATCGTGGTTGTGCTGTCTGTTATTCTGCTAATTAACAATATTTATGTTAGTTAGGAACAACATAATTATGTTGCAATGAGGAACTCGGCTTATACGTAATGAATTAAAAAAATGACTTGATGTCCATATTGTAATTAATATTCTGAATTGGAAAAAATCATCGATTAAATTTGAATGATGTAAGATAATATGTAGATGACGAGCTGAGATGGCTTAGTGGCTAGAATACCTGAATATTAATCTAAGATTGTAGTTTCAACCAAAATTAAGGTGTAAAACTAATGTTATACTCAAATTATACATATTAAATTAAATAGAGATGAATATTGTTTTCGAAAATCTACCATAAGAGTATCCACCAATATGGATTGGAGGAAAGTGGTGGATTAAGTTTCAAAACATCCCCAAAAGACTGTGAAAGTCATTGCCCAGCTGTGGAATATTCACTCGCTGTTACTTTACTTTTTAAGAAAACATATTTAATATATTAGTAGAAACTATATTAAATAATCAAGTATATTGTGATTTATCGCAATAAGTTCACATCAATCCTATCTGATATCGAGATCATGAAGTCGTGTGCTCACAGGAATTTGACATTTACTGAGTCGTGACTGGCAAAGCTGAACCGGAACGAATTAAAAGCTCATCTTCAATTTTTAATAATAAATATTGTTAGTTTATTGTTCATAAACTTCTATTACTAATAAAACATTTTTGACGTGACAACGTCTAATAAATCGATGAACGCTGGCTGCATGCACGAAAAAGGATGACTCATTGTCCCGTTACGCTGATTGTACGCTTGCGCCGCATCTATCTCTCTTTCACTCGATTGGCCTATGCGTCGTTTCATCAATGTTTTGTTATGACGTTGTGACGTTAAACTATCCTCCGTAAACCCAATTTACAGACAACCATTTTTATCAGTGATCGATTGTCTTAAATCAAATCTTTAATTGACAAATTTTATTTGATTTTAGAGTTTGAATGACTCATTTGCGACGTAATTATATTCGGTAAGAAATGCATCGTTTATGTAATGGCTAGCTTGAATGGCTAGAGACCCTTAGAATCTCGGTTCAAAACCTCGAGTTGGGACAATTAAATTGAAATTTCAATTTTATTGGTATTCTATTCCTTGCCCCGAAAAGCACTTAGTTTCTGCATCTTAACTGGTTCTTGATTCTTATCTAAAACTTTTATACATTTCTGATTTATTAGTATTGAAAATTTCAAAAAGATACAGTTATAATTATTGATATTTACAAATGTAACAATAAGGTTGTTTTTCTACATACCAAGAATATATTTTTATTATAAAAATTAATTAACAAAAAGTATTATTTTTTCTATTAAAGTAAAATTCAACCGCAATTCAACCGCAAAATATATTTCGTATGGCATTATCTAAGAATTAAGGCTGCATTTTAGTGCAACTTAAGCAAGACATAATTGTTGCCTAAACTTTAATATTATATTGCATCAAACAGTATCTAGTCAGACATCTGTTGCTCTGGTATTGACAGATAAAATGAATTTAATTTATTAATTACCCGTAACTTATTCTTACAGCGTCATATCTTAAAATCGATCTTAAAATAGATAAAAGCTAACAATTTAGTTGTAAATCGGTGTTGTAACTTTATTTACATTGATGGTTATTGTAATATTTGGTCATAACTAATTACATCATTGTTTTAACGAAGTTAAAGTGTTGAGCTAGGCCCCTGGCGATACTGGTCGAGTGACATTAAAAAGTATGAGAACATAAAGACCTTTTCGACACGTTACTACGACATCAATCGACGGTTCGTCTTACTCACATCTTTCTGGTGAAACATTACATAGAATGATCACACAAGTATCTGTACATTCTAATCGGTGTAACTTAGCTGAACTAACAATATCTTTTATAGGATTTGGTAAACCGTTTATAAGTCGTTAAGTTTTCTTAACTACCACGTTGTTCTGCAATACATATATTTAGCTCTCTTGTGAGTTTGCGTTATATTTTATTTATTTAAACATAGCTTACGAAAGCATTTTGTAACAATCTAATGGCGATTCGAACAATAATCAATTTAACGCCTATAATACTTGTTATTATGAGATGTTCCAATCGTATTTCAATATACTTTTGGAATTTAAGGTCATAAATATTTATTAAAAGTAAGAGTGTATTGAAGTTAAAATATTACAACATTTATAATTTAAGCAAATGTATTTTTATCTTGAAGCGATTTTTATTTAAACTAAAAATGTTTTCGATCAATAACTTTAATATGCTTTATATGCTATTAATTTCATTTTTATTCATAAATAAATAATATTTAGATTGTACTTAGTATTCTCGCTTTATCTCGACTGTCCGATGTTATTATATTATCACTGTCTTGTATATATAAATAATAAAATGATGTTGGTATATCTGCTTGAGATAAACTTCGACACCATTTGAAGGATTAGCATAAAAGTCGTCACATATATGTACCTATGTATTTTTATGGAGAAGTGTCTAATGAAATAAAACATGGATTGTATATTTTTGTAATTGCTTCTCAAAGGCGTAAAATTCTTAGGACCGTAACTATAGCTAGGTCCATATAAAATAGTAAAAACCGTGTCTCTAAAACAACACAAAAATGCATTTTTAAATTCTTTGTATTTTTGTCTGCTAGTACACGCAAATCTCCGAAACTACGAAATCGATTTTATTGCGGTTTTCATAGGTAGATTAAGGGTCAGCTTTACGTATAATTTAGGCCTTTATTGAAATCGGATGACAGTGAAAAAGACCATACGTCATTTGAAAATGATTTAACATAAATCTAGAAATATTATAAACTGTCAAAAAGTTGAATTTACAATCAAATAAATATTATTACAAGCTGCTAATTTCTACACTAATCATTCAATACATGCCATTTTTTCAGTTTTTTTTTAATATAGCACAAAAAGCGGAATTCGATACAAAATGCAGTTATCAATGCTATAGTGTAAGCAAGAAAACTCCCACTAGGCACATAGAGTAATATGTCGCTACAACTCCACCAAAAATTAGATTTTTATTAACAATCCGAAGTTGATTGCAGTTTATGTATTTTTTTTATACACGGGCATAAAACTTTTAGCATATTTGAAAAATAATAGACCTATTAGAGTAGTATTTTATTATTATTGTAATGTTAGATTTTGTAAGTATATATTCGCTTATCTGATTTTCTAAAATAAAACAGAGAAATCCACTTTAAGTTACTTAATAATATGGTATTTTGGCATTAACGTATTAAATTTTTATTGTAATGACTTCTTTAATTTCTGTTTTTAATTAGTTTAACGAAAGAGCATTAATAAGCGGTCGTTTCAGTTAAGTATCTCCTAAAACTTGATATAATATAATAGCCTCATACTGAAAGCAACGTATGTGTTGTTTTAGATTTAGTAATGTCAATCTCAGTTGTAATAACGATGTATCAATGTCCTTCTGTGAAAAAAAATTGCTTTTCGAAAGTCGTCTCAACATCGTCGCTATGTCTGTCATGATATTTAAATAACACAAGTTAACATTGGTCCAGTATAAGTGCCCTTGACTTTTAAGTGTAACGCTTCCGACGCGACGTAAGGGCGCGCGCAGATATTCGTAAAGACAGATTTGATGTAAGATTAGCTTGTACTGACTTGGCTCTTATGGAATTTTATGGCTCTACTAAGCTGTCAACCATGATTTCAGTAGTAAAACTACTATTTAGGTAAACAATTTTAGTTTTCTGTATAATATGTATATACATAAAATGATAATTCAATGAATCTTATTTGGTGACGATGAGAGTAAAAATTAAAGATCTAACTTCGACTTCGTGTGTTCCATGATTCCACGTGTGACGCGATATTGACATGATTATTGACCACTTGTGTTATGCTGCATACAATTTTATTTCGTGCCTTAATTATGTATTTTATGTGTATATATGTGAGTCAAAATGAATCTACAAAAGGTTCGGAATGTGGATTCTACTAAAAGAACTGGCTGTCAGCTTGGCAGGAAATTCATATATTTATAGTTATTAATTACAAGTAAATTTTAATATCGAGTACGAAAATTATTTACCCATTGCAACCATCTTAATAGCACGTTTGATGTCGATTAATATAAATAATATATTTATTTTATTTGTCATTATTGATTAAAAGAACAACTGAATGAATTGAAACTTTGGACGGAATGAGTGCAGCATTTTAAGGTCGAATTCGAGTGCAACTATTCTTAGCGGAAGGTTTATAAACGTGTGATTAATCGCGCGCGTTTTAATTGTTATAATGAAATCTTATTATTCAAGATAATTGTATTCAGGGAATGAAACAATCGTCTCTTTTTCTTTTTTAATATTGAAAATTGTAAACAATTACATAATTACGCAAAAACTATACGCTGAGTAGTAATTGTCATCCGCTGGTACTTTTCAGTATTGGGTTTATAATATAACATAATAGTAGTGAGATGGTAGTACATTAGTTCAAAGCATAATAGTTAGTTTTTTAACTGGCTCAGATATTAGGAAATTGTAAGCCATAGAAGATACGAAATGACAAAAAACAAATTACTTCTACCCCTGCTCTATTGTTCACGATTTTTGATGGCTCTGTTTTACTTCTGAAATAATTGATTTTACTGGTGGTAGGGCTTTGTTCAAGGTCCTCTGGGTAGGTACTGCCCACTCATCAGATCTTCTACCGTAACTAACCAAATTCGTTTCCAATATTTTGTTGAGCAACAAATCTGAATCCAATCAATTTTCACTTATACAGTTATGTCTACGCAGTCCAAGTTAGTGAAGTATAACTTATCTTAAAAAGCAAAGTCATCTCCTTAAGTAAAATCATAAAGCTTAAAAACCTGATACGTTTTTGCCTTAATTGGATAATTTACTCATATTATGCCATTTTATATGACATGTAAGGAATGAAACCAGATTAGCGCATAATAGGTCTTGTTATCATAACACTTATTTATTATTGCCGTGTTGTTTTTCTGAAGTAAATTATAATATATATTCATAAAAACTACGAGATACCTAATGTGTAAAGCGTTGTAAAGGAAAAGCAGGATGGCAGTTTCTTAAGGTTTGTTATTGTTTAAATACATATATCGTGGTATATGTACCGACAGTAAAGTTCTCATTTCGTTATTACCTGACCTGTAACAATAATACTAGATATTTTTATTTGAAAAAACACTGAATAAATAAAACATTTGTTCTTTAATGAGCTTGCGATGTTGTATTGGAACGTATTTTATATTTAAAGTAAAATATTATTTCCTGGAAATGAGGTTAATGACACGTTATTGATAAATTACATACTTTTATACGAAAATATCCTCCTTTGTACGAGTCGTTATACTAGTTTTGAGGTCGTGAAGTATAGCATTCTTATACTTCGTGGGTCGTCCGGCCCTGAGCTGAGCTTGGCAGACGAGCTATTGTGTAGACTTTTTACACTTGATATTGCGAGGTTAATAACTAGAGTAATCTATTATTAAATAGAAATGATTACAATCTTATATCGATTTATGATTTTAGAATATAATTCGTAAATGCTCAGAGGCGGAAGTGTACGGCTACTAATATTTTTTTGTTTATGTTTATTTAGAGACGGTTATATCTGATATATAAAACTTAACGCTTATTTTGGTTCGTTTGTACATAATAGTATCGCTGTGATAGGAACTTGCTTGAAATTCTGGTACAATACTATAAATGTGAAATAGGTGGCGCGTGAGTCGAATAATTAACAAAGATGAAATAAAAAGACATAGCGATGCGTGCTCTACTTTAGATAGTATAATATAAATAATTACATTCCTAGAAGATTTAATACTCAGTTCGCAAAAAATATTTTTTATATTCAAATTAAAACTATGTGAAGAATCAACAAAAAATATTCAAAATATAAGGTTATATTTTATTATGTTATGTTTACACCTACACCATATTATATTATGTAATAAATGTCAAGTAATGGATATACTATAGTTAAGAATTACTTTTAATAATGAAAATAATTGTATGCTTTGTATCAATTTGTTCATACTTTAATTAATTAATTCAAATAAATTTAAACATTGTTGTAGTAGATATAAAATATTTTAATTAATTTTATTGATTCATATAAATCATTTATTTTATACGTTGTTAAATTAAAAGAGGAAACCAGTTTTGTTATTCTATGTTTGTATGTTAGTATTAACGGGTGTTAATTAGATTTATTTAAACTGAGCCAGTACTGAAGGATTCAGGATCGTGTTGAATTTGACCGTGAGCTCGATCGTCAGACGATCCGATTGGGAGCTTACCATTACATCCTGGTAAGACCTACCTTCACTATTATTTATTAAGTAATTATAGTTCACTGAAATCAAGTAAAGGTTTTGCTATTGTGTCAAGAATAATAACATTAAAAGAGTTAATATACTATGTTAAGAAATGGAGCAATGTTTGTTGTAATATTAGATACACATAATTTTTAAAATAGTCATATTATTTTGATGGATGTCAATTTATTTAATTATTTTAATATGACATATTGGGTTTTTCTTTTTTAGTCACACCAGAGATCTTTGTAAAATTAATTCTCTCAAGAATAACCGGGTTATGTAAGATTTTACACACTAAGATTCCGCTAGTCATCCGTATGGATAGAAATTGAATAGTTATCATTTATAGTTCCCGTGTGAGGTTTGGGTGAGTGGTACCCTATGTTTTTTTCTGTACCCCTGATATCATGAAAGAACGTGATGAGTTAAACCGAGAAAGCGTAACAAACCAATAAATAAACAAACTCAATTTTGTTTTTATAATATTTATTAGGATAACTAGGAATTTATATTATTAATTAGAATAACTTAGGATAAGGATAACATATATTCTAAACCGCGACAAAATGATGATTCAAAGTATCTCTAGTGCCTACTTGTATGAAGTGAAGTGCCGTATTATACATGATTACTTGGCAAAGCTACAATTCTATCAATTATAATAAAACATTCGAATCGTAATATCTTTTTTGAAGCCGGCGTAAGTCATTTAAATATCTTACTACATCATCGATACACAAGAATTTTAATCTAAATTTTTGGGATTAGATTAAAAATAGTTTTTTTTAATTATTTCACCTTCAACAATACTTTACATTTCTTCATCGTAAGTCTTTGAAATACTTAAAAAACGACATATTGAGCCAGTCGTTTTAATGCATAGCAACGAATAGAGCATTAACAAAGTCATTTATAACACATTACAAATTACGAAATTGCACTCTACATATTGAATAATATCCTACTCACCAGATTTTGGCAATAGCCGACAATCGCGAAGTAGTCTTTGAATCTCATTTCAGATTAGATAATATAGTGCATAAAGTAGCTGCCTGTAATGGTCCACCAGCTGGGCTAAGACCTCTTCCTTTTCCACCATGCTTCTCCTATACTTTTCTGCTTCATCCGACATATGCAGATTACTCTACGATGTTTTTCTTCACAGCCAAGCAAGAGTTGAATGATAAAAACTAAAATTTAGTAGACGGTTTTGAACCAACAATCATCAGTTAAGATTCAAGTGTTCTAACCACTGGACCATCTTGGCTATGTATTATGTTGCTTAAGAGTGTGCGAAACTAGATAATATACTTTCTAGTCCTTACTCATAATCCGATGAGACGAAAATCCGACACGACCTGAGATATATTAGGGTAAGTTCGGCTGTTCGTATTAATATACAGACACATTCAATACGGGTTATATGTCGAGACATCGTTCTTTACAGTTTGATTATTGACGACAAACAGAATTGGTAAGTAAAACCTATTGCTGTGAGGTCTACTTTTGTTCTAAGGAAGCTTAAGGTCTATTATACAATGATGCTCCACTGTAAGGCGGTGAATATACCTGTAGTAGCATATAGTGTACAAGTTTTCACACAGTTTTATTCATCACCGCAAACCACGAGATTTGTTAAAAAAACATAAATTACGCACACAAAAGTCAACGGTATTTTTTTTCGAATCTCTGCTAAAGAAATAGGTACGTGTTCTATAAACTGCATGGTCTATCATAAAAATGGATTACAATTTAACAAATCATATCATATTCGACAAAATATTGTTACGTTAGTATACATACAAAAATAAATGATCTAATATAAATGAAGGTATATTTTGCAGAACAGGAAGGATTGTAACAAAATTTATTAGGCAACGAACTTCAATTATGCGAGTAAAAAACTTAACCTCTAAAATAAATTATCCCCTTGATCTCGTAACTTGTTATTGGAGACAAAAAGTTGATTCGATGACATTTCGAAATAAACATCGTGTGGGTGAGTGAACTTTATTATAGCAGTTACGATGTTTAAAACGTATAAATGGTATGGTAGCGTTATATGGTTGAATTTTATCAACAAACACCATAGACCTTTGCCTGCATATTCCTAAGTACATTTCTTATTAATTTGACAGGAAATTATATATATATATTGTTAAATTTAGAAATCGACTCGTAAACATACCGCTTGTAAACATTTCCAATTTTGAACGATGAAAGATGAAACCTTTTGCGTATTGCTATGAACTGCCATTATGTAATTCTATTATTTAAATTTCGAATGTGTCAAATAATTTCAATTAGAACTTTATAAACCTGCGCTTTCATATAAGACAACTTTTGTGCTATTAATATATGTTGGTTGTAGTAATAGATTCTGTAACTATCTTAAGTTAATTTTTTTTTATATCATTCTGTGCAATCGTTGATAGCTCTCTGAAGAATTTCATACAGTTGCAAACATAAATTGCGAATTGATTAAGTGGAAACGTATGATTCGTTATGGGATAAACGAGTCATTTCTATAGAAATTAATAAAAGGAATTTTTATTAGAACCTTTTAAATTTAGAACTATATTTAAGTCAATCGCTCATGCGTGAGTATATTTCGTTCGTGTAATGCTATCATTAATATTACGAACGCGTCCATTATTTCATGATCGTTGCAAGCTTACTGATTTATCATCTCAAACCTTTTATCAGATGGTGATGAAGTGAGTACGTCATACATATTTACATATCTCGACAATTCGTTGTAGTTGGCCTTCGAAGCTGTTTTTTGTACGGACATCGTACTGCTTGTTCTGTAAGCACTTAAATATTGCGTATAATTCTGATAAGCAAATATGGAAGTTACAAAAATTGTAACGCTCTTGCGTTTTTATTGCCTAATTAGACGATTATCCTAGTGACATATCATTACGTGTTAGATACATATTTTGTATATGACAGGAAATTGAGTCTTTTTTATTTGTAACAGATTAATAGTAAAAATTAATTTTAAAAATCAAGCTAAGCTAAGCAGTCTATGTTTTTTCGTCTGGAGGTAATCCTGGGTAAAAACCAGGTCATGATTAACATAAAAATGTATTGATATTTTAATTGAACCTTTTTTTTCCTAATACATCTTAAGAACAAGCTATATCCATTCAAATTAACTTTTTCGAATAGAATTTTAGGGTCGATGGCAAAAGGTTATTATAATGATTATTGTCGTGAAAATGAGATAAATGACAAATAAGTAGAAGAACCAAATGGGGAAGGTAAAAATGATTTAAAATAGTAATAACAGCCTGTTAATGTCCCACTGCTGGGCTAAGGCCTCTTCTCCTCTTTTTGAGGAGAAGGGTTGGAGCTTATTCCACCACGCTGCTCCAATGCGGGTTGGTGGAATACACATGTGACAGAATTTCAGTGAAATTTGACACATGCAGGTTTCCTCACGATGTTTTCCTTCACCGTTAAGCACGAGATGAATTATAATCACAAATTAAGCACATGAAATTCAGCGGTGCTTGCCCGGGTTTGAACCCATGATCATCGGTTAAAAATCACCCGGTCTTACCACTGGGTCATCTCGGCTTTTTACTTAAATGATTTAAATTATACTATTAAGAAATTTAGATTTTACGTACTCATTTTATAACTATCAATAATAATTATAACAGGCTACTATTTCTTTATTATATTCTAGGTTTTCCTTTTTTGTCCTACATAGTTCCCAGGGAGAATTTAGTAGTACACACCTATCGGGTTTATTTTATTTTCTTAAAAATCTCTAGAAACAGTTACTTTGATAGTGATTTTCACTTTAATTACTTTCTCACACAGTTTCGTTCGCGTGATTTGATATTATTAACCTTTGTCCGCCCTATCATGCTACTCATGTATCAAATATTACAACGAAAGGTTGACGTTATATAGTGAAAGTAAATTAAAAACTATCAGATAATAATGCGTAAATAGAAACGGCGCGGTGCATTAAAGACTTGAATCACCATCACCACTTTTCATATATGATTAATTTGTGTTTATATAATAATAAATTCATTTCATAGTCGAAGGTGAAGTAAAACATATTAATGACACCTGCATGTGTCGAATGTTATTCTGTTTCATGTGTATACGTCATGTGTCAAGTGTAAAAAAGTTCATAACCTTATTCTATATAGTATTTACTGATATTTATTTTATTTTACTACTAGATTTAGAGATCAATGAAAAAACAATGTTTCTCTCCTTTACATAAATGGAACAAGGACATGTGAGTGATGATTAATAATTACCCGTATATTTCGCATGTAATATATGTACATACATAAATACTTGACTTCATGGATAAAGTATAGTATGGCGCAGCACAGCACGGGGACCGCGGATGCGTTATAAATTCAAATTCAAAATTCAAATATCTTCATTCAATGTTGAAGTGTTACACTTTCTTATTGATTGTCATAAATCTTCCCCCGGTTCGGAAATAAATCTCAGACCTGAGAAGAAACGGTGAAAGAAACTCAAACATTTTTTACAATATTTATATAGTATTATATAATACTATAATACAATAATAATATTCTTCTTTATTTGAAACAACCTGGAGGCGATCGGTTAATTCCCAAGGTGTGCAATCATCTAAAAAGTCATTGATTGTATAAAATCCTTTAGCACACAAGCGTTCCTTAATAACCCTCTTAAATTTGACAATTGAATATTTTTGAACGCTTTCTGGGATCCTGTTGTAAAAACGTATTCATTGTCCCATAAAATACTTACTAACCCTGTGTAATCTAGTAACAGTGGTTGTAAGTTTAAACTTGTTCCTAGTGTTAACAGTACGTACGTCACAATTTAAGGGAAAATCTTTTATGTTTATGCGTACATACATAACATTATCAAATATATATTGATAAATATCAACACGATCCCGCAGCCGATAAGTGCCGAGGATGGCCATCGCAGTGGTTTTAGTGGGTAAGATTCCCCCATTGTGTTCGTGTAGGTTTTAAACCGTATTATTTACATAAGGACATCAAAGTAATAAATACCGCGTCGTTTTCTATTCATATAGTTGGTTTGTCACTGTATCAAGATAGTTAAGCTGTCAACGGTATGAATACTAACTTATTACAGAGAAGAAGCAGCCTGGAAGCTTATAAATAATATTTTTAAATTTAAAAATGCAGTTTATAATTATTATGTAAGCTATGATATTGAAGGTAAAAATATGTTCCAAACATTTAAGAAGAGAAGCATAGGATGCGCTATGGTTAAATTGACTAGACACGATGAAGAGATCGCTTTATAGTAATTGTTGTATTATTTTAAATTTTCATCACTATATTTCATTTATCATAGGTACCCAAGTGGTAATATAACGAGGATCCTAACTATTATTTGTGGGAGGTACTTGTCGTCGAGTGATATATTAGCCACATTGGACCAGATGGAAGGAATATATTTCAAATCTTAGCCTTTGTACGTCAAAGTTTAATCTTCTATTAAAACTTGACAAGGTATGTTTGCGCACAAACTTGCACTAATATGTCATACGCAGTTGGCGCAACTACTAAACTCTCTTCAGATTGTCCGCCGTGGCCGAAATTAGTCAGGAGGCATCATGATAATCATCAATTAATTAATAAGGTACTGACATTTTTGAATATGGTTATTTTGTTTTTATACAAACATTAAATAAATACAAATTTAAAATAGTTAATGTACAAATCGTGACCGCGTGGAATGGTGGCAATAATGCAGCATTTCCCCTTTGAAAATATATTGTTATTGTTATTTCTAGATATGCAGGAGTAAGTGAAACAAGGCTTTTTATATTAAAAGGGTTTCCCCCTCTTTCAACCGCAAAATTCAAAGGCAAATATATTTTATGTACATAATTTGGAAAAATATAAAATAATAAGTATTATATTTTATTTAATGAATTTACTTAACAAAATTATAGGATATAATTAAAAATGTAATAAGCGAGACACAATGCAACACTTTCTCTTCTATTCTATTGTCTGAGTGCGAACGAGTAAACAAAATTAAGTATTATTAAATAGGTTTAAAATGATTTTTATCCTTGCCTGTCATTTAGGCGGTAATAATTAAGTACTAACACAGTCTATTTTATTTTGTTGCGTCTTTTTTGTAACCTTGGATATGAATGCATTTTGAATTGTTTATTATATTTTGTTTGTATATTAATATTATGTAACTTTGTACTTAAGTTTAAATTGTTTATGATATGAATTCATTATTCAAAATAAAGAAACATTGAATCATAACCATTTTGATCTATCATCATCATGTTATATGATTTTATTTTTTAAAAACAACTTACAATAACGAATATTCATTTATATATTCGTTTGAGAAACATAAATTATGATGAAGCTCATCATAGACCAGAAGTACTCCCCCCCGCGTGGGATCTCCACCTTGTCGTGGTGGGGGGGCTCAGTACCCGTGGTAAGGTCGGCCACGGGGAAGCTAAGCGGGATCCCGGACGTGGGGCGCTCCTCGTGGGCCTCAGGAGGAGGCTTGCGTTGTATGCGCCCAGGTGGCGGGTGCGGGGGGCAGTTCTGTCTGTCCCTCACAGTCGGGAGTGATCGCGGGAGAAGAGGCGTGTCGGTGTTGCGTTGCCGCGCGCCCTATCTCCCGCGACCAAATGGGGGCGCACCATTTGTGCGTTGCGGTGGGGCCGCAGAGGAAGAGGAGATGCGGTGTTGTCAGGTTGCCGTCCTCCCTGTCCTCTGCGGCCGTCAGGGTGTTTTTTGGCGGCGGAGCCCAACACCTTAATCCGTCGCCAAGGAAGTTGTGGCCTTCGGGCTATCCGTCGGGGTGTCAGGGTAGAATGCTCACGCGACCCCTTGGCACCCCCCTAACGGCGGTGAAGTATACGCTGTGGTTTTAGTGGTTTTAGTGGGTATTACGGCCTTGCACTTCAGCCGTCGAGTCTCACATAACCCCCCGCTTTTCATCTTGCGGGGGGTATGGGTAAATGCATTTCCACAGCGAAAAAAAAAAAAAAAAAAAAAAAAAGACCAGAAGTACTATTTATCATAGAATTAATGATAAAATAATGAATTAATTTCCGTATATTTATACATGGTTTGTAGAATGCGAGAAAAATGCCTTTGAAGAAGAAGGTTTATTTGGAGCTATTCTTGTCCATAGCGAGTTAGTGAATGATTGTTCCTATATAAGTTTTATAGTGATGTTTTCCTTATAAAATATTAATTTCAACAAATATATACGTATATATTTTTGTGTTCAATAGGCTATGGTAGTAGAGTATCTGTTATTAATTAAGCCTTGTTGTAAAATATTCTTTATATGTCTATAGTCTTACCCTTGGAGTAAATAAGGTAAAATATTTCAAATGAAACTGACTAAACTAAACTACAAACTAAAGGAAATATATTTAAATGGAGAAATGAATAAAAAATGAACTATAATTATATATGAATATTTTTATATAATTATATATGAATATTTAACTATAACTATATATGAATATTTAACTATTAAAAGTTATTTTAAAAAAAGAACAGAAATTGTCTTAGAATGCGAGCGATAACCTAAAAAATATGAGTGTGGGCGGTCATTATCGATACAGCGGCTAAAAAGCTCAATCAAATTTAAATAAATTCATATTTTCTGTCTGCGGAAAATAAATAGGAAGAAATATTGGCTTTAAAAGAGCTTACTTCATAATTACAACACCTACTATTCAAATATGTTTCATATCGACTGTACATACTCGTAGAATCGTCTGAATTTTTTGCTATCATTTTCATGTGACTTTTTGCTTCGCAACCTTGATTTTAAATATCACTACGACGTGCAATTGAGGCGGTAATTAAAATGGAAGATAATAACTTATTCAAATGTTATTTGTGATATTTTTTGTATCATTTAAGTTGGGTTTGTTTCTTCATTTCAATTATTTTAATTACTAAGATATTTATGATTCATATTAATTTAAATAAATTTTGATTGTCTTTCTTTTACAAGGATGTATCACGATAATTTACTTTGAAATATTTTTTATAAAAATATAACACAACATCATACAAATTAATGCATATAACTCACTCAATTACACTTAAAAATCCAAAAAATACTTTTAAAAAATCACATGTCGTGTCAATTACCAATTAATTACCAAATCTTTCAGTCCACCGACCAAATAGCGGTTTTAAATAAGTGCGCATCTTTTTTTTAATAACGCTGCTTAAGGTATCAATATGTCTCCTAACTATATATTCATTTATAAAATGTGTAGTTCTTATACAACAATTGTATTAAATAATAGTAATTAATAGAAACCTACATGCATCGATTGTTTTAGACAGTGTTCAATTAACAAGAAATGTCAGAAATTAATTATAATATACCAATTATAATATTTGTTTCCAATAAATAATCTTATAGTTTTCGCACAACATGTTCATATATACATCCGCATTAATTACAAATATTATTTATAGCAGAAATATTATGACGATTGATGGCAGTTTGTATCGAGGCCGATCTTCTTTGGAGCCTGACATCATCCAATTAATTAAACATTTGCCATTTAATAAATTTCAAACATTAATCCACAAGGTGTATTACTACTGAATGCAAGAACATAGGGGCAATAAAAAAGGTATTTTATTAAGAGTTTAATTGAATTATAATTGAAATACTTTATTTATTGCTACATTTTTTTTTAAATTGCCAAATTTTTTGTATATTCGCTATCACTGTCAACCAATCTCAGGTGTTACATCCATTGGGCTTGTAACACTATCTCACTTAACACTATAAAATAAACGTAGCACATTAAAACTAGAAACCGGTTGCTAACTTCACATCTAATATTTATAATAATATATTACTCGGTTTGAATCATGATTGTACGTTTTTTGTTCGACCTATCACAAGTATGATCGCGTTTATAAACTCGTATCATAAAAAAACAACTAACATACACCTCAAAAGCTTTGAATGGACGCCTTTTTCACTTCTAATCGAACGTTTAATTCGGATTTTAAATTTCGAATGATTTCGTATAGTTTTGTCGTACATATAAAATGCTTTAATAAAAAAACATGCATAAACCCGTACTGGAGCAGCGTAGTGGTATAAGCTCCAAAAAGCTTCTTCTCAAGAACAGCGTTTGACATTTACATGCTGTTACTTTAATTTTTAAAACAATGTATCAACCTAACATGAGATCCGGCCATTCAATGCAAATATGCTATTTTAAAGTATGCATTACATGATGGTTTTTGTAACATCGCATAATATATTCGAATTTCAAATTACAACATTTATTTTTAATTTACCGAAAACTTTAAAATATAATGTTATAATATAAAAAAGTGCACCGAACATAATAAAAAAAATCTCCTTTTTAAAACTTGATTAAAAAACAATCAAAAGTGATAGATGATATACAAATCCGAAGTGGTCGAAAACATATTTTGTACCTTTTATAGTTTGTTGTCTAGTACAATTGTACAGTCAGGTTATTTCTTAAAAAAAAAATCTACATTATTAACAGCGGAAGGATCTCAAATCTGTGGTTATCCATTATCTTATGGAATTTCTCAACGATACAAATACTGTTCAAGTGAAGAGTTTACTTATTTTCAATTATTGACACGATGTTGCCTACATCGTGATCACACGACGCGAGTCCCAAGATTGCTTCCTCACGAGTAGCGATAATGTTATAGATTCTTTATATCAACGTTAAACATTCAGTTTACTTAGGCTTATCCACGCGCTGCCGTTTTATCTGACTTCTTTTTATTACGGAGTCAGGTAGACTGCAATCATTGAAACTGGAAAATTTAAAAATGGAGACGTTTGAATTTTATTAATGTTTTTAGTCCATCTTCACCTCCGATCTGAAGGGAAACAATTTGGGGAGACTTGCAAGTGTCGGGAGGAAATATACCACATGTGATAGGGTGACGAAATAAGTTTCAAGCCTTATCTTTAAAAGTAGAGCCTAACCCAGTGGGACACTTACAAGCTTTGCGAAATACTCCTTGAAATTTAGCGAAATAAATTATAATCAAATTAAATATATACCTTACTTTAAATCCTAAGGCTTACAATGTAACAGAAAATTTCGTATACATTTTATATTCGTGTTTTGGTAGTGCTTTTGCCATTAAATTATCATGTTTTGGCTGTAAATTTCGATCATGGCCTAGGTGCGTTGTGATAATGTGCTTAAAAAGAGGCTTTTAATCCTGCATAAGGACAAAATTATGTTTTTATTGCAGATTATCAACGAAACTTATCGTAGTTTTTAATTAAATTCGGTTTCCGAACCGAGATGTCCCAATGACGATGATTTAGAATACGTGCTCAAGATTACGGGTTTAAACGCAGACAAGTAGCATTGAATTTTCAAGTGCTTAATTTGGTGGGTATTTCTATCAGAAAATTCTTGATAGCATCCTGGAGCTTGGAAGTTGGAAGTGTGTGCACTCCCGTGCTTCGGAAAGCAAGTTAAGCCGTTTATCCTGTCCCTGAACTCCTTCCGGTCGTGTTGGATTGTCGTTCCATCGGATTATGAGAGCCTGGGAAGAGAGAGTCTACTTGAGCTCTATAATTTATCCAGCGCAGTTGGCTAATCTTTATTGAGAACGTTTCTGGCTGTGGCCGAAGTCAGTCTAGAGGAAATTATTATTATTGTGTTAATATTTTATCTCGTGCTTGGTGGTGAAAGATAATGTCGTGAGAAAAACCTACATATTATCTATCAACTCGCATTAGACCAATGTGCTGAAAAAAGATCCAACTTTTCCTCAAATGTCACCATTACTCTTAGCCCAGCAGTGCGATGAAATTTTCAGACTTATATTCTTATAATAAAAAAATAGTGTACTTGAATAAAATTTGATTTGAATTGATTTAGTCTTATAATTTTTTAAGAGACGCGATAAGATTTTATCCTTGTCGTCTCATTTTATATTTGCAATTGTTTTTAAGACGAGTCATTTAATTTTACTTTAAAAAACAATCTCGATTTGTAATCGCATTTCAATTGACGATCTCTTTTAGCCAAACATAATTCAATGTATTTTGTTTCAATTCCCTTCGTTTATCCGCGACTTTTCGTATTGGAACAAGTGTATTATATTCATGATCTTGCCACATGTTCTTCGTCATGAATCCATCGCCATAAAATCGAATAGAGACAGTTACTTTCGCAATCAAAATCATTTGAACCATACTAATATAGATTAGTATAAACTATAATAATACAGACGCTTTATTGGCACATCAATATAAAATCATACTATAAACTTCAATTATAAATAGTCAATGGCTGTTTATTACAATATAATAGTCCGATCTTCAATTAGCACGTTCATGATAATCGATAAAATTATAAAGGGGGCTCACGAAAGTATTGCCATCCGATTATACGGGCAACGTACCAACTCATAATAAGTCACGATGTTTACAACACCGACGATATACTTCCATTTGCTGCTCCGTGGCGAAATTAACCTCAGAAGCATCTGTTTCGAAATGTACGTATTTAGTCCTTCTAAGTCAGGCAACTTCGAAAAATACTTCACAATTGAGTAAGATTCTATCCGTAAAGAATATATTTGATTTTAGTTTAATCAACCTATGTTTATTTACTACTATTTTTAATTTTCTACAAGCTATGGAAGAAGTTTAAATTCCATTAAAAACAAGTATCATTTATAATATGTAAAAAGTGTGTGAAGAGTTTCTTCAACAGGTTAATTTAGTCCAGTTTAAAATATGCAACTATAAATTAATCAATCATTTGTCTTTCCTGTATTAAAATGGAATAAGCATAATTATTTCATTTATCTAAGAGACGCTAGATAATAATCAGATAGTCTAGATTATTTAATTTGCGACAATATGTAAATTATAATTTGAAGGAAGAATGTTTTTTCATCGATTGATATTTAAAAGTTGCGATTTTATCTATATCTAAAGAATACGCCATTTAAGGTTTAAGGCACATAATATTCTGAGACGAAAGATTGATTGAGGTTGTTCTTTAAGCACGTATATGTATTCAAATACTTTGTAGATAATTGTGTAATGCGTTAAGAGGCATGATATTTGTGAAACTGTTATTAACTGAACAGCACCGTTTTCTCAAAGATCGAATGTAATGACAGCTGATTTCCTATCTAACGAGCCTATTTACAGTTACTTGCTTTATTTTATCAGTTATGTGACTTTTATTTATAATATAACTTTTTTAACTGGCTCGTTGGTCTACATAGTACTCGTCATTTAAATATGTTCGTATTTCAAATGTAAATAGGATATTTGTAATTAGGTGACTCGTATCAAAATCTAGAACATGCCTACCTTGATAACAAATCTTTTATCAACATATTAATTGGTCTCAATCATGAAGACAGAATTAATTAGTAAGAGTCAATATATTTTAATTATATTTACATTTTCGTATGAATTTTTAATTTCGATTACGATGTGATTGTACTAATTTTAGAGAACATAATATAAATTAATGTAATCACCTTCAGAGATTATGTTATTTCAAAGATCTGATAAGATAAAATGTATATTTTTAGTAACAGAAACACAGATTATAATATATGACTGAGTAACACATTAGTATATTTTTATTTTTAAATTAATTTACACGAGAACAATTTATATCAATTTAATTGCTTAATTAGTGAGTCCAGAAGACCTCACGAATTTCGGCGGCCGATTTCAATGTCTAGCTAACTTTGTTGAATATTAGGCTAACGTAATCCAGTTTGTGCGCCAACATTATTCAATGACATGAATCTTAAAATTTTAAAAAATGTCATCCCGAAATCAAATCCCATCTATCTGTATTATATAAATGATCTTCGTATCAAAACATTCATTTACCGTAAAAAAAGTAATGTATTACAGATAATATTATCCAATTTCACTTCTTAATAACAGAATTAGCCCTTAAATTTATCGTATTTTGTAATTAACTATTTATTCTATGTTTTCGTTGATTTTAAACATGCATAGAGATAAAATACATACATAATGATGGTCAATTTACAGTTCAGACGTATTTGAGGGATTGAATGCTGTATATTTTCTTAGGAGATGCAGTTTTGTTTTGTTAGTCTTTATCTTTGTGGTGATAAAATTACTATTGGACTCATTTTAAGCAAACGAGACTACAAGTAATTTCATAACATTTATTTACTATTTCATTAATTTTGCTATTGGTCTTCTGTTCTACTTAAATACATGAACCTAAACTTGAGACAACGAACTTATATCGGTAATAATGCTTGAAGAAAGAATATGAAATGAGATCAAAGAGTCTAAATTCATTTGATATCGACTCTATTATGACTGTTAATGTCTTGGTAATACGTATTGTTTTTAAGCGAATTTCAATTTGCAGTATCAACTTTGTGGCTTCACGTGTGATGTATTTTGCACAAACAGACGAAAATAACACTGGTGTTACCGGTTCTGTTGTCTTTGTTTATAGTCATATCCATACGCTTTTGAATTGAGAATCGTTTGGGCGCAATAAGGTTATAGTAACAAGGTTGTAGCTGCAACGTTATGTAATGTTTCAAATGAAACTTTTCTGTCACAGGACTTTTTAATTTTTTTTTATACATCCTGTATACATTTGTATAGTTTTGTGGTGAAATTGTGCTCCAGACATACATGTATATAATATGTATAGTGCACACGTGTATTAACATATACACGGGAATGTTTTTGGAATAACAAACACTGCCAAATCCTAGGTTACTGAGAATTTCTAGAAATAAAGACAAAATAACATTTTTATTAACCTAGGGTTTGAATGCAAGATCCTGCCACTACAGTCTCATTAGCTAGCCTATAGGACAACGAAGCAGTCATAGACCAGAGACAATTATATAATATAATTATATTTATGTATAACAGTTTTGTGATTAAAAAATAAATGAGACACTAATATACATGCAGTCATGTAATTCGTAATTGTTGTATATTTATATGAGGCATTGTTATTCACATTTATAAATTTTCCGTATTATGTATGATTAGCTTCAAGAAATCTTATTAATATTGATAGGAATGGACTAGTTTTAAATATATCCTTCGCAAGATATTTGCAACATTGTAACTAGTGTAGCCTTTATGACTAAGTTAATGACAAACACTTATCATAAAAGATTGATGACTTGATAAGTTTCTTATACATTTGGCGTTTATCTTATAAATATGTATCGTAATTAGCTGTTTAGTTATATGAATAAAATCGTTTTTTGTAAAGGATTTTTATTTAAAAACAAGTAGCTTAATTAATTAAAATGTAAGTTCAAAAATATAATAGTAAAAATGGAACTCATAAACATACGAAAGTAAGCCTGTGGAGAAAGCAATAATTAAACGAAAAATATGAAAATGGTATTTTAATATTGTTAACTTACAATTGAAAAGTTAGGTATTGTTGGGTCTGACCTTAAGGTGACAAAACATTGACAAAAAACGTATTGAAGGAAAACTTTGGGGAATGATACTACGTTTAGTGTTTCATTTTGGTCGCTTCTTCATCTCGCATAATTCGAAAACAAACGACCGTTTATCGACCCTAATTTATCGCAATAATTAAGAATATAAATTTAGTGATTTTCCATAAAAGCATAATAAGATTCTGAAGACGTAAGATGGGGAAATGAGATTGTGGCAAATCAAATCGGCAATGCAGCTTGTTTGGGTTTGAAATTATCGTTTGATGAATTCTTATAAAATATCAAAGAATTGCAGTACAGATTTTCATACAATACAGGTTTCCCTACGATGTTAATTTTCATCGCCGAACAAATGATATGAAAATTCAATTATGCTTGCCGGGTTTGAACCCACGATCTTCGGTTAGAAGGCGGTACCTGGCTAGCTCTATTTCAGTAGTACAACATTTTTGAATCTATACTAATATATAAAGCTGAAGAGTTTGTTAGTTTGATTTGGCTAATCTCAGGAATTACTGGTTCGAATTTATGATTTATTTTAGTGTTGTGTAGTCCTTTTATCGAGGAATGCTATAGGGAGATTTTTATTCATTATATTTTTATTAATTATACGCGGGTGAAACTGCGGGTCACAGCGAGTGTAATATAAAATTGTTGCGTATATTTTTAATTCAGTATGGCTACTTGTCATAAATGTCAATTGTGAATGCAAGTAATGATATTGGTGGGTGTAGGATCCCCGCCGTGACAGCGTGTCCTCAAATAAACGACGGAGCATTAAATGGGAGGAGACCGAAGCGGCTTCTGTAAAGGTGCGGCTAGACTGGTTTAAACCGGTTCAAAATTAAAAAGCTACTATTTTCTGTTATGCCTTCTGCCTATTTATGTGTAGATTATGTCTCTTAATATAAAGTTAAATTTTTTATTCAAGTTTGTTAGGATTATCTAAGACTATATTAAATAAATATGAAATGAACATTAGATAAATGTATGTAATTAAAATCGGTATGCAGCATGTAACGTAATGTAGTGATACTTATAAGGCGACAGTTTTAAAGGATTCTGCATACTCGTTCTATAAATCACATCCGTCTTACAGGTTCATACGCATTTATTGAATCAATTAAATCGAAATAATATTACAATTCGATTTAATCGATTATTCAGTAATGAATAGTAATCCCGCCCTTAGCTATTATGTATTACCATACAATGAGCCCCCGAAATGTACGCTTGTTAATTCGAAGGTTGCACACATGTTCGTGATGCTCATATTTATAATATCAAAACAGACTGATAAATCATATATTGAAAGCTATCTTGATGGTATTTGGCCGTGGCTTTTCTATGTTTGGAAATTACGACACGACTATTCATTTGAAGATCAGATATGTTGAAGTGAAAGAGATGTTATACTTAGAACAAAAATATGTATTTCTTGATTTTCTTGTTATAGAAATACCTTAAGTTTATTCACCATTATGGCACGTGGATGACAAGAATGCGTAAAGTGGTAGGCGATATAATAACTACAATTAATTGCAGTTATGTTTAAGATTTCTTCCTCGGCTGTGAAGGCTCGAATATGCTTGAGTAACATGGCTATATTGAGAAGACAAAGCAGTCATGATCTTACAGATGTCTCTAGTTGGACAAAAAGTTCTTCGTGAGCATTTCTTTAAATCTGTTTAGTTTTGCTTGTGTTATCAAAAGTTCATAAAAAAGTTTCGTTTCTCATAAGATTTATCTTCTTAATATTTGTTAAATCACGATTCAGAAGTTGATTTGGAATAAAACATGAATGTCAAATGATCGTGGCGTACTCTGGAATCGTGTCCAAGGTGTTCGATCGATTGGTTGATGATGCATCTCGAAAATGTAGTCGTACTCGGCAGTGAATGAAAACATCGCATTTGTCTCATTTCATTCATAATCTACCACCTGTGTATTCACAAACCCTCATTGAACTAGTATGGTGAAATGTACTCTTAATCTTTACCTCAATACGAGAGGCGGCTAAAGCCCAACAATGGAACACATACAGACTGTTATTTCAATTCGTCAAGTCGTATTATCTCTACAAAATTCCTCTATACAAAAATGAAACACATTGTGAAAACATAATTAGCCAACAATCTATCTATAGTAAATTTATGTAATATAATCGTTTAATTTAATTTAATCATAACAGCCTATGAAACCTCTTTCGTAAGTCGAGCGATGACAGCTATGTCAACGCTAGGTCAACTAAAGAGCATTACGAATAAATCTTGTAACCGATGTTCAATGAGCGACCAATTAATGTCAGTCTTTTAGTTCTTGAATCCAAGTTTATGTTACACGGAAACATATCATCTTCAAAGGTCATATTTAATCGGTCATGTACACATGGTGTCTTAATGATTTACGATCTCTGTGGGAGGGCGCTAAAAGAACACTTTAACGATACGAATATGTAATGTTTGTATAACCCACAGCGAGTTTAATTGTGGGCGTCATCTTTATTTCTTTCTCTAGTAAGTATTCTAAAATTATAAAAACAATATGAGGACCCAAAAAAAGGACTTCTAACATATAAATATATTACAACTAAACAATATTTATTCGTAATTGTATTTTAATTTGTGTATTTGATTTAAGGTCAAGTACAATTAATAATACGTTTACAATTGTAAGTCATCAACTTAAAAATATAACATTTTTAAAAAGCAAGTTATTATTGAATTCATTTAAAAACTAGATTAGCTTATCTTAGTTAGTGAGAAAGTATTTTCATTAGTATCAAAATAAATTTGAAGCTCAATCGAGTGAGTGAAACAAACACACACACACGGCTCATGTTAAAAAAAAGTTAATTGTAGGAAGTAATTTCTCATTTGTTTTTTTTTTTTACAAAATATATAGAGGGACGTGCAAATGGGCTACACGGTGGTAAATGGAGATATTAACCATGCCTTACATCGTCTATGCACATTCGGAACTAAGATGCTGTATCTCTTGTGACTGTAGTTGCACTGGCTCACTCACTTTTCAAATCGTTTTAATGTTCGGTGGTAGAATATTTGTTGAGTGGGTCGTGCCTCCGAAGATCATCTTGCACAGAGCCTTACCACCAGATTATCCATTTTGGTTTATCTTTATAAAACTCTTGCTTACCAAATCAAACGATGGAAGATGATTTTGGGCAAGTGTATTTTATTTACTATAAATATATGCGATATATATAGATGCTTATGCTTAAGGGAATGTCATAGATAAACTTTTTTCACCTGTTAAGTTTTCAGACAAGACTGACAAGGTTAACGACTCAATTCTTTTTTACATAATTACATAAGATGATCTAATGATGATAAACTGAGTAACCTATTATGGAAAATTAAAGATTTATGTGCTACTAATTAAATTAACTAACCTTTTTTGGCACGTCGGTACATCACTAAGGAGGTTATTAGCATATCCGTTTAGTAATAGTAGTAGTGAAACTGAATAGTTTAGTTGCAATTACAGACGAACAAGGCCTGATGCATCTGACCCCAGCCTTGTGTACTTTATTTGGCGTCGCCTCAATTGTACGTATTTATCTAATTCTTGTAGGCGTTTTGTACTCGCGTTTTCTCATTATGGTAGCATAAAGTTAGCTTTAATTTGGTGACATAAAGTTTAAAGGTCAAACATTAATACGCAATTTGTGCTGCCAGATTATTTAATAATTATTTTAAATACTGCGGTATTTACAAACTAAGTATTTAGTATATACTCATATGTAAATACATGTATGTATATTTGTATGACTTGTATATTGTTTCAGTGAATGATATTTGGCGATACTAATAATAAAAGGATCAAATCAAATGTTATGTATATATACTGTTTATAATATACTAACTCAACTTGAAGAGCGGGAAGTGAATACTTCTATCAACTTGTATCCAAAAATTCATGATGTACAGATGAGTAGTTATAACATAGTGTTTTTTTTATATAAAGAGGGGGCAAACGAGCAGGAGGCCCACCTGATGGAAAGTGACTACTACCGCCCATGGACATCTGCAACATCCGAGGACTTCCAGGTGCGTTGCCCACCTTTTTCCAACCACCAACTTACCAACATAGTATCCCTTTTAGTTATATTAGATTATAAACTTGCTCATAATCCACTTTTTTTTTTTTTTTTTTTTTTTTCTCGCTGGAAAAACGCATTACGCGTTTCCCCCACGTGAGGTGGGGGGGTATGTGGGGCTCGCCGGTGCTGAAGGCTCCGGAATACCCACTAAAAAACCAGCGTACCTGCATCGTCTCGATGGAGCGGCACGGGATCGCTTGCGCATACTACCGCGACGCCCCGACGGTTGACCCGATTGCGCGGGCCTCCTTTCTTAGTTGGGTTCCTGGCACGCAGAGAACCCGCCTAGCCCCGCCGACGCTTACGACGGGGGGAGAAGAAGATGCGCATAGCGCCGACGCCTCCTCCCCGGTCTCCTTCGGCGGAGCGGGTCAGCGGAGGCAGATGCCTCACGCTCACGCTCCGCGGCCTCTTTCTGCGACATGACACTCTCGCAGAAAGAGACCATCTCCATCCAGCATTTCTCGCTGCCAAGCATGGCGGTAATCACGCTCGGCAGCGAGAGGTCAGCGCCGACTGTCGCCGCCAGGGAATGCCTCTGGGGCCCCCACGCAGCACACTCCGTCAGGGTGTGGTTCGCCGTGTCCAGTGGCGCACCACACTGGTGGCAAGAGGGTGATACCTCCCGCCTCGCTATCCCATGAAGGTACTTACCGAAACAGCCATGTCCGGTAAGCACCTGCGTCAACCTAAACGTGAGTTTGCCGCTTCTTCTTGATACCCAGCGACTCAAGTGGGGGCGGATTGCCTCCACTGTCGCTAGGCCTGCTGATGGAGACCCCAGGTCCGCCTCCCATCTGTGAATCAAAGCTTGTTGAGCTAAATTGCTCATAATCCACTTAAGATATAAAACACATAAACAGGTTTTATATAATCTACATATATACATATGAATGCGAATTAAATACAAGTGGTGTTGTCACAAGCAGAACATAGTGTATGAAATTTTTGTTCAATCGATTAGGTGGGATTTATTTTTAATCCAGGTACAACCCAGGTCTTTACCCAATGTTATTAATATGTGATTGTGATTGTTTTAAATGTATATGATGTTATTATAATTACGTCGTCAGTTTGTTCGTCTAAGTTGGAAAGGAAAGATGTTCAAGTATTCTTTTTTTTATTTCTTTCTCCAAAAAGGCGTATTTACATACGTTTATTTATACGTAATAATGACTTCTTTAGTATCTTATTAGTTATTAAATTAATTGTTTTTTGTATAAATGCATGGCTACCGATACTATTTATGATATGAAATCTTTCATATCATAAATAGTATCAAATACGTTGAAACTTATCTATGTTTCAACGTATTTGAGCTTATTTCAAGAGCCACATTTAGTGGTTTAGTCATCCCATCTCGGCTTTGGTCTTCACGTAACGTACGAATCTAAGATTTTCGATTCAAACCGTTACGAGTACCAAATTTTTGAGAGAAACTACTTCTAATAACAATCTGCTACGCGTGTATCAATCTGCATTGACATTTACGGGCTGTTACTTTAAACATATTTATATTTCAACGAGACATCAAATCAAACATGGAGTTACAGCACTGAATATTAAGTAAGACAGATTGCAGGTAATTTGCAATCATGATCCAGATAGCTTTACAATTCAAACGTTTATACGCATTTTATGAATAACTCTTTGATGTTAATACGGTTTAAATTACACTTACAAGGAAGTATGTAGTGGCAAGTTTTATTAACTGGTATATTACGTAGTAATAATGAGGATGGACTTTGAAAAAAAAAAACATTTATTTTGTGTTTCACACTTAGCTTGCTTTTTCTTTTTTTCTTTTTGTAATTGGTAGGGAGACAATAAATTCATGTAACACATACGAAATTGTTATCTGTTGCCATTAATGTCATAACAAATATAAGCTACTCCTCACACCGTCAATGCATGGAGCACTGCCACCCTGGTAAAGTGACAGTTCGGCAACAGTCACCATACTTCAGTTGATATAAGACCTCTACTGGGTTCATATTTCGGGTCGATTCACAAAAAAGTTTTTAGGTTTTGTGTGGCAATAGCCCATTGTTTTGGTTTTGGCGGTAATTGGCGGTGGTGCTGGTAGTTAAATCTTTATCTCTCTCTCGACTCATAGTCGTATTTATCCTCGCATTATGAAACCCATAATATGAATACAGAGTGAACTCGTGCTTGTGCAATGACTTGTGTGATAATAAGAGATGTATCCTGCGCAATCTGCGCCGAGATAGCCGATATTAATAAAGAAGACATAAATATCATCGTTAATGTTCCACCAACTATGAGAACTAAAATGTTATGTCATAGCGCGTTTAATGACTCCGATTCCTTGCTATTATAGGCACTAGATATATATATATTTTCAGCTTTTATTAATATAAAAATATTATTTTAAAACTACGATTTTTTTATTCCGAATATAATAACCTGGTCTATATTTATGTATCAAATATCAATGAAATTATAAATACATAAAAAATATAAGCTTTAAGTTTACAATAAGCTCATACTTTAATTTCATTTGTATTTTTTTATGTAAGAGGGCATACGAGCAGGAGGCTCAATTGATGGAAAGTGGCTACGACTGCCCATGGACACCTGCAACATACGAGGGCTTGCAGATGCGTTGCCGGTCTTTAAGGAAAGAGTACGCTCTTGAAAGTTGGGGGAAAGCACGACCTAAAAATAGATACGCTCTTAGGTTTAGGCCGTCTTTTTGGTAATGAACTAGCTAATCGTCCTGGGTTCACACGTATAATAAGGAAAATGTATTTTGGCAAGGGTTTGCGTAAAATCCGTTCTTAGTAAGCGTTGGGGAAGAAGAAAATGTGATAAATTTTACGACAAATATAACATAATATATGTAATATTAAACTAGCTTATATATATTTATAATAAAATTTGATATAACAATGAAATAGTCAAATCACTGTTAACTGATTTGCCCCGACCATACTATTTTGGGCGTTAGTAGCGTTGGGTGTTAGTGGTGCAGGTCTTGGGTTTGATAGATAAGTAAATGTGTAAGTGAAAAAGTACGTAAGTTTACTTGGCTGTAGTGCTTCGTGCAACCATTTGTGTTGTATGTATGTGTCACTGCGTATTCTGCCATCAAATAGCAATATAAGTATAAGAATTGTTGTGTTCCGTTTCAAATAATCAGTGAGCTTTGAAATACATTCCAATGTGGTATAAGCAAGACAACTACGAAAACAATTGTTACTTATTTCTAATCTAGTAAATAAATTTACGAATACCAAAATAAAATAGAATTGTGGGTTTAGTAAATGATTAGTGTTACTCGCGCGCTGTATAATGTTTTTCAATATTTCAAATTGAGAAATATAACAAGATAAAGAAAGTGATTTATTGTAAATTGCTTCGGTTTACAAAGCTTACTAAAGGCCCGAACAATTTCTATTTTAGAATAATACATTTTGTTCCATGAATTAGGAAAACGATAAATATTATTGATGTTGTTTTGTTTACTTAGCACGTTTTCTTGGCCGGGTTTGTATATTTTAGTAAAATTGAGCAATATTTTTAATTATAACTGTAATGTTTTCCTTTCCGGAAAACGTTTGAGTTAAATTGCAATAAATAATTTATACTGAAATTACCTGCATATTGTTGTCGAGTACCTTTTTACTATTATTTTTCTTAAAACAGGAAAGCGGACGGTGAGATTAACCAATCAATGGTATGTGGTCATATTGGCCCATAGATATTGTATTTTTATTGAATTTGTTATTGCATCTCCACAGACGTGTTATCGTTGCTTTTGAGGTATCTTGTCGATATTTAGATTTAGGTACGTTAATTTAAGATGCCTATTTTTTTCAGGCAGCAACGCTATTTATTCTTTGTAATCCAGAATTTCCTTTGTAGTAGCCATTTTTAGCCTTCAATCAACCATCCACGCTCAGGACGCCTTGAAAACCCGGAACACGGAGGCGGTGGCTCGGAGGGACGTGGTCCTGGTGGTACGGCTGGTTGGAGCGAACGTCTTCAACAGTCTTTCCTTCGAGACTATAAGGGAGGCACACTCCGATAACGCGGTCTGCCTTCCTATCCGAGAAGGCTGTTAGGGGCAAACCTCCAGGACGGTGATCCTATATACCTATTTCCAGCGGAAACTTCCCCAATGCTTCTTCCTTATCGTCGGTGTCAAATCACAGCTAGCTATTTAATGTGAGATTTTATAACTGGTATGCCTATAATTATACCGGTTCACGCAATCTTAAGCCGGAACAACAATACAAATTTATAATATTTTGAGATAGAGTAACAAATGGGTGTAACATACAGACCGGCTACCATCTGCATAAAATTGTACCGACAGGCACCATTTTGCTAAACAAAGCGAATCTTGAGTAATTTAATATCAACATATTAAGTATTTATGGCTCGCCTTTAAAACCAATTGTATGGTATAATTATTTTATAAGTACTAACTTTAAATTATACTCCTTAAAACATTTGTGCGGACAGAGGTCTAATTTAGTAATTAAATAATGTTATTTCTTGTCTTGACTTCAAAAATCTTTTACGTAACAAATATTTTAGTGAATATTCTAAGAACGAATTTAGAAAAATCGAGTATTTTACCAGAAGATTTCATAGTGAAATCTTAGTGTTTTTTTATTTCAACTTTTGTATAAACGTTATCATCTTAAAAGCTCAAAGCCAATCGCAGTTCACTCTCAAGTTGTCCCAAAATTTCGGTTTTCTTATGCACCGAGTCGGGTTCCACTTCCTACCTTCTTCTTTCTTCCTTCTTTCCAGGTCATTGATCTATGTGGCGTACCCTATTTCTCGATTGTTAAACGCGGTGTCTACTCAAGTAGGACTAGCATGCTTTGGTAATCATTGGCGATATAGACAAATAAATAAATATCAATTCAAATGTTATCAGATGTGTCATTCTCTAAGAACTCACTTCGTATATCAAGTGGGGAATTGATGTTGAAATCGACTTACGGTGATATTTTGATGAGCGTATTCTTTAAATGTTATAATTTTATTATTGTCAATGTCGCATTCCGTTCTGACATTTCACGATTGTATACTGTTTCAAGTCAAGGAAAGTATTAATTGAAAATGAATACAATCTAAATGTTAATAATATTTTTAATTTTATAAACTTCGTTCTAAAAAAGATATATTTGTATCAAGAACAATCCTACCTTCTTTTTATGTGAAGCTTGTAATGCTCCTCTATTCTTGTACAATTTTCATTTGATATTTATCTGACAGGCAGTGATTTGCATGTTTTTTTTTTTTGAAATTCCGCAGTCGAAGTATACATTGTAAGTCACGCGGGTGGTAATTAAACGAAACAAAAGAAATCCTGCAGAACGCTTTACAAGGTTGTTAGGTGTTTACACATCGTTTGAATGCCATGTTCAGTGGCCCATGTGTGACCTTAGACAAAACATAGTCACTTCGTACGGATGCTACAATTATTCCCACAGTATGATATTTATCACATATAAAATACTTGTTCGGTTATTTTGTATTCAAATATGTTCATAAATCAAAAAATATATTGTGTATTTTTTGTTTTGATTATAAGCTTCCTATATCATTTTCAATGATAGGAGGTTGATTATAATATATATTTTATAACAAACTTTTTGATTTTGAGTAAACACAGTAAAGATAGTAATACCAATATAACATAGAGATGTAAGGGGAGTCGACAACGACCTTAGGCTTCTTACCGCCAACCTCACCTGCTCGTGGTGCATCCTGCTGATTAACGAGCGAGGCTCTGGCGACCGAAATCGTGGCGGTATAACCACTCAAATAATAGAATCCATAATTGCTAATCCTGATAACGGGCAGCAGCGTTATCAGCAAAAGATTCCAGCCACTGCGGTCACTAACCTGCCTGCCAAGCGTGGTGACTCACTCCCTATGAGCGACAGCACAAGTTCACGGCCCCCAATTACCGGTAATCGCATTATTCCTGGTCACGGCTCCAGCCATGGTAACGGTGCGATGGGGGGTGCTAAGAATCCCCGGGCTACGGCAGGGTACCACAAACGGCGACTGTTTCTGGCCACGTATAATGGACGCTCTCTGAGGCTGGACGAACATCTGACAGAATTGGAAGTAGAGTTAAGTCGTATTAACTGGGATATAGTAGGTCTATCGGAAATCTGAAGACAGGGTGAGGATACGATGACACTAGATTCCGGTCACTTATTCTACTTCCGAGAAGGACACCAACCATCCCAAGGTGGCGTCGGATGTTTGATCCACAAGTCACTCAGAAGCAATGTTGTAGAGGTTGGCAGTGTGTCGGCGAGGGTGGCGTACCTTGTCTTAAAGATAACCGAGAGGTATGCCTTGAAGGTAATACAAGTGTATGTCCCAACGTCTACATATACTGACGAAGAGGTCGAAGCCATGTACGAAGATATAGTGAAAGCTATGTCTCAACCTTCTACACAACTGTTATGGGTGACTTCAATGTCAAAGTGAGAGTACAAGAAGATGGTGAATCGAGGTTAGGAAAATTCGGCTATGGGCGCAGGAACCATCCGGGCCAAATTCCGGTAAACTTCCTCGAGGCTCAGGGGTTGTTTCTGATAAACTCATTTTTCCAGAAAAAGCCCCAATACAAATATGTCTCCGTGATTAACAGGGTGAGCACCGGAAGTGATCACCACTTGGTAAAAGGCACCCTAAATATTAGCACTAAAATCGAACGATCGCGGTTAATAAAGTCGACTGAAGTGGATGTGGGTCGGTCATATCTCCAGGCGCCATGTTGGCCGATGGAGTCGACACGTGTTGTAGTGGAGACCACGCTTAGGCAAACGTAGTGTAGGACACCCTGTGGCGAGGTGGACCGACGATTTAAAAAAGGTGGCAGGTACGGGATGGATGCGGGCTGCCCAAGATCGTGATGGTTGCCGTTTTATGGGGGAGGCTTTCGTCCAGAAGTGGATGGCTAAAGGCTGAAAAATTATTCATAGTACATTTTTGTCAACATATTTTTAATAATATGTTTTATATATTATAATACCATGTAATGTAACTGTTGCGAATATCGGTGTCCACAGAGCTATTCTAAAGGAATACATCCGAACACAAAACTGACTTACCATGATATTAATATATCTTTAAATGCTATAATTATCACATATCACTTTCTTACATTTTACGATTGTGTCCTGCTGTGAACCTTAAAATTGATCTTTCATATCCCTACAGTTTTCGAATATAGTTTACCTTTACCAATTTACCAGACAGGTTTAGACTCTGACGTGGCATGACATAGGATTCGTCAGATTTTTTCTGGTAACTTCCTGACTCCGAGACTCAAAATTATTTATCGATTCTTTGTGTTGTTAGTGTAATTTGGTAATCAATATTATTTATTTAGTCATTGTATAATAATATTATTTAGGTAAATATTATATAATATCGGAACGCTTGAAACAAGTAAAGGAAATTATTATATGATTTTTTTTTTACCTTATAGGTTAACAAGCAAGGAAACATCGCTCAACTAATGTATAATACATACAATAAATAATTATTACAGACAGTGATGTATTGTGTTCGGTTTGGACAACTAACTCATAATTATATATTGGTATTAATTATTTTTAAATACCGTTTAACTATGTTTAATCGGTAATTAAATTTCCATAATTGTATGATTATCTCTATTTTTTTTGTTCTATTCAGTATATTTTACATTTAATTGTTCATTAAGTAAAATGATATTCTGCATGCTTTAAATTAAATTTTACATTTTAATTATAGCTGATTGATGAGTGATTAGGGTTTTTTTTTAATTTCTGCCGATAATTGATACTTCTTATGTTATATTGTGTACGAAATGAGCAAAATCTTTCAGATATTTTTATTGTATCGGAAATATTGTTATTTATTTTTTTATTTTATTTATTTATTACCATGAGCTAACTTCACTTCACTTTGCACAGGGAAGTTCGTTTAATTTTACGATTATATAATACTAGCGGCCCGCGCCGTCTTCGGCTTCGTCGTCGTTCTTCTTTGGATGGAACAATTATTAATCTAATTAAGATATATAATAGGAAACATTTTGATATATTTAATTACATTATTGCAATTTTTTAATCTGTGATTTTTAGAAAAAAAAATACGGTCTGTGCTTCTCGCGGATAATAATGTAGCTTTCTGTTACTGAAATAATTTTGAAATGCAGTCTATTCGTTTTTGAGTTTATACATTACAAACAAACATACATAAAATCAAAAATTATGTTTTTTAATGTTAGACTCTACTCTTTATAAATAGAATATCCTTCTCCGTTGTACTAGCGGATTAGTCATGTGTTATTCTTAAAGTATAATTTTATGACGAGACAAAGATGATGAAAACAGATGGTCCGGTATATTGTATGAGATTGAGTCGATTGACAATATTTTATATTTAACCAACTAGCTGTACCCGCGACTTCGTCCGCGTAGAATTTAACAAAAAAGTTAATCATTTTTATTATCATTTTTTTCTAAAATAAAAAGCCTTAGTTATTCCTTATTACATCAGCTACCTGCCAATAAAAGTCCCGTCAAAATCGGTCCAGCCATTTCAGAGATTAGCCGGAACAAACAGACAGACAGACAAACAGACAGACAAAAATTGTAAAAAAAATATTTCGGTGAATGTACCGTATATATATTCATATGCATGTAGTAAAAAGCGGTTATTTCGATATTAAAAACAGACACTCCAATTTTATTTATATGTATAGATTATCATTTTTTTTCTAAAATAAAAGTAGCCTAAGTTACTCCTTATTACATCAGCTACCTGCCAATAAAAGTCCCGTCAAAATCGGTCCAGCCATTTCAGAGATTAGCCGGAACAAACAGACAGACAGACAGACAAAAATTGTAAAAAATGTTATTTCGGTGTATGTACCGTATATATATTCATTTGCATGTAGTAAAAAGCGGTTATTTCAATATTAAAAACAGACACTCCAATTTTATTTATATGTATAGATTATCATTTTTTTTCTAAAATAAAAGTAGCCTAAGTTGCTCCTTATTACATCAGCTACCTGCCAATTAAAGTCCCGTCAAAATCGGTCCAGCCATTTCAGAGATTAGCCGGAACAAACAGACAGGCAGACAGACAGACAAAAATTGTAAAAAATGTTATTTCGGTGTATGTACCGTATATATATTCATTTGCATGTAGTAAAAAGCGGTTATTTCAATATTAAAAACAGACACTCCAATTTTATTTATATGTATAGATTATCATTTTTTTTCTAAAATAAAAGTAGCCTAAGTTGCTCCTTATTACATCAGCTACCTGCCAATTAAAGTCCCGTCAAAATCGGTCCAGCCATTTCAGAGATTAGCCGGAACAAACAGACAGGCAGACAGACAGACAGACAGACAAAAATTGTAAAAAATGTTATTTCGGTGTATGTACCGTATATATATTCATATGCATGTAGTAAAAAGCGGTTATTTCGATATTAAAAACAGACACTCCAATTTTATTTATATGTATAGATTATCATTTTTTTTCTAAAATAAAAGTAGCCTAAGTTACTCCTTATTACATCAGCTACCTGCCAATAAAAGTCCCGTCAAAATCGGTCCAGCCATTTCAGAGATTAGCCGGAACAAACAGACAGACAGACAGACAAACAGACAGACAAAAATTGTAAAAAAAATATATATTATGTACCGTATATATATTCATATGCATGTAGTAAAAAGCGGTTATTTCGATATTAAAAACAGACACTCCAATTTTATTTATATGTATAGATTAGCACAAATATCACGGCTAGTGACACCATCAAAAATGAAGTTATTTCCTATTTTTTTATTTCAGGGAGGGCAAATGACTCCACCTGATAGTAATTAGTAGTAGAGTCCAATCGCGACGGTGGCTAGTGCAGTAGGGAAGAATGATTTGCATTAGCCGCCCCCGCCTTGCCGACCCGCAAGATGCCTCTTCACGCCTCGTTTGAAGGAACCCATGTCATACCAGGAGTGGAACACTGGTGCTGGTAAAGAATTCCATGTTTTGGAGGTGCGTCAAAGAAAAGCGTTACCAAATTTTTTCGTGCGCGATGGAATTGATTATGTGGTACGTGAATATTTATATGTGGCAATATTTTATCCGACGATTTTTTCCTTTATCGCCGGGCATCACTGCTATTAGAACAGTCTTTCTTCAAAGTGGACGGAATGAGTAAAGAAGAAGAATTACTGTTATTTTTTATTATAGACAATGGCATTGTAAGAAATGGTAACCATCGCTTTCATCGCTAATGCGCCATCAACCTTTGGAACTAAGATGTTACGTCCCTTGTGCCTGTAATTACACTGGCTCACTCACCCTTTAAACCGGAACATAACAACAGCAAGTACTGCTGTTTCGCGGTAGAATATCTGATGAGTGGGTGGTGCCTAACGAGACGAGGTTGCACAAAGCCCTACCACCGAGTAGACATTTACATTTATTTAAGCATTTTAAATGTGTAAATGTTTTTATTTGATATTTTACTAAAATTTATATTTTAAAATTTGTCTCACGTCAGTCTTCATTTAATTACATAAATCGTGTTTTTCGAACAGCAAGCAGTTCCGTAAACAATATCAAATTCCATTGGCAAAATGAAAGCTTGCTTACATTACTAGCGACCCTTTCCTGTTTCGTAATCAATTTAAAATGTATTATATCCAAACTGGATGTAATATTTAAATGCGCTATTCGAAAGTAGTGTACAATTATTCACAACTAATAAACGTCATCAAATAGAAGCCATTACTATTTTATACATATTCTATAAATAGTTGGTTTTCGTTCGAATTAATTGCTTTATTTCAATATCAAAATAGTCTTTATTCAAATAGGCACTTAAGAAAACCAAAATTAAAGATGTACCTACCTTCTCTTTAATTTGACATAATATTACTCACACTCCAGGGTGGCTGGAAGAGATCTCTCATAGAGATAAGCTTTCCTATGTATCACTTTGTTTCTTTGTTATTTTTCTGTGTTACTTGTTTTTGGTACATGAATAAATAAATAAATAAAATAAATAAAACTTTTGAATTATCATGTTATAATATTAACTCGAATGGTAATTACTAAGCGCACAAAAAAAATGTTTTGAGATGTAAGTTGTATGTACGGATATCGAGATAGCATAGCACGATATTAATTAACACGTTTTTTTAAAGTAAAGTAACTTAAGGGGTACAGTTGTTGTGGCCACTTCTTTACAAAAATTATTCCACCAAATAATCCTGCTTCATCAACGCACGATAGAAAAAAGTACTTTATAAAAATAAGAGGGTTGTGAGTCTTATAAAATAATAATAAAAGAATTTAAGAGCTAAATTATTTTTAAATAATACGTGTATCACATATCTTTATAATAGTTATGTTTTGATTCGTTTCAACATTGGAATTGGTCATTATTCGATAGATGTGCGCTTATAAACAATCAGCTGCAATAAGCTTGGCAATTCAATTAACAATTATAAAGTTTGCCGCATTTTATTATCTACATTTAAAAGTCAAGGGAAAGGTGATTTCAATGTGTTGTCATGTGTGAATGTATTTAATTACATTCTTGATGTGTCAGTTTTTTTATACGTAATTTAATTACCAATAGACGAGCCGCTTGGTTGGTAGATACTTGCCTTTCGCACCGCAGGTCGTGGATTCGATTCTCACCCAGAACAGACTATTATGTGTGTCTGAACATGTCTATTTGTTCTGAGTCTAGGTGTAATTATCTATACAAGTATGTATTTACAAAAGATTAGTATTTTATCAGTTGTCTGGTTTCCATAGTACGAGCTCTGCTTAGTTTGCAATCAGATGACTGTATGTGAATAATGTCCTAGGAAATAATTAAATTGGAATAAATATAATTATTATTTGAATAAGTTTTTGAAAGCAAAAGTGTCAAATAACATGAAAATGATGGTACGGACAATATAATAATATAAGAGAATTAGTTTTTATTGGTCGCTCAGCTGGTGATCTTCTAGTTTACCTTACTCAAAGATGGGCTACGGCGGTTGAGTCCAAGGGGGAGGCATTAGCAGTCAGTCTGGACATAGCGAAAGTGTAAGTGTAGCGAACTTGTAGAGTATTTAAATAAAGTCAATTTTGATTTTCCTGATTAAATGTTTGGATTAAATTTTTACTTTTGGAAAGTTTCGACCCTGGGTTACATTTATGGTTATTTTTATCCAATGGATATAAAGCACAGAAGGTGAGTGCAGTGCCAAAACGACTACAACTTTCCTTCGAAATAATTTATTGTTATTTAATTAAATTTTTTTTTAAATGGAAAAGATATTTTTAGTTGTGCCTTATTTTTGGTAGTTGTTATATTTGGATCACGTCCTTTCATGGCCAAATTGATCAGCCGTGACCGAAGAAAATGATCATTTACATTTAATTTTACAAATATATATTTAGCACTATTATATTGTGGAATAATTTTACCAACATTCACGACGTAAGAGCTCTTTTTGTATCTGTAACTAATATAAATTAATATATGCTACTACCTTTAAATTTCAATTAATAAAAGCGAAAAAGTGCTAGTAATAGAAAGCTTTTTATTTTAGTTCGAATATTGATAGACAGTTTACTACAACATACTTTCCATTACTTAACTATCAATCAATGTATGCGCACTTAAAAAGCAAGAAAGCCTACCTAGTTGTATTGTATTCTTGTTGGAAGGGTCACTGAGCCAGTATAAGCGCATACATATAACATTTTAGTTTCCAAGGTTGATGGCATATTGGTATTATATGAAATGGTCAATATTTCTTAGGGTGCCTATATCAGTGCGCGGAGGTGTCCATTTACTGACAGGCCCATGTGCTCGTGTCTGTATTTAAAAACAAGAACGAACGTATTTTTTAATTTATTACATTGATTGAATATGAGTAATAATATGTTTTTGTTGCAATATCTACTTGTAATTTTAATTCAGTTGATAAGAATATTTTAACATTTTTTTACATAAAAATCGACATAACTTGTAGAGTTTTATTCGACACGCTGAACCTTAAAATGAGCAAACATAAATATTTATTGCAAGATTTAAAACGAGTTCTAAAGGCGTATCACTGGTGACGATTATTTTTCACGATGTAAACAATATTTTGTACTGGTTTTATTTTTTTAGGGTTCCACATGACCATGCATAAGGAATCCTGTTTACGATCTCTTTGTTTTCCACCTGTCTATTCGTCCAGATCTTTTTCATAAGCGACTTTAATCATAAGTTAATCATAACTTTAATCGCTAGTTGCTACTTAGCGTTTTGAATTATGCCTTTATTTATCCTGAACATTGCATATATTATTCCCAATGAGAATATTTATACATTTCATTTACTAAATAACTTAAACGCATCAAAGTCTATAGTGTACTCATCCATTTATTTATACAACTAACGTTTCAAAGAATTGTCTTATGGTAATGATAATGATGATGACCTCCGATTTCTAGTACTAATAGTATGAGACAGGAAGTGCCGATTGATAGGAGGTATACGTTCAGGCGGGTCATTTTTCTTTTATTCCCTTATTAATAACCGATGGGATGGCAATACAATAAGACCGGAGGGATCAGTGCAACGTTTTTAACTTCAGATTGCTAGTAATATCACTTTGACGAAATAAGAATATACCTTTTATATTCCTGCTATGGATTTTGAAATTTAAATCTAGATACATTCGCGAATCAAACCACTCCTTGGTTTGATTCGCGAATTTATCTCAAACTCGTAGTGTAAGTAAGGTAGAGCGATTTATCTCTTTTTTTATTGTAACCGCACACCTAGTTTGATAATCATTCTCGTACTTGACTTTATTAAATATTTGCAAGGCGATCTGCACAATTAATAACAGTATCCGAAAACAACACCCTTTTAGCGAACATGGTAATCAGCTTAAAGCATAAATCGTTTTTAATCATATCATTTCCTCATGAGCTAATAATTGGCGATATTGCATGTAGATGATACGACAATGTACATTTATGTTGTTTCTGTTTTTTTTTTTAAATTACAGAAGTCATATGATAGTAATAGTACCTCACGAGATTGTACATTTCAAATGTTTCTTTTTTTTAATTACGGAAGTCATATGGTCTCCTATAAACTGCCTATAAACATTGCCATTAAGGAGACAGATGAGAAAATGATGGCATATATATTGAAAGAGTAGATAAGCTCAAAGACATCTTCAAGGAAAAAATATAAAGCGCTATTCATAGCGTGATTGCGTTACAGACTACTGAATCTATGACGGTATATGTGCTGGTATATACATAAGATAAAACATAATATCTTGCAAAGTACTACTTTTTATATTTCGTTATTTTGACACTTCCGCTCTATAATAGGGTACCCCGTTCCTCTCAAAGGTAGTTTTATTCTCACTAGCACTTTTGATTAGGTCGAAGTGTAAATTGAATAGCTAGTAAATCTATGTAATTTTGTAATATCTATGTATTTTCATAAAACTTATATTGTTTCCCCCGGAACGGTTTTATGTATTTCGAAATTTACGATTAATAAAAACTAGTTTAACAATTTCGTAGACAAAAAAATATACACAAATATTGTATATATACATAAGAAAATACCTGAATGACTGACATATCAACGCCCAGCCCAAACCTTAAGGTGAGTTAGAAAGGGAAAAAAAGTATGAAATCCTCCATTTTTGAAGGAAAGTTAGCTATGGAAATTGGTGAAAATAAAATGCTAATTCATATTTTATGTCGATGGCTAATAGCGAATTGAGATCCTTTTTCTAAGTAGATTAAAAACTGATGATGCTTGAGTGATGGCTATTTCTCTTACACAATCTTATTAAATGATTACAAATATATTTTAACAAATACAATTAAAAATAAAATCTAAGGTGTATGTTGTTCAAAATAATTTATGTGCAACGTCTTATTGTTCATATTTTCTCTACAACATAATAATTTATAGTGTTCATTATATGAATAGCAAAACCAGTTTCGAGCATATTACATCCATCTTCCCTGATTAAGGTTCAGCTACTATAGAGGATAATAAAGCATCTATAATTACAGGTCTAGTAACTATACAACGTGCACGTGCTATCTCGTGGATTATGACCGCATTCCCTCGTATATTGTATTGGTATACAGAATATATTCCACTTATGGTAAATATACCTTTCATTTAAAGAGTAACTATATTTAATTATATCATGCATCCATATATGAGCCTGTAAAGTAAAGTAACATCCTGTGAATGTCTCATTGTTGGGCTAAGGCGTCCACTTCGATTGAGTTTTAGAGCCTATTTACCACGCTGCTCCAGTGCGGGTTGGTAACGAAATTTTTGTGAAATTAGGAACACATGTTGGTTTGCTTAAGATTTTTCCTTTACCACCCAGCACGAGATGATTTATAAATACCATTTTTTGTTATATTTTAGCTAATATTTCATTTAAATTCTATGTTTATTTATGATATTTAATTATTTATAAATAATTTTAAAACAACAACAAAAGAAGCATATATTTAAAAGTATATTCCTATGCTTGTGTAATGGCCTCCTCTCCCTTTAAATATATAGCTTGGAGCAAATTCACCACGCTGCTTTGATTCAGGTTGATAGTTACACATATGGCAGAATTTTGTCTCATTTCATTTGATTTCCTTCACTGCCGAGTATCAGATAAGGACTATAAAGCTTAGATGTGGTTCCACAATCTTCGTTTAAGGTCGCGTGTTCTAGCCATTGGGTCAATTTGAACGCATTATGTACAAACTAAAAAAACTGTTTACTATTTCACTTATAAACATGTATCAATTATGTGTGTACAAATTAAATGCGCTTTTCTTGGATACCCATAGACCGTTTTTAATATTTTTTTCACGAAAGTAATTTATATAGATACTTATAGGAAATTTCTAAAATATAATATTTAAGTGACGTTCTCACTAATATTTATACGCAGTGTTATTACAAGATTATTTAAAGAAAAATGTTTTAGTGTCGACAATTAAATATAATATGTATTTGAAAGAGGAAAATACTAAAATAATCAGATAAATTCATATTCTAAAATTTCACATTATATTAATATGTTCTAAGAATTAAAATAGTCATGTGGTTTTAGAACGATTAAGTAATATACCGCAAAAAAAACTATTTCTAAATGTAATTTATTAAAAAATTTAAATATATTTATGTTTGACCAACAAATTATTCGGTTAAAATATCATACGTCACTCTAACTTGACATCTTGTATTTGATTAACAAAAATTAGCAATCAAATTAATTTAACCAAAACTTGGCCCTTATTCTATACAAGGCGGTTCATGACTCTCTGTTTTATTGATTTTCCAAAATACATTAAATTTTATTACTCGATATCTACTGATTTTTATTATATTGCAACACCTTTCCCACAGGATACGAAATTAAATGTTAATTTAGGACTTAAATCGTAGATAAGACCTTATAAGAGCAACGTTTTAATTTTGGAATCTTCGGAATGAAACATGTATCAATTTTGAATGTGCCTATATTATTTATTAGGAGGTATCAAAATATTTCTACTTTAAACCTTCATTTTTTACCTTATTTATTTATTGATACTTAAAATATGCAACTAGAATGGTGTTTTGCTATAAAATTGATCGAAAATCTTAATCGTTTAACGATATATTCGCATATCATATGATTTATAATTATATATAAGTTTGAATGTATAAGATTTATTTTATATATAACTTAATTAAGAACGAAGAGCGCCCAATTAGTTTTGTCGGTACAATTAGTTTAAACTAACAATATTATTACATTTAGTGTAACACAAATAACGTTGTTTTTTATATTGTAATGTGACTATTTAAATGTCTTAACGAGGGCCTTCTTGAATAAAGTAAACTTTGATTTATTAGTATTAAAAATAGAAAAAATAATTTTACTGTTGCTCGTCTGGGTACCACCAGATATTCGGAAATGCGGAACTTATCAGATATTCTACCGCAAAAGAGTAGTACTTGGTAATGTTATGTTGCGGTGAGTGAGCCAGTGTTATTACAGACACAAGGGACATAACATCTTAGTTCCCAAGGTTGGTGGCGCATTGGAGAAGTAAGAGATGGTTAACATTTTTTACAATGCCAATGTCTATGGGCGTTGGTGACCACTTACCATCAGGTGGCCCATATGCACGTTTTTCATACCTTTTTTAAAAAAAAAAATCTATATTGAATTGATGATTTTTTTTTGCATTGGCCACGTGAGGTGCGTCCGTTAGTTCCCAGCATTTGATGTAACGTTTCGGTTATCTTTAATTACGTAAGGTCATGCACCTTTCACTACTAATCATAGCAGTGCAAAATGTAACTAAAATTACCTTAGTCCGAGTACTTTTTATAGTTTAAAAGGTATGTATCAGTTGTATTATTTTAGCCATCATAGTTGTGATTATGATAAGTTGTGATTCTAAATGACAAAAGTATTATATTATGAAGAAGGGTTTCTTATACCACTATGACACCATACCGAATTAATTGTTTTAAAAATTTTAATTAAAAACAAGTTACTTATCGCGTTGAATTTAATATACTCGTACATTGGCATTAACATAATAAAGGTTCAAGTAAATTGCGATTAGCAAACGTTAGTTCTAAAAAATGCTAATAACAAACAAATACTGTTTTATAGAGTAAATGATATATATAAGTATTGGAATAATAAATAAATCTTTCATAGAAAGATCGTTCTACTAAACCAAATATCCAATTCACACGGAGTTCACAGAAGATCCACCGAAGCGTGAGTCGTCCATTCATAATAAGTCATCGATGTTGTAAGATTATAAAGGAATAGTTTCAAGCGTCGTATTTCAATGTTTCGCAAATTTTTTTTTTTATTGTATAGCAAGCTTATCCATGGAGTTATCGGTTATCACGCCGCTTGAAGGTACGCGTGCGGCACGGAGGAACAGTTGATGTCCGCGCGTCGGGGAAGGCGCATCCGTTAGCCGTTTGCGTATGGTGACTTTAGTGTTCGATAAATTACGAGTGCTTTGAGGATAACATAACTTGTTCGTGAAACCGTCATCGATCGAGACTGAGGGGTGCGTTGCGTTTATTTATTAATTTCTATATACATCGTATCTTATTAAATTTTAGACGTAATTTTTGTTAATCGTAAATTATGTAAAATATATTATGTTGTTTTGAAGAACGCAATTGTTAACGCAATATGAATAGAGATGTTTCCGTCTGAAACGTTAATGAATTAAAAATTACGCAAGGCCGAATTATGAGTAGATAATAAAGCTTTCTCTGCATAAAGGAATCTTAAATCGTTGCCCATGACGAATATTTATAACCGAAAGTACAAAACGTTACAAAGTTGACGATGTTATACCGAATAAACGTATTATGTATTGACAATGAAATCCATTGCGATGTTGGAAATGGATTAATTAGTTAAAACAGCAATGTATGACATGCGTAGAAATAATATACATTAATAATTGCTTGTATTTATCTATCTATTATACTATAATTGTTTTAAAAATGTTACGCTAGTTGAAAAAATAACTAATTTTATTTTTATTATATTTTTTCATATATAGTTTATTTCTTTAGTTCAATTAAGTTATTAAAATTAATTTTAAAATTGGTTATATATTACTAAATTAATTAGCATTATTTCCTTACATTTTTTTATTAGAGATAATAATCGTAGCAGCTAAACGTAATAAAAAGTATATTCAATTAAATAATTACTATGTAAATAATGTTTTCTCAACCATGTATTACATAAAGCATAATATATCTTATGTGATTTGAATTTAATTCATATAAATGTGATTATAATTATAAGCACGTACTGTTTAGCAATAAACTCGTTGTTATTTACCTGACGTATGTAATTATACAAACATATTTGTATGATTCTACGTTTTACTATAATTATGTTCTTAGTGAGAAACTCTTAATTCTACCAGAATTTAGAACAGAAGTGAATTATATCAGAATTACGTTTGAATTGTAATTGAATAATAAGAATTTAATTTGTACAACATATTTTTGGCTATGTGTTATTGCTACTAAAGCATACAACGTCAAATATAAAAATTACAATTTCGTTTTAAATGAGTCTATAATTATAATACCTCATAATAATTAAGAAAATATTATATTTGTATGACCTAGCCGTTATAACATTACAAGTCCAGTAGGTGAAATAGGCCCAAAGATATTTAGGTATAATTAGCTAAAGCCGCATATCCTAAAATTTAAATTTAAAGTTACATTGCAATTTGCATGGTGTAGCTATTTGGATAAAAATATGAGTCTTCGGAATGTAGTGCAAATGTATTTAGGTATACCAAGTATACGACGAACATGCGAAAAAAATAACATAGTAACATCATAATGTTTCTTATATAAATTATACATTGCCTTTAATGACACGAGAGCAAGTATAGAACCAGTTAATTCTTCATGATTTTTTTATATAAATCTAATAAAACTTATCTTATAAATTAATTACTTTTCAAAAACTGTTAGCGACAATTATAGTCCTTACCACTGACAAAAAATATACCAGATTACGAGTTACTTATCAAAATTATGTTACATCTTTATCATAGTATATATAAAATGATATAAAACATTGTTTTTATATCACAAGGGTCGCTTAATTTACACGTGTATGTAATAATCATCATCCGACCTTGTAATTATGATAATTATGGGATTTTAATCAATTAGCATAAAAAAATGTTTAAATGTATTAATAACATCATTAGATAAATTTTTTCAGTACTCCTTATCTCCATTTCTGAGAGATTCGAATTTTAAAAGAAACTTTTTAAACTAAAATTCGTAGAAACTCTATGAAAAATATTTTGTTTCCTATTGCAATGAATTAAGTAGGTACGAGTCAGCGAATTGGTAATTAAAGATAAATTCATATTTTTATTTCAAGTAGGTTCTCCCAATCGTTATGTGACAAGGATTTAATTAATTTTTTTGGTTGGGAATCTAGCCGAGTATAAGTCAAAGACTTAGAAATTCCAATATCCTTAATAATTAGTTGGTCAAGTAACCTTTAGTTGACATTTTAAATAAAAAAATAGCGACTATCAATCAAATTATAAACATGGCTTAATTAAGGAAATTAGTCCTTTTCCGCTATTTAGATTTTATTATATAAGAAAAATAACCTGTTAAAATATTAAGATAATAAACTCTGAAATATATAGGAACGAAGAATTGAACATGTATATCCTTATTTTGTTAGATTTATATAACAACATAATAATTCCATTTTAGATAGGACAGATAATGAATGTTATTTTATCATAAATTACGAATACATTTTAACATATTATTTTAATTTGAATTGCCCATCGTTATGAAGAAAATCAAGGCCATTGCTAATTAATTGATGAATTAATAATTAGCCTTGGTAATATTTATATATAACGCTATGTATAAATATTGCCAAGGCTACTTTTTGTGACTTTTGATGTTACACAGTCATGTTATTGTATAATAATTACTTGAGTGAATGTTGATCTTTGACGATTACAAGTATTTAAGAAAGCAATTTTAACAGTCCTTCGGGTTATTGATAAGGGTCGTTTATTTAAAAATCGATATCTCCGAAAACAACTCTGCAATACAATTCATTTTTATACTTTAATGAACTTTCCGTATTTCTTTATTTTCTAAAACAAATTGATTTTCCGACCTATTCCAACCTATTATTATTATTATGGCGTTGAACAAACGTGTGTTAATAATGCTTGTATGATTTTTGTGTTTTTATATTGAAATGACACTTTAAATAATTGTACGCATAATATGTTGCTTAACAATTATCAGCAAAATTTAGATTAATATGTTTTAATGTGATTTTGATGGTTTTTTTTTCTGCGCCTTAATCGCAGGCAGACATTGTGAATAATCTTAAATGTTCTTGATATAAAAAATAAGGCCCTCCAGACCGATTTCGGCCACGGCGGCCTATATCAAGAGAGATTAGCCAACTGCGCAGGAGATATTATAGTGCACAAGTGTGAGCGCAAACACAGATGCACTCTCTTTTCCTTTTCCTCTCATAATCCGATGGGACGGCAATCCGACACGACCGGAAAGAGTTCAGGCGCAGGACCAACGGCTTAACGTGCTTTCCGAGGCACGGGAGTGTAAACACTTCCAACTTCCAGACTCCGGGCTCCTACTGAGAATTTTCTGACAGAAAACCCCAATAACTATTTATTGGCTCGACCTGGCAATTGAACCCAGGACCACCGAATCTGCGGCCTTATATCAAGCCACTAGACCAACGAGGCAGTTCTTGATATATTATAATATTGGTCAAGATGAATTTTAACTTTGATTGACACTAATGATTTCATCATCACTATCATCAAAATCATTTATTACGTCACAGAGCAAGTCATTAGTGTTATCAACAGTATTCTGGTTGATGTGTGATCTCCAGTAATTCCGGGTACATTTTATCACTAAACTAAACTCGTATGCTTTTTTATTTCTTATTATATATGAAATAAATAAATGTATAAGTTAACTACTCAATGCATTTAGCTCAAGTTTAAAGTCGAATAAAAACATATCTTATATATTAATTGTTATACCGAAAGCTGTTAACGTTAGACTGTTATCTCTTAATATAATGGTATAAGAATCTGAAGAAGTCATGTATAAAAAAATATGAAATAAGATGATTATTATACAATATATCGTTTTTATCTGGCATCGCTTACTTAAAGACGTTTACTACTGCTAAGTTAAATATTGATTCTCTCTTTCTGTCATAGTAAGATTGGCATTCGAAAGAAGAAGGCAAGACATTGTTTATACATTAAAAAAGATTGCAAGGTAATTTTAATATTATGTGATTAGGGTCAGTTATTAAATCAGACACACGTGTATAGCTGTTTACATACATTCCCGACCATCAGCCGACCTTGTAAGTGTAATAATTATATTAGCATCTGATTCGATAAAATCATCACCATAATAATTTTTTATTTAAATTTAATTGCTCTTGCGAAATCTGACTACCTAGTACTTATCGGTTAGTAGTTTTATCCAATAATTAACTATTAAGATCAATCAATGAATCTAACAGCACAATGTACTAAGTATTAATTAATTTTAATTTGTATATGATTTGTAAAAACGAACAATATTTGAATTAATTTTAGTATTATTGCTATAATTCTGTTTATTATTATACGTTTATAATGAGTACATTATAATTTTATTTAATAAGCCAAAGCCAACGAAATATAAATAAAATCGCATTTATTTCAGTATTTTGTAATCCTACAGTAACGAAACTGTTTGTTTTAAAAATTTAACAAATTAAACCTAAAATATGAACATTGAAAATGTGATTACAAAAATAAAAACAAATTATTTCAAAAATAATTTACTTTGTTATTTTATAATTATTTATCATGATTCAAATGTTAATTAAATATTTTAATTGATTAAAACATACTAAACAAACATTTTTAAATGAAAAGGACATAAAAAGTTTGTTATTAACTTATTGATCACGAAATAAAATAAGAATAGACATTTTCTCATATAACTTAATTTTGCTGTAAACGTAAACTAATTAATAAACTATATTCGCTTAAAAAATCTAGAGTAGGCTAGTATACTAACACGCTACGATATGTAATTTAATCCTAATAGGATATGGGATATATCTCGTTAGATAAAAGTCAAATGACACGATATTATGTATGCCACATAAAACTATGCCAATTTCAAATTTGGTCTTTTTTCAAGTTAGCCGTGTAAAGCCAAAATTGTCCTGCGCCTGCGCCACTCTTTCCGGTTGTGTCAGATTTGCCGTCCCATCGGATCACGAGAGTGATTGAAATAGATCATTCACTTTTATTTATTTTTTCATACATATTATACGTGTTATACATTATGTCCTGTAAAGATAATTACTCTTCCTTGTGAATGTTAATAATAATTATATTATAATATGAAATAAGTATATTTAACCCCATATTCGAGTCACCTAGTTATTACATGCTTTGTTATGTGTAAATGTTGATATGCTTACGTCGGTTCTTTTGATTTACAAGAAATTAGTAACTCAAAGCTGATGCATAATAATTAACATAAACTTGGTATAAAATTTCAAGGTCCATAAATTAACCGGTAGTTTCTTAGAGGTACTACATTTTTGCGAGTAATGATTTTAAATGTTAAGTAAATTATAACATTTGCGATACAACTTGTTGTGCGCGGATTTGCTAGTTTTAAACGCTTAAGTTAGGGTAATATAACATATATATTTTAAATCAATCAATAAATTAAATTAAATTTGTTAAATTTACGTATGAATATCCAAAATTATATAACGCATTTATGAATTTTGTTACCTTTTTAAATATACATGTAGCTCTTTTAATATATTTTAAAAGCTTACAAAATGTTAACACCATACCAATAATATATATTCAAATTTGAAATCAATTAAATTACTTAAACATAATACAGTTATTCAAAAGCGTACGTAATCAACCGAGTACATAATAATCTTAGGTGTCACTTAAAAGCAACAATTTATAATTATCTGACGTACTACAAGCGGTAAAAGGAGTTGACCGATAGAAATCGTACAACCAGGATATGAAAAACACGTCTTCAGTGAATCATAACAGCACTAACAAACCTTTAGCTATAGTTTACATCCGTGACAATCTTCATTGCTAAGATCAAAATTAGATTTATTAGGTAAGAAATAATCACAACTGACTTTATTTTTAAATATGGAATTATAAGAATTGATGTAGTTTTAACACAATACAATGAGCGTATTAATATATGTATTTCCACATTAAAAATTTACGTAATGCTTTAAAAATTTATTGTAATTTGACTAGTTTCGTATGTATTCTACTGTACGAGGATAAAAAATTAAGCCTCGTTATATTTCAGACGTTGTTTTTTTAATTTTATGTATATTAATATTGTATTAAGAGATTATTCGAGAATCATTTTACTAGTAATACTGTTGCAATCATATTTTGAATGCACGAAATATTAAATTACACTTCTTGTGTAAAAAATGCTTTTAAGTATTTAAAGAAAGCTAATATATACATAGCTTCATTGAATCATGACAATAAAATAAAATAGTTAACTTAAAACAGTAAATTGAAATATTAATAGATTAATTTATGTTTTTATATAAAAAACAGATACATTGTTTTTCTTTGATAATGATGACGGCGCATAAATTAGGTAATAGTTAGTACTACCTTAATTTGTATTTTGTTGTTTAAAGATGTGAGTCGAAAAAAAGGTTTACGAAATAAGTGCTAGGGCTTTGTGTTACCCGTTTGGATGGAATCAATTTCCCAGTTATTCTATCAGTATTCTATTAACAGTATTATCATACTCCGGTTTGAATGGTAAACGAGTTAGTAATTACTTACAGACACACGGGACGTAGCGTCTTAGTTGCCGTGATTGGCAGCGCATTGACGGTGTGAGAAATGATAATATTTCTTATTATATCAGTATATACTGATGAAGGTGACTACTACCACGACTAAGGTACCACGTAGACCATTTGTCCGTCTATCTTCACTACAGGCATACAAAAATGCACACACACACACATACAAACTCACACAGAGATACTGCTTAAAATAGAAAAACAGAAACTCAATACCGTGGCGTGTCTGAATACCCAAAAATATATATAAAATATAATGTCCTCCTGATTGATTTCGACCATGGAGGCCAATCTCAAGAGAGATTAGCCAAGTGTGCAGGAGATATTATAGTGGACAAGTATGTGCACTATAATATCCGGTGGGAAGGCAATCCGACTCGACAGAAAAGAGTTCAGGCGCAGGACCAACGGCTTTACTTGCTTTCCGAGGCACGGGCGTGTACACACTTTCAATTTCCGGACTCCGGGCTGCTAATAGGAATTTTTTGACAGTAAAACCCACTAACTTTTTAATAGCCCGGCCTGGGAATTGAACCCTCCGGGTCAGCGGTCTTATATGCGGCCACTAGACCAACGAGGCAGTAGGCAGAGCTTATTGTATAGTATAATGTAAATTTTCAATTCATAATAAAAAAATTTATACAATATTTAATATCATTTGTACACGCTATTCAATTTTATGTTAGGTAGTAGATTAAGTTGTCATGAAACATAATATCTTAATCTATACATTTTGTATAAGAAAATATAATTATTGTATTCATTAAGTGGTAGTAAGTAAAACTATATAATATACAAATGTGAAATTATATATCAATGTCTGAAGTCTATTACACTTACTATATAATTATTACTTTTATGTAAATAAGATGTTATATAAAAACGCCATCTCACGTCGAAGTAGGAAAGTTAACACGCTGTTAATTTTTATTACATAAAATAAACTGGAACCGCGATAATTCATGAATGTTAAATTTATGAATTTATTAATATTTTTCAAACGTCAATTTTTAAGTAGCAATTTATCGCAAAACAATCGCTAAAAACTTAGTATAATATGTTAAAAATAACTGATATATTTTCTTGAATATACTTTTTGAATGTCTTTACTTTGTGCAAATAAAGACATGTAAATCTTTATTAATATTTTTTTATGTATAACCAGTGTTAAATACAGAGTACATTTGGACTTCTGTGAAATCTACTATGTATTGGACAAGAGCTTTTATTTCATATTTTTAATTTTGTTAAACTGCGAATGATAAATCGTCCAAGAGTGCACTTAATAATTTTATTTAATTAATAAGACATGGCCCCGTTACGTTGTATTGTATGCATGTTTAATACGATCGAAAGAAAATGATATCGTATTAATGTACGTTCATATTTTTCCCGTGACCTTTTTTATCATTCTCGTGTCAATACCAGATGCAGGTTTAGTGTCAAATTTGTAAAGTTACACCCGAAAGGGTATTCAGTTACAAAACAACCTTCGCTCAGTAACATTATCCGGCGTTTTCCATTCATCACTTTTAGATACATTAACAATCTAAATTAAACGACTTTAATAAATCGATCAGATTTGATAAAAATAACTATAAATAAAATATTGTTTTAATGACTTTTTTACCATTCACCTTGACCAATCAATCAGCGTTATTGTTTTTTTTAAATATCATAAAATCTTTTAGCCTTTGGTGCATTTTATTATTTCTATTAAACTTATTTTATTAAATCCCGTAATATGCGTAGGTATATTTCATAATGGAAAGTTCAAGTCTACAATTTAATTGTATTTTATTATTATTGCTTTTGCGTCTTCTTGATTTGACCCATATGTTATGTGCCCGATGTGTAGCTGTAAGAGTTGTTACATTTAAACATTCTCTTACATACAATTTCAAAGAATATCCCAGAAATGGCAATAAATACATCGATGGTGTTATTGATGAAGAAATGGTGCATGTACAAACATACATAACATAAGACGAGCAAATTACCTATCTTATTTAAAAGCGGTTATTTTAAAGTATAATACCACCTGAAGAATAATATATTAAAAAAACGTCATATGATTCTGCTTCTAAAATGGAAAGGTTTTTAACCTCGTTTCTGCACTATTATGAGTTAATATCTATTGTTGCTTGTATAATTCGTTTAATTATACTTCTAGTGATAGGGTGAAGACGTCACTTCCGCTAATAGCCTTTGTATAATATTCAGCAATCTTTAATTTAATGGGTTTCGTGTGTGGGTACAAACCACTCATCAGATATTCTACCGTTGAACATCAATACATAATGTTGTTGCGTTTCGGTTTGAAGGGTAAGTGACGCAGTGTAACTACATTTAAAAAGTACATAACATATTTCCGAAGGTTGGAGGCACATTGCCGATGTAAGGTATGATTAATATTTCTTAAGCCACCAATATCTTTGGTGGTTATCACTTAACATCATGTGGCCAATTGCCTTTCCGACTGCCCAAAACATTAAAATAAAAGATAAATTTCTGTGAACTACTGTCAATTCGATAAGCAGGATCTTGTATATTCCTTGTGTCTGTAGTTACACTGGACTAAACACTTTCGTACCAGAACTTTGTGTCACTTGTTTACAGTTTTATCGGAATGTATTTGGAATACAATACCTAGTTGATAAGGTGGCCACTTATGGGCAATAGGCAACTTGATGAGGTTTCCTATTGACCGTATGCCAACCAATTTTAATATTATGACTTTATTCTTCTTCTCTGTCTTCACACTCTTGGCAGAGTGGTCGTGGTCGTCGTGACAGGATTGATGGCAAGCTTCACAATTCGTCGCCATTCCTCTCGTCGTGTTGCTTGCCTCGTGCATTAGTGGAGTGGATAACTTTATTAGAACAGGTCAATTTGTATTACCTTTAGTACTTGATATACTAACTTGCACTATAATAAATAATAAAGTTATGTTTTATGGTTATGCCATTAAATTTAATAACTCTATTAAAGGATATTTAGTACGTTCTCACGTAACACATAATCCAGATATGGTAATCTTTAAGGAGACTATTGTTCTGAAAGTATCTCACGTCTTATATCTGTCTTTGACTTGCCTTTTATAGTGTATATTGGAAAGCTTTCACTGTTATCTGGTTTAAGGAAAGCAGATTATGTTACTCGCTAACAGTGTTCTGATGTTCGACTTGAATAAGGAAGCGAACTAAATACGAATGACACAGTTATATAATAGTCTGTTAAATCTTTAGCTATTCTAATGAATGTCTCTCTCATTATCCTTGCAGTGAAAAGTTCTCGTTATTTAGCGCTTAAATTATAAACGTGACATCAGAATCTTGTTCTGGCAATTTGCGATCACCGTATCGTATTATTTACAACTATTATTTAATTTGCAAACTTACTTGAAAATAAGCAGTTATGTAGCTGTTCAAGCGCTTCAATGCTGATATATACACGTTTGTGTAAATAATTTGGCATTTAAATTACATGGTCCATAAGTAGACAGTAAAAATCCCTTATCTACAGAATCAGGTAATAAGAAAATAATCTTGGATAACGGTGAAGAATTTCAACCATATTCAAAATAAATTTAACATAAATAAATTTCCTTTTTTTAATAGAATTTTCCGATATGATATACAATATAACGTTGTGACCACAAAATTTGGTATCGAGATACACAATTTAATAGGTAAATCATTAAAAAATTGCAGTTTATTAAGTATCCTAACATGTGGAAATGGCTTTTATGTTATGATAGATATTTATTACTTTAAACAATTACATCACGATGTATAATGATTTACGATTCACTACATTTATCATAAGCTGAATATATTACTGCTTTTGTCAAGACTAGTCACCAGTATAGTAATGTTAATGAAGCCCATGACCCCATTCTATAAGCTTTGTTGACATTGTGGTGTTATTATAAATTTTCTTCGAGAAATAATATTTTTAGGCAATCGCTAAATCGCAATTTAATAAATTAATCTAGGGTTGCCACTCTGTGGACTATAACTTAATCAGTTTACGATTTTGGTGTTCATCTCTATATATATATGTAAGTATAAATGGAACGGCCCATATTGTTCATAAAGATCTTTATACTATTTATTTTGCTATGTCAGTCTGCAGTCCAACTTTACATAACTAATCCATCATGATGACAATTGATATATTATACAAATATATGTATATTATGCAAAAGAACATTTAGGTTTTACTAATAATACTTTATAATGTTACAACTAAATTTAAACAAAATTACTTCAAATAGCTAAATTAATAAAAATTATATAAACACGAAGTCTGGATTGAAAATATTCCTCCATGAGTTCTGCGGCATTAAACCCAATTACAATTTTAAATATACATATTTTATATGCTGACAGCCCTATTGAATTCGCATACAAATATAAATCATGTAATTAACTTATCATTTGTCAATTTCTTAATATTAAGATCACTCCAATAAACAGCGTAAGATGCGATCAAGCGGTATATACATTCAAACTTTAATGTTGTTTATGTTTTCAAAGCTGGAATGTTGCTTCATCCAATTATAAAACTTCCACCTAATTTAATTTCAACACGAACTTTGAGAAGTCTTCCCATGATAGAAAACATTCGTGTTATGAAACAGCTAAACGTTATTGTATTGAAAAATGTGAGATAGAAGATGTCAGCGGACATCGAATGAATAACCTTCAGTTCAATATCAAATGTTTAACGTCCAACAAAACTAGACAAACATTTGATATCGTCTTTGTAAAACGTTTGTATGGAGGTCAAAAAATAGATCTACTATTTTGTATTTGCATTTATTCACATCTAGTTTTACCTCATCAAATTAATCCGTGTAAAATCTTAGGTGTAAAGGTCAGTTATTATAATAAATACAAACGTGATTGCGAAGGCACTATATTGTGAAATATTAGGATTCGTTTTAGCAAATTTAGAATTATAATTAATTTAACCAATATAATAAATAAATATCCTGGGACATTATTCACACACGGCCATCTGATCCCAAACTAAGCAGAGCTTGTACTATGAAAACCAGACAACTGATATACATACTACTTTTTTTTTTTAAATACATAGTTATATAGATAAATACACCCAGACTCAACTACTACTACTAATTGTACATACCTATAAATTTATTTTGTACAGTTATCCTTGCGTTCATTCAAATTTAAGTGTAAGCAATGTTAATATGATATAGCTATGTTTATATTCATCGTGAACTCAGCTCAGCAAAACTTCGTCTAAAGTGGCTATTCCAAAAATATTGATTCCAATCATAAAATACGTCGTCTTCAATTGGTAGCAATAAAGATTTTTGTTTTTGTGATATCATTATGTACTCACAGTAAACTAAGTTATAATTATATACTTTATGAAATCTATTGCTTTTATCAAATTTTCAAACAACCTAATAATTAATTGAATAAAAGTTGTATTGCAAATCGCTGTAAACTATAATAAGTGAGCAAAATTTCATTCGATTCCATTTAGCCGCCGGTTGAGTAAGAAACAGACCAATAAATTTATATTATTATAATATTAAAATCACCATAAATTATAGCTTCTTAAGATCTTAAGATTTTGTAATTGTATAACAAATACTAAGATTAAGTATACGTATAACGAAACAGAGGTATTTTTCATTAGAGAATAAAATCTTAGAACACAAACATAAACATTCGATATTTAAAATGTAAATTTTTCAAAATATAAGAGCATATTTTTTCTTTGAGTACGAAGATAGGGTAAATATTTACAATCGCAGCTTTTGCCATAAATGAAAAAAAAAATCTACTCCGTCTTAGACTAGTGAACAAGGGGCCGATTCGGTTCTGGCATGTGCGATGTGTTTTAAAAGTAACATTACCTAACCTACATGACCTATCTGAATGTTTTTCATGTTCGAAGTCTTCTCCCTCCTCAATATTGAATGAAATATTATGAATTATTGATAAAAACACGTCATAAGCATTTGGAGCCATTTATAGCAAAAGCCGCGATTGTAAATATTTACCGAAGATAGCTTTAAGCGTTATTACATTTTAAATATCTAGAAGTATTTCGTGACTAAGTTACATGGAAAACCTTAATAGATAGCGATCCAAGAATCGTGTTGCAAATGCATTCAGGATGTAAGAATACACGCAATTATGCAACGATCATCTGTTTGTTTCTCGTCTTAATGAAGCCTAATGAGTCGATTAAAGAATAATAAACATAGACATATTATCACGTCAGCACTTGTCATTGAATTAAAACATTTTTTATATGATATTCTTATATGACAAGTTTAAAAACTATGCATTAAATGTAAGAGATCCGCTGTTACAGACACAAGTGACATAACGACAACCATTGATCCATTGGTTGGCAGCGCATTGACATGAATTAATGCCTTTTACTATGTGTAATAAAAATGATATGTTGTTTGTTATTGCATTGTAGCTTTGTTCGCGTCTTCTTTCCAATCACCAATTATAAGCAAGAAACTTGTAAAGGCTTGATTTTTTACCTGCAACGTTGTCGATTTTAATTTTATGACAATAAATATTAGTATACTGAATGCTTATCCTATATTTATATTGTGTCAATTCATTGATGTAGTGGCAACGTTATTACTCACCAAAAATAGTTCGAAACATCGAATTTTCTCGAAGCGGGACTCATGCTGATCAGCGTCAGCGTTAAATACGACGCTCGTCTGACGACTAAACATAAGGAAAGAGTTAAGAAAATATTTGTTTATTTTGTAGAGCCATCTATTTTGTAATAAATTTGTACAAAATATTTATAAAAAATATGTATAAAATAAATCAAGTCGGTTTCATATAATTTTATGATTACTTTCATTTAGATTTGACAATAAAACTATTAATACGTTCAGATTACCGGCCTTACTAATAAACCTTGTAAATTGCAGAGCGCATCAATTATCTCTTTCTGTCACAACTAATTTGACATTCGAAAGAAAAAGACAAAAATATTGTGTATGACGAAATAGTCTAAAAATATTACTAGCAAAAATAATTATAAGTCAAGACCTGTCCTTACATATTATTGAATTACGTATCTATAACATTTTACCAAGAATTTTAATAATGAATTGGATTTTATAACCATTTTACTGGTTTCCCGCGACCAGTCACCCTCAAAAACGTACATGACACGTTACACATTAAGTGTTCCGATAGTTACAAGTGGATAACACTGTATTACTTAACCATGTAACGACTTGTTCTAATTCTTGTATTGCACAGAGCGCGAGTACTCATTATATGCTAATTGGAAGAAGACACGCAAAATTGCTCAAAGTGAATACGATTTATATATATAAATAACATAATATTAAAGTTTTATATGCTGTATTTACAAATTAAATGTCGCTTACATTACCTAAATTAACCACTTATTATTTTAAACTTATGAAATTACGTGAAGAAAATTCGAAAATATTTTAGTAAATTTTAGTATTCAATGCTAATCTATTGTGTTGAGTATGACTATATTTGTATACACATTACAAATGATTTTGAATTATCTTCAGTTCCCCCCCATTCATTTTCAAATAATAATAATATTCTGAGACATTATTCACACACGGTGATCTGGAGCTCGTACAATGGAAACGATAATAAAGATAACTGATATACTATATATACTACTTTTCTTTTGTAAATACATACTTATATAGATAAATACAACCTTAGGACAAACAGAAATGTTCATGCACACAAATGTCTGTCCTGGGTGGGAATCAAACCCACGACCTGCGGCGCGGAATGTATCAACCACGCCAACCGCCTCGTCAATTTTAAGGGTTAAGTGTTGTTCACATAGAACAAATCCAGAATATATACAGATTTTGCCGGGAAATAAAATAAAAACCAATAAACTCATTATTTGTGATTAGAATGATTTATTTCATAAAAATACCTATTACCTATATACATATTTATTTCATAAAAATACCTACACGATTTATTTCATAAAATAAAAATATGTTCTCTACCTACCACGACTTTTTTACGTTTATTGTATATATTAATGCCATTTTCTTTATATTAAAAATGTTATCTTTAAGTCTAATACCTTTGAAGACAAACCTTGCTATTTGAGGTCAAAAGATCGTAACAGCTAACGTCAATGCATTGCATAATGACAAAATGACAGATGAACGCGCGCTGAATCCGATACACTCTCGCTGAATACAAAAGTAATGTTTCGTTTGAATAAGGTATTTCCACAACAAAAAATCAGCTTTCTTCAAAGATTTATGATGATCGTTAATAAACCGGCTCGTGCGAATGGCGCTGAAACCCTTGCTATAATCTCATATATTTAACTGTTTCGCAAACCGCGTCGGTTCTCAAGATTGTCATGATAACTTTAGGATGAGCTGCGGTCTGTAACGCAATTTAGTACAAATAGTTTCCTAGCGACTGTAAATTATTACAAAATGTGTAACTGGACCTATTATTGAATTACTCAATGCATGTACGACTTTTGACCTGTTTGAATAGATAGCATTAAATCTTATAATCGGTTATTAAGCGAGCGTAAATCGTTATTAAGTGTTTATTATAGAAACGTTTATCGGTAAAGTATCGTCGGAATAATTTTAAAGTTTATTAAAGCTGGTAAAGAGCGATGAAGCGGCAGGCTGTAATTAGGTTTTGCACGTGCTCCTCGGTCGTGTTTTGGCTTTAGGTAATAACAAACAATCGTGTACAGTTCACGTAACTTATGACCTCCATTACCGAATAGTTGTGCAACTGAAATAACGAAGTTAATTTTATTCGGAGACATCCGAAATCAGCATATTAAGTTCGGTTTCATAAGTTGAAATGTACGGATGTCAAAGATATCACGTGAAAAGAAAATTGAACAACATCCATCACAGTAGAAGTGTAGAAGTTACAATTCGATATAAATATTTACATTTTCGTTATGAAATTAATACAAAGAGCTTACGGTAACATAAAAGGTCAAAACGAACTCTAGGGCAGTTTATCCTCTCCTTTTAGCTCAAGATTGCTCTGAGATTTAAAAAGAAACAAATATTGTAACTAGCAAAATAAATAAAACTAGCAAAAGTAACTATTTACGGTTAACCGTATCAATTGTGTTTGTAGTGGGACCGACAATAACCTAACACGCTGGGACTGAACCTGCTAGGATTGCTAGGATTTACTGGATTTTGTTTCTTATAGAGCAATGTTTAAAATTAATATTTCATTGAAATGCATTTATTATTAACATTGTGTTTATATATGTATTTTTCAACAGATTACATTGTACTCGTATTATATATGCTTCTTAAATGATATATTTTTTTCTATCATATAACTATTTCGTGATGTAAGAAGTTGACCTTGACTCGGCACTGCTGCACTGATGCGTATAACCGGCTCTTAATTTGCATGTTCAAAGAACATTTACCTATAATATATTAAACGGTAGGATTCATTTAAGTTATTAATTGGGATATATTATCAATTAAGAAGTAATCATACATATATTTAAGTTTAATATTGGTGGAATTTGATTAATAATTTGAACGAATTGTAATCAATAGTATCTTTTTATTTTAGTAAAACCTAAAAAAAATGTTAGTTACCTATAGTAATTAACTTATTTACTATTCAAGGGTTGAAATTTACTCAAAAGACAAACAAACAAACGTACAGTATTTGTGCATGAAGAATTACTATTCTAAAGTAAACAATAATTTATATTCATGAAATAAAACATAAGATCAAACCAATAGTAATTTGACAAACTTTTGACTGTCGTTCGTTTGACTGAGTAGAATCTTAGTATAGTTGTTGTTTTGCATTTATTTTTTAAGACTCTTCCTGAGAGCTGAGGCCAGTGTGGGTAAGAGCCTCGAGACTTGCTTCTTCACCTTGTCATTAAAACTAGCACGTAATAAATATCTACTGGTCACTACGGCAAAATTAATTATTATAAAATTGGAAAAAAAGCATTGCAACACATGCCGGCCATTCGTTATTTATAAATAAGACTTTTTTTTTCAAATTCAAAATACTTTATTCAATATTGTAGTATTACACTTTCTTATTGATTGTCAAGCTGGAAACTACTTATTGGATTCTTATTGAATTTTTAAAGCGAACTCTTTATTAATAAATCAGTATTTTGTATATATATGAGCGATACGTTTCAAAAAATGATTGAGTCGGTTGCGGTTATTCAATCATTTATGTGGCTGTTTAATGATAATTGCCAATACAGTTTGTGGTTAGTTCTATTAAATCCATTGCTTTGAAAGAGGTTAATAACCAAAGAGTCAATATGCTTATAAAATTAATTTGGATGGATAATAGTTATAACAAATAATAAAAACAAAAAAATTAACGTTTGAACGAATTAGCAATCGAAAAACTTGAAAAGTTTAGGAAAGGTCTCGATACTCGGGTGAACTTAGGGCTAGGGCTTACCTTATAGGAAATAAAACTCCTGTCTCGCGCGTAGGAGGCAGGATACTCATCCCATTTCGCCGAAGAATCCAACGAGCACTGCGAAACAACGAAATATATAAATGTCTTTAATATCAAATGAGACTGCAATTATTAGCAACTTGTTTTGGAGAAGGTTTAAATTAGTGCTGTTCAGAAAACTAATTTCACAATTTACGATGGTACTCGTACCTTTCTTTTTGTTTTCAATTACTTAAAATACATTTTTATTTTTTATTTCATACTGAATAATGAAAAACAATAAATATAAGACGAGCTTAGATAATTCCACTATAATGCATCACTCGTATTAGATATGAAGGAGATACAAAGGAAATATAAAAAAACTCATTAGATTTTTTCCTAGAAGGGTTTTTAAAAGGATGTTCGTCACGTACACGTGGCTTCCTTGTTTTTTCAACTAATTAACCGCATAATACAAATAGACACAACATTGCCTTGCTTGAGGCAAAAACTGGTAACAATTATACAATTTTAATGACACATAATGATGCGTGATTTTGAAAATTTATATTATATTAAATTTATACTATTTTGGAGCGAAGTTTGTTTTGACTTACATATATATATAAATAATATAACTTTACACCTTATATATAACTTTACAAAGTGAACTATCATTTTATGTGTTTGTTTTATATCTTCTAATCCTTTCTCAAACAATAAAATGAATTATTAAAAAAAAAAATTGAATCTAAATAATGGTGATGTGGTACGATGTTTTAATATTTTTTCTTAATATCTAAGGTATGATCAAAAAGTTATGGACACTTCGACAAGACAGTGCTTGGGGTTCTGGGAATATATAATACAAAACAATTTTATCTCATAGTTATTATCTTTTCCTAACGATTTCTTTAAGTGACAAACATTTCCATAAACTTTTTCTCTTATCGGCTATTTCCAATGGACCAAATTTATTTCATTTGCCACTTTTTTTTAAAAAGTATAATATTGTAATTTGGCGTTTGTACAACTTAAGATGCCTTCCTTCGATATTTTTCTTTTATATATGTTTTTTAACAACTCCTTCTCAGATTCATTGATATAATTATCTTCAAAGGATAATATTAATACATAGTTCTCGTTTGACGAAACTGTATCTGCAAACCTTATATATTCTCGTACTTGTTATAGTATTAAATGAGAAACAAATGCTTATAACGCGACCGTTTTCATTTATTACGAATTATTGAGCAATTACAGTTACGTAATCAGTTATCACAGCTTATCATATTCGTTACATTTCATTGTTACGGAAATACGAGCACCTGTAATAGTCACTTACTTTCGTCCTCGTCGGAGAACAATAGTATCTATCGCTAAACTGTCAAAGTAACTGTTTCCTCAATATTAACCTATAAATTATATTTGTGTGTCGTGACTGAGAGACGCATAATATCTTTGAGAACTTTGAAGTTCGAAATATTGTATATTCACTATAAATTATTTTTAATGTATTATTATATTTGAATCGTTGCCTAATTTTTAAGCTGAGTGGATGTCAATTGACTTTTCTTTTCTAATAATAATTATTTGAAAACAGTTACTTTCACTGAAGACTATAATATGACTGATTTAGTTTATTCTAGACAATCAGAATTATAACATGATTGGAATATTTATAGAGTTAATTCCATACAAATTTTCATAATAATATTTGAATGAAATCAGATTGTCTTAAACAATAAGATGCAAGTTATATTAATTAATTACCATGGGCAATATAAGCTATGCAAACGGGTTATCTAGACTCATATTATAAATGCGACAGTTGCTGCTATGTTACTCGTAGTCTGTTACCTCAGCATGTCTTAAGCACTGAACTGATCGTAATGAATATTGACATGAAGGTAGTCCGGGACTTACATAAAAAATATTCTTATATAATATATAAATATATATTTTTTAGGATAAAATGTGGAATCTATGCTTAAAATAAATTTAATGGACGGAGTCATGGAGTCACGAGGAACAATTTGTGTTCGGATAAATTAAAAAATGTAACATTATCTGACCTACTAATGTTGTACAAATTAACATTTTGTAATAAATACTTTTTTATGTAAGTTATGATTGATATAAATATTAATAAACTAGATACTCTTATAAACCACCTTCGTGCAAAGCATTCATTAATGTATTTACACTTATCTGGTAAAACAACCTATTAAATTCAAGATTATATCGTTGTATTAACATTGATTGTAGGATTTATTTAATATTAATATCGGACTAAAAAACTTATTGCCTTATCATTAATCCTTTACCATGTAATTCTTATATACAGTAGTTAACTTTTTGCAACATTACTAGTACAATGTGGTATATAGCGACAAAATTTAAATAATAATAGTTTAAAAAAACTAAAAAAACACGCTAAGATTATCCAGCGAAACGTCGAAAAAAAAAAAACTGTTATCAAATTATTGCATTGTCATCGGTCCTTGATACGTATGCAAAGTTTCAAATTAATCAGACTTCTGGAAATTGGTGAAAATTAAGTTCAAAGATTCCGTTACATACAACCCAAGCTAATAAAAGCGTGTTAAAAATTATTAAATATTGTTCATAATAAAATTTCTTCATCGTACAAGTACATAACAAATTATAAAAAAAACTATCAAAGAAGCATATTTAACTTAGCTAAGAAGCAATCTCCAGGCGATCTAAAGGGCTTGAGACTGACAATATTTGTAAGAAATACAAAAGTGTATCGTAAATCTATGTAGGTATATATGTATATAGGGTTAAAAACAATTCGAAAATGCTAGTAAGAATATTTTGTAAAGGGACTTCTAAGAGAACTTGTACTCGAATACATTATACATTTTGGCCTATACGATATCCATTTTTAAACAGCAAGAAAACACGCGGCCATTAATAATATTGTTATATGTACTCGTACAGTAATTATATCAAGTTAAACAACTCTTTATAATATAATATGAATATGATTTGATAACTATATTAAAGTTGATAATATTTTTTACTTGTACATATAATATATTCTTTAGAGGTTGCAGAAATCAGTTGCACAACACTTGAACAATTATGTTTATAATGATCGCTTAAAGATTTATCGATTGTTTTTAATAAACAAAAACATTAGATGCAATTATATAGTTTCTTTAATGTTGCGTACGTCTTAATTGTCGCTCATATCAATAACCATAAATAATGTAAGGTATTTTTTTTCATTTATATATGTTTCATTTAAATAATAACTTTTATTACTTGTGGGTGATATGCAACTTCTTCGGGCCTATATAATTATCAGATATTCTATCGCTAATTATCGATAATTTGTATCGATGTGTTCCGGTTTTAATAGGCCAGTTTAATTACTGGAACAAAGAACGTAACATGTTAGATATCATGCTTGGCACTTTATTGACAGTTGTTTGGTTGGACTTGAGCACTTACTCTATCAGTCATCACTTGTCCGTCTCCGCTTAAGATAAAAAAATAATCTTTGTTTGGTAATATGTTTATATATCTACGTTTGATTTGAAAAGAAAACGAAGTTTAAAAAAACGAGCTGAAATAATATAGGTATATGACCCCCTGCTTTACGTGCTTAACGAGACAAGGTAGTGAATTAAAAATAGCTTTTTAACGAACAATTGAATAAAAATGAATATGGTGCAAATTTAAAACAAAATTTTTAAGACATTTAATTCATCAAAGCCTTTTTATACAATTTTACCTAAATACTTTAAATCAAGGAGATGCTCATTTATAGACACCAATAAACCTTAGTTATATTATTACCACATTAAGTTGCATCGTGACATAATGAGCTAACCTTAACCCATGATGCGCGATCATGACCGCGTTTTTTGAGTTAATTATATATAATAAGAACATCATTTGCATTTCTTGAAGAATCTCTTATTATTAAACTTGTCTGTCGCCGTTTACGAAACATATTATATTTTATTTACTTCTCAAAATTCTTCCAATATTTAAAAAAAGCTTTATGATTTTGTTATAATAATTTTTCGCCGTACAATTTTAAAATAAAATCTTTTAAATTTTTTATTTATAAATAATTATATGTTAGTGAGAATTTTCTTTTCAATATTTTGGATTATATTATTTGGAAGTCAAAATTCATGAATTGAATGAAGTCATTTGAATAATATTGTCATGGTGAACGCGTCTAAGCTGTTCATTTAAGAACAGCTTAGACCTTTCAAATGTTATAATGAAAATATGTTGTCGGTGCTTTGTCATAATATTTACATTTAGGTAATCGCATAATTTTCAAATTGTTTTTTTTTTAATCCACTAATTAGGCGGTTATGCGGACATTATTAGTTTAAAATTGTTCTTGCATACTTTAAAAGCGCAGCGGCGTGGTGCTCTATTTTTATTGCACAAAATAGTAAATAATGCACATAGGTAAATCGGTTGTAATGTTTTTGTTTACAAAATCGTTAACCTCAACTTATTTTATTGGGAACATTTTGGAAGTGAAAACTTCTTTAGTCGCATTGTGCACTTTTTTGTGATGGGTAAAAAATGTTAAACTCGCGTCAGGTCACGTGACCTTGATTGAAAATTCGTAAGACGGATTCTGAATTGTTAAATTTTTAATTTTATATAAATTGTCATGTTTGTGTACGATAGCGCAATAAATGAATATTGTATTTTATCACATAAGTGATAGTACTTTTATACTGATAAAATTAATGCAATTCGTGCAAAATTTTTCCCTAACCATTCCAAAATATCAAAAATACAAAACGTTAATATTCAAGTTTTCACTTCTGCCGGCACTCCCGGAGTACAACCCGTTGTTTTTTTTAATGTTCACCTTTTTGCAGCTTATAATCTTTTTAATTACCAGCATAAGCGAATCACTATTGTAATTAATAATAAATGTTTAGTAATTATTCGATAGATTATATGTATAATAAATTAAAAATAACATGTTTCCATATAACTAATTTTACGTTAAATTAATTATAATCACTGGGTAATTATTTTTAATTTCCTTCATTAATAACTTTAACGAGTCCACACATCGATATACAAAAACCTTGTATGGAATTTAAGACGTTATTCGTTGCACATGAATGCTCCGTCGATATAAATTACTTGTTTATCTTGAGCTGCTCTACGAATCTATATAAACATAAATCAGCCACAAAGACATATTGTACGTCGGTATATATCAATCAGATTATATATATACACTAGTTTCTTAGTTACTTGAAGCTGGGCAATTAGAAATTACCAATTGACTCACGACATTTGGAAGCAAGGTGGGAATGACGTTACTTGAGAATAAAATAGAGTGTTAAAAAATCATGTAATTTTAAATAGTAAATCGGCGACCCAATCGTCAATATGGCAGCTTGGCTCACTTGGACGGAGAATCAGAATAGTTGAATGCTGCTAGCATTCATTGTTACTTTTCGCCGTAGTCATGATTTGTGATGTTAATTCTCATTAGTATAGTTCCTATCAACGATACCTTAAAGTTATCTATATCTATTATAATTAACTTTGCTTTACTTTTGTAATATTTTGATATTTTGCATGTTAAGGACAATGCAAATTATTTATCGAAATGTTTTTGAATGTATCTGTAAATGATAAGACCTTAAAATGTTATTGTTAACATTATTTTATATATTAAATATTTCTAATAAAGCATACAATACATATATGATATATATAATAGAAAAGGAAAAAATAAAAAGTATATAAAAATAAATACAATAACAACGTATATATTTATAAAATGCATAGGTAGGTCCGGACCTTAACTTAAAATAATACCCAAACGATACCAATTATTTTAAGGCAATATTAAGTTACGTAATATATAATATACGTCGCTAAGACCTAAGTATTAACGATAACTTTTAATGTCGTAGATGAATGACTATTTAGGAAATAGATTCAAGTCGCGTCACAGTTCTCAATATTATATCAGCAGGATCTTCTATTGCAGTTTTAATAAATCAACCTCAGTCGTTTCATTGTTGCGAAGCATTCATTCGCGTTATGTAGATGGACTAACCTTGTCTTAGGATATTTATTATGTCATTTAATGATCACAAACTTAGTACATATTAATGAATTCTGATATTACATTATAGGTGACGTTTTGTTTTTGTACTTATTTTAACTTTTGTAAGTAGAGGTAAGAGCATAAAAATGCATCAAGCGTATTTTGTAACTAACGCTGTAAATATGAAATATACAAAAATCTTATAAATCTACATTATAACTGCGGACGGGAACTAGTATGTATTTTATTTATTGAGAATTTTCGCATATTCCCTTGGAAATCAAATTCCAAAGCGAAAATGATTACAAAGTTTGTTTTATAGTAATAAGACTTAATAACGGATGTCGGAGATGACTTCATATGACATACCTAATGATAGTTTGACCGCGATTTAAGGTAATTGCTTGTTTTTAACCTTCACAGATCTATTAAACGACAAGATGTCAATGTAAACGGATTTAATTGTACATGTAAACAAACTATACATACTCGAATGGCTTTTTTTTAATAATTAAAATGAACCATCATATATGTCTAATTTTATAACATAATCCACTTCTGTCACATTATATTAATATCCGTGGAACCGTTCCAGTTAATTTATATATATATATATATAAATTAAATGATTAAATTAATTTTACTATACGTAATACTTTTACAATACGCATAGAATAATTCGTAATATAGTAGTTAACGTTTGTATTTGGATATGTTATACAGGGTGTAACAAAATTCGTGTCCGACCCGTGAAGTGGTTATTAGGTATCCTTAGTCGATTCTATTTATGTAATGAATTTTAAAATTTTAAGCAAAATTTTACCCCGAAAAAAAATTAATTTGACTAAATAACGACAATTATATTGCCACACAGGCGCGGGCGTCAGCGCTCGATAGCTCTTACCTATCGGGTAAGTCGGAGACGAGGTCAAGAACTCAGTTCTCCATGAAATTTTCGTCATTTACAATTGAAAATGAAAAAAAAAAAATTTTTTTGAGTAATTTTTTTGCATAATATTTAATTTTTTGTTACATAAATTGAACCGACTCACGATACCTAATAACCACTTCACGGGTCGGACACGAATTTTGTTACACTCTGTATAAACGCTGGAACGGTTCCACGGATATTAATATATAAATTATAATATAAAATATATATATATAAATTATAATATAATATCGTAGCTTTGATGACTCCTTAGCCTATATTACAAATTTTCAGTAATATTATAAATGCAAAATCAAGTTTGTTAGTATGTTAAGCTTTTATGTCTTAATTATTCAATCGATCATAATGAAATTATTCGTACACGTTCTCAGTACAGCAGAGAATAGGGGATACCTAGTAATTAAGCCGCGGAAACTATTATATTTATAAAGCATAGTTAAAGAAAATAACTCGTATAATACATTTTATTTGATACTCGCGCACAAACATTTGTACGTTGATTGTATCATGTCAGAAGCATTCGCGCACGTTCCTAAAGCATCTCTACAAAACTTGCAAGTCAATCAGATGAACAATACGCGAATACATGGAATACGAACTAAATTGAATATTGTATTTCATATATTATCCTTATAAAATGGGGCAGACATTGTTCTGTCTACGTATGTTATTATATGTACATAACAGTGTTATATATCTTTATTATTTTCCGAACGTGGCTTCGCTCGTTTTGCCTGTTTTGGGCCTATGATATAAAAAATAGCTTATTTCTTTTAGTGGGTCCAAAGTTGCTCTATACCAGATTTCAATTTTAATGGCATAGTTAGGCGGACGAGCATATGGGCTACCTGATAGTAAGTGGTCACCAACGCCCAAAGATATTGGCATTGTAAGAGATTTGTTAACCATTGCTTACATCGTTGATGTGCCATCAACCTTAGGAACTAAGATGTTATGTCCCTTGTGCCTGTACTTACACTAGCTCAATCACCCTTAAAACCAGAACACGACAATACCAAGTATTGTTGTTTTGCGGTAGAATATCTGTAAAAGCGTAACAGACCGACGAAGTTACATTTTGAATGTTTAATATTATTATTTTATATACAATTATATTTTTCAAATCAGTGGTGATAGCCCCAGTTTAATTTTAGTAAAAAAGGTTATCAAAATTATACAGGCAAATATTGGAAACGATAAGCTTAATATGTTGTTTTTTTTTCAAAAATTTCACAAGCAATGTTGCTTAAGTTAATTAATACAACATAGTAAATATCAATTAATAATTACAATAATCTGTTTTACAAATTCGTTGTGCAAACTTATATATAACCTTATGTACTAGATACAAGAAAGGGCACGCATAGTAGTCCAAGAGTTGTGTAATGACTATAGATTGAGTGGGTGTGAAAAATTTGCATTTCCATTCACGAATAATGTATGTATATCATTGTTATTTGACATATTATCAAGGAGAGAGATCAAGCTATAACCTTGCTAACATTGTTAAGATCAAGAAAATTATTAATTAATTGTATATTAGAACATCATAAATAAATATTTGTTTTACCGCTCTGACATTGGCATTGTAAGAAATGTTAACCATCGCTTACATCGCCATTGTACCATTAACCTTGGGAACTAAATTGTTATGTCCCTTGTGCCTGTAATTACACTGGCTCACTAGCCCTTCAATCCGCAACAAAATAATACCAAGTACTGGTGTTTTGTGGTAGAATATCTGATGAGTGGGTGGTACCTACCGAGACGAGCTTGCACAAAGCCCAACCATCAGTAATTATTAAAATAAGTTTATATATTTATTTAAATTGTATAATTTATTACTTTACAAAATGCATGAATTTGTCGAATTTAGATTAAATGTAACAAATTATTCTGAGAATATGTTTCAAAGGGAAATCGCATAGATAAATATGCGCATGCTCCTTATATAAACTAATAGAATTCAAATTCAAGTATCGCCGATGGAGCCTTTAATAACTGTTCATTACAGATAATACCATGTAATAGTTTCTCATTAGCGAGTTACCATAAGCAGTTACTTATTCCTTGTCAAATAAAAGAAGTAATTTACGTTTTAATATAATTATGAGTTCTGACTTGAAATTATATAAATGATGAAATCAAGCTTGGAATAAATCTATTAATCAATATATATTTTTATATATATAATATATAAAAGGCAAACAAACATATAAGCATATTGGTGCTGAAAGATATACTAACTATTTCCCAAGTTACGAAAACGTTGTGAAATGACCTTATTAAATTTGTAGGTTAATAGTAACACACAAAGAAATTCTTATTTCATATTATTAAGATAAAGCATCGGTAAACAATCAATTAAACTATCAATAATGATTACATGTTGAAAATAACTTATTGTTTCTTTTTAACCGACTTCAAAAAAAGGAGGAGGTTATCAATTCGTCTGTATGTTTTTTTTTTTTTTTTTTGTGTTTGTTACCTCATATCTTTTGACTGGGTGAATCGATTTTGATGATTTTTTTTTTATTTGAAAGGAGTTGCTTCCCATGGGGTCCCATTTTTTTTTGGTCCAGGTTTGACAGTGGAATCCATGAGAAAACCATATAAGTCGTAAATTTGCATGAGGTATGTGCGCGACAAATGGACGAATAACTCGATATCTATTCAACCGATTTCGATGATTTTTTTTTAATTGGAAAGAGTATACTTCAAGGGTTGTTTGATGATAGTTTGGTTAGATTCTGATTATAGGATCCATGACAAAGTAACGGAAATATTCAATTCTTAGTAGCAAATTAACGATACACGGCCGAATCTTGTATAGGCTATCTAGATTTTTCATTCACCTACCATAACATCGTTATGATCAAGTAATTGTAGTACTATTGTATAAAACACTTCTGTATATACCGTCAATAGTTTTCGCAGCGCACGCGAAATAATAACTTTTATAGGCAACAGTTTGATACGTTTGGGTTACATTGCTCCATTTTAAGTAGAGATCTATAAGTTTTTGAAAATATAATAAAGCCTATGTTACTCGGTAAAGACGTAGCTTTCTAAAGGTGAAAGAATTTTTTAAATCGGTCGAGTAGTTTTTGAGTTAAATCGTAATACAAAATCAAACAAAATCAAATCTTTCCTCTTTAAAATATGAGTTATGCATGTAAGCATTGTATATATGTATATGTTTGTAATTGAAACATATTTGAACATCTCCTAAAAGTTGAGACCAATTTTGAAAATTATATATATATATATATAGAATCGTATAAGTACTCTTATATACATGTTATATTTATGTATATTTATATATTGATTACTAGTGTTTTTCCCGCGGTTTCACCCACGTAGTTCCCGTTCCCGTGGGAATATGGGGACAAAATGTAGCCTATGTTACTCCCTGATAATGTTGCTTTCCATTGGTGAATGAATTTTTTAAATCGGCTTAGTGGTTTAGGCGTGAAAGCGTCCAGACAAACTTACTTTCGCATTTATAATATTAGTTAGGATAATATAGATACTTCCCCTTTTTTTAATATACAGACATTCCGTCATATTTTATGGTGAAGAATGGTATAACACAACATCTATAAAAATACAGTTTATTTAATTATTACTAGAAATAATTATTTGATTATGTTATGGCTGCCCAACACCCCACCAACTAAATCTATTTAATCAAAACATGTTAATTTATATTCATACATTTAACCATATTAACTAATATTTGTTAATTAAGTACCAAAATGCATTTTTCTTTACGTTTCACTGTTATAGATTAATATATTTAAATAATAATATAAACGGCGCTGTCTCATATGAGCTGCACGTTTAGTAGGTCTACCCATATGCTACCAAATTAGTGAGTGTACTTCAGATTTACTAAAAATCGAAAAATAAATAAAAATTTTAACAAAACAAAAACCGACTTCATATGAAAAACAAATTAATATGCACTAAAAAGTAAAAAAATAATTGCGTATTCTTCTATAATTTGATAATTAACTTACTATTTTCTACTCAACAATATGTAGGTACGAATGTGTTGTGTGGTTGATAATTTATTTACAATTATTGTTATTTTTGGAGTCGATGTCAGCTAAGGAAACAGTATAATATACCTAGCAATAATAATACGGGAATCTTTTAAAAACAAACAAAAACATACACATTACAAATTGACTTTTATTCGCCTCGTTAAGTTGCGCGTGCGACACAAGCACATCTCACCTATAACTAACTATGTATGTAGTTATAAGCCCACCTTGGCTGACATCGACTCCAAAAATAACAATAATTGTAAATAAATTATCAACCACACAACACATTCGTACCTACATATTGTTGAGTAGAAAATAGTAAGTTAATTATCAAATTATAGAAGAATACGCAATTATTTTTTTACTTTTTAGTGCATATTAATTTGTTTTTCATATGAAGTCGGTTTTTGTTTTGTTAAAATTTTTATTTATTAAGCTTCAATGAATCATTATACTGTGCAATTCGGTAGTTCTAATTTGTATTAAGTCATTTAATCGTATTATACATATACGTATTATTGATTTATAGTTGAGAGCCATTGACATTTGAATGCAACACATAAAAAAAACAACCAAATGAGAGCCGGCCTTGTTTTATTATTCCGTATAATATTATTGGTAAATAAATTTATAGCTTATAAGATTATCATACTTCTTCTTCGTCGTTCCCTCACTAATGAGGATCGTGACCATATATGATTTGTCTCCACTTGCTTCTGTCCTGCGCCAGTTCAATGGATCTTTGTAGAGTTTCTCCTGTTGCCTCTACAATGACTTTACACCATCTAGTTGGAATTCGGCCCCTGGGACGCTTCCCCTGCATCCGTCCTACGATCAACTGCTTCTCGAGCTCATGCATATGTGAACGCATTATATGCCCAAGAAACTTAGTTGACGTTCTCGACATATAGAGGTAAGTCGTTTTTTGATGTGGAGCTCTTGTAATATGGATTCATTTGTCCTCATGGCTGTCCATGGTATCCTTAACATTCGCCTCCAGCACCACATCTCAAAAGCGCTTATTTTGTTAAAGTCTCGACTTTTAAGGCACCAGATTATCATACAAAGAATATCAAATCCAATCTCTGAGTAATCGTACTTAGAAAAAATAAACCTTTTCCAACTTTTATACATTAAGAAGATGTTACGATAAAATTATGGAATAAAGAGAAAAGTTAACTTATAAACAGAGTTACTTTTGTTCTATTTACAAACTATAATGAACGCGAGTAAATCACAATAATAGAAAATACATAAAAAAAGGATAAATAATAGAAACGGGAAGAGATCGTACTTTGACAATTACGCTGGTGACATTTATTATTTCGTTTAATTTGTTTGAAATAAAGTGCATACTTTATTATTATCACATATAATTATAACTCCACAGAAAAAATAAACACACCGCATAACTCCTTTTCTGTTATGGAAAAGAAATTTCCGGTAAATGCAGATTATCTGATAATATTTCTTAGCAAACAAGCACAAGCTTAATTATACGCTCAAATGTAGCTCATGGAAAACTCAGCAGCTTTTATTATAATTTACGCTATCGTCCCACGGCTGCTTGAGGTTTTTGTATTTGCGTTTTGAAAGGCAGATGAACATTTTAAATCTCACTATAAGTACGCATCATTAAGTTGTAGTTGTGGGTCCCTAAATCATTATAATTAATTATTATTATTATTGAAAACACCGGAAGGCCAACAATAGGTCAAGTTGGTTATGATGCTTCGCGCTTAAATGGAGTTGTTTAAAAGTATAATTATTTTAATGATGTCAGCTCTCTAGACTTTCGCTATGTACGAGTGTGTTATCCAATTCATATATCCGTGATCGTACAAGTTTTTTCCATAAAATAAAATAACAAAAGGTATAATTGCTTCTAAAAACCAATGATAATATGTCAACTGGTAAACTATCTACTTCATTATTCAATTTTATGTAGCGTTATAAAAGTCTAGTCGGTTAAATTACTATAAATTAGTTATACTATTTAATTTATTAATAGGTAATAATAAGCTCATAATAAAACTTACTTATACACATAAAGTAAATTACTAATAGACACTTAAGAACCTAAACTGTTTAGTTAATATTTACAAGCAAATAAAAATTGTTTCATTATATGTACTTCCATTCATGTTGTAAATAGGTAATTAATTGCTGTTAATATAAAATAGTTAATAAAATTAGTTTAAAGATTTAATTAAATATTATAAATAAATAATATCTTATTTAATTTGATTTTAAATTATTTATTTTGATCATAAAATTTGAAACATATTTTTTATACGTAATCATTTTTTTATTCCACGCTGTCATGGTTTCTAAAGTAGTAATTTTTAATTTTTATTTAATGTATATATTTAACGCCTAAAATAAAATAAAGTTATTAACCTGTCAAAAAAGTGATGCCAGTATAAATGGTTATTAATATAATATTAATCTTTTAATTATTTATAACGAAATCATGCAATTAACTGTTAATAACAAACCATAAAAGCTTTAAATTTATTACCTAAGATATAATATCGACATCAATTTTCACTCGTGGGAAATGAAAATCATTAAGTTTAAAACCAATTACTAATATATATAGTACTTTGAACTGCATATATATTATTTTGAATGTAAAATATTCGATTCGTTGGCGTGGTTGGTAGATACATTCCTTTCGCACAGCAAGTCGTGGATTCGATTCCCACCCAGGACAGACATTTGTGTATATAAACATGTATATTTGTGCTGAGTCTGGGTGTAATTTTACTATCTATACTATTATATACTAATATATATTAACACAAGAAAAGCTTAATTATTATTATTTATTTACACAAGAATTGCTATATTTCTTTTAAATAAGTATTTGAAAATCAAATTTGTTCTTAACTTTGATTTTCCATTGTACATATTCCCTAGCATGTTTGTTTGTGAATTGTATTTCAATGCGGTATAGAATAAAGAGTATTTGTAAAGCATAACTGCGTGGCACGGTGGCAAGAATGCAATATTTTCCTGTTGAATAGCAATTGCGATTTAACGGAAAAGTAACCAGCCCTTCTGGCACCAGTGTACCTCGAGACGGAGACGAGAAGAAAATATGTGTCATTTGTTTAGTTAAGGTTTTTGTTTGTATGTTACCTGTTCTTAATTACATGTATTTCAATTACAAATCAAAGCTGGAATTTTTAATAAAATATTTTTATTTTATTTTTCCTCGTAGTGTTCCACACCGGGGCAGTTCTACACTCTTAGACAACCACTAACTGTCTATCAGGCCTAGTGATAATTTACCAACAGGTGGCACATATTTCGGCATATACTAATTTCACATATAAAAAAAATATTTATCTACTGTGTTCTTTTGAAACTTGGGCTGTCCACTAGTACAAACTAAGCATTCGATGACCTCTTAAAACTAACCTTTATCTTCAAGGTGTCTATAAAATCACACACATAAAAACCAGTGCTTCTTTATATTATGATCACGATATCGTGAATCACTGCAAAAGACGGTGACCATGCGCCTATAAATAACAGGAATTGGCAACACTTGAATATTGCTTAAATTCCTTTAACAGGACTACATAAAGATGAGTCAAGAATTTATAGTGGAAAAAAACTGCAGCATTTTAATGTCACATTACTCGTATGACAAAATAGATAGTAACATTTTTTTTCTGTCTTAAATATAAATTCAAAAAAGGATTTAAATTCACGTGACCACTATCGTCCAATTTAGGGTTTTCTACCCGGGTACCCGGACCCGGGTATACCCGGGTATTTGCAATTTTTAGGACCCGGGTAATATTTCATGTCGGATCCGGGTACCCGGGTACTTTGATCAAAGAATCCAAAGAAATTCTCAGAAAATTATTACTAAGCAGCGTTAGATAAAAGTATTGTTAGTTCTTTTTTTATGTAAGAGGAGGCAGATGGGCTCATATGGTGGAAAGGTCCCACCACCGCCCATGGATATCTGCAACATCCGAGGACATGCAGGTGCGTTGCCTTTGAGGAAAGAGTACGCTCTCTTCTTGAAGGTTTTTATGTCGTATCGGTTCGAAAAAGTCGCCGGCGAAAGCTGTTTCCACAGAGTGATTGTACGAGACAGGAAATGCCTTAGGAAACAGGTTGTTGTGGATTCCAGACATGTGGTGAGGATGGAATCTTGAGTTCTGGCGCGATGTCCGGTGGTGACTCAGCGGCCGGGACTAAGCCAAACAACTCCTCAGAACACTCCCGTGATATATGCGATAGAGGATGCAGAGTGACCCAACATCTCTACGCAAATCCAGAGAATCAAGCCGGTCGGTAACAGCTTGATCGTCGACAATTCGAACTGCTCTACGTTGAATACGGTCAAAAGGAAGAAGCTGGTACTGTGGAGCTCCCGCCCAGAGGTGAGAGCAGTACTCCATGTGGGGCCGAATTTGCGCCTTGTAAAGATTTAGGCGATGGACTGTCTCGCCTTGTTGAGCACTCCAAGCTCTTTGGAAGCCAATTTGGCTTAAACTTCCAATTGACCAGAACAGAACGACGTTCGAAATATCGACGCCAAGTACGCCGATACTAAATGTGGCAGGGAGAGGAGTGTTCTCAAAAACAGGGGATATGACAAAAGGACACTTTTTAGGGGTTAACGCATAAACTTGAGTCTTATTGGGGTACAAAGGTACCCAAGGTATAAAGGAATGTTCCAACTTTTACCTCGGGTAGGAGAGGAGTGAGGTGTCCGCCGGAGATGATATCTGGGTCTCGGTTAGAAAGAGCAAGGCCGGCTTCGCCGTCTCAAGATGGAAGTGGTCGGCGTTTAAGTTGGAATTCAGTCCCCATATGTTGCAGAAGTCTACAGCGAGGGGTTGCCTTTAGATGCCTGCTCTGTTTGCCCCGACCATTTTCGCAATCATGAGTATACTATTAGAGGTACTATTAATATATAGAACGCTAATTTATACATCGTCAACAGTTTTCGCAGCGCGCGCAAAAAATACAACTTTTATAGGCAAAATTTTGATACTTTGGGTTACATTGTTTCATTTTATGTAGGGATGTCTAATTTTTTTGAAAATATAATAAAGCCTATGTTACTCGGTAAGGATGTAGCTTTCTAAAGGGGAAATAATTAAAAATGGGTCCAGTAGTTTTTAAGTGAAATTGTAGCAAACAAACAAACAATCAAATCTGTTCTCTTTATAATATTAAGAATAGAAGACTATTTGTCTGAGTGTGAATGTTTATTTAGTTATATTTTTGTTATTTTATAACAGAATTTATTCTTGCTAAAAGTCATTTTATCTCCTAATTAGTTAATGAGAACAAGACTTTAATAAGTTTAGGTGACTTATTGACATACGTCACTGTTTCGTAGGCAAATAAAACATGATTATAAAAAAAATTGTCCTTTTTTCTGAAAAAATTGCACATACCCGGGTACCCGGGTATACCCGGGTATGTGAAAAAATAATACCCGATACCCGGGTATCAAAAAAAGCCGGGTACGCGAAAACCCTAGTCCAATTCTTGCATGGCTAATGCGCTCTACGGTCAAACCCTGACTATGACACTAAGATGATATGTCCAATGTATATAAAGGTTCACTCACTAATAATATTGATGTTTGATAAGAGAACAATTGTTGATGATACATTGAGGATCACTGGTGATTCCGTCATCTTACCGGTTCATTCAAAATTCATAGACCCGTATTAATACAGGATGAAATCAACATGGAATTGGGAGTTGAGCTGATTATTAATGCTTGACCAGCATCTTAGAAAACGTTTAATCATTTTATAAATATCAACACTAAGTGGTGCAACTACATAACATTAAAAGTAAATATCAGGTGTGTTTAATATACTATTATAAATACAACAAATATGCGTTCGAATGAGATGAATTAATTTCTCGTTTGTTAAGCGGTACATATAACTAACAAATTATTTACAAGTCGCCGGTTCTCAAACCCTACCTTAATTCATAACCGTCACATTCCAACTGACGACTTGCATCGAAGATTAAATCGCTCAGCAAATATGTGCAAATATTATCAGTCTGTAGTCAACTGTTCTATGTTATGTGTCGTTAATGGTTTTGTCATGCGCAAAAATATAATAAATATCAATGAACATCGTCTGTGCGCGATTGTTTTGCATAGAATTTCGGTATATCATTTTTCCAATGAAAGCCTTTTCATTTCCCGACTAAATCTAAATGAATATATATTATTAATTAGGATTTTATATAAGCTAATATAATTCTGAGTTTTTGCGTTTACTTTGGTTTTATATAAAGGTATATGATGCTAATATTATATTAATTTTAGCAATCAGTATATTGTTATTTTATAAAAAATGGATAACGGTACTTTATTATGGTACATAAAGAAGATAGATGAATAACCAAAAAGTTATACAATACCGTTTTAAAACAATAGCTCTTTCAAAACATCTATTGCCGATGACCACAAATATTTCAAAATTTATTAAACTAAGTATCCGACCACGAAATAATTTTCTTAGGTAATAAGCGTTCGTAATACATTTTTATGGAATAATCAATTGAAGTTCATGGTTTCAATTAAATTGCAATCACACGCGATTACAATTTAGTAAAACTGTTTAAAATTGATTCTTTACGTTCAACTGGTTGATGATTCGAGCATAAATCTGACATTTATGTTTCTCATTAGATGTTTCAAAGTATTGTAAGCATTTAATATCGGTTATATATCTTTGTAAAATGGTATTTTTGTTATCAAATACTAAAAATTTTTACTAAATTACATAATTTTTTCGCCATTCCTCATACTTTTGTCTTTTGATTGCCAGAGTTCCCCAATTACAAGTTATCGATTAAATAATTAAAGACTAATATTAAATCGTAGGTAACTCTCGTTAAAATAAACTTTACGTGGGATAGTTGACCTCTGAGGAAAGACAGGTTTATCTATGTGAGATAGATCAAGTAGGTTTAAAATAGCCTAGTGCTACTTTATCTTTATGTTATATAATATTCCTGTTTTCTCATGCAGGTTTCCTCACGAATATCGTGAGGAAACCTCATATATTACATGGTCGCTAAGCGTAATATAATATAATAAAAGCGTATTATAGTAAGTAGTTGTTTCCCGGAATTGAACCCGCGCTATTTGGTTAAGACCAACGTATTGGACAATCTCTGTACCAAAGTCAAGGTACTTCGCGGTTAATATAAAACTCGCGTATTGAAAGTTAAGTTCACGGCTTATTCAATTAACTCAGCGCAAGTGGGTCATATGTATAATAACTTTGATGAAATCTTTTATATATATTATATATTAACTTAAATATACCACCAATTTACTGAATAGAATTTGTAACTAGTTCTTGTTGTATTTTTTTTAAAAATAAAATTTTATAGTTGTTTAGATACCAAAACATAATATTTTCTTACCAAAATTATTAAAAAAGTTTCTATGAAAAATGTAAATGATACTTTATTGTATATAAAAACGTGATGAATAGAATACCCATGCATAGAAGGATAATTGACATTTATCAATAGAATAATTATATTATAATTAATTCAAATATATCAACTGCGTAAAAGGCACAAGTGCTGCCTACAAACACGTGTCTGACACCGTTCATTTATAGCTTATAAGTAAATACTTAGTACTAGTAGTTATAAGTACATAGTAAAAATGTACTGAACACTAGTAGGTAGTGTTCACTATAAATAAACCTTGTCTATCTTAAAATGTATCTTTACCATCACCATACAAAAGTTAATTGGTATTAAGTTCATTTAATAAAATAAATCACTAAAAAACTTCGCTAATAATTTTGTGATTTCATAATATTTCTTTATCTTTATTATTAATTCCCTTAGGTAAAGCAACACATTGTATTATTTTATATAAAATATATGTTAAGGAACTGTATAGCATTTGATTTAAGCTTATTTAAATAAGTTGTATTTATGTAGTATATTGTGGTGCTATCTCAAGCTAAGATATGCATTGAAAGAAAATACTTATCCTTTTTATTTAATAGTACAGCATTTTTACTTTTACAGCTTAGAGGCGTTTTGTATGAAGCTCACAAATTGTTCTATCAGTTAATCTCAACGGCTAGTAAAGCCAACGTACATCTACGCTGGTAATATTAGAAAGCATTGTGTGTGAAGAATTAGTGTAGACACGTGTACACTAATTCTTCACACTAACAATGAGACGGCAATCCGTTTTGTATCAAAAACGAGTCCATGACCCACAGCTTTACTAATACTGAACGGCTATTAGGAATTACTTCTTAAATAAATAATCAAATATCTAATAAACCATATGAGGATTCCCTAGGTTTCAAACCTGCTACTTCTATATAGTTTAAAGTATTCTTTAAAATATTAGGTGTATTGATATACCTAATAATTTTAATATAAATAAATCAACTATTGATTAATTGTAGCATTAATTTGATTTAAAACATCGATAAAGACTTCTGTATAATATGAATTGTGTAAATTATATGATGCGTGTATTTATGGAACTTGCGAACTAATAATTATAACGATCGCTAGGCGATTGCAGAACTGGTATAATATAATAGTATGCTAACACATGCGATGTCCTTCAAACAACGTAGACAGCATAGATAACTCATAAATCGTTGCATTATTATCTAATGGTAACATCTATTTCAAACTTTGAGTATCGAAATGTGTTTCAAGAGGTTTATAAAATGATTTCTCAATATTAATATTATAAAATGGTGAAAGAAACACAATTGCAAATGAATTTAATTTGTAAATTGATATTGACTTACTCAACCTTACATTTTTAGATGTTTATCCAAAACTATTTGTTTTTTTTTAGAATAGACAGGCAATGTCAAGACAGAACAAGCATGTGGGCTATCTGATGGTACGTGGCTTTGTAAAAAATGTTAACCATCTCTTACATCGCCAAAATACTACCAACCTTCGAAAGTAAGATATAATGTCCCCTGTGCCTGTAATAACACTGGCTCACTAACCCTTCAAACCGGAACACAACAATACCAAGTACTGTTATTTTGCGGTAGAATATCTGATGAGTGGTTGGTACCCAAACGAGCTTGCACAAAGCTCTACAACCAGTGAAGATACATTAATTATGTATATATTAAGTCAGTAAGAAACTACATTGGATACAATTAATATTGTTAGACGATACGAGATCATTATTGGTTAATTTCGTTCTCATTAGTTAAATTATCAAGAGCCGATGCGGAAAAGTTACATCACGATGACACATTACAACAGTCCACTACACAAGATACTATCATCAGAGGCATTTCAGAACATATAACATTTTAGAAGTGGCATTAAGTTAATTTTATATTATTTACATTGAGAATTATATTGTCTACTAGCTGTACCCGCGACTTCGTCCGCGTAGAATTTAACAAAAAAGTTAATCATTTTTATTTTAATTATTTTTTTTTTTCTAAAATAAAAGTAGCCTAATTTACTCCTTATTACATCAGCTACCTGCCAATAAAAGTCCCGTCAAAATCGGTCCAGCCATTTCAGAGATTAGCCGGAACAAACAGACAGACAGACAGACAAAAATTGTAAAAAATGATATTTCGGTGTATGTACCGTATATATATTCATATGCATGTAGTAAAAAGCGGTTATTTCGGAATTAAAAACAGACACTCCAATTGTATTTATATGTATAGATAAACATTAGAATAATATAGTTTTTACCATTCAATGAAAAATAAATCTAAAATGAAACTAAAATATTAAATGGTAGCAAGGGTATATGCTCTTTGCAAGGTATATTTATTTGACCCCTGCAAACTGACGTAAACAGACAGGGACAACTAAATTCAAATACAAAAAGATACAGTAATGGCTTTACATATTTCTTATGTTTACATATCGGAAGTACCTATCTATGCTAAATGCATCTAAGATAGGTAATTCCAAGTTACCCCAGATACCTATGATCATTTAGAATTAAGGAAATTAAGATTAATAAATATGTAAATTGATTTTATAAAACTACTTAAGGTATAATATAAGTATTAATATAGATAAGTCATTTCATAAGGATTTTAATATGTGCACTAATATATCGTGGTTTTGTAATTTAACAAAATAGCCGACGGGTGTCACTTCTGTTGGTTGTACAGTCACTTAGGCACGCATAACATTTATTGTAATAAAATATCAAGCTCTATTTACGGATTTACAGTCACTTAGGCACGCATAACATTTATTGTAATAAAATATCAAGCTCTATTTACGGATACATCGTGATGGACTAAGATTACTTACTGGTTTACCTTTCTGCTCCTCATTTTACAATCTCTTATAACTATACCATGAATTAGATAATTTACATCTCATTAGTAATGTGAAATATTTTTATTATTTCGATATCAATACTATGATATATAATATTATGATTTTATTTTACGCACTAATATTACTTTACGTAAATTTGACATCTGAAAAAAAAAATCGGGCTTTTTGGTTTTGTATTGTGTTTATAATATGATAATAATACTATGTTTCATTTGTTTCAGATTAACTTTTTCAAATAAAAAGTAGCTTCAACTTAAGGAAAAGACAATATGACTTCCACTCTGAGGTTTCAGGTAAGATATTATGATCATTATTTTCACGATATTCTGATTTCGTAGTACTTACACTAATTTTTGGTCACAGCGACGTCACCGGGCCATACAACCACGCATGAGAGATTGTATTTTACCAGTGTGTGTGTGAACTGCCAAATTCCTCATTCTCATAATAATCAGAATCCTATTTTAGTATATGTTTGAAGTAAACATATTATGCATTATATTGTTAATTGTTCATTATAGTTATTGTTATACTATTGTTGTTGGTTGTAAGTATTTGATGATGATAAAGGCGGCTAATCTGTTACCCCTACAACTTAACCCTTAGACTTGCCGCGTTAGATACCTACCCCCTTGGCCTTAGAGTAAATAATAGGACCGGAAAGAGATCAGACGCAGGACAAATAGCTGTACGTACTTTCCTAGAAACAGGTTAAATTTGAAGCTACCAGTATTTTGGCTCTGGTCTACTAGATATTGAGAATTATTTCAATGAAAACCCCAATTTTTTATCGGACCGACATAGCAGGATTACAATTCAGAATCTTATGAACTTTTTGGCTTTGCAGTTAGCCTTATATTAATACAAGACGTGGAAGTCAAATAAATGAAGACATTTCTATCCATATTTGCTATATAAATCATTAATTATATGATAACGCCATATTTAAAGGTCTAGAATTGGTATAGTAAATTGGTATACGTTTACAGCAACTATTGTTCGTGTGCGCTAGCAACTTGATCCCAAAGGAAATGTGTTTGTCTTATAACTACTTGATAAACGGAATGGCATTTATAATAAAGATTGTAATATACGGAAAAAAAATTCTTGTGTAGTTAATTCCGACGTATGGAATCACTGAATAAATTAAGCACATGTTTACATACATATATAGCATATAAATACATAGAACACACGCAAAAATATATTATTTCTGAAACTGCCTATATAAATATAAGGCCTGTTTCAATTTTAATTAAAAATGTCTGATTACAAAACAATTCAATTGCACTATTGTAAATTTAATTCAGTTATATTACAAGATAAATAATAAAATCATCAAGATGTTTCGATAAAGCGTAGGTTTTTGTAAAACGTTGGAAATTCAAGAAGGTTGTGAATGGATGTGTTAATGTAGCAAAAACAATGGTAATTGTAATGACGGCTTAGTAATTTATAAAGCGTATCTACGTATCATGCTGGTTTGCCTTATGATAAATTGTTCTATTGTAAGTTTTCTTTATAGTAAAAAAGAATTTTTATTCCCATTAAAATGTTATTACACATTTTAATTATACAGTGTAAACATATATTTTAATTTGTTATGTAAAATTAAGGGTTTTATAAGATAAAAAAGAGTTGAACCATATAAGTTGAATTAAGTGAAACATTTTAAAATGGTTCATATTTCCATTTTAATCTAAAGTGAACCTATTGATCTAATATTCAGTAAAAATTTTTATTTTATTAATAATAATTAAGTCTAATACTCATTCAGAGTAAAATTTATTTTCATCATATATATTTGCGAATATAACATTATTTTATAAGAAATAGGTTTTACTTGATTTCACATTAAGTTAGCATGTTTTATCTTTAAATTTATTTCGCGAAAATACTTTAATACGTAATATAAAAGCACAATATAATTTGCAATCGTGTAAATTTGTACCGCCTACATTTCAACACAAAAGTAATGATTATATTACCCCGTCACTTGGTTTCACTACTATATGTTTCTATTTGTAATAAAATTGTTTAAAGTGATAGGAAGAGGTGCGTGAGAATAGATAAGGCAGCATTCGTAATGGCTCCAAGGCTGTGAGATTTAGATTTTTTTTTCCTTGAATGTAAATTAATTTACGATCGTACTTGTGATAGCTATATATCTGCCTAATACAATTTTGACGGGATCATGAATTATTATCATTGCGTGATTTACTGTAAGTGGCTTATAATGCCACAGATTTTGGGCTAAGCATTTTCACTAAAATTTCTCAGTCCTGGGATCTGGAAGTTGAAGTATATAAAAGTCTTGAGCCTTGGAAAGCACGTAGATCGTGGGTTTTACGTCTGAACTGTGTTGCTGTCGAATTTGCTATACGACGTTAAAGGCTTATGAGAATAAGGGAATAGAAAGTGCCATGTGGAGAGTACTCCATACTATTGATTGCGCGCATACTTATGTATCACAATATGTCTGCGCAGTTGGCTAATCTATATTGAGAATCGCCCGAAATTAAGCCACGAACAAAAGTACTAGTATGGTTTTCACCTCAAAAAACAGATATAAAATAACGACTTCGTACGTAAAACACTAATTGCATAAGTTATTAGGTTAAGTTAAAATTTTTTGGGGTAATTATTGGGGTAAGATTGTGACGGAAACATATTTCAACTTCTTTTGAAAAATATTACTTTCATAATAGCATAATAGGTGGGTCGATAAAATAAATGAGACACTTAATATTTCTACTGAGGCAAGGAATATTTAGATTTGATTCTTACATTGATTTGTCAAATGAAATTCAAAAAACAAGGTGTTTTAGTTTATATAATGCCGTTGCTATTATTATTATTATTACTATTATTGAAAAACATGTTGAAGTGAACCATATCACTACTTATGAAAAGATCACTACTTCAGTTAGACTGCCGATTGCGTACATTTTTTCTTGGTAATAATCTTGTTTTTAATACTTAATTACCGCAATATTTTAAACAGTTGCTGATCTGCCTGATGGTGTATGCGTCCAGCGTACATTCAATCATGGTTAAGTACGGCACCAAGGATGGGCCCATAGAGCCACCGACGCCCGAACCGCTGCCTCCGCCGCAGCCGTACCGAGCGCCAGCTCCGGTCTGGGAAGAGAGATCCGACGATTCACCAGACCCTAATGCCCATTGGTAAATATATATTACGTTTTCTGATATCACCATGCCCTTAATCTAAGGATAATAATTTAATAAATATTTTTAGGAAGTGTCTAAGAATACAACTTTACGTAAGAATAATTTTGTAGTCAAAGCATTAGTTGCTTCGATTTTTTTATCTCTAATCAAAATAAAAGTAAAATTAAATTGATTAACAGTTTTAACATATTTCAATTATTCGCCATAAACCTACTCGTAGTAATACTTAAAGTTATTTATTATTTCATTTAAAAAAATACATTCATGTTCACTTATGTTTTTGACACGCAGGAAACCTCAGCTCTTCATGCCTCAGCCAAGATACACGCAGGTTATATTCAACCCACCCGCACCCACTCAGCAGCCGCTAAACAATGCACAGAGTTTCGTCAACTCATACAAACCGACATATCAACCGACATATCAACCAATCAAAGCCCAGACGATTCGAGACTATTTGACACCAGCTCAAATACTCAGCTCTAGAAGCATACCCGGCGTCGGAATCCGCTATTTCGTTCCAGCTTATGTCAATGACTTACAAGCTAGAAAGGAAGACAAGAGGAAAGAAGATGCCAAACATAACGATATCGAAACGAATGAAATAAGTGAAACAAACCAAGAATCGAGTTCTGATTTACTTTGGCAGTATGAAAAAGAAGCCACAAAAAGAACTCTTAGAAACACGTTAGAAGTAAGTGAATGAAATTACATTAAATTAAAAGAAAAACAATCATAAGGAATGAATACTAGATTAATTTATTCTGCTCAATAATGTATGACCTGCAAGGTCATTTGAAATCATCAAAATCTCTTTAGGTTTTCATTAAACCATAATTTAAGATAAATATATTCAATTTTTCATTTTATTTTTTTATTTTTAGGGCACAGCGAGATCGATCTATGTGTGGCCGGCGTACGTGCAACCTAGGCATTAATATGAATTAGTTGTTTATATACATAGATTTTAAATTATGTAAACACCACAGAAGGTAACTTGTATTGGTAGACGCAGAGAAAATACCAGTAATAGCATTTTTAGTATTGACTCACAAGGATTAAAAAAGAAACATTAAAAGCATTCATACCTTATTAAGTTTATGTTTATGCGAGACAAAATATTCAGTTTGTCATATAATAACTTAAACGCCAGACAGTTTTTTCTAGATTATATATATATAAAATCATAACACAAGTTTGTATGTAATGTATATTAAAATTTAAATATTTCAAAACTTGGGAATTTGTATGAATTATACAATAATAAAATTAATATAATTGAGTTTGATCTACAGTCAATTTCAGGCCGATATATTATATAAATTGTAAATAGGCTGAGACACCTACGACTTATATTTTGGTTTTAACGCTTAAAAAGATCATAATTTGTTTGATGTGATCTTTTATATTTAAGGTTTTTTATCATATTTAAGGAATTAAAAAATGATTATGAGTCCTACAATGATTTTCTTATAATCTGTGGTGTTTTAGTTAGCTAGTGTAAGATAAAAGTGCCAGAAGTAAATATTTATGTAATATATATGCAAAATATTTCTGTTATTATATTGTTTTTTATTATTAATCAAAGTTGTTATTATATATGTTACAAATGAGTGCACTTTAACTTAATGATAATATAAAATTCAAGCTATATTTCATTGACAAATATGAATCAAAATGCGATAACTTAAATTGTTTTTGTGTAAGTATTAATACTAACATATAATACATGTTACCTTTTTGGAATGACGCAAACATAATACGTTACATTATTCACCGCTTATTTGAAATATTGACCATTTTACAACGCTGATTACGAATAACTTGGGATCGTAGTTGTTGGCAACATATTTGGTAATACCATGCCATTTAAAATTATATTAATATTTCATTTTTTATATTATATTTATTCAAAAAATTTTTTAATAAAATTTGATAAAAATTAATATTAAAAAAAAACATTTTTATTCATATCATTCAATCCATTCAGGATTACGATTATTGAAAGTACTTCATTTTTGTTTAATATATTAATATTATACGTGTCTATAATAAAAGTTTTAATTAAATTCAATATACATTTTACGTTATAATTCAAAAAGACTTGTACAAAACATAAGGAATATACAGGTGTAAGAAAATTGAATGCTAGGAATACGTATGCCTATTATATATAATATCACTACTCTATAATATGGTAATGTGAATCGCCTTTGATCATGAAGGATGTAATTGAAATTAGTAAATAAGCAAAAATACCACACACAGACACAGAAAGCATGTAATGCGTCATGCAAGCCGTCTATGATGTCGGCAGGGCTACAGAATAGGTCTCCTGATAGTAGTAATACATCAATGTGACCAAATATATTACAGTATATTCGTATTTTAAAGACAATATTAGCATTATTACAGTAAATCAATCAGAATTTCTACATTAAGGATAACTTTTGTTCATTTTAAACCGTTGTCGGTTATACAGGCTGTAAGAAAATAAGTGTCCGACCCGTGAAGTGGTATTTAGGTATCGTGAGTCGGTTCTTTTTATGTAATCAGTTGTAAAATTCTAAGCAAAAATTTTACACCGAATAAAATTTAATTTAACTAAATAACGACAATTACATTGCAACACAGGCGCGGGCGTAAGCGCTCGATAGCTCTTACCTATCGGGTAGCTCGGACACGAGGTCAAAACCTCAGTTGTCCATGAAATTTTCGTCATTTACAATTGAAAATGACAATTAATATTTTTTATGTGTATTTTTTTTGCATAATATTTTAAAAATGTTTACAGCCTGTATAACCGACAACGGTTTAAAATGAACAAAAGTTATCCTTAATGTAGAAATTCTGATTGATTTACTGTAATAATGCTAATATTGTCTTTAAAACACGAACGTACTGCAATATATTTGGTCACATTGATGTATTACTACTATCAGGAGAACTATTCTGTAGCCCTGCTGACATCAAAAACGGCTTGCATGACGCAGCACATGCTTTCTGTGTCTGTGTGTGGTATTTTTTGCTTATTTACTATTTCAATTATATTCTTCATGATCAAAGGTGATTTACATAGCCATATAGAGTAGTGACATTTATATATATATATACGTACGTATATAATAGGCATACACATTTCTAGCAATTCAATTTGTCGAACATCGGAAGTGGAATTCATAAATAATACTATATACATAAATATAAGCAATGTCAACCGTATTCCACAGAATATATATTTTTATGGTATAAAATACTCAACCTTTGATGGAAAGGTATATTCTTAGTAAATATAAGGTTGTTGTATAATTTGAGAAAGTTGAATTCTTCTATATATATCGTAATGTATTGCGGTTGTATAAATAAGTATTGTTCCTCATTCAGTCATTAGATGACAAATTATTTTGTCGTTTACCCAAAAGATACGAGATGGAAAAAAACGTCATTAGGAAAATAAGAAATGAAATAACGAGGAAATGAGAGCATGCCAAGACATATTGTTCAGACACATCTAATCTTAGACTCATACTTTTTAGTCTTGGAAATAAATAATAATTGTAATACTTTCATTATAATTATCTCTTAATATAAATCCTAAGAAGCACTGTATATGTAGTCAGTCAATACTTTGTCCTTTTCTTTCTAATGACAATTTTCTGGTCCCAGACTGAGAAAATCGTTGGTAAAATGATGATATGAGGTTAACAGTAAATTAAATATTAACATACAATAAAATTCATGTGATGTCAAATGATATCACATTATTTTATATACAATCAATATAAAATACATCCAATAATATATTTGTACCAAAATTTAAAGACAAATTTGTCGCATCAAGTCACGTGTTATGTTTGCGCAGGCCGTAATTTATTTTTATTATTGTGTTTTTTGAAGTCACATAGCGTAAATGATTGTTACATCTTGCCTTACTTTGTATTTTTGTACAACTTTTACAAAAGAAAATGATCTTATCGTTTCAATTCCGTTTATTTAGGGGCCTCGTTGGTCTAGTGGCTTGATATAAGGCCGCGGACTCGGTGGTCCCGGGTTCAATTCCCAGGTCGGGCTAAAAAATAGTTATTGGGGTTTTCTTTCAGAAAATTCTCAGTACCAGCCCGGGGTCTGGAAGTTGGTAGTGTGTACACTCCCGTGCCTCGGAAAGCACGTTAAGCCGTTGGTCCTGCGCCTGAACTCTTTCCGGTCGTGTCGGATTGCCGTCCCATCGGATTATGAGAGCTAAGGAAAAGAGAGTGCACCTGTGTTTGCGCACACACTTGTGCACTATAATATCTCCTGCGCAGTTGGCTAATCTCTCTTGAGATTGGCCGCCGTGGCCGAAATCGGTCTGGAGGACCTTATTTAGGGGCTAGTGTATATGTGATTGTTATATTTTTAACTTTTTATTTTTAAGATATCATTAATGTTTCATACATTTTCGCTTAGTTTTATAAGAATAGCATATGTATATAGATAGCTAATACAAATATTTTGCTTGTAAATATGTACAATAAAGAAAATTTTTAAATAATATGATGTATTTTATTTTTTAACATAAACGAAAATAAAAGAAAATTGCAAAAAAATAAATAATTTCGACAAAATCTAACAATAATAAACAATTAATTTATTGCATTAACAAAATGAAGAAAAATATTGAAGGATAGAATAAATTATTAAGAATTTTAATATGTATATCAATAACTAGCTTCCGCTCGCGGCTTTACCTGTGTGTGTTACGGAGTCGGCAGGTAATAGGTAGCCAAAAATTTAATCCAAAACATGTACTTTTATCATAGGAGTATCTATAACACAAATGCCTTTTACAATAATTTTCTTAGAAGATAAAATCAGATGGTATATTACTATAGTACAGAAATGTTGAAACAGGTCATCTCCATTTTGCAATTGTTTGTTTAAAGAATTTATAGTTATATTTAAATTACAGTCGGTTTGTCTCGTGCCGCACGTTCACAATTCCGTAGTCGGAACGCGTATTCCACGAAAACATTACATTACATAGCCACAGTACATAGAGTACGTTAGAAGTGGCAAATATTTATTAAACGAACTTGTGACCTTGGCTATCTGACATTAATATTATTTTTGTTATAGTATACATAGGCGGACGAGCATATCGACCACCTGATGGTAAGTGGTCACTAACGCCCAAAGACAGTGGCATTGTATGTTTCTTAAAATTGCCAATGCACTACCTACCTTGGGAACTAAGATGTTATGTCTTTTGTGCCTGCAATTAAAATGGCTCACTCACCCTTCAAACCGGAGCCCAACAATACCAAGTACTGCTATTTTACGGTAGAATATCTGATGAGTGGGTGGTACCTACCCAGGAAAGCTTGCACAAAGCTAATAATAATTTTTATGCATTTTAATTAATTGGAATATATAAAATCATGATTAAACAGCAATTAAGAGAGCGAAAATAAAAATTGTAATAATAATTATGTACCAATGCAATATATTATCATTGATGCAAGGAATTTAACACTATTCACTTGATTTAGTGCGAACGTAAAGCGTAATAAATCGTATGCAGTCGTTATTATTTAACAAGTAACTCTTCAATTAATTATCTACGCATAAACTGTTTTCAAATAAGTACATTTATAATTTCTATTAATTCTTTATAAATCATAAATTATAGTTCAATATGAAGCTTAATATTCTTATAATATGTCGAAGTTAGTAAATAATATCCCAATTCGACTTCTAATTCGTAATATATATTATAAGTAGTATATAGTTAGTATGAATATGGAAAATCATATAGCGACCTAATGGTTACTTACGACCATAGACCTAGGCACTGTTAGAATTGTAAACCATTCCCTAATCAGTCATCGCGAGGTAAGCTATATGCCTCCAATTACTGGTCATCTCTTGCGAAAATCTATCTTTTTGCAAAAAAACTCTATATTGAGTAGTCTTAATAATAAACTAACTGTATCTCGTCGCTTCACTAATTAAGAAATAGATCTTTATCACGATTATATCCTATACAGTTTGTGGACTACAATGACTTTAACATAAAGGGAAGCAAAAGTATTAAAATATTAATATATAAAAAGTATTAAAACATAGACTTGCAAACAAATAGACAACGCTTAATGTAACTATATATAACTAAATTTCTGGTACCTATAAGTATACATACATAAACGGCTTGTATTCGCTTGAGGCAATATACCAAAGTGGCACTTCCATTAACGAGACCTTTGTAATCATAATAATAGTGACATTTACTGCGAAAACAAAGATTTAAAATTATAAAATTAAAGTTAACATCTTCTGTTTTCAATATAAATGTAATTAAATGTCTATTTATATTCGAGAATTGCATAACTTTAAATAATATAAAACATACCAAGTCACAATAGCTTATTTAAATGTCGAAGCGAAACTATATACAAATAGTTATTATTATTAATATTTATCTACTAATCATTTGACGTAGATTTATCATAAGAAAAATTGAAACTATAAATATTTATAATACATAATCAGTAAGGCTTGAATAAATATCCTTGTATATCTTTGGATAACACTGAAACATTGAATGGAGTTTTAATTTTTTTTTGGAAACATACATTTTACATTGCTAATTTTTGTAGCGTGTAAGAACACTTAATAGTTTTCATACTAAATAAATATAAATCTAACGGGTACTACAGTGGCTCGATATAATTGTATATTTCATCCTCACTCCTTAATAAATCTTTAGGGGTGAACACTAAACAAATTAAAAATATCGGTTAAGATACCGATATTTTTTTTATTGCATAGGAAGGCGGACCAGCATATGGGCCACCTGATGGTAAGTAGTCAACAACGCCCATAGACATTGGCATTGTAAGAGATTTTACCATCGCTTACATTGCCAATGCGCCACCAACCTTGGGAACTAAGATGTTATGACCCTTGTGCCTGTTATTACGCTGGCTCACTCACCCTTCATACTGGAACACAAGCGAGTACTGTTATTTTGCGTCAGAATATCTGTTGAGTGGGTGGTACCTATCCAGACGAGCTTGCACCAAGCCCTACCACCGAGTAAAATACAAACAGCAGATAATATACAAACAGCAGGAGAAAAAAATCAAAACACGTCTACACTTATTCCACCACACTTATGTAGGTGAATTTATTTTTCGAATAATGGAACTGCTCTCGAGAATCACGAATATCCGTTCACAAATAGCTAAGAAATTAAGAAACATGCAAAAAACATATAAAACTAATTTTAGTATATTATTTTTAAATAGATCAAAAAACATTACTCTAAGCGAGAGATAAAGATAAGATAATAAATATCATAAAAAACAAAATTAGTATTCATTGATTTTTTTCATGGATATATCAATTTGTTTTTAAGTAATTATTATATATTATGCAGCTGTTTTTCTTTGGATTTGCAACTCGTATAATCTCTACGTACATAATTGCCATTGCAACCTTACTCAACAATCATAAAATAAATTACTCTCATTAATTGTTTTGCTGATATTACAAATAAATATCGCGATACAGATGTACCCAAACACCTTCATTGCAGCAATCGGCAAAATCCGATCTGAGATAAAAATAGCTGTATCTAATGTTATTGACATTTACATTAAAATCCAGTTTGATTGCCAAGACCACTGTCTTAATGGTTAAAAACTATAAATATATTAATGGACGATTTAAAACTTCCTAATAGCCACGTCTAAAGATGACAAGGTTTTTTAAGCAAAATTGCAAAATGTATATTTTAGTCGATTGGATATTCACGTTCGATTTATCGTTTATTACAAGCAATACTATTCTATAAGAAATAAAAATGAAACTCGACGGTAAATTCTATTATGAAATGCTTTTTGTTTGAATGGCTTGAGGGCCAGCTCTCTGAGATCGGTCATTAGAAATAAGTTATTTGAGGGCTCAGATTTAACTACTATCCTATATGTTGACTATGAAGGTTTGCTGTCAAATAAGAAGAAGTTGTTAGTAGTATTACAGTTGGCAGGATATCGAGGACGTATTTAGGACTTAGGTTTTAAGTTGAATAACTACACAAATACTAGAACACTAATAAATTACTATATCGTTGAAAAAATGATTTGAAATTCAATGACTCGATTAGAGTAATTTTTATAGAATAGTTCTTTTTTGCGTGTAGAGAAGTCTAAGTTTGCGCACGCACGTTGGTGTATTACGTCACACATGAATATGCGAGTCGCAATTTCTACACATACGAATAGCTGACCATACATATCGCTATCCTTTTTTTGTAGAACCCTAAAAGTAAAGACTTGTAATGACTTGGTTCATCATCGGAGGTAGTAATCATAAAGTTTAAAGTACTACAGAAGCCACACGACCACATTTCACAATTCTGACATATCTACTAAATTCCATGTTCTATATTTTCTATTTTTTAGAAATATATCACTTACATAAATCAACATAACGTCCTCATAACTTCGGGATATATGAATATATGTGTCTGACTGATTTAAGCCACACAGTGCCCTATTAATTCCCCCACACTCATAATCCGTTAATTCTGGCACTACAGAAAAGTGTTGAGAAAAAGAAACAACGCCTCAGAACAGGAAAACCTCTTAAAACATTTAACATTATATTTTTATTGGCCTCACCCAGTATCCATATATTTACTAGTTTGTCATGGCTATACAATTATTTGAAAACTAAATAAAACCTAATTGATAATTATGAACTCAATTATTTGTTTATATTATGTATGAAGAATACTTTCAAACAATACATCCGATTATCGTGACGGATACATCTCAGTATGGTCGGCTTGTGACGTAATAGAACACTACTACTACTGTAGGTAATATATGTTGACTTTCTACACATCCAAAACAATCGACAGCTCGCCATTTAAAATTTCATTGTTAGTTAACATATTGCTTGTACGTGACCTTAACATGTACTAGAACATGACACTGGTTATTCAACTAGTATTATGAGTAAAGTAATTAACAGGACACATAAAAGACCGATTTATATATTTCTGCGAATATTTTAATATTCGATATTTATTTACTATCCATAATCGTAAAATAAAATGAATCAAGTTATTTCAACTTATATTTTAATATAAATAATGTAGTAAGTTATTATTTTTTCAACATGTTTAGAAACATTTAATTTTATGATCAAAGCTTTATAATGGGGGGCAATAGGTTATCCAAGTGTTGTGCTTGAGAAGTTGTAAGTAAACTGTCAACTGTCAGTATGAAGAGACCGCGCCCTAGTTTAGAACTACACGTCTGATACAACATCTTGAGATAATGTGAATTTAGAAATTCATTATTTTAATACCATGTTTTTTGCTATTTTGAGATACATAAAATATTAAGTTTTGATAGAATTTTGATGGATAGTTAATACAAAATTTTCCAATACATGAAAAGATTCATGCTGGTGATGACTTAATTGGAGAAATTATTGATATTTTTGAACTAGCACGGGGAATACGGCTGAGATGAGAATATTGAGTTTACTATAAATACGAGTATGTATATGTGTGTGGGCATAAGAATGGATAGGTATATGAGAAAGTTCGATAGTCAGAAAAATTGATACGAAGCCGATAATTATAGCATTGGCACTTGAGAGTTGTAGCGTGGTTAATTCTATTAAGAAATAATTACAAGCAGTCCAGAGTCTGGAAGTTGTCAGTTATGGCACTCTCGTATCCAAGAAAGCGCGTAAAGCCAATGGTTCTATGCTTGAACTGTTTTTAAGTTGGGTAAGGATGATGTCAGTATTATATCTCATCGGGTTATAATAGTAAGGAATACGGTGTACTTGTGTTTAAAAGTACACACTTGTAAAATGTAATACAATGCGTGCAAATGTCCAATATCCCTTAAAAATGGCTGCCGAGGACGAAATCGATCAGGAGAACATTATGTAATAATGTATTCGAACGTCTTTTAATTAAATAAATTACATGTAAAATTAAATTCTTTCTATGTGTGTCATTGAAATCTACAATAATGTAATATATAATATGTGTTAAGATTTTATTAACCGTTGGCGATTGCCAATATTATAAATATGAAAGTGAGTATGTTTGTTCGTCCTAATTTCACGCTTGAACGCCTAAACCGTTAATAGGCGTACATATATTACTTTTTATCCTAATTAAGCAAGTAAAATAAATTTCATTCAAGCAAATCTAATAGAATGCATTTGAATTTTATTAAAATATTACTTATTTTAGTGAATTATCACGACTGTATCGATTAATTTAAAAAGCCTTCTCAATCCCTGTTAGAATAAATGAAATAGAATGATTGTTGAAACTATCACTACCGATCAAATCTCGATCAAGTTGTTTCCGATCGGCTTGATTCTTTGGATCTGCGTAGAGATCTTCGATCACTCTGCATCTACTATCACATATTTCACGTGAAATGCTCTGAGATGTTGTGCAATTAAATAATGATCTTACAATTTTACTTATTGGAGCAGCGTGGTGGATTAAGCTCAAAAACTATCATTGTGAGAAAGGTTTTTAATCCAGTATCGGCAGTAAAATAACAACCATAAATATCCAACTGTTTTTACTAATTTACTTTTTTCATTAGATAAGTAATCACACTAAATCTTCTACTGATTACTCCCCCGTCTATGATTAATTTATATCGATTATAAGCTTAATGATTGCAAAAACTGTAACTTATCATTTCGATTTAATATAATTATAAAAAAATGTAAAATATATTTAAGTATTACAATAATTATATAATCTATGATAACTCCGGGAAATCACCCGCATTAATATTTGCTTGTGACGATAAGATTTTGATTAGCTCGAGTTTACAAGTTAAATTTTACAATTTTATCCTGACTAATGCAATTGTAAAACACTTTAAAATTAAATATAGCAAGACAACTCTTATAAAACTCCGACTCTGTAGAATCACTTGTTTGTAAAAATCCATACATTTATCGAATCCATCTGCAGCTGTATAAGACATTAGTATAAACATTGTTTTGTCAACTGACCTAAAATTATTGCATCCCTAAGCCTAATGAATTAAATAAATAAATCTATTTGTTTTTAAAACTCAAGTACCTAAATGCTTAGAGCCATCTGTTTGCACACAAAATATTCATTAAATGCAATATAAGCGAGAAAAATAAATAAACAGAAAAGGGAAAGGAAATTGGCGAGATTATTTTATTAACGATAAAATATTTCCGACGATTGACAGTTTTTTACTCATTAATTTAGATTTATAAGGAGTATAGATACGAACACTAAATACAAAAAAGTAATATTAAATTATTAAATGTCCAAGTGGACATTCATTACGTTGCTCACTCCATGTATCGTTTTACATATTGTTTTGTTTTTGTCTTTAACATGAGTCTCATTTCAAACTTTTATCAATGAATAATATTGTATCATCAAAAAATCTTAATAAATTACTAAAAAGTATTTATGTTCTACTTAAGCTACATTTTTAATTTTAATAAATTTTATGAAACATTTTTTTTATTATACGATACATCTTATTTTATTTCTTGTTTATTTATAAGCTCAAAAGTCAATTTTAACCATGTATATAAAATATCGCGAACGCATTTCAAATATAAAACAAGATGAGTAGTATCAATACATTACCTAAATTAAACCTTTAGGTACTTTCAAAATACATGATTACAGTTTGTCGGCTTAATTAAAGTATTATGAATGCGTATACAGTATATTATAGTATATGAATTGAGTAGTCTCTCTATAATATTAAGCAAATCCCACTCAATCACTAATCGTGATCCATATATAATCCTACCTGTACCTTTATTTACAAATGGAATTGAATCTTTAAAATATAATTTAAGTATAATAAACATTGATTTATTATTAAAAATAGAAGAGAAGAATATGTAATAAATACTCGTATACATATTTAGGATACTCCAGGATACTCCAGACGAAGTGCTACACGAAGTCCAAGTGACGACCGCAATCAGCACTTTCGCAGTAACGTTGACTTCGGTAACATTGGTCACACTGTTGTTTTTGTGTGTCATAATTTAACAAAAAATATGTTATATGTAAAACGCAATTTATAGAAGGCGAATATAAATGATGTGTATATAAGTGAATATGAGTGATGATATACGCACAGTGGCTGGCAGCGGTTGGAAATCGAGAGCTGAAGATCGAGCTCAGTGGCGTGCCATTGGAGAGACGTATGTCCAACATTGGACGAGAAAGGGTTGATAATGATGATGATGATGAATATAAAACGTTTATTTGGTTTGTCGCTCAATGTTCACATTTAAGACTGTTATGTAACATATTATAACTAGTACATAATAAAAAAAAGTTATTATTGTGGATAAGTTATATTTTCTTTGCTCAATTACACAACTATTTGCCCGTATAATTGCAGTTAATGTTATTAACAATGCTGTCTATCCGATATAGTAGGTTTACTTATAAACCAGAAACATATTCAACGTTTTGTGTTATTTATAGTGTGTAAACGATTTATCAATTATATCAAACGAGTTTGTTAAATAAAGAAAAAAGTATTTATTGCTCACAAGAAACGAAAAATTAAAAAACAAATTAACTTAATCGAGTTTATCAACAAAGTCAGCCTTAAAGGTTTTTTTCAATAAATTGAACTGTTTTAAAGTTTATTAATAAGTAGCTATTTTTATTTTTGTTTCATTTATTTTCAATCAAATACTGGTTATATTTAAATGTGAAAACTTTATTGGTGAAAACTTAATTTGTTATTTATTTTTGAAGTGAAAACTTCTTTAACATCGTTGTGATTTGAAAGTCGATTAAACAAAAAAGCGACAGTAAAGAGAGACAGACACATAAATTCATAAGATTTAATGTGGGAGAAAATGAGATAGGAAGCATTATACGGTGTAAGCCAAAATTTTTGAAGGCTTACTTCTACCACGTGTGAATTGCACACATGTTTTTTTAATGTAGATATGTACTTATATTTTTTTTTATTGTTTGTCTCAAAAAATAGATGAGTATCTAAATAAACACTTTCACAAATTTAATATAATACAAAATCATTTTAAAAATTTGCAAATAATGATAACTTATACAGTAAAATTTTTAATTCATTGTTATTAGATGCGCAGTACGTTCCGATTAACGTTTTAACAATTGCTTAGAAAACGTTGCATGCTTATCTTAGATTTTCTCACGTACAGTCAACTCTTAATTGTTTATCTATGTAGGTGACCTAGCACATCTTGTTCGTTTCGTTCGACCTGTAATACTAATTATAACCGTCTGTGTTCACCATTTGTATAATTGCTTTAAGATGATTTTTAAACGATATTAAGAGAATTATTCGGCGGGGACCGACTGGATGCGGAAGGCGGAGGACCGGGAGCTTTGGCGCACCTTGGGAGAGGCCTATGTTCAGCAGTGGACAACGATCGGCTATTGATTGGTTGAAGAGAATTATTCAGCGAATTTCGTGTCGACATTTTTGTATTTTAAATAAAAGCGATATAGTTCTAAATCTTGCTTTCATAAATATTGACTACCTAATTTGTTTAATGGCTAGATACAAGGCTGCAGATACCTTTTTTTTCGATGGAAAAACGCATTTTTTGGTTGTTTACATATTTTAATAACTAAGGAGTAAGACATTCAATATCAATGTTATAGGAAATACTAATACATATTATTATTTCGATAATAGCCCAATAGCATCTAACCTGCTACTGCACGTGTTAATGCAGCTTGCACATAATTATATTTATAAGATTTTTTTTTATTCAAAAACTCTCGATATCAATTAAGTTATTAAAAAACTATTGAACTCGGGCGTTAGCGAAATGACGTGATGTTAATCTCTCGAAGCTCTCAATTCGTTAATTCACTTTCGCTAAAAGTGTAAGTGATCTTGACCTTTCTCACTGCGATGACGCTAATCCTTTCATTCAACTGACGCAATCGGCGAGTCAAGATGGCCTATTTGATTGAACGACGATGATTGGGATTCAATCCTGTCGGAATTTATTTATATTATATATGTGTGTGGAACATGTGACCAATTTTTATCGCGTTTTCATTTGTTATTATTATCTCGTACTCGACAGAGACATCTCGAGAAATAGTTGGTTGAACCCGCATTGCAGTAGCTTTGTGTGGTAAGCTCCAAATCTTTGACGGAACAGTTTTGTTGTTACTCGGTAGTAAGTTAACAAAGTTAACACAGCAATAGAGTAGTTAAGTCAGATGTTATTTACTATATTTATTTTTAATTTTTTAAATAAAATATTATTTCATTTAGTTTAAAGTATTTCTATCGGTATCATAAGTAAAAAAACTTTTTCTTGCACCATACGATTGTAAAATTACCTCACGTTTTATGAATATTAATAATTAATGTAAACTTTTAAGTAGGTACTTATATGTTTGGTTCAAAATGATATTACAAGCAAATGTTGTCCTTTCCATAGGAGTTTCGGCATTTTTGTTGTAAGTGTATGTATCGAATATTTTATGAAGTATAGATTTCGATTGTTGCAGTAACTAAACAATCAGACTTTCAAATTGAAGTTTGTTATTTTCAATAGTAATGAATGATCTTGGTGGTTTCGCTCGCGTTAAACGTTACTGCTCGGCTTCCTCTATAAATGGGATAATATTTAAAAAAAAGATTAAGCAAATCAGCTTGGTAGGTTTGGTTCTGGTTGAATCAGTTCAGTTCATTATTAATTCAATTTTATATATAAGTATAGATTGAAGCATTTGACTGCCTCTTTGGTCTAGTCGCCTAGTGGCTAGTTATGTGGCGCCTGAAATCTTCCAGTCGTTTCGGATTGCCATCCCATCTGATTATGAGAGCTAGGAAATAGAGAGTGCCTATGTTTACGAACACACTTGTCCACTATAATATCACCTGCGCGGTTGGCTAATCTCTCTTGATTGGTCGCCCTGACCGAAATCGGTCTGAAGAACTTTAATATTATTATTATAGGTTGAAGCATTACCCTAGCTTCTTTTTATAATAAAGCAAAAACTACACCAAAACCAGTAGGACTATTCTGTAAATACAAACTCGAAACTCGCCTCAAAAAATAGTCGTGAATTGTCAGTGATATGCGACATTGATCATTTACTTTACTTGGTGGTAGAGCTTTGTGCAAGCTCGTCTGGGTAGGTACCACCCACTCATCAGATATTCTACCGCAAAACAGCAATACTCGCTTGTTGTGTTTGCTTGTTGTGTTCCGGTATGAAGGGTGAGTGAGTCAGTGTGATTACAGGCACAAGGGACATTGCATCTTAGTTCCCGAAGTTGATGGCACATTGGCGGTGTAAGCTATGGTAACATCTCATACAATGCCAATGTCTTTGGGCGTTGGTGACCACTTACCATCAGGTGGCCCATACGCTCGTCCGCCTTCCTATACATTAAAAAAAAATCATAATAATTATAAAATTTCTAGAATACACGTATCAAAATAGTAGATCATCATAAGTCGGTTATCAACATTTCACGGGTGACAAGTGAAGTGTGTTCTTACCAAAGGCATGGTTATATCATTATAATAAAACGTATATTTTAAATCGGACATTTAAATCAATCAGATCAGACAAAAAATCGGTTCGAGCTGATTTTTATTTTTTATGTAGTATATCTTGAAAAAGGTGTCCTTGTTATACAAATTGAATAAAGAAAAAAAAGTAATAAAATTTGATCACATGTTTTTTGTTTAGCACAGGCTACAACGCGTTACAAAGCGTTAGCTCACGTTACACATAAGAAATAAGAAACTTAAAATTCCAATCTGATATATCCCAAACTAGACAGCGAGGTAGCTACTAGTATTAAGAGATCATAATATCGCCATAAACGTGTTTCCAGATAAGAAGCATCGTTAACACGCACAATACAAAAGAGCACAAGGTCTGACCGCGTCGTTGCATAAATTGCATAATTAGACGACAAACATAAAAGGACCGTTGATGGAACGGAACGAGAACTTCACCATCTGTTGCGTGTCTGATTCACACAATAACTGTTGGATTATTCATTTAATTAGACACGGCTTAACAGCTAACTTTCGTGTTTTAAATTTAAATTCGTCTTCATCGAAATAATGATGTATGTAACTCGTAATATAATCATGAACGTAGACTATCATAACATGATACTTATAATTATGCTAACCAGTTTAGTTTCAAACGAAATGCGTCGAATTTAATATCTAGGTATACAAAATTTTAATTCAATTATCTTATGATTATTAAGGTATAAATCATTTTAAGTATGACATTTTATCGGCCATCTTGTTTCTCACATTAAAACATTTTATTTGAATCATTTCCTTGTTTTAGAATACTTATAATATTATGACGTCTATGTAGTGATATAGTGGAAAGACCTTTATAAGATACTATTATATAAATCATTAATTATTTAGTCATAAATAGTCTTAGTTAAGATATTTCTCGGAAGATTTTGCATTAACTAATAATTTAGAGCTTATCCGATTTCAAATTCGATTTTATTATTACTAGTTGTCCGTCACGGGTTACGTTCAAAACGGTTAAATGGCTGAGTTAAATGATTTTTAATGTCAAATGATGATAAATTAAATCCTCAATGTTTATTGAGAAATTAAATAAATAACTTATCATTGTTTATTTTCATCTTCAGTTCATTGCGATAACATGTGCTAGTTTATAAAATAAGAAAATTAATTTCAGTAAAACACTTGATTATATTGCTACATCTAGTAAATAAAAAATAAACTGAAAATCACGTAAATAACCTAACATAACAAATAGAAATAAATAAATGTTAGTGATAACAATAAAGGTCAATTGTCTAGTATTACATTATCGTTTCTTTCCAGTATTCCAGTAAGTGCTAGCGCATTAATATTATATTTGTTCTGCAAACATTATAAGTATTAATTGACGTAACTAATTGTTTTATAAAATATTTACATAAAAAACACTAAAAGAACTCTTATTGATAGTGAAACCTGATTCCCTAGATTAATTCTGATGAAATATTATTTACAAAATTGAATCGTGATTTGTTTTTTCATGCTGATTCGCGTTGATTTTTCGAGTTGGAAGAGTGTAATTTTTCGTTTTGCTTCAGGTTGTCCGTTTATTGAGGAAGGTTATATAGTGGACAATCTAATCGTCCTTAAAGAGCGAAGAGAACATTTTTATGCCATATTTTAATGCTGGTAATCACGAGTCACGTTAACAACTTACTCTATTCTACTATAACATTTTTAAAACATTTATTTGTAACGTTAACTTTACCGAAATGATTACCGAAATAATATTTTATAGAAAATTATAGACCACCTCCTTCATATTCATTGAATATATTAAACAATGTTATCTGACACTCTGGCATGTTTATAAACAAAATCAATTACGAAACAAAAAGCGATACACTATTAAGATACATATATACTCGTAAAATACAATAAATTACTTTCCAGTATATCTGGCAAATTGTAAAGGGTAAACTGATTTCTTAATAGTAAATAGGTGCGTTGCATTAGTATTTAGCAATATTATCGTACGCACGAAGCTATCCTTACCTAGAACACCATATACAAGCGATGAGCCAAATCCTTACTTATGTCATCTTGCTAGTTAAGCTCAGACGTTACTTAAGTCTCCACTTTGGTATCTTGTGTAAACGACTAGTTCTTATAACATACCCATGCTATTACACTTATTAAGATAGGGTTGTCAAATTATTGTAACTTAAAAATAGGAATAATGTTTGTATCTTAAATGTTATTTATGTAACAAGATAAACAAATAGTTCGCTCAATAATTTCGTTGCCCTGTCACGTAAACTTATTATTCCATCCCCATCACCTCGATATCTGGAAATCCACAACAGTGCGTTTCTTAAGGCATTTCCTGCCTCGCACAATCACTCTGTGGAACCAGCTTTCGTCGGCGACTTTTCCGAACCGATATGACTTGGGGACATTCAAGAAGAGAGCGTACTCTTTCCTAAAAGGCCGGCAACGCATCTGCATGTCCTCGGATGTTGCAGGTGTCTATGGGCGGTGGTAGTCACTTTCCATCAGGTGAGCCTCCTGCTCGTTTGCCCCCTCTTACATAAAAAAAAAACTTTAAATATAGCATCGACATAATGTAAAATATTGCATATTTTAAAACGATGTACGAACGGATATTCATATTGAAAATAATTATTATAATAACGTAGAACCCATTCAAAAAGGGACCATCATTTATTAAAGTTATATACCATATAATTTTATAGTCTAGAACTCTAGATGCTTGTCACTCACTTAATATAACGTTATATCATTAAACAGCAGCCTATAGTATTTTTCTGTAAGCTACATTATCGTACAGGATACTAGCCATTCAACAGATTCGCAATCACAATTGTATTCATGCTTACAATTGTTAGCGATACTTAAAAATAAAACGAATTATGTGTCATGAATAATCTTTAAATTAATCTATCTTTAGAGTCGTTTCTTATAACAGGCTGTTATGGCTATTACGATGGCTATATTATTGTGATTAAAGCATTAGTGAGCTTTCGACTATGAATTGTTACTTTTTATAGTTATTATAGCTAATATTTATAGATTCTTAACAGTTTCTTTTTTAATTAATTTAATCAGTATCGTGTTGCCAGTTATTCACAATTTGACAGTTTCTCTTTGATCTTCAATTTATCGCTATGTGCAACATTTTTTGAGCATAGCTCTCAATTTGAATTGCATATATTAATATAACATCAAACGTCTTTCTATTATTTAACAATGTTATAAAAATAAAAAGTCGTGACACAACACATAAGTAATAAGAGCCTCGTTGGTCTACAGGCTTGATATAAGCAGACCTGGTGGTTCTGGGTTCAATTCCCAGGTCGGGCCAATTAATAGTTATTGGGTTTTTCTGTCAGAAATTTTTCAGTAGCAGCCCGGAGTCTGGAAGTTGAAAGGTTGTATACTCCCGTGCCTCGAAAAGCACGTTATGTCTTTGGTCCTGCGCCTAAACTCTTCGGTCGGTCGTGCCGCATTTTCGTACTATCGGATTAAAAGAGCTAAGGAAAAGAGAGTGTATTTGTGTTTGCGCACACACTTGTGCACTATAATATCTCCTGCGCAGTTGGCTAATCGCTCTTGAAATTGGCCGCCGTGGCCGAAATCGGTCTGGAAGACCTTTTAATAAGTGCTTATAAAAGTCAATAATTTAACAACTATATGTTTTGTCACAGCTTAATTTGCTTTCTAATCATCGTTTTTTTGTGATATTTTTTTGTGTCTTAATGGTTCTGAAAATTATATTTGTATAAAGTCAAAACATATTATACTTTAATTTTAAAGAGCATTTAAAGAGATGTAATAACTGAAATAATTTTAATCTGAACACAGCATCGAGCGATGTAAAATTACAAGTAATTGTGCTCTCTGTCAATACAATGAAAAGGTCACATCTAATTAAGTTATTTTTGTGTCAACATTCTGTCCGTCTTAAATATTGAACAATTTAAATTACACGAATTATGAGAACGTCGAGACAGACATATCTGACAACTGTATTTACCACTGAGAATCTGACAAAGATCATGCCACTTAACTTAAAAAAAAACTTGATTTTTATGAATAATTCTAGGTAATTTATCAAAGTGGTTGACGACGGATAGTTAATTTTTTTTATTGATCTCCCTTGAAAATACATTTATGCGTTTCCTTATAAAAAGTGTGGTGGATATGCGGTTATCGCTGGCGCCGAGCGCAAATACTCACTTTAAAAACAACGGTCTTTTTTACAGTATAGGCGGACGAGCATATGGGCCACCTGATGGTCACCAACGGCCTTAGACATTGGCAGTGTAAGAAATGTTTACGATCGCTTACATCGCCAATGCGCCACAAATCTTGAGAACTAAGATTATATGTCCCTTGTGCCTGTAATTACACTGGCTCACTCACCTTCCACACTCAATAATATCAAGTAATGTTTCCAGACGAGTTTCCACAAAGCTCTAACACGAATAAAATATGAAAAATATGAACTATTTAACATACTTATTTCCTTATTGATCCTAGAAATAATTTTAATTTCCTAACATACATTATAACTAAATGTAAAAGTGAATTTGTTTACGTACGCTTTCAATCATAAAATTTAGCAAACTCGTTGCAGTGGTAGAAAAGGCGCAGTCGCGGAAGGAAGTCTCATATGAATGAAGAAGATTTTTTTTAAATTAGAAAAAATGGTTGAAATTGTATAACAATAAGGTATCAAATTTATATTATTACGTTGTTTTGTTATCATTTCGGATATTGACCCTGTCATTTATATGAAAAGCAAGTAAAATAACATACTCTTGTACTTATTTGGTATGAAACAAGCCATTCTTGCTGTAACAAAACTTCCTTTAATATTATCAATAAATAAGTTATGAGGCTGAAGCAAAGTGTTTTTAATATTGCATCATTTATTTTAATGCTTTATGTTTTTTTTGTTTTATAGAAAGGTGTATGAGTGATTAATGAGGTGACTAAAATTATTGAGATATAATGTAAACTCCTTTAAATAATATATGAATTTCGTCTCATTTCCTAATAGACAAAGATTTATTAGCCCTTAGATTATATTATACACGTGTGTAAGGAATAAATAGAAGCATCAAAGCTTAAGGAATATGATTATAGAAAATTGATCTACAATAAAAATTACATTTTCCACAAAAGAATTAAAATCGATTTGTCAATGCTATTGGATCCTGTTTTAAATCCTTACAACTAAAATATATATTTATATATATATTTTAGTTTCTAGTAGTTTAACGGTTTCTGTGTTTGAATGCTAGATAAAACTAAAATCACAATAAATCTATAGGTATATTCCCTTATAATCTTTGTGTTATTTGTTTGTTTTATGTTGCCTATCTTTGTGTTAATTTTGTTTATACGTTGGTTTAATGTTACAAAATAATATTTTTAAGACTAGACTACATATGAGGTAGCCCCTTGCTTGCTCGATTTCCTTTGTATAAATAATAAAAAAAATATAAATAAACAGCTCATAGAAATGTATTAACATGGCACGTTACTACTATGATATGTAAGTATATAATATTTTATAAAATCCTGACGAAACTGTCTTATTAAAGATAGAACTTGTCGATGGTATAATTTATTAATTTCAATATTTTTTAAAATCTAAAATAAAGTCGATATTTCTAAGCAAAAATATAAACTATATAGTATATATATTACTTACGCCATCTAGTGGTTAAATTAATAACGAACAAGCTGACTTGCAAGAACATGAAGTAATTTTAACAAGAAAGTAAACAACATCAAGCTAAATAGTTTATTCTCATTTGCCTAGATGGCGCTGTTGAAATACCAGTTTTTTATTTTTTATCTGACTAGTGAAATAGACAAGAATAATTGGTTACCTATTAAAATCCGTTTTACAACATGCGCATCATATTATGAATTTGGCATTGTAGCTTATAGAGCAATTTGAAACAAAATATTTTTGTGTTTTAATGTTTAAAGTATGAGTGACCAAAATTTTTATAGCTTTTTTGTAAGCTTTTATATTTTATTAGCTTTACGCGTTGTATGTCAGTGGAGGTTCAGTCGCCATGTTTTTGTCAGATATATTTAATAATCGTCATAATTAAAGCAATTTATAGAAAACCTTAATATATTATTCATCTAATGGAGAAACTTTTATGCACATCTGGTCAGTAGTTTTGATTTTTTCGCAGACGCGACTGAAACAGACATTTTTGCAATAAATAGTGATTGCCATTTGATCTCCAACCGCAGGCAGACAGGGGAGGGCAGCTGCCGGCTACTCTCCCCTGCAGTTATGTTATGTGGATGACACTCATCACGGCGACATGGCGGAATTTCCAAGAGGCGGCCCGCCTGATCGAAGTTAAAGTTGATGCCATAGCGGTAAGAGCGATACGAGGTGTTCGCGGTATTGTACAGGTTCGGGGTGCAAGCCAGAGCGAATGGGGACCGTCCAAGATCAGCGAGGTGGTTCACAATCCTGCCATGAATTTGTTGCATTACTGGGTATGGTGCATAACACCCTGACGGAGTGTTTTGCTTGGGGACTAAAAAGGGGAGGTCTCTCGCTGTCGACTGTGACTAACGCTATACTTGGTAGCGAGAGGTACTCGATGGCGATGGTCTCCTTCTGTGTGTTATGTCACAGAAGGAGGTCGCGAATGGTAGCGTAAGGACAGTGCCTGTTGATCCGATCCCCCGAAAAAGACCGATAACCCCCCACTTCATGTGGAGAAAACGCGTAAATGGGTTTTTCTATCAGCAGATGTGTGATTGCTCAAGTTCTCTAATTCCAACACCAGAAAGCGCTCCCTGATAAGCTGTAGTATTTGCCACATATAGTCATTTTAATCATGTAATTCCTTATCATATTTGATAGTCGCTGACTCCACTTTTTTGATGAACAGAGCGGTATCACCATTACGGTATCACCAAAATTATAAGTTAGATAAAAAGCTATCTGATATGAGCTTATATAACGGATCGTAAATGTCAATCAATAAGTGTATTGTTTTGTAAATAGAACAACTGCAGGGCCAAGCTGGTTTTAGCATTATTGTATTTTATTATTAATTTTGTAAACATTAAGATTTACAATGTTACAATACAATGGATAATGTAATCTAATGTAATGTAATTTAAACAACAAAACACAAAAATAGATTACAACACACTTTTTACCAAGGCATAATTTTATGCAGCTATCATATGTAACTTCATTTCAGTGTTATGTATGTTACGTTCAAAGCGATCGAATTACCAATCATTTTAGGAATATTGAGTCGATTTCTCTATTTGCTTACGAACTGATTTTAATTAGCATGAAACCAAGGTTGCGTTTTGGTCCAGTAACCGTGTGAATTCATCTACGAAAATTTCGTGCCCCACTTTCAGCCAAATAGTGTTAATATATCACCTATGTTTCAAACTTTGCAAATATCGCCTTTCGAAGATTATAAATGTATATTGATTTGATATATACAATCGAAATAAATACAAATAAATTACCCTGTTTTAAACTTCAATCGTTTTCAAAGTACTCTGGGTAAGAGCTAACGTAAATGCATATATTGTTTAGTGTGATGGAGAATGATTTCGACTACATTATATTATCCGTAGCTTTTGCTTGAATTTTACAACAAAAGCGATGAAAGTCTTAAGGAATGAACGATATGAATAAATACAAAACAGTATCAGCCTGTGAATGCCCCACTGCTGAGCTAAGGCATCTTCTCCTCTTTTTGGGGAGAAGGTATTGGAGCATATTCCACAACGCTTCAATGCGGATTGGTGGAATACACATGTCTCAGAATCTCAGTGAAATTTGGCACATGCAGGTTTCCTCACGATGTTTTCCTTCACCGACATACACGAGATGAATTATTATCACAAATTGTAGTGTGGTGCTTGCCCGGGCTTGAACCCACGATCATCGATTAAGATTTACGCGTTTTTACCACGAGGCCATCTCGGTTATATACAAAATGATAACTGGAATTCGATCCTGTACCCTATTGTTAGAAATACTTGTTTATGTACCTCAATTATTATATTTAGTAATTATATGTTTTTATATTGTATACGACTAGATAAAAATGAAATGGGTAACAGAACGTTATTGATATTGGCTAGTGATAAATACAAAAAAATAGTTTTCTCGCGCCTTTTTATAAAAAAGGACAGAACGACTGTCATCGAATAAACGATTTATGATATTTACTTGATATTAGATGTATAAAGATCTCACATATATAATGATATTAAAAATAACAAATAGTAAATTGTATTATTTGTACTGGTGCATAACTTACTATGGTCTACGTGTTATAATTCTATAATTATTTTACCCCGTAACCAGTGTACAAAAGAACCTTGACGCATCGTTGAACGAGTTTTTGTTTCCTATAATAAGGTAATTATCACTTACCTACCGACATTAAATATTGTTTTATAATTTGCAATACAAATAATAATCGATCGATATTTGTAACTAATGATCCGTGGTTTGTTTTTCCATTCAATGTAGCTCCGTTCTCTTTTTTTTTTAACTGTATGCCTGTAAGTGTAAGATTTAGACGTACTTTATGTATTAGATTTATATACATTACTATTATAAGTAAGGTGTTATTATCAACGAAACACCTATCATTATATCAACAAACAGAATGCCTCGTTGCACATGATAAATAAAGATAGATAGAAGATGGTGAAGAAGATGCATAACATGAACCAAATTAAAGAATAGTATAGTTGACTACATGTCAATTCGTGTACTACTATAAATATTAATTAAACTCGTGTTAATGAATTTGAGTCGGATTGGGATTTTGTTTTTTTTATTACATAGGAAGGCGGACGAGCATTTGGGCCACTTGATGGTAAGTGGTCACCAACGCCCATAGACATTGGCATTGTAAGAGATGTTAACCATCGGTTAATTGTCATTGCGCTACCAACCTTGGGAACTACTGATATCAGGAAATTCTACATATCAATTCCGAGACAAAAAACGTAGTTTTATGATTAATTGATTATATTGTGTAACTTTCTTTGTGCCTAATTAATTAAAATCTATAAACATATCCCATTAAATCCAACTGATAATAGTTTACAATAAAACTTTCACAATGTGTTGTACATTTTGTTTAAAAGGTTTTCAGCATTTAATCAAATAAATAAAATAATTATATCTACGTGCAAACATATTACTCGGTGGTAGGGCTTTGTTCAAGCACGTCTGGGTAGGTACCACCTACTTACCAGATATTCTACCGAAACCAGCAGTACTTGATGTTGCTGTGTTCTGGTTTGAAGGGTGAGTGAGCCAGGTAATTACAGGCATAATGGTCATAACATCTTAGTTCCCAAGGTTGGTGGCGCATTTGCAATGCCAGCGATAGTTAACATTGCTTACAATGCCTATGGGCGTTGGTGACCACTTACCATCAGGTGGTAAGTACCATTTTTATATTAATGTAAGTTTTGCTACTATAATTAAGTATATATTTTTCTTTTTTGAACATTACTAAACCGTCTAAAACGTTATAAGCGTAACCTTTCACCCACAAATGCAAACTACAAGAATAACAAACAAACATTTAGTTCTTAAACGACAACGGACCTAAAATGTAACGGGTGGAAGAATAATATAGCATAACTGTTAAAATATGAATTACATAAATATTATTGTTATTGGAAACTAATTAAGCTGATTATACAATAACTTTGATTAATGTTTAAATGATAAGCCTTCACGAATGTACACATCATATAGGGAAGTTAAATAATAATATCATTCATAAGTTCACTATGTTTGGGAAATATAACTTTATATATATATTTTGATAATGACAATAATAAATCACTATAGTTATTTATGTAAATACAGAAAACGGAGAAAAATTTAATTATTTTTGTTTCCTTTATTTAATTTACATATCTATTTTAAACACTAACTGTAAATCTATATAAATAAATGATAAAGGTCTGCAGTTGTGCGCGCATCACGAAAAACTACTGGATAGATATCGATGAAATTTTCTAAATTTTATTTCATAGACACTTGGCCCTTATCAATTATTGCGATATCTTCATTTAATAAAAAGTTATTAAAGTTTCAAGAAACAACGACTTGTATATGCACTGCGTGTTCAGTGATGTATGTTTAAACAAAGTATATTTTTGCTTGCGACCTTTTTGATGTTTTTTCCTTCGTACATAAGAAAAGTTGGTTAATATACCAAGCAACGCGGACGAAGTCGGGTATCAGCTAGTACTAAATGATTATATTTGCTTATTTCTGTTGATGTTATTATATATGTATTCATATAGTAATATTATATATCTATATATAAGAAAATAACGATATATAATTTAAAATGTATATTTAATTTATTATTATCCTCATATTCACTCGTAATATAAAAATTATTTATCCGATATTTTAACGTACAAATATGTATTAATGTAAAAATATGTAGTAATAGTTTTTATGACACTGTTTCTAGCACAATACTAAAATAAAACAAACATTATGCGCACAAAAAAATTTTATACATACATTTCATTCATTTAGTATAAAAAAAAACTTCAGCATTGAACCTGTTAAAAAATATTTTTATGACTATTTTTTAAATATAAAATCCTGACAAGTACAGGACAACATACATTAACAAATTAAAAAAATAGTTATTAGAGCACTAAGCCAAGAAATCCCTAAAGGTATTGTCTAAAATAGTCATATCACGCGCATGCGCCAAGGTGGTGTAACCCGCAGCCTGATATAAATAGTGTAGCACAGAAGCATATCAGTACTATTGTTAGTGTCGTTGAAGAGGAATTAGTGATAAAATGCGTGGACTCCAAGTAAGTAGTTGAAGGCTTTTTCAAGTAGGGAATAGAATCTTAGCAAAATTTATAAAACAAGATTAATACAATAATTTCAAATACGAAAATTAAAATAACATAGGAATTTTGTAAATATTATATTTCTTAAAAAAATAATTATATTCAGTTCTTATGTTACCCGTATGGTACAAACTACCAAATGTATCCATTTTCTTTTAATATTCTGATTTTTAATTACAAAAAATATTCTTTTTTTTGTTAAATTATTACACGCGTTTAATTTTTTCCTCTCAATATCATTATTAATTACAAAATTGACGTAATATAATTAATTATTCATAAATTTTGAACTAGATCTTCTAAAATCAATTAAGCAAAATCTTAATTTTTTAAAAAGGGCTATTTTTCTGTTCGTTAAAACCAAACCTCATCAAATTCAATTTATATTTTGTTGTAATTAGTGAGGAATATATCAAATTCCTGATAATATTTAAAAAATAATTGCTCTGATAACGTTACGAAACCTTGAAATCGTCCTACAAGTATTATCTAATCTAAACTTCCCAAAGGATGCATTTTAACATTTACCTTTGGGATATGATTACACAGAGCTTGTTACATTTCCTTTAATATTACGTGATAATTATGTAATCAGCAAAACAGACGCAATTGTTTGAAATATTATGTTGTTCGCATGCACCTTTGGGCTAATTCTACTAATTATGGTTACGGATATGTTCCCGATTTAATTCCGATACAACATCGACCGAACCGCAGGATCGTTGTGTTAGTAGAATTATAAGTAAAACGGTTAAAGGGCAGTCATTAATTTTCGATCCGATCGCGATAAAATGAAAATTTATTAGTAGAATTCATCCCCCTGTTCATCAATCAGAAAATCCTCAACGATACAAATACACCGTGTAAAATAAAATATCAATACACGCGAAATTTTCTCCGGATAATAATAAATATTATAAAGATTTTTTTATATATAAAGACATTTTTTATTTTAATGTAGTTTTTTATTTTCTCTCTACATAAAAAAAAAGATTTCAGTCATACGTCATTTTTTTAGTATATTTTTTAATGTAAGATTTTTTTAAGAATCCATATTTTTAATTAAAAAAGAAAAATGTAATTTCAAAATATCCGTATACATCTAAACAGACGTAACAACTTCATGTAGTATAGCAACTATATAATCTCTTCGCTAAAGTTATTTTGTAAATACTTACATGGTGGTAGAGCCGTGTTCAGGCTCGTCTGGGTAGGTACCACCCACTTATCAGATATTCTACTGCAAAACAGCAGTACTTGGTATTGTTGTGATCCGGTTTGAAGGGTGAGTGAGCCAGTGTAATTACAGGCGCAAGGGACATAACATCTTAGTTCCCAAGATTGGTGGCACATTGACGATGTAAGCAATGGTTAACATCTCTTACAATGTCATTGTCGTTGGGCGTTGGTGACCACTTACCATGGCCCATATGCTCGTCCACCTACCTATGCTATAAAAAAATGTAATTGTATGTCTAACGTAATATACAGTTACAGCCTGTGAATGTCCCACTGCAGGGCTGAGGCCTCCTCTCCTCTTTTGAGGAGAAGGTTTAGAGCTTATTCCACCACGCTGCTCCAATGCGGGTTGTTGGAATACACGTGTGGTAGAATTTCATTGAAATCAAACACATGCAGGTTTTCTCACGATGTTTTCTTTCACCGTCAAGCACGAGATTCATCTCGTGATATAATTCATTATAATAACAAATTAAGCACATGAAATCAGCGGTGCTCGCCTGGGTTTGACCCACGATCATCGGTTAAGAGTCACGCGTTCTTACCACTGGGACATCTCGGCTCATATACGTTAGATATATTATAATTACTTATTTTTATACCTAAACTCGTATACATTTTTGTACTTAAAATATTGACTAAAACGAATAAGCAAATTAATTATACTCCTTAATTCTGCCAATTATCACTTTCCACGCGTAAAACTGCGACAAGTTGCTAATAATTTTAAGCAGGTGTACATTTCTTGTGAATATTGCTTGAGACTTCTTCAATATTGAAGTAGCATAACATAAGTTGCTGAATTCACATTTTGTTTAGCGATGTAAGTCAGGCATAACTGCAGTTACAACACGTAGGTTATGTTAAGAATTAAAATTCACGTATTGTATCAAATATAATTGTTATTGAAGCGTGGATGAGCGGAAATTATATAATTTATCATTTATTAGTATACTACTTCCTTCATTTGTTTTTACGTTATCCATTGTTATTGTTGCATTAATATGTTGGAGTAAACGTTAAATCATTTGCAACATGCATTGTTTGTTTTTGTCTTATCATGAATCATTTCCATATGACCTTGGATAGATCTGGCTTATTATTTTTTCGTGACGCCGAAAAACGAGGGCTGTGATAAGTTTGACACCGAAGTGCTGTCCTAATATTTTTTTTAAATAGAAACATATATTATTGTCATGTATAGACTATTAAAAGCTCTTTTAAAAATGAATATTAGTAGACCTATTAAGGTTTTTTTGAAGATGCACAAAATATTCTACAATTTTGACGTGACAACGTCTTATAAATTGGTTTGCCGGGTGACACTTCAAGAAACTGCGTTACGCTCCGCTCACGTTATGCGCTCACAATGAGAGCGAGTGAGAGGCACGCGTCCCTTCCACTCGGGCATGGTTAGCCCGCCTAAGAGCGAGAGAGACAGACATAAAAAGTGAAAGGCACGCGTCCCTTCTAAGTATAAATACGTATGTATGTGTAAAGGTAAAAATAAAATTTTGTTAATATGAAATTCAGTGCGAGATTCTTTGTATAAATTAATGTTTTAAATATAATTCTTTGTATAAATAAATGTTTTAAATTGTTACTATTATTTCATCCTTCTTCCTACTATACGAATGAATATTCACATTAAAATTATTTACCACTCAAAGTCGTTGTCACGTAAAACTTTCGCCCGTATACCGACTTTACAGGCAACCAATTTTTTTTTTTTAACGAATTATCTTCAGTTTGCATACTTAACAAGGCCTCTTTTTATAGCAATTATCCAAAACAACTTATAAAAAAATACACATTGACTGTGACAGAAATCTTTACGCAAGTGCCAACCAATTGTGAAAAATTTCAACTCAATCGGAAGTAAAATTAAGTAATTAATTAAAGTAAATTTCAATTTAATACGTGAACGCATTCTTGGGTGTATAAATATTGATCTGATTGTAATTTACAATTAAAAATAACTAAATATTTTTAATTACATTTATTAGTTTATTATGTTTGTTGAATATATTGTACATTCATCTTGTTATCATTAACAATATTTCATATGTTTTATTTTATTATAAGAAAGTTCGTTTAGTTAGTATAAACTTTACAAGTTGCATTTCATACTTATAACTTCGATAAACATGTTGATACACTTAAAATAAAGTATTTATGATAAAATAACAGATTTATTAAATTATGTAATACATATAATATGTACATAAGCGAGTGAATGAAAATAAATAATATTACAGGATCATGAAACTTTATAAACATTTTTTAGTAGGTATGTTCTTACGTAAGTCATTAAAGTATAATTAAGTGAATTTATATTTATTTTCAGATTTGTTTATTATTGGCATTGTGCGCTGTGGTCAAAACAGGGTACATAGGGTACGCGAACTATGGTGGTTTCAAAAGCTACCCAGGCTACATCGTACATGGATATAGTGGCTACAACGGCGGTGATCACGGCGAATATCGGGTAATTTAATAATATTTTTTTATTTTATATATATTAACTTTGGCTTAGAAAACTAGTTGGTAATTTTTTCCAATACTTGCCAAGCTTAGGGTTATATAATCACTTATTTCATACCATTAGCACTACAACGTCTACACGTTGTTCAGAAATCAAATCCTGTCAGGATATGATTTCAACATATTTTTAGACAAATTTATTTATTATTATTTATAATTATATTTAAATGACGTTAGGCCCGGGCCCCAATCTTAATACATGATTTAGGAATTAAAAACTTTGTTTCCATTTTTGGTGAAACATTAACGTAAGAAATATTTATTTCATCTTACGTAATGTAATGAGTAATGACAATAATTAAATTGGGCTATCGCTGTCTCATTGTTATGGCTAGGGATGAAATCTGTGAATAACGAAATTATTAAAAGAACAGGTGTTCTGAATTCAAATTTCCATCAGCTTTAACCTTAGTATTTTATCCATTTGGTGTATGTCAATAAGCGATAGTTTATTCAAATATATTGTAGTATCTCTAAACTACTGGTCTAAATTGTAATTATTTTATTTATAGAAAACGTTTAAAACTAACATAATGCTAATGCGTAACTTATGACAAAAGAAAGTACTAAATATCTTTATCTATAAAAAACGAGCCGGTTGGCGTGGTTGGTAGATTTTCTGTTTAGATCTGTCACGCCCCAGGTCGTGGGTTCGATTCCCACCCATGGCGGGTGTGCATGAATATTTCTTTTTGTCCACAAAACAAAAATATTTTTATACAAGTTCCGCTTAGTTTACGGTCAGATGGAATTGTGTGAATAATGTCCCAGAATATTATTATTATATATATTCTGTCTGTCGTGAAAAATAAAAACACAGACAAAACATACCACTTGTTAATATAAGTCTGGTAATAACTTGGGCTATTGCACAAAGTAAATAAAAATAATGCAAGGTTATTTAAATCTAACTAACCATAGCCAAACATTAATCAACGTGACATCCTAGTTTGCGACACTCCACAAATATACGTCATTTTTATTGTTATGGCAGTCTCATTACGACTTCGGAAATTGCGCATACGAAAATTACTAGTCTAGTTGATGTCAGGTACTTCAAATATAAGGGAAATGGAATAAGTTAATAATTATTTTCTTAAGAGATGTTATACTCCCAGTACTAGTTGCGTTTACCTTAAAAAAAGGCTCAATTCTACTTTTATATTACAAATACTTAGCTTATTTGTAAGAACTGTGATCTCGTTGATGTCTTTAATAGGGACTAATAAAATATTGTAACATTATGTAATATGATACATATGCAATTTTAAAGAAAATATATGAAAACAAGTTAAACAATATTTAGGACGTTTAAATACTTTTGCAATGTATTTCTATGATAGAGATAAAATTCTATTTTTTGAAACCTATACCGATTAGCAATACTTCGTAAGTAATGTTTGCTTTTATTATTTTCCAGGCGTACCCTAAATATGCCTTCGATTATTCAGTCAATGATCCCCACACTGGTGACCACAAAACACAGTGGGAGTCCCGTGATGGGGATGTCGTTAAAGGTAAGAATTTTGAACTTTAAATGAGAAAAAATACAGTGGTAATTTAATAATATGGATAATTACATTATTTCCTTTCTTTATAGGTGCCTATTCTCTTGCCGAGCCTGATGGCACAACTCGTATAGTGGAGTATACAGCTGACAAACACAATGGTTTCAATGCGGTTGTCAAGCGAATTGGTCATGCTCATCATCCTCAAATATATAGCAAACACTATATTAGACCTGGATATTATGGATACCATTAAACTAATATAATAACATGGAAAAGTATACAACAAGGATCAATAGATTACAGCACGAGACAATTAACTGTGATAGTGTTGATATTAAAAACTGTTTTATACATTTATATTAATTATCTGTGAAAAATAATTTATTTTTGCAATTAAAGACGGAATAAAAAATATCAAAGTGAGACAATTATTTTCGAAACAATTCCAATTTCTAAAATTTCATTTTCTAATTAAATTAGCTATTATAGTAACGCCTACTTTGTTAGCCGTAACTGTAATTATTATTTAAGTTCAATTCTTGGTGTTCACATTTTATATGTACGTTATATTATGGTAATTTGATTAAGATATTTTGATTAGACCCTGCCTTTTTTTTTTTTTTCGCTGGAAAAACGCCTTACGCGTTTCCCCCACATGGAGTGGGGGGGTATGTGGGGCTCGCCGGCACTGAAGGTGCCGGAATACCCACTAAAAACCAGTGGTATCCTCTCCGTCTAGTCGGGGGGCGCATGGTAATTTGATTAAGATATTTTGATTAGTCCCTGCCTACTTGCTAAGCTTTTATTTGTGAGAAAAAGATAAAATAACGAATGAAATAGGACTACTATTTATGTAGAAAAAGAATGTGGTGTGAATAGGGTATGACAGTTCGTATGTATAATAACCATATTTGTACTTAAAGACGTGAAAGTTTGGAACTTTCTTAGATACCCTTTTTTTCGCCGGAAAAACGAATTTACGCTTTTCCCCCACATTGATACTTAGATACCCTGAAAGTGCCATAGACTATTTTTAGGTTTCTTAAATAATTCAAAATATGTGAAAAATCATTATTAGTTTCCAGAAGTACCTAACCTAAGTTTTGTTTTTTTTTTACGTAAAACGCCTTCCATATTTGTATAGTAGCAATATTGATATCCACGTCTCAACTGTTTGCTTTTAAAAAATGAGATTGCCTAAAGACATTATAAAAATGCTGCTTCGTTTTGCTCTATCTATAGTTTCTCTTCAATATTATTATATTATTGTAAGTACTCGTGAGGTTATAATGATTGGGCATTAAGAAAGTGATATTTTGAAGGTACACAAACTTAATGTATGTTGAAGTATAAATACGTTTTGTACCAAATAATTAAACTAGAAAACAGTCTTCAATAAGACTTTATTATTAGTTTGTTATTACAATATAGAGAATAATTTTTGAGACAATCTTTTAGGTTCATTTTTTATAAAGTCACATAATTTCGTATTGCAAAAGATTGAAATAATCGGTTTTTTTTATATTCAGAAAGTTGTTTTCATATGAAATATATATATAACCGTCAATTTTAATATTTTGTTTAATATATTGTCTCTAGTCATACGTACACCTTTATTCCATACATTTGTGTAAGTTTGACTACATACAATTAAGAAATGAAGCAATGTATCCTATGTATTTTTTGCTGCTACTATCACTTTTGTAGTATGCAAGTTTGTTGTAGAATGTTTAGTATCGAGTTTTTATATTAAGGGTGCTTTATCACATACAAAAAAAATGCCGCCAGTAACATGTCATCATTGTTCGTTCGTCCGTTGGTTCATCATTAATTTACAGACAGGGGGCTGTATATCAAATAGGATTTTATTAAAGGAAGCAAAGAAGGAAATTTTAATATTCAGTTCTTCCTCATCCAATTCGTCATCGTTATACGATGAGCTCGAGCATGAAACATAATGAATTGATCGTTTATGGAAGTTAAATCATTTTAAAAGTATCTACAGCATTTTTTTAAAGTAATTTCAACTATTTATCTTCATTAAAAAGGAAAAAACTTTTATTATAAATATCTACTACAATTTTTTGAAGTGATTTCAACAATTTATCTTCATTAAATAAAAAAAAAAAACAAAACTTAATTGTATTGTCGTGGTTGTAAGTGGTTTCTCTACATGGCTAAATGATAAAAAGGACTAACAATTTTATTTAAGTAATTATTTTATATATTATATATAAATGTGTTTTCAGGGCGAGAGTGGTTCGATTATAATTATGAAATGTGAGTTCAAACCCGGGCAAGCGCCAATGAATTTTCATTTTGTTTAACGCTTAATGTGCAATTTATCGTTCATCGTGCTCAAAATCTCAAGCTCTGATTAGTATGATATGAACCCTTTCAAACGAAAAGTCGGCTTTGAAAATCAGTAGGAAATTTACAGATGATTTTCATTTCTTGTCCCTTCTAATCTAATTTTATAATTTTATTTTATTATGCTTGTTTCATAGTGTGAACCCGTTAAGTTGATCGCAATACACAAATACATAATATTTCTTTTTAATAGAACGTGGAGTTCATTCAGTGACCTGTTGCGGCTCTACAAATAGTATTAAACTTATGATTGTAAAATAAGGGTATTAAATTTCAGCGATGAGTTTTTATATATTTTAGATATTAAAATTAACTATATGTAATTCTTAATATTATTTTAAGAATACCTCCTAATATCTGTCACTATATTTTTTTAATGTCCGAGTACATGCACTGCGCTCTGTTTTACATACATATTGTTATACCTACCCGTTTTATAACACCTTAATAAAAACTATTGAGTTCTCGTCTTGAAAGTAAATTGATTCATTTAAACTGTATATTCCTAATAAAGTAATTATTTTTTAATATAATTTAATGTTGCCGACCTATGACGCTATTCCTCTCAAAGAGTACATGTGTAGTCTTCTCAAACAAGTCGTTTTCATCTCATGAAACAAAAACAGTTAAACATTTAAAATTATGTACTCTATTATGTAAAATGTACTTAGGTATACAAATAGGTAGAAAAATTAAATCTGTTTAAGCGATATGCGTTTGATAAAAAGATATTAAATAAAATAACACTGATTTACTGGAAATTTAGTAAAATCATATTTTTTGTGTTATTATTTTCGTCTTCCTATAAGAAATATTTTTTTTTGAATTATCAGGCGTCAAATCATAAGGAATATAAAGTATTATTAAGGCAATATCTTGACAGCGATTTACAGCGGTATGCGTTAACTGTATCTGAGAACACGCAATTATTACGTCTAACGCATTCACTTTCGTTGATTTGCATGCTTAGATGAGTTTTGAAACGAAAACGTTCTGATATTGTAAGTGATATTAAAACAAATTATAACTTCCTTCTTTTAACCAAATATACCGAGTATTATACAAGTGTTATACTTATATGTCTATACAAGTGTTATACTTTTAAAAACTTAAAAAAATAAAAAAAAATAATAATTTCGCATTAAAATGTAAGCGTCCCGATTTTGCGTGTAATTAGTGCTGTATTTAATATATAAGTATTTAGTAATGATATAGAAGTGTGCTCCCTATTTCGAATGACATAAAATAACGAGATAAATTATTATTAGTTTTAAACTTGCAGACAATCTAAATACTACACTTAATATAGCTTATATTAAGTGTAGTATTTAGATTGACTATAACATCACTATTAATTCAATAATTAAGACAATATTTCAGGTATTTCTTTTAAATCACATAATTTTGTGTCTTTTATATTCAGACAGCTTTTTTCATACAAAAGTCATTAACATAGAGTCAATTTTGATAGTATATATATTTACTTTTAAATACATAAACAGTTGTTAAAATGAATTCTTACTCGTATCTTAGATTTAAGGAAATGTATTATGTTTTCTATCCGGGATTGAAAATTGGTGTAAGTATGACTATAGACAATAAAGTAATTAAGCAAGGCATCCTAGGTACGTGACTGCGATTATTAATGTGTGCAAACGTATGTATCCATACGCATATTCCAGCTATGACGGTGTGCGTTTATAAATAGGTAAGTGATGGACATTGCATGCCGTCTTCGCGTAGCCTCAACCTTGGATATGGACAGGTTTACACAATGTTTTGCTGAAAAATAAATAAATATATATATCTAAGTTTAAAAAATAGTGTAGGAGGATACATGGTGAATTTGATTGCATAGTGGATAGTGATTATGGCTAAGCTACTAGCCGTGTTGGTAAGTTATAAACGATTAATTATTATTAATTTATTATATAAACAACTGTAAATTATTATTATTTTTCAAATTATTAAATTTATCAAAATTATTTTGAATATTTCATGAAGTCTTAAACTATATCATATTTCAATATTCATATATTAAACTTATATCAATTTCAATAACGTACTAACATTTTAAAAAATCGCCTTGCTATTTTAATACATAAATAATTATTTAAACGTAAAAATATAATTATTATTTTTTCAGGTTATTTTAGGGAATATTTATTTGTCATCTCAGCAAGAAGACCACTTCATTGATGACTCTATAAGACAGCCATCCGTTGATGTATGTATATTTATATTATAATTAAAGTTATATACCTACTCAAAAGTCCTCATATTAAAATAAGCGTTAAAAAATGTAATTATTGCTATTGAAGATTTTTGTTTATTTTTAAAGTTGCGTATCACTGAAAAATAATTTATAAACTTAACTTTCCTTGTCCAGTTTTTACCGTTTCACGTTTTGACGGTAGATGTATAAACAAAAGAACATAGATTATTATGTCATTGTTGATACTTATGAAAAATATATAAAAAGAGAAACTGTTTCATTATATATTGGAAAAAAGTGTACATACAAATAAAACAAACAAAAGCCAGTTATTGATTATAAGGACCCTTAAACGAGTCCTCAAATAGAAATATTTAGATAAGCATAATTTTAAGTCAATTTCCTAGCTTCATGACCTTAAGTGCGGTAATTCCAAATTCAAGTAAAGTTATAATATATTATGAACTAGAAAATATATATTCATATCGAGTGTGTTTCCATACATGGGTATGGATATGATATTGGTAAATTAAAATCATATTACCTCTAATAACACAATGTTATCGAGTACAGCCTACAATTACCATATATGGATTACCGATCAAATGAGAACTGTTTTCAATAAGCGGTTTAATTTACGAAATACTCGTTATGTTATGTCGCTGGATACGCAAATATTGAAAGTGAGTCGGTGTCGAAATATATACGTACCAGTATTGGTATCGTTCACCCACATTTCCCCATAACCAGCTTTAAAGTGGGTAAAATTATGAACCAGTTACTGTTTTTATATATTTTTAATAAGCATCGACAGTGACATAATAAGCTGTAATAAGCAGTTAGACTAAATGAGAGTAATTTTGTATGTAACCTGTTACTAAAAATCAAAACATATATATTTTTGATTTTACTCAAGTATTATGATTGTTTCTTACTATTAATGTATAGAAATAATATATCAATAAATTTATTATTTTTATACTTTGATTTAATATTACTGGTGATTAGGTTAGCAGTCAGATAAAATAAATAAAATTACATGTGAAATCTTGACACCAATAAAATAGCTCGTACATCGTTTAAATTTAAATTAAAAAAGGAATTTGCGATCGCGAGTTATGTAATTTTACTTCCAATGAAAAGTGAACGTGTAATACGGAAACGAAAGTCAACGATCCGTCATTGACATTGAGTTGAGCGATGCGCAAGCGCACGCGGCCCGCTCATCTTGAACTTGAGAAGATGGCCGCGGGCGAGTGACATTTGGCGAATTATGTTTACAAACATAAACCCGTTAAATGATCTTTAATCGATGATGACGTCATACAGACGTATCCTTTGAGTGACATTTTTGACTCTACTAGTTGTCCCTCGTGATTTCACTCGGTTTACATTTGAGTTACACGTACACGTTTTTAATGGATTTTGTAGATAAGTGAAATTTTCTTAATAAGCAGTCTATCTAACTTAGGAATCTTTTTTCTTAATTTCGACCAATACTTTTAGTACTTAGATCTTTATAGTATTCAAGCAAAAAAAAAACATAGACATTGAACGCTCGTTTTATACGAGGATAACTTTTTTCACATAATATATACATATTATGTAATTTTTTTTGTATTTAAAATTTATTTTTTAAGACATACATTCACAAAGTTTGTTCTCAATATGTTCAATGTTTTTACAAAATATTACGGTTAGAGGTTTGGTTTTCGAATGTAATATGTTTATTGTCACGATTTTACTAAATCTAATGTGTCTTATGGTCTTGAGCTATTCTTGTTTCTTATTGTTAACAATCCATATCATAATTGGAAGTTTTTTTTATTAGTCATTTATAGTACAATATTAGATGAATGTATTAAATGTTATTAAAAATCGGTTCGTGTTACATCTTCGATGTTCATTCTATATAAGATTAATAAATTATCATGAAAGTAAAAACATTTAATACATCAATGTCATGCGAGTAATAAAGAGTCTCAATAAATTTAGCTGATAGTAAAAAAGTATAGCTGTATTCAAGTAGCGTAGCGTAAAGGAAAGCGTTGAAAGCGAGCGCTATTAGATAGACGAACTGACATCTGTACTCTCACATCTTTTCGCCTTGATTACACAAGTTGCATTCCAAGTTTATGGAAACTATTAAAAGACTCATTGATTATTCAGAATACTAAAGTATAATCAATAGACATGCAACGAATCGTCATAATAAGTAAAATACGGAGTCAATGCACGCAAGGTATCATTTCACAAATTCTTCACTTGTTGTTTTTTGCTGTCGAGAACGTCAATAATTAAAAGCCGTCTAAGAATTCGTAAATATATTACTCATAAATTTGTATCGTATTGTTTTTCATTTTAGGAAAATCCAAACTACTCCTTTGGTTATGGAGTTTCTGATACACATACCGGTGACGTTAAGACTGTTTGGGAAGCTAAACAAGGTGACACTGTAAAAGGTAAAAATAATTATTATGATATTTTATTTATGAATTATAATACATAATATTTCTTATATGACATGTAATCCCTACATTTTTTATGAACTAAGTTACTTATCTATATTTTATTTTTCATAGGTCATTACAGTGTGATAGAACCAGATGGTTCTATGAGAACTGTAGAATACTCTGCTGGACCGAATTCCGGATTTACGGCATCAGTCAACAATGATGGCTTACACAATGAACCATCAGCTGATGACGGTATTATGGAAGATAAAGTTCTGAGAGATTATGACAGATATTATGACTTTTCAGAGGACACTGATATAGAACAACCATACAAAGGAAGTGAAAAAAAGCGGAATCGACATCCGTACGAATCATTATTTAAAGATTATTCATTAATGAAACGACCGAAATACCCGACCGATTTAGAACCTAGTGAATATACTCACAGCTTTAGCATCAAGCACCCACATGAAGATCTAGATTCTGACGCAACTGCACACAGTCATGTTGGATTTAAATTTGATCCAAGTTGTAAAACGAAACACAAAAAGAAAAACAATCTTTATACCCAAGTTGACTTAGATTTTCGAAGGCAAAAATATCCATCCTTAACATCAGACTCTTACAATAATGACTTCGATAAATACGTCGGTGATTCATCTAATATGGAAAAGCTTATACAAATGTATAAGCACAGTGAACAGTATAAACCCTCGAAACCAGATGAATATAACTCATGGTCATCTACAAAAAATGGTCATCAAGGCTTATCAGATCTTCAATTAGAAGACACATATTCTGATTATATTCCTCCACGACCCAAAAAGAAGTATAAGCCTCATAAAACCCCAGAACTGTTTGAATCTGAAGATCTCGACGACTATGTTTTAGTGCCTAAAAAGAAGCACAAAAAACCTTTAAGGCCAGTAGAATCTTCCGAATATCAACCAGATTTTGACGAGGGTTATGATGATAATTATGACGATGACAGGTATCATAAGGCCCCACGAGGTAATCACAAAGAAGTAGTTCGGAAAATCGTTAAGAAAAAGAAGCCTGCGATAAATATTTTAGACATATTCGATATATAAGCTATTTACAAACTAGTTTAGGTACAATTTGGCATTATTTAATTAATTATTGGCATTATTTAACATTATTTAAGAACCGTTATTCTAGAAATCGCTAAAATGTCGCTTGTATATAACTGTTAAATTTGTTTCTGTTGAATTAAAACCCGTATCAAATTATATATATCATGTATCTTGTGTAATTTAATTTTTAAATTATGATCCTTGATATTATTTAATAAAACCTTTATTGTTAATGCTTTTTATTGTCACTCCAAAACAACTCTCTGCTTGAAGATTTAACTTATTAATAGTAAAATTTTAATAAATACATATATAAGCGAACTAAATACATATGGTGAAGCACAATCTTCAAATTGAAGCCACTTTGTTATTACAATTACTTGAAATAATGAATAACTTATTGATTATGTACATAGTTTTTTTTTACATATTATAATAGTGGACCAAATAAATATTTTAATTATGCAATTGTTTCGTGGCAACGTAATTAGTTTTGACAGGGCGATATCAGTTAAATGCGCTTGCGCAACCGATCTCACAATGATAGTGAAAGTAAAGAAACTGGAGCGAACGGGTGTGTAGGCCACGTATTACCTCACAAGGACGTTCAAAGTATTTCACTCATATACAGCAATTTACATATTCCATATACTGAACTTGTGAAAAGTAGGTATATAAAATAACTGCGTATAAGTTATTTTAATTATATCCTGTTATAATCGTTAGTTAGAGCTTTTTTAATTTTGTTTTTAAAGTAAATGAGAAAATATGATCGTTATCATTGTTGCCATAACTATTTTATTGTTTTTTTTATAGAGTAGGTAAAAGTAGAACGGGCCACCTTATGGTAGACCACTTACCACACTTTATTTTTACCAACGCCCATAATCATTGGCATTGTGAGAAATGGGAACCATCGCTTACATCGCCATCAACCTTCGGAACTAAGATATTGCCTGTAATTACACTGGCTCACTCACGCTTTGAAACGGAATACAACTATACCTAATACTGCTGTTTTGCGGTAGAATATCACAAAGCCCTACCCACAGTGTACCCATTTTGGTTTATCTTAATATAAAACTCGCCTACCAAATCAATCGTAGGATGATTTTGGGCAAATGTTCTTACTGATAAAATCTAATTAAAATATTTTCTAACGTCTACTTAATAATAATTATATATATATGAGACAATTTACATATTCCATCAGATATATAACGCTAAATAAAAAATATCCTAAGAAATAGAATCATTGAATATTATAGAATCAAAAAAAAAGTTATTTGACTGACTTAAGCTTTTCTTAATTTGTTTCTATTTTTAGAATTTTATAGACTATTTTAAACCTAAAGGATATATATATATTCAAGAAAATTTCTCAACTAAAAATTATAAATTTTAAAAGGATTGATTGATAATTATAATAAAATATATTGGAGATTAATGTTTAAAACTAATTTAATTAGAAACATAATCAATGTAAGAGATTAAAATGATTAATGGATTTCCATTGGAATTTGAGTTAGTTAGCTTAGGTAAATTAAATACGGCAACGGGCAATCTCGGTGGCCTGATCATTATTGAAACATTATCTTAGCACGAAAGACTTGAAAGTGAATGTTAAAATTAAATAATGCGAAAACCGTTCGATTAATTTTAGTAAATCGCAACGTAAATGTGAAAGTCTATTTTTTTAAATCAAAATTCGAATTTATTCCATATCCGAAAAATAACGGACATCCTAGAACATTTCATTTTATAATTATATCCAATAATGTTAATTTAATAATGTTACGGAAACTGTTAATTACTAAAATGAATAGAAATTCTGCACATATAGGAAGATAGGAATAAATTACGCACTTTTAGCGACGATGTGCGTGGTAATGAACTCATTATTTCACGTTTATATTTTTTGCTACAAATTACTATGTGCCTACTTATTATTGAACGCCGTTTTTAAATACCGATTAATGATTGAAATCTTTTTCCAATTATTTTCTAACAAATGACGTGTTGAAATAATACCGTCTTAATACGCAATCATGTTCTCAGTAAATAAATAATCTGTGGTAAAGTTTAATATTTTATTAATATGTCGTGCTTTAATAATAGCTTAGTGAAAAATGGTCTAGATAAGGCCAGAATGTGTTCCAAATTCAACTTTGTCTCACGAGTGGTGTTATGTTTTATTCAACATACGCATGTGGTCGTGAACATTCACCACTGGGCGCGGCCGTGACACGACACCATTGTCGCAATACCAAAGACACACTCTTTCTCGTTTTACCCTTTTAGATTAATCCGTTCATTCTAACGTATCAACTATTATATTTACGTTGCGCTTAAAGAGGTTATTAAAATGAGGTATTATTATTGATTTTCGAGTTTTTTACATTATATAATTATAACATATACTGAAACTAAATGTAGGTATTGTTTTTTTGAGAACACGAATTAATATGATAAAAGATTTTATATATTAAACAAATATACGAATTATCTAAACCTTTGATAAACAAAATTTGTGAAATTTTTATCGTTAATTCGCGATAGATAATTGTAGAATATATATCCCCGGATATATGCCTAGGCCAACAAAGTACAGCCCACCCCGCCAAAAATAATATAATTTTATTCTAATCGCTTCGGGTGAGAGTTCCTCAGCTGTTAAGGTGATCTTAAATGTCTAAATCCGGGCTTAAGTATATAGAAACTAATAAGATATTTTTATAATAATTTAGATAAATATTATATCCGTTTAATCTTTGAATGCATTTGATACAATCTGAACAAGTTAATATGTTCTATCAATTTGCGCCACCATTAAACCGGTTTTCATAATCTATAATAGTGATTACTCAATTTAATGTATATGGACCTACTAATACATATACATTAACTATGGGCTTATTTAAATTGATTTATGTATTGATTGTAATAGTTAACGTCACGGAAAATAGTTATATTTATATTTAGTAACGTAATAAGTATAAGATCTTCAATAGTTTTAGACAATATTCGCTATGTAAAATGTTTACTACATAAGTTTAAGGACCTTGCCTTTAAAATGTAATTTATATTGTAATCAGCAGAAGGCATTGCTTTTTAGTTGTGATACTCATATAATTGAGTGACTGACTGCCTCGTTGGTCTAGTGGCCTGATATTAGGCCGCAGACTCGGTGGTCCTGGGTTCAGTTCACAGGTCGGGACAATAAATAGTTATTGGGGTTTACTGTCAGTAAATTCTCAGTAGCAGACCAGAGTTTGCAAGTTGGAAGTGTATACACTCCCGTGCCTCGGAAAGCACGTTAACCCGTTGGTCCTGCGCCTGAACTCTTTCCGATCGTGTCGGATTGCTGTCCCATCGGATTATGACAGCTAAGGAAAAGGGAGTGCACCTGTGTTTGCGCACACACTTGTGCACTATAATATCTCCTGCGCAGTTAGCTAATCTCTCTTGAAATTGGCCGCCATGGCCGAAATCGGTCAGGAGGACAATTATTATAATTGAGTGATGAAAATATATAGAAAATGATATTATTTAAGAGATACTGTATGAGTCTGTGATAGTATTTTTATTTGGTCATTTTAGTCGATGTACTAATTTTTCATAGTTGATTTTTATTATTCATTCGGCGAGTTTCTAAGTAATACGAGCGATAAAGAGGTTATCTCCTCTTGCTAGGTATTAATAGTTAACTTTCTTTCTATCAACAGACACAAATCTGTCATAATTTTACTCATACTCATTGGTATAGTCACTTCTTCCTTAATAATTCTGACATAGTTCAAATGGCCTCCTGATTGGCCACGTCAGCACTTCTCAAGGGACACTAGCCAACTGCGTAGCCAATAATATTGCATGTGCGCAAACACAATTGCACTTTCTATACGCTTACTCTTATAATTCCGATACGACCGGAGAGATGAAGCGAGAGATTTGTCTTCCGAGGTATGGAGAGTAGATTAAGAAGTGCTATTTTCCGGATTTCTATTGAGACGTTTTTCACATGAACACTCAATACATTTTTTGGCCGACCCAGATTGAACCTAAGATTGTGACCTATTGCTTTATACGCAATGAGACATTTAAATAAATAAGTAGTTTCATAAATATTCAGTTATAATTATAATAATAAAAAAGATAAGATCAATTTAAATATAACTGTTTTTTTGTTAACTTCCTTCCATTATATTCCATTACACTCACGGTCAATAGAATTTCATTTCTTATTGCGATAGAATATTTATTAGGTCAATAACTTCAAAGGCTTTGAATACGTTGCATTGAAATTTACTTTGAATACTATCAATTCAATCGCTCAATGCGCTTAAACGTTAATTTCATTTTGTTATATATCTCTGCAGTTAGAATAACGGATGATAAGCAAACGTGACATTGTTGAGTTAAGTAAAAATATTGTAAATAACAAGACGTATATTAATATAAAGTAACAGGCTTTTATTTTGTAAATTTCCACACAATATTAATAAATGATCTGATCTGGATACAGTTCTTCCAATAGGTTATTATACCAATACTAAGATTTACCTACTGGTTTTCTTAAATATGATTTCTCGCTATATCTTTTTATTCATATACACTGTTACGATGTTTCCTTATGACGCAATATGCATACAGAAATGCCTATGTCGACAATACTTTTACCTCGTATTTAATTCAAATATTGATGATACTTATAATAACAAATTTAGTAACATTCATATGACTTCTCAATATATCAATATTTAAATAGAAAATTCAATTACTTTCACTAGTTTTTTTTTTGGAAATAAATGCGATAGCTTTACTACATCGTGCATAAATAATAATATGATATTTAACGATATATTTACCTACGCAAGGAATGACAGTGACAAATCGTAACCCGGTTAAATTCAGTAAAAACTTAGTTATGTAGGTGTTATGAAAGTAATATCCATATACAGTGAACCAACATTTTTATTTATCCTTATATAATTTGTGCTAATATTTCAAGCGTCAATTAGTAGATCTAGAACTTGAGAGTAATAATGATTGATTTATTATGATTGTAATAAATTGCTCTGAAATATGACAGGTTCAATAACGTATGTTTTACTAGTATATACTTTCTAGTAAGTGTGTTATATCCTCATCTCTCCTTATATAGAGATGTTACGGAGATTATTCCACCAAGCTGTACGCACGTCAATTATTATCTTGTTTTATGATCACTGCTAGGTATTCGAAAACTCCTCTGTAATGGAGTGAGAGTCAACGTGATAAGAATACTTATTATGAACAACAAAATTCAAGACACAATTCAAACAAGCAATATAATATAGACAATCTACCGCAAAGCAGCAGTATATATATATATATATATATATATATATATATTTTGTTACACTCTGTATATATATATTTTTTTTTTTACATAAAAAGAACCGACTAACGATACCTTATAACCACTTCAGGGGTCGGACACGAATTTTTTTTCATCCTGTATAGTTCAGATCGGAAATACTAATACATACCTACACCAATATAATATTAAATATACCCACGATAGCATGACACGTGAGGTTTAGTTCAGTTGAAATCTAGAGAAACGCTTTAAATAGTATGAAGTATGAAAATTCGCATGTTTATTTGGCATTTGAATTCGAAAACATCAAGCGTTTTATACGACCTTCAATGCAATAATTAACATAACTAGTTAAGTAAGGTTTGCATAGGCGCCGGTTAATGACACGATGAGTCATTTAACACAATCTAAAGATGCTTACACACGTTTGTAAAAAGTAATTATTACAAAAGAAATGTAAAGCGAATCTCTGATGACGGTTTTCCGTATAATGTTTTTTTTTACGGCGTATATTTAACTTTGTTAAACTTTGGCGATTTATTATTATATGTAACCCGGATATAAAATAATAAGTCACATACATCACTTATATTACAAACCTTAATGTTTTATTTTATTCGATTATGCATTATTCTGATCAGATTTATAATAAATTATAAATATGAATTCTTAATATGAATTTTATTATACATACATTTGGTAATTGGAGTTTTATAACTTGCGTTATTTCGTTCATTATTTGATCTTGCAAACATTAGTATATCTTTTTTTATTGTGTCTTGCCGAGGTTTTGTCGAAAGCCTTAATAAATTTCATTATACTTAAAAAGGTTATAAAATACGTATTGTGGTTTACGTGGACGAGAAATATGGTAATTGATGCATACTTTGTTTGTGGTTTTATGCATAGAATTACTTTTGCTAGTGTAAGCATTGTAATTAGGTCATATTAAGCTTATTGATACTGAAAATCGTTTTCGACGAAATCTTTTTTATATCTTAAATACGACGGTTCAAGCATGAATAAAATATAAAACGCTCTAATTCTAATAATGGTAATAGAATGAAAGTTGTTAAATTTTATTTTCAAAGCACGTAGTACAGTTTATCTTTCGATGTAACGGACAGAATTGTAGCTATTTTCGATCTAATTTAGGCAAAACGAGTTTCTGTCTTTGAATACATAATAGCGTAGACATTTCGAATACAATAAATATTGATGATATTTTTTTGGCATTTATTGAAAATATTATAAGTAATTATCATAAATTTAAAAGATTAATTAAAAAAATAATAAGTTTTTAAATTGATTTACTTTAATGAGATACCTCCAATTTTTTTACGTTAATTTTTTGCTATAGAAGCAAAAAAATTTGATAGATTTCGTTATGAAACATCACACACACAGGACACTGATATAGTACACAAATGAAAAATGTTATTGTATTTGGACATGTATCCGACAAGAATTTGTGTTCTACTTTTAAAACGGACCTTAACACAAAAAGTTACATAGATTGAAAACTATATGTTTCTTTTCCATTTGATAATATCACTAACCAATCAAAAGTAAATTAATATAAGTTTTTTGTAAATAAGTTAATGGCATTGGTACAATCACGAGGAAAATGATTTATTTGAAATTTATTAGTATACGAAATAGAATATTTCAAATCAATGTATATATATTTATATACATGTATATATGCATACGTCTGATAAGATACTGCATTTAGGTACGACTAGGACTGTGTAGGTACTAGCACATCATCATTTATTCTACCGCCTAGCAGCAATAATTAGTATAGGCTGGTTTGAAGATTAAGTGAACCAGTGCAACGATACGCACAAGAAACATAAGATCTTAGTTACCAAGATTGGAGGCCCATTTACGATGTAAGGAATGGTTAATACTTCTTACATAGCCAACGTCTATGGGTGATGGAGACGACTAATCATTAGGTGGCCCGTTTGCTCGTCCACTTACCTTTAACACAAAAATGAGAATAATTAAGGAACTAGTCTTAAGCATTCATGTTGTCAAGATGAGTGATTAGTAGGTAGTTCCTTTGCCGGTTAGTGGTTAGCGATGTTAGCAGATCCTAAGATGTTGGATTCAAATATCGTATTTGACTAATTCATACTGGGTTTTACTGAAAGGTTAATCTCAGTAATGGCTCGTAGTTAAAAAGTTGGCAGTATTCCACCTCCTTAGGCTTCGACGAACGTGTGAATCGCGTACGGCTATGGGTTCTGCGCCTGATTTAATACAATTTTTATCATGTCAGAGGATTACGGGAGTGAGAAATATGGTATACTCGGTGGTAGAGCTTTGTACAAGGCCGTCTGGGTAGGTACCACACACTAATCATATTATATTCCACCGCAAAACAGCAGTACTTTGTGTTGTTGTGGTCCGATTTTAAGGGTGAGTGAGCCAGTGTAATTACAGGCATAAGGGACATAACATCTTAGTTCCCAAGGTTGGTGGCGCATTGGCGATGTAAGCGATGGTTGACATTTCTTATGTTCGTCCGCCTTCCTATACAATAAAAAAATAAGAATTCACCTTTGTTGGGCCACTTTGTTTCTTGCGCTACAATTTCTATTGCGCAGATGCATAGTCTTTGCCATTCGGTTAATAGTATATTATATACATAGGATGTATATAGGATACTATCATTATATATTTACTGTTCAGACATCGGGCTTAAGATGTAAATTCACTTGAACATTTAATTATAGTGACTCGCTCACCCCTTAACTTATATTTAACTGAAACATATTCATTTAAATGATTGTTGTTTAATTTGAGAATAATTTGTAATTAAAGCATGCATTGTATGTCCAAATTAACATATAATCTCGTTGAAACAGGCATGCACAAAGAATAAAAATATAGAAAATATTTTTATAATTATTATATATTTGTGTTAACCACATTTTACTTCTATGGCAACTTAATAAAACTTGGAGTCCACTATCTCACGAAACAATTGGTATCATTAATCCCATATAATATTATTCAATTCTTATAATTATATGAAATAATGAATATTAAATATAATAACATGATAAGTGTACACTTTTTAAACAAATAGCGTTCTATTGGCGCTAAATTGATGCTTATTACCTATTTTGATACTAAGTCATTGTTACAATATTGAAACTTTAATAAAATAATTATTATTATCAAGGGGACTGTACTCGTATGTTCCAAAGTATAATTTATTCCTTATTCTATACTCACAAGTGTATAAATTTATGGTTCTTAAACCAATTCTTAACTCGTTTAATAACGAAAGAAATATGTGGATAGTTGATAAATATTTAGTATAATGAATATTTAACTAACGTATTATATTTGATTTGGTTTTGGCATTATGCTTATTTATTACATATAAAACTGCTGATAAATAAATGTTTAATTTTTTTTATATAGTATAATTAATTTATTTCATAATCTCTTGATATTAAATTCATAACAATAATTGAAAAAAAATCCAGGTTCCATACTTTTATATATTTGTCATAATAGAAATTATTTTTAGGTATGTCTACTCTAAGTATTACTATCTAGATTATTGCGGACAGCGCCCATAATACATAGTCACATAGTTTTGTGCGCCTGCGACACCGCAGGCGGGACCTTAGGTCTACCTATAGGGCATAGTATTAGTACAGCCTCTATATAAGCGCCAAGTATCTCAGATTTAGGCACACATCAAGTCCTAGTGCTTAGTGAACTAGTGTTCCAATCTTTGAGATAATTTGAGAAAATGTTCGCAAAGGTAAATAAATTTGATAACATAAGAGTTAATTTTAAGCTATCGGTTCATGATCAAATTATTATACAAAGATTTCATTCTTTCGGCATCATTTTGTTAACTGCAACTTCTATTTTGATACTCTTTTATCTATTTTAATTAAAAGCAATTTATATTAGTTGAAATTAAAAATCATAATTAATTGTAAATAAAAAATATTTATGGTTTCATAACATTAGAATAGTTTTAACTTTGACTTTGACTCAATTGTTTTTTTTTATTTTTACAGGCTATTGTCGCGTGTGCTCTTTTGGTGGTAGCTCATGGAGGACTTATCGCGAGTCCTCACGGAGCTATTTCATCTCAAAGCATAGTACTAGGACACCCAGCTCCCGCCATCGCCACTCACGCTGTCGGCCATGGTCTAGCCGGACCTGCATTAGCTGCACCAGCTTATGGATTGGGACTAGGTAGTGTAAGATTGTATAGATTCAATGTCTCTTGATACATTTATAAACTATATGATCTAAATTAGACATCAGAAATAACTATATAACCTCTGATTGAGTGTTTTCAGCCACAACTATAAACAATTGAACATCGCTAACTTTCCCATTATATCGTTTTATATTTAGATATATAGATTTTTAGATTAATTAAAAATAACTTTTTTATATTCAATCGCTTATTAACAAATTCGATGGAATCGTTTTTCTACAGCTAATCTTAAACTAAATACTGCAGGTCACGGTGCTATCGTCTCTCACGGCCCCGTGTTGCACGCGCCGGTCGCCCACGCCGTTGCCCCTGTTGAGGTTTATGTAAGTAATATATAAAATTAATTTCTAGCGATGAGGTGATGGAATGAATTAATTATTGGAATAAAATTATTTATTTGACTTGATTTATTTAATTGACTGTAAAATCACTATTCGAAATAATGTGTTAATCTAAATTGTCATATACCTACTCGTAATTAATTTGATTTTGTTTATTTCATATTATTTGACATGACTAAATCAATTAATATTCATGGAATGATTCGAATAACTTAAATAATATTTAATAACAAGGCATTTTTTCCAGTTTAGAACATATTAAAACTTTTCTCGTACTTACATATCTAATTATTATGTTGCAGTCCCACCCCCGTTACCAGTTCAACTATGGTGTCACTGACGGCCACACCGGCGACCAAAAGAGCCAATGGGAAGCTCGTGATGGGGACGTGGTAAAGGGCCAGTACTCTCTTGTCGAACCCGATGGCACCATCCGTACCGTCAACTACTCTGCTGATGACCACAATGGGTATGCAATGAATCTTCCGATTCTTCTGATTAAAATTTCATCTTTCAATCTGTAAAGTCAGTGAAAATAAATGAATAAAAAATACAAAACTGTAGTAAATATGTATTTGTCTTTTCAGATTCAACGCTGTAGTCAGCAGACAAGGCCACGCGGCGCACCCCGCCACCGCCGCCGTTGCGCACGCGCCGATTGCCGTAGCCGCACCCCTTGGCCACGGTCATCTTCTCCACGGCTAAATAATCTGAAACATCATATTTATTCTTATAATAACTTAGAATAAGACAGGATGCGACAATGTAACTTGAATGCTTAATGGTAACGGTACAACGAATGGTCTGCTTCAAGGCACAGCGTTTCATAATGTGTATCCGACCTGGGACAACGGCCCAAGACTTCACAACCAGTACCTCTTATTAGGGTGCTAGCTTTTGTATTATAATTTCTTTTAGTTTGTAAGTCTTTTACCGTTTTCAAACTTAGTTAAGAGAATACATTTTATGAAACGTTAGAATATGCCTGCCGGGGTGCTTGGCGAAGGCTCCAGTTTTGCTTATATGTAATATATCTTTTCTCAAATATTTTCGTTTTATTATTACTTTCTCTTATTATCTTTACTGCTTTTCAAGACCCTTGATGATTGCAATATACAATCACAACATTTTTAAACCAGTTTTTGCCCTACTACTCGCTGGGCAATAAAGTTTTTTTAAAACTCGTCCTACCGTAATGAAAGTACAAACATAATATAAAAGCGTCAGTTCGTATATTAACTATCATTCGTTAGCGAAGTTTAAATTAATAAACACGCAAGATGATATCTAAAGTAAGTAAATACTCAATATGACTTTATAAAAAAAATAATCTATGAAAAATATGTTCTTAAATAAATGTATTTTTTCTAATATAACTTTTGTTTTTAGATTATACTGTTTACAACTGCATTATTGGCAGTCAACGCACAGCATCACTCACATGGCCATGCAACATCTTCACAGTCCATAATCCGACATGACATTTCGCATAACCAACATGGTTATAGTAATGAACCCATAGGACATCACACAGCATACCATCAACCTATTACGGTTCATGCCGCCCCTGTCCATGAAGCTGTTACTGTTCAACATATCGCCCCTGTTGTTCACTCGGCTCCAGCCGCTCATCATATTACCCCTATCGTACACCACTCTGCCCCAGTAGTACATCACTCTGTTCCTACTGTACATCATGTGGCACCCGTTGTTCACCACGGAACTCCTACTATCAATCACGTAGCTCAAATTGCCCATCACGCTACCCCTACCGTCCATTACTCTGCTCCTGTTATACATCACTCAGCCCCTGTTATCCATCATGCTGAACCTGCTGTTCACCATATAATACCTACTGTGCACCATGCTCAACCTTCTGTTCATCACGTCGCTCCTGTAGTACATCATGCTTCTCAATCTATTCACCACGTTAGCCCTGTAGTGCATCATGCAGCTCCTGTTTTAGCCCTTCAACATTCTGGAAACCACAATGAACATCAATATGCCCAAAGCCACCAGGATTACTACGTAAGGGTTTCACTTATTGTCCAGATTTTTACCTCGTTTTTTCATCTGTAAGAATAACTTATTTAATGATATTTGCAGGCGCATCCGAAATATGAGTTCGAATACAGCGTAGCAGACCACCATACTGGTGACATCAAGTCTCAGCACGAAGCTCGTGATGGTGACCACGTAACTGGTTACTACAGTCTGCACGAGCCCGATGGTTCCGTGCGCACCGTTCATTACAATGCTGACAAGCATAGCGGGTAAAAAATCCAGAATATTTCCTAACCATTTTGCTTACTTCAACCACATGCTTTAAAATACTTGCTATTATTTGCTCTGAATGTTTTATTTTTTATCAGATTCAACGCTCAAGTTCAACACTCTGCGCCGTCAACCCATGCCCAACCACAGCACCATGAGCCTCATTACATCAATTCTCATCACTAAATAAATTAACTAAATAATATCATATTATTCAATAAGTTCAAATGTTATTGTGTAACCTGTTCTTAAATAAAGTCTAGTCTAAATATAAAACCTGGTTTCGTAATTGACATAATTCCCATTTATATAATTATCACTACCATTTTGGAGTACATTTAAAAACAATTCAATAAACTCCTCTCAATAAATAAATTTAAATTATATTGCTACTTCAGTATTTTTAATATATAAATATATATATCATTACATATTATAAAACAAAGGCCCCACGTTTCCTGTCTGTCTGTATGAAATCGATAAACTAAAAACTACTGAACGGATTTTCATACGGTTTTCACCAATGGATAAAGTGATTCAATAGGAAGGTTTCCTTGTATAATTCATTAATGTTTTTTGTAAATTTATTGAAATATGACGATAATTGTTGAAGAAGTCGAAAAAAAAAGAGCCGAGTGGGAGCTTTCATCGAAAACTCTGTAAAATCCCTTTGAATTAGAACAAAATAATGTATTGTGAAATTTCATAGATCTACAGAAAAGTCCGCGATGGCACATGTCTATCTTTTAAGGATAGCTTACTAACTATACCCACTTTACTTTTTTTTTAAATTGTTACATAATAATGTGATAATTGGAGCTATAAGCTGAGCTGCGCGCCTCCGCGTCTCGCTGTCTTTTTTAGGAATATTTACTCTGCTACTCGAGCGCAGCCGGGTCGGGTCGCTAATTTTATTATATAATAATGTATTTAATTAGACGGTAAGCTAGAAAAGAAAACGGTTGTCACGTTTTTTGAGAAATACAAAATCTGGGCCTGTAGACAAGTGGCTTTTACGTTAATAGAATAGAAAATAATAATCAATGTATGAGATTGACATTAAAACTCTGCTATATATGCTACATTGGTAATAGTTGAGTAAACATGTGCAATAAAATCATTTGTTTTTAAATTTGGACCCTAAAAAAATAATACAAATTTAGATCTTTAATCACATGGATCACTTTTGAACGAATTTTTAATGAATCATTTAAACGAAACCAATAAAAAATCTAAGGGACAACCAGGAGCCAGCACAGAGGCCAGCAAACTATTTATAAAAAGGCTAATTTTTTATATATTTTTTTTACCAATTTTCCATGAACGGCCCGTTTGAATATAGCCAAAGGCTATAAATATTGTTGCTTATACTCTTAGATATTGCCATTTTATATAAAAAAATAACTTATTTGTACTTTTGCTTTTTTATTGATTTTTATTTTATAAAATATATAGTACTAACAGTTTAGTAAATAACATATCGCAATTACTATTTATATAACTCAACACAGTCATATCACAATCTATTTCATATTAAATTATACAAAGCCGTTACAAAATTATAAAATAATATATGCAATTAACGTAACGTAAAATAAAGACTTATTATAATAAAATAATAAATTTGAATATTGAGACTGAACGAAAAATTAAGATTTTAATTTTATAAAATATATATAAACATATAGTAGTAGATATATGCATATGATTTAATCTTGCCAATGAACTTTAATCACAGCATTATGTCTTTTCTAGGCTCTAAATAGTCAATTTCCCTGTCATCCTCTGTTTGTGTGTCCGTGTGTGTTTCTTACAGACAATGGCATAACTATGACTTTTTTTTAAACAATGAAAAAATGGTAGGTCTCAAAAGTCTTACAGAAAATTCCGTATTAAAACGTATTGTATATTTTCTACTACTACTACACTACATAATGGTCTATTACAGATCATTTAAAAATCGATAGGTTATTTGCGAAACCATTTTCTTCAATTCAACGTCAAATTTCAATTTCCTATTCTAATAAATATCTTAGTTACTTTGAGCATCACATCGATTAAAATTTTTACACTGTATCATTCTCATTAATATTTTAAGAGAACGATGGATAATCCTGATGTCACTTTTATTAGTAATTAAATAATGTTGACCAATTATTTAACTTATATTTTATATTATTTAATTAATCTGAAGAACCTTTGCAATAATTTCCCGTGTGAAAATGTTTTTAATTTCACTTACATATGCGTACTCCTTAATACTAGCATTTAGAACCTAAGGGTACGTCCTTTTACATCCCTTATCTTTATATACACTTTACGGACATACTACTAACGATTGAGGTCAATTATAAAAGAATTGGAATTGCGATACAAAGGGGAAATGCTGCTAGCATTCTTGCCACCATTCCACGCGGTCACGACTTGTATAATAATTATTTTTAATTTTTATTTGTATTTAGTTAAGGTTTTAATGTAAATAAATATATCGATTATACATTAATAATCAGCAATGTATGCGTATATATAATCAATCCATTTTGCAGTTGTTCTGGTAATAATTAGTCAAATTGCTATTCAGCTACAGACCTGGATTCTGCCCGCCGGTATGTACTAGCAACAAGACTAACTCTTGAACTTATTTTCCTACAGACCCTTTGAGAGTCCTTCGCCCAAAATCGATACAAGAATAGTAGATAAATGTAGGATTGTTTTAATATAAATTCTTTTATATAAACATAAGTGCTAGTTACTTTTGTTTTATCTTTTAATAGCTTAAGTATACCTGACCAATATTACGTTATTAAAACAATTAATAAAACTAATGGATGAGAAAGGATTATTTGTATATATTAATAAAAATGTTCCGTATTCCTTTTATTACGAATGATATTATTTGATATCTTCTACCACACGTATTTTCAAGAGTAACTAAATTCAGTAACTAATTATAAGCCTATTTGATTATATTCTCATATAATGTCACAATTGCTTGCTTACAAAATTAACTACGAAGTAGCCAAAAACCATAAACTCGTTTGCAGTTAAAACTCGTAATCAAGTACCTACGTCAGCCGTTCATTGAAACTTATTAAATCATCAAGAATATAAAAGGCAAGATTAATTTGTGTTTCATATCATTCTCATTTGAGCTACGCATCAAAAAATACAAAATGAATTTTAAGGTGAGTTTAAATATCAAATTAATTTCATAAATATCTTACATTAAAATTTCCTTTTTCTTCTGTATAGTGTATTAGAATCTCCAAGTAATTGTACTCATTTTACTAGGTTGTCATTTTTGCCGCTTCGCTGATGGCAGTAAGCGCGCAGCATCATAGTCAAGGCCATGGCCATGCGACATCTTCGCAATCAATCATTCGACATGATGTATCTCATGACCAAGGCTACAACCACGTACAACCAATTGCTGTTCACTCTGCTCCGGTGTATCACCACCAACCAGCTCTGTCCATCCACCACGCTGCTCCCATCGTCCACGCTGCTCCTATCGTCCACGCTGCTCCAATTGTTCACCACGCTGCTCCTATCGTCCACGCTGCTCCAATTGTTCACCACGCTGCTCCCATTACACACCATCAAACTCCAGTCTACCACAATCAACATAATGATGCTCATGAACACCAGGATTACTATGTAAGTTTCGTCATTTAGCAAGTGTCCGTTTATTGTTTTATCGTCTAAATATTTACGATCTTATTTATCTATTGGTGCTTAAGTTTAATACGATTTTCATTTATTTACAGTCTCATCCTAAATACGAGTTCCAATACAACGTAGAAGACCACCACACTGGTGACATCAAGTCTCAACACGAAGCTCGTGATGGTGACCACGTGACCGGCTCCTACAGTCTGCACCAGCCCGATGGTTCCGTGCGCACCGTCCACTACAACGCTGATAAGCATAGCGGGTAAAAAATCTCCACAAAATAAATTGCTAAGTAAAATTAACAGGCATTTGCCTGGTATTTGGAATATTTATACTTTCAATTAATGAATTGAATGAATTATATCGTACGATATGAAATAATTTTGTTACAACATTAACGACCCCTATGGAAAAAAGGCATTCTCGAATACCAAATATAACTAAATCAAAGTGTTATTTCGATTTTTAATGTTTTCAGATTTAACGCACAAGTTGACTACTCTGCCCCATCAACACACGCCCAGCCGATTCACCACGCACCTCAACACATCCTATCTCATCATTAAGCGTTGCTTTAATAAAGCCATTAGAAATTTCTCAATGTATACTATAAGCTTATAATATAAAATACAAAAAGAAAATTATCTTATTTTTAGATATTTACTAAAAAAATAAAAACATAAATTAATACCGACCCTCATTACAAAGTTTTAATTTCAATTTTTCATTTAAATTACATAACACAATTCATGACTGTATCTTTTGAATACGACATAAGATTTTCATTCCTCAACAGTCAGTCATTCTAACGGAAGTCCTCCGTTGATCTTCAACTATGAAATGCTACAATGATATTATTAATTAAAAAATACAAATTAAGCTATCAATCAATAGAGAAAATTAGTATTTCTTTGATAAATGCTGAAAACTTTGCTCGCCTTGGCTAACATTAAATATTATGATAAAGTTGTTTCTAATATTGCTGTAAAATATATAAACAGGAATTTTGGTCATATATACCTTGCTTATAATCTATATAAATAAAATGATAGAGGTCTGCAGTTGTGCGCGGATCACGGAAAATTTACTGAGGCCCTAGCCAAGTTGACATTCTACAATCGTAAACGTTAATAGAAAACCAAACAAATGTATGAGAATGACATCTCTCAAAAATAAGTCACGTGGTCATTCTCATACAATTTTTAGTTTTCTATAAGCGTTTACAATTGTAGAATGTCATCTTGGCTAGGGCCTCTGGATAGATCTCAATGAAATTTTCTAAATTTTATTACTTAGACACTTGGCACTTATAAAAAATAAAAATTATTGCAATATTTTGATTTAATAAAAAGTTATTAAAGTTTCAAGAAACAAGGATTTGTATATGCACATGCGTGTTCAGTGATGTATGTTTATATACATAAGAAAACTTTGTTAATATATCAAGCAACGCGGGCGAAGTCGCGGGTATCAGCTAGTATAAAATAATTATTCACTTAGTTTATATTTTTAATTTGGTTAAATTAATATATTTTTAATGTTATGCTCGACATATGTATTTGTAATTAAAAACATTTAATAATCGTTTGGAGCTAAATTTGAAAGCAGTTCTTCGCAATCGATCGAACTGAAATTCGTATATATTTTGCATGGCAATAAAACTTAGTATTGTAAAAAAAAAATTCTTCATGTAATCCTTCAAATCCATTCCTAGATCACATGTATGCTATGGTGAAAATGATATTTTATTCAAATACTTATTTTTCACATAACTTCTGTCTGTCTGAAATGTACTTAGTTATTATTAAGAGCGTACTCATTCCTCAAAGGCCGGCAACGCACCTGCAAGTCCTCGGGTGTTGCAGATGTCCATGGGCGGTGGTAGTCACTTTCCATGAGTAGAACATCCTACTCGTTTACCCCCATTTAACTAAAAACACTCATATCGATACGTATAAAGGTACTTTATAAACGGTTAGAAGTTACTCTTTTTTTACTAATTTCAAATAACCGATATCAGAAAGAGAGAAATTGGTGTATATATTAATTTATAAGTAAGACTGATTTTCTTTTGATCGGGCGTTTTAATTATTTTAGTATGGCAAATAAATAACAAAGCTTTGGCGCCATAGTTTTCTAATGATAGGTTGCTTATATGGATGTATACCTTTTATCACTATCTGACTTGAATGAGAAATGTAAGCAAATGTTTGCTTAGTCAAAGAAATAATTTTTTGTATCACATGAAATAATTTGATAATATTGCATGAACATTGATTTTATAACGATATATCTAATAAAAATGCATTTTCGTTTTCTGCTAGACTTCTCTCATACATCGTTCATATATTTTTTTTGATAAAATTAGTAACGGACGGCTTTTTCTGCTTTGCTATATTAACACGTTTTTATCAATAGATTCTTATGTATATTTTTTGCTGATTCATAAAATTGATTAATAAGCGAATTATCAATTATAAAATGTAAGAAAATCGGCTTAGGTTAGATTTTATTGTATTTATCATTTCTATTTATCCTGTTATAAACTCCTATTATATATATTTATACTTAAATGTAAGTATACGTGCAGGTACAGACAAAGAAACCAACGATTACTACTTGAAACACTATATTTACAATATAATATCAACATATTTTACTTCTGTAAAATCAATAATGATTTTAAGATTTGCCTAACCACTTTTACTATGTTTATAATTATGTATATCTTTTAGAATCAATATTATTGGACATACATGAGTAATCCTGGACAGGTTATATTCGTGGTTAAAGAATCAAATCGTAAAACAAAAGCTAATTATCTATCTATATAAATAAAATGATAGAGGTCTGCAGTTGTGCGCGCATCATGGAAAAAACTACTGTATAAATTTCAATGAAATTTCATACATTTTATTTCTTAGACACTTGTATGTTTAAACAATGTCAATACATTGATATCTTTTTGATCTTGCGATCTTATTGATGTTTTTTTTCCTACGTACATAAGAAAACTTGGTTAATATATTAAGTAACGTGGACGAAGTCGCAGGTATCAGCTAGTTTTATTATAAATTTTAAATAAGTATCAGCTCGTTTTATTCTAATTTTCATCTACACGATTCAATACGATGAACTGGCTCCTCTTGAAAACTAAGATATCTATTCTTAACATAATATTAGTGCATAACATAATATTGTGTAATATATTTATTTAGTTTATGATTAGTATGAACCATTGTCAATTACGTTAAGGTTGCATAAAAAATATTTACAATTACAATCTGAAAACCATAAACTCGTTTTATGTTTCATCACATACACTTACTTATAGTAAGGTTCCTACGAAAGTCGTTCTTTATTTCAATACATTAAATCGTTCAGAGTATAAAAGGCAAGGGCAATTTTAAATTTATATCATTCACATTTGAGCTTCCCATCAAAAAGTACAAAATGAATTTTAAGGTGAGACAATATATAATAAACTTGACAAAGCAGATATAAAAATTAGATTTTTGTTTCTTAAATTAATGGCTTAATTTACATTTGTCATCAGGTTGCCATTTTCGCTGCCTCCCTTATGGCGGTAAGCGCCCAGTATCATGGACAAAGTCACGGTCACGCTACTTCTTCTCAATCAATCATCCGCCATGATATCTCTCACAACCAACATGGCTACAGCCACGTCCAACCCATCGCCGTCCACGCTGCTCCAGTCGCATACCATCAACCCGCTGTCTCCGTTCACCACGCTGCCCCCATTGTCCACTCTGCTCCTGTAGTTCATCACGCTACTCCTATCGCATACCATCAAGCTCCCGTCTACCACAGCCAGCACAGTGGAGCCCATGAACACCAGGATTACTACGTATGTATAACATTTCTCTCATCGTTAGTATATTAACTACCCATTTGAAGAATTTCTATTATTAACACCCTTTTTAACAGGCGCACCCTAAATACGAGTTCCAATACAACGTAGAAGACCACCACACTGGTGACATCAAGTCTCAGCACGAAGCTCGTGATGGTGACCACGTGACCGGCTCCTACAGTCTGCACCAGCCCGACGGTTCCGTACGCACCGTCCGCTACAACGCTGACAAGCATAGCGGGTAAGTAACATTCCTGTTCTATTCTAACTATTAATTAGAGAAATATATCCAGAATGAACTCTGGATATATTTCTCCAGAAATAGGAGGAGAAGAGGCCTTAGCTCTGCAGTGGGACATTCACAGGCTGTTACTTTACTAATTAATATTTAAATAGGAACATATCTGTAGTTAAGAAAATACTATGTTAATACGAAAACTAAAGACCAATTTGAATCAAAGATATTTATTGCTAAATTTTAAAATTATTTTTCACTACGAAATAAAAGTGTTCTTCCGACACTGAAGTTATAATTACGTTTTATATGTTTTTCAGATTTAACGCACAAGTTGACTACTCCGCCCCATCAACACACGCCCAGCCGATTCACCACGCACCTCAACACATCCTATCTCATCACTAAATTAATTTTAAATTTGATAGATGATACTCTCAATTTATACATTAGTTTTCTAAATAAAACAATAAAATAAAATTCAATTATATTTATTATATCAATACCTGTATTTTTGATCAGTGATGATCAATCAACCAGCTATTACGTGAATCTGATTATAAAATTACGTAACAAAAACATAAAGAAATTCAACGCTTTATATTAAATTTATTATAATTTCAACTTCATGTCGACAATACGAAAATAAAGCGGAAGTCTTACTACAGTACAAACATAAATTATTAAGCCAGAAAATTCTTCATTCAAACTCTCTTTCATTCTCAATCTTGACTTGAAAAGCTGTAGCTTAAGGCTACACATTAAATTATAACCATAATTTAATAATTTCGATCAATAGATTGAACAGGTTCGAATTGTCGATCTTAGAAGATTAAATAGTCATTAATCAGTCATTGTCATACTAATTTACTATTACCCGTTAAACTTAAGTGTTTCTAATCTGTCGGATAGAAAGAGCTTAACAATCTGCTCTACGCGTGCTACATATGAATTTAAAATATTTAATATACCTTACAGTACACACAGTAATAGCCTGTGAATGTCCCACTGCTGGGTTCCTCTCCTCTTTTGAGGAGAAGGTTTGGAGCTGGAATACACATGAGGCAGAATTTTAGTGAAATTTGACACAAGCAGGTTTCCTCACGATGTTTTCCTTTACCGTCAAGCACGAGATGAATTATAATCATAAATAAAGCACATTAAGTCAGCGAGGCTTGCACGGGTTTGAACCCACGATCATCGGTTAACAGTCACTCGTTCTTACCACTAGGCCATCTCGGCTCGATAATAAACCTCGTAAAATATATAAAAATATAATAGTACTGAGAGTATTGCAATTTGCAATTTGATATAAATATATCTAAAATTTGTTAATATGGTTATGTAAATCGACAATGATATCATTTTTTATGTTGACAATGATATCATTTTTTATGTTTTTTTTTAATGATGTCATTTTTTTTGTTGTGTTTTGCAATTTTGCATTAATTTATATTATTATACTAATACTTTCACAGAGTTAGTTGTTGAGTTCAAGAGCGAACTAAAAGTGCAGCGCAACCTATGTAAGAGTAAAATGTAGTATAAGGGGTCCTCCAGACCGATTTCGGCCACGGAGGCCAATCTAAAGAGAGATTAGCCAACTGCGAAAAACCCAATAACTATTTATTGGCCTGACCTGGGAATTGAACCCAGGACCACCGGATCTGCGGCCACTATCGGTGGCGGCGGTATATCTAGCCACTTGACCAACGAGGCAATGTAGTATACCAACTACACCAACACAATTGGATAAAAAATTGTTACGAGACACTGTAATTAAGATGCATTCGCTTGAGGAACATCAGGAAGCAATAAACAAAATTAGAAAGGGATGTAACAAAAATTAAACAAAAAGTAATATTTTTCATTTCTATATAAATAGTATTAAAAATACTGGTAACATTTTATTTCGAATGAAGTTTTACTCGCAGCGTTGCTTTGTGAATGTTTTCATTATATTAAAAAGAAACTGATATCAATTTCCGTGTAGTCTATTATAATTAGGTCTATACAATCAGTTTCCTCGATACGGTCTATGAAAGTAGAATAAACAAATAAACTCCTTTTCTTGTTTAATATCAATAAATAATAAGTAATAATTGTTGTTTTTGTTTTCTACATTAATTTCCTTGTTTTTTCTTTAAGTTTAGGATGTTTTAATGGTTTAGCACTTAGTTAATTAATCATTAGTAATAGGTAATGATGTCCACTGAACTGGCTTCGACCAATCTCTACATAGACTAATCAACTATATATGACATATTATGAAGCGTAAATATGTGATTAAAGTAAACTCTCGATTCCCTCACCCTTATAATCAGATGAGACGGTATATCCGACGCGAGCGTGTTCAGACACAATTACATACAGCTTTATTTGCGATTCGATAGAAGTTACTGAAAAAAAAAACTAGGTAAATGTTTGTAAATCACACGGACATAGAGCCCAGGACCTCGGTACAATATGCAGCCTTATGAGCCAAGTCACGAGACCACAGAATAATTTACACATAATTATAAATATATTTAAATTTTAATATGGTATACTATTATACATATTTTATAAAACAAAACTAAATTTATGTTTTTAGAACGATAATAATGGTTTCTATCAGAAACGGCCACATCTATGTCTAGCAAACTAAGCGAGAGATTTTACAGTGTTTTTTTATATACTAGGCAGTTGGACGGGCTAATGGTCCATCTGATGGTGAGTGGTCACCACCGCCCATAGAAATTAGCATTGTAACTTTATAAACCTTCCCTTACATCGCCTATGTTCCACTGACCTTACGAATTAAGATGTTATTTCCCTCGTACATATAGGTAGTTACACTGGCTCACTCATTATTCAATGAGGAATACATAAGTAAATAAGGTCCTCCAGACCGATTTCGGCCACGGCGGCCAATCCCAAGAGAGATTAGCCAACCGCGCAGGAGATATTATACTGCATAAGTGTGTGCGCAAACACAAGTGCACTCTCTTTTTCTTAGCTCTCATAATCCGATGGGACGGCAATCCGACACGACCAAAAAGAGTTCAGGCGCAGGAGCAACGGCTTAACGTGCTTTCCGAGGCACGGGAGTGTACACACTTCCAGCTTCCAGACTCCGGGTTGCTACTGATTGAATTTTTTGACAGAAAATCCCAATAACTATTTATTGGCCTGACCTAGGAATTGAACCCAGAACTACCGAGTCTGCGGCCTTATATCAAGCCACTAGACCAACGAGGCAGTCATCCGGAATACAACAATGTATAACGAGTGTGGGGTACTTAACCACGAGTTTGCACAAGGCCCTACCACGAAGTAGCCTTACCACCTAGTATAGTAACATGCATTGCACTTCTATAAGATACAAATCTAACAAGACATAAAACGATTAGAAGCAAGGGTTTACGTACTTTCATTGGCATAAGACTATAATAGAATATGAAGACTGAGGAATATAGTATGTAAGAAGCTTAATAAAGTTTTTTAATGTTTGTTATTAGAGAATTAATTCACGCAAACACTTAAAGATACATTTTTTTTATTGCTTAAACATCAATTTTGACGTGACAACGTCTTATAAATTGGTTTGCCGGGTGACACTTCAAGAAACTGCGTTACGCTCCGCTCACGTTATGCGCTCACAATGAGAGCGAGTGAGAGGCACGCGTCCCTTCCACTCGGGCATGGTTAGCCCGCCTAAGAGCGAGAGAGACAGACATAAAAAGTGAAAGGCACGCGTCCCTTCTAAGTATAAATACGTATGTATGTGTAAAGGTAAAAATAAAATTTTGTTAATATGAAATTCAGTGCGAGATTCTTTGTATAAATTAATGTTTTAAATATAATTCTTTGTATAAATAAATGTTTTAAATTGTTACTATTATTTCATCCTTCTTCCTACTATACGAATGAATATTCACATTAAAATTATTTTACCACTCAAAGTCATTGTCACGTAAAACTTTCGCCCGTATACCGACTTTACAGGCAACCAATTTTTTCTTTACAAAGTATAAAAGCACCAAGGGTTAAAAGTATGAATTGCTTAAGTAGAACAATTCGAATTGGACAAACCTGTTTAAAGTTGTCATTTCAATCAAATATACGTAACATGTCCGTAATGAACACGTAGTAAGCTATTATGAATATAAAAGCACGAGTAACTCGATTTAATATCATTCCAATCCGAAACTCAGACCAAAAATCACAAAATGTTTCTCAAAGTAAGTTTGAATTAATGAACTTAATTTAAAAAAGAGCTGTTTTATTTATTAATAACAGTCAAGGAAATCGTTTATAACAGTTTTTATTAACACTATTTATTTTATACAGGTAGTCATCTTCACAGCTTCGCTGATGGCAGCAAGTGCCCAGTATCATGAACAAAGCCATGGTCACGCTACTTCCTCTCAATCAATCATCCGCCATGATATCTCCCACAACCAACATGGCCACGTCCAACCCATCGCCGTCCACGCTGCTCCAGTCGCATACCATCAACCCGCTGTTTCCGTTCACCACGCTGCCCCCATTGTCCACTCTGCTCCTGTAGTTCACCACGCTACCCCTATCGCATACCATCAAGCTCCTGTCTACCACAGCCAACACAGTGGTGCTCATGAACACCAGGATTACTACGTAAATTCATTATACCATTTCTATCAACATATGAACTACGCATTGGATGAATTTTGAATACTAAAATCTTTTTAACAGGCGCACCCTAAATACGAGTTCCAATACAACGTAGAAGACCACCACACTGGTGACATCAAGTCTCAGCACGAAGCTCGTGATGGTGACCACGTGACCGGCTCCTACAGTCTGCACCAACCCGACGGTTCCGTACGCACCGTCCACTACAACGCTGATAAACATAACGGGTATATTTTTTGCTCAATAATAACTTTTTTAAGATTCAACAGATAAGAAATAGTAAAAGTTGCATTGTAATTAATAGATACGCATAATTTATTTTGATTTGAATCTAAAGATGGAAAGACAATGTGTCTTTAATTATTTTGTTCGCTTTTTACAGATTCAACGCTCAAGTGGAAAACTCCGCTCCATCGACACACGCCCAGCCAGCTCATCACGCGCCTCAATACGTTCTGTCGCAGCATTAAATTATTTTTAATAGAACAATATTTAGGTTAAAATATTAAGTAACATAATACATATGTATACTTAGATTAGGTAATAAATTAATTTCATAAAATCATCCATTTTTTTATGTCAGTGAATCCCTAACATCTATACATATAATAAATCTGTAACTGGTCGTTGTCTGTACATGAAAGATATTTGAGTAAAACTATTTTTGGGGGTCTTTATAAACACAATAGAACCCAAAACAATGATTTTTAGAATTTTTGTCTGTTTGTCTGTTTGTCTGTTTGTCTGTTTATCTGTTTGTCTGTTTGTCTGTGCGTTTGTGCACGCTAATCTTGAAAACGGCTTAACGGATTTGAGTGCGGTTTTCACTAAAGTATTGTGGCATACTTCACTTAGGATTTAGTGTTTGTTTTATTTCAATCGGTTCATAAATAAAAAAGTTATGTCAATTTAAAGATATACGTAGAACATTTATTAAAATGGGTAATGGTTATGGTCAAAACTGAGAAGAGATAAAAGATTACATGTACAATATACTCTTTTGCTTAAGATTTATCCTATAATTTGTCCTATTATTTGATATATTTATTTATTAAAAGTTTAGCTTTGTTACTAAAAATCTATAAATGATCTGTACAAAAAGTACGCGCGTTGTTAGTGACAGTTGTCAAAATCAAAAAGTTTCATTACAAATTTCGTGTTTTACTGGTTTAGTGTGTTGTTTCTGCATAAAAAGCCTAAAAAAAGTAATAGTAATTAACTTAATAAAATAGGTTTTATTTTATCATCAATTCGTGTTTCATGGGCTTCTGTCTGTCTGTCAAAACTTTTAAAATAGCGGATAAAAATTCAAACGTTTAACGTACTAAAGTTGTTTATAATCAACGAAATTTACAACAATTTAACATGAAAAAAATGGCTACAGCATTTTGGACTATATTTATTATCTTCTGGCCCAGATAAGAGTGAGAAAAGAGAATAATTGCAATCTTATTACAATGATTGGTAAAAAAACATCGAAGATCACGGTAGCATGCGCAAGCGACCCCGTGGAGCCCCCCGACCAGACGGAGAGAATACATCTGGTTTTTTAGTGGGTATTTCGGCGCCTTCAGCGCCGGTGGGTGAGCCCCACATACCCCTCCACTTCATGTGGGGCAATGCTTAATGCGTTTTTCCAGCGAAAAAAAAAGAGAACACGAAGATATAAACGAGTTTATCACGAGTCTAGAAAATCTCAGCTTAAAATGTGACTTCGATAAATTGACAGTCATTGATCACTGATATATTTATGTGTAAAAAAGTGGTTGAGCTCAGCTTAAATATACGTCAAAGATTATTACAACAGCCATTTGAAACATCACACAGTACAGAAAAGAGAGGACGTGCATATTCCAGTAAATTCTGATGGGCAAACAATTAATATTGATTCTGGCTGGCAATAATTATGGCTTGAGATACGCTGGGATGGACATTATGACCCAAAGATTTATTCCATTCAAGAATGATATTGAGGTTGTTATTCCTCCTTCAGATATGCCATAGCTGCCAAAATAAAAATAAAGTCTATTCAGATATTGATATTGCATATTAGAAAAATCAATGCTTCTGAAAATTCAAAAATTATAGTTTAAATAACTAAAAAACACAGGGCACGACCTCGGCCCGGCTGTACGAAAATGGACTAGGGATGGGCCACTTCCTTTTTGTAGTGTCATCAGTCTTTAATTTGTAAGCAAATTTTCAAATTAATTGGACGTCTTGAAGTGGGTGAAAATTGCATTGAAAGATTCCATTACATAGATAGGTACATACAGGTCAAGCTAATAAAACTGTGCTAATAAAACTGTGTTAATAAATGAAATTAATTTATTAATTATATATATATATATGTGTAATTTCAAACTATCTTAATATTCCATCTTTGTTCTTTGTTTGCTATAAATTTGCAACTGTAGTCTTATTCTTATATTCTTGCTTGCCTTTTAATTTTATTTGGTTTAAAAGAATATTAACTTACACACTTTTATATTAATAATAATTCTTAATACCTTATTTAAAGTTATAATGTTTTAGCCATGTTATTTAATTTATATTTAGATTTTGTTAATATTTGGTTTTCATAGTAATTAATTTTATTGGGTAAAAAATAATATCTTATTACATCTTATTGATTTCACTTTATATTGTGATGTTTTAGCTATGTGATGTAGGTATATTTTATTTTTGTTCATTTTAGTGATTGTGTAGATATTATTACTAAAAACTTAACTGATTTATGTATAATTAATATGCTATAAGTGTCATCACATCATTTTATATTCCTCTAAAAAATTATAATATATTAAAACTAATCCACTCTGTTAGTCGTCAAATGAGCACTTATGAAACTTTAAGTAAAACTGTTATCTAACTTTTCTATATTATTTAAGCTCTTACTTCTTTATGCTTTACATTTGTTTTTAGTCACCTTATTATTTGTTTCAATAAAACATAGTTATTTTTTGGATTTTTTTTTTATTATTATTAACCATCAACATCATTTGTTAGTTTGAAAAAGATAGGATAAGTAACTCAGTAGCTTTGGTAGTCTTTGGTTACATTTAGTTTTTGGCAAAAGAACCTCAATAACGTTCAAACTTAAAATTTGAATGATTTATGATTGAACTTCGATCACTGAGCTGTCACAATTAATTTAATTATGTAAAACATTTTTTCGGTACTATGTATTAAACTAGCTATCGCCCGCGCTGTAGGTAATCTATACTCTATACTAATTATATTATAAATGCGAAAGTAATTGTAGCTGTGTGTTACGCCTAAGCTACTGAACCAATTTCAATGAAATTTGGTACAGAGATAGTCTAGAGCTTGAGAAAGGCACATAAGCTACTTTTTAAGGCGAAAGAAAGAAAGGGGTTGAAATAGGGGATGTAAGTTTGTATGGAAATTACTTCATTTTTAAAGCTCGAAGCTTGAAACTTATTTTACAACCTAAAGTAATTTTAATGTTTTTGTTTGCTTACATTCATAAGTTAAATTAAGTGTAAAACGTTATAGAGGTTTTGATTATTTGGTTTAATAAAAATTTATATAGGTTCTTACAAATTTATATAGGTTCTTAAATAATTAATGTGCTTATAAAATAGTGTAACTAAAAAAAAGACGAAAGAAACTTTCGTAATAGGAAGCTTTTTAACCGAGTTCAAAAAAAGGAGGAGGTTATCAATTCGTCGGTATGTTTTTTTTTTTTTTGTTTTCGTCTAAAATAAAACAAAGTGTAATTAGGTACTTATAGGTGTTATGTTAATTTCATTTTAATAACACTACTTTTTTAAATAAAGAGGTTAATGTTTTGATTCGTGTACGAATTAGTAGAAGATTTTTTTTTTGTTTAATTACGTTGTATTAATTGTAATACATATGCCTAAAAAATTCAAATCTAATTTAGCAAGTAGTTCTGCCAAAGCTCGCCTTGCGAAAATTGCTAGAAGCCAAGAGTCTGAAGACCAGACTCAAGCCCAAGCCCGTTTGGTTTTAAATGCCGAGAGCCTTGCGTCTCAAAGAGCTGCTGAGACTCAAGGGCAAAAACAATGAATATAGACGTACATTGAAGCACAATTCTTATAGGCGCTCTGAAGACAAACTTTCTGCGACTCAAAATGCCGCTTGGTAGCGTGGCAGTCGCGCTGCGGCAGCTGTCTCTCTCTTACGCATTGCAAAGGATGTTCCCCCAGCGTATCTTAACTACGAGAGCAAGAGACATGGACGTTCCCCCAGCGTATTTTAACTATGACAGCAAGACAGACAGAAAATGACGCCAGAGCCGACAAACTAAGAACTAAGCTGGGGGCAGGCCCCACGTGGAATCGGCATACGAAATCCTTAAGAACTGCGCTTCTATGTACGTCTGAATTCATTGGCAAAAGGAAGGGCGTCGGATTTTAGATGCCGAACGCCACTCAGCTCGGGGAGCTGTTGAGACCTTGGAGCAAAGTCAAGCACGGCAACGATTAGATACTAAACGTAACGCCTCTCAAAGGGCTGCTAAAAAATTAGAGCAAACTCGGCTTTTAGATGCGTCATATGAGCGTCATGCGTCATTGACTGCTGTAAAGATGGAGAATCGCAAAGAAGACATCTTTTAAATGCTGAACGGCTGTCATGCCATTTCGGTTTAAGAGTGCAGTTTCCCCTGAAAGCAGCATTTAAAATTACAAAAAATAAACTCAAGCCGCTTAAGGTTGCAGATGTTTATTTAGAAAAAAACTGTTTTCCCATGGATAATTGTTTGTGGCATTCTATGTATGCCTATGTATGCCATACCATCCGAAAAATCTATGATTTAGCAAAAGATGGAAAAACTAAAAAAGTCGTGCATAAAAATGTACTTAAATAAATTTGCAGTAAATTACTTTAAATGGCTCATTTTAATTAAGGCAAACGATCAGGAGGCTCACCTGATGGAAAGTGACTACCACCGCCCATGGACATCTGCAACATCCGAGGACTTGCAGGTGCGTTGCCGGCCTTTGAGGAAAGAGTACGCTCTATTCTTGAAGGTTTTCATGTCGTATCGGTTCGGAAAAGTCGCCGGCGAAAGCTGGTTCCACAGAGTGATTGTACGAGGCAGGAAATGCCTTAGAAAACGGGCTGTTGTGGTATCTGATTTTTGCAAAATAATTAGCCTAAAATAAAAAATGCTGCCGAAAGTCATTATACCACGCGGACGAAGTCGCGGGCACTGCTAGTATTTAATAAATAAGTACTTGGCTGAGTTTGCTTAATTATTACATTAGACAAACAAAACTGTTAATTTCACTTGGTGGTAGGGCTTAGTGCAAGCTCGTCTGGGTAGGTACCCATCAGATGAGTCATCATGAGACATCATGAGTAGGTACTTATCAGATATTCTACCGCAAAACAGCAGTACTTGCTATTGCTGTGTTCCGGTTTGAAGGGTGAGTGAGCCAGTGTAATTACAGGCACATGGGACATAACATCTTAGTTCCCAAGGTTGGTGGCGCATTGGCGATGTAAGCGATGGTTAACACCTCTTATGATGTCAATGTCTATAGGCGTTGGTGACCACTTAACATCAGGTGACCCATATGCACGTCCGCCTTCCTATGCAATAAAAAAAAAGTATACAATCGGCTCGTTAGTTGGTTTTAAAGCTGGTTAAATACCAGATACTATATATTTATATACATAAATATAATATGAAATGTGTACTGATCTTTGCGATGGGAAAATAATAAGCGTCATTGCAATTAATTGTAATTAACAATCAGTAAACAGTAAACTAATTAGATAACAAGCACATTATAGACAAGCATATCTATCTGTGACTTTTATGTTAATACATCTTACTGAAAATTTTGCAAGTTACAACGCACGACCTTTCTGAAAACCCCTATTTAAATAATAGACAATAAATGAACATTGGAAGAAGTATCCAACAGCACAGGACATATTATCGACAAGAGTGAGCGCAAACACAGATGGACCCACTATTCCCTCGCTCTCATAATCCGATGAGACGACGACCTAACACCGCTTATCGTGCTTTCCGTGTTACGAGGGTGCACTCATTTCTAACTTTCAGCGGTGACTTTTAACGTTGAAATCACATTTTAAAAATTTTAGATTTATAACTATTACGATATATTTAAATAAATGCGCGTGAAAATATGCGCGAAGGATGAATGAACTGATATATTTGCCCGTGCTGTGCTTACATTTGCGAATGTTTTGTTAAGATAAATATATGTACATAAATATCACAGGATAAAATCCTTATTTTATCTGTACGAAAGACGAAAGAGGGATTTAGCTATATATAAACATAGCTATGAATAGTACATATAAAGATATATATTTGATTAAATATATGAGAAATATAAGAGCAATATAAAAACCTCAAGTGATTGTAATATTGACTGTACTAAGGTGATTGACTTTGCCTTTCTTCTTTATCTTAATTCCACTCCTTTATCAGCACTTTCCCATAATATTATTTGTAACGGTGTTCAAAGTTTTACCTTTATAGTTTGGAACCTGGCAATATTAGTGCAAACATATTTCAAACTGGCTATGTTTCTTCTTGACTGGTTTCATGTGGAACAGGACAGCTAGTGGAAAATCGGAATTTCGATTCAATGGAAAAACTGTGTTAACATAAGTACGTAACGTACCGTATTATTTGTACAATAGCTACTTTTAATTTTTATTTCTATACATTTATTCAACCAATGCGTCTTACCAGTGCTTCACACTATACACGCCGAAACGTGGACACTAAATGCGGGACTAGCCTACAAATTCAAAGTCGCTTAGCGTGCTATGTAGCGAGGTATGTTCGGAGTATCTTTGAAGGATAAAATCAGAAATCAGATTATCTGGAAAAGAACCGGAGTCACCGACATAGCTTGCTAAATTAGCAGACAGAAGTGGCATTGGGCTGGTCACGTATGTCGTAGGACGCGGAGGACCGATAACCGTTGGATCAGACGAGTCCTAGAGGGGACATCACGGATCGGGAAACGCAGCATAGGGGGCCCTTCAGCCAGATGGACCTCAAGAAGGTGGCGGGTACCGACTGAATGCGGAAGGCTGGAGGCGGAGGATCGGGAGCTTTGGCGTATCTTGGGAGAGACCTATTTTCAGCAGTGGACTACGATTGACTGATGATTGATACATTTATTTAAGTTCTCAATATATTTGAGTAATTCTTATAAATAAAATTATATTAAATTTATATAGCTATTAAAAAAATCCTAATAAGAATATAATGTAGTAGTATTATAACATTATGAACTTACCATTTTAGACGATAGTTCTGTTTCCAGTTAGTGTTCTTAAATTTTTATTAGACAGATATCACACATAAAATCTTTAATATAAGATATGTTGCCAGATTTAAATATGTATCGCATATTTATTTTCCGTTCAGTAGAACCATTTTGTGAAAAACAAATTCACCTCAGGACCCTGATTCTCTATGACACAGATCGTAAAGAGCCAATACGAGTGACGTCACAGCGCTGATTAAGATCAATGTGCTGCTTATCACATGACATATACTGTATTACTAGCGACTAGTATTAAATATATTGATAACATTTAATTTAAAGGCGTGAATCTTACATACATATATCAAAATAACGTATAGTAAGTTGGATTTCAACATTTCACAGAAAATACGAAAATAATTTTTATGCACGAGTTTTTAAGTCTCTCATAAATTATACCAAATCTCAATTTAAAATATGATTTATTCATCGAATTCCGTATCTTTTTACGTTTGAATTTTAAAAAAGTAGGTATTCCTCTGATAAGAATTATTACGTAAAAAAGTGTTTGAAATGAATAAAACTCGTATAACAGAAAACAAAACTAAAATAACTAAGTAATATTCATATATTTAAACGATTTGATCGTAATCCATATACTGAATTTAAAATACACATAAAGATTTACAAGACTTCCGCAACTTGTACAGCCGGCCTAAACCCCCTCGATCAGCTACAGCAACGATCTCTTCAAGGCAACCATAGGGCAGTGAATTTATTATATAGAATGTAGATATTTGTTTCGTTATTAAAGATAAGGCTCGAAGGGTTAAAAGTGTAAGTTGCCTAATAAGTATTACAGCTTAAAAACTTGTTTTAAGTTGTCACCTCGATCAAACGTACGTAACATGTCCGTAGTATGCCCGCAATAAGAGAATATGAATATAAAAGCAAGTTCAATCTCGATTTAATATCATTCCACTCCGACACTCAGAGCAAAAAACGCATAATGTTATCCAAAGTAAGTTCAAATTAACATATCATCAATAGTAGTATAAATATATATTTATTAATTGTAAAGTAATTAAATTTAATGTGTGTCTTATATAATATATATTTGAATTTTTCGTATAGGTACTTTTCCTCACAGCTTCGCTAATGGCAGCAAGTGCGCAGTATCATGGGCAAAGTCATGGTCACGCTACTTCTTCTCAATCAATAATCCGTCATGACATCTCCCACAACCAACATGGCTACAACCATGTTCAACCCATCGCCGTTCACGCTGCTCCAGTCGCATACCATCAACCCGCTGTTTCCGTTCACCACGCTGCCCCCATTGTCCACTCTGCTCCTTTAGTTCATCACGCTGCTCCTATCGCATACCACCAAGCTCCCGTCTACCACAGCCAACACAATGATGCTCATGAACACCAAGATTATTACGTGAGTATAAGTTTCTCTGTTTCATATTTAATGCTCAATTAGCAATATCCTTATGGCATTACGTTTTAACAGGCGCACCCTAAATACGAGTTCCAATACAACGTAGAAGACCACCACACTGGTGACATCAAGTCTCAGCACGAGGCTCGTGATGGTGACCACGTGACCGGCTCCTACAGTCTGCACCAGCCTGACGGTTCCGTGCGCACCGTCCACTACAATGCTGATAAACATAACGGGTACATATTTGCTCTAAAATCAATACTAACTTTCTTAAGAGTCATAACATAAGATATAGAAAAAGTTGCATAGTAATTGATACATACGTATAATGACCTTAATTTGGAATGACAGATTATCTATATTATCTTTAATTTAATTCGCTATTTACAGATTCAACGCTCAAGTTGAAAACTCCGCTCCATCAACACACGCCCAGCCAGCTCATCACGCGCCTCAATACGTTCTGTCTCACCATTAAATTATTTAAGAACAATATTTAGCCAATATAATGTAGTACTATTATACAATTTAGAATAAGTAATAAAATTATTTTAAAAATATTTTTTCTTATTTTTATTAACCTGTTTTTTATGCAATTTACCATGATTATATCGTTCAACTGACAATTTATCATAATAACTGTAATTCTGTTATTTTGGTTTTTTTAAGTAATACATAAAAATGAGTAATAGATAAGAAATTAGTAACGAATATAATATTATAAACTAATTTTATCTTTAATTAGAGTAAAAATTGTGTAGCGATTTCTCTCGACGCTTTCATGACTATTATTTACGAATAGATGAAAAAAGTCTTAGATCATTAAAGCTATCAATTATATTTTATCATTAATTAATATAAATGATTTCATACTGGTCTTAGTTCATTAAAGCTTGTTTTATTACATTAATTAAAATAATTATAGTTTTTGCCTACTTTAATATTCTTACGTCGCTATTATCACTGCAAAAAGTGATAATATGTAAAAATTATTCGTATGATTCTCGGCTAAAAATCCAAACAGTCCTATATTACATACCTGTTCTCTTATCAAACTTACTCACAGAATCATACTCTCTTAAACTTCTTTCACTAAATGTGATCTGTGAGAGATTGTTATGAACGATAAGACAATTTTTGCGCACTTTTTTTCTATTTCTCTTATATCATGTTTTTATATAAGAGTAACAGAAAAAGATTAATTAAGTAAATCAATATTATGTTATTATACGTTTCTGAAACTAGATCAATGTGTCACATGAATAACGTACAAAAAGTGGCGACGAATACTGCCAATTGAACACATAACATTCAAATATGTTTATACGAGTATTTACATATAATTCAATATACATACATGTTATTTGATAAGATTTTTTATTGATTCTGATGATGATGATTTGATTCTGGATTGATTCTGGATTCTTATTTACAAAAATAATTGTGTAAAATTATGTTCTATATGACACTTTATATTTATAATAAACGTCAATAAATCACAAAAGGCGAAATCAAATCGATTACCATTGTAATGAAATGGAATGAATGTTTCGTGTAGTATTCCCTAACACTACACGAAACATTCACGAAACATTAGAGAAGATTTATCAACAGTATAAGGATAAACTTATGTCTTTGGCTAACGGTGGCCCACTATCAGGTCTGTTAGTCAGGTGGTTTGCTTCATTGAAACAATATATATATATATATATATATATATATATATATATATATATATATATATATATATATAAGCATGAAGTAACTGAATCTACGACTTGAGATAGATATCAATGAAAAAATAAATCTATACCAAATCCAAATCATAAGTATACTTAATTCAAGTAATCACATAAAAGCATTTTTTCATCATAATAAGAAACAAAAAAACTTAATAATCTATCATGAATCACAATATATCTATTAAAAGTAACATTTGATGATAATAATATAAGACGTTTACGGGCACGTGGTGAATCGGCTGAGCGTATGTTAATTAATAAGTAATTTGTACTTTATTTCATCATATTTTATATTTTTACATAGTTTCAGTGTTATAACAGGATTCATTTATTTCCTACAAAAAATGTCACAGTTATAGTTGGACTTTGAATATTCGTTGAATTGTAATAATGCCCTCCAGACCGATTTCCGGACGCGGTGGCTAATCTCAAGGGAGATTAATGAACTATGCATGAAATATTATAGTGCACAAGTGTGTGCGCAAAAACAGTTTCACTCTCTATTCCCTAGCTATCAGCATGGGTGAGTTCAGGCAGAGGACCAACGACTTTACATGCTTTCCGAGGTATTGGAGTGTTTACTTTCAACTTCCAGACTCCGGCCTGCTTCTGAGAATTTTCTAACAGAAAAGCTTAAAGATTCAACCCAGGACCTCCAGGTCAGTGGCCATAATCCTCGCCACATCAACGAGGCAGTATTAAGAACGTTTATTATTTTTTTTATTTTATTGTATAGGTAGGTGGACAAGCATATGGGCCCCCTGATGGTAAGTGGTCACCAACGCACATAGACAATGGCATTATAAGAAAATATGTTAACCATCGCTTACATCGCCAATGCGCCACCAACCTTGGGAACTAAGATGTTATGTCTCTTGTGCCTGTAATTACACTGGCTCAGTCACCCTTCAAACCGGAACACAACAATACACAGTACTACTGTTTTGCGGTAGAATATCTGATGAGTGGGTGGTACCTACCCAAGCGAGCTTGCACAAAGCTCTACCACCAAGTAAACTTAGGATTAAGATAGAGGTTCAAACTATGCAGATTATTTACAACAATAAGCTTAAGCTACAAAAACGTAAAACAGATATTTCGTAAAACCGGAATACAATTATGTCATTCTTGTTACCAAAGAACGGCTCGAAGGGTTCAAAGTTAAAGTTGCTTAAATATAAGTAGAACGATTCGGATTGTATAAGCATGTTTAAAGTTGTCACCTCAATGAAATATACGTAACATGTCCGTAATGAACACGTAGTAAGCGATTATGAATATAAAAGCACGAGTAATCTCGATTTAATATCATTCCAATCCGGAACTCAGACCAAAAAACACAACATGTTTCTCAAAGTAAGTTCGATTTAATGAAACTTAATTTTAACGAGAAGTTTTTGTTGTTTATTAATAACAGTCAAGGAACTCGTTTATAACAGTTTTTATTAACACTATTTATTTTATACAGGTAGTCATCTTCACAGCTTCGCTGATGGCAGCAAGCGCCCAGTATCATGAACAAAGTCATGGTCACGCAACTTCTTCTCAATCAATCATTCGCCATGATATCTCTCACAACCAACATGCCCACGTACAACCCATTGCCGTCCACGCTGCTCCAGTCGCATACCATCAACCTGCTGTTTCCGTTCACCACGCTGCCCCCATTGTTCACTCTGCTCCTGTAGTTCACCACGCTACCCCTATCGCATACCATCAAGCTCCCGTCTACCACAGCCAACACAGTGGTGCTCATGAACACCAGGATTACTACGTAAGTACATTATATCGTTTCTTTCCACATATTAACTACACATTCGATAAAATTTTAACACTAAGATCTTCTTAACAGGCACACCCTAAATACGAGTTCCAATACAACGTAGAAGACCACCACACTGGTGACATCAAGTCTCAGCACGAAGCTCGTGATGGTGACCACGTGACCGGCTCCTACAGTCTGCACCAGCCCGACGGTTCCGTACGCACCGTCCACTACAACGCTGATAAACATAACGGGTATATATTTTTTTCTATACTTAGACATAACCTTTACTAACATAATATGTGATTTATGAGATAAAATAGTATAAATAGTTGCATAGCAATTGAATTATACATATATTGACTTCAATTTATTTATAAATTTGGAAAGACAGTTTATATAAATTATCTTTGATTGTATTCGCTTTTTCAGATTCAACGCTCAAGTGGAAAACTCTGCTCCATCAACACACGCACAGCCAGCTCATCATGCGCCTCAATACGTTCTGTCGCACCATTAAATTATTTTAGATTTATATGTAGATAATAATATGAACTAGTGTAACTCTTATGCTTACAGTTAAGTTAAAGCAATAAATATATCATATAAATTATATTTTAAACAAGCTTTTAATAACCTGTCCTGTTCACATACTCGTAATATACCAGATTCTAGGGTTCCATTGAGGATTATTCCGGATTTTCGAAAATTTCAAAGAACACGTATTGACGTGCAACAGTTATTTACATTTACACTATAAACAAACAATAGGTTAGATAATTTAAAACAAAAACACAATTTAATTAATAAAAATTTAACTTCTTTACATATAGTATAAATTATGTTTTTTTTTTCAGTCGTCTGTCATAAAGTGGTACAATTACGTACGTAATTTATCATCAAAAATGAATGCAAAAGATTGTAGGCAAAAATTAGGTTTTACTAGTTTAGTTTTTTTTATTTTATTTCTTGTTTTCGCATGTTATTAAAATGTTACACAAAATTCATCTGTCTGAAGCTAGTGAAATTGAAAATTGCAGCTACATATAATATAATAATATTATATACTAAAACGTTCACAGTAAGCCTTATGTATATTAGTATCGTAGTTCTTTCGGTTTGGCGTTAAAATTACTATCGTAATATAAATAAGGCTTATAATTATACGGCTATTAAAATTCAAGTGGAATACGTTAGCCGTTCTACTCACGTTAAGCCTGATACTAATTGGGTTTTTGAAAAAAAATATATCGATTATTTATTTATTTCAAAACTTTAAAATAAATTATATTTATAATTTATGCGAAAAACTTCTACATTTTTTTTTCAACTAATTATAAACAATTCAAAGTTGATAAAATTTTAAAAATAACCACGTGACTAAGAACGTGCCACGATGGTTCGCTATGCTTGTGACGTCACAATGTTAAAAGAATTTATCGATATATTGACGATATTAACGAGATATTATTATCGGTTAAACCTCAAAATACTGTATCAGCTGTGTGCTACAATGAGTAAAAATTAACATTGTGACGTCACAGGCGCTCGGGTTTGCTCGGGAACTGTCGGCGTGTTTTCGGTACTGGATTCAAACAAATATTTTTAATTTGATATAACTTTTTAATTATAGCGGATAAAAAAAGACTAAAAATAGTTTTGTTATAAAACTTATAAATGATCTTTCCATTTATCATATTTTTTTTTTTCAAAAACCCAATTACGCTCCAGAATACGTGAATTTTTGACGATCGTGTTGGCGTGGTTGGTAGATACTTTCGCGCCGCAGGTCGTAGGTTAGATTCCCACCCAGGACAGACATTTTTGTGCACATGAACATGGCTGTTTGTCCTGAGTGTGGGTGAAATGTTCTGTATAAGTATGTATTTACAAGAGAAAAATAGTATATGTAGCATACCATTGTTTGGTTACATTTTTAAATAAAAAAAAACGAAATAACTATTATATTGTTTACATCGACGACCTTAGACTTTTAGGACTTTTTTTTACATTTTAGATTAAATTCCAGGCCCTAGTAAACAATAACTATATTGTTATATATTGTTATATTCTTATTTCGATTATGTATATTGAGCAGCTGTGGGGACTACGAAATATATCTTTTGCAATGTGACGGTCATTCTCTTATTTTAAAAAAGCACATCAGTGTAGTATGTTATGTATTTAACTGCCAAAATTATGTCTGCTTTGACTTTGACAACATTTTAACTCTTCACAAATTATTATTACATTAACTAATCAATAAAATAATTGTGCAACCAGTAATCTCTAAAATAAAAATAATCTCTAAACAGTATCAAATCTCTCTCTAAAAGTAAAAATCCACTCTAACAAACAAGTAACAACGGCGCATCCAACATCGACATGAGATTGTAGAAACTACTAACACTTCTACTACTACTACTAGTTGTAGTATAATTTGGTTTTTTGATACTTGCAACAATCGTAATAAAACACGAGACCTAAAAGAATAGACAAGTATTTGATGAAAGATACGAATTATACTCCTTCATTCCTGCTTCCCCTTTCCTGCAAAATTCTACGCGTACTGTCTCTTAATGTCACCAACAAATTCCATTGCGCATGAAGAAATTTGGCAACTCTTTTCTTTGTCACACCAATTAAAAATGGAATTAGGTACCAGCACACGTGTTCTTCTCTCTCCTCTTACAACCTGGATTCCTTCAAACGAGGCGTGAAGGGGCTTTTTCGGGCCGGCAAGACTGAGGCAGCTAGTACAGAACACTCTTCCCGACTGTACAGGCCGTTGTCACGTTTGGACTCTACTATCAGGTCGAGTAGTCATTTGTCTTCCCCGTTGTTATAAAAAAAGCGCACTAACAAGTAATGTAAATATTTCATTATTATATATGAGTTTTCAGAAAAAAACAGAAAAACAAAATGTTGTGATACTATTTTATATTTTTAATTTAAAAAACTTACATTGATATTCTCAATGACATTGAGAATATCCTTATACATTAAATTTTATCTATTAAATTTGTAACACTTAATGATGAGATAAGATGTGTTCAGGTGCACGGTGAATTGGCTGGGCGTGTGTTGAGGGGGCAGAGTAGTCGACTTGTGCATTAAATCTGAAGCAAATATTAACCTAATTAAAAAATGTTAAAATCATATTTTGTATTCTGAAATACCATTTCTCATAAACATTTGTCGTCGTTATAACAAAATTCTTTCCTTTACTTGTATTACCGCGAATAATAACAGTTAGTTAAGTTGGTAATAAATAATATTATTATTCTAAAAATACTTTTTACCCGTTATGTTTATCAGCGTTGTAGTGGACGGTGCGTACGGAACCGTCGGGCTGGTGCAGACTGTAGGAGCCGGTCACGTGGTCACCATCACGAGCTTCGTGCTGAGACTTGATGTCACCAGTGTGGTGGTCTTCTACGTTGTATTGGAACTCGTATTTAGGGTGTGCCTGTTTAAAAGGTATTAGTATAATAATTTCGTCGAATGCGTAGTTAATATGCTGAGAGAAATTATATAATGTATTTACGTAGTAATCCTGGTGTTCATTTGCACCACTGTGTTGGCTGTGATAGACGGGAGCTTGATGGTATGCGATAGGAGTAGCGTGATGAACTACAGGCGCAGAGTGGACAACGGGCGCAGCGTGGTGAACGGAAACAGCGGGTTGATGGTATGCGACTGGAGCAGCGTGGACGGCGATGGGTTGAACGTGGTTGTAGCCATGTTGGTTGTGCGAGATATCATGGCGGATGATTGATTGAGAAGATGTCGCATGGCCATGGCCTTGACTATGATGCTGGGCATTTACTACCATCAGCAAAGCGGGAAGAATGATAACCTGCTTAAAATATAACTAGCATTAGATCTTAAGACACTAAAAACTATTGTCAACTACTAAAAAGTAATTTATTTGTAAATGAAACTTACCTTAAAATTCATTTTGTATTCTTAGAGACAAAGCACTGATCGGAATGATACGAAATCAATTTTACGCTTGCCTTTTATATTCTGAAAGATTTAACGACGGCTTACGTAGGAACTTGATTACAAGTTTTAACTGAAAACAAGTTTATAATTTTATGGATTGTTGAAAGCTTTTTGTTTTAGAGTGGAATAATGTACAGATAAGCGGCGATTTCATTCTTAAGGTCTACTATCCTGAAATGAGCCATGCTTTATAATTATTCATGTAAATGCACTTAATGGTATACGTTTATATACATAATATATTATAACAATGGTTTTCCAAATACAATTTATCTTCATCTATTACAATCATTAATCAGTTTTTTTTTATTGTATAGGAAGGCGGACAAGCCTATGGGCTACCTGATGGTAAGTGGTCACCAACGCCCACAGACATTGGCATTGTAAGAAATGTTAACCATTGCTTACATCGCCAATGCGCCACCAACCTTGGGAACTAAGATGTTATGTCCCTTGTGCCTGTAATTACACTGGCTCACTCACCCTTCAAACCGGAACACAGCAATACAAAGTACTGCTGTTTTGCGGCAGAATATCTGATGAGTGGGGTGGTACCTACCCAGACGAGCTTGCACAAAGCTCTACCACCAAGTATCGTCTTAAAATAATATTTCTTCTTTTTACCCGATTGTAAAAGATGGTGTTTTTGCGTGTACGTATCTAAATATATTGTGTGTTTCTATACTCTAATGATCTCCATGGATTTTGATTGATGGATATGATTAGAAGGTTTCGTTAGGATTGTCTTGATGTGGTGAGTGATAGATATCATATGGTGTATCAATACATTTTAATAAAACTAAAGACAATAAGTCGTTTTAAGCTATTTGTATAGATTGTCCATAATATTGTGTACTTTCGCATACTTGAAAGTTTAATTAAAACAAAATATGTATTGTTACGAAATAAGTAATATTATTGTTAAAAATATAAGGATAATTGTTTATTATTAATACAACATAAACAGTTCATCACACGTCTACCAACTTATTTAGTGAAACATTTATTGAAAGCACCTGTTTTAACCGACTTCAAAAAAAGGAGGAGTTTCTCAATTCGTTGGAATTCCTTTTTTATGTATGTTCCCGATTTTTTCATCGACGCCTGGACCTATTTAAGAAATTATTTTTTGTCTGAAAGGTTGCACCCCCAAAGTGGTCACATGGTCACCAAGTCAGGTTCTTTTAAACGGATCCTCAAACAATTGAGGGAATTCAAATTTTTTTATACACTTAGCTGACTATCTTGGTATTCGCCGTTTAGTTCCTATCTTCGGTTTCGGTTTAGTTCAGTAGCTTTTTAGTTCCTGTGTTCCTGAGATGTTTGAAGTTGTTTTTTTTATTAATAATGTGGTGTAATGTGTTTAATATTTTAAAACGGTTCGCTTGCCTTTATCTCATTCATTTTAGGGTCACAAAGATGGGTACATGAAAACAATTGACATCGTTACTGAGAATGCTTTATCCGTATAAAACTTCTATATTCAGCTCTGGAAATCTTATGTGGGTTGAACTGGTATAGCTAGATTCAAATAAGACAGTATTAACTACAATATGAAGTGTATTGTTGTATAGCTACGAAAAATTAAATGTAAATGTCGGTAATCAAATTAGAAGTTTTGTTATGTTACCTTTTTTTTAAGAAGTGCTCGTACAAGTTACTTAATTTGAAGTGGAATAATTATAAATATATTAACTTGTTTTAAGTTGTCACCTCAATCAAATATACGTAACGTGTTCGTAATGAACACATAGTAAGCGATTATGAATATAAAAGCGCGAGTAATCTCGATTTAATATCATTCCAATCCGGAACTCAGACCAAAAAACGCAAAATGTTTTTCAAAGTAAGTTTGAATAAATTATATCAATTTATACAAAGCAATAATTATTTATTATTATTTATTCTAATGAAAAAAAAAGTTTTATTTCTTAATAATACATATTTTCATTGTTTCTTGTAGGTAGTTTTCTTCACAGCGTCGCTGATGGCGGTGAGCGCGCAGTATCATGGACAAAGTCATGGTCACGCTACTTCTTCTCAATCAATCATCCGCCATGATATCTCCCACAACCAACATGGCTACAACCACGTTCAACCCATCGCCGTCCACGCTGCTCCAGTCGCATACCATCAACCCGCTGTTTCCGTTCACCACGCTGCCCCCATTGTCCACTCTGCTCCTGTAGTTCATCACGCTACTCCTATCGCATACCATCAAGCTCCCGTCTACCAGAGCCAACACAATGATGCTCATGAACACCAAGATTATTACGTGAGTATAAATTGCTCTGTTTCATATTTAATGCTCAATCAGCAATATTCTTATGACATTACGTTTTAACAGGCGCACCCTAAATACGAGTTCCAATACAACGTAGAAGACCACCACACTGGTGACATCAAGTCTCAGCACGAAGCTCGTGATGGTGACCACGTGACCGGCTCCTACAGTCTGCACCAGCCCGACGGTTCCGTGCGCACCGTCCACTACAATGCTGATAAACATAACGGGTATATTTTTTACAATTTACTTACTGACATAATCTTTACTGACATATTATCTTACTTATTTACGAGATAAAAATGGAAATAGTTGCATAGTAATTGATACAAACGATGAATGTGCTTAATTCGATAATAAATTTTGACAGACAGTTTATCCATATTATTTTTAATTGTATTCGCTATTTACAGATTCAACGCTCAAGTGGAAAACTCCGCTCCATCAACACACGCCCAGCCAGCTCATCACGCGCCTCAATACGTTCTGTCTCACCATTAAATTATTTTAAAACAATTTGTAGCTAATAATGTAGCGTAGCATATTTTTTATAAAAAGACTTAATATTAAGTAATAAATGAAATATAAAAGTGATGATTTAATTTTCTTCCTCAAAACTAAAATGAAAAAAAACAGTAATATTCCCTTTTGGAACTGAGCACAAAGCGGATGCATGAAAAGCTGAGCGGATTATAAGAAACGTACGACATGGAACTATCGCTAGACTGATAGTGAACATATTATTAGCTTTTGACATCCTTTAATTACATAACATTATCAGTATAAAGAATAAATAACATAATTTATCAGAATTATTTGAGTTGAAGCATAACATGAGAAAGTAGGCGTTAAAACATAGAACAATTCTATAATAAATTCCAGTATAGTATATAGTAAAGTTACAGCCTGTGAATAGCCCACTGCTGGGCTAAGGCCTCTTTTCCTCTTTGAGGAGAAGGTTTGGAGCTTATTCCACCATGCTGCTCCAATGCGAGTTGGTAGAATACACATGTGACAGAATCTCAGTTAAATTTGACACATGCAAGTTTCCTCACGATGTTTTCCTTCGCCGTAAAGCACGAGATGAATTATAATCACAAATTAAGCACATGAACATTCAGTGGTGCTTGCCCGGCTTTGAACCCACGATCATCGGTTAAGATTCACGCGTTCTTACCACTAGGCCATCACGGCATAAATTCCAGTAGCTGTTTCAAATAATGGTCAATTAAATAGTTTATTATATTATATATCAGATGTGTTACATTGACACAAATATTTTTGTTTATAATAACCAGAGAACTTGGTATGTAAAGTATTCTCTTGGGTATTGAGTTTTAGCTTTAATTGCGGGTCATCTTAAACAAGTTCATAAAATAATAAGGTAGGTATTTAAAATATATGACTACCACTTATTGCAATTTGTTATTAATATGTCTATCTTACTCAAATCATATTATCTGATGAGTGGATGGTACCTACCCAGAAAAGCTTGCACAATACTCTTCCACAAAGTAAAGTAACTAGTAAGCTAGTTAAACTAATATAGTAATTATAGTATACCTTTAATATAATGCGACTGTCATACTGTGCTACGCTATTTTGATACGTGGAACTGTTATTTATATAATTTCATCGAAAATAGTTATTATATTTTCAAATTAAAAAAGTAGCTAAAAATATAAAATCCTTTACCAACGGCTTTAGGAACTCATAAATTAAACTAGTGAAAGTAAACGAAATATTGCCAATACTATGTACCTTAATTTTTGACCTGAAAAAAGATGTTTTTGTAATATCCACTAAATAGGAGGTATTTTTATATGTGGATATTACAATAAGAAACTTTTTTTATATAATTCACTTGTAAATTCTCTAAAACGAAGAAAGAGTATGAGGATTCGGCGACGTGCAACTGCATAAACATCGGGCACACGCAGATGCACAGACTCTAATATAAATAAAAATTTTAACAAAACAAAAACCGACTTCAAGGTAAAAACAAAATTAATATGCGCTAAAAAGTAAAAAAATAATTGCGTGTTCTTCTATAATTTGATAATTAACTTACTATTTTCTACTCATCAATATGTAGGTACGATTGTGTTGTGTAGTTGATTATGTAGTTGATAATGTAGTGACTGCCTCGTTGGTCTAGTGGCTTGATATAAGGCCGCAGACGCGGTGGTCCTGGGTTCAATTCCCAGGACGGGCCAATATATAGTTATTGGGGTTTTCACTCAGAAAATTATCAGTAGCAGCCCGGAGTCTGGAAGTTGGAAGTGTGTACACTCCCGTGCCTCGGAAAGCACGTTAAGCCGTTGGTCCTGCGCCTGAACTCTTTTCGGTCGTGTCGGATTACCGTCCCATCGGATTATGAGAGCTAAGGAAAAGAGAGTGCACCTGTGTTTGCGCACACACTTGTGCACTATAATATCTACTGCGCAGTTGACTAATCTCTCTTAAATCGGTCTGGAGGACCTTATATATCATATAATGTAGTTATAATTATTGTTATTTTTGGAGTCGATGTCAGCCAAGGAAACACTTTAATATACCTAGCAATAATAATACGGGAATCCTTTAAAAACAAACAAAAACTTTTATGACTTTTATTCGCCTCGTTAAGTTGCGCGTGCGACACAAGCACGTCTCACCTATAACTATGTATGTAGTTATAAACCCACAATTGTTATTCGTGACCACTTACTATCAGGTGGCCCATATGCTCGTCCGCCTTCCTATACAATAAAAAAAACATACATACGAATTGATAACCTCCTCCTTTTTTTGAAGTCGGTTAATAAGTATAACTGTAGGTATATGTATATAGCCAAGATGGCCTATCGGTTACAATTTATCTCGTGCTTGAAGGCGAAGGAAATATCCCTGAGGAAATCTTCATGTGTCTGACACTGAAATTTTGCCACATGTGTATTCCGTGTAACCCGCATTGGAGCAGCGTGGTGGAATAAAAATAGCGGCTTTGTGTTCCATATTTATAGTGTATAACGTTTGATCGTTAATACGAACTGAAAACTCTATTACATAGTATACATGAATATTTCAAGGAATATTGTACTGTTTACATTATAATTGTTACTCAAAACCATGCGTGTATTTCTATTATTTATCCACGCATAACCAGTGTCGTAACCAGTTAAAATATCTTCAACAATGCTGAATTGTAATAGTTTGCTGTTTCAAAGTTATTACATAATTTTTTAAATAAATATTATTATTTTTTTCTTTAAATTTATACTCTAATAAGTGTACGCATGTATACTTAACGATTATTTTTTTTTATTTAAAAAATATGTTTTAGGGACCGCACATTATTGTAACTTAACATAAATTTACAAAAAAAGTAATTAAAAATTTGAACGCAAAAAGTTTTATATGTTCTATAACTCTAATAAAGTTTAAATAATCCAAATCCGTATAGTAGGATATCCGTTGTTGAGTAATTCTTAACATAATATGAAATACAAAAATTACAACAACTACTTATTTATGTTTGTGTGTGTAAAATAAATGTGAAAGATTCAATATTTATTATAAATACTTAAACAAACGTATAATTTAATGTATGAAATGACTACAGTAAGAAACTATGTAATACAACTATAATTATGTCGGTTTAAGTTAATCTTAAATTATTCAGAGAATGTCTTTGCTGTTTCCTGCATTTCAAAATAGGAACGTTAAAATATCTTCCGAATGGGAAATTAAAATGAACACAACTGTTAACAGCTTATGAAACAATTTACACACACATTCACAAATTAATGTTAATACGTAAATATGTGTGTAGGTTATTAATGTTATTTCATTCATCCAATATACAATTTGCGCGGACGTTAACCCCAATTAAATGATACTGTCTCCTTTCACTGTTAAAACAATAACAAATATTGTATTAATCTGTATTGTGATTATCTTGTATATCTTGCTTCAAATACTTCACTACTACTACGAAATTAATAATATTATTTATTTTGATTTGTATTAAAATTGTTGCCACTTTGAAAATAATTTAATAAGAATTAAAGTTTAAAAACAATTGTTAAATTATATATATAGAAGATATTTTTTTTTTAAATGTCAATTGGTTATTTACTTTTATCTTCACAATTGCTTATCTGTTTCAATGGAAAATAATTTGAATTTTTTTTTTTATAAATTAAAAGACACCGAATGAGATAAAAGCATATTTTATTCTAATAAGCATAATAATAACACAATAAAAACATTTACACATATAGTAACAGTAACATTGACAATAATTTAGACTCAGTCAGTCTTAAATAAATAGGAAATTAAATTAATTTTCATGATGACTTTCAATATGCACGTGTTGTCCAGGCGCTGAGTGCTTAACAATGGCGTTAAATCTGAAAGTAAAATATAAAACATTTTAGAATTATATCACAGCAGATTTCTATAAAAAATCTAATTGTTTTATTAAAGTAGGCTCTAGCAAGCACAGTTTGAATGAACATTTTATTTTAATTTATGAAACGTACCGCTATTATTTTGGAATGTAGATTATATCTTGACATAAATGAGGTACTCAGTACGTTTCGTTTTCACGGATATAAACGAACACTAATTATTATATTTACAAATCAAAACAGTCTGCATAAAAATAAATAACTTCTAATTGCTAGCCATTTTATCTAACAGCTATATAATTTTAATTGAATTTTATTAACACATTGCATTAAAGTTTTTAATTAATTATGCCATAAATAAAAATAACTAAGTAACTATTTACCCGTGGTGTTTGTCCGAGGTGTATTCAACTGTCCTAATGGAACCATCGGCTTCGTGCAGAGAGTATACACCCTTTACGCTGTCACCATCACGGACCTCGTGTTGGAACTTATTGTCTCCGGTGTGGGGATCCTCAACTTTATATTCGTACTGGTATTTAGGGTAAGCCTAAAATAAGATAAAAACATATAGAAACTTAACAAAACCGTTTCGTAAACTATTTAAAGGTCTGATTTGTGAATAAAATAGATGAGTGTGATACGAATACATTAATAGAAAGTTGTTGTAAGTTATGTTCCGGACATCCGTGAACGAGTTACAGATTTAAATTAGAACTTACATAATAGTCAATTGGCTCATCGTGAGAATGAGCGTCATTTTGGTGATGAGCCGGCGCTTGGTGCTCAGATTCTTGAGCGTATTGGTATCGGTGAGCTGGTACACGAATGTAGTGGGTTTCTTCACGAGCTGGTGCAGACTGTGCCTCATGAGACACACTGGGATAGTGCAATGATTGAGGATTATTCTTAACATGTGCGGCCTGTTGAAGTTTTACTTGCTCGTTGCCTTGATAATACTGCTTGTAAACTATTGGCTGCTCATTTTGTTCTCCGTATGACTCTTGAGACTGGGCCTCCTCATGGACCGGTTGATAATGAAGAACGCTCTGAGATGAAACCGCTGGCTCATGTTGGACTTGCGAAGAAGCAGGAACATGGATAGGTGCGCTTTGATCGTCTTCATGAATAGGTGCTGGTTCCTGGTTAACAAGTCCAAGGGTCTTGTGTACAGAAGGATATCTGTATTCCTTTTGTTGTTCCTGTTTAACTGGTCTGTACTTGTAGAAATGCTCCTGACTGTAGCACGCCGTCACAGCGATAGCACAAATCAAAATCTGAAAAAAAAATGTTTTTTGACATTAAACTAATTCGATTTGAAATAGACTCCATAATTTAAATTTGTAAATACTTTATTTAAACGCACTTTAGCTAACATGTTGATCTTTCTTCTGAGACTTCCGCAGTGAAACTGATGAATTAACATTGACTAAAACCTTAATATATACCGGAGACGTTACGAGAAAGAATTGAATCAATCTGTTACTGCTTGGGGCGTCAAATTTGTAACCCACAACACGCGCACAATTTGTGTGACGTAATTTACGTAACCAATGTGAAGGTTGTCTGTCCAGTTAAGAACAAAGTACTGAAAAATAATGGTATTCGGAAATTATTTAACAATAATTTTGGTTCATTATCACATTTCTCAGACATAAAAACGTTATAATTTACAAGCAGTCATTAATAATTCAGCAATCATAAAATTTAAAAGTATTGACAGCTTATAAAATTACGTAACTTTATAATTTATATAAAAAATTAATTATATACATTATTTTTTAATTAATTATTTTTTGTAATTCTTTTTAATTGTCGGTTAAAAAAATAACCGTTCGTTTGTGATTGTACAATTACTTCACATTAAATAATTAACAAAAAAAATATAAAGGCAATCATAGTTAGTCGTTATTAAAGTAATTGTTGAAATTTATGATCTAAGGAAATTTAGCAAAGGAACATTCTCATTTACTTTTTAACTTTATTACCGTGCAAGCAATAAAATACTTTGACAATTTGAGATTTCTAAAACTTCTACAAAATACAAAGTCAATATTAGTATTCAGATTTAACGGGATCTAATTCTCTTTGCATCTTAACATAACGTTTTAGAAACGCAATGAATGCTTCGAAATGAGCTAAACATTAGCATAACTTGAGAAACCTCACCATCACGATTTACTTAAATGTTATGTATAAAAGTATTATTTGGAAAATTTCATGTAATGTTTAACATTAATTAGACAGTAGCGTAATAATTTATGAAGATGTAAGTTGGTTTGTGTTTACGGAACTGATTGATACTAAGCATTACTTAATAGCTTTAGGACGTAGGTTAAGTTGTTTTGATATTAAGTAAATTTAAAAGCAAAAACAGCTTATAAATGTTCCTAATGTCCCCTTGAAGAGGAGAATGTTTGGAGCTTATTGGATTACATAGCTTTAATGAGGGATGGATTGACATGTGGCGAAATTACTTACCCACAAGACTAGCGGGTATTGTAGGTAAGTACCTAATTCAAGGTGGTTTTATAATACAGTATTTATGCTAAAATATTTAAATCACTTTAAATCATATGTGTATTATCTTGAAGCTATTGTCATACCATCTAAGTTCATCATCATCATTATCACTAAGTTGCTTATATCTTATATCTTCGTAGCTCGCAAATAAATTCCTGGACCCGATATCCAATACACAATGTCCTTTTTAATTTGTAATTGGCTTAGGCACGATGATCTGTTCAGCCTTCTAAATAGTATAATTTCTTTCCAGTAGATAATTTAATAAAAAGTCAAGTTCTGAGATATATGTTAAGTCAGCTATTTATTTGTAGAAAGATATATAATATTATGTTAAAAATATCTGTAGCGACGTACTCTTACTTTTATTAAAGCGATTTCCCCGAAATTAATTAAATGATTTCATAATCGATTGAAAACATTCCATCAGAAATGTTACATTAAAAAGCGCATCTGTCGCTTGCTGGCATTAAAATTCTCTAGTAAAAGATTGAGTATTAATATTTTAAATAGGTAATATTGACTTAAGAACCTCTTTTACTTCACCACCACCACTCACTCATCAGCTGATATTCAATCGCAAAACAGCAGTACTTCCTTTTGTTGTGTTCCGGTTTAAAGGGTGAGTAAGCCAGTGTAATTACAGACGCATTGGCGATGTAAGCGATGGTTATCATCTCTTAAGATGGCAATTTCTATGGGCATTGGTGACCACTTAATTACCATCAGGTGGCCCATAAGCTCGTCCGCCTTCCTATGCAATAAAAAAAAATCTTACCCTGTATGAAAGTTTCATATGCGTTTAGTATAATAATAAGAAAAATATCCTGGGACATTATTCACACACGGTCATCTGATCCTAAAGTAAGCAGAGCTATGTATATATTACTATGGAAACCAGACAATTGATATACTACATATACTTTTTTCTTTTTTAAATACATACTTATATAGAAAGCTACACCCAGACTCAGGACAAACAGACATGTCCATGAACACAAATGTATGTCCTGTATGGGAATCGAACCCACGACCTGCGGCGCGAAAGGCATGTATCTACCAACCACGCCAACCAACTCGTTGAATATAGGTTCATACGTCGGAGAATAGAAAATAATCGGTTCAGACGCTTTTAAATGCTACTAAAATTATAACAGATACACAGAAACATTTTTTTAAGTGATTTGTAACCCTCAAAATAATATATAAAAATCAGAGAATATAAAAGCAACATTGTACACATACATATGTTTATTATTAGATAATTCACAGTAACAGTTTTGAAACATGAAGAAAAATACTTTACTTTTATTTATTTGCCACACAGTATTTATAAGTCTTATCAAAATAAAAATCAAATTTACCGTAATAACTTTTACACTTTGCTATTTGAACCGGTAGTTTTAAAAATATTGTAAGATATTTAAATAAAGGCGTGAAATCATACGCAGGCGGTGTTGTATGACGCGTTAACACAGTAACCTACTGCGTCGAATAGATCGGTTGGCGAAAACTCTATCTAAGAAAATATACAACCTCTCTACATCTGCGAATGCATCACAGCTGGCTAACAAATTATAGGTAAAGAATAACGGATCGGATTAACAGAGTATCTTATGACCTTACTTAAAGTCATGACTACGTTCTGTATTATGAATATTGGAACCATGAACCAATTTTCTTTTGCATTGACCTGTGATCAATTCTTTGCATTACGTCCGTCTCTATTCGAATATTGAATTTGTGTTTGTTTAGATTGTATAAATTAAAGATATTAGTTAAATACGCCTATTGCCTTATAAGTATTTATTGTTACGTGTATATTTAATTATTTAGCCTTTGCCTTAGAAGTGCGTAAAATAACTTGCGCGAATTTCAATCGAAACCACTCCAATCTTCTGAATATAATATTCATAATATCATGAAATGAAAATGTCTAAATTGTTTCTTATAAATATGTATTTAAAACGATCTGTCAGTATAAAGTAAGTACATAGTTTGAGCAACAATGATTACTAGCGTATTATCATGAAGTGAAAGTATCGTGAGTAAATCGAAAGATTTCGCGGGAATCAAAAAAAACTTACGCCGAACCTAAAAATAAATCAAGATAGCCAAATTGATCAGACAATATTTTATAAATCTCACTTAGTATTACAATTATTCGAGAAATAACTTATTTACAAAAAAAAAAACATACAGACATCTGTTACACATCGTTACTTATGTATACATACTTTAAGATTGATATCAAAAGTCTTTTTGTACTTATTTACACTATTTGTTACATTTAGTTTAAATATAACAAAGTTTTAATGATTTAATAATAATGTAAGATTACAACAATTCGTTACTAATGGCATTATGCGGACAGTTACGGTCGACCTTGCTCTACAACTTGAGAAAAACAAAACAAAACAAACAACTGAACAAGATTATTCTTATTATACACACTATAATAGCAATACCAATACAAATAGACTTTTTTCGTCTATTGTATAAATTAAAAATGTATTTATTTCTTTATTAAAACGGTATTTCTTAATTATCTAGATTTTAGACATGTATAAGTTTTCTATCTGTTGGCACCTTCTCTCTTAAAAGAAGATGAGGTCTCAGTCCAGCATTGGGAAATTTACAAACTGTTAGTTTACTATTAGTAAAGGCGGTGAGATAAATAATTTATCCTTTAATAATGATGATGGGCGTATCAGCTAGTGTCATTACCAGATTTCCGCTAAAAACTAACTCAAACCTAAATTAAGGACGCAAACTTTTAAACTTCGATTAAAACTTATAATATACTATCAGCGAGAGAGTAAAGTCAATTTCCAACTTCAGAAAAGTCTTCTCTCTCTCTCTCTCTAGGTGAATTTTCGGGATTAGTTTTGCTAGTCGGTGTATACATGCAGGATACCACATAGTATTTTTGAAGAATAAACATATTGAGCTCTTCAAAACTCAGATGTGAACGAACGCATTTGTACCCGTGACCTTTGGTGAAGATCAATATGCTCCAACAATAGATTCAGCTTACCTTGTTGTCAAATATGTAAATCTGTAATCAAAGATATTGACAACGTTTGTGATTCCGACACTATAACATATTCATAAAATCAAATTACGCGTTTCGTTTTTGTAAAATACATGATGTAAAAACAATATAAACAATAACAAAACATTATTTTTTTTAAATACATCGTATGTATTGATTGGCTATTATATGATTTAATTAGTGATAATGAGTTTTAATTAACAATAAACTTCGATATTAAATTGGTTGGACTTTATTATACGCGATTTCTAAATACTTTGCACGTAAATTCATGTATTTATACAATTATATTATGTATCCGCTGTGAAGATGTTAAAAACATAATAGTCTTCATTTTATATTATTACCTTATATTAGTTCAACATTATTTTCGATTGCGCGATTTTTATATTAACTTATGATTACACGTGTACGTTAAACGTATTACAATTTACTTATATTATCAAGTAATGGATAGCTTTTCAATAAGATTTTTAGTAATTTCAGGTTACAGTCCCAACTATTAGGTTCAGATTTGCTTATTTCTTCAAATTATTAATCGACGTATTTCAGAAGTATCTTGACTCTGTAATCGCGGGTTCGAATAGGGATAAGTACAACTGACTGGTGTTTTACCGTTCTTAAAGTTAAACCGATAACCATGACGTCATGTATGACGTCACAAGCATGAATTCTGGTAATTTTGCTCTATAAATATAAAATTTGTTAATAACTTGACTAAAACACAATCTGTTGGATCATACTTAGTACTTAGTTATAAGTATGAGTTATATGTTAGTTAAAAATATATTGTGTTAGCATAAGTGAATCGTTAAAGTTTTTCACATATTGTGACAAGACGACGCACCAACGTGTTTTAAATAATTTGTAATTAAACATTTATTTAACTTTCTTCTACCTTAAGCAATCTATACGATAGAGTATTTACGATATTTTTAATAGACCTTTAGTTTTTTAAATACTAATCAAACCTAAATGAAAGAAATAACACTAGAATTAGTTATATATACGAAGATAATTTAATACTTAAGTAATACTTCGGCAAATTAGTTCAACTTTATGACGACTTACTGTTTAAACTGCTTATTTTAACGTCATTCGCAATTTCAACATCCTTAATTATAAATTTGCATTTTCTACATTTCTTATAATTCGAAAAATAAATAATTTTATGATGATTTTATGTTATTTATAACTGTCTCTATGGCTTTGAGGCAAGATATAAAATTCCAGGGCCTTGTGATCAAATTCAGGTCGGGCCGATAAAAAGTTGGTAGTTTTTCCGTCGAAAATTCTCAGGAGCCGCCCGAAATCCGGAAGTTGGTCCTGCGCCTGAACTCTTTCACGTCATGTCGGTTTGCAGTCGTAATATGAGAGTGCAGGAATAGAGTGCACACACTATTGCACTATAATAATTATGTCCCGCGCAGTTGACTTATCTCACATGACATTGGCCACCATAGCCAAAATCGATCTGGAGGACATTAACGTAAGGATTATGAAAGTATTAATATTAATTATTTGTGTATATTGTCATATTTATTAAATAAATGGAAATGCAATATATTACTCTTAATGTTTCACATTTAAAAATATAAATACATTTATTAGACACGAAGTTGTATTGTGTAACTTACAGTAATGGTATAATAGCCATTGTCAATATAATTAAACCAACGCAATGACTTGCATAATTTAAAAATTTGCTTACAAACTATCAACAATATGGTAAGTGAGTGTTCTTAGTTGAGTTTTTACGAAATTATTGCGAGCTGCTTAAAGTATGCAGTTAACGCTTTATGCTACTTATATTAGTGAAATCAACATTACCTTGGGTAGTTACTCTAGTTATAGATATAAAAGACGCGATTTATGATTGAAATGTATCAGTTCACAACTTGACTTAGCATCCTAAACAGAAAATAATCAAGTCAATATGTACTCCAAGGTATTAAACCCTCATTTTTGTTTAAGTGAAAGTGTGATAAGAATAAGTGACATCTTCAATACAAATAGTGATTAATGTGCAAAATTTTTTTTTCAAACTTTAAGGTTTTTTAAAAAGGGACAATTTAAAATACTTCATATTTTATTTGGTTTCAAAAAACGATAGTATTAGATAGTAGTGATATGGAGTCTTACTAGCGCTGATCAATTAATGCCATCTGAAGTCATCGGGCTTATTTAATTTTAATCTGGACTTACATGAAATGAATGCAAATCGAATTGTATCATTTTCATATCTATATTCAATAATCCATCATTAATTTATTATATATAAATGATTATACATATATATAATGTTAAATTGAAATTGCAAATATGCTCAATAATAATAAATAACTAAATATTAACTCTTTTGGTTTCAGGTGTTTTGTTTAGCCGCTCTTATCGCCGCTGTTGTGGCACACGAGCACGGCCACGCCCCTGCTTACTCATCTCAGCACATCTCGCGCCACGATGGGAAACCTGAAATAGTTCATGTCGGTCATGGGCACGGTGGTCATGGACATGATGGCCATGGACACGAAGGACATGGACATGGTCATGCCATTGACTATTATGTTAGTATTTGTCTTGGAATAATAATTAGATCATTGTCAATATGTCACTTAATAACAAACGACAATTATCATCATTATCAGATCCTCTTCTGAAGTTTATTTATTTAGTTTTAATCTTTTTTTCAGGCTTACCCCAAATACGACTTTGCATACAAAGTTGAGGACCACCATACCGGTGACATCAAGTCCCAGCACGAGAGCCGCGATGGTGATGTCGTGAAGGGGTACTACGCTCTACACCAGCCTGATGGCTCCGAGAGGGAGGTGCACTACCACGGCGACAAGCATACCGGGTAAATATTATCTACCATTCATAATAGTGTAAAAAAAATATTTTAGTTTTATACCTATTTATAAAAATAACTTAGCTGCCTATATTTTGTTCTTTCTATAGCGCCCTTATATTAGCTGGAATAATAATTTCAACGAAACTTATTTTATTTTTGTTAATACGAGTATATTATTATAAAACGTTATCAGCTATCAGATATTTTTTAATCATCTAACCTCCTGTTATTATAGTATTACTATTAACATTATTGAATACGCATATGAGAATGTATTATTCATGAAAAGATAAAACTGAACATTGTTTAGTTGGTGGTTAATAAGAAATCAATAAATACAATTGAATCGTTACAATTGGTTTTGCTAATATGAAATATATAAAACGAATACTTTTAAACGATAACTATGTTCAGATTCCTTTTGTTTACTTCAATATCTTAACATATTATATAGAAATTAATTAATATATTTTGTTTACAGTTTCCACGCTGACGTGAAATTCGGTACGCATCACATCGTCCCCCCTAAACATTACCACCACGACTGAATATTTGTTAACCAAATATAAAACCTTGTTAACCCATCATCTTTGGTGTATTGTTGATTAATATTTTATATGTTTTATACGAATAAAAGAACTTCATCCTATTCATCTATTTTCTTTCATCACCTGTTGCGAAATAACTTATAGAACTCCTTGAAATTCCTAATACATTTTAATTCAAAAATATAATGAAAAATGACATATAATCATAAAATAATGAAAAATAATGTTTATTTATAAATATAGTAGGTATTAACATAATTATTATTAACTACATAATCGTAATGACAGTACATTCATAACAAAACACACATATATATATATATATATATATATATATATATATTATTGCATAGGAAGGCGGACGAGCATATGGGCTACCTGATGGAACGCCCATAGACATTGACATTGTATGAGATGTTAACCATAGTTTACATCGCCATTACGCCACCAACCCTGGGGCCAAGATGTTATGTCCCTTGTGCCTGTAATTCATCTGATGAGTGGGTGCTACCTACCCAGATGAGCTTGCACAAAGCTCAAATTAATATCTCGAAAACAATCGGTTCACCATTTTGTGAATTTCTATTTTACAAAAGCCAAGATGGCCCAGAAACTTCGTGAGGAAATCGGCATGTGTCGAATTTATTCTGTCACATGTTTATTCCACCAACCCGCATTGGAGTAGCGTGGTGGAATAATCTCCAAAACATGTCCTGTACTGTCAGTTGTAAATAAAAATTTATATTTCTTATGCTATTCAATATTTAAATACATTCCTATAAATTATGATATATTTGATAACTTAACTACAGCGCCACTTAATTGAATTTATAATAGCAATCATTTATTTATTGTCGCGATAAAAAAATATATAATTTGTGAATACAACCTAAGTCAGTCAAATCGACAGACAAATACTGGTTATGCATGTACATAAAAAGTCTTTAATATAAATAAACGCGGTACAATAACAAGAGAAAATAAACGATATAAAAGATTGAAAAAAAAACTAGGTTGACTATGCAACTTAGCTACGGTCATGGTCACGGGCGCATGCACGAACGTTGGTATTTTAAAAAGATTTTAACGCTATTGTTAAATGATTGTCAAACTTCAAGCCAGAATAGAATACGTCATATTATGGTGCACCGATACAGTAAAAATTTAATATAATAAATACAATTATACTTCAACAAAAATAAATAATAATATAACAGAAGACAGTGTAGACGGTAATTAGTGACTTGATTTTGATTGGTCTGTCCACCAGGAATCACCTAAAAATGCATAAACCTACTTTTACGTTGATTTGATTACAGAGTAAACTATCAGTGGTATTTACGAAAACGAGGACGTTACACCCACGTCCTTTATTAGACAACAAATTGATAATATCAAGAATGTATTCATCAATTTCATTCATTATCATGAATATGTTAAGTGAGCTAAATCATCTTATTAATTGGAAATTCGTCTATATGAGGCGATTTGATTTCGATATGGTATTTAGATAAGGTTTAGATAAACTTAAAAAGCTATAAGCTTTTATATAGGTGTCTTTCCTGAAATAAAATAATTTTTACCAAAAAAAATATTTTAATTTCAACCGATCGAAGCTCGGTCGATTAGGTGTAAATGTATATTTAAATATGGAACTCTCTTTGATGTGCCCCACATACCCTCACCCTACGTCATGTGGGGGAAACGTTACGCGTTTCCCCCATGCGTTTTACCAAAAAAGGTTCCGTCGAGGACACCCTAGTAAGCGGTGTCCTCGTTAACACGTTGACAGTCCCTGCATCACATATGATACAAATTTATCTTTCACCATACGTCCTTGCATCACATCTGATGCAAGTAGGCGTACAGACTCTACACCGTTTATTGGCGAGGACGTCTGAGTTAGGGAAATAAATATTATTAGGACGTCTAGAATAGATATTAAGAAAAGTAAAACACCAATGAACCAACACATTTTTTTTACTGAATGAAAATATTGCTAAGATAAAAAATCAATGAAATTCGTTAAAGCATGGGATACAAAATGGCTTATTACATTGTTTACACTCTGTGTGTACCTGAGGTGATTTCTTCTGAGCTTCTCTTGTGGTGCTGCCAGCATCCTTCAATTTCTTGTAGCAACTAAGACAACGTTTTCTTGCAATTTTACCATTAGCTATTCTATGTATATTGGTAATTTTATGCGATGAAGCCATTAAGATACACTCCCAAAAACCTGGTCATTTCTTCTGGAGTCACATCTTTCCAACGAGTAAGACGACAATTGCATGTGTTGCTTCTGCCTGACTCTAACTGTTGCCTTGCATATCGGTTTGTTTCGGCCACCATTAACAGAATGAGATCACGGTCAAAAATAGCACAAAAAATATTCCATAATAAATCGTCATTTACATGGAATAAGGCTTCATGGCGTAGTCCCTCACTATAACCTGTAAAACTTTCTCTGGGCAAAGTTACCAAATTAGTATGCCAATCTTGAGAGGGTGGGTGAGTGAGAGCTGGTGAACCACTTGGTTCGACAGGATCGTTAGTTTCCATTATAAATTGCTCAATTACCTCAATGGAATCTTCGTTTTCCAAAAGTTCTTGATCTTCCAAAGGTAACTGGATATCAATGGCATCACTGACTGCGGCATCTTCTAATTCCAAGAAAACTTCATCTTCTCCATCACTTTCTTCCAAAATACGCAGCAAATTAGCATCACTTAACGGTCGGGAACTCATTTTTGCTAACTATTTTGTGCAACAATAGATCTGCGATGCTCGATTAATTATGATTAACGTTTATAATTATTTTTATGCAACTACCACAAGAAAACAAACAATTAGTTATATGAATACCCACATTTTTTGCTTCGACGTTCCCTGCATCATATGTGATACACTAAAATTAAGGACGAGACGTCCTTGTATCACATGTGATACATGCTGAAAATAACTGTAATATTACAGTGACGGAGATTTCAAGTATAAATGTATTAAATGTGAAGTATTTCCAACTACCTTTAATAAAAAAACCGCAGGACGCCACGTGAAGGTTGTTGGATTTGGCCTGGACAGTCAACGTGTTAAATAATATAATTTCTTGTTGATGGTATTTTTGGCTCTTTCCAGTAACCATTACTAACTTCCTTAACATACACATAACATATTATTACAAAATATAAATAGTCTAATACTACCAATCAAGTCTTTAACCAAGCTTAGCACAACATCGATAGTAATATTTAGACTGAATAATGAAAACTTCAATTCAAGGCCGAATAAGCCAATCAAAGCTTCCTAGAAGCAAAGAAATGTTTCGTTTTTTGTTTTGAAACATTCAAACCAAGTTTGAGGAAATGGAGTTAATAAATTGTTATTATGACTATAAACCATATCACAAAACTATTGCAAAATGCAAGTAATAAATTACAAATTATACTGCAATATTAAAACTAACCGTTTTAATTAATTATGTAGATTACTTTGCGACTCTGTATGTATAGTACTAAGCTTGTCCAATAATATTTTTGAAATAATACGATATAAACAAATAAAACAATAAATTACAACAAATATTATAATCAATTAAATCGATATTTTTATCTGTACAGTGCTAAAATCCTATTTTTGACCGAGTATACGTTTATTACAACAGGACCTTTTTATTTCTTTATTAAATGTATTCTTATTGCATAAGATTTTTTATTTACAAATAAATCTGTAAATTAATTTATTAATAATTTTATATGGTTAATTATCCACTCAAGATCAGATCGGCTGCCATCGAATTTTATATAGAGATGTATATATTATATTAAACAAGTTTTTCATGTTTCTATTAATAGGTAAGAAAGAAGTTCTTTGTCGCACTTCCAAAAAATGGAATTCTTTATTAGCATTATTTTATCCCCCTTATAGGTAACTTGGGTTCCTTCAGACATTCCGTGAAGAAGCAACTTGCGGGCCGCTAGTGCATAACACTTCCCGACTGTACTGGCCGTAGCGCGTTGTCGCGTTTGGGCTCTACTACCACTTACCATCAGGTGGAGTAGAGTCTAATGCCTTCCCGGCAGTTATAAAGAAATACAAGAATAATACTTAAATATTATTTAGTGCATCCCAAAACTAAAACTGAAATATTTACAACAGTAAAAATAACATATATCACCCAGAAACATCCGAAATATAAGTACATATATGAACTAAATAATCATAAATGATGTCGTCCTGACAACCATACGCAATATACAAAGCCTTTTAATAGCTTCATGGATAAGATGATTCTGAGATATTGAAGAAAAATGTTGATGTTAAGTGAGCTAAATGCAAACATTTCTACCCCAATTATGATTTATCAGAATTTAACTTTTATACTTCTAACATGAATGAACCAATACCATTTGTCATCATTAAAAGTAAAGTACCAGCCTGTGAATGTCCCACTGCTGAGCTAAGGCCTCGTCTCCTTTTTTGAGGAGAAGGTTTGGAGCTTATTCCACCACGGTGCTCCAATGCGGATTGGTGGAATTCACATGTGGCTCACGATGTTTTCCTTCACCGTCAAGCACGAGATGAATTATAAACACAAAATAAGCACTTGAAAATTCAGTGGTGCCTGCCCGGGTTTGAACCCACGATCATCGGTTAAGATTCACGCTTTGTAGCCACTGGGCCATCTCGGCTTGTCATCATTAATCAATTACAATACCTAAATATGATAAAAACAATAATTGTCAAACTTTTTATATCCCTTTCATTCTCATAACGGTCATTCATGCTTCATAGAAATTTAGCTAAACGTACGTGTCACTATTAAGAAACAATTGCAAATACGGTGTACAGCGTGCTGAAATATATTTATTACAAGTTGCGTATAGTGAAATTATTTTCATTACCATTGCTATTATAGATATAAAAGACATGGAATATTGTTAGAATGTATCATTTGGTATAGGGACGTATCAAGAGGTGTTCATAAAATTTAAACAAAATGTTTTTCAAGGTGATTTACTAATATTTATTTTTGCAGTGATTTGACCAATTATTAAATATGTTTTTTTTTTAAATGAAACCGAAACGTTTTGTAATTCCCAGGTGCATTTATGTGTTTTTGTTAAAATAGACATTTGTATATGGAAGGAAAACATACAAGTGTGGGTTGAAATTCTACCATGTGTTTTGACCAAATAGCAGTTGGAATAACCTAAAAACCGTCTTAGTTAATAAGAGAACATTTTTTGCTCAACAGGGAGAGTGACTATTTTATATGGATCTCTTTTTGCTTTCAGATTCTGTGTATCGCTGCCATCGCTACCGTTGCTGTAGCGCATGGCCACGTAGCTTACTCGTCACAGCACATCTCCCGCCATGACGGACATCCCCACGTTGTGCATGTTCATGGACATGGACATAAACACGGACACGTTGATTATCATGTTAGTAATAATTGGGATAATATAAAAGTACCAACTATACGGCTCGGTTTCGCAGGCGTAGAATAACGTAAAACGTTTGTGGCGTAATACATATTACTCTATTATATATACGACAGGCAAGACTTTTCCGACATCCTTCATAATTTTCTTAATTTAAATGAATCGCTTCGCACATTGGTGAAAGCCAAATCAAAATTTCCTTGACAAGTTTTAAGAATAAGGAAGTGTAAACAATCACAAGGAAATAATATTTGAAATTTATTTGACTATGTAAGAGGTCATTTTTAATTACAATGACAGTATCTATGATTGAAAGCAACTGATTACTATTTTTGAAAATTAGTACCAAGTTTCGAAAAAAAATCGCTATCATATTCTTTCGACAGTCGATCTTAACTTAGAAAGACTTATGCTAGTAATGGTTTATATAATATGTACTAACTTCCATTGGTTCCAGGCTCACCCAAAATACCATTTCGAATATAAAGTACATGACAAACACACGGGTGACATCAAGTCCCAGCACGAGAGCCGCGATGGTGACGTTGTGAAGGGTTACTATTCACTCCACCAACCAGACGGCTCTGTACGGACTGTCCATTATCACGGCGACCACCACACTGGGTAAGAAGAATTTTAACATTTGAGCCTGTATCACTTCAGTTTCTCAAAATCCCAATTGCCATAAGAGCTTGCCCATATTCTAATATAAAAAATAGCACAATTTACAGTTATACGTAAACAAAACGTAAATAAAAAAGTTACTTAAAATATTTAATATAAAAATGTTCATGATATCTTATCTCTTTGCCTTGCTTTGATCAAAACCTTAGGTATAATTATAAATGTTTTTTAAACATTTTTAGACTGTTAGAACTTTTATACATAGAAAATGTTATGAATTGAGTTCCTTTTCTTTACAGATTCCATGCTGATGTAAAATACGACGTTCATCATATCGTCCCCAAAAAACACCACCATTGAATGTTTTAACTCGTTTTACTTGTTATTAACTTTTAAGATCTTTATAAATATTATGTGATTCTTTTTATGAAGATTCATACTAGTATATTATACGAAGCTGTTAGTTATGCTTTTTTGTTAAAGATTGATATTTTTTTACTTCTGTAAATAAACAATATATAAATATAACTCTGATATTTTATTATTGACGTATAAAATAAATTATTCCAATAATTTGTTCAACAGAAAGGATCACGATTTACGCTCTTCAATTTAAAAAAAGTCTACTAATTAATGTTAATGAGCCGCCGCTTATCTAAAAGCGATGCTTAAAAAAACTATCACTCGCTGCGCTTATGAAAGTTGAACTCAAAATTCCATCCCCATCACCTCGATGTCTGGAAATCCATGACAGAGCATTTCTTATGGCATTTCCTGCCTCGCACAATCACTCTATGGAACCAGCTTTCGCCGGCGACTTTTCCGAACCGATATGACATAAAAACCTTCAAGAAGAGAGCCTACTCTTTGCTCCAAGGCCGGCAACGCACCTGCGAGTCCTCGGATGTTGCAGGTGTCCATGGGCGGTGGTAGTCACTTTCCATCAGGTGCTCGTTTGCCCCCTCTTACATAAAAAAAAATTAACTAGTTACTTATTAAATAATGTTTATAAATAATTTTACTTCCTAAATCTTTTCCTTATAGTTTAAAAATATAAAGAACATATTCCGGAATCCCTGATACATTTAAAAAATGAAGTTACAAAATCTTCTGCGGCCTAGCGCTTTTACCGGCCTAGTAACGCTAGTAACGTAGATCCGCTTTCCTACTTCTATTCCTCCACTTTGCTCTATCTAAAGCATATTCCCTAGTGAGATCGTGCTCATTCATTTTTCACAACATCGAGTCAGCGCTTCTTGGGCCTGCCGCGGGATCTAGGGCCTTCGACAACAAAGTATTGGCAACATAGTCCGGCGGTCTGCAGCTAATGTGGCCAGCGTCGGTGACTTTCCTGCAACGTATCCTGTAGTGGATGCGTGCGAATGCAGAAATGCTCATTAGGAATGCGATCTTGTCGCGTAACGCTACACATCCATAGCAGCATCTTCATTTGCGCGACGTGAACTTACTGGACATGTCTTGCGAAAGCTGGCCAACTCTCGCTTCCGTATAATAGGATTGGAGGGATGATGGACTAATACAATTTTATTGAAACTATAATATAAAATCAATGACATAAATATAAAAAAAAATCCTAATCCACTCATCGCATGATACATTTATAGTAGATTTTCACGCGTTATTTTTGACTTATAAATATATCTTATTAATACTCCTGTATATGAATGACTTTGTCTGAATTTTGTAATTAATTATCGCAAGAACAAATAATTTAAATTTCCGTTTTAGATATAATTTCAGCTGAATATATAATTAAGTTGCATATATTTTTATTTTTGTATCCAAATCATTATGAGATGAGGTATATGAGATAATATGGATCTGTTGTAATAACATTTTTTGGCCTAAATTTCAATTAAGATAAGGCTAGAGTTAAAAGACAAAGGAATTAGACAATAAATATGAATCGTCAGCGGTTTATCAGGAGGAATTAGTTATACAAAGTAGCCTTCCTTTCAATTAAAAATTTCATCAAAATTAATTCAGTGGCTCTGTCTTACCAGGCAGAAAGACAGAGTTTCTTTGCTTGTAATATTAGTATTAACAAAGAAATTGAATATAAAGTCATTATACAGTATCGTTTCTGTGCCAAATAGTTAAAATATGTATGTATATTACTAGTTTTGACCTACAAGTTACATGTTTTGAAAACAAAATAAACTATTAATTGTGATTATCATGATGATGATTAATTGCTTTATAAGCGTACATTTGGCATGCTGCACACGATCAACTGATTAATATAAATGTGGAGCATATTTGAATAAATCAATCAATGATATCATACTGATAGTACACAAGTATTAGCGCAAACACAGATGCATTTTCTATTGCCACACTGTTGTTACTCAATGAAATGACTAACACACCATCGTAAAGAGTTCAGGCAGCTGACTAACTCTAGTTCCAGATTCCGGGCTGCTACTATGAATTTTTTGACAAAAAAAGGCCAAAATAACCTTAATTTTATCGGATAGACCTGGCGTTTTCATACAGGATCTCTGCATCTGTAGCCTTATGTCTTGAATTCTGACTGATCCAACGAGGCAATCGCAATACCGGTAGATGGCGTTAATCGCACAATATCGTACAGTAACAGAAATAATTTATTATTACTATGTTTGGCAATTATTCACTTCTGTCATTTATTAAAACTCATTCAATGAGTATTTTACCTATTGAATCATCTATTGAAAACTTTTAATGAAAAATAATACATTTAGCGTATATTTGTAAATTCATTTCGTATAGAAGTTAAAATCCAATAAATGAAATAATATAAAATAAAAGCCTGTTATTTGCTGCGTACATTTAACAGAGATTGTGTTTGATCAAGTAATGAGGTCCTCCAGACCGATTTCGGCCACGGCGGCCAATCTCAAGAGAGATTACTCAACTGCGCAGGAGATATTATAGTGCACAAGTGTGTGCGCAAACAAACATAGGTGCACTCTCTTTTCCTTAGCTCTCATAATCCGATGGGAAGGCAATCCGATACGACCGGAAAGAATTCAGGCGCAGAACCAACGGCTTAACGTGCTTTCCGAGGCACGGGAGTGAACACACTTCCAACTTCCAGACTCCGGGAGAATTTTCCTACTGAGAATTTTGTGACAGAAAACCCCAATAAATATTTATTGGCCCGACCTGGGAATTGAACCCAAGACCACCGAGTCTGCGGCCTTATATTAAGCCACAAGACCAACGAGGCAGTCAAATGCAAAATTTAACTTAACATTAAATAACAATTGAGATAGATAGATTTATTTTTCATTAATATGTTTAAAATGTCATTAATTAATAAGACGTATACATTACAACTGTAATAAATTTAAAAGAAAGTCAATACCAATCATTAATTAATCCTTTTAAAAATAATATTCATTTTTTTAGCTTTACACGTATTGCAGTAAAATACAAGTAATTACAGATTTTTTTAAATAATACAGAAAACGTAAATCTGTTTATGGACTAAAATCATTATACAACGAAAATAATATAATTGTATAAGATCGTTAATGGGTATCGAGTTGATCACGAAGCATAAACTAAACCACTGGTGCATAAAATAATAGATAAATATGTTAGATAATGTGTTACTAAAACCACAAAGAATTCGCTTACAAATTCGTTAAGAAAATATTTCTTAATTTTAATTTAACTAACTACTTATTAAAGCTTAATTTAACGATAGTTTTATTGCGGGGACAACCATTATAACCATTTTACGAAACACTTACAAATTCTATGTACGTAAATATATAATGCAATATTTTTAACTAGCAATTAGATTTAGTGAAATCAATAAACCTCGGCTAGTTACCCTTGTGGCTGATATATAAGACTTGAGTTTTAGTTAAAATCGTATCAGTTAATTTCTTGACTTAGAGACGAGAACAATACATAACTACATAAAAATGTTCGCTAAGGTATTTTTTTTTTTATATAATTTTGATATCCTTATTTTGGAATTGTATTATCAAGTTGTGTGAGTTTTCTTAATAAATCAATGCAACATGAATATGTTTTGCAAAATCCAACTTTAATTTTATAGGTGTTGTGCTTCGCTGCCCTCGTCACGATTGCCGTGGCTCAATATGGCCACGGACATGGATCTGCTTACTCGTCGCAGCACATCTCTCGCCATGACGGACATCCTGAAATTGTACACGGCCACGGCGGACATGGCCAGGAGCACGGTCATGACCATGTCGACTACTATGTAAGTGATTATGTATCATTATATTCAATAAAAACGTTAACATACTCGTGTAATTAAAAAAAATGTTCTTGAATGTTATTTCATGGTATATTTTAAGGCCTATCCCAAATACGAATTCGAATACAAAGTAGAAGACCACCATACCGGTGACATCAAGTCCCAGCACGAGAGCCGCGACGGTGATGTTGTAAAGGGCTACTACGCCCTACATCAGCCTGATGGCTCCGAAAGGACTGTTCACTACCATGGTGATGACCACACTGGGTAAGACACCTTATATAATTTATTAGTGGTAGCGCTCAGCACAAAACATTTTTTATATAAAAGCGTATTTTGGATCACAGGTAATACATTAATTTATTTGTTATTTTTTTATTAATTAATACAGAGACAAATGGTTAAATTAGCATATTAGTGGCTTGTCCGATAAACTTTATCCGAGAAAGCAGTGAAACCTAGATTTTACATAACTCGCGTTACGTTGTCTCTTAAGATGTAAACGTAATTACATTTAATTGATGAATTTATAGTTTCCCACAGCCTAGCACTATTATGGAGCTACCAATCGTTTAATATAATTGTGTCTTCGTCACTGTGTGTTTATAATATAAAGCAAATACTTCATATATATTTTATAAAGGTATTATTACGTAGGTGTTGACTTGTTTGTTACAAAATGCTATTACGTGTAAAGATGTGAAGGCTTGGACTTATTGTTGAAATATGTATAATAAAAAACTTAGATGGCCCGCGTGACACCCACGTGACCAAAACCATTTAATTTTGCATGTATTAAATCTATGATGTGAATACTCTGGTTGAGTAAGCTCAAAAAGGTGCTCAAAGAGGCCTTAGCCCAATAATGGAATATTTAGAGCTTATTACTTTTTCATTTTATAAACTATTACTCTTTATTACTCGGTGGTAGAGCCTTGTGCAAGCTCGTCTGGGAAGGTACCACCCAATCATCAGATATTCTACCGTAAAAAGCAGTACTTGGTATTGTTATGTTCCGGTTTGAAGGGTGAGTGAGCCAGTGTAATTACAGGCACAAAGGACATACCAATTAGTCCCTAAGGTTGGTGGCGCAATGGCGATGTCGTTATTTTTTTAGAAATGTACAAAGCACAGTCTATGGGCGTTGGTGATCACTTACCATCAGGTGGCCCATACGCTCGACCACTAACCTATACTATATAAAAAATATTAAACTACAATGATTTATTTTTAAATGTTCTTTTAATTAATTCCAGATTCCACGCTGACGTGAAATTCGACACGCATCATCACGTCCCAAAACATCATCATTAAGTGTGGGCATCATATGATAAGCGTCCTGTGATCTTTTAACGATATTTTTTTATGTTTTACTATATAAATGTTGTTATTATTAATCCCTTCTTGTATAATATTATTAGTATAATATTGTTTCTGTTACTGTGTTTGGTCTTTACTTGTTGTATCAATTGTTACGAAGTTATATTAGGGAAAAAGTACATAATTGGACACTGTAAATAAAATTCTATCTCTATTTTATTGTGTTTGTTTATTTTTTTATTTTTTTGTTAACGAAAATTAAAATATTCATATACATTAAATATTCATAGCATCTACTACAATATAACAAAAAAAATATTCTATTCGATATAATACAATAAAAAAACTTTAGAATACTTATATAAATTAAATGCTTTGCGATAAATTGAGGTTTATTTATGAATATTTATTCTAGTCTGATTCATTTGTTATGCAGTAAACTACTTTAAAAAGTAACGCGTTGCAGTATTTTTAATTTTGTCATTTACAAGAATTCTATAATTATACGATTTAACGCAATTTAATTGTTAACCATTGAATAATAGCTTAACTATATTGATAGCTCTTATGTAATTACCATATAAAGACGCACTACTAATAAAATTATACGAAATACCATTTGTTAAAAAAAACTATGGCACTCAAATCTTAACCAACAACTTCATGATAAAACTACTAATTACATTTTAACTATCGTGTCATTTATAGTTGATTGAAATTACAGTCACTTGTTTAGTTTACATAATAATAAAATAACCGCTATACTCTTATTGTTCTAAACATAAAAGAGTAGAATTTGTAGGGCTTAACAACAAAAAAAGTTTTTTAGTCCAATTAAAATTTAAGATAGTCATTACTCATTGTCATTAGTAAGCCTAAAATTTATTGTGATCGTATTGCGGCTTAGGCATAAAAACGTGCGGGAACTTCTTTATTAATATTAAATGGAAATGGTGGTTTATTACTTTATTTTTCATTTTTTACGCCTTAACTACTAGACTGAATATCTTAAATTTGTGCATACACGTTAGATCAGGAAAAGGATATGAGGTAACACCTGCTCCCTCTTACTTGCACGAATTTGTTATTTGTTATTCTTCTGCCAAACATTGTTATATTCTGATTAGTGTAACGAGAATATAACAATCTTCTGGTTTGATGGACGAGTGAGCAGTGTAGTCCCCAGGTACATGGGATATAGCAAAATAAAAGAACGAGTAATTAATATATCTTCAAAAATATGTTACTGAATTTTTCTCTGTAGAAATTATCACTAGCTGTCAGAAATTTAAAACAACAAAGTTACAGTAAACAATCTACATTTCCGTGCTTTAGAGAGCACGTAAAGTCGTAATTCAGACTTATCGGACTACCGTCCCATCTGATTATGAAAGTGCATGTATGAAAATCTCACACAAACTTGTGCACTATAATATACTGCAGTTGTCTATTCTCCGTTGTGAATGGCCGCTGTGACTGAAATACACAGCCAGGGTAGGAGGACAATATTTTATCTAGTTTATTTTGGTGTTCGAGACAAAGGATTTTTAAAATGGTTAATCATAAAACGTTTCGAACTATTACAATGTTACAAGGTTATTACTTTTATTCTATTGAATAATGTAAATTCGAAATAAAAACTTAGTTTGATTAGTTACGCCTGCTAATACGATACTATATAAGGCATGCATTTTACTGAAAATCATGAGTAACAGATTGGATTGAACATACTAAAATGTATTCGAAGGTAATTTATTTTGTTTAAATCAGAGTGATATATCTCTATTTTAATCTATTTTAATTTTGTACAAAATTTAAATGAATAATAATTTTCGTGAACATTCAATAATGTGTAGGATAAATAATCTTTTGGATCTTTTTTTAGATTCTTTACTTCATTGTTCTCCTTGCGGCTGTTGTAGCCGATGATCATGATCACGGCTTTGGGTTTGCGTACTCGTCACAACACATTTCTCGTTACGATGGTCATCCTGAAGTTATACATATACATGGCGGTCATGGCGATGGACATGGTCATGAAGGCGGAGGCGGCCACGGAGATGGCCATGGACATGGCCACGGCCACGGCTATGTTGATTACTACGTAAGTAAAAACAAATTTTATTACATTTTAAGATTAGATAGTAGACCTTTTTTACTAATTATGTATGTATATTTATTATATACTTCTTTCAGACTCATCCAAAATATGCATTCGCGTACGAAGTTGAAGACCCTCATACTGGTGATAAAAAATCTCAGCACGAGAGTCGCGACGGTGACGTGGTGAAGGGCGTGTACTCGCTGCATCAACCAGACGGCTCAGAGAGGATCGTGCACTACCACGGTGATCATCACACTGGGTGAGCTAATGTTTTTATTTCATTAACAATTAGGATAAGACATGTATGAGACAATTTTCTTTTTATAATATTTTGGATAATTATTTTTTTTATTTGGGAGGGTAGTACAGTAATACTTCCGCTTTGTTCTCATTTGGCTCGAACTATACTTGAACTACGGTGTAATGATAATTTCATTACACATATAAAACATTCCTATTTGGTTGTAGAATAACGACCTATTTTAACAAACTTTCACTACAGAAACTAAATTCACATTTGATTAATCTCTTATATTTTGCTATATATTTAATTCTTAATATTATACTACAGGTTCCATGCTGATGTGAAATATGACACACACCACATCGTTCCCGAACATCATCATCATTAATAAATAAATAATATGTGTCAATGATTTTTAATAAAGTCTTACTAATTGTTTTACTAATTGTTTGAAGATCATTTTTAATTCCTCTTATATAAATATATACCTCAAATATAATAATAGCAATATTTTATCAAGAATACAATTTTGTTTTATTTTTTTCAATTAATTGAAAGTGTCCTTATTTTTATTATTCAATATTATTAAAATAAACTATTATACGTCCTAGTAGTTATATTAAACCCTCTTTGCACTCGTGATAACATTCATCCTCCTCTTACACTTAACATTCCTCTACAGCTGTGACATTATTATCTTTTTTGCGACGTAAGTTTTCATTTACCCGTATATATATTAAGAAGTAAGAAAATAATAATAAATAAATAAAGTTTTGCGGTCAGAGAACCATATTCAGGAAAGAAGTTCTAGGCGATATTCTTTCGACTCAAAACATGTTTTAAAACGTAGATTTATTTTTGTCACACCAAAAGGAGGTTAACTCCTTTATGCCAATCTCTTGTCAAAGATTAGGAAACGATTTGAATTTTTAAACTAATAGCAATCCTCACTAAGCCTTAAGGAATTTACTGATATTCTAATATTATTTTAGTAATTTACCACTCCAATTAAACAAAATGTATGATGGGAATTGTGATAATAGCCCAAAGTTCGAACCTGGGACGTGCGTGCGGCTCGTAAGCCGCAGTGGTATTGGTCCTTATGAAGTTTTGTATTACATTTATATTTTTGTTTTTGTATTTTTAAGAACGTTAGGAAAGTATTTTACATAAAACGTATTCTTTTGACTGAGTTTGGTTTTTTTCTTAATTAATAATAAAATGATAGGCACACTATACAGTTCACGCTCGATCGTTTGGCCTGGTTTGGCGCTCAGAGATATAATGTAGCTGGTAACATCGTATCCATATTTGTTATTTGAAGTTTGAATACGGGCTTTAAAGAAAAACAAAAAGAAATTAAGAAATTTGTATATAATTCATTTCATGAACATCATATTATGTTTAGTAGAAATGCTTAGGAATTATGTGATGCGTATCGTATTTTACATCTGCATGAAATCTGAAAAGAATTATTTTAATTATTACTTTATTAATAATATCATTTAAAAACATCAAAAACTTATTAAATTTGTTTTAAATTTATAAAAATAAATAAGGAAATTATTTTGTTTTGGCCCAGTATACTCACGAGTTATAAAAATAAAAAACATTGACTCCTTAATATCTTCAATTATAATTACCCAGTGTGATGATCACCGTGGTAGTGCACGGTCCTCTCGGAGCCGTCTGGTTGGTGCAGTGAGTACACGCCCTTCACCACGTCACCGTCGCGACTCTCGTGCTGATACTTCATGTCACCCGTGTGGTGATCTTCTACTTTGTAATCAAACGTATACTTTGGATGTGTCTGAAAATTACCGGATTAAGTCATGAGTTGCTTCTAGATAAGTCGTTTGTATTTTGCTACTAAATTCCACTCTTAAGAATATGAAGACGAAAAGGAATACAGTAAACTGGGCTTTGCCTTTCAGAATATCGTGTACAAGCCTTTACTTACCTGGTAATCATCATGACCATGTATATTGACGATTTCAGGATGTCCGTCATGACGAGAGATGTGTTGTGACGAGTACGCTGCTCCATGTCCGTAACCATATTGAGCTACGGCGACAGCGACGACGGCAAAGAAACACAATACCTAAAATACCACAACGATTTTAGAACATAAATACTATTTTCTATTATTACCTTAACCGATTTAATTACAGGGTTGTAATAAGTAAATGTAAGACATTATAAATCAGATTATATATTTACCTTGCACAACATATTTTCTGCTATTACTATTCTCAACAGTTGTCAGTCAAGTGATACATATTAGGAGCACGTAAATTCTTTTATACCACCTATAACGCTCGAAACCAATTTAAATGTAGTCATTAAATGCAGTAAGCGACATATTTACCCTGAATTTGATATGGTTATTTCACAAAGACAATTAATAAAATGCAAGTTATTTTCGTTGTTCAATTAAGTCCTTCACAGCTTCACTGACGCCCTAACGAAAAATCCTTACTAATATGTCTTTCTCAGTTGTATTAAGCCCAATAATAGCAAACCATCCGAGCAAAGAGCTTTTGTTCCAGTAGATTTATAAGATTTATTTTTTAAATCTAGAAATTTAAAACAGGTGACATAACAATCCAATTCTTAAATGTGGAATTTTGTTCTCGTTTATCCTGTTTTATTACTGACATCTTCAACGATCTTTGTTGGTTTCATTACTAACTTATAAGAAGGTCCTTACATATGAAATTTGCGTTTTGTCGTACTGACCACTTTGATCTGAAATATCTCCTATGGGTAAATATTCGAAATTAAAATTTATAAATTCATTTAGCTGGTACATTTGAGTTTTGAAAAGACGTTCATTCATTTTTCTTCATAATTTTTTTCTTTGGCGTCGCTTATTACCGCACAATGGAAAACATAAAATATCGGTATATTTACGAGTACGAGTTCTACCATGGCACTAGTGCTGCAGAAACAGCTCGAAGGATGTGAACGGTGCTGTTTTCGCAAAATAAATCACGGTACGTTGTTGGTTTCAACGTTTTCGTTCTGGAAATTTCGAACTTCAGAACCAACCCCGTGGACGGCCGGAGACCAAAGTGGAAAATGAAGAATTAAAGGCTATTGTGGAAGCGAATCCATCACAAAGCATTTCAGAGATAGCTCCAGGCTTCGGGGTAAGTGATGAAACTGTATTAATCTACTTGAAGCAAATCGGGAAAGTAAAAAAACTTGAACGATGGGTACCTCATGAATTGAATGAATCGAACTTGCAAACACGCGTCGACTGCTGTTTTACTTTGCTCAACCGACACAATAATGAAGGGATTTTAAATCGAATCATTAAATGTGATGAAAATTGCATACTGTACGATAATCGGAAGCACTCGTTGCAATGGCTGAACCCTGGAGACCCAGCCAAATCCTGCCCTAAATGAAAATTGACTCAGAACAAGTTACTTGTGAGTGTTTGATGGACTAGCACCGGTGTCGTTCACTACAGCTTTTTAAAATCTGGCCAAACGATTACGGCAGATATCTGTTGTCAGCAACTGCAAACTAAGAAGGAAGAACTAGCTGCTAAACAATCGATATGTGTCAATCGTTCTAAGCCACTGCTGCTTCACGACAACGCAAGACCACCACACACTGCACAACAAGCAACCACTAAGTTAGATGAGTTGCTCCCCGGACCTTGCTCCATCAGTTTACCATTTTCTCCGGAATTTGGACAACTTCTTACAAGGAGAAAAATTCAACTCCAATGCGGCAGTCCAAACCACCTTCAAATAGTTTATTGATTCTCGTCCCCATGGTTTTTTTAGTAAAGGGATCAATGAACTACCTATGAGATGGCAAAAGTGCATAGATAATAACGGTGCATACTTTGATTGAATAAATATATTTTACAAAAAAAAAACTTTATATTCCTCCCGTACAAAACACCAATTTCATAACATGTAAGGACCTAATATTTAAAACAAAAAGAGCAAAACAAAGGTACTCATATATATATATTATAATTTTAAACAACTTTGGAGTTTGTTACGAAAAATCGCATTCGATGGTCAACACTGTCACATGTAACACTGTCCATCTGAAAAACAAATTAAACGATTATGCGTCCTTTTTATGATGACTGCAAAGACAGATTAACTTCATGGGTCAATATGACAGTAACTTGAATTCGAAGGCATGCTCAAGCGTGTTACAGACTTTTTCATGTAACAAGCGCCTTTGTTCACTCAAGAATTGAGGCTATATACTCATAACGTGGAAATTATTAGATTATTAAAACGGGTTCAAGAGGAAATATTCACATTCTAAATAAATGTAACCAAATTCTCACTCTTCTTAAATATTAATATATACAACAGCAATCATCTTTATTTCATAATCAAGTAAGTGAAACTAATGTATTGTTTTTTGAAGGATTTTGTTTCACAAACAAAATTTCAGAAGCATTGCTTATATGTTTGTACCAATATCGAATGAGAATGAATTGCATTTTTTCAGGACATACAAAGTGTATTGGTATAGATCAAATTAAAAAGAAAAACACTATCTAAATATAAAATTTTGAGCCAAATCGTTACAGCATTTTTTGAAATACACGAAATATAGAAACATATACAAGAATTGCTCAATTAATATTTTAAGATAGAACCAGAGCATCGAAATGACAAACCTTGTTTAGTTTTTGTTTCCTTAATTCTTGTTTCTAATTCATTTCGTGCTTGGTGGTTTGAGAATATATCACCAAAAATACCTCTGACTTTCTGAGTGAAAAGGTCATTGCCTAGTAGTGGGATATCTAAATTTAATAACTTTTTCACAAAAATAAGCCTTTGATTATATAAAACATTTATGTTACTTATATAGATTTCATTTGGATTAATTAGAAATGAAATATGTCATTTACAAGATTAAGTAATTTTTTATCTCGCTGATAAAACCAGGCGCCCACTAGGTATGTGCCAGAATACTTACAAAAAAACCTTCATCTCTTCGGATGGGCGTTACGGGATCGGTGAGTGAAGTCATATAATATAACTAAATATATAAAAAAATGCTAAATATAAACTGTGATTACTACTATTGACAGTATTCAATAAAATTCAGTTATCAATGGTTGCATTCATTTATTAAGAACATTTAATTATTTACAATATATTTATTATATATAGTTAATAATGATGTTTCGGAACAATATGATGTGTGTCATATTTCACGTCAGCGTGGAATCTGCGAAAAAAAGAAACAAAATAATCAATTAATTATTTTCTTCTAAATGTTATTATGTAAAATGAATATATTTAGTTGCAAAAAAATTCTCACCCAGTATGGTGGTCACCGTGGTAGTGCACCGTCCTCTCGGAGCCGTCTGGTTGATGCAGCGAGTACACGCCCTTCACCACGTCACCGTCGCGACTCTCGTGTTGAGACTTCATGTCTCCCGTGTGGTGATCCTCTACTTTGTACTCGAATGTATACTTAGGATGAGTCTACAACAGAATAGAATAAACAAACGTAACATAAAAGTAATAAATACAAATTATAAAATAAAATGATTGGTGTTTTTTTTTATTTCATAGGAAGGCGGACGAGCATATCGGCCACCTGATGGTAAGTGGTCACCAACTCCCATAGACAATGGCATTGTAAGATATGCTAACCATCGCTTACATCGCCAATGCGCCACTAACCTTGGGAACTAAGATGTTATGTCCCTAGTGCCTGTAATTACACTGGCTCACTCACCCTTCAAACCGGAACATAACAGTACCAAGTACTGCTGTTTTGCGGTAGAATATCTGATGAGTACCTACCCAGACGAGCCTGCACAAAGCTCTACCACCAAGTATAATATATTATTTACAACAAGCCTATCTTAAAAACATTATACTCCAGTTTTGTATTATCAGTTTCAATGTTTACTTGTATATATTTCACTTATGTATTTAATTTATAATCCTTAAAAAAAACAGTGATAATTACATAGTAGTCGGCGTGATGACCGTGCACGTTCACAATCTCGGGATGTCCGTCGTGACGTGAGATGTGTTGAGACGAGTAAGCTTCGCCGTGCTCGTAGCCGTACTGCGCTGCAGCAACAGCAACAACAACCAAGAAAATCACGACCTATTAAAATGAAAGTAAATTTCAACAATTTTACTAAAAAAAAACACACCCACGGAGAAAAAAAATATATATTTCGAGGAATAAAAATTAAACACATACCTTAGAAAACATGTTGTATCAAAGTTGTACAGTAAACTGATATGAAACACATATCGTTCGCATGTTTTATATTAACAATAACTACCGGAACAAATCGTCGAATTGTCAGATCATGTGTTAAATTGTCATTAAAACTAGAAAAAAATTGTTTGTACAACCATATAAAAATTGTCCACCGCTTTATATTTCGAATGTCATTTATATTATAAGTTATAAGTTTCCAAAACAATTGAATTGTGAAATCACATAGAACGAAACAACTAATGATGCAAGCGGAAAGAAATCAATTTAAGATATCTCATCATTTTGTTGTCAACAGAAGCGTTATTAGCCTTTTTGACGGCATTATACTAACACAGAAAGTTACACTAACGCTATAAATAAAATCCTTATTATTAAATGTGTCGACATAATATTTTGATTTCTTATCTTTTTGTTCGCTTATTTTATATCATAATCAAGTTCGTTAGATAATAATGTGTTTTTATCACAGCCTTAAAGTTTTTAATTATATGCCTGAATAGGCAGAAAAAATACCTACGACCTATTATCCTACGTCCTATTGTCATAAGTTAAATTTTTGAATAAATATTATCGCAGTATGATTATTAATTATTTTTAAGGTAAAAAAGAATAATAATATACATAAAAAATCATAATAATACTTAAGTTTATGCATTTTTAGGGTTCCGTACCTCAAAAGGTAAAAACGGAACCCTTATAAGCGGATCACTTTGTTGTCCGTCCGTCCGTCCGTCTGTCTGTCAAGATCCTTTATCTCGAGAACGCGTGGAGGTATCAAATTAAAATTAAAATTATATACTTAAGTTTGCAGTCTCTTGAAGCTGTGAAAAAATCAAACATCCAAGTTAACGTAAAAAAGATACGGCCGTTTATGCCGCTAAAAAACGTATATTTCGACACTCAAGGAAATAAAAAGTCATAGGGTATTTCCCATTGTCCTAGAACTACGAAATTTAGCAAGTAATGCTGTCTTATCATACAAATATAGGGAAAAATCTGAAAAATATACGTTTCTAATTAAATCATAAAAAACAGGGTCTTTATGCAAGAAACGGCGGTCCAAATTTTGAATTGAGTTGACCGTGTCATGTGGGGTATCGTATGAAAGGGCTTCATTGGCACAAGCTTAAACAGATTATTAATTATTTGTATGATGTGTAATTTTCGATTTATGATTAAGAATAAAAAATAACCTTTTTCCTTTTTTGTAAGTATAGGTAGGTAGATAATAATTTTGGTGTATGTAGTTCACCAATAAAATTTTGTCATTAAACATAACCCTAAATATGTACGGAACCCTCGGTTGGCGAGTCCGACTCGCACTTGTCTAGTTTTTTTTAATAAGCACATTCATCATTAATATTTCACGTTTAACAACTAACATCTTAAAATACTTTGAAATTTTAAATACATTTCGACAAAATCAGAGTTTTTATAAATACAAAATTAACAAAATTTAGACAGTACTAGTGATGCTGAACTGGCACTTTATGGCGGCCGTAACCTCGGTGAATCTAAAAGAAAAATACCATCAATATTAGTGACGTATTATTTAAAAATAATACCATAGCGATCTATGATCATCATCATTTGCTTGATCTTTAAGTATCTCTTGTTCACATATATATTATAAAATAATAATAATAAAGCTAAGCTACCCGTAAGTCGGGTTCATGCAAACTGTAAAAGCAGTGCACGGAGTCACCGTCGCGTGTCTCCTGTTAGGATTTAATCTCTTGTTTGCAAGTCTAGGACACTGTACACGAAAGGGTAATCGACTACAAATCAATATTTCACAATTTTATACAGCTATTCTACTTTAACAATTACCAAATCAGTTCTTAAATGTATTTAAATCAATTAATTTCGTACGTAATAATCTTGATGTGAATCATAGACGGAATAGCTTGAGGGTTGGCGGGATTGCGTATTATAACTCTGGTGCTGCACGATGCTTTGAGATGAGAAAACGGTACCACTGCCATGACCGTTATTGTTTCCATATCCGATATTCTGAGTGGAAGTAACGGCAATTGTAACCGCGTAAACGAAAATCTAGATTAAAATGTAAAAAAGATTTAAAGTTTTACACGACAAAAATCAGATCAAAATATAATTTGTTCAGGTAGGCTTCAAAGCGCTTTTGATCGTCATTTTATTAGATTATATTAAACTAGCTGATACCCGCGACTTCGTTCGCGTTACTTGATATATTAACAAAGTTTTCATATGGAAAAAACATCAAAAAGATCGCATGCAAAAATAGACTTTGTTTAAACACACATCACTGAACACGCAGTGCATATACAAATTGGTGTTTCTTGAAACTAATAAGTTTTTATTAAATGATGATATCAAGCAATCATTTTGGTTTTGATAAGGGTCAAGTGTCTAAGAAATAAAATTTAGAAAATTTCATTGAAATCTATTCAGTGGTTTTTACGTGATGAGCGCACAACTGCAGACGTCTATAATTTTATTTATATAGAAGATGTAAAGGTTCAAACTAATAGCTTTAAATAACATGTTAAGAATCGACTAATATGCCCGTATTATTAATCGATAAAAGATTATATATGTTATAAAAATGGTAAACTTAGTAATAAGTAGATTTCCATGCAAGATAAATAAAAAATCAATTGATTATCTATATCACCTGACTTTCGGAAAAAATGTAATAACAAAGTTTCTAAAGTTTTTAATTTTCTGAATATGTGGTAACTTTAAAATAATTCATTGAAATGATAATTCAAAAGTGATCTCAAGAGTCTACACTCTACGTGATTAAAGTATATTATCCTGTTTTGATTTTAATACATTTTATATGATTACTATAATGTAATACATTTAAAAAAAATCGAAAGACATTATTTTATGTAATTAATTTATTAAAAAATAAATTATTACTGAGTAAATGTGTAAATTTCAACTCCATTGTCGAAAATGACTTATTTCTAACCAGAATTATATTTTATACTTCTTATTTTAAAATCACAGACCATCCAAACTGTAAGCAATCATATTTTATCCTTTCCTTATACTTAAGCGCAAGCGAAGCCGCGAGCAACTAAAATAAAATTTTTTTTTTTTTTTTTTTAATCTATTTTTTTAAGGGTTTTTTATCCTTACGGCATGTCAAACCCATCGTAACTTAAGCTATCTTACATATCAAATTATCTTAGGCTTAGAAAGGTTTTATAAGTAGGTTATTTATTAACAAGTAGACATCATGCAGCATATTGCTTTAGCTACTGGAGAAGTGGGATCTGATAAAGCACTTTGCATAACTCCGACATTTAATCGACATAGCTGAAAACTATTTATCAATTCTTCCCTAGGACCTCTATATTTGTTACATTCTAATAAAATATGGTGAATATCATCCGCCGTTCCACAAACATTACAATTTCGGGAATCAGCCTTTTTCATGAGAAAAAGGAAATTGTTACAAGGGTAATGACCAGCGCGAAGTCTACATAATATTTTAGTATGCGACCTATTCATTATAATGTTTTCAAACCATGGTATTTGAGGAGGCTGATTTGCTATTGTTTTATACCATATGCCTTTGTCTTTGGAACGTCGGTCGAAATATTCTCGCCATAAATACAAACTTGCAGCTTTAAATCTAGGTAAAACTTCTGTAAAACTAGGTTTAATATTAAAATTCCTTCCTTCAACACATGCCATTTTAGCTCGTTTATCAGCCTCCTCGTTACCTCGTATACCAATATGAGACGGAATCCATTGTAATCTCAGTTGCCGATCATCTTTAAGAAAATCATGTACTTTTTTAAAAATATCAAAGGCTATCGGTACACCTCTACATCCAGAGGCGCATCGAGCCAAATGCAGTAAGGCACTCTTACTGTCTGATAAAATTACAATTTTATTTCCATTTATTTTTGTAGAAACGTAAGTCAAAGCTTCTGAGATTGCGATGAGTTCCAATGTCATTATGGAGACATTCTCATTTATTTTAAAACAACCCTCACAATTTAAATTTGGATCATAAAATGCCGAACCTGAAAGGTTACCATTTTTGGAACCATCCGTAAAAATTCTATACCAATCTCTATATTCCTGTTCTAAATATGAAGTAGTAGTTTGTTTCAAGAAGTTGATGTCACAGTTATTTTTCGGCCCTTTAAAATCATCGAGATCAGTCTTAATAATATTATTGATACCAACCTGTGAAACCCAAAATTGCAAGGAGAACATTTCTAATAGATCTGACGAGTGAATGTTATATATTTTGGCTTCATCGTAAGCTTTTATCAATAGAGGTTTCTTTTTGTTTCGCCAATAATTGTTAGTTTGTAATGTACTCATGGATTGTAAAATTTCTATTGAAACATCATTTGAAAGAGAAATGCACTTAAGGACAAATTTATATGCTAAAAAGGCTCGTCTTACGTATAAAGGTGGTACACTTATCTCGCTTTCCATAGCATGGATTGGAGTGCTTCTTAGAAAACCCCCTATAATTCTAAGAGCTTGATTTTGTATTTTATCAAGTTTAGAAAGGTGTGTATTGGATGCATTTCCTATCAAAAAACTAGCGTAATCGATTCTACTTCTGATAATAGATAAATAAAGGCGCCGCAGATGCTTAGGATGAATTCCCCATGAAGGACCAGCTAGAACTTTTATTATGTTTAAAAACTTAGAACACTTCTTTATAATTTCTTCTATATGTCTTTTCCAAAGCAAACTTCTGTCCAACCAGACACCTAAGTATTTAACGTTAATTACTGAAGGTATGGGAACATCATTTATTTTTAGACAAGGTAAAATTCTTCTTGCACCTCTACTAAAGTAGCAAAAATTACTTTTATTATTTGATAACTGTAATCCCAACGAATCTAGTCTCATCACAATAGTATTCAGAGCTGACTGAATTTTTGATTCACAGCGTTTTAAATCCTTATCACTGAAATACAATACAAAATCGTCAGCATACTGTGAAATGTATACCTCTCTAGAACGACATATTTTATGCGTTACAATATTAAATAATAAAGGCGAAAGAGGATCACCCTGTGCTAAACCTCTGTTAGCGTTCCGAAAAATCTTGACTCCCTCTTCAGACTGAATAAATAATTGACGGTTACAAAGGAAATTCCATAAATATTTACAATATTTTCTGCCTGCACCTAAATCATCAAGTGTATTTATAACTTTTTCAACTAAAATGTTATTATATGCGTTTTCTATATCTAGAAAGCACGCTAATGTTGGAATGTTTTTGACAAATCCTATTTGAATATAAGTTATCAATCTTGATAACGAATCTAAACACGAATGACTTTTTCTAAAGCCTACTGTATACGGTGAAAAGATGCGACTTTTCTCAAAATACCATTCCAAGCGTTTTGCAATCATTAAGTGAAATAACTTACAAATGCATGATATTAGTGAGATGGGTCGTAACTTTAAATCATAGTCATTAGCTCCAGCTTTAGGGATAGATAGAATTCGGATATTGAGCCATTGGTTAGGGACATATCCTGATGTAAAAATCAAATTAAATATATAAAGTAAAACCTTTTTTGCACTTTGCGGCAATTTGTATAACATCGAATAGGTTATTTCATCTTCTCCCGGAGAGGTGTCTTTTTTCTTAAGGCAATTTTCAAATTCTTCTATTGTAAAGTCTGACTCAAGAATGTCATTTGATGATGAGAAGTTTGGTCTAGAATTAGTTACCGAAGCTGGAGTTAATGACTTTAATAAAGTTTCCTGTTTATCCATACTTACCTTTATACCACTTCTCTTTAAACCTTTAACCCAACCCATCCGACGCCACATTTCTATACTTGATATAGTCTCATCAATGGAATTACAAAATGCATGACGTTTAGCACTTTTGGCTTTCTGAATTGCCTCCTTAGCTTCCTCTATCTTTTGTTCCAATTTATCCAAGTTATCCGGAGTCGGGTTACGTCGAAAATTACTTAAAGCCAACCTTCGCTGTGCTATAGATAATGATAAAGATGGGGTCCAATAATCACGAGGCTTAAACTTTGATTCTGGGTCAGTACATATTTTAATTAAAGGGACACTAACTTCAATAGCTTTGAAAATTTGATGTAAAAAGTAGTTGTACATTAACTGGATTTCATCATTAAAACTCACTGAATCGAAATTATAAAATGATTGCTGAAGAGAATCATTATATTTTATCCAATCAATTTGCTTCAAGTTACGTTTCTTTAAATATGAGCGAGAAGTTAGAATACTAAAAGTTACCCTAATTATAAGGTGATCACTACCCAAATTTTCATTTAGAATATTCCAATCTGCGTGAACTGCTATATCAGATGATACAAATGATATATCAGGAGATGATTGTTGCAAATGCCTACTTACCAATTTAACACGAGTAGCTGAACCATTATTGAGGGGAATGAAGCCATATTCAAGTGCTGCGTCTTTAATCTGTATTCCTCTACTATCAGTTTTGTTAGACCAGTCACTATGATGTGCATTAAAATCGCCTGCTATAACTGTCTTATGACCAAAAATAGAAAATAATTCATCCCAATGGTAGCTATGAGTATTTACTGAAGAAGGACAATAAACTGACACTATATTTTCTAAAAGTTTACAATTAAATAGCTTCACATAAAGAACCTCTATGCCTCTATTAGAAATGTTAACCTCGTCAACTGTATATTTTATAGATTTATGTAATACTATTGCCACCCCTCCGTAGGCATCAGTTCTATCCTTTCTAAGAATATTATAATCCTTCAAGAGTATCTCTTTCTCAGGATTCAGCCATGATTCACTAATTAAAGCCAAATGGATGTTCTCTTGTACCAGAAGTTCACCAAAAGAAACGACCTTTGGTCTCAGACTTTGCGCGTTCCATTGTAGCATATTAATTTTAAAAACATTAGAATTATCCATTATAAAGAACATTAAAAATACTTTCAAAACATTTTGCCTCCGTAAAGGTTTTGTATAAAAATCGCTTAACTTCTTCAAAAATAGCTACAACTACACCTACAATTTTATCCTCCAATTTAGTATGTGAAATAATTATTGTTCTTAGCTTAGTTAATAGTTTTTTAAATTCGAATTTCATCTCTGAATTTTCTGCTGCTCTTGGATCCTGTTCTGATTTTTTGGTTGTTGAAATTTGGTCTTTATTTAGAATTGAATTTGTCTTTGTTTTCTTTTTCTTCGGGACCGCCTTTCTGCTTTGTTTTTTTGTTGATATATTAAGGTCTTCAGATTCTTCCTCATCACTATCTAGGGTAATATTAGCCTCATGAGGTTTATCGGTAGTTGTTATTTTATCATAATGGACTGAATTCTGACTCTGAACTGGATTGAATTCTTGTGTTTCATTATTTTGACATATTGTAAAATTATTATCTTTTTCAGGCTGATTGGAGTTAGCTAAAACTTGCAATGCTTTCTTATATGTAATATTATCTTTACTCATTATCAGTCTTATCTCTTTTTCCTTTAGGAAAAATGGACAAGCCTTATCCAACACAAAATGAGAACCTTTGCAGTTGAGACACTTTAAATTAACCATCTCGCAATTTGAATGCTTTGAGCTTCCACATTTAGGACATGTCATCTTCTTTGTAGGGCAAAACTTTAAAGAATGGCCAAACTTCCAACATCCTGAACATTGGGTAACGGGAAAGACAAAAGGAGACACTTGCATCCTGCAACCATAAGCAACCACATATTGAGGAAGCGTAGTACTTTTAAAACAGACTCTAATACTTTCGCTGTCGACCCATTTTCCATTCTCATTCATCCGCTTTAGACGTTTAAGAGATTGAATCTCATATTCACATTCCAAAATATCGAGAAGCTCCTTTTCCGTCATATCCAAATCTACCCCTTTAATAAGTCCATATGATGTCCTATTTTCTAATGTCTTTCGACATCGATAATTCATTTCTTCAAATTTTTTACAATTTAATAGTTTATCTGCGTCTAGCTCTGATTTAAATCTAATAAAAATTTTATATGGGGATTTGTATTTTATTCCCACAATACCTGTGATATTTTCGTTTCTTAACACTCTAGCCATTGCCATTTGCTTAGGAAATTCACTCAAAGAAGTCATACATATTTCATGTATACGTTCAGAATTGGTCGACATTACGTCGTTTGATAGATTTTTATGGGTAGCAGAGTCACTTCTTAACAACCGTTTTGATCTCCTTCTTGTGATAGTAATGAAACCATCATCACTATTATAATCTTCTTCTCGATCTTTTCTCTTCTCCGCGCACCTAGTTTGGTCTTCTTCACATTCTCTCATGCTTTGTAGTGTACGTTCACATTCCTTTATAATCTCAGAATCACTTTTATCACTCAAATTAACCAAATTGTCATCTTCACATATATTTTCTTCCATATTTCACATATGAGGGTAAATGTAAAACAAATAATATTAAATAAGCGATCGGTCGCAACAGACGTAACGCGTGCGTATCGTAAACAAGCTCGCGCTGAACTGTAAAATAAAATATAAACCTACTTTCAGTTTTGAACGAAGAATAACGTTTTTAAATTAGTTTTTTGATATATGATTTATATATTATATTAGGATACATTTCCCAATAAAATGTATAATAAATGTTTTTAGTAGCTTTATACTAAAATTGCCAGTTTATTATTATTTAATTATAATATGATAACATGTTATAGGAGAACAATCATACACCGTCTTCCATCATTATTACTTACACCGTCAAAGCACCGCCCAGTAAAATATGATTCTTTTGTCTGTAATTGCACTAGTTCACTCATTCTTCAAATCAAAACGCAAAAATACAAAGTATAGTATTGGGTGGTACCCACTCAAAAGGATTTGTACATAGTTCTACCACTAACTTTACGTTTTAATTGACTATAATTATATTTCTTCTCTATAATATAAATAAAACAAGGTAATTTTGATAAAGGATTTATTAACTCATTCTGTAGTTTTATACACATGACATAATTTATGTACATACATCTTGAATTAGTAATGGTACTTCGGGATAATGTGATGAGTGTCATATTTCACATCAGCGTGGAATCTGTAATGTACAAAATGTAATTTCATTTAAATTTCAAATAATAGAATTTAAAATATTAAAAATAATTTGAACAGTAATCTTATAATAGGAACGTTTAATGCATTTTTTTTAAAGCCTCACCTTATGTCATATAATCTTACTAAATTTAATATAGACCGTTAATAAATGAAAGCAATATTATATTGATAATAAAAAGCAGAGTTTTAATGAATATAAATGACTATTTTTTATCATTTGAGAAAAAGGTTAACTATTATTTTTCTTGCAGTTTTATCCTGCTGTGAGAGCCTCAAATAAATAATATGTTGTTTTTTTTTTACACTAAACCCATCTAGTAATTTCTCACCCAGTATGGTGGTCACCGTGGTAGTGCACGGTTCTCTCGGAACCATCTGGTTGATGCAGCGAGTACACGCCCTTCACTACATCACCGTCGCGGCTCTCGTGTTGAGACTTCATGTCGCCTGTGTGGTGATCCTCCACTTTGTACTCGAAGGTGTACTTAGGATGAGTCTGATCATTAACAAAAATATTATTGTTAAAATCGTTCCGTTGAATTCGATAGCGTAATTAGTTAAAAAAAATAGTATAATTACATAGTAGTCATGGTGACCATGTACATTGACGATTTCAGGATGTCCGTCATGACGAGAGATGTGTTGTGACGAGTACGCTGCTCCATGTCCGTAACCATATTGAGCTACGGCGACAGCGACGACGGCAAAGAAACACAATACCTAATATAAATCATATAATTTTATCATTTATAGATTTAGTTATATCCTTAAAATACTAATTTTAATATTTTATATTAATTTGTAATTGAATTAAAAAATATAGAGTATTATAATACCTGAGACAACATATTTACAATAGTTTATTCTGAAAAGTTATGAATCAACTGATATTTTTGAAATAAGAATTCAACCTTTTATATTGCCCGTTACAATTGAATCCAATAGTATAATAGTCAATAAAATAAATTAAGCTGTCGTTATATTAGCTACGGACATTGTTTCTATCAATTACTTGGAGTGAAATAATAATTGCGAATTCGTAAATAAGAATTAAAGGTATACGGTAGAACGGTCAGATTGTCACGGTAAAACGAACCTTTTTAACCTTAAATTATAAAGAAAATGTACAGTACAATTAAGAAAATAATAGTACTAATTAAGTTGTAGTACTATAGTACAGTTGCGGGTGTCAGCGGACCCTCTATAGTTGATAATAATCTTTGGATAATTTAAAAAAAATGGTTATAGGAATATAGTAGAATTCAAAATGAAAATGTGTAGTCGGGCGAATGGGCGACTTGACGGTGAAGTGGTCACTTTATTACAGGCATTCGTAGTATAAAATAATAAAAATTAAGTAAACCAGAACTTTAAAACATTTCATTAATTAAGTAAACCAGGACATTCGTCAGAGAACTAAAGTCACTGACATCGCGCGTAGTTAATAGCTCGCTGAAATGGAAGTGGGCTGGTCATGTCTCCAGGCGCCTTGACGGCCGATGGAGCCGACACGTGTTAGAGTGGAGACCACGCTTAGGCAAACGTAGTGTAGGACGCCCTGTGGCGAGGTGGACTGACGATTTCAAAAAGGTGGCAGATACGGAATGGATGCGGGCTGCAGGATCGGGATGGTTGGCATTCTATGGGGGTGGCTTTCGTTCAGCAGTGGATAGCAAAAGGCTGGAAAAAAAAACAAAACCAGTACATGGCATTACACATTATTCATGTTTTGCGGTAGATTAATTGACCACCACCGTATGTGATTGAAGCCCTATTTTCACATACCAGCTTCTAAATAATATATTAAAAAGTGCTTAAAAATCTTTTTAAATTAAATATCATCTTAAACAAAGAATGTATAATTAAATTATTTCAATCGATTCTTTGTTTTGAAAAGTGACAGGACAGTATTTACTTGGTTTATTGCTCACTTTGCCATAAATCATAATGTTAATGGATTATTTTTATGCAGATGTCGTAACTTAAGTTATAAAACAACTACGGTAATCAATCTTAAAACAAAAGCATTTTATTTTTAAGCTGGCAGGCAAACTATACCAAACTTAATTCCGTTACCTTTGATACGAGTTCACTTTAAGATGCATATACTATTTCTTATAATGAGAATATTGGTTGCTCGATTTACTTTTTACAAATGTTAATCTCAAAATAAATACAGATTTTGATGTTTGTTAATTTGTACCTACTACCGAGAAAAACCGCAAAATAACTCAGTAGTCACTCTTTTACACCAACAAAATTATTAATAGAAATTATATCGGCAATCAGGCTATAAATCAAATTGTTATGAGCGTGTCATTTAACACGCTATGTCATATTTGACAATTAATTGCATGATCATACAGTATCATGATTCGTTCCGATATTTATTTCTCGTATAAAAAACACGAAAAACATAGCTGTCATATCACTACATAGTTTTTGATTGTACAAACATGTTGTCTAAGGTAAAGAAATAAATCAGACAAACACAGTTATATTTTGTTTCTTAACTCATTTTAATTTTAACTATCAGCAAAGAATATCGTCATGTATTATTATTTATTACCACTGGGTAAAAGCCGAGATGGCCCAGTAAGAGTAAGAACGCGTCAATCTTAACCGATGATCGTGGGTTAAAACCCGGACAAGTACCACTGAATTTCATGTGCTTAATTTGTTATTATAATTCATCTCGAGCTTGAAGGTGAAAGAAAACACCGCGAGGAAACCTGCATGTACCAAATTTCACTGAAATTCTGTCGCATGTGTATTCCGCTAACCCGTATTGGAGTAGCGTGGTGGAATAAGCTCCTAACCCTGCTCCTCAAAAAGAGGAGAAGAGGCCTTAGCCCAGGAGTGAGACATTCACAGGTTGTTACTGTTATTATTTATTAGAAAAAACATTCCAGGTTGTCATTTTCCTGGTTGTTGTTGCTGTTGCTGTAGCGCAATACGGCTACGAGCATGGCGAAGCTTACTCGTCTCAACACATCTCACGTCACGACGGACATCCCGAGATTGTGAACGTGCACGGTCATCACGCCGACTACTATGTAATTATTATTCTTTTATTTATAAATATTATATTGATGTAAGATATAAATAATACTATTCTTTTTACTTTATGTATTACAAAACTTTAGACTCATCCTAAGTATACATTCGAGTACAAAGTAGAGAATCACCACACGGGAGACATGAAGTCTCAGCACGAGAGTCGCGACGGTGACGTGGTAAAGGGCATGTACTCGCTGCACCAACCAGACGGCTCCGAGAGGACGGTGCACTACCACGGTGACCACCATACTGGGTTAGTCGAATCCACAAAATATTTTAAATTCATTATTCAATAATTACTTATAACTTTAGGCTTTAGTTTAGTTAAGACAGAGCTGAGACATCCTGCAAAATAATATTTGGTCTCAACAATGATTGCCTATACAAACTGACGCAAGCACAAGTTGTATTATGCTTAATTTGTGCTTTTAATAAAATAATCTCTTGCATCGCGGTGAATAAAAACATCCCTAGGAAACCTGTTAAATGTAATAACCTGTAGTAAAGCAAGGTTGAGCAAGGCTTCTTATTTAAAGGCCGTAAAGTTGATTGTTTTTATGACAAATACGGAAACTTCATCTCTTTTCATGTTTTTGAACTGAGCTTTTATATTGCGTAACTTGGTTTTGCATTTACTTACAGATTCCATGCTGACGTGAAATACGACACACATCACATTATCCCGAAATATCATTATTAGATAAGAATAATGTCGATTGTACTTTATCGCGTAAAAATAAACTGTTTACAATAAAAATAATATGCTGAACTTTTTATTTATTTACCTTGAATGAAAAATTATATATTATTAATTTTAATTTTAATCTGTGTAACTAAAAAAAATACCGATTACAAGAACACGATGAAAATTTCGATGAATATACAACATCATTAGATGTTTTAGTCGAATCCTAGCTTTGCTTTTCAACTGTTTACTTAGTACCATCAAATACGTCGGCTGTTTAGGATGAATAAGAAAACTGATTCTTGAAGAAATCCATAGAAATAGCATTTTTTTATTTATTTATTTTATGTAAGAGGAGGCAAACGAATAGGAGGCTCACCTGATGGAAAGTGACTACCACCGCCCATGGACATCTGCAACATCCGAGAACTTGCAGGTGCGTTGCCGGCGTGTGCGGAAAGAGTACGCTCTCTTCTTGAAGGTTTAATAAATCTGTAAATAATTAATCTGTATTGTGCAATCTGCATAAAATATGTGTCATCAATCAAAATAACTTTAACAATTACTTGATTTTGACCTTAAAATAAAAGAATTCAAAACATAAGACTTGACTGTATATTTTAAGTACCTGTGCCCATAAATTACGAATTGGGAACGTGAAATTAAAATCACCAGTAACGTCATTAGAAATCCTATCAAACTCTTACATCATTAGAAATCCTTGTAGCTTAATTCACCACACCTGTTGGACACATAATGGTTTTTACGTTACGTTTTTACGTTAAAAAATAGTTCAAAACATATTCAAAATATCTATTTTAGTTCGATAGTGCGCAGTAAGAATAAAAGCTAAATTTAATAAAATATTTAATTTTTGCTGTCGATTTCACGTAATAACTAATATGTCAGTATTATAATTGATGATGAAGAGCAGACTATAATGAGGGATAATTATATGAAATTGCGTCTTTATGTTCGGCAATAATGTCATAGTAAGTTATAAGCGAGATTGCTACATATTGTAAAAAGGCTATCCCATATTAATTTAAATTATTTAGTTTTTTGCTAAATCAAACTTTTTAATGAAAAAATCTTTAAAATTGCTTAATCTCTAACTCATTCTCATTATTCAATGGAACGATAATTCGAAACGAAAGTTCAAGCCAAGGGCAAATGACATTACATGTTTTTCGAGATACATGTGTGTATTTACTGCCAGATTTTAAATGATTTTATTTATATATAATTTGAGCCCTATAAGCTAACAAATGAGACCAATAAAGTTTACATTAACACTATGATAAAAACATTTTTTAACAAAAAGTACGGCAGGAAGCTTAGGTTTTTTTGTTCTATCTAATGAGTACGACATAAATTCGTAAGCACTACATACGTTTTTTGATTAAGTCTAGTAATTGTTGTAAGGATTTGCTACCACTATTTCATAATTTTTTCATAACTTCATAATTTAGTGATTAGGAAATTTCCTATGACGCGGACAAGAAGAAATATCTTTTCTCTGGTTTTAGTTATATTTGACTACGTTACAGCTTTCAAGTCCGAAACACAGATACAAATTATTGTATTATGTCATGTCTAATTGTGTACATTGTGTCAATATGAGTCTTTAACCGAACACAAAAGAAATCGTTGGAAAATTGAGCAAAATATTTTTCTTTTTCATATTTTACGAACTAATCATATCACACATTGAAAAACCGAATACAGTATTTTTATTCGTTGCCAAGTTTCATAGTGGGCCGAGCAGTCCTTTAGAAACTAAATAAAGCGCGAGAGTGCGGTGAAATGTCTAGATGCGCTTGTATGCATTGCATAGTTTTCTTAGTTTTATTAATTGGGAATTGATTGATGTATCTTCATGTGGTCGGTAGCCGCACTATTTTACTAGTCGCGTTACAGTTACATATGTACGTTCATAATGATTAAACAATAAAAATAATTGAATATTAAGTGAATATAACTAGATTATGTTAAACTTTTAATGATAAGTTATTAGCATATTGTGTTGATATTATATTATAAATATAGGTACATAATTATATAATATAACTATTCAAATCTTTTTAATGTGTGTAAGGTAGATATCAATCTTTTCCTACTTTATTTGTACAATTATATTAAAATAAAACATTCAAAAAACAATTGCGCATGAATTGGGAAAACATTGCATGTTGTAGATTATAGTGAAATCGTTAGACATTAATACAATTAATTCCAATATATAAACCCATAATTTTTATATAAATTGTAGCAGATTGCAACTACAATCAAAAGCAAGAACACATACCTACAACATGTACACTAAGGTAATTATATATTTAAGCAAAATAAAGATCTGGTCAGTTACTAAAACCACTTATTAATAATTTAAATATTGTTTAACTTACATGTTTTTTCATAGAAATTATATTCCAGATATCATAACCGTAGTTTTCTCGTAGTATCATGAGAGAAACTGGAACAGTTGATACTAATATTATGATCACATTATGATAATAAAGTTTGAAGAATTTTGAACTCACCTCTCTTTTACCTTAAGTACACATAATTACAATAGTTTTACAATGGGATGTTTTTTTACTTGTAAATATGCAGTTATCCATGTTTTGATATAAGAACTAAAATAATTTTGGTGTACTATTATTTGTTGTTCTTATTTTAAATTTGCCTGACATTACTTAATTACATTATATGTAATCTTGGTGACTTATGAAGATTTCTATTATTTCAGATTTTATACTTAACTGCTTTGGTATTGCGGTAGCACAATTTGAATATGACAACGGACATGGCGTAGCATTTTCATCGAGTCATATCTCTCGTCACGATGGACATGCAGGTATTGTTGGACACGGCCCTCACTTTGACTACCACGTAAGATAAAAATAATATAAAAATATAGAATTAACATAGACATAATTATTGCAATTTAAATTACATAAAATTATACATATAAGGAGTCCAATATCTCTTGTAGCGATCTCTTCCAGAAAAAATTAAGACACTTAAATTTATGATAACTGTGATACATTAACGAATGAAATTAGTAAAATAATGTATACCGTTCCATACAGACGCACCCTAAGTATACATTCGAGTACAAGGTGAAGGATCACCACACGGGAGACATGAAGTCTCAACACGAGAGTCGCGACGGAGACGTTGTGAATGGTGTGTACTCGCTCCGAAGGGCTCCGAAAGGACTGTGCATTACCACGGTGATCATCACACTGGGTGAGCTATTTTTCTCAATATTTTTATATATTATATTCCAATTATTTATAAATATTATATCATCTTTTTTTGTTTCAGTTTTCATACACATGTGAAATACAACACTCACCACGTAGTTCCGAAACATTATTGAGAGTAAATTGTACGATATAATATTAACAAAGTTTGCATAATATTATACGATAAAAAATTATTTGAGATAACCATCTATTTTTTTTTTATTAAAAACAAAAAAGAACGGTAAAGAATCACTTGTTTTTGCTTAACAAAAACTGCTTAGTATTGTTGTATTTCGGTTTGTAATTATTCACCTGAGTGAGCCAAGCACAAGAAACCAGACTTCTTAAGTTTTGTGGCGCGTAGGCAATGTTAAGTATGGTTGATATTTCTTTGAGCGACAATGTCCATGTGTGGTAGTGACCACTTCATTAGTCTATCTATTATAAAAATATATATATATATATATTGCCTAGTACATAATTTTGATTCAATTTTTTATTTACAGTTAATTACACATCAAGGAAGTTAAATAAGACGATATTGTGTTTAATGTCACTTCAATATCCGTTCAAAGGCATAATGAACTGCTCTAGCATATATTATTATTTTTTACTGTTTATTTACATTGAACGCTAAATTATTATTAATTACATCTCATTTAACCGACAAGACGTGACCTCTACAGACGTGTTGCTGCATCTTAAAATTCCGGGATTACATTGTTCAATTTTAATTAGACACTTAAGATAAACATATTATTGCAGTGATGACAAAGTATCTTGGTGTAAATTTATTTTATATACAACTCCTTCGTTGACCTAGATATTGTTTGCCAGAAGTTTCCCTTGCAAAATATTGATTAATGAGAGTATACTTGTGACCGAAGAGGCCGGAGTATAATTTTTAAATCAGTAATTTGTCAGACACATCACATTAAGATGCGAATATATGGTAATACCGAAATGTGTTTCTATGTTTAATTGCTTACGTAATGTAGACATATTTAAATTACACTAATTTGAAAAAAGGCAAAAAAAAACAAAACATTTAATTTATCCTTTTATTCATAAAGTTTCCGCTATAAATAAATAACTATTGATCCTCGATATTTATATATTATTAGTGATGGGCTAGAATGTGTCCTTGGGCGGGCGCAGCGTGCTTGGAAGGTGCGGAGTTGCTGACCACGGCGTTGAAACCGTTGTGTGCGTCAGCGGTATATTGGACAGTACGCACAGAGCCGTCAGCTTCGAGCAGAGAGTACTCGCCGTGCACGGCGTCACCATCGCGGCTCTCGTGCTGAGACTTGTTGTCGCCGGTGTGACCGTCAGCTACAGAGTAGGAGAAGTCGTATTTGGGGTGAGCGTATTCCTCCTCATGGGCAGATACGATTCTGTGTGCTGGAGCGGCGTAGTGAGCAACGGGGGCAGCAGCATAGTGAGCTACAGGTGCAGCAGCGTAGTGAGCTACAGGTGCGGCAGCGTAGTGAGCTACAGGTGCAGCAGCGTAGTGAGCTACAGGTGCGGCAGCGTAGTGTGCTACAGGTGCAGCAGCATAGTGGGCAACAGTGGCTTGAGGTTGGTCGTGACGTTGGATGCTTTGTGATGATACGGCAGCGGCAGAAGAGTAGTGTACTGGGGAAGCTTGATATGATACAGGTGCCGCGTGGTACGCTGCAGGTGCAGCGTGGTAGGCTACAGGTGATGCATGGTATGCAAGTGGGGCAGCAGCGACGGCATGATTCTGCTCATGACGAACAATACTTTGTGATGAAACAGCAGCTGCTGATGAATAGTGAGGTTCTGGCAAGAGACCTGCTGCAGCCACCGCCAACACAGCGCTCAAAGCAAAAATCTGCAAATAATTTTATCATTATATTTTACACAGTTACATATATACATATAATCTAAAAACATCCCACCACAATGTATATATTATAAACAATAACTTTTCTGTTCTTCATACATAAATAATTAATTCAATACTCACTTTCGAGAACATATTGATTTGTATCTTGATCGCAACTGACACATTAGCAGTAATGACTTTCGCTTATATAGTGATTTTAAATATCAAAAGGTCAACAAGGTATAACTGGATCCTAGTGATGTCATGAAAATATTAAATCGAACTTTCGCTTTCTGTTCAAAAAATGTAACAACACCCTTTAGAAGGTCAAACATTATTTTAATAAGGTTTATTCTAAAATTATAAAGAAATTGATTTAAAAAAAAAATACATTATAGGTTTTGTTATTATATAATATTTTTTGTAAAAACTTAAAAACTAACAGCCTTTGCATGTATCACTGCTAGGTAAAGGGAAGAGCTGCTTCTTCTCTTAAGAAGAATATGCGGATTTCAGAGCTCTCACCACGTTGCTTATTACATTAAATACATTTTACCTGTTTACATATTAGATTAAAACAAAAACGTATTATTTTGGTTATGAGTTTCTTTCCTTTTTCTTAATAGATAATGTGTAAAATGTTAATATTAACTAGCTTATTCGGTTTCAATGTGCCCTATGAGTCAATTGTAAGTTTTTAATATAATGATAGAAGATATAAAATAAATATGTAATTATTTTATGTTTTGCAAGTACTTAAAGTGTTTAATGAAAGATTAAGATAAATTTCTATCTTTTTCTCATATATCTCTCATATGCAAAATACCATTTTCATTATTTTAATCGAACACACCGACAACGACCTTCATATCTGAATTGCTTTTCAAGTTTAATCTATTTCTATAAACTATGAACTTGCTTTTGTGACCTGGCCATGGGAACTTTGACACAGAATATTTACGCTTTCCGAAGGGCAATACATCTTGCAGATAATTCAACTTATGTATGGAAATGTACCAAGCATGCCACGAGCTGAGGCGACCTTTTGCACGAAATACTAATTGCTGCGCGAATCGCACCAGCGTCAGGCGACACGACGGGCAAATAAATATTATAGAAGTTTAATTCGATTATTCGTACTTGCCGCTAAATAATGGACATAGAAGTTTTCCATAAGAGCTATTTAGTTAGTGCATAAAATATAGTTTAAGTTTACAATTTAAATTTTCATGCGGTATCCTACGATTAATTGCGGTAACTGAAGTTTTTGGGTAGACATACATATTTACAGATTTCTATTTTTTATATGTAATTTATTGTTGTATTAAAATTATAGTTATTCTTTTTCTTATCAGGATCTTTGAAATGTTCTTTTTGTATCTTGTACTTTTAAGGCGCGTTTATAGGCAGCCTATATGTCGGCCCCATCGTTACACGCTAAATCAAATCAAAAATGGTTCAAAAACTAAGACTAATTCAGCTTGAGATAATCACTAACAAATTCATATATTTTTAATTGGCGAAATACTCGAAGGTTTACTAAGAATAGAATTAAAAGCGTTTTATTTTAGTATTTCTTTTCAACTGTGGTTACGAACACATGCCAATAACAAGTGTGAAACATCTTCTAATACACCACATACTTCAATTAAATGTTAAATTGATATATAATAAACATGCAGTGTGGGAGTAAGAGAAATACAAGGGGCAATTTAGATATATACATTTCGTTCAATTTGAATACATTAAACAATACATCTCTAACTCTACATATTATGTCAAGACAACGTTGATATACATAATTTCGTCTTGCTCGATAATAGACGCAGCGGTGGTCGCAACTCGCAACTACTGGTTTTGAAACAGAGCCGAGCGAATTTTATTTAATTAAATAAATAAATAAATAAATAAAAATTACCGATTCGCCAATCGCACCTCTATTCACGTAGTCCGCTCCTATGGCTAGGCGGTTACAGTTTTATTATTTATTAAGAACTTTTATAGAAGATAAATTAATTATTCGATAAAAAATACACATAGATAATTTAATTCTAATTATTTTATGTAAAAATGAAAATTAACCACTTTCGTTTCTGTTATTTTATCGACATTTCCAATAGGCGGAGATAGTTTTACGTTTAACAACTCTTAAAATATACTCGAATAAAAACGACACACTTTATATTACTATACTATAAATTAACACCGTGAGCTTGGTGAGATTTCCCAACTGCAACTCCTCAAGAACACTCCAACCTATATATAAATCTAAAATTCGAAACCCTTTTTAATTCAACCTTCAAGAAGAGAGCGTCCTCCAAGGGCGGCAACGCACCCGCAAGTCCTCGGATGTTGCGGTGGTAGTCACTTTCCATCAGGTGAGCCTCCTGCTCGTTTGCCCCATCTTACATAAAAAAAAAATGAAAAGAAGAAAAATAACTATTCATTCTTACTCACATTAATTTAACAACCTTAAAGTATAATAATTAAGTATAGAAGAAAGGCTAAAAAATACTGATTTTCGCTTCAATATGATTAAATGTCGAGTTTAATACATTATTATGAAATATGTACAAAAATTATTTGTATAATATTGAAATTTCATTTAATTTTTTATGCGCTGTATAACTTAGATATTATATTAATTTTACGCTTTTATTTGCGTGTTGTACACAATAATATTATATTCTATGAACTCAGTACCACACTGGTATTTTCAATCTCCTTGTCGTCTCCGTGTGAAAATATTTATCTGGCTATCTATCACTACATATTATATACATAAAAATTTAACAAAATAAAAACCGACTCCAAAAGAAAAACAAATTAATATGCACTAAAAAGTAAAAAAATAATTGCGTATTCTTCTATAATTTGATAATTAACTTACTATTTTCTACTCATCAATATGTAGGTACGATTGTGTTGTATGGTTGATAATGTAGTTACAATTATTGTTATTTTTGGAGTCGATGTCAGCCAAGGTAGGTTTGTAAATACATACATAGTTATAAGTGAGATGTGCTTGTGTCGCATTCAAAAAAACATGAAATGCTCAACAAGGCGAGACTGTACTTCATGTCGGACCATCGCCTAAAACTTTACAAGGCGCAAATTCGGCCCCACATGGAGTACTGCTCTCACCTCTGGGCGGGAGCTCCCCAGTACGAGCTTCTTCCTTTTTACCGTATTCAACGTAGAGCGGTTCGAATTGTCGATGATTAAGCTATTACCGACCGGCTATTAGTGACCCAACATCTCTACGCAAATCCTTGATCCTTTGGAGATGTTGGGTCACTCTGCATTCTCTATCGCATGTATCACGGGGAGTGTTCTGAGGAGTTGTTTGGAATAGTCCCGGCAGCTGAATTTCACCACCGGACATCACGCCAGAACTCAAAACTCCATCCCCATCACCTCGATGTCTGGAAATCCACAAAAGTGCGTTTCTTAAGGCATTTACCAACTAACTGTGGAACCAGCTTTCGCCGGCGACTATTCCGAACCGATATGACATAAAAACCTTCAAGAAGAGAGCGTACTCTTTCCTCAAAGGCCGGCAATGCACCTGCAGGTCCTCGGATGTTGCAGGTGTCCATGGGCGGTGGTAGTCACTTTCCATCAGGTGAGCCTCCTAATCGTTTGCCCCCTCTTACATAATAAAAAAAAACGAGGCGAATAAAAGTTAATTTGTAATGTGTAAGTTTTTGTTTGTTTTGAAAGGATTCTCGTATTATTATTGCTAGGTATATTATAGTGTTTCCTTGAAAATTATTAATGTTTTCTATATTTGTTAAAATATGACGATAATTGTTGAAGAAGATGGAAAAAAATAAGCCGATTGGGAGCTTTCATCGAAAACGCTGTATTATCCCTCTGAATTATAACAAAATAATGTATGGTGAAATTGTTCCCCTTTCATAGATCTACAGAAAAGTCTAGGATGGCATATGTCTATCATTTAAGGATAGCTAACTATACTCACTTTAATGTTTTAAAAATGATAATATAATAATGTTATAATAGGAAAGCTATGAAACGGACATGATATTAATCCTTATCAAATTAAATACGTTATTTACTTATAAAAAATAAAGGCAAATAAAAGTCTTGTTCTTTTGTAATCTTTCCTTATATTCTAAGTCAATATAAATAACTATTTACAATTATTTTGACATGACACAGAAACAAATAAATAGCTAAATAATAAAATCCGATTGACTTATTTAATGATGAGCGAGGGTATGCGCTGGCGCAAGAGCGGCGTGTTTGGCGGGGGCGGAGTTGCTGACCACTGCGTTGAATCCATTGTGTGCATCAGCGGTATAGTGAACTGTGCGCACTGAGCCGTCAGCTTCAAGCAGAGAGTACTCTCCGTGCACGGCGTCACCGTCGCGGCTCTCGTGCTGAGACTTGTTGTCGCCGGTGTGACCGTCAGCTACAGAGTATGAGAAGTCGTATTTGGGGTGAGCGTATTCCTCTTCATGGGCGGACACGAGTCTGTGTGCGGGTGCTGCGTAGTGGGCTACAGGTGCAGCAGCGTAGTGAGCAACGGGTGCTGCGGCGTAGTGAGCAACAGGTGCAGAAGCGTAGTGGGAAACAGCGGCAATTGGTTGATCGTGGCGTTGGATGCTTTGTGAAGAAACTGCTGCAGCAGAAGAGTAGTGCACTGGAGAAGACTGGTAGGCTACAGGAGTTGCATGATAGGCGATAGGAGCAGCAGCCACACCATGTTGATCATGACGCACAATATTCTGGGATGAAACTGCAGCTGCAGAAGAGTAATGTGGTTGGGGCAGAAGACCAGCAGTTGCCACCGCCAATACAGCGCTCAAAGTGAAAATCTATAAATTGAAATACACATGATTGTTATAATATATCAAAATTTATCAATATTTTCTTAATTTTGTATTATAAAATAAAATTATTCAATAAAACAGCTTTTTAAATAAAAAAAAATGTTGGTGTCAATATCAACTAACACAGATAGCATTATGATTATTAAGGAATAATAAATATGTAATCAATGCTTACTTTGGAGAGCATATTGTCCGATTTATTTAACACGACTGATAACATGGCTACAAAAAATCGCTTATAAATACTCATTTTATTTTGGTCATGGTAAGGTCAACTGGGTAAACTGGATCTAAGTGTTGTTATAAGTGATTGTACTTTCTTTTCCATTCTTAAATATTTTATGTATTGATATTTAAAGGCGTACTATATATTTATTATAAAATATTATATAGCCGAGATGGCCCAGTGGCTACAACGCGTGAATCTTAATCGATGATCGTGGGTTCAAACCCGGGCAGGCACCACTGCATTTTCAAGTGCTTAATTTGAGTTTATAATTCACCTCGTGCTTGACGGTGAAGGAAAACATCGTGAGGAAACCTGCATGTGTCAAATTGAACTCAAATTCTGCCACATGTGAATTCCACCAATCCGCATTGGAGCAGCGTGGTGGAATAAGCTCCAAAACCTTCTCCTCAAGGAGAAGAGGCATTAGCTCAGCAGTGTAACATTCACAGGCTGTTACTTTACTTTACTTTTATTATATAAATATGTATCTATATCAATAACGCCGGGACAACGTTCCTGGACTAATTTAACCGTCAAATAATTATTTGTCAAGATTAATTATTTGTTTAATAAACCCAAGCCATTCCTAACTATCTTCGTTGTTTTAATTAATTTCTTGTTCGGGCTTTCGAAGTTTAACGAATAAAATCGTATTGATACACACGTTATCTGTGAGTTAGAGCGACCATCTTGATAGATATGGTTATTGTAACGGCGGACTGTCGTTATTCTTTTTCAAGATCATCTCGGGGTTGGTCCCACGTTATATTTTATAGTAATAACTAATTATTGTAATAATAATTTAAAACAAGGTTTATTTATAAATCAAACAATATATTAATTAAGTAAGCACCTAGCTAATAATTAATTTTGAAACATTATTTTTAATTAATGTTACATTAACGGATGCTCAGTTACTTATTTAGGAAGCAAAGATAATATTATATATGGCTAATGGTAGCCAGGAAAGATTAAATTGTTGGCTGTGACGTAGTTTCCTGTGCATAAATAGTGTGCATTATATACTTAAATGGATTACTGTGTGACGTTATTATGGATTGTTATTTTAATAAAATGTTTCGTGTGCAAAATAATGGTTTTATTGAAAAAAATAAGGCCATTACGGAACTTCCAGTATATGAAAAAGATAAAAATTGTTGGTAATCGAAAGTGAATGTGGAGTAAAATAAATAAAAACATAGTTTAATTAATCAAATAAATACATTTTTCTTTTTATTATATTTTTTATTGAATGAAATCTAAGTACATTATTCAAATTCAAATACTTTATTCATTATTGAAGTAGGGTAGTGAAAGGAAACGCGGAAGACAGTTTCGAAGGTGGGAAGATGAAATAAGGGCAGCAAGGGAATACATGGAACGCACAAATTATAATGAAAGGTAATGGAAGACGCCTTTTCTAAATGTGGCTAACAGACTAAGTTCTCGATGTCTCACCAGTGATAATAATCTTATTAATAAGTAAAATGTAGCAAAACTGTATTTATTTATATTTTTGAGCAACATTTAATTAGGGTAAGAGGCAACAATAGTCCCGTACTCAATTTTTTGCAGGACGAAGCAAAGTTGAAAGCAACTCAACTTAGTACCTATATACATGTATTTGAATAAAACCTTATTTTTGTTTTACTCTGCATCTTTAGTAGTAGTAGCAGTAGTCTCATAATATATAATACATTTATTATAAATGACATCCCGTCCGAAGATTGATTCGAAACTGACATAGTAATTACATAAGTTGTATTACGAGATGTTTTTACATTATGCATACAAATAAAATATGTAGAAGATTAAAGTATATGAGAATGATGCATAATTATATAATCTAAAATCACTCTCGTTTTACAGGACCTAAAATTGGTACCATGAAAGCATACTATGTATTGACAAGAGTACTTTCCTTTCAACTCAATCATAACTATTGTTGCCCTGTAAAAATTACAATTTTGTGATTGAAATTATTTTTATTATTATCAACCATCAGTTTTTATTTATTTATTTAATAGGAAGCCAACATGCAACGTTGGCAATGACAATATTAAACATGGTTTTATAAGTAACATATATATAAAGAGAAAAAAATTTGTATGTCCCACTTAAAGGCTAACTCAGCATGCATACTCGTAATCTTACAGACGTTACTTGTTACATTTACTTATTCAAACGAGCTTACACTACCAATAAAAAAAGAAAACATACAAACTTTTAAATAACATAAATCTATACAAAATAAAACAATAATTATTTAAATAAGAAGGAATGAGTATATAACCACGATAGGAACATTAAGATAAAAAATGATTTTTAATTTTAGTTTTGAATGACACGAAGGAGTTGTTAAAAATAACTCGGTTAGCTTTTTTAAATATACTATTATAGGCTAAAACGATTCTGTTTAGTGGGGCTGATCTGAGTTTTATGTCCTCAACATAGTCGGAAAATTTAAAAAAAAACTAGGAAGTCGATGTAAACTTGCTTTTTAATTGTCATTTCGATTCAAAACTTTGCAATGTTTATTTATTTAATATGCATTAGTAATTTTGTTGACCGTACTATTTGTTTAGTACAATTAAGAGAGCTGATCATGGACCCATGATATGGATTATATAGGAACTATTCAATGGTTTCAACCCTCCATGATTGCTTGACAATTATGGCTTGGCTTGCATAATAGTATTATAAATACTTTATCAAGTTATTAATTCCGATTGTGTGTATGGTGTGTTATATAAAAGGACGAACGTGTCCTATTTTATGTATGTGACAGTCAATGTATCAACACGTACACATTATTATATGAATTATAAACTAATTTTATCCGAAACGTGATTGTGTGTTTATGTTTTCAAAATCTTATATGGCACAGTTCTGGTGAGTTGAAGAAGAAACTTTCGAAGTACGGTCCTTAGTATTCATGTGTATATTAAGTTATCTTGATGTAGATTAATAATAGTAAATATTTATGAAATTTCAAATTTGTTGGCGGAATTCAAATTCAAATTCAAATACTTTATTCAATATTGAAGTATTACACTTACTTATTGATTGTCAAACTAGAAACTACTACCGGTTCGGAAAAGAAACACCCAGCCCTGAGAAGAACCGGCGAAAGAAACTCAGCGGGTTGATGTTTTTGTTTTTTTTTTTTTTGTCTGTTTTTTGTCTTTTACAAAAAAAAACAAAAGGAAATAGCCATGCGGCGATCGTCTCATTCCCAAGGTGTGCTATCATCCATAAATTCATTAATTGTATAATAACCTTTAGCACACAAGCGTTCCTTTACAATTTTTTTAAATTTAGTAACTGAAACATTTTGAACGCTTTCTGGGATCCTGTTGTATAAACGTACACATTGCCCCACAAAAGAGTTACTGACTCTATGAAGTCGAGTAACGGGAGTAATTAATTTGTGTTTGTTCCTTGTACCAATGTTATGAGTATCACATTTTCTCACAAAATCATTAATGTGTTTCCGTACATACATAACATTACATAGTATGTATTGAGAAGCAACAGTTAATATTTTAATTTCTTTAAATTTCTGTCTTAGGGATTCTCTAGCTCCTAGGTTATAGATTGCGCGAATAGCCCTCTTCTGCAATACAAATATCGTATCGATAGCGGCCGCATTACCCCACAGCATAATGCCGTAAGACATGATACTGTGAAAATAACTAAAATATACGAGACGGGCCGTATCGATATCGGTAAAAAATCTTATTTTTTTAACTGCAAAAGCCGCTGAGCTTAGTCTATTCGCCAATCCGTCAATATGGGGGGCCCACTGCAACTTGGCATCAACAATAATGCCAAGAAATACAGCGGACTCAACTGGATCCATCGACTCCCCATTGATATGTACATTAGCTTTTACATTTTTTACATTTGGCGCGCTAAATTTTACAACTTTTGTTTTTGTATTATTTAACATAAGATTATTAAGACTAAACCAATGTTCTATATCTGAATTCTATTCTTAAGATAAGAATTCAAAAGCTCGAGCGCACCTTCTCTGATTCCATAGTGATTCAATTTCCTGACCAGAGTTTCATGTTGAACACAATCAAATGCTTTGGATAAGTCACAGAAAATCCCTAAAGCGTCCTGCGACTCCTCCCATGCTTCATAGATATTCTTAATTAGTTCAATGCCAGCATCAGTTGTTGAACGACCCCTTGTGAATCCAAATTGTTTTCTATGAAGCAGATTGTGTCTGTTAAAGTGAGCAAGCAATTGATTTAAAATAATTTTTTCAAATATTTTGCTGAGGGTTGGTAGTACTGAAATTGGCCTGAAGTTATTGGGGTCTGAAGAACTACCAGATTTAAATATAGGAATTACCTTGCTATGTTTCATCAGGTCAGGAAATACACCACTCTGAACACATTTATTAAATATTATTACAAGGTGGGGCGCAATCACATCAATAATTGAATTTATCACCTTTACAGATAAACCCCATAAGTCAGCTGTTTTCTTAATCTCTAAAGTCTTAAATGTTTTTAGTATATCATTAATGCTTATACTAGAGAAATGAAAGTTAACAGTACATTCTCTTACATTTTCTTTAATCAATGACTCGGCAACAATTGGAGACGAAATGAGCGACTTTGTTGTTAGAACTGGTATGTCAGTAAAGAATTTTTCAAAAACAGAAGCAACCTCCCGATCGTTACAAATCACTTTATTGTTACTAATAACAGACATTTCGGAGCTGCGGAAATTAGTTCTACCAGTTTCACAATTAATAATGTTCCATGTCATTTTTATTTTATCATGTGCATTTTTTATTTTATTTTTAATATATAATGATTTTGCCAAAGAACATACTTTTTTAAACAATTTAGAATAGTTTTTTACATAATTAGCGAAAGAAGCACTGTGATTGTACGTTCTTTCATAGTAAAGCTCGTACATTCTTTGCCTACTTTTATGAATTCCAATGGTCGCCCAGTCACTGAATGTCGAGAAGGTTTGTTTATTAACTGTTTTAGAAGTGAATATGGCGTTGAATTTGTTTCTAATTAACTTAAACAAAGTGTTATATAAAACATTAGGATTCTCATTAAAAGTTAAAAAAGGGAGGCTCGCCACAATATCACCTCTAAACTTCTCTATACGGCTTGTGGTCAAAGGAACAAACACTATCTTCTGTGATTTGTTTATTTCTTTTAAATCAATATAATATTTATTATAATATTGAATATTTTTGAGAACCCAATTATGCCTATTACTACATTAAAAATATAATTGTTGTCTGCTTTATTAATACTAATCTCACTATACTATTATACTAAACGATTATTAAAACAAAGCATTCAATACGTTTTATTTATTTTTGTCATTACAAGTAAACTTATATTCTGACGAAATAATATAGGCTAATAAATATCAAATGACTTAGTACAGTATGCTTAATCAATGATGAGCAAGGATATGTCCTTGAGCGGGTGTAGCGTGTCTAGAAGGTGCGGAGTTGCTGACCACGGCGTTGAAACCGTTGTGTGCGTCGGCGGTGTATTGGACTGTGCGCACAGAGCCGTCAGCTTCGAGGAGAGAGTACTCGCCGTGCACGGCGTCACCGTCGCGACTCTCGTGCTGAGACTTGTTGTCGCCAGTGTGACGGTCGGCTACGGAGTATGAGAAGTCGTATCTGGGGTGAGCGTATTCCTCCTCGTGGGCAGATACGATTCTGTGTGCGGGAGCAGCATAGTGGGCTACGGGTGCCGCAGCGTAGTGGGCGACGGGTGCTGCAGCGTAGTGGGCAACGGGTGCAGAGTAATGGGCTACGGGGGCAGCGTAATGTGCAACGGGAGCAACGGCGACAGCGCGAGGATGATCATGACGCTGAATACTTTGTGAAGATACAGCTGCCGCAGAAGAGTAGTGCACTGGAGAAGTTTGGTAGGCAACAGGAGCAGTGTGGTAAGCAATAGGTGCAGCGTGGTAGCCACCGGAAGCAGCTGCAACACCGTGGTTTTCGTCGTGACGCACTATACTTTGTGAAGAAACAGCAGCAGTTGAAGAATAATGAGTTTGAGGCAGGAGACCAGCCGCAGTCACCGCCAGTACAGCGCTCAAAGCGAATATCTATAACATAAAAAGCATTATTTTAAATTAAGTAACGTAACAATTTTATTTTTATTAATTGAATTATTATTTACAATCCTTACTTTGGAGAACATATTTCTTTATTTCTAGAACACAAGTGATGTATTACTGTTATTAAAATGTGCTTATATAGTAACCATTTTTTGACACAGTAAGGTCAACTGGCTACAACTGCATTTTAGTGTCAAAGTGGTAATGTATACTTTTACTTTCTTTTTGTACTTTAATAGTCTCATTTAAATAAAATACTTTTAACACGATTGTAATAATAAATTGACTAAAGAACGAGCACACTTCACAGTTCCGTAGTAATTTAATTTGCAATTACAAAATAAAGTTGCAAGCTTATTAAGTTTTCCTGCTACATTAATTTTCACACATTTTTCTAAAGAATAATTTATTTTGTAAAATCTTCTCAAATTTCCACTTTAAAAAATCAAATTATAAAACGTGAACATGAATGGATTTCGTGCGGACCTCTAAAAATTTAATTAAGGGTAAAACACATATTAACATTAAAAATATTAATATTAAAATTTAAAAAATATAAATCTTTGACCTCGTGTAAGAAACAAGTAAAAGTAGACCCTCCTGCCACCAGTACAGGCAAATACGAGGCATTATATTCTTAATATAAGTTTTTGCACTAATTACTAATTAAGTCTAAATTAATTATTAATAAGCACAACGCAACGTGACGTGATAATCTATTATTTTTTTGTAAAAAAATGATAAACAACGGTGGCTTTAGTAATAGAGTCGTGCGAGTTTATTAGGATTTTACAAATAACCCTGTATATATATCGAAAAACTTCGTTGCACTTAGTTATATAATTTCGCAGAATATTGAAACTATTAACTATTAATATATGTTACGTGGAAATAACATATATATAACGTCATTATCGTATTGAAACGTTTTTAACCGACTTCAAAAAAAGGAGGAGGTTATCAATTCGTCTGTATGTTTTTTTTTTTTTTTTTTTTGTGTTTGTTACCTCATAACTTTCGACTGGGTGAATCGATTTTGATGATTTTTTTTTTATTTGAAAGGATTTGCTTCCCATGTGGTCCCATTTTTTTTTGGTCCAGGTTTGACAATGGAATCCATGAGAAAACCATATAAGTCGTAAATTTGCATGAGGTATGTGCGCGACAAATGGACGAATAACTCAATATCACGTCAACCGATTTCGATGATTTTTTTTTTATTGGAAAGAGTATACTTCAAGGGATGTTTGATGATAGTTTGGTTAGATTCTGATTATAGGATCCATGACAAAGTAACGGAAATATTCAATTCTTAGTAGCAAATTAACGATACACGGTCGAAGTGTATCGTTAATCTTCTCTTTTATACGCTATCTAGATTTTTCATTCACCTACCATAACATCGTTATGATCAAGTAATTGTAGTACTATTGTATAAAACACTTCTTTATATACCGTCAATAGTTTTCGCAGCGCACGCGAAATAATAACTTTTATAGGCAACAGTTTGATACGTTTGGGTTACATTGCTCCATTTTAAGTAGAGATCTATAAGTTTTTGAAAATATAATAAAGCCTATATTACTCGGTAAAGACGTAGCTTTCTAAGGGTGAAAGAATTTTTAAAATCGGTCAAGTAGTTTTTGAGTTAAATCGTAATACAAAATCAAACAAAAATCAAATCTTTCCTCTTTAAAATATGAGTTATGCATGTAAGTATTGTATATATGTATATGTTATATATATATATATATAGAATCGTATAAGTACTCTTATATACATGTTATTTTTATGTATACTTATATATTAATTACTAGTGTTTTTCCCGCGGTTTAACCCAAGTAGTTCCCGTTCCCGTGGGAATATGGGGACAAAATGTAGCCTATGTTACTCCTTGATAATGTAGCTTTCCATTGGCGAAAGAATTTTTTAAATCGGCTTAGTGGTTTAGGCGTGAAAGCGTCACAAACAAACTTACTTTCGCATTTATAATATTAGTTAGGATAATATAGATACTTCCCCTTTTTTTAATATACAGACATTCCGTCATATTTTATGGTGAAGAATGGTATAACACAACATCTATAAACATACAGTTTATTTAATTATTACTAGAAATAACTATTTGATTAGTTATGGCTAAACCCCACCAACTAAATTCATTTAATCAAAACATGTTAATTTATATTCATACATTTAACCATATTAACTAATATTTATTAATTAGGTACCAAAATGCATTTTTCTTTACGTTTCACTGTTTTAGATTAATATATTTAAATAATAATATAAACGGCGCTGTCTCATATGAGCTGCACGTTTAGTAGGTCTACCCATATTCTACAAATAAGTAAGTGTACTTCAGATTCACTAAAAATCGAAAAATAAATAAAAATTTTAACAAAACAAAAACCGACTTCATAGAAAATCAAATTAATATGCACTAAAAAGTAAAAAATAATTGCGTATTCTGCTATAATTTGATAATTAACTTTCTATTTTCTACTCATCAATATGTAGGTACGAATGTGTTGTGTGGTTGATAATGTATTTACAATTATTGTTATTTTTGGAGTCATGTCAGCTAAGGAAACACTATAATATACCTAGCAATAATAATAATCTTTTAAAAACAAACAAAAACATACACATTACAAATTGACTTTTATTCGCCTCGTTAAGTTGCGCGTGCGACACAAGCACATCTCACCTATAACTAATTATGTATGTAGTTATAAACCCACCTTGGCTGACATCGACTCCAAAAATAACAATAATTGTAAATACATTATCAACCACACAACACATTCGTACCTACATATTGATGAGTAGAAAATAGAAAGTTAATTATCAAATTATAGCAGAATACGCAATTATTTTTTACTTTTTAGTGCATATTAATTTGATTTTCTATGAAGTCGGTTTTTGTTTTGTTAAAATTTTTATTTATTTTTTATTATTTTCAATATCCAAGAGTAGAATATTTTTTAAAGTAAATACTGACTGTTACGTCATTTTTTATTTTATCGTATTACGTCATTAAAAATTAAATAGTGGTAGCTTTGTATGCAACTTGGTTTATACAAGAACTATGCTGTTTTCTAATGTTATGGGATAGCGAGGCTACTATTATTACTGATAAACTTTATTACGTCTTAGATCACAAACCTGACATATTGTTCGACAGTCGTGAATACATTTCTTGCCTCGAAGTGTGTCCTGTTACAATTAAATTGCACATTTATTTGTTAGTCTTTCTAAAATATAGAAAATCGCTATAAAAATAGCAGTCTATCGCGATTTTCTTTTCTTACCCGTAAAAGAGCACTACACCGCATTGCATTCGAGAAGTTTTAATAGGGGGTTATTTCTAATAGTTTCTAATGGGTGGTATACCCATACAATATTAAAATATAAAACACGAACCTATCATTTTATGTTATTGTCAAATCATTATAATATTATTTTAAAATTAATGTGTGTAAATAGTAATTATATTAACAACAACCAGTGCAGTAAAGTTTAAATCCAGAAGTACCCAATATACAATAGGATGGAAAAAAGCTTCGAACACATATATTGCATTTTTTTACAATAAATTCTTCGTGTGATTTATGTGACGGTATTACATAGAAGTTATAATTAATGTATTGCTTACTTAAAAATAAACCTACTTTTAAATTTACGTAATGATCCGGATGCACTTAAACTTAATTGCGCATTCCAGTTTGCGCAGTCTAATGAATTTGATTTATATTTTTTTGTACGTACCATAATATCGATTATAAAGTAATTAACAAAATCAAGTAACACATTATTTCCCATTTCATTATGGAAAATTTGGGGAAAAATAATTTTAATTTTTGTATATTTTTTTATTTGATATCATAGGTAGACGAATGGGGAAGCGGGCTATATGTTGATATTGGTGCCAAGGGAACTAAGACGCTAATCGCTATGTCGCTTGACTGTATATGTGTTACTGGCTTGTTTACCCTTCCTACCGGACTACACAATACTAATTATTTATTGGTATTTGGAGGTAGAATCAGTTTGATATTGTGCTCAACACCAAGTCCCTTTTCACACTTTTCATTCTAGCATATCTTTTTAATATCACCAATGCAATTTCTTCAATTACTCGGTTAAGTATACTTCGTTAAAATTAATTATTTTGATATTATGTTTAACAAAAAAAATAGATTTTGGCAATCGAATAAACGAATAGAATCTTTGTCTCAAATCAAATTTAAAAAAATACAGTTAAAAACCAATAATTTCAAATGATGAAATAAAGAAAAGAGGTCAAGTAAAATTGTAATACTTATTTATATTCGTACATTTTTAATTTAAATAAATAATTACTAATTTACATATCATCATATAGAATGATTAATGATGAGAAAGAATATGAGCTGGAGCAATAGTTGCATGTTTGGCGGGGGCGGAGTTGCTGACCACTGCGTTGAATCCATTGTGTGCGTCAGCGGTATACTGAACTGTACGCACAGAGCCGTCAGCTTCGAGCAGAGAGTACTCGCCATGCACAGCGTCACCGTCGCGACTTTCGTGTTGCGACTTGTTGTCGCCGGTGTGACCGTCGGCAACGGAGTATGAGAAGTCGTATTTGGGGTGAGCGTATTCCTCTTCATGAGCGGACACGAGTCTGTGTGCGGGTGCTGCGTAGTGGGCTACAGGTCCGGCAGCGTAATGAGCAACGGGTGCAGTAGAGTAGTGGGCCACAGGTGTAGCAGCATAGTGGGCAACAGTTGCTTGAGTCTGATCATGGCGCTGGATGCTTTGTGAAGATACAGCTGCTGCCGATGAGTAGTGTACGGGAGAAGCCTGGTAGGCTACTGGAGAGGTGTGGTAGGCAATAGGAGAAGAAGCTACACCGTGCTGCTGATCATGGCGCACAATGCTCTGCGAAGATACTGCCGCTGCTTGTGAGTAGTGAGGTGTCGGTAGGAGGCCAGCAGTAGCCGCCGACAATACAGCACTCAAAGCGAAAATCTACAAATAAGAAAAAATGTTTTGTTAAATACAGCATCGAAATCAATGTCAGATTTTTAACCAAAAAACACATGCAGGTTTCCTCGCGATTTTTTCCTTCAAACCTAAAATTAAATAAAAAGAGCAGTAGTTAGAGCAAGCAGCCCAGGTTCAACCCGAAATTTTCTGTTAAAAAACGTGTCACTGAGCCATCACCGTTGGCATTTATATAAAAAATAGCTTAATATAATATCTTTAATAACATACTTTGTAGAACATATTGCTTAATTTCCAAAACACAACTGATACAGTGTGGTTAAGTGTTGGCCCTTATATAGTAATATTATTATGGTCGCAGTAAGGTCAACTGGCCGAAATTGGAGTATGTGTTGTAACATTAATATAAGATTGGTCTTCATATAAAAAATACTAATTTCGTCCTTATTCTATCAATAGATAAGCTCTTAAATCACATTTAACGTTTATCTAAATAATCACATATCGAAAGAATGCAGCTGTTATTTTTAACGGTAGTTGTTTTTTTTAAATATATTTACATATGTAAGTATGTCAAAATTAATACGTCCCTCTTTATTTTATGTTTTTTTTTTTAATTATTGTATAGGCAGGCGGGCGAGCATATGGGCCACCTGATGGTAAGTGGTCACCAACGCCCATAGACAATGGCATTGTAAGTAATGTTACCCATCGCTTACATCGCCAATGCGCCACCAACCTTGGGAACTAAGATGTTATGTCCCTTGTGCCTGTAATAGCTAATAATAATACTAATAAGTACATGTAATTATTTTATTTTAGGTTTTGCGACGATTATATATTTCATTCTAAAAAATAAACACATGACTTGGGGGTAGGACTGTCAGGGTAGATTCTTTCATTTATAAATAACGCTAAAAGGTATTTAGTAGTGTTGTGTTCTGGTTTGAAAGGTTTATGCCTCTGTAATGTCGGACACAAGGTAAATAAATTATACAAGGTTGATGACACATTGGCGACTGGTTAATATTTCTGACAGCGCCAATGACTTTGGGTGGTTCTGAACACCATTCGGTGGGCCATTTGCAAGTCCGCCTTTCCACTAAAACTTCATTTAAATTTGAAAAAATGCGTTTCTTAAATTGATATTAAGTTTTGGTGAAAAGGCGGAAATTTAAAAAATATTTAAATAGAAGTCTCCACTCTTAAATTATATTAAGTATAATATATTTAAGTTATGCAAGTATCTGCATGAATTTAAAATTTCGTCTTTTCTATTGATTCAAAGTAACAAATATCATCCGATGCAAACTAATTATATTACTTTCATTAGAATCCGTCTAGACGTTCGAAAGTGATTGAGAGATAAATGTCAAAACAAGCCACTTTCATATTTATAATATTTAAAAAAAAAACAATGATATCGTTGGCCTAGTGGCTTCTTATAAGGGTGCAGCCCTCTTTAAATCCAGGGTCGGATAAATAAAGTAAAAGTAAACCGCCACCTTCCTGCGGTTTCATTCTGTTTTTTGTTAGTCGTGCACACAAGATGAGGTTATTTACATAATTATACATATTTATTATACCAAACGAAAAACTTGATCTTTGACTTAAGTTAACTAAACTTAAGTAAGTAAAGTAAAAAGTAACTAAGTAATGTTAAGTAAACTTTAAGTTATTATGTATTTATTGGGTATTCTAGTCATACATGATATAATATTAAGGGTTTTCTATTATGACTTTGGTATTGTCGCTCCCCTTTTTTTTTCGCTGTTTAAATGCATTTACGCATACCCCCCGCAAGATGAAATGTGGGGGGTACGTGGGACTCGAAACCACAGCGTATACTACGCCTTTAGGTTGGTACCAAGGGGTCGCGTGAGCATTCTACCCTGACACCTCAGCGGATAGGCCGAAGGTCACAACCTCCCTGGCGACGGATGAAGATGTTGGGCTCCGCCACTAAAATACCCTGACGGCCGCAGAGGAGAGGGAGGGCGGCAACCTGCTACTTTTTATAATTAATAAATATTATTAGGTATATTTACTTTATTTATATATTTTTTCTATTATCCTATCTCTTCAATTCCATTATTTCAGTAACCTGAAAATGAAAATAAAAAAATGTTTCATGTCACCTTCGTCCACTTATGATTTCACTAGACATAAGTTGCTCATAGCCCTTTAAAACAAATGCGATATTAAAAATAAGTTCTTTGCCCCTTAATTATAATTAGTTCATACATTAAGGTTGTGACCAATTAGAATTTATAATTATATTCTAACAAAGAATTCTCAGTAAAAGCTAAAAGCTTGGAAATCTGTTGCTCCTGCTTCTTACTCTATCCAGGAAATATCCCCAGGTTTAGGATTTGAATAGGGTCATGGGGGAAAAGAGATTGCACCTGTGTTTTTTTTTTATATAAACAGGGGGCAAACGTGCATGAGGCTCACCTGATGGAAAGTGACTACCACCGCCCATGGACATCTGCAACATCAGAGGACTTGCAGGTGCGTTGCCGGCCTTTGAGGAAAGAGTACGCTCTCTTCTTGAAGGTTTTCATGTCGTATTGGTTCGGAAAAGTCGCCGGCGAAAGCTGGTTCCACAGAGTGATTGTACGAGGCAGGAAATGCCTTAGAAAACGGGCTGTTGTGGACTTCCAGACATCGAGGTGGTGAGGATGGAATTTTGAGTTCTGGCGCGATGTCCGATGGTGAAACTCAGCGGCCGGGACTAAACCAAACAACTCCTCAGAACACTCCCCGTGATATATGCGATAGAGGATGCAGAGTGACCCAACATCTCTACGCAAATCCAAAGAATCAAGCCGGTCGGTAATAACTTGATCGTCGACAATTCGAACTGCTCTACGTTGAATGCGGTCAAAAGGAAGAAGCTGGTACTGTGGAGCTCCCGCCCAGAGGTGAGAGCAGTACTCCATGTGGGGCCGAATTTGCGCCTTGTAAAGTTTTAGGCGATGGGCCGACGTGAAGTCTCGCCTTGTTGAGCACTCCAAGCTTTGCACCTGTGTTTGCTCATTTACATGAACACTAACGGTCTTGCTTCTAAAATTAGCTGAGGAGCTGTTTAGTTAAACATAGCCTTTTCTCTTTTTGATATTACCTATTTGACAGTGTTTTCTCATAGCATTGTTGAATCACATCAATGTTTGTAAGCTAATTTTTTTCTTAAAGAATGACCGCAATAACCGTAAGCGGCCAAGTGAAAATATTAAACCATTCAAGTTCTTAATGCATGTAACCTACATAATGTAACATTATTGTTTTATTTTATAATAAATCCAAAAAACTGTGGAAATTGTTATAATCATAATTACTATCTATTATACATTTTATTTAAAATAAATCCAGCAAGCATGAGTAATGATTACTATTGTCAGCATATTCAAATTCCATCAACCATATCCTAGTAAGATTTTTATGCCCACTGTGATTGTAAATTAATTAACTTTCACCTTCCATTAGATCTCAGCGAGATAAAGTATTGATGTAGGGCGGTACATGATGCCTCTATGATGATGACTATCGGGGCAGGCTTGTATTAAATCTTACCAGCAATATAAAATACTTTAAATAGTCATCATTTTATAATTTTTGTCATCGCAATGGCTTAGTGTTGGTTTCTCGATCGATTATTATTTTTGGAGCAATTCGCAAATACACATCTTTATACATATTCAGGCAGGGTATATATATTGACATATATTTAAAGACAAAATATTTAGTTGAAACTTCTTTAATCCGTATTAAAAACACGTTAATAATTAACAAATAAATACTTAAATAATCAGTTCACTAAATCAATGGTGTGCGAGGATATGGGCTGGTGCAAGAGTAGCGTGTTTGGCGGGGGCAGAGTTGCTGACCACGGCATTGAATCCGTTGTGTGCGTCAGCGGTGTATTGGACAGTGCGCACAGAGCCGTCAGCTTCGAGGAGAGAGTACTCGCCGTGCACGGCGTCACCGTCGCGGCTCTCGTGTTGAGACTTGTTGTCGCCGGTGTGACCGTCGGCTACAGAGTATGAGAAGTCGTATTTGGGGTGAGCGTATTCCTCCTCATGGGCAGATACGATTTTGTGAGCTGGAGCGGCGTAGTGAGCAACCGGGGCAGCAGCGTAGTGAGCTACAGGTGCAGCAGCGTAGTGAGCTACAGGTGCAGCAGCGTAGTGAGCTACAGGTGCAGCAGCGTAGTGAGCTACAGGTGCAGCTGCGTAGTGGGCAACTGTGGCTTGAGGTTGATCGTGACGTTGGATGCTTTGCGAAGACACAGCGGCGGCGGAAGAGTAATGGACGGGAGAAGCCTGGTAGGAGACAGGTGCTGCGTGGTATGCAACAGGTGCAGCGTGGTAGGCAACTGGAGCGGCAGCCACGATCTTTGCAGCCACAGCGTGAGGCTGGTCGTGATGCACAATGCTTTGTGATGAGACAGCAGCTGCTGAGGAGTAGTGAGGTTCGGATACGAGTCCAGCTGTAGCCACCGCCAACACAGCGCTCAAAGAGAGTACCTATAAGAAAATTAAAATTAAATATTTATCATTTAATGCGTATTCTCCGTACACTACAAAAGCAGTCACGATTTAATTTTTATTTCCATCGTTAAATACAAAACACTTACTTTGGTGAACATGATTGCTTTGTATGATGTGTACAACTGATACATTTCATATATTAGTGGCCGCTTATATAGTGATCTGATTCGGCGTATGTCAAGGTCAACGGGCTTAAACTGGACAGTTAAGGTTTCATTCAACTATTTCGTGCCTTTTGTTCCATTTACTTTCTTATTGAAATCATATAGTTTTTTGTATCGTTAATATTTTTTACTAGTAAGCTTCATATATATTATTACGTAATGCGATGATGCATGATCATGATATATTTATTAGCATGTTAATCAATAGTTATAATGTTTTAAACAACAAAAATATAACTTTTTATTGAGTATATTATAACTATTCAATTACTATAATAGATATATCAACCGATTCTATTTTGGCTGGAAAGAGTAAGTGTGCACTTAAATTTAATTTGAAGTTTATTTTTATGCATAGAATTTTATTTTAAAAATATATAAAAAGTATCAATGCATCTTAAAAATAAACACACGTTTCATTTTAGAATAATAATCAGAGCAAAACGATATAGAAATATTAAGACGAGTTTTTAAGATGCCTACGTCACACGTAGAAAAACTTAAAAGGCTCATATATTTTATGAATGAACAAGATGATTATTCATAAATGAAACATTTAAAATGATAGCCACTTACATTGCTTAGTATATATATATATCTTTATACATATATCAATAATAATATATCAGCGCTTTGTTCCCATGTGAAATTTTACAGAATTAATTAGCTTTAATTAATTAATTGAGATATTTGTGTCAAAAATCTCAATTGAAGTTAATATGTATACAACATTTTTATAAGTAATAATTTACAACACTTTAAACAAATCGTTTATTAATAAATAAAGTTTTTAAAATTGAAGGAAAAAATTAGAAAACTATGCAAAAATCTTAGTTGATTCTAAATAAATTGAATGGAAAAATGTTCTCAGACGTTACAATACCTGTTCAACTTATCTCTTAACAAATGAAATTAATCACATATACGACAATTTGTTTTATTGGCTAATGTTATTATACGGCTAATAGATAATCTTATTATATCATGTAAACAAATAAGCACTTTTTTAGACTCTCATAAGTAACTAATTTAATAATAAACTTCACTATTTATACAAAGAATAAAGCTATAGTTTAGTATCGCCTTAATATTTTTTTATAATATTTCCGCAAAATCATACAGCAATGATTTCTGACAAAATTAACATTACATATAAATTATTATATTTTACTGCCAATTATTATTATAGTTAAGCATTCATTTTCAATTTCAAAACCACTCGTTGCATGATAATTATTAAATAAATACATTTAAATAGTAAGTTCAATATTATAATAAAAATACCTAACCATTTATATGATAAAGATAAACAATCAAATTACAAGGTTCGCCTCTTAAATATTTAAGATTGTCAAGAAACAATAAAAAAGCTAAATTTAATTACGATAAGATATAAAAGAAAGTATTTTTTTAAATATTGCATTATAGTAATACGACGAATAATAAACAAGTTTTAAGGTCACGGATAACAACCACATACTTAGCCGGTTCGAATCTTTCATGTTGCATTACATATTGAAATTTATTCGTACTACGAATATCAAATTTGGTACAAACTACAAGAGAGAGCGTTACATAATAGTAATCAAGAAATATATAAAACTTTCAACCCTCAGTAAATAAAACAAAAGATTACGGTTCAAAATATTATTTAATTTGACATTGCCTTGGTTTTTTAACTGACACTTGTTTGAAAACAATATCTGTAGGTACATGTGATTTTTTGTTTTCTTTAAAATTTATAAGGCTGTGACTAAATTTATATGAAAATATACCTATATTACAAAATGATAAGAAATATAAAATTAATATAATAAGCATTTGTAATTATTAATGATGCAATTAAATTCAAGTATTATTTTTTAAATTAGTTGATGTATTCTTAAATTATTTTCACAAAAAAGTACCACATAATTTGAATTTTTATTTCATTGTAAGTGGATTTATGTTCTCAAATGGGCTTCACGAACGCTACATGCTGAATGGTGTTATTTTTCCAATAAGTTGTCATAGATATCTGATAAAGTCTATACTTTCGAATATTGCTAACTAAGCTAACTAAGCGAACGACTCTAAAAGAACAGATTCTTTTTGATTCCTGTTTTTCTCGTTTAAAAACGCCATATCTTTGAACATGGACGGAGTAAGTGCCGGAGGCATTGGCCTCCAAAAGATTGTTCGCGTATCAACAACTTGTCTCGACTTAAAAAGCAACTCATTTAAAAAAGATTAGTTTTCGTAACAATAACTACGTTTATCCGATAATATTATATAACACATTCGATTTAGTATTTAATATGCATAATTTAGGCAAAATTATATTTAGCATTTCTGCAATTGTTACACACAAATATTTGTTAGTTTTTACAATTCAGAATAATTATAACACTACCTATTAGAGCCAGAATTTATATTATTAATATAATATAGCAAAATTAATAATAATATATATTTTAAAAAAATGTATCATTATTTATTAAAATATACCTTTCGCTTTTTTTATAACCTAATTCCCGCGTAATACATAATCTATGATTAGATTTACGTAAATAAAATAAACGGACAAAATTTGCTCTTTATAAAATTACTTGATACGTTATGAAAAATATTTAAAAGTTCATTTTCGCAACATTTAGTAAGCGGATTGATTGCTGATTCAAATTTGATTTATTTATCGACATAAACTGAGGTAGTTACTTACCAAAGATGTTGACACTTAAATTGCTTAACATGCATCATTTAGTTGTTTTTATTACCTAAATAGTTTAAAATATACTTAGAGTAAAAATGTTTGATACATTATGTATTCTAGATGACTGCTTCTTTTATCTCTTGGCTAGGATAGGATATACGGCAGCGAAACCTTATTTCAAACTCTGAGTTAGGGCGATAACAAAATTAATTGGATTTTCTGGTCATATGGGATGGTCATCCCATCAGAATTTGAGAGTGGGAGAGTAGAGTGGGCTTCTTAAAATGCACTTACATTTGTTCACTATAATATTTCCCGTGCAATTGGCCATCTCTCTTGAGATTGCCCACCGTGACGGAAATCGGTCATCATCATACAAAACGTATTAATCAACTAAAGTTTATTGATCTCTTTGAATTTATTAGTTATTAATTATATCATATATATGATTTAATGTTGATGCATTAAACACCCAATTAATTAGACATGATACTTACTTCAATAAAGAAAATTTACTTTTTTAACATCAGTAATAACATCTGCCCCGATGCACTTATCCTGGTTTTCGTGGAGTACCCATTGCTTACGACATTATTAAATGTATTATAAAATTGTTGAAGAGTAACAAGAAAGTAGTCTTGCAATGGATACCCTCCCATGTTGGCATAGCAGAAAATGAAACCGTCGATAAATTAGCTAAAGAGGCGGCAGGGGACGGTATTCCATTTAGTTGCCTTCCAATTTATTCAGAACAATTGCATATTGTATAAGCTAATGTTATAAGACTTTAGAGAGAGCACTTCGATGAGAGGTCATTAGTTAAGGGGATTTGGTACAAAACTATACAACCAAGTTTGTGCCAAAAACCGTGGTTTCTCTTTTGCTGATATGAGCAGAAACGAAGTGGTCACAGCGTTTAGGCTTCGATCCGGACATATATCACTTAACAGTTTTGCAGCAATGATGGGCAAAGTCTCCTCACCTTCCTGCGTGGAATGCAACGTAGTTGAGGGTGTGATTCATATAATGGCTGAGTGTGTTCGGAACGAAGCTGAACGCCTTGATTATTTATACATGATCACGACGTAAATCCCATAAATACAGTGGTCTGGAACAGCATTCTTGCCTTTCCGGAATCCGAGAAAGCAAGAATGCTGTATAAACTTGTAATAATAGGCTTAAACCGTAGAAACTCGATTATATAGCTTATATTTTTATATATTTTTTAGCTACTACAGGAGTGACATGATCACTTTGTGACCAAACTCCTTAAAGAAAAAATAGATTAAAAAAAAAAAGCACATCAGTAGTAATGAAAGTTAACAAAGTATTTACAATAGCACCTAATTTTTATTGTATAAAACTCTTTACTGTTATTTATAAAGTATATAAATACATGTTAATGTATTCACATAAGAATTTACTATCTGCGCAACCTTGTTAGCATCGACATTGACTATGGAAATTAAGCGCCGTCCCATACTCTGACTACCTGGCATGGCTGCTATAAACATGATATCCATGGCATTATAATATGTTACAAAACATATCAGGTAAATTTAATCGAAAGATAAATCGATATCAATAAGTAATTAGTATCTCTAGAACAATACAATTGTTGTTGTTTATTTTCAACAATAGAGAACAAAATAATAGCTTGTATTATGACGTCATTGGCTGTGAAAACATTAACGTCTTGTCAAAACATCGAAGTAATTAACAGTTGTTATTACCATCGCGGAGGAAATGGGTGAAAGGTCTGATTGGTACAGGACGTACTCCGGAAGCAAAAAGAACAATTAATAGTCTACATATCTCAACATAAAGTTGTTATATAAGATCGAATTTCTCTTTATTATTAGTGTACGTATATATAAGTGATGATTATTACAATTCGACAACACTTCTGATCTGTATATCAAGCTTTGACAATATGTATTTTCGTGTAAGTATAAACTTTGATAATTGAACATTATTTACACCTTAAATTTTCTGTTTTCGTTAAATAATATGCTATTATTATTTTTAATTTCAGGTTTTAATTGGAATTTCAACGCTTGCATTATGTTCGGGAGATTCTTCAAACCAGGCAATATCTTCGGTCAATTTCCACCGATATGATGTACCGCTTTCATACAAATATTCTAATATACATATGTATACAACAGAAAAACCAAATAGTGGAGCAAATGAAGCCTACGGGAATATACAATACGCTCCTGTAGATTACAACACAAACGAAAACAAAAAATATGAATTTCTATACAACACAGCTATTCTTTCTAAATCGAACAAAAAAGAAAACGTAACAAAAAATGAATATTTAGAACCAAAAGTACAGGATACGGGTATCGATTATAATAATAATAGACAATTTGTCGCTGGGTACAATATTGATACGCCAAAATTAAACAATATTGATTATAATAATATTAATTTGGAATACAAAAATATTGCAATGCAAAACCGGGAAATGGTAAGTATTTTATATTTGAGCAGAGATGATTCAGCGGCTTGGGCAGCTTAGTGTTAACCGTTGATTGCGGGGTCACGTCCAAGCAAGAAGTTTTTATGTAGTTAAATTGTTTTTAACATAAATTTCCACTCAGCGATGAAGGAATACTTCATGAGGTTCTATATATATGAACACTTACCCGCATAAGAGCCAGTTATTGGAATAAGCTACAAAAACTTATCCTAGAGAGTTCTTTTGTACTGACCTTTACTACCATTTATATTTTTATAAACACTCAATTATTAAATCGAATACTTAAAAAGCTGGGATTTATAAAAACATGCATTTTTAAATTACAGAATAAATTATCGTTACACAAAAATGCAGAGAGTGTTCCAATTTCACACCACGACGCATTCCAGACTTATAATAATTTAAATCAAATTCAAAATCGAAATGTATTGGATACAAGACGACATGAGGAAAATCGTGGCAAGTAAGTTAATAGACACTAGTTTATTTATTGATAACGCAAATCTTATTTATGCACCTTGTTTATTTAATTATTATAAAATATTACATTTAAAACAAATATAAATTTGTTTCGAAATGATATTATTACGATAATGTGTTTTAGGTCAATTCAAGGTCTTACAAAATCGGAAAATACAAAAATTAAGCCAGTTTTTAATCCCTACGTAAAAGTCCCACGACTTCATCTGAATGTTGCCCGCGGTTACAGCTATCTACGACCGTCAGTCGATACGCCTTCATATGGAAACAGAAACACTTATAGGCTTCATAATACAGAAACCAACATCAAACAAATTAAAACACCCTTGATACAAAAAACATTTATATTCCCATGGAACGAGATTAACAATTAATACTTGTAATGTAGATTACGTAGAAACATAAATTATTATTTATTAAGTTAAAATAAGAATAAATAAAGAATATAAATATATAAATGTGTATGGAATACTGTATAATCCTTTCGTTAATTTTTAATAAAATATCTATAAATTTAACTATGTATATGTATATAAAAAGGCAAAGAAATATAGTTAAATGCCTTTTTCTATTTATCAAATAATTTGTTTGATAGCTATTGAGGAGCTTTAGTGATAACAATAATTAAAATAAGAGTAGTAAAAACTATGTATGAATTCGCACGTTGTCCTAAAATCGAAGAGCGATCACTAAGCAAACACTGGTTAGTAAGAATGAACCCAATCGTGAAACAGTGTATTTATTTAATGACAATATTATAATTTTATATTCAGTTTCTTTATTTAAAAAAATACTTTACCAACTATTTAAGCAATATAATTTGAAGTCATTTAACATAATACAGTTTGTCTTCCACCTCTATCAATAGTTTTATGGTGGTTTTATGGTAGTTTTATCGAATTTTATAACTTATACATTTATGATTTTATCTACTATTTTCAATTCGCAAAAAAATTCTTTTTTTCGTATATAGGTACGAATACTAGTGAATGTAATAAGGCTTTCATCAAACCTGACCAGGGCCAAGGTTATTCATTTAAACAAGTTCTTCTAAGTTGATTGCGCCGACAAATTCACTATAAAGCCAGTGAGTAAACGTAAAAAAATCATTCAGTGATCAAACACGAAGTAATAATCAACACAATGTTCTCCAAAGTGAGTAAATTATTGAACTTAAAAGTATATGAACTCTTAAACTGCATGACGGTATTTAACATTTCATTAAATTCACAGTTGGTAGCTCTCTGCGCTGTAGTGGCGGTGTCCTCGGCCGGACTCCTGCCTGCCCCTGTACACTACTCCTCTGCGTCTGCCGTCTCCTCTCAAAGCATTGTACGTCATGACGAGCACGCGACTCCCGTCGCCAAGCTAGCCGTCGCTGCTGTCGCTTACCACGCCGCCCCTGCTGCAGTCGCCTACCACGCTGCCCCCGCCGCCGTCACCTACCACGCCGCTCCTGCTCCCATAGCCTACCACGCGGCTCCTGCTTCCATCGCCTACCACGCTGCTCCCGTCGCTAAAGTAATTGCCCAGCCTGAGGAAATCGTAAGTGGTTTTGCGTCTTTAAGAGCTAATATGTTGTCTTGTATTTTATATAATCAAATAATCATTGAATTTTAATCATGTAGGCATACCCCAAATACGAGTACAATTACTCCGTTGCTGACGGACACACCGGTGACAACAAGCAACAACAGGAGGTCCGTGATGGTGATGTCGTGAAGGGCTCATACTCCTTCCACGAAGCTGATGGTTCCATCAGAACTGTAGAGTACTCCGCTGACGACCACAGCGGTTTCAACGCCGTAGTACACAACACCGCCCCCACCGCTGCCCCCGCTTACATCAAGGCCGCACCCGTCGTCGTCAAGACTCCCGTCTACGCCGCCCCAGCTCTCCAGTACTACCACCATTAAGGATTATATACGTCAACTCCACTTTTTATACCAAATTATATTTAAGTAATTCAATAAACATATTATGTGAATAGCATATAAAATTATCAAAAGATTATAATTTATTCTCTAGATCCTCAAACAAACAACTATTTCAAAACGTTTAAAAAACCACTGCATTTATGATTATGCATGTTTGTATATAATCTCCGTTTTCCCTTATTTTAAAAACCAATTAACCACATCAAAAATTTGTGGTAGGTAGAGTCCTGATTTTAATCAGCAGTCTTTCTACTAGATCCATGTATGCGATACACTGGTCCATCTCAGTAAACAAAGATAAGATAAAAAAAATCTATATAAGAGAATCTTTAGAAAAAGCATGATTTACTACAATATCAATTGATACGGAACTTTCATATTATACAAATTAATAGTTTCAGAACGAACGTCAGGTTAGTATGATTGATGAGATGAAAATAATGAAAAGCAGTGAGACGAAATATATACGAGTACAAACTTGACTTTTACTTTGATTACAAATTAATCCATACTATTATCATTATTATTTTTTTAATTTCAATTGCTTCAAGTAATCAAGTAATTTTATTTGACTATGATAAAGCGTTTGGGTCATGAAGTTATGTATATCCCGAATTAAAAAAAAAATTTAGTTATTGTGAATTTACTCGTTTACTTGAGTTCATTTTCAAAATATCATAGTTTATAATAAGTGACATAGTGTTGACATTAAAATTAATATGGAAATGCTTTTCTCACTGACTCACAACTCAAATGAGACAGGGCCGCTTAAAAATTCATAGTTTTCATGATTGGCCCAATTTTTCTTTATTTGGCTTTATTGTTTAATTTTTAACCGACTTCAAAAGAACACTTTTTTATATACCGTCAATAGTTTACCTTGCAGCCAAGGAAACATTTTCATATACCTAGCAATAATAGTATGGGAATCCTTTAAAAACAACCAAAAACTTACACATTACAAATTGACTTTTATTCGCCTCGTTAAGTTGCGCGTACGACACAAGCACATCTCACCTATAACGATGTACATAATATTATGTAGTTATAAACCCACCTTAGCTGACAATGACTCCAAAAATAACAATAATTGTAACTATATTATCAACTACACAACACAATCGTACACGGCTTACAGTAGAGTAGAATGGTAGGACTTGTGGAATAACGAAATAGCGTTATGCTACAAAATGCAATGCGTTGGGCGTTCGAATTCCAAATGAAAAAATGTTACATTGGTAAATTGTCCTTCGTATTAAATTCACTTGAAATGTTACTATTTGTTTTTCTTAAACCCTAGCATTCATACACCCATTGTCCTCACCCATGCACGAAGTACAATATAGGTAAGTCCGGTATAATATGTTTTATAGTTATATAATCATCAGGAATTAATCGAAATACGATCGAATACGAAACGCGACTCTATGATACTCTGTTCGAAGCAGTAGTCTTAATACGCTTTGTGTCATCTTAATTGTTAACATGTAAATTTTAAATTTATTATAGTGTAAGTAAAATATCGCATCTGCAAATTCTGCTTTAATGCTAACTCTCTTTCTACCATTCATGATATAAGATCGTAAGTTAATGTTAATGCAATCTAAGTTGTACTTTATTGCTCTGGATGAAGGTAAAGTTTAAGTTGAAATTATTAAACCTTTACATACACATACATTACATCGTTTTACTCCATTTTATGGTATAGTCAGTCGAGTAATGTAATGTAAATAGTTCTTTTTCGAAAGCGTTATCTTGTAAGTAATATTGATGATCGAAGCATTTCCCATCATAAACTTTAATTGGAAGGGTAAATTACTGAAATTCCTAATATAAGTAAATCTCTATTTATATATCTTATTAATATATTATCAATATGTATACATGTAAATGGGTACAAAAATCAATTAAAATCAGCATTTTAAAATACGTTTTGAGTCGAATGAATATCGCACAGAACTTCGTTCCTGACGGGGGATCGCGACCGCATAATATTATTTTATATATTTGAATTTATATGAAATCATTTCATTAAAATTTTTGAAATGATAAATTAAATAATTGTTTAAATGTTTTCATATATGTGATTATCGTTTATGAGAATAAATACTGCTCTTTCGAGATTCACATTTGTTTATTTAAATACTTAAATATAATTTGGTATTCCAAGTGACTTTGACGTATATAATGCTTAATGGTGGTAGTACTGGAGAGCTGGGGCGGCGTAGACGGGAGTCTTGACGACGACGGGTGCGGCCTTGATGTAGGCGGGGGCAGCGGTGGGGGCGGTGTTGTGTACTACGGCGTTGAAACCGCTGTGGTCGTCAGCGGAGTACTCAACAGTTCTGATGGATCCGTCAGCTTCGTGGAAGGAGTATGAGCCCTTCACGACATCACCATCACGGACCTCCTGTTGTTGCTTGTTGTCACCGGTGTGTCCGTCAGCAACGGAGTAATTGTACTCGTATTTGGGGTAAGCCTGCACGCAAATGATCAAAATTCAATTATTATTTATTACAAAAATTGTAAGACAGCATATATTTTGAAAATACAAAACAACTTACGATTTCCTCAGGTTGGGCAATCACTTTAGCGACGGGAGCGGCATGGTAGGCGACGGAAACGGGAGCGGCGTGGTAGGCGATGGGTGCGGGAGCGGCGTGGTAGGTGACGGCGGCGGGGGCAGCGTGGTAGGCGACGGCAGCGGGGGCGGCGTGGTAGGCAACGGGAGCAGCGACGGCCAACTTGGCAATGGGAGCGGCGTTCTCGTCATGACGGACGATGCTCTGAGAGGAGACGGCAGACGCGGAGGAGTAGTGTACAGGGGCAGGCAGGAGTCCGGCCGAGGACACCGCCACTACAGCGCAGAGAGCTACCAACTGTGAAATTTATGAAATGTTAAATACCGTCATACAATTCAAGAGTTCATGTAACTTTTTAGTTCAATAATTTACTCACTTTGGAGAACATTGTGTTGATTATTGCTTCGTGTTTGATCACTGAATGATTTTTTTACGTTTACTCACTGGCTTTATAGTGAATTTGTAGGCGCAATCAACTTAGAAGAACTTGTTTTAATGAATAACCTTGGCCCTGGTCAGTTTTGATGAAAGCCTTATTACATTCACTAGTATTTTATAGGTAAATAGAAATGCAAAGCGAAAATATTACTAAGACAGAAAATATATAACATTTTAATTGTATTAATTTAACCTTAATACATTTTTTAACCGACTTCAAAAAAAGGAGGAGGTTATCAATTCGTCTGTATGTTTTTTTTTTTTTTTTTTGACGTTGTTACCTCATATCTTTCGACTGGATGAATAGATTTCGATGATTTTTTTTTTATTTGAAAGGGTTTGCTTTCCCATTGGTCCCATTTTTTTTTGGTCCAGTTTTGACAGTGGAATCCATGAGAAAACCGTATAAGTCGTAAATTTGCATGAGGTATGTGCGCGACAAATGGACGAATAACTCGATATCTATTCAACGGATTTCGATGATTTTTTTTTTATTCGAAAGAGTATACTTCAAGGGTTGTTTGATGATAGTTTGGTTAGATTCTGATTATAGGATCCATGACAGAGTAACGGAAATCTTCAATTCTTAGTAGCAAACTAACGATACACGGCCGAATCTTTTATAGGCTATCTAGATTTTTCATTCACCTACCATAACATCGTTATGATCAAGTAATTGTAATACTATTGTATAAAACACTTCTTTATATACCGTCAATAGTTTTCGCAGCGCACGCGAAATAATAACTTTTATAAGCAACAGTTTGATACGTTGGGTTACGTTGCTCCATTTTAAGTAGGGATCTATAAGATTTTGAAAATATAATATAGCCTATGTTACTCGGTAAAGACGTAGCTTTCTAAGGGTGAAAGAATTTTTAAAATCGGTCGAGTAGTTTTTGATTTAATTCGTAATAAAAAATCAAACAAAAATCAAATCTTTCCTCTTTATAATATGAGTTATGCATGTAAGCATTAGTATATATGTATATGTTTGTAATTGAAACATATTTGAACATCTCCTAAAAGTTAAGACCAATTTTGAAAATTATAAATATATATATATAGAATCGTATATGTACTCTTATATACAGGTTATATTTATGTATATTTATATATTGATTACTAGTATTTTTCCCGCGGTTTCACCCACGTAGTTCCCGTTCCCGTGGGAATATGGGGACTAAATGTAGCCTATGTTACTCCTTGATAATGTAGCTTTCCATTGGTGAAAGAATTTTTTAAATCGGCTTAGTGGTTTAGGCGTGAAAGCGTCACAAACACCCTTACTTTCGCATTTATAATATTAGTTAGGATAATATAGATACTTCCCCTTTTTTTAATATACAGACATTCCGTCATATTTTTTAGGTGAAGAATGGTATAACACAACATCTATAAACATACAGTTTATTTAATTATTACTAGAAATAATTATTTGATTATGTTATGGCTGCCCAACACCCCACCAACTAAATCTATTTAATCAAAACATGTTAATTTATATTCATACATTTAACCATATTAACTAATATTTATTAATTAAGTACCAAAATACATTTTTCTTTACGTTTCACTGTTTTAGATTAATATATTTAAATAATAATATAAACGGCGCTGTCTCATATGAGCTGCACGTTTAGTAGGTCTACCCATATTCTACCAAATTAGTGAGTGTACTTCAGATTCACTAAAAATCGAAAAATAAATAAAACTTTTAACAAAACAAAAACCGACTTCATCGGAAAAATAAATTAATATGCACTAAAAAGTAAAAAAATAATTGCGTATTCTTCTATAATTTGATAATTAATTTCCTATTTTCTACTCATCAATATGTAGGTACGAATGTGTTGAGTGGTTGATAATGTATTTACAATTATTGTTATTTTTGGAGTCGATGTCAGCTAAGGAAACACTATAATATACCTAGCAATAATAATACGGGAATCTTTTAAAAACAAACAAAAACATACACATTACAAATCTCTTTTATTCGCCTCGTAAAGTTGCGCGTGTGACACAAGCACATCTCACCTATAACTAACTATGTATGTAGTTATAAACCCATCTTGGCTGACATCGACTCCAAAAGTAACAATAATTGTAAATACATTATCAACCACTCAACACATTCGTACCTACATATTGATGAGTAGAAAATAGGAAATTAATTATCAAATTATAGAAGAATACGCAATTATTTTTTTACTTTTTAGTGCATATTAATTTATTTTTCCGATGAAGTCGGTTTTTGTTTTGTTAAAAGTTTTATTTATAACGGTAATACATTACCATGTTCACAAGTAGGATGACTCGACGTGCATTAAATATTGACAGAAAATGTTATCATATTAACTGATTACTATTGAATAGTTAATACAATAGCATATTGGTTAATAAATTAACAACATAAAATTATTTATTTCAATATGATTTACCTGAAATTATTTGCCTTAAACACATTACATAAAAATTAAAAATAGCGGCTGTACAAATCATGGCCGCGTAAAATAGTGGCAAGAATGTTAACAACATTTCTCTTTTGAATCGCGATTCCGATCCTCTGGGCGATTATATTTGCTGAAAATATATTACTAAAATACATCTTTTGATCCTAAAGTATAGTTACTTGAAAGGTTGTTGTTCCTTATGAATCCACACAAAAATTTTCGCTTTCATTTTAAGGTGTGATAATAATCGGGGATACTTACCAATATACTACCGAGGAGGCGTTCTTACCACTAAGGCCGATATGGCCCAGTGGTAAGAACGCGCGAATCTCAACCGATGATTGTGGGTTTAAAGTCGGGTAAGCACCACTGAATTTCATATGCTTAATTTGTGATTATAATTCATCTCGTGCTTGACGGTGAAGGAAAATATCGTGAGGAAATCTGCATGTGTCTAATTTCACTGAAATTCTGCCACATGTGTATTCCACCAACCCGCAATTCCGCAGCGTGGTGGAATAAGCTTCAAACCTTCTCCTCAAAAGTGAAGAAGAGGCCATAGCCCAGCAGTGGGACATTCACAGGGTATTACTTTAAAGCGTATCGGCTAAGACTCGTTCATCGTTGCAAGCTTTTGTTACATTCAAATGAAACCACAAGATATAAATAAGGATACAAAAGCTGATTTTATATATTTCAAATATTAATAGAACTTGCAGAAGCTATAAGAAAAAAAATCATTTATTTATTTGTTTAGACGTTATTGGCGACCACAAAGTAGATGGAACAGAAGGCAGACTTAAAACCTGAAAGCATACTCTCAACCAGTCAACCTTTAGGTCAAACAGAAATCCATGACGGCAGCAATTAATAATTAACAGAACACAAAAATATACATACATACACATAGTATCTACAAAATAAATACAGATCTATAATATCTGTAGAATAGAATAGAATAGAATAGAATATACTTTATTGTACAACATATACAAAATCACAGAAACATAAAATTATTAATTCTATTTTAGAAAAGTATTAATGTAAGTTCAAAAGGCGGTCTTATCGCTAAAATAGTGATATTCTCTTCCAGATAACCTTTGGGTATTCGGAACGTGCGAAGTGGGTGGAAGGGGTAAAGAAAACGATCGATGCGCTTGTCACGGCAGAAATGTGCAACAAAAGGGGACAAAAGTCAGTAAACAAACAAACGTGTCAAAGTTGGATTTTAAATTTTTGAAAATGAATCATTATTGATGTTGTATCGTACCGATATCGATACCACAAAATATGAAACTATAATGGAAGAAGGAAATGAATTATATCAAACTCAACCTCTTCTGGTCAACCGAGGATGTCAAGTCAATATTTTTTCTCAAATAAATTTAAGGGAAACTACCTTTATTTACAATACATTTAATTACACTGGTCGCTGTGATGCTGAAATTCAAGTAGATATAGTAATCTTTTTTTCTTGAGTTATTTATGTAATTCAAGAAAAAATGATAAAAACTGTTGCACTGACAAAAAATTATCTGAAGACCAGTTTACTGAAACAAAAAGCCAAGAATTCGCTAGTATTTCATCAATAAAAATTGACAATGAACTACTAGATCTTGCTGGTATGTCATTTCGTAATTTCGAATTTTAATTATTAAAATTAACTGTGACAAAATGTACAGTTTCAATGAAAGACCACCTTCTATTTTTTGTAATGAAAATTAAAACTGGCTTAACATTTTCAGCATTGAGTGTATTTTTGGTATACACAGAACTACAATTTCCCGAAAATTTTATTCTATCTTAAGAAATTTAGCTCCTGTGACTGCTAATTAAGTCGTTTTATGTGTAAATTTAAACGTTTAAACTTTAAACTTATTTTATAAGGGGTTGAGGTAACCGATGTTTTACGAATGATGGTGGCTCGTATTAAATAATTCTCAGTTCTTCTACATTCCTTACATGTTCTGCTAACACCAATTAATTTCCTCTTAGCATAGTTTGGAGCTGGAAACTTATTGTGTATTTTACACTCTCAAAACCAGTTTTTGAAATGAATGACGAGTTGCATGTAATTAGCAAGCCAAGTAGACTAACTAATATAGTCATTTATACAAAAATAATTTTATATTTTTTGTAAATAAGCTATTTCATAAGGAGTCCACCAATATATACATACTCGTATATTTATCATGTCAATAAAAAGCTTAATAATATAAATTTTATTATGGTTTTCTTTCAATTACAGCTAACGATTGAATGATAAGTAATTGGCTAAATATTTAATAAATTCATTGATTTCATTAAAATATATATTTCTTTTTAAAAAAAAAAAAATTTTTAATTAATGTTTTTAAATAGTTGGTGGTCGTGGTTCATGAAAATAAATACTGTTTTTTTTTGAGATTCACATACGTTTATTTAAATACTTAAAAATAATTTGGTATTCAAAGTGACTTTGACGTATATAATGCTTAATGGTGGTAGTACTGGAGAGCTGGGGCGGCGTAGACGGGAGTCTTGACGACGACGGGTGCGGCCTTGATGTAGGCGGGGGCAGCGGTGGGGGCGGTGTTGTGTACTACGGCGTTGAAACCGCTGTGGTCGTCAGCGGAGTACTCAACAGTTCTGATGGATCCGTCAGCTTCGTGGAAGGAGTATGAGCCCTTCACGACATCACCATCACGGACCTCCTGCTGTTGCTTGTTGTCACCGGTGTGTCCGTCAGCAACGGAGTAATTGTACTCGTATTTGGGGTAAGCCTGCACGCAAATGATCAAAATTCAATTATTATTTATTACATAAATTGTAAGACAGCATATATTTTGAAAATGCAAAACAACTTACGATTTCCTCAGGTTGGGCAATCACTTTAGCGACGGGAGCGGCATGGTAGGCGACGGAAACGGGAGCGGCGTGGTAGGCGATGGGTGCGGGAGCGGCGTGGTAGGTGACGGCGGCGGGGGCAGCGTGGTAGGCGACGGCAGCGGGGGCGGCATGGTAGGCAACGGGAGCAGCGACGGCCAACTTGGCAATGGGAGCGGCGTTCTCGTCGTGACGGACGATGCTCTGAGAGGAGACGGCGGCCGCTGAAGAGTAGTGTACAGGGGCAGGCAGGAGTCCGGCCGAGGACACAGCCACTACAGCGCAGAGAGCTACCAACTGTGAAATTTATGAAATGTTAAATACGGTCATACAATTCAAGTGTTCATGTAACTTTTTAGTTCAATAATTTACTCACTTTGGAGAACATTGTGTTGATTATTGCTTCGTGTTTGATCACTGAATGATTTTTTTACGTTTACTCACTGGCTTTATAGTGAATTTGTCGGCGCAATCAACTTAGAAGAACTTGTTTTAATGAATAACCTTGGCCCTGGTCAGTTTTGATGAAAGCCTTATTACATTCACTAGTATTTTATAGGTAAATAGAAATGCAAAGCGAAAATATTACTAAGACAGAAAATTTATAACATTATAAATGCATTAATTTAACCTTAATACATTTTTAACGGTAATACATTACCATGTTCACAAGTAGGATGACTCGACGTGCATTAAATATTGACAGAAAATGTTATCATATTAACTGATTACTATTGAATAGTTAATACAATAGCATATTGGTTAATAAATTAACAACATAAAATTATTTATTTCAATATGATTTACCTGAAATTATTTGCCTTAAACACATTACATAAAAATTAAAAATAGCGGCTGTACAAATCATGGCCGCGTAAAATAGTGGCAAGAATGTTAACCACATTTCTCTTTTGAATCGCGATTCCGATCCTCTGGGCGATTATATTTGCTGAAAATATATTACTAAAATACATCTTTTGATCCTAAAATATAGTTACTTGAAAGGTAAATTTTAATTAATATCAAATATTAACTTTTTGAATCAAGATGTAGGAAATTAAAAATAATTTGTATGAAAGCACATACTTCTACTGAATTAATATATAATTTACATTAAATGATTGTAATTTGATAAATATTAATTATTTTTCTGTTTTTCACAATTATTAATATTTTTGTTGTCCCTTATGACTCATCACAAAAGTTTTCGTTTTCATTTAAGTTGTGATAATAATAGGGGATAACTACCAATATACTACCGAGGAGGCGTTCTTACCACTAAGGCCGAGATGGCCCAGTGGTAAGAACGCGCGAATCTTAACCGATGATTGTGGGTTTAAACTCGGGTAAGCACCACAGAATTTCATATGTTTATCAAAATAAATTATTTCATCACTAAGTACAGTTTATGTACATAATATTTGGTATGTGAATAATTACAAATGGACGTTTGGTTTTGAAGTTATGGCGAAATAAAAATATTACGATTTCTGCTGCACGGCCGGGTGCGGGTGCGGGGAGTTTAGATCAATGAGTAAGGTACCGTGCCGTGCCGTGTCGTCTAATAATCGTAAATATCGTCCGCGAAGTCTAATAATTTTCGTTCGATTTTTTTTAGATTTCGTTCTCAAAACGAAGGTAGTGCGTAGGTGTAACGCAAAAGTTCTTCTCAGAGCTAAACAATAGTTCTTTTCAGGGCTAACCAACAGTCCTTTTCAGGACTAACCAACAGTTCTTTTCAAAGCTGTAATATAGCGTGTGCACATTTTCTTAAACATTTGAAAATGCCTAAGAGAGCCAGTTCTCAACTTTCTAAACATAGTTCTCAAATTTCTTTATACAAAATTCATTTCGGAAAATAATATAAAATTTGATAGTATTTTCGATTCACAATTTAAGCGATAATGGCGTACATAAAAAAGATAGATATAATATTAGCCTGTCGCGGATTTTTTTTATTAGATATATTTTCACCATACATTATTTTCGTGTACTTCTTAAGGTTTTGCAGGGCATGCCAGAATGGCTTGCAAATAGAAGATTTTTTCCGACTGTGACTGAACTGTCAAATTACTCAATAGCTTAATTAGCAAATGAGTTATATTATTGTAAAGTTTCATTAAAATCCATTCAGTACTTTTACGTCAAAGGGAAACAAAAGTCCATACATCCATACAAAATTTCGTGTTTATTATATTAGTAAGAAGTAGAATTATCATATGGCCTGTACTGATCACACGTACACTGTACTGTATTCAAATAAATAATTAGTTTTTATTATTAGTTTTTTGTGTAAAATGATTATTTATTTGGCTATTTATTCAATCATTACATTATTATAACGTGACAAAATCAGGAGAAATTAATACTTAGTTATTCCATTATCTTTGTAAGTGTAAATATATTATAATAATAAAATGAATGACGCGTTGCATGTAATAAGCAAGCCAGGAAGACTAACTAATATAGTCATTTATACAATAATAATTTAATTTTGTTTGTTAATTGTATGGTATATGTTTTGGTAAATAAGCTATTTCATAAAGAGTCCACGAATTTATACATACTCGTATATTTATCATGTCAATAAAAAGCATATTAAAGTTTTATTATGATTTTCTTTCAATTACAGCTAACGATTGAGTGATAAGTAATTGGCTAAATATTTAATAAATTCATTGATTTCATTGAAATTTTTTTTTCTTTATAAATGCAGTAAATTTTTATGAATGTTTTTAATTAGTTGGTGGTCGTGGTTCATAAAAATAAATACTGTTTTCTTTGAGATTCACATAGGTTTATTTAAATACTTAAATATAATTTGGTATTCAAAGTGACTTTGACGTATATAATGCTTAATGGTGGTAGTACTGGAGAGCTGGGGCGGCGTAGACGGGAGTCTTGACGACGACGGGTGCGGCCTTGATGTAGGCGGGGGCAGCGGTGGGGGCGGTGTTGTGTACTACGGCGTTGAAACCGCTGTGGTCGTCAGCGGAGTACTCAACAGTTCTGATGGATCCGTCAGCTTCGTGGAAGGAGTATGAGCCCTTCACGACATCACCATCACGGACCTCTTGTTGTTGCTTGTTGTCACCGGTGTGTCCGTCAGCAACGGAGTAATTGTACTCGTATTTGGGGTATGCCTACATGATTAAAATTCAATTATTATACATTATATCAACTACAAGATAACATATTAACTTTTAAAGATGCAAAACTACTTACGATTTCCTCAGGCTGGGCAATTACTTTAGCCACGGGAGCGGCGTGGTAGGCGACAGAAACGGGAGCGGCGTGGTAGGCGATGGGTGCGGGAGCGGCGTGGTAGGTGACGGCGGCGGGGGCAGCTTGGTAGGCGACGGCAGCAGGGGCGCCGTGGTAGGCGACGGCAGCAGGGGCGCCGTGGTAGGCGATGGGAGCCGCGGTCTCGTCGTGGCGGACGATGCTCTGAGAGGAGACGGCGGCCGCTGAAGAGTAGTGTACCGGGGCAGGCAGGAGTCCGGCCGAGGACACAGCCACTACAGCGCAGAGAGCTACCAGCTGTGAATTTTATGAAATGTTAAATACCGTCATACAGTTTAAGAGTTCATGTAACTTTTTAGTTCAATAATTACTCACTTTGGAGAACATTTTCTTGATTATTGCTTCGTGTTTGATCACTGAATGTTTTTTTTTACGTTTACTTACTGGCTTTATAGTGACTTTATCGGCGCAATCAACTTAGAACCTGTTTAAATGAATAACCTTGGCCCTGGTCAGTTTTGATGAAAGCCTTACCTATTACATGCACAAGTATTCTATACGAATATAGAAATGCAAATCGAAAATCATTCTACGACAGAAAATATATAATATTATAAATGTATTCATTTTAACCTGAATACAATGTTAACAATTAGGATGACACGACACGCATTAAATATTAACATAGAAAATGTTAGCATATTAACTAAAGAATTTTGAATAGTTAGTACAATAACATAATTATAAACCGAGAGCTAGTGAACCTCGGAAGGTTACTCGGAAGTAACGGTATATCTGTAAAGCTAAAAATGTTAAAATACATCTAATACGTCTATGTGTCTAATGGTTATTTGCTATTTTATATAATAATTATTATAATTATGACAAAAATAAGGAAGAATGACTATTTAGAATATTCATTAAGTTTCATATGGTATAATTGTATGGTATAATTATATTATACTTGATATTAAAATAAGCGGCGGAGAGGAATAAAGTAAAATATAATTAAGTGACCGATAATAAATTTCGGGTATAAGTAATGTTATCTGACACAGCATGGGCGAGGAAATCACTTGGACTTCTAATTTACTACACAATATATTTTTAGCAATTTAGTTAAGAATGCATTACAATTGTAAATGTCAAAGTCACGAAGCAAATGCCATTAGATCGCAATATCTTCCTATTTCTAAATACTTTAAAAATTCAGTACTTTAAAAAAATATGTTAACAATCATATTCTGTACTATATGTTATAACATAATTAGGTATTTTATAATTTTAGCAAGCGTTTCAATTTCTTATTAGATATGAGAATATTAGTGAATGTAAAATTAGATATCTCAAAATGTCCAGGGGCAAGGTCGTTCATTTAAACCAGTTCCATAATCTAATCGCGCCAAAAATATTTACTATATAACCAGTAATACAACGTGCAAAAAACATTCAGTCAACGAACGTGGAACAATAATCAACACAATGTTCTCCAAAGTGAGTTAATATAAGATGTTAGATCAACGGCAAAACAGACAAAGTAGTTATGTATCAAAAATAATATTAATTTTAATTTTACAGCTGGTAGCTCTCTGCGCTGTAGTGGCTGTGTCCTCGGCCGGTCTTCTGCCTGCCCCTGTACACTATTCTTCAGCGGCAGCCGTCTCCTCTCAGAGCATCGTCCGTCACGACGAGAACGCCGCTCCCATTGCCAAGTTGGCCGTCGCTGCTCCCGTCGCCTACCACGCGGCCCCTGCTGCCGTCGCCTACCACGCTGCCCCCGCCGCCGTCACCTACCACGCCGCCCCTGCTCCCATCGCCTACCACGCCGCTCCCGTTTCTGTCGCCTACCACGCCGCTCCCGTCGCTAAAGTTATTGCCCAGCCTGAGGAAATCGTAAGTGGTTTTCCGTCTTTAAGTATGATATTTTAGATATTACTCTCCATGGGAAATTAACTTAATTATACTTATTATCTGCAGGCTTACCCCAAATACGAGTACAATTACTCCGTTGCTGACGGACACACTGGTGACAACAAGCAACAACAAGAGGTCCGTGATGGTGATGTCGTGAAGGGCTCATACTCCTTCCAAGAAGCTGATGGCTCTATCAGAACTGTTGAGTACTCCGCTGACGACCACAGCGGTTTCAACGCCGTAGTACACAACACCGCCCCCACAGCCGCCCCCGCCTACATCAAGGCCGCACCCGTCGTCGTCAAGACTCCCGTCTATGCCGCCCCAGCTCTTCAATACTACCACCATTGAGCGTCATGAACTACGCATATTATGCGTAATTGACCTGTAAATACTTATTTATTGTAAAATATATATAAAAAAATCTAAATCATGTGTTTACTTTTATTATCACGAATCATTTATTTCAAGCATTTAAATAAAGATTCGCATTTAGTGTTTATTCAGACAATATTATTTTTTTTGTGAAAATCCATTGATTTTCATGTTAACTAACGTATAATTTATTTTTCATAAATTATAAGTAGTTAATGTCCTTTGATTAATATAAATTTCTCGTATTTATGAAATCCATCGCATATTTATATCAGTCATATCATTTAAATATCAATAAAAAATAAGTACAGACAAAATAATAAGTAATAAAAGTAATAGTTATACAGAATATTATGTCAGTCATCTTAAGCTGAGGAACTTTTATACTTCATACCAAATAGTCAAAAAATGTGTTTATTCTTAAGTAATTTAAGAATTACTTAAAATACCAAAACTTAGTCTTGGAAATATGCAAAGCTGACTAACATAGTATATAATGTGAAAATACGGAAAGTTAAAATCCATTCCAGATTAAATAAACTATAATTTTAAAATTCATTTTATAATAGCTTTCTGCATTAATCATATACATAGTTTAGTTTAGTAATGTATAAGAAAAAAATTAAGATATGTTAGTATATGTTGTTTTTATGTATAATAGCAAACCAATCATCTTTATAATAATTAACTCAATATTACTAGTAAACATACATATATATATATATATATATATATATATATATATATATACATACATACATACATATGTACATTATATGAACGAACACGACGACATCGTCTTGTTCATTCATCAAAGTCAAAATTTTTATTCAATATTCAAGCGTTACACTTACTTATTGATTGTCATAAATCTACCACCGGTTCGGAAATAAACACCTCAGACCTGAGAAGATTCAAAAATTCAAATTTATTAACCCTCATAGGATATGCGCATATATCGTAACACAAATAAAATAGTCTTAATCATTTTCAATAATTAATTTCAAATCGCATAATTCGAAAATACTATTTACTAGTTTCAGCCCACGGCTTTGCCTGCAGTTTAGTTATTTGTAAATTGGTTTTATTATAAATATATATTTTTCTTTTTTTTTTGCATAGGAAGGCGGACGAGCATATGGGCCACCTGATGCTCAGTGGTCACCAACGCCCATAGTCATTCGCATCGTAAGAAATGTTAACCATCGCTTACATCGCCAATGCGCCACCAAGCTTGGGAACGAAAATGTTATGTCCCTTGTGCCTGTACCCTTCAAACCGGCACACAACAGTACCAAGTTCTGCTGTTTTGCGGTAGAATATCTGATGAGTGGGTGGTACCTACCCGGACGAGCTTGCACTAAGCTCTACCACCAAGTAAATATTTTTTTTATGTACTTTTCTGTACCCCTGATATACAATATTTCATGATCGGTTGACTAGTTAAGACGTGAAAGCGTAACAAACACACAAACAAACTCACTTTTGCATTTGTAATATTAGTTAGGATGTGTGTGCCAATATGGTTAATTTATTTTGTTTCATAAACTTTAGACAATATCTTTGATTATACAACTCATATAAGGAACTTTATAAAAAAAATATTGGTTATAGATGAATATTATATTTATTTAAACAGGCTACATTTAGATTATATTACTATTAAAATAATGTCTTATTTTACTAGATATAACATTTAACTGACAAACTAGTTTAAGATTTTCACTTCAAAATTAAGAAATTGATACAATTAACAAAATATACAATAATATTTAAAAAAACCTAGTGACCTTAAGCTCGTCAACCTTAACATACACAGAATCAGTTCACTATATAAGCGGCTATTGATATGTGAAATGTATCAGTTAAACACATCATATATAAATAAAAATTTTAACAAAACAAAAACCGACTTCATAGGAAAAACAAATTAATATGCACTAAAAAGTAAGAAAATAATTGCGTATTCTTCTATAATTTGATAATTAACTTACTATTTTCTACTCAACAATATGTAGGACGAATGTGTAGTGTGGTTGATAATTTATTTACAATTATTGTTACTTTTGGAGTCGATGTCAGCCAAGAGGGGTTTATAACTACATACATAGTTAGTTATAGGTGAGATGTGCTTGTGTCGCACGCGCAACTTAACGAGGCGAATAAAAGTCAATTTGTAATGTGTATGTTTTTGTTTGTTTTGAAAAGATTTCCGTATTATTATTGCTAGGTATATTATAGTGTTTCCTTAGCTGACATCGACTCCAAAAATAACAATAATTGTAAATAAATTATCAACCACACTACACATTCGTCCTACATATTGTTGAGTAGAAAATAGTAAGTTAATTATCAAATTATAGAAGAATACGCAATTATTTTCTTACTTTTTAGTGCATATTAATTTGTTTTTCCTATGAAGTCGGTTTTTGTTTTGTTAAAATTTTTATTTATTTTTCGATTTTTAGTTAATCTGAAGTACACTCACTAATTTGTAGAATATGGGTAGACCTACTAAACGTGCAGCTCATATGACACAGCGCCGTTTATATTATTATTTAAATATATTAATCTAAAACAGTGAAACATAAAGAAAAATGCATTTTGGTACTGAATTAATAAATATTAGTTAATATGGTTAAATGTGTGAATATAAATTAACATGTTTTGATTAAATAGATTTAGTTGGTGGGGTATTTTAGTTGGGCAGCCATAACATAATCAAATAGTTATTTCTAGTAATAATTAAATAAACTGTATGTTTATAGATGTTGTGTTATACCATTCTTCACCATAAAATATGACGGAATGTCTGTATATTAAAAAAAGGGGAAGTATCTATATTATCCTAACTAATATTATAATTGCGAAAGTAAGTTTGTTTGTGACGCTTTCACGCATGTTTATGCGTGTAGTGGTTTCACTAAGCCGATTTAAAAAAATCTTTCACCAATGGAAAGCTACATTATCAGGGAGTAACATAGGCTACATTTTGTCCCCATATTCCCACGGGACCGGGAACTACGCGGGTGAAACCGCGGGAAAAACACTAGTAATCAATATATAAATATACATAAATATAACATGTATATAAGAGTACTTATACGATATATTATATAATTTTCAAAATTGGTCTCAACTTTTAGTAGATGTTCAAATATGTTTCAATTACAAACATAACATATATACTAATGCATAGCTCATATTATAAAGAGGAAAGATTTGATTTTTGTTTGATTTTTTATTACGATTTAAATAAAAACTACTCGACCGATTTTAAAAATTCTTTCACCCTTAGAAAGCTACGTCTTTACCAAGTAACATAGGCTATATTATATTTTCAAAAACTTATAGATCCCTTCTTAAAATGGAGCAATGTAACCCAACGTATTTAACTGTTGCCTATAAAAGTTATTATTTCGCGTGCGCTGCGAAAACTATTGACGGTATATAAAGAAGTGTTTTATACAATAGTACTACAAGTACTTGATTATAACGATGTTATGGTAGGTGAATGATGAATCTAGATAGCCTATATAAGATTCGGTCGTGTATCGTTAATTTGCTACTAAGAATTGAAGATTTCCGTTACTTTGTCATGGATCCTATAATCAGAATCTAACCAAACTATCATCAAACAACCCTTGAAGTATACTCTTTCCAATAAAAAAAAAATCATCGAAATCCATTGAATAGAAATCGAGTTATTCGTCCATTTGTCGCGCACATACCTCATGCAAATTTACGACTTATATGGTTTTCTCATGGATTCCACTGTCAAAACTGGACCAAAAAAAAATGGGACCAATGGGAAAGCAAACCCTTACAAATAAAAAAAAAATCATCGAAATCGATTCATCCAGTCGAAAGTTATGAGGTAACAACACCAAAAAAAAAAAAAAAAAAACATACAGACGAATTGATAACCTCCTCCTTTTTTTGAAGTCGGTTAAAAACAATCATGTTCACCAAAGTAAGTGTACGAGTTGGCGATCGAAATAAAAGCTAAATTTGTGACGTATCCATTTAAAAAAAAGTTAGCTTAAATAAATGTCTATATAATTAAATTTTTCATTTTAAATGATTAATATTTTTTATAGGTAATCTCTCTGAGCGCCGTATTGGCGGTGACCTCGGCTGGACTTTTGGCTGAGCCTAACTACTCCTCAGCTGCTGCTGTATCGTCAGCATTGTGCGTCACGACCAGCCCCACGCAGTAGCTGCAGCTCCTGTAGCCTACCACGCTGCACCTGTTGCATACCACGCTGCACCTGTGGCCTACCAAACTTCTCCCGTGCATTACTCTTCCGCCGCCGCTGTGTCTTCGCAAAGCATCCAACGTCACGATCAACCTCAAGCCACTGTTGCCCACTACACTGGTCCACCTCTGGCCCACTACGCTGCGGCACCCGTTGCCCACTACACAGCTGCGCCTGTAGCCCACTATGCTGCTCCAGCACACAGAATTGTATCTGCCCATGAAGAAGAATACGCTCACCCCAGTTACGACTTCTCATACTCCGTAGCCGACGGTCACACCGGCGACAACAAGTCTCAGCACGAGAGCCGCGACGGTGACGCCGTGCACGGCGAGTACTCCCTGCTCGAAGCTGACGGCTCTGTGCGCACAGTTCAGTACACCGCTGACAACCACAACGGCTTCAATGCCGTGGTCAGCAACTCCGCCCCAACCAAACACGCAGCTCTTGCTCCAGCACACATCTTGGCACACCATTGATTTAGTCAAATGAATTAATTTATCAATTATTTATTATTTACCTGTGTTGTTTTAATGTAACAGTTATTTTAAAAGCGCACAAAATATAGCTATTTCAATTACATATTTTTTTTTTTTAACGTAACTTGACCTCGAGTACATTTACTTAATACACTAGTTTTGGTCAAATTTCGACATTTTGGGAAACATAAATACCAAATACCAAATGTCGAATTTCAAAATGATTATGATTTTTATGAAACATATATTCTAGTGTAAAAAAGGGCTGACATTTAACATTTCTCGATTAATATATAAAACAATACAAAATTTTGTTTTATTTTAAATAATGTTAAAGTAGTGAAAAAAATGCACTAAAAAGGTTGTCTGTAAAGTCGGTTTACGGTCGATAGTTTAACGTGAAAACGTCTTAACAAAAACCTTCACTTTTCACTTCACTTTATAAACAGTCGACGAAATAGTTCACGTGTAGTTGTAAGTTTTGTGCTGCCGCTGTCTTTCTTCTCCTCGGACGCATAGGCCAATCGAGTGAAAGAGAGATAGATGCGGCGCAAGCGTACGATCAGGGTAACGGGACAATGAGTCATCCTTTTTCGTGCATTTACGTGCACGTCAAAATTAAAAAAATATTACCTTGGTGGCACTCGTGAATATAACGAGTTCCAGTGATTAACTGGGGTGTTCTTCATCAGACATACTTACCAAATGATAATTTGTAACTGTATATGCTTGACTTGTGGATAAAAATATCAAAATCATTGTGTGTATATCTATAATATATGATGAAATAGGATAATTACCAATAACCGGAACTTGGTATGATAAAAATTAATGGTTAAAAACAAGAAGTTCAAGCAAACATTAAAACCATTAAATTATATAAAACTCTAAACAAAGAAAGCATATTATATAATATCCTTTGCCTTCAAAGAAGATACCTTGCATGCAAATATTTTTGTGAAAAGTTTCTTATGCTACAGCTAATTGATTATTTTTTATACAAAGTTTACATTGGTTGTTTAAATTGCGATAACATAATCTATGTATATCAGATAGGTTAAAGTAAGTGTATAGGACACCTAACAAAACAAAATAATATTGGTAATCGAATTAAAAGTTCATAACAGATAAATGAAATTGATTACAATCGCATAAAATTAAAGAGCAATGTGATCATTGTAATAAAAGTAATTATTTAAATTTATATACTTACTTTTATTTATACATTGATATACCTACTTCTTTTACAAATTATTCTTAAGAATATATTTATCTTAGCACTTTTAATTACAACAAGGTAATAAATACTAAGCGCTGTCAAAAATAAATCCTTAGTTAATATTTATAAAAAAATCATCAAAATCGATTCACCCAGTCGAAAGTTATGAGGTAACAAACACAAAAAAAAAAAAAAACATACAGACGAATTGATAACCTCCTCCTTTTTTTGAAGTCGGTTAAAAATAAAAAGGTTTTAAAAAAATTCCTTTAAGATGGTCCTCGATTATTTTAAAATATAATTAACTATATACCTAGATACAAATCAGAAAATGGTAATTTGTGATATTTTTTAACGGGAACTTTTTTTTGGTTGTTTCTAATCAAACAGAACCCTTGAAAATGTAGTAGTAATAAATATATAATATTTATATTGATATTTTAACTTTAAACTGTTTTTTTTATATTAAATAAAAAAATAGTATATAAACTAAAAAAACTTGGGTGTCCATACAATAAACATAACAAAATCGATGTCCAGAATACGCATATCCGAATTTTTATTCCTTACCTGTGTAAGGAACATCCCGGACTACCACGATCATTTTTTGTTACGATCATTAGTTCTGTCGTAATATGCTAACAAACAGACGGCTAGAGACAAATTCGCGAATATATTAGTATGATATATATTAAATATCTTTAGAATATATTAGTGAATGTAAATTGGGTTTCTCAAATTTACCAGGGGCAAGGTCATTTATATCAACGAGTTCTTTCTTTTAAGACATTTGCACCGATAAATTACTATAAAACATGTAAGCTAACGCATAGAAATTATTCGGCGATCACACACGAACGTAAAATCATCACAATGTTTTCCAAAGTAAGTAATTATACTCAAATACTTATTAAACTTTGAAACCAACGAGATAGTGATAAAAAATAACCAATATTTATTTTACAGCTGATAACTCTTTGTGCTGTTGTGGCTGTGTCCTCGGCCGGACTCCTCCAAGCTCCTATTCAGTATTCTTCTGCGGCCGCTGTTTCTTCACAGAGCGTCGTACGTCATGACGAGCACGCAACCCCCATCGCAGTTGCTGCACCCGTCGCCTACCACGCTGCACCAATCGCCTACCATGCTGCCTCCGTTGCCTATCACGCCGCTCCCGTTTCCGTCGCCTACCACGCCGCTCCTGTCGCTCGAGTTGTTGCTCAACCTGAAGAAATTGTAAGCTATTTAACATTTATGCATAATGCTCTATTTATATTAACCAGCAATTGTTGAATTTTCTTATTTATCTCTTTTAAAGGCTTATCCCAAATACGAGTACAATTACTCTGTTGCTGACGGACACACCGGTGACAATAAACAACAACAAGAGATCCGTGATGGTGATGTCGTGAAGGGCTCATACTCCTTCCAAGAAGCTGACGGTTCCATCAGAACCGTCGAGTACTCCGCTGACGACCACAGCGGTTTCAACGCCGTAGTACACAACACCGCCCCCACCGCCGCCCCCGCCTACATCAAGGCCGCACCCGTCGTCGTCAAGACTCCCGTCTACGCCGCCCCAGCTCTCCAGTACTACCACCATTAAGCATTATCCACTATGCATATTATGCATTGTCGTTATAGCCTTGTAAATAATAATTTATCTTTAATATTTCAGTACATAAGTTAAACTCAAAATCACATGTTTTATCTTTAAGCCCCTCTACCAATCCTGTAATTAAGAATAGAAGATTGCAAATAATTTTATAAAATATTTAATAATTATTTGTCTTTGATCAAAAACCAATTTAAGAAGTAAATAATACGAAAAGTTATTCTTGTTTTAAATGCCTAAAATCAGTTTGTTCCTTTTGATCTCTAGCAAAACTAAATCAGTGAGATTTTATTTGAGTAAAGTGAAGTCTGTCTTATGGTGTTCTCGTATATATATATAAAAAAAAATATATATATAACTTAATTTGACACGTTACATATACATTTTGAAATAAATGACTTATGGCCGAATACTGATACGTCTTTCAAATATGAAGGGTGCTCAAATATTTGAAACGACTTCGAATTTCAAATTTCGCATACTAAATTTTGAAAAATAATGACATTCCAAGCAATTGAGTCCTAATCATATTTGAATGACGTTTCAGTATTCGGTCGACAGTCAATTAATTATATATTAGTCAATTAACTAAAAGCAGAAGCTTAATATATATTAACACAAATTAAAAAGTATTGTGAATAAAAAACAGTAAGACTCAAAAATAAACATTTTTTTTTATCAATTTTGTCTTAGAAACAATTAAAAATATGACAATCGAATTTAAAATTTGGTATGAAACAAGATTAAGCCCCAAGAAAGTTCATGTGCTACTTTTTTATACCGAACAACTGCCCCCTAAAACGCGTATGTAGTCGCGGCCGAAAACTAGTTTTTTATAAATCATATTAATGACGATTCATCATCTCGTTCATTCATAAAATGAACGCTCATACATTTCGTACGCATGACGTAACAAAGTCAAGTAATAATTATTAATCGATTATATAATTAATATTGATTATGATATTTTTAAATATTTCATATGAAAATATTATACTATGAATGAAATGAATTCATTATTATATAATGATTTATTAAAAAAAAAAAAATTACTTTGAAATAGATTTGTTAATATATAAAACAAACAACTTAGAAACTGCATCAATAATAATAATTTATAGATTCATAAAAAACGTATTTTTAATAAATTTAGTCATTTCTCGATTTCATACAATTTTTAATTTGGTAAATTATATAAAAGTATAAATGATCAAAAAAATCTTTTGTAACCAGTTCCCGCCCGCTGACCTTTACATACTCACAATCAGATCACTATATAAGCAACTATTAACATGTGAAATGTATCAGTTGTACACATACAAAACAATCATGTTCACCAAAGTAAGTGTACGAGTCAACGATCGAAATAAAAGCTAAATTTGTGCTGTATTGTTTAAAATATGGTTAGCTTAATTAAAATGTTTATACAATATAAATTTTCATCTTATTTGATAATATATTTTTATAGGTGGTCTCTTTGAGCGCTGTATTGGCGGTGGCCGCAGCTGGGCTTTTGGCTGAGCCTCACTACTCCTCAGCTGCTGCTGTCTCGTCCCAAAGCATTGTGCGTCACGACCAACCCCACGCTGTGGCTGCTGCTCCTGTAGCCTACCACAATACACCTGTTGCATACCACGCTGCACCTGTGGCCTACCAAGCTTCTCCCGTACATTACTCTTCTGCCGCCGCTGTGTCTTCGCAAAGTATTCAACGTCACGATCAACCTCAAGCCACTGTTGCCCACTACGCTGCTACACCTGTGGCCCACTACGCTTCTGCACCTGTTGCTCACTACGCCGCAGCACCCGTTGCTCACTACGCTGCTGCACCTGTAGCCCACTACGCAGCACCCGCACACAGACTCGTGTCCGCCCATGAAGAGGAATACGCTCACCCCAAATACGACTTCTCATACTCTGTAGCTGACGGTCACACCGGCGACAACAAGTCTCAACACGAGAGCCGCGACGGTGACGCCGTACACGGCGAATACTCATTCCTCGAAGCTGATGGCTCTGTGCGCACAGTCCAATACACCGCCGATGCACACAACGGCTTTAACGCTGTGGTCAGCAACTCCGCCCCCACCAAACACGCCACTCTTGCGCCAGCGCATATCCTCGCACACCATTGATTTTGTCAAGTCTTAATTAATTACTTATTTATTATTGATGTGTCGTTTTAAGGTAACTGTTATTTAAAAATGAGACACGAAATATAGCAATACCAATTGATATTATTTTTTATTTGACTATGTTCTGAACCCTTAAAAATTGCTGCTGATGATTACTCATCGTAACATATAACTTAAATACTTTTATTGTTTATTGTACACAATAGCATATTTTTGTCATTTATATTTTTCTAATGGCCTAATATGGTTCACTAAGTATATAAACGTCGGCAGCGTATCGTTTATCGAAAACTAGTACATTTAATGAGTTTGCATAATGTGAAGAATATCTAGAGATGAAATAAAAAAACTGAACCGATGACCATTAAAAATAAAATCAGCTTAATTTAAAAAACTACTGGTTTGATTTAAGTTATAAATACGTGTATTATTTATGTATATAAATACATTAGTATGTAAATAATTTTACACAAAACTTATTATGAACATTTGGATTTGTAGCCAAATCAAGGCAAGATAGATATATTTAAACAATAAATCCGATTTTATAAATACATAACTGAATATGGTTATTGTGCCGCGCACACGTAAGCGCTTGGAGGGAGACGCAGCGGGGGGAGCGAGTCGAAGAGGATCGGGCGGCCGCGTCGACCATTACTCGGCGACGGACCACCGAAGGCGCGACCAACCTACAGGGACCGAAGACACCGCGACCGAATATAGCCTCAATACAGTCCACTTGGGTTTCATTTAAAGCACCCATCAACAAGCTAACAGTTATACTATAATATATAACATAATTCGTATGCGTGTGTGTATTTATGGCATTAAACCTCCTAAACCTTTAGACCGATTTTGATGAATATTTTTATGTTTTTTGAGTGTGATGAGCCTGGATTGCTTGATTTGGACCCGATAGGTGGCGCTGTGCTCGGGGCTAGGATTGCTTAATAAAATAACAGCGAGCTATTATACTGTCAATCGCCCAATAATATTTAAAGCTAGTAGCTTAAAACTTGAAAATGAAGATATTTTTGTTTTCGAACAACAAATATCATGTAGCTGCCAAGACAATTGCGGAAACACTCATCTAGCAAAACCTGATTAAATTATTACACATATTTAAAAAGTATACCGAAGATGAACATGCTACAAAAAAATGTATCAAAACAAAAACTGATTTCAACGAAAAAACAAATTAATATGCACTAAAAAGTAAAAAAATAATTGCGTATTCTTCTATAATTTGATAATTAACTTATTATTTTCTACTCATCAACATGTAGGTACGATTGTGTTGTATGGTTGATAATGTAGTTACAATTATTGTTATTTTTGGAGTCGATGTCGATAGACTCTGTATTGGGACAAAGGTGTGACAAAATATTTTTTATTCATTGCTTTAAATTAAATATTCACTGAAATAATATAATCATTAATTGCGACTTAATCATTAATTAATATGTTTTATCAAATGTTAATGTTTTCTTATTAATCATTTGAAAAAATCCCTGGATTAATATTTACAGTATTTACGGTTCTTTTTATGAAAAAAAGGGGATTAATTTTTTTTGTTTTTATTTAATGTAGTAATCTTAACACTGCTTAAAACTAAAAATAAGGCTTTTCCAGTATTTCTAGGCTATACTTTTATCTGTTTTTGAATTTATCAACTTCTCACAAATTCTACCGGAATAAGTGCTTTTTCAGTGTTTTAGGTCTTCCTCCATAATTGATGCAGAAAAAGTACTATTAAGACATAATAATATACAATGCACGATATGTTTCTTATGAGAATTTGACAGTGTCGCATGTAGGAAGCTTTTATAAACCTGAAGCTAAAACAATACAATATTGAGGATAAGCTTTTGATCTCATTGTTTTTTACAGAATTCAATAAAGTCAACAGTTTTTAAGCTAAAAATAGGTTTTCTTTTCCATGTCTTTTTATTTTAATATATTAGTGAATGTAAATTAGATTTCTCTAACTAACCAGGGGCAAGGTCGTTTATTTCAACTAATTCTTCTAAGATAATCGCACCGATGAAGTCACTATAAAACCAATACTCTAACGCAAAGAAATCATTCTGTGATCAAACACGAAAGAAAATACAACACAATGTTCTCCAAAGTGAGTTCGTGGTAAATAAAAGAAACAGGAACATCCAAACTAAAAAGGTTATGATACATAAAATAAAACTTTTCACAGCTGGTAGCTCTCTGCGCTGTAGTGGCGGTGTCCTCGGCTGGACTCCTGTCTGCCCCTCTACAGTACTCTTCAGCTGCCGCCGTCTCCTCCCAAAGCATCGTACTTCACGATGAGCACGCAGCTCCCGTCGCCAAGTTGGCCGTCGCTGCTCCTGTCGCCTACCACGCTGCCCCTGTCGCCTACCACGCCACCCCAGTCGCCTACCATGCTGGCCCTGTCGCCTACCACGCCGCTCCTGTTTCCGTCGCCTACCACGCTACACCCGTCGCTAAAGTTATTGCTCAACCTGAAGAAATCGTAAGTTCTTTAATATTTATTACATTAACGAGCCGGTAAGCATGGTTGGTAAGATACTTGCTTTTCACGCCGCAGGTCGTGGGATCGATTCCGACCCAGGACAGATATTTGTGTTTGTCCTGTGTCTGGGTGTAATTATATATTTAAGTATGTATTGACAAAAGAAAAGTAGTATATGTAAGTATATCAGTTGTCTGGTTTCCATAGTTCAAGCTCTGCTTAGTTTGAGTCCAGATGGCCTTGTGTGAATAATGTCCCAGGATATTATTATTATTTATGTATATATAAAATGCTGACTAAATTCCTACTTTATTATGTAGTACCAGCAATTATTGAATTGGCTTTTTATCTTTTTAGGCTTACCCCAAATACGAGTACAATTACTCCGTTGCTGACGGCCCACCGGTGACAACAAGCAACAACAAGAGGTTCGCGATGGTGATGTCGTGAAGGGCTCATACTCCTTCCAAGAAGCTGATGGCTCTATCAGAACTGTGGATTACTATGCTGATGACCACAGCGGTTTCAACGCCGTAGTACACAACAGCGCCCCCACCGCCGCCCCCGCTTACATCAAGGCCGCACCCGTCGTCGTTAAGACCCCCGTCTATGCCACCCCAGCCCTTCAGTACTACCACCACTAAGCATTAAGCATTTGCATCATAGTCCTGTAAATACCAATTTATTGTTAAGAATGTCGATATATAATTGAAACTAAAAAAAACAGAGTTTACTTTCAAGCCCCACCACCAAATATTCATTAAAAAATATATATAAAATATTGGCGTATATTCATGCTTTTTGATTAATGTTTTTTAACAAACAAAGCAGAACAAATGAGAGTATATATGATTTTTTCAAAAATACAGTTTTCTGTTGATCGTTAGCAAATCTATAATGAACATTTTTTTTTATTTCATAGGAAGGCGAACGAGCATAGTGGCCACCTAATGCTAAGTGGTCACCAACGCCCATAGACATATTGGTGGTAGAGCTTTGTGCAAGCTCGTCTGGGTAGGTACCACCCACTCATCAGATATTCTACCGCAAAACAGCAGTACTTGGTACTGTTGTGTTCCGGTTTGAAGGGTGAGTGAGCCAGTGTAATTACAGGCACAAGGGACATAATATCTTAGTTCCCAAGGTTGGTGGCGCATTGGCAATGTAAGCGATGGTTAACATATCTTACAATGCCAATGTCTATGGGCATTGGTGACCACTTACCATCAGGTGGCCCACATGCTCGTCCGCCTTCCTATGCAATAAAAAAAAAAAAAGACAATAGCATTGTAAGAGATGTTAACCATTGCTTACATCCTTGGGAACTAAGATGTTATGTCCCTTGTGCCTGTAAACATACGAAAGCTTTTTAGTAAACAAAATATCACTAAAGTTACTCAAAATGTACTCGTATATCACAAAAATTACAGATAAGTCAGGATTAACAAATATACTAAAACGTATTTTTATTTATATATTTTCTTAATTAAAAATGGTACCTATTTTTTAAAGATTGACCTACGAAATCAAGGTTTTAACATAATATATTTAATATTAAACAATCAAACAGTGTTGGTGCGGATATGTTTAACAAGTAATTTGAAAGAAAATAAATAAACACGGGGTTTGTACGGAAATTATATGCAAAATATCAAGGGAACACTTGGTTTCAACAATGTCTTATAAATGACCAGTTTCAGATTTACATTTATTTGACAAGGCTTATAAATTGTATGATAAATATTATAATTATATGATGATTCCATCATTCAGTTCATTTATAAAATTAATTATGCTCATACATAGCAAGGTAAGCTTGGCTAAAGCCGTTAATTTGTTGTACTGCCGTCTATTTTACTTCAAAAATCTTGGATGCCTTTGAGTTTTTTCTTTACGAACTCGATAGTCTTTAAAACTAAAATTTTAATTGTTTTTTTGTTCATGAAAAACAATAATCAAGCCTATGTTATCGATAAAATATTTTTGGCGTGACATTGACTAAAATTAATAAAATATATAATATAATTTAAATATTCAATTTAAGGTTATTTGTATTATTAATGATCAAAATTACGTGTAATCGATAAATAATTCGGTACATTACATAAAACAAAAATATTTAAATAAAACCTTTGTGACCAGTCTCAACACGCTGACCTTTACATACTCACAATCAGATCACTATATAAGCGGCCGTTAACATGTGAAATGTATCAGGTCTGCACATCATACAAAACAATCATGTTCACCAAAGTAAGTGTAAAAGTTACCGCTCGAAATAAAATTTTAATCTGTGACCTTTTGTGTGTGTGTGTGTGTGTGTGCTTAACTCAAATGTATTTGCAATATAAATTTTCGTCTTATGTGATAAATATTTTTATAGATAGTCTCTTTGAGCGCTGTATTGGCTGTGGCTGCGGCTGGGCTCTTAGCTGAGCCTCACTATTCCTCAGCGGCTGCTGTTTCGTCACAAAGCACTGTGCGTCACGACCAATCCCACGCTGTGGCCGCAGCTCCTGTAACCTACCACGCTGCACCTGTTGCATACCACGCTGCACCTGTAGCCTACCAGGCCTCTCCCGTGCATTATTCTTCTGCCGCCGCTGTGTCTTCGCAAAGTATTCAACGTCACAATCAACCTCAAGCCACTATTGCCCACTACGCTGCTACACCTGTGGCCCACTACGCATCTGCACCTGTTGCTCACTACGCCGCAGCACCCGTTGCTCACTACGCCACTGCACCTGTAGCTCACTACGCAGCACCTGCTAACAGACTCGTATCCACCCATGACGAGGATTACGCTCACCCCAAATACGACTTCTCATACTCCGTAGCCGACGGTCACACCGGCGACAACAAGTCTCAGCACGAAAGCCGCGACGGTGACGCCGTGCACGGCGAGTACTCTCTTCTTGAAGCTGACGGCTCTGTGCGCACAGTCCAATACACTGCCGATGCACACAACGGCTTTAACGCTGTGGTCAGCAACTCCGCCCCCGCCAAACACGCCACTGTTGCGCCAGCGCATATCCTCGCACACCATTGATTTAGTCAAAAGTCTTAATTAATTAGTTATTTATTATTTACGTGTCGTTTCAAGGTAACTTATTTTAAAATGACATACGAAATATAGCAATACCAATTGTTTCTTTTTATTTATTTTAAAAGACTTTGAACCCTTGAAAAATTACTATCCGCTTTACCAGGTATCATGCGCAGAATGCTGTTGGTGCTGCCACGAACTCTGGAAAGGAGAGAGGCGGGTTTTTTGCGCCAGACAGCATCAAAGCCTCTGCACGTGCTTTAGCAAACATATTGGAAGCACTACAGAAGCGTGGCTGCCACAACAACACCCTGAACGCATTATTATATTGTAGACGCAAGGCATTGTAAGACTTTTGCGCATACCCAACCGACAGGCTCGCTGAGTATAAAGATGTACATTACGCTTTAAACAACGTTATTTTAACCTTTTCTGTACATCTAGCAAACCTGCGGGCAACTATATTCGCACGGACTGACAAAGTCTCCAAGATCATCAGTCACCATGTGCCCAAGTTATTTGAATTTATAGACTCTATTAATAGTAACTCCATTAAGTCGTAAAGGTGGTTCATAACTTGGCCACCTGGCACCCACCCTGAAGACCAATACCTCCGTCTTTTTTACATTATATTGCAAACTATGTGAGGCTGCATATGACTCGCAAACCGCAATCAACTTATGCAACGCGCTGACTGAAGGAGCTAGCAGCACCATGTCATCTGCATAGCTGAGGTTATTGACACATATACTTTTCTTGATACTGGTAGTATCTAAATATTGAGCTTATATCAGGTGGTAACCCTGTTTTTTTAACTTAACCCACAATTTATCATATGGTACCGAATCGAAAGCCCTAGAAAGGTCTAAAAAACAAGCATACACAGAGGTGCGTCTATGAGTATAGTACCTAAATGTATGCTTTAAACTTAAAATGTCAGTCTCAATCGACAATTCAGATCGATAGCCAAATTGAGCATCATGCAGATTAACATACTTTTTGAGATATTGGTTAAGCACACTATTGTATTTATTCGATTTAGTAATAGGTATTTACATTAATATATAAATCAATTTCCATAAAACTTAATATGAACATTCGGATTCGGTTTTAGCCGAAGCAAGGCAATCGCAGTCAATCGATTAAAACATGGAATCTGATTTTATTAAAAAAATACATACGTATAGTTTATATAGCGAATATTTATATAGTTCATTGTCAGTGAAAAACGGTTTAAATTGGACCCGATGTTATCTCAACTTAACTCAACACTTAGTTCATTTTTTAATTTATTTTCTATTCAAACTATTTACGGCAAAAAAATGATACCCTTATCATTTTAAATATTCCAAGCTTTCAACAAACATGATTACTCTACTCCTCCTGATGTGAGGTAAGTGGTAGTAGAGTCCAAACGCGATGACAGTTAGTTCAGCCGGGAAAAATAATCTATACTAGCCGCCTCCGCTTTCTGTTCAGAAAAAGCCGCCCAACACCAAGCTATAGCCAGCACAACATTATTTATTTCTTTTCATTTAAGGTGCATTATTTTAAATGCATTGTCATTAAACATATTTTAGCGCTAATAAGCTTGTTCACAACGTATATGCTTTCAAAAGCTGTTTTTATTTTGTTGGAACAAAATAATTTTATTGTTTTGTGTTATAGTTTTTAACTTCTCAGAGGTATTTTGTAAGGGTTCCGAATTTGTGAATCCCCAATTTTTGCATATCTCCACGTTTCAAGGTCTCATGAATCCAATTCCAACGTTTTTATAGAGATGTGTGTGTGTGTGTATGTACTTATGTTCGTATACACGTTCGGAATTATCTTTCGCCTAGACTATCTCAAAAACCAAAAACGATATTGACATGAGATTGGGCGTCGAATGAAGTCACCATCATTTACATAATTTAGAACTGAAAAAGTTTTCAGCACAAACGGTCGGCTGTTTTTAGTAAAAAAAAAGTATTATTTCTAATCACCTCACCTCATCTCTGAGAAAATAGTCGTGTGGACCTCACGGGTCACACAAAGACCACTTTTATAAAGTGATCTTATTATTTCTAGGCTATACTTTTATCTATCAGTAGATTTTTTCAACTTTTCGTATATTCCGGCATATAATGTACTCCTTCAGATCTTACTCAACGATAAATGCAAAAAAGTACAATTAAGACCAATTTATATAATAATACAAAATGCACGGTCTGTATCAAAATGATTTTGACATATCACGTGAATGAACATTAAACAGTCGGGCACAGTAAGCTTTTAGGTTAGCTAACGTATAATAGTATTGAGATAAGCTTACGATCTCATTGTTTCTTACAAAGTAAATGAATTTATTCAATAAAATCTAAAGTGTTTATGCTAAAAATATGTTTCCTGTTGCATTTTTAATTTGAATAAAATTATTAGTAAATGTAAATTTGATTTTTCAATCTAACCAGGGGCAAGGTCGTTCATATCAACTAGTTCTTATGACATAATTACACCGCTGAAGTCACTATAAAACCATTACTCTAACCCAAAGAAATCATTCAGTGATCAAACACGAAAGAATAATCAACACAATGTTCTCCAAAGTAAGTTCGTGGTAAATAAAAGAAACAGGAACATCCAAACTAAAAAGGTTATGATACATAAAATCAATCTTTTCACAGCTGGTAGCTCTCTGCGCTGTAGTGGCGGTGTCCTCGGCTGGACTCCTGCCTGCCCCTGTACAGTACTCTACAGCTGCCGCCGTCTCCTCCCAGAGCATCGTACGTCACGATGAGCACGCAGCCCCAATTGCTAAATTGGCCGTCGCTGCTCCCGTCGCCTACCACGCCGCCCCAGTCGCCTACCATGCTGCCCCAGTCGCCTACCACGCTTCCCCAATCGCTTACCACGCTGCCCCAGTCGCCTACCACGCTGCCCCCGTCGCGTACCACGCCGCCCCTGTTTCCGTCGCCTACCACGCTACACCCGTCGCTAAAGTTATTGCTCAACCTGAAGAAATTGTAAGTTCTTTACTTCTTTAACATACACGTATATAGTAAATGCTAACGAAATACCTAAATTGTTATGTAGTACCACAAATTATTAAATTGTCTTTTTATCTCTTTAGGCCTACCCAAAATACGAGTACAATTACTCCGTTGCTGATGGACACACCGGTGACAACAAGCAACAACAAGAGGTCCGGGATGGTGATGTTGTGAAGGGCTCATACTCCTTCCAAGAAGCTGATGGCTCAGTCAGAACTGTGAACTACTATGCCGACGACCACAGCGGTTTCAACGCTGAAGTACACAACAGCGCCCCCACCGCCGCCCCAGCTTACATCAAGGCCGCACCCGTCGTCGTCAAGACCCCCGTCTATGCCGCCCCAGCCCTTCAGTACTACCACCACTAGGCATTAATATATAGTTTAAACTCAAAAAACATTGTTTACTTTCCAACCCTATTACAAAATATTTATAAAAAATTACATATTAAATTGGCGTTTTGTACGGGAGGAATATAGTCATTTTTTTTTCTTCAAAACTTCCACTGCCTTGTAATCAAAAAAATCGAACGATAAAGTACATTTAAACACAATAAAATAAAATTGATTCGAATTATCTTTCCGACAAATTCGACTTTAACTGACCTAGAATAAATTATAATATATTATTTATCCACTGCAGCTTTCGTCCAGCAGTGGACGGCGATAAGAAGAAAAAAAATATATCCGAAATCCGCAAAATAGTTTTATTATTACACGCTGTAAGCAATATACTTATTGCCTGAGTTAGATATGTATCTTCATTTAACAAGCGGTGATGGCCCAGGGGTTAGAATGCGTGAATCTTAACCGATGATCGTAAGTTCAAACCCACTGAATTTTCATGTGCTTCATTTGTGTTTATAATTACATCTCGTGCTTACTCATCGCGTGCTTAAGCATCCCGAGTGCTTAGTCATGTTTATGCATGTATTAAATTTCACTGAAGTTCATTGTATTAATCACATTGGAGGAGAGCTTCAAACCTTCTCCTCAAAAATGGAGAGGCCTTAGCTTAGTAGTGGAATTTTCATAAATGTAACAACAATAGTTAATATGTATTTTTTTTACTATTTTTAATTTATTTAAAATATTTATTAATAATTATGTTATTAATTTCATGTTCGTTAAATTTGTTTTTATGTCAATTCAATAAAACATAGCATAGTTTAGTAACTAATTTTCTTTCACTGAACATTATAATAACAGTATTGAAAAAATATATTCAAATAAATTACGCTTAGGAACAAAGAAAGTTATTTATACGAGATGGTCGGATGGAAGCTATTACATCAAACTTTCATTCAGCAAGTTTACACATGTTTCGCTTAAGTTTGACATTGCGTTATAAGTTTCGTATATTAATGATGTAACTTGTTCATTCATAACGTTTTTGTTTTTTTTACGTTCTGCGGATATGACGTAATAATTGAAATTCCATGGAACTAGTCTAAATTATTGATCTTGACATAATGACAATTTATATTTTTTTATGTTATAGGTAGGGACGGGCCAATGGACATGATATTAAGTTCCTTAAATTGCAAATGCGCCACTAATATTGGGAACACTGGTTCACTCATTCTTCAAACAGAAACTCAAAAATAGTTAGTATTGCTGTTTAGCAGTCGTTTTTTAATTAGATAATTTTAACCCGGATAAGTCAGGGTGGGCTGCTATTTATTAGTATTATTATATCTCCAAAGATCTACCTGCGTTAGTTATAGCTTGCCCATAAACTGATTCACTGTATTTTGATATGCGTACATATATTTTTATTTCCAGGCAACATTATTATCTGAGTTTTAAGATTACAAATGTTACAGTACAGTTGGATACCTTAATACTTTTACTTATTTATATTATTGTATAAAATACACATATGTACCAAAAAAGTAGCAAGCAGGTGTTTGTTTTGAAAGTAATTATTTATCTTAGTATGTATTCCGCAGTAATCAGTAATTATATTTTTATAGGTATTTTTTTTTATAATATACCGGTGAATGTATAATAAAATTTGTAAAAATAACCACGGGCAAGGTCATCAATTCGTACATGATTTTTTGATAAGATTTGCTTTGACAAATTCACTATGAAACCATAGAGCTAGCGAAAAATAATCATTCATTGATCAGCACGAAAAATAATGAAAACTATTTTGTCCAAAGTAAGTTTATACGCAAATAGACCTTTAAAATTAACAGAACGAATAACAATTGACCAATATTTATTTTCAGCTGATAGCTTTTTGCGCTGTAGTGGCGGTGTCCTCGGCTGGACTCCTGCCTGCTCCTATACATTACTCCTCTGTGGTCGTCTCTTCTCAGAGTATAGTACGTTACGACGAGCATGCGGGTCCCATTACGAAGCTAGCAGTCGTCACTCCCATCGCCTACCATAGCGCTCCTGCTGCGGTCGCCTACCACGTCGCTCCCGCTGCCGTCGCCTACCACGATGCTCCCGCTACGGTTGCCTACCACACTGCTCCCGCTGCCATATCCTACCACTCAGCTCCTGCTACTGTCGCCTACCACGCCGCGCCCGTTTCCGTCGCTTACCACGGCGCTGCCGTCGCTCGAGTTACTGCCCAACCTGAGGAAATCGTATGTTGTTTTACATTTATAACATATAAGCTGACTAAGATTTTATAAGTAACAACTTATAAATATAATTTCATTATCTTCTGTAAGCTTATACCAAATACGAGTACAATAACTCCGTTGCTGACGGACACACCGGTGACAACAAGTAACAACAAGAGGTCCCTGATGGTGATGTCGTGAAGGGCTCATACTCCTTCCAAGAAGCTGATGGTAAACAAACTTTTACTCTCGGATGTCGAAGAAAAATTAGTGTTTGACGAAACTTACCGTAAATAAGATTTATATGTAAAGCAGTATATGTACAATTAAATACTACATACGACTAGCCTCTTGTGACATCTACATATTATCATAAGTAGGTTTGTTATCTTTCATCAATACATAGTTTTAAATACGAAAAGATTTTCGCAATTATTTCATATTTTTACAAAATTTATATAAAAATTATTTGATATATAATTATATGACAAAAACCCCCCACGGCAAGGTCGTTCCTTTGAAACAACTTCATCTAATTTCGTATCGATAAAGATCGTATTGATAAAGTCACTATAAAACCATTGAGCAAATGTAAAGAAATCATTCAGTGTTCAAACACGACGGAATAATCAACAAAATGTTCTCCAAAGTAAGCGAATTTATTGGAACGCAGTTCCACAAGCTATCAATCTTACGAGGCGATGACGAATAATATTAAAATATTTTACAGCTCATAGCTCTCTGCGCTATAGTAGCGGTGTCCTCAGCCGGACTGGTGCCTGCTGTACAATACTCCTCAGCAGCAGCCGTCTCCTCTCAGAGTATCGTACGTCACGACGAGCACGCTGCTCCCATTGCCAAGGTGGCAGTCGCTGCACCCATCGCCTACCACGCCACCCCTGCTACCTTCGCCTACCACGCCGCTCCTGAAGCCGTCGCCTATCACGCTGCCCCTGCTGCTGTCGCCTATCATGCTGCCCCTGCTGCAGTGACTTACCACGCTGCACCCGCTCCCATCGCCTATCAAGCAGCTCCTGCTCCCATTGCCTACCACGCCGCCCCCGTTTCCGTAGCCTACCATGCCGCCCCTGTCGCTAAAGTTATTGCCCATCCTGAGGAAATCGTAAGTTTTTTACATTTATAGAATAGATGTCAAGCAACTATGATTAACGACAACTACTAATAATTAAATAAATTCTAATTTTTTTCTAAAGGCTTACCCCAAATACGAGTACAATTACTCCGTTGCTGATGGACACACCGGTGACAACAAGCAACAACAAGAGGTCCGTGATGGTGATGTCGTGAAGGGCTCATACTCCTTCCAAGAAGCTGATGGCTCTATCAGAACTGTGGACTACTATGCTGATGACCACAGCGGTTTCAACGCAGTAGTACACAACACCGCCCCCACCGCCGCCCCCGCTTACATCAAGACTGCGCCCGTCTATGCTGCTCCTGTGGCCCAATACTACCACTGAGGCTTATAATTTAATTGTTGTTACAAAATGAAATTTAGTATCTAGTGACTTAGAAAATATCTTATTAATATATTTATTGTACAGCATGTATGCATATTTCATTTTAAGCACGTCCTATCTAATTATTATTAATACCTGTAGTGTTTGTATTTAATAATAACTATAGTAATAGTTATTTACACTGTCTCATGATCACCTTATGGTGGGGGCGAACGTCATTCACTCGTTAGAGAGTAGTATATTCTTTGGTCATTCAAGTGAGAGCCATTGGTGAGAGCGGACGTGTCGCTTGCGCATACGGTGTGTTGTCGAGCCAGTGAACCGTTAGTGTAGTGTACAGTATATAGTGAACACTACAAATGGCGACGAGGATAAAGGTCAGTTGGCACATATATATAAAAACAAAAAAAAATCATAAAAGGGAGCAATGTGTCGAACTTTACTAATTAAATAAAACTATTATTTTCGATGAAATATCGTAGAACATACTTATAAATAGTATGAAACATCGGTATTATATATAGATTTATTAACAATTATTACCTAAAGATACGATATAGTAGGGTAGTTGGAAAAAGATTAAAATTATTTTGATCATATTATATTGTGCAGGCTATATAAATTAATTAATTAACTAGGCCATTTATTAATATTTAATACAATTACGTGTTACGTGTGTAATTGTGTGATAGAATCACATTAATAAAGAACGCCTACAATATTTGCAATTTTATAAGTATTGTTATCAAGATCAAAATTAACGTATCTATTATTTTCTTTGTATTGTTGCCAGGCGCATGACCCATGAATCCGATAGCCCGATGGTCATTACACTTAAAAAAAAAAAAAACCTTAATGTATTAAACATACTTGGTCAATGTAGTAAAGACAAATAATAATAATAAAACCTAGCGAAATGAGTAGATTATTAAATATTTGCTAACGGTAAAAGCATAAATCCTACTTCCTACTAACATTATAAACACGAATGTTTCTGGGGATGATTATTATTCTTTACCGCAAAAAACTACAAATGGATTTTAATGAAACTTTACAACAGTATAGCTTATACATCAAACCGTAAGAAAAACGCCGCAAAAAACCGTAAGTTACACGAATATAATGTTTAACGGAAATGTATCTCTTAAATACTTCCACAAAAAGTCCGCGACACTAAATTTGCTTATGTTTTATGTGTAAGTCATTATCACTAAAATAGTGAATCAAAAATACAATAAAATTTGATATGTATTTCCGAAATGCACATACTGTATTAACAAATTGATTCTTATGAAAACAAATACTTCTATCACCTCTAATATTAAAGTAGATAAACTTTGTGTTTTACATTATGTTATTAAGACAAATATTTCACATGTTACGATGATTGTTAAAGATGCACTTTACCCGTTTGTAATGGAAAGGTTAATAATAATATAAATTGAAAGGTTTTTGGAAAGAAGTTCTTTTACGCGGCTTACAATAGAGTGAAATGGCGGTGACCCAAGGTATTAAGATATAACGAAATTGCGTTCATACCGTGCCTACCAAATGCGATGCGTTACGCGTTCGAATTATTGAGCGCCAAACCACACCAACAATAAAGCGTGAACTGTATAATGCGCCTATCATTTAATTATGAATTATGTTATATAGTTAAATATAAGCAAACTAAATCAAGATAATAAGTGTTATTAAAATACATGTCTGGCTTGCTTAAAAACAAAATATAAACGTAATACAAGAGCATATAAGTACCAAAAGCGGTACGGCTAGCGCACCCAAGTTTCAGTTTCGAGATTTGGACTATTCTCACAATTGCCATCATAAACTTTGTTTGGTTAGAGGGGTAAATTATAAAAATAATATTAAACTATTAATAGGTGCGGTAGACTGGGGATTGCTATAATAAAAATAATAATAATAATAATAGCTAGATCATGTATCTGTTTGTATGTTTGCCTGTGTGTATACGCTTATCTTAAAAATGGCGTAACAGTGGCGTAGTAACGTAAGTACTAATGAAAAAAAAGATTTGTTAAAAAGAATAAGGTGAGATGAGGTTAAAAATTTATTATAATATTTCACAATGCAAGCAATATTTCTTATCACACCTGTCGACCAGCCGCGCTAAGTCTTGTTGTTTACCACATTTTATTGTATATTCCTAATGAGTTTAACTAATAATAAGTGAATGTAAGATGAATGTATATATTGACGAGCGTATTCGATAGAATAACTTAATTAAGCTATCTTGAGCTTATGTATGTTATCGGTACAAATTAATTGTTAAGATTTGTTAAGAATATAATTTTTTTTTAACGAAAGGTTTGATATGCCACGCCTTATGTATTATATACTTATGTTAGTGTGTATTTAAGATGTTTGTGTATATAATGGGTATATTTGTGTTTATTCGTAGGGAATAAATACCTAATCACATTTATGTATTGTGAATTTATATAATAAAAGACATATAAGTACAAAATGAGAAAGTGATAAAATAAAAGGAAATATAAGTTTATTTTCTTAGAAGACCAATATGACAGGTCACAAATGGTGTGAAAGTTGACAGAGGGCACCATGTTTATTGTGAGGTCAATATGAGAGGCCCTGTGTAAATAAGAGGTCAATAAGATAGACTTATAATGAAGTGTTGTGACTTTGTAAAAGGAATGTTGTTGAAAGGTCAATAGGATAGACTGTTATAATGAAGTGTTAAAATATGTCATTGCTGAAAGACTTTTGTTGGAAGGTCAATATGAGAGACCGCGTGGTTAACGAATGGTCAATAAGAAAGGCTAATCTTGCATTATTAGATCTTGTAAAATATCGCTGTGGCTTATATAGTCAATATGAAAGACTAAGGAGGTCAATAAGATAGACCGTATTGTTTAAGTGAAAGGGTTGTTTTGTCAATATGAAAGACTAAACAGGTCAATAAGATAGACCGTATTGTTTAAGTGAAAGGGTTGTTTTGTCAATATGAAAGACTAAACAGGTCAATAAGATAGACCGTATTGTTTAAGTGAAAGGGTTGTTTTGACTGATTAGGTGTTCAACAGGCGTAGCGTGCGGGTGTGCGTCATAGCTCTGTAGATATAGCGGTGTGCCTTAACGTGCATTTTAAAAGTGGTTTTGTGGTCACATGATACCTCCATTAAATTGGAAAATCATGGTACTAAGATGCTTTCCATTAAATTGGAAAATTGGTACAAATGTACTCATTAAATTGGGATTTTGTGGTAATATGGTACCTCCATCAGATTGGTAAATCATGATACTAAGATGGCTCCATTAAATTGGAAATTGGTTCAAAGGTACCTCCATCAAATTGGTAAATCATGGTACTAAGATGGCTCCATTAAATTGGAAATTGGTTTAAAGGGACCTCCATCAAATTGGAAAATCATGAAACTAAGATGGCTCCATTGAATTGGAAATTGGTTTAAAGGTACCTCCATCAAATTGGTAAATCATGGTACTAAGATGGCTCCATTAAATTGGAAATTGGTTTAAAGGTACCTTCATCAAATTGGAAAATCATGAAACTAAGATGGCTCCATTGAATTGGAAATTGGTTTAAAGGTACCTCCATCAAATTGGAAAATCATGAAACTAAGATGGCTCCATTGAATTGGAAATTGGTTTAAAGGCACCTCCATTAAATTGGAAATATCCGGCATAATATGCCAACACTTGACGACCCGGTGGGCGTGATTGGTGAATACCTGTCTTGAGATTATGTCAGAAGCAAACTGGGATATTGTTGTCAAATATGGTCACCCTCATATCAAGTTTATGTCGGTCGTGGGTTCGATTCCCAACCAGGACAGTGTAAAGGCCTTGTGTAAATGGTGTCCAGGTTTATTAAATTATTATTGAATTATATTAACTGCCTCGTCGGTCTAGTGGCTTGGTATGGGGCCGCGGACTCTGTGGTCCTGGGTTCGATTCCCGGGTCGGTCCAGTGAATGCTTGTTGGGGTTTTCTGTCAGAGAATTCTCATCATCATTCTTTATGTATGCACTCCCGTGCCTCGGAGGGCACGTTGAGCCGTTGGTCCTGCGCCTCCTGAGCTCCTTCCGGTCGTGTCGGATTGCCGTCCCATCGGATTGTGAGAGCTGGGGAAAAGAGAGTGCACTTGCGTTTGCGCGAACACTTGTGTACTGGAATATCTCCTGCGCAGTTGCCTAGTCTCTCGGGATTGGCCGTCGTGGCCGGGGTCGGTCTGGAGGACTTTATTAGTTATATTATCAATATACATTTTTAGTCGATTAGGTTTCCCTTAATATATAACAGCAGCTAATAGTCGACAATGTAACCGCGAAGTTGAGAGGACAAATCGCGACATATTAAAAGTTACAAGGAAATCACCAACCAAACTCTACAAGACTTAAATAATAATGAAGATGACACTGAGGCCAGGGACCGGGATCAAGAACAAAAGTAAAAAGAGAAGGGGTATGGAGATAAGAGAGGGAATGCACGGGATGCAGATTTGAATGAAGGACAAAGTATAAGTAAAAGAAATTAGTAAAACAAATAAATAAATAAGTTATACCAAATTAAAACGCCTCATACCGTGGAGAAAGCAAAAGATGGAGATATAGCCCTCAGAAGCGAAGAAACTGGACTATATTGCATTTGGAAAGAATTGAAGGCGAATGGATATTTATTCAAGGAAAGAAAGCTTGGAATTATGATATGGAGTAAGTGTATTCGTAATCAAGACAATGATAAATTAAATTAAATTGAATTATTGAATTCTAATGATTATTCAATTTTCAATAAGGAAGGGATGTAGTGTTTGTATTTAATAATAACTATAGTAATAGTTATTTACACTGTCTCATGATCACCTTATGGTGGGGGCGAACGTCATTCACTCGTTAGAGAGTAGTATATTCTTTGGTCATTCAAGTGAGAGCCATTGGTGAGAGCGGACGTGTCGCTTGCGCATACGGTGTGTTGTCGAGCCAGTGAACCGTTAGTGTAGTGTACAGTATATAGTGAACACTACAATACCCATCTTGTTTTTATAAATGGTTTAAGTCTACTGGATGTGTGTCCAAAATGTGCGTTTCATAAGGTTCAGTTTTGCCCTTTCTTATTTATGGTACAAATAAATGATCGATTTATGGTACCACCATAAGCTGAACCCGGTTTAATATTATTGATCATATTGATCCAAGCTCAATCTACATTTGGAAAAACCTGAAACTCTGAAACTGTCCATTATTAAACAATAAACATGGTTTTTAACCAGCTTCAAAAAAAGGAAGAATTTATCAATTCGTCTGTATTTTTTTATTGTTTGTTATCTCAGAACTTTCGACTGGGTGAATCGATTTTGTTGATTTTTTTTGTTTAAAAGCTGGTCCTTCCCGTCCAGTTTTGACGATGGCATGTGAAAACCATATAAGTCTTAAATTTGCATTAAGTATGTGCGCGACAAATGGACAAATAACTCAATCTCACGCCATCCGATTTCGATGATTTTTTTTATTGGAAAGGATGTACTTCAAGAGTTGTTTGATGACAGTTTGGTTAGATTCTGATTACGGGATCCATGACAAAATAACGGAACTCTTCAATTCTTAGGAGCAAATTAACGATATTCGCCGAAACTTTTGTAGGCTATCTAGATTTTTCAGTCATTTCAGAATGGAATAACACAACTTCTATAAACTTACAGATTATTTAATTATTACTAGAAATATCTATTTGATTATGTCATGGCTGCTTAACACCCCACCAACTAAATCTATTTAATCAAAACATGTTAATTTATATTCATACATTTAATCATATTACCTAATATTTATTAATTAAGTACCAAAATGCACTTTTCTTTACGTTTCACTGTTTTAGATTAATATATATATCATACAGCAATAAGACACAATTATGTTCTAAGGCACTAAAAATCTGACTTCGTTTGTTTCACATAAACGGCGCTACAACTTAAAGGAAACACTAAAATTTATCTAGCAATAATAAAATACGAGAATACTTTAAGAAATATTTCTTTTACAAATTATTTTTATACGAATGACAATATACTGTGAGTACTGGGGCAGAATACCAATACGTAATTAAAACCATTTACAAATTAACTTTTATTCGCCTCGTCAAGTTGCACGTGCTACACAAGCACGTCTCACCTACAACTAATGTATGTAGTTACAAACTTACCTTGGCTGACATCAACTCCAAAAATAACAATAATTGTAACTACATTATCAACCACACAACACAATCATATCTACATATTGATAAGTAGAAAAAACTAAGTGAATTATCAAATTGTAGAAGAATACGCAATAATCTTTTTACCTTTTAGTGCATATTAATTTGTTTTTCTTTTGACGTCGGTTTTTATTTTGTTAAAATTTTTGTTTCGTTCCTTTTAACATTCAAATAACACCATTTTACATACATTACTAAGTAGCTAAAGTTTCAACCAATTCAACTGAACAGTTATAGCATTTATATCGAAAAAAATTCGACGTAATTCTTTAAATTGACACATTTTTTTTTAATTTATAAATCGATTCAAATAAAACAAACACTTCAATTTAAGTGAAGTTTGCCATATAAAATTAGTGACAACCGCACCAAAATCCGTTAAACAGTTTCTAAAACGAGCGCGCACATACGCACAGACAAACATACAAAAAGACAAACAGACAAAAATTCTAACAATCATTAATATTATAATCTCTAGATAAAGTGGGTCACTCATTTCAAATCGGAACACAACATACGCAGTATTCCTATTTGACGGTAGAATAACATAAGTGAGTGATGCCTACCCAGAAGGACTTGCTCATAGCTTTACCACCATGAATTAATTATATCAAGAAGAAATGAATCGATGAAATTTAAAATACAAAGGATTTTTACCAAAAGTATTTAAAAAAATATGAAATAAGTAGTCTAAGATTGCACCACGTGATCTAAAAAAAGTATCTATTGTTTTTTAAATTTAAAATGCAATTTTATTTTTGAATTTTTTATTTGTCAAAAAACACAGTTTATGAGAAGAATGCAAAGGACTTAGTTCGGTTTGCCACTTCACACTTGGCCCCAACCTCTTATTGACCAGCCAAGAATAGGTGCTCAACTTTTTAATTCATACCATATCTTAATAAATTATATATAAAATTAAAGATAATTGTAGCAATAGGCTATGGTATCTTTTGTTAAACTAACTGAAAATAGGTATTGTTAGTTGTCACTGCCTGCCACGATGGGGGGAAAAAGGACTTGTTATTACAAATAACAACATAAAAAGCGTATATTAAAAAATGATATATCGACAGTCTATAAAATCGTAACTTTTCATTTATTTTAAAAATTTAAAAGCGATTTATTCGAATATATACATTCAGAAATTGTAAGAGACACGAAGTAAAGATCGACTTTTTGGCTTTACCGTGAATCTTGTTAAAGGGATGTTTAGTTAAACAAACTTCCACTTTCGAATGTTAAAGAAAAATCTGTGTTTGACTAAACTTATCCTAAACAATATTCATATGTAAAGCAGTATATATATACAATTTTATGCTAAATAGACTAGTTTCCTTTGACATCGACATATTATCATAAGTAGGTTTGTTATCATTCATCAGTTTAAATACGAAAAGATTTTCGCAATTACTTAATTTTTACAAATTTAATATAAATTGTATGTGTTACAAGCCGCCCACGGCAAGGTCGTACCTTAGAAACAACTTCATCAAATTTGATCGAATTGATAGAGTCACTAAAGATAGGGTTCTTCGGGAAGGAGCCAGTATGCCAGCGTCGAAGAGCAGGCGGGCCGCATGTGCACCGCCCTGCAGGAGGTGTGCGATGCGGCCATGCCGAGGACCCGGCGAAGGACACCGCGACGTCAGGTATACTGGTGGTCGCCTGAAATTGCAGAGCTTCGGGCGAAGTGTAACCGGGCGCGGAGGGCCTACGTCCGCTGTCGAAGGCGAAACGGCCTCAACGCAGACCTGGAGGGACAACTGCTGGGCGTCTATCGCCAGTTGAAAAAAGAGCTGCACCTGACGATATTACGGGCCAAAGAGCGAGCGAGGGAAGAGCTGTTGGTGGCTCTAAATAGGGACCCGTGGGGGCGAACTTACCGTGGTGTGCGGGGAAAATCCCGCAATCATGGGGCTCCCGTGACGGAAACGCTGCCACCGGAGCTCCTCCTGCGTCTGATTGGGGATCTGTTTCCCCACCCAGGCGAGCACGTCCCACCACAAATGGCTCCTTGCTCCATGATTGAAGAAAATGTGGCACCACCACAAGTCACGGAGAGAGAGATGGAGATGGTCCTCGACCGACTGAGAACCAGAACCACAGCACCGGGTCCAGACGGGGTCCCGGGTCGTGTTCTGCGCGATGCCCTCGAACACCTAGGTGGGAGGCTTCGGGAATTGTTCGACAACTGTCTTCTCAGCGGGCAGTTCCCGAAGTCATGGAAGGAGGGCAAGTTGGTCCTGCTGCCGAAGGAGGGACGTCCAGTAAATTCTCCTTCTGCTTACAGGCCAATTGTACTACTGAATGAGACGGGCAAGCTCTTCGAGAAGATTATCGCTGCCCGTCTTACTCAGCACCTCGAAGAAGTGGGACCGGACCTTTCAGAGGCTCAGTACGGCTTTAGGACGGGTCGTTCAACCATCGACGCTCTGGACGCCCTGAAGACCCGAACCACGGAGGCGGTGGCCCGAGGGAACGTGGTCTTGGCGGTATCGCTGGACGTGGCAAATGCCTTCAATAGTCTTCCTTTTGAGACTATAAGAGAGGCACTCCGATATCACAGGGTGCCTTCCTATCTCAGAAGGCTGCTGGGAGCATACCTTCAGGATCGGGTGGTCCTATGGGAGGGAGCTGATGGGCGACTTGTCCGGCGTCAGGTAGGCTGCGGCGTCCCACAGGGGTCTGTTCTCGGCCCAATCCTATGGAACATCGGTTTCGACTGGCTCCTGCGAGAACCCGTCCTTCCTGGAATGGGCGCGCTATGCTACGCAGATGACACGCTCATCACGGCGATTGGGCGGAATTTCGAGGAGGCAGCCCGCCTGGCTGAAGTCGGAACGTCGCTTACGGTGGATCGCATAGGTATGTTGGGCTTGAGGGTGTCCATCGGTAAAACGCAGGCTCTCTTATTCCACGGTCCACGTCGGGGCCCCCCGCGTGGAGCACGTATTACTGTCCAGGGGACGGTGATAGAGGTGAAGGCTCAGATGAGGTATCTGGGTCTGATTCTCGACGGTCGATGGAGCTTTGGGCAGCACTTTGTCCAACTAGGTCCGAAGCTCATCAATGCTGCTGCCGCCTTGGGCCGCCTCCTTCCCAACGTAGGAGGGCCGGGATCATTATGCCGGAGTCTTTACGCTGGAGTGGTGCGCTCTATGGCACTGTATGGTGCTCCCATATGGATCGACGCTCTCAGTGCTCGTAATAAGACTCTTCTGCGGAGACCACAGAGAGTCATAGCGGTGAGAGCGATACGTGCCTATCGTACGGTGTCGTGGACGGCAGCGACACTTCTGGCAAGTGATCCACCCTGGGAACTCCAGGCTGAGGTGCTCGCGGAAGTGTACCGGTTCCGGGTGGAAGCCAGGGCGAATGGCGACCGTCCTGGATCAGCGGAGCTGGGGCGAATCAGGACTTTAGCCCAACAAGCCCTGATTCGCAGATGGGGGGAGGACCTGGGGTCTCCATCGGCAGGGCTGGCGACAGTGGAGGCTATTCGGCCCCATTTTAATCGCTGGGTAACAAGAAGATGCGGCACACTCACGTTTAGGCTGACGCAGGTGCTTACCGGACATGGTTGTTTCGGTAAATACCTTCATGGGATAGCGAGGAGGGAGGGATCACCCTCCTGCCACGAGTGTGGTGCGCCACTGGACACGGCGCTTCACACCCTGGTGGAGTGTGCTGCGTGGGGGCCCCAAAGGCATTCCCTGGCGGCGATGGTTGGCGCAGACCTCTCGCTGCCGAGCGTGGTTAATGCCATGCTTGGCAGCGAGAAATGCTGGGTGGAGATGGTCTCTTACTGCGAGAGCGTCATGTCGCAGAAAGAGGCCGCGGAGCGTGACCGTGAGGCATCTGCCTCCGCTGATCCGCTCCGCCGAAGAAGACCGGGGAGGAGGCGCCGGCGCTATGCGCACCTTCTCGCCCCGCCCTAAGCCGCCAGGGCTAGCTGGGTTCTCTGTACTGCGGGAACCCAATTATGAAAGGAGGCCCGCGTAATCGGGCCAACCGTCGGGGCGTCGCGGTAGTATGCACAAGCGATCCCGTGCCGCTCCACCAAAGACGATAAAGGTACGCTGGTTTTTTAGTGGGTATTCCGGAGCCTTCAGCAATGGCGAGCCCCACATACCCCCCCACTCCATGTGGGGGAAACGCGTAAATGCGTTTTTCCAGCGAAAACAAAAAAAAAAAAAGAGTCACTATAAAACCACTGAGCAAATGTACAGAAATCATTCAGTGATCAAACACGACGGAATAATAAACACAATGTTCTCCAAAGTAAGCGAATTTATTGAAACGCAGTTACGCAAGCTTTCAATCTTACGAGGCGATGACGAATAATATTAAAATATTTTTACAGCTCGTAGCTCTCTGCGCTATAGTAGCGGTGTCCTCAGCCGGATTGGTGCCTGCTGTACAATACTCCTCAGCAGCGGCCGTCTCCTCTCAGAGTATCGTACGTCACGACGAGCACGCGGCTCCCATTGCCAAGGTGGCAGTCGCTGCACCCATCGCCTACCACGCCGCCCCCGCTACCTTCGCCTACCACGCCGCTCCAGCTACCGTTGCCTATCACGCTGCCCCTGCTGCTATCGCCTACCATGCTGCCCCTGCTGCAGTGACTTACCACGCTGCACCCGCTCCCATCGCCTATCAGGCAGCTCCTGCTTCCATCGCCTACCACGCCGCTCCCGTTTCTGTAGCCTACCACGCCGCCCCTATCGCTAAAGTTATTGCCCAACCTGAGGAAATCGTAAGTTTTTTACATTTATACAATAGATGTCAAGCAACTATAATTAACGACAACTACTAATAATTAAATAAATTCTTTTTTTTTTCTAAAGGCTTACCCCAAATACGAGTACAATTACTCTGTTGCTGATGGACACACCGGTGACAACAAGCAACAACAAGAGGTCCGTGATGGCGATGTCGTGAAGGGATCATACTCCTTCCAAGAAGCTGATGGCTCTATCAGAACTGTGGACTACTATGCTGACGACCACAGCGGTTTCAACGCCGTAGTACACAACACCGCCCCCACCGCTGCCCCCGCTTACATCAAGGCTTCGCCCGTCTATGCTGCTCCTGTGGCCCAATACTACCACTAAGGCTTATAATTCAATTGTTGTTACAAAATGAAATTGATTATCTAGTGACTTAGAAAATATGTTATTAATATATTTATTGTAAAGCATGTATGCATATTTCATTTAAAGCACATCCTATTTAATTATTATTGACACCCATCATGTTTTTATGAATGGTTTAAGTCTACTAGGTATGTCGAAAATAGGCGTTCCATAAGGTTCAGTTTTTCCCTTTCTTATTTTTGGTCTTCCATTTAATGTTAATGCTTATGTTGTATTGTACATTACACAGTTAACTGATAATACATCATAACTTTAAAGTTGTCAGAAATACACTAATAAAAACTATTTTCTATTTTTCATATACATTTTTTTTATTGTAAAAAAGAGTACCTTCTGAGTTTCTTGCCAAGTCTTTACAGTAGATTCTACATACTGAACCGCAATCTTTATATTAAAATTAAAGCTAACAAAGAAAAAGCTTTTTACAGCATATGTGACATCGACTCCAAAAATAACAATAATTGTAACTACATTATCAACCACACAACACAATCCTACCTACATATTGACGAGTAGAAAAAACAAAGTTAATTATCAAAATGTAGAAGAATACGCTTTTATTTTTATAATAAAACCCGACTTTAAAATTGTATAAGCTTTTAGCCACAGTCAGCGACAGCGGTACGCGGGGGCGCGCAGGCGGTTGCATCGCACGTTCGTATGATCGATGTGGGACCGCTTAAATTTATTTAGTGCGCAATAGTTTTAAAATTACGATAACTCCTAAGATATTAATTTAAATTGGGTTATGTACAGGGCAAAATATACATGAAATTCTTAAAGTAAATAACGTATTATATTGATAAGGATTAATATCATATCCGTTTTTTTACCGACTTCAAAAAAAGGAGGAGGTTATCAATTCGTTGTCATAACTCCCTCATAACTTTCGACTGGGTGAATCGATTTTGATGATTTTTTTTTATTTGAAAGGGCCTGCTTCCCATGTGGTCCCATTTTTTTTTAGTCCAGTTTTGACACTGGCATCCATGAAAAAACCATATAAGTCCTAAATTTGCATAAATATGTGCGCGACAAATGGACGAATAACTCGATATATATTTATCCGATTTCGATGATTTTTTTTTATTGAAAAGAGTGTACTTTAGGGATTGTTTGATGACAGATTTAGTTAGATTCTGATTATAGTATCCATGACAAAGTAACGGAAATCTTCAATTCTTAATAGCAAATTATCGATACATGGCCGAATCTTTTATAGGCTATCTAGATTTTTTATTCACCTACCATAACATCGTTATGATCAAGTTATTGTAGTACTATTGTATAAAACACTTTTTTATATACCGTCAATAGTTTTCGCAGTGCACGCTCAGTAATGACTTTTATAGGCAACAGTTTGTACCTTGGGTTACATTGCTCCATTTTAAGTAGGGATCTATAAGTTTTTAAAAATATAATAAAACCTATGTTACTTGGTAAAGACATAGCTTTCTAAGGATGAAAGAATTTTTAAAATCGGTCGAGTAGTTTTTGAGTTAAATCGTAATAAAAAATCAAGCAAAAATCAAATCTTTCCTCTTTATAACATGAGTTATGCATGTAAGCATTAGTAGTTATATATGTATATGTTTGTAATTGAAACACATTTGAACATCTCCTAAAATTTGAGACCAATTTTGATAATTATATATATCGTATAAGTACTCTTGCATGTTATATTTATGTATATTTATATATTGATTACTAGTGTTTTTCCCGCGGTTTCACCCGCGTAGTTCCCGTTCCTGTGGGAATATGGGGACAAAATGTAGCCTATGTTACTCCTTAATAATGTAGCTTTCCATTGGTGAAATATTTATTTAAATCGGCTTAGTGGTTTATGGTGAAAGCGTCACAAACAAACTTACTTTCGCATTTATAATATTAGTTAGGATAATATAGACACTTCCTCTTTTTTTTAATATACAGACATTCCGTCGTATTTTATGGTGAAGAATGGTATAACACAACATCCATAAACGAACAGTTTATTTAATTATTACTAGAAATAATTATTTGATTATGTTATGGCTGCCCAACACCCCACCAACTAAATCTATTTAATCAAAACATGTTAATTTATATTCATACATTAGTTAACCATATTAACTAATATTTATTAATTAAGTACCAAAATGCATTTTTCTTTACATTTCACTGTTTTAGATTAATATATTTAAATAATAATATAAACGGCGCTGTCTCATATGCGCTAAACGTTTAGTAGGTCTACCCATATTCTACCAAATTAGTGAGTGTACTTCAGATTCACTAAAAATCGAAAAATAAATAAAAATTTTAACAAAACAAAAACCGACTTCATAGGAACAACAAATTAATATGCACTAAAAGTAAAAAAATAATTGCGTATTCTTCTATAATTTGTTAATTAACTTACTATTTTCTACTCATCAAAGTAGGTACGAATGTGTTGTGTGGTGGATAATGTATTTACAATTATTGTTATTATTGGCTCATTCGCCCTTCAAACCGGGACACTATGTGGCGTACTATTACAATTTGGCTGTAGAATATCATAAGTGGGTGGTACCTTCTCAGAAGGCCTTGTACTTAGACTTACCATCATGAATTAATAATAACAATAAGAAACAAAAGAAAAGAAACAATTGATGAAATTTAAAATAGGATCCATTTTTTTGGAAAGTATTTTTATTAAAATACTTAGAAAGTAGTAATAGTAGACAACTGCGTGACAACTACTACTATGTATATGTTTTTTTATTTATAATACAATTTTATTTCTTAAACTTTTTTGTATATTTTTTTTTTATAAAAACACAGTTCATGAAGAAGAATGCAAAGTACTAATAAGATTGGGTTGCCACTTCTCACTTCATCGACATATCACAAAAAGTGTGTTATCTTTCATCGATAAATAGTTTAAATGCGAAAAGATTTTCGCAATTTATTCATTTTAACGAATTTAATATAAAAATGTAATAGTAGCAAACCGCCCACGGCAAGGTCGGAAACAATTTCATCTAATTTGATCGTATTGATAAAGTCACTATAAAACCATTGAGCAAATGTAAAGGAATCATTCAGTGATCAAACACGACAGAATAATCAACATAATGTTCTCCAAAGTAAGCAAATTTATTTAAACGCAAGCTTCCAAACTAACGAGACGATGACGAATAATATTAAAATATTTTTACAGCTCGTAGCTCTCTGCGCTGTCGTGGCGGTGGCTTCGGCTGGACTGGTGCCTGCTGTACAATACTCTTCTCCAGCGGCCGTCTCCTCTCAGAGCATCATACGCCACGACGTTACTAAGCTGACCGTCGCTGCACCCCTTGCCTACCATGCCGCTCCTGCTACCGTCGCCTACCACGCCGCCCCTGCTGCCGTCGCCTATCACGCTGCCCCTGCTGCTGTCGCCTACCATGCTGCCCCTGCTGCAGTGACTTACCATGCTGCACCCGCTCCCATCGCCTACCAGGCTGCTCCTATAGCCTACCAGGCCGCTCCCGTTTCCGTCGCCTACCACGCCGCTCCTGTCGCTAAAGTCATTGCCCAACCTGAGGAAATCGTAAGTAACTTACATTTTTTTTTATTTCATAGATAGGCGGACGAGCGTTTGGGCCACCTGATGGTAAGTGGTCACCAACGCCCATAAACAATGACATTGTAAGAAATGTTAACCATCGCTTACATCGCTAATGCGCCACCAACCTTAGGAACTAAGATGTTATGTCCCTTGTGCCTGTAATTACACTGGCTCACTCATCCTTCAAACCGGAACACAACAATAGCGAGTACTGATGTTTTGCGGTAGAATAACTGATGAGTGGGTGGTACCTACCCAGACGAGCTTGCACATAGCTCTACCACCAAGTAAGTTCTAGAAAATATGTTAAGTAACTATGATTAACAACAACAACGACTAATTAAATCAATTCTCTTTGTTTACTGAAGGCCTACCCCAAATACGAGTACAATTACTCCGTTGCTGACGGACACACCGGTGACAACAAGCAACAACAAGAGGTCCGTGATGGTGATGTCGTGAAGGGCTCATACTCCTTCCAAGAAGCTGATGGCTCTATCAGAACTGTAGACTACTATGCTGACGACCACAGCGGTTTCAACGCCGTAGTACACAACACCGCCCCCACCGCCGCCCCCGCTTACCTCAAGGCTGCGCCCGTCTATGCTGCTCCTTTTGCCCAGTACTACCATCACTGAAAGTTTTAATAGTGCAAACGTTACCAAATGATTGTTTCTTATTGTTTATTAATTAAATATAATTAAATTTACAATACAACGTGTTTTATTGTGGTTGTCACTACTCACTATATCCGAAAATAAATATTTTCCTCATATTCACATTCAAATGAAATACAAAATTTGTGACCATTTTTAAATAAGTAAAGTAACAGCCTATGAATGTCCCACTGCTGGGCTAAGGCCTTTTCTCCACCTTAAGAGCTTATTCCACCACGCTGCTCAATTGCGGGTTGGTGGAATACACATGTGACAGAATTTCAATGAAATTTGACACATGCAGGTTTCCTCACGGTGTTTTCCTTCACCGTAAAGCACGAGATAAATTATAATCACAAATTAAGCACATGAAATTCAGCGGTGCTTGCCCGGGTTTGAACCCACGATCATCGTTTAAGATTCACGCGTTCTTACCACTGGGCCATCTCGGCTCAATCTTTTTTTTAATAGAATATATAAATAGAAACTAAGCAACTTTTATTCACAACCATATTAAGCTTAGAAAAAATATTAAATACATAAGAATAACAGATATATAATGATTTTTCCAACAAAAACAGGATTAACATTTATTTAATGTACCAATATCCCATAAAATCTAAGAAGTTCAAAAACTTTTGTTGAAAAATGCCATCCCTCTTGGATTTACCGCAATTACAATTTACCGCAGTTATTTTAAAACGCGATTATAACTTGATTTATTATTAGCGGAATATAGTTGAACAAAACATGTTTCATATTTTTTTAAATATATTAATATTTTTATAATAGTGAATGCGACTAGTGAAGCCAAACAATAACAGCGAAGTTAAGCATTTTTTTATTTTATTTTTTATTTTATTTTTTATTTTATTTAAATCAACACCAACAAGAAGTACACTAATAAACACAATATTATAGTCCTTAAACGAAATCTTTATATAAATCGAGTGTCTCCTTAATTATAGGTGTTGCACGATATATCAATAATACAAGTTAACAAAAGTATAATAAGTTCCAATAATTAAAATGTTAATTACAAATAGAAAAAGATATTAAGAAATCAATTATTATAGAATATGCTAACGCATAAATGGAATAAAAATTTATAAAATATTATTATTATTTGGATACATTAAAATTTAGAATACAATTAAAATTAAACGATAGTAAGGCACAAATAATATAGATTAAACATAGATTTAAAATAACAATTTATACAATTATCATTGAAAAAACATTGATAATTTTTTACGAAAGAGATTCAATTTGTCATTAAATATATCTATTATAAGAGCTTCGTTTGACTCCTTCTCATTGTTAATCATATTGAACGATTTATAAATATTGTTATAATCGATGATCACCCTATTAATTGGAAAGTAGCGCCCTTGACGGGAGCGAGTGAGTTTTTCAACGAAGGGAGTATACACTGATGGTCTAGTGGCCTTTACGGGAGCCCGAATCATAACTTTAGAAAGTAGGTAACCAGTCGATTTTACCGTTCAGTAAGTTATAAAGGAAAATGTTATCGAGGACACGTCTACGATCGTTAAGGGAAAGAGATTAAAATATGCAAGTCTTTCTTCGTAACTTGACAGTCTTTTAGCCAAAATTTCGACTATAAGATAAATGCCGTAAAAATCTTTTTTGTACGCTTTCAAGCCTATTCTTGTAGACATCGTAGTGAGGATTCCATACAATGCTACCGTATTCCAGAATACTGCGCACTAAAGCAGTGCATATAGTAATTTTAGTCTGAGGCTGTTTAAAATCCTTACAATTACGCAAGACAAATCCCAAAGCCTTAAAAGCTCTAGTTACTACATTGTCCATATGAAGATGGAACCGCAATTTAGTATCTAAAATGATGCAATGCAAGCATTCTGATCTATTGTCTACATTTCTTAAATGATTTAGTTTTTAGCTCATATTTTAGACTGGTAAATATTATTTGAAGATAAACGTTTTCTTTATATATATAACATTCAATTATTATTCATGTTTATAAATTTGAACACGAAATGGACGAACGTACATGTTAGTAGCAATAGTAAATAACTTATAAAGTTCAAAACCGTATGTTATAAAAAATACAAAATAATAAGTAAAAAATATTGATCAAATACAATTTCAAGACGAAACTCATGTAAAATAAATTAAGTAAACTTTCTTAAATTTATTTCCAATGCAATAATTTGGGTTGATGGATACATAATATGCGTCAGATTTTCGATGTTTTTCTGAACCACCCAGCATAAGTTTTAGAGACAAATTAAGAGTTTAAAAATTAATTGGTTCTTGGCGTGAACTCGCAATCAAATACTCACGAGCTCTAAATGTGGCTATTACAGAATGCTCTTCATATTTGAAACACATGAATATTATGCATCATTAAAACAAAATAAAAAAGATATCTGGTATGGTAATGTATAAATCTTTATAATTCTCATAACATTTTTTTCTGTTTTTAATTGTATATTCCATTAATAAGTGTTATGTACATTAAAGCCTTAAATCCATAAAAAAAAACTAAAGTCCCTTACATGACATAACTAACATTTTTAATGTTAACATTATATCAAAATCGAAGTTCTAAAAATCCAAAATATTACTCCCCGCCTTATTGCCTCCACTGGTGACAGGAGGCCTGGTTCATTTTTCGCCCAGAGAATCGGAATTGCGATTCAAAGGGAAAATGCTGCTAGCATTCTTGCCACCATGCCACGCGGTCACGACTTACATAATAATTATTTTTAAATGTTATTTGTATTTAGTTAAGGTTTTAATGTAAATATATTGCCATTGTAATATAAATTATTACACACATTGCAAAATAATTATAATCGTAGGCTGTTTATGGAATAGTCACTCGGTCAGGTTAATAACGGTGCATTGTAACATAGAATAAAATTCATGTTTTAGTGATGCGTTACTAGGTATGACTATAAACGATGTAAGTGTTTATATAAAAAGCAGTATGGATATTTCGTAGGTTATCCTATAATATATCCCAGTTTATTTCTTTTGGGTATGACCGGCTATAACACTTTAGAGCTCAGACGTAACATAAGTCTCATTGTTTATTTAGTGGAGTTACTGCAAGGGCGCAAAACCAATTCTTTTATATTAGACTCTGTACATCTGCATTTGCCCGATGGAAATGCAGTTGCACGTCACCGAATATTATTTGCATTACCACAGTGTAGAACTATGCTAGCAAGCCAGGCCCCGCTTACTCGTGCGCTATGCTTGCTCAATGATCTCACTCATGAGTGTCCGGAACTTGACTTGTTTCATACTCCACCAGCTAAGTTCAAAAATACTATAACTTTTTTGTTAGATAGTAAGTTAGGTAGGTAGTTTAAAATATATTCTATTTTTCTTATGTTTTATGGTATTATATTTTTGTATTATTGTATTTTTTGTATTGTTGTTTTTTTTATTTTGTATCGATCTGTTGTTAATAAAATATATTTTTTTCAGTTCAATTTCTTTATTTTTACGGAATGATTTACAATATCACAAACACATATATAAAGCAAATATAAAGATAAAATATAGAGCGACATAATCCTAAAAATATACGGGAATCAACCCTTTAAAACAAAAAGTTTGTATTATTTAAACTATTATAAAACAATACAAATATTTATAAAAGCCTTTGCGCAAAATTTATACCATTTTGTAATTCATGAATTATTTTACATTTAATTTGCATATTAGTTTTTTTTATGTTTGTCAAATAAATTTCGAAGTGTAAGTATATCTTAAGATCTATAGTATCGGTTTTTTATCTTAAATGCAACATACGTACAAATTACACAAAACTTATTAGATTCATACATAATTCGCGTGTGAACATTTTATTTTGAATCCACAAGTGAATGTAAAAATAGATTTGGCGAATTTGCCCGGGGCAAGGTCTTTCATTTGAACAAGTTCTTCTAACTTGATCGCAGTGATAATACAGGACAAGCCACTATAAAACGATTAAGCAAACGTAGAAAAATCATTCAGTGATCAAACGCGAAACAATAATCATCACAATGTTCTCTAAAGTGAGTAAATAACGCGCTGTACTACTAATACTTATACAAGCTTAAAATTTACTTATATCTGTGTAAAACTATCAAGATCATTACAACCAAATAACCAATGTTTATTTTACAGTTGGTAGCTCTCTGCGCTGTAGTGGCGGTGTCCTCGGCTGGACTCCTGCCTGCCCCTGTTCACTACTCTTCAGCGGCCGCCGTCTCCTCTCAGAGCATCGTCCGTCACGACGAGAACGCGGCCCCCATTGCCAAGTTGGCCGTCGCTGCCCCCGTCGCTTACCACGCTGCCCCTGCTGCAGTCGCCTACCACGCTGCCCCCGCCGCCGTCACCTACCACGCCGCTCCGGCACCCATCGCCTACCACGCTGCTCCCGCATCCATCGCCTACCATGCCGCCCCCGTCGCTAAAGTTATCGCCCAACCTGAGGAAATCGTAAGTGGTTTTCCTCAAGTTACATGTTATAGATAATAATCTCAATAGGAAACTAATTTAACTATCTTCCTTTTTTGCAGGCATACCCCAAATACGAGTACAATTACTCCGTTGCTGACGGACACACCGGTGACAACAAGCAACAACAAGAGGTTCGCGATGGTGATGTCGTAAAGGGCTCATACTCCTTCCAAGAAGCCGATGGCTCTATCAGAACCGTGGAGTACTCCGCTGATGACCACAGCGGTTTCAACGCCGTAGTACACAACAGCGCCCCCACCGCCGCCCCCGCCTACATCAAGGCCGCTCCCGTCGTCGTCAAGTCCCCCGTCTACGCCGCCCCAGCCCTCCAGTACTACCACTAAAAATTTCAAAATCAGTTAACTAAAATGATTGTTAAGTATTTATTTATTTCAATATAAAATTGAATCTCAAAATTTTTGCGTTTTCTATAGACCTTCCCTATCGTTATCTTTATTTTAAAATTTAAAATGAAAGAAATATGTATATTATAATAATAAACAGTTATTTTTTTTAAAACTTTTAAAGTAATAACAATTTATTAAATTAATATTTAGTTAACACCATAGAACTTATGTTGTTTTTCATTTAATAATATGAAAGCAATATTTAAATGAAAGATTGATGGGAATACCCCGTAGTTTTACATAAAATTAATAAGGTAGTTTAAATTAAAAAAAGTACATTTAACAATATTTTCACGCATTTTCCACTAATATCTTAAGAACCTTTTTGTATGCAAAATATTAAAAAGACAAAATATTTAAACAGCAGCAGTACGGTTTTTTAAAAATATTATTCTTATGTCACTCGCCAAATATTAAACACCAAATTGAGTTTTTACACTTTTTTCATGCATGTATCTACAGATTATAAATATATTTTTTTATTTCTGTATTCTGTCTACCAGAAACATTCTACAAATGCATATTCAACAACCAAAAGTCACTAGTATTAACAGAAATAGAGCTTTAATGAAAAGAAACAACGCTTGGAATTAAGCAGTATTACTGCTTATGTACTTAAAATTGTATTTATTTGTTTATTTTATTTCATAGGAAGACGGACATTAGTAGTTTACATTTTACTTGGTGGTAGAGCTTTGTTCAAGCTCATCTGGGTAGGTACCACCCACTCATCAGATATTCCACCGCAAAAGTACTTGCTATTGTTGTGTTCCGGTTTGAAGGGTGAGTTAGTCAGTGTAATTCCAGGTACAAGGGACATAACATCTTAGTTCCCAAGGTTGGTGGCGCATTGGTGATGTAAGTGATGGTTAACATCTTTTAGAATGCCTATGTCTGTGGGCAATGGTGACCACTTTTCATCAGGTAGTCCATACGCTCGTCCGCCTTCCTATGCAATAAAATAAAAGTAAAAAACCTATACATTTGTAATTAAAATATAAAAAACAGGGTCTTTATGCAAGCAACGGCGGTCCAAATTTTGATTTGAGTTATCCGTGTCATGTGGGGTATCGTATGAAAGGGCTTCATTGGCACAAGCTAAAACAAATTTTTAATTATATTTATGACGTATAGTTTTCGATTTATGAGTAAGAATAAAAAAAAATTAAATTGTATAGGTACTAGGTACCTAATAATATTGATGTATGTACTACCTAACTGTTTGCACTGTCATGCATACCTGATTATTTAATTTAAAACTTTGTAATTACGTATTCCGATTTTTTTTAAAACAAAAACATTACTAAATAAATAAAGGCAACCTAAAATAGCTTCCTTTTGTATCACTTTTTAATATTTTTATTATATTTAAAAAGGTACGTATGACTGATGATAACGGTACAAAGATATTTGCTATTATTTTTGTTTTTTTTTTTAATAATTTGATTTTGCTGATGTAAAGAATACATCATCAATATTCCACCAAACTTAAGAACTAAGATGTTATGTGCCTGCAATTACAATAAATATACTTGTATTCGTTCACAGAATGCATTGTATTAGGGTTAAACATTTTTGACTATCATTATACTGATGTGTTTCTAAATGCATAACTCTCAACGGACTAAGTTTTGGAATTTAACGCTATAATAACTTTTGTTCAGTTTAAAAATCCTATCCAACAATGTATTACACGTCCCTATTGTAGGTAGGACCAGAGTTCATACAAATCCTGGCATTATCCTTTAATTAGATGAATTGCAAACAAAAATTTTACTGTAATAATTATTTAATGGACTTAAAAAAGAATCAGCAGTTATGGTATATACCCTATTCCCTATTTAAAATATTCGTTAATTCGTTCTCAATTCGAAAAATTAATTTAAACAGCTTAAGGATTAACTGTTTTTTTATATTTATTAAATTCAATACTTGTTGAAAATTTGTTTCATAAACTTGATCTTACGTGTGTTATTAAAGCACATTATTTGGTATACACGTATAACTTATAATCCTGCAGAACATTCATAATTTCCCAAATATATATTTTTGGATAAACTCTCATTTAAGAGATTTTTCTTAAAACTACACTTTATTTTTTCCAAGTTTTCGCTTATATCATCTAGAGTACTATATAAATACATTCTAATAAATAACTTTTTCAAAAATATTTACGCTTACATTTTTCAAAGGAATTCACAACCACAAAGTACTATTGATATTATTATTTAAAGGTCCGATCCACTTTCGTTAGTGCTTAAAAACCAAATCATTCAGCTTTAAGTCTAAATGTCAAATGCCACAACAACTTCTAAATTTATCACCGACTAACAACATTGCGCGTGCGCAAGTCAAGGCGCATAAGTGAATACGAAAAATTGGAAGTCACGAGTATAACCATGAACAACGGTTAATAATAATTAATTGTTACCTTCTAACCATGAATCTTTATAAACACGAAGTAATAAACTAATTTATGTCTAGTAAAAATGTATGCAGCCTTTACGCAGCCTATTATTTCTTACGTCAAATAGGTAAAATAAATGTAGCTTTTTAAATATCTTATAATTTAAAATTTAGCAAATTTACATTAAATCTAATCTTACTACCCTATGTATCATATAGTTTACTATCTATAAAATTTACAGAAGCTTAAACTTATTTTGAATAGCTACTAAAATTATTATATAATAGTTTATAGTACGTACTTTATAATATATCCCTTTTTTAATGAGATAAAATAAATTTATTGAAACCATAGTCCTTAACTCGTTTATAATTATTGTTTTGGACTATGGTGTGCGTAATTAATTTTATTTATTTTCATATTAAATAATTATATTATTTTATAATTCGTATAATTATATTAGTAGATACATTAAAACTTTATACTGAATTGGTACAATCGTAAATGTGAGGTGGAAAATAACAGCATGTTCTTGTAAATTTATTTAGTTCATATTAGTTTATAAATATTGAATAGTTATAAAATCTTTTATTTAAGCTTTGTAATATGGTAAATTAAGTTGTTTCAATAAAATGAAAGAAAAAATTGAACAGTAAGAAGAATAAGAAATGGATTGGGGTAAATTAACAAATACCTAGCATATATGTATGTACATTTTAATTCACAAAAGATAAAATCTTACGCGTAATCTTATGAAATCGCTGCTGACGAACTGGATATTATCTAAGTAATAAGATTTTCGCAAGGATTTCTAATATAATTTATCTAGTACTAGTGAATTTGAAAATAAATTGGTCAAAAATAACCCCGGGCAAGGCTATTGATTTAATTAGGTTTTTTCTAATTTGATCGCAGTGATAAAGTTACTATAAAAACATGGAACATAATATGTAACTAAATCATTCAGTGATCAAACACGAAAGAATAATCTACACAATGTTCTCCAAAGTAAGTGAAATATAAATAAATAATAACATTAATTTAAATAGGAATAAGCTCCAAAAAACCTTATCCTAATTAAAAATGTAGAAGGTGACAACGTATTATTATAACATTCAATTTATTTCACAGCTGGTAGCTCTCTGCGCTGTAGTGGCAGTGTCCTCGGCCGGACTCGTGCCCGCTGTACAATACTCTTCTGCAGCTGACGTCTCCTCTCAGAGCATCGTACGTCACGATGAGAACGCGGTTCCCATTGCCAAGCTAGCCGTCGCTGCTCCCATCGCCTACCACGCCGCCCCTGCTACTGTCGCCTACCACGCTGCCCCCGCCGCCGTCACCTACCATGCAGCACCCGCTCCCATCGCCTACCACGCCGCTCCTGCATCCATCGCCTACCACGCCGCTCCCGTCGCTAAAGTTATTGCCCAACCTGAGGAAATCGTAAGTTATTTTCTGTTTATAAGTTACATATAGATATTACTCTCAATAAGAACCTAGTTTAATTCTCTTTATTATCTGCAGGCCTACCCCAAATACGAGTACAATTACTCCGTTGCTGACGGACACACCGGTGACAACAAGCAACAACAAGAGGTTCGCGATGGTGATGTCGTGAAGGGCTCATACTCCTTCCAAGAAGCTGATGGCTCTATCAGAACTGTAGAGTACTTCGCTGACGACCACAGCGGTTTCAACGCCGTAGTACACAACACCGCCCCCACCGCCGCCCCCGCCTACATCAAGGCCGCACCCGTCGTAGTCAAGACCCCCGTTTACGCTGCTCCTGTAGCCCAATACTACCACTAAGCTTTACATAATATGCTCACCAAATGATTGTTAATTATTTATTTATATCAATATACACTTGAATCTCATAAAAATCTGAATTTAAATATAACAACCTATTTCTTTAACAAGAAAATCGACTTTTTTATAATTCTGAAACAAATATTTATTTAAAAATAGATATTACGTATAATGATTTTTAAATATATTTTTTTCAGGCTTTACACTACGAAAATACTGGAATAAATAGCTAACATAGAAACAATGAATTTATGGAATAAAAAATTGGTTGCCTGTAAAGTCGGTATACGGGCGAAAGTTTTACGTGACAACGACTTTGAGTGGTAAAATAATTTTAATGTGAATATTCATTCGTATAGTAGGAAGAAGGATGAAATAATAGTAACAATTTTAATCATTTATTTATACAAAGAATTATATTTAAAACATTAATTTATACAAAGAATCTCGCACTTAATCGAGTAGAAGGGACGCGTGCCTTTCACTTTTTATGTCTGTCTCTCTCGCTCTTAGGCGGGCTAACCATGCCCGAGTGGAAGGGACGCGTGCCTCTCACTCGCTCTCATTGTGAGCGCATAACGTGAGCGGAGCGTAACGCAGTTTCTTGAAGTGTCACCCGGCAAACCAATTTATAAGACGTTGTCACGTCAAAACAAAGTAAAGTAAAGTAATTTGACGATAGCTGCACGATTGATCAATGTCAAAAATTTGGTTACAAGGATTTATTAAAATAGAATTAGTTAAATATTTTAAAACCTCATATAATTACGTTGAATGATCTTGAATACGAGTTCATTAATTGGACCACTTAAATAGTACATTTTATAATTGCTAAGACTAACTTCTTTGACAATAAATTACACTGTATTTATTAGGCTAAGCCATGACATTAGGTGGACGTCTACTTAAAGCTAATAGCTTTCGTATCAAAATCGATTTAGGCGGTAAAACCTCAAACAGCATATTAGATGAAAATAAATTCACTACACTACACGAAATGCATACGCTTTGATTAAAATAATATATTACTGTGTAATACATAAAAAGGCACATTTAAAATACTTTAGTTTTATTTTAGTTGATAATTCTCTTGAATGATAAATTGTATTGATCGCCTCGGCGTCAACTTGAAATTTAAATAGGGCCTTAAGGTAGAAACGTTAATCAATGATCTATTAATGTCAACGTGCAATATAAATATATATTGGAATAATTTAAGATAATACTGAACCTATTAAAAAAACTATTGGCTACTTTGTTCCATTTTAAAAGAGTAAAGTTCATATATAATGAATGTTACTCAATAATAACTAGAATATAAATTAATGGATTTTACATTTTAAAAAATGTATGAGATAAATATATAATTTGAAAACAATTTGAATAAACAGATATTTCTCAAATGAACATTCAAAGAGAAATGTAAAGTCGATATGTTTTAATCTTATTATTGATAAAGAATACAAAAGGAAACCGGTTTAAAAAAGTCACTTTCTTACTAATTCTTTAGCCGGTTTCTGCAAGTTTGTTCCGTTAGCCAATCATCTAACAACTGCTAATGTTAATTAATGTTGATCAATTTTGCAGTAACGTTGTTTAACATAAATTAATCATAAATACCTACTATCAGTTTTATCTAATTTCGTTTTTCAGTCAAATATGATATTATGATGTCACTTCTCAACAGTTTTACATATCGAGACATAAAGTTTTCACCAAATACATAAGTTGAATAATATATGAGATCATTTTCTTTGGCAAATTTCAATGTTTTCTTAGTATAATTAACAATTAGGTAAATTTACTGCCAAATAGCCTTTAATATGATGGTGAAATTTCATTACTTAAAAAGTATGTAATAAAACAAATGTCACAACATTGGAATTTTGTATAAAAAGTACGCCTACAATATTCAAAAATACTTTATGATGTCGCAACTACTTTTAAAGTCAGTTTAGTGAACGGATTGATATACATACTGGTACATTTATGACCTAGGGCAAGGTTAAATATTGAGCCCGTTTGACAACCTCCACTACTTGTCATCTGAAGTAATCTATTTGGGGTCCGCGACTATAAAAACCAGTACCATAAACTCATCAACATCATTCTCACTTGATTGGTGAAGTATCTATCAATATGTTTGCCAAAGTAAGTTCTTTAATATTAGTTTGATATTGTTATTATATTTTAAAGTGTAAATAAAAATGTTTTTTTTTGTAGATTGTTACTCTTTGCGCAGTAGTCGCGGTCTCCTCCGCGGGGCTATTGCCATCAGCTGTCCACTATTCTCCAGCTGAGGCTGTCTCTTCTCAGAGCATCGTACGACATGATCAACACCATGCCGCTCCAGTAGCCAAGTTGGCCCTTGCTGCCCCTGTCGCTTACCATGCTGCACCAGCTCCTATTGCGTATCACGCTGCACCTGCCCACTACTCATCCGCCGCTGCTGTTTCTTCCCAAAACATTGTGCGTCACGATGAGTCTGCAAGACTTGTGTCCTCAGCTCCTAAGTTGACATACGCTGCACCTGTCACCAAGCTGGCTGTCGCTGCTCCTGTCGCTTACCACGCGGCTCCTGCTCAAATCGCCTACCACTCAGCTCCCGCTCCCATCGCGTACCACGCCGCCCCAGCTCACGTGGCCTACCACACCGCTCCAGTTGCTAAGGTCATCACCCAACCTGAAGAAGTCGTAAGTTGTATATAAATATACTCTTTCACACTACTGCTGCTGACGGAATTAACTTTTGTTTTCGAACACAAGCTTAACAACAATTTTCTTATGGAAGTTTCAAGTCATTTTTTAAGTTACAAAAACTTAAAAAATGACTTGAAACTTCCATCGCTTATTTAGATATTATTATTTTTCCTCTTAATAATAATAATAATAATAAATAACTTTATTGCACACTCAAGAAAAGAAAGCAAAAACAAAACAAAAAAAAAAAAAAGTCAGTAACAAATAAGTGAAAATAAAATAAAATAAAAAAGACACTTAGGAAGGATGATGCATGCAAGGGGCGGTCTTATCACTCAAGTAGTGATCTCTTCCAGACAACCCTCTTAGTGAGTAATACTTCACTATATTTCCAGGCTTACCCCAAATACGAGTACACTTACTCTGTTGCTGACAGTCACACCGGTGACAACAAACAACAACAGGAATCCCGTGATGGTGATGTTGTAAAGGGCTCATACTCCTTCCACGAAGCCGATGGTTCTATCAGAACTGTTGAGTACTCCGCTGACGACCACAGCGGTTTCAACGCCGTAGTACACAACAGCGCCCCCACAGCCGCCCCCGCCTACATCAAGGCCGCACCTGTCGTCGTCAAGACTCCCGTCTACTCTGCCCCATCCCTCCAGTACTACCACCATTAAGCGAAAAAACATGCATTGATTGTTGACTGTTTATTTATTGTAATATACAATTATTATTGAATTTAATATTTATTTTATTCACTCGCTATCTACACCATTATTAAATGCGTGATACTATGTAAATTATCATGATTTTTTTAAGCTTCTAAGAAAAAAAGAATTGAATGAAATCAATAATTTTGAAGTAATCAATAAATAATAAATCAATTGAAGTATTACACTTTCCTATTGATTGTCAATGTAGAAACTACCATATTTTCGGAAAAAAGCCACCCAGTCCTGAGAAGAAACGGCGAAAGAAGCTCAGTGGGTTGATTTTTTTATGTATTTCTTTTATTTAAAATGATAAATACATCGTTTATAAAAAAATAAAACAAAAAGAAATAGCGATCCAATAATAACAGGAGCCGTGAGATGCCTTAATTAGCCGTAATATTTTCGAACCAAATAAAATATTTTTAATCAAACTTTACCAAGTCATTTCTACCAAGAAGGATCGGCAGAATACTCAGTAGCGACTTTTAATGAAATGTAAGCACTATAAACCTCACAATAATATAATCACCAATAAGCTGCTTAATATATAAAAAGAACAGTGCAGTTTCAATATTGATCAAAAAGTTTGGTCAATTTTGACTACATAAAGTAATTTTTTAACCGACTTCAAAAAAAGGAGGAGGTTATCAATTCGTCTGTATGTTTTTTTTTTTTGTGTTTGTTACCTCATAACTTTCGACTGGGTGAATCGATTTTGATGATTTTTTTTTTTATTTGAAAGGGGTTGCTTCCCATGGGGTCCCATTTTTTTTTAGTCCAGGTTTGACAGTGGAATCCATGAGAAAACCATATAAGTCGTAAATTTGCATGAAGTATGTGCGCGACAAATGGACGAATAACTCAATATCACGCCAACCGATTTCGATGATTTTTTTTTTATTAGAAAGAGTATAATTCAAGGGTTGTTTGATGATAGTTTGGTTAGATTCTGATTATAGGATCCATGACAAAGTAACGGAAATCTTCAATTCTTAGTAGCAAATTATTGTTATTTTTGGAGTCGATGTCAGCTAAGGAAACACTATAATATACCTAGCACAAGCACATCTCACCTACAACTATGTATGTAGTTATAAGCCCACCTTGGCTGACATCGACTCCAAAAGTAACAATAATTGTAAATAAATTATCAACCACACAACACATTCGTACCTACATATTGATGAGTAGAAAATAGTAAGTTAATTATCAAATTATAGAAGAATACGCAATTATTTTTTTACTTTTTAGTGCATATTAATTTGTTTTTTGTAATTGTTATGTAGCTAATCAATCACTACCTTGCTAGTACTTCACAATATATTATATTGTAGAAAGTTGACTTACAGACTCAAACTCCTGTCAAAATTTTCAGGCAGTCGAAACTTGAATTAATTTAAATAAAACTTAAAAAAGGAGAGATATGTTCAGATTATTATTTATATAAAACTAACAATAACCGACAATTCCTCTTATCTTGGCATTCGGTTGATCAATAAAGAAGTTCATTTAATGTAGCACCATGTCAATAAATGTAATGCGCATGAGCACATGACATCAAGATGGATAGTATTCAAACCGTTTCCATGGTAAATACAAACTTTGATTGTTATCTATAAAACGGTTTTGTAATCGATTAAACTCACTAAGCTCAAACGTATGTATACGTGAATAATTATAACAATTGCAATCTCTGAATATATGATAAATTAATTATCCCTAATATATCATAAATGAATTTATTGACTGCCTTGTTGGTCAAGTGGCTACATGTAAAGTCGCAGACACGGTGGTCCTGAGTTCAATTCCTAGGTCGGGCCAATAAAAATGTAATCGTAATTCGTAATCGTAATTTCTTAGTAGCAACCCGGAGTCTGGAAGTTGGAAGTGTGTACACTCCCATGCCTCGGAGAGCACGTTGGTCCTGCGCTTGAACTCTTTTCCGGTCGTGTCGGATTGCCGTCCCATCAGGTTATGAGAGTAAGGGAATAGAGAGTGCACCTTTGTTTGCGCACACACTTGTGCACTATAATTTCTCCTGCGCAGTTGGCTAATCTCTCTTGAGATCAGCCGCCGTGGCCGAAATCGGTCAGCAGGACCATTATTAAACAAATAATATTGTTCTAATGAGTATATTATTTAACATAATCTATAACCGATCGAAAGTTCTATAATATATACATTGTTAAATAAAATTAATGGTTTTATTTACTAAATCGGATACTAACCATTATGCTTTTAACCTTGCGAAATACTGAACACTATCTTGAAAGCTCAATCAATGTTGACCCACCAACTGTTTTAAAATACGGTAACATTCAATCACAGTGAATAAGAAAAATCTTTAAAATACCAGAATGTTATTTATAGTGCTTTGTATTATGAGTAAATTTTTAGTAAAATGTAACTTTCTAATTAAATACCGCGAATCTTTACTTTTGTATAAAACTGGTGATCTGTCTTCTAAAGATTATTCCATTTTTAATGTAGATGAGTAGCAAAATTATTTAAATATAAAAAGTAAAATCGTGTTTTTTATTGAAATAATTCATTTATTGCATTAAATAAATAGATAACAATCATAAAGTAAAAAACAGTCGGTTAATGGTAGTACTGGAGGGCTGGGGCAGCGTAGACGGGAGTCTTAACGACGACGGGTGCGGCCTTGATGTAGGCGGGGGCGGCGGTGGGGGCGCTGTTGTGTACTACGGCGTTGAAACCGCTGTGGTCATCAGCGGAGTACTCCACAGTTCTGATAGAACCATCGGCTTCTTGGAAGGAGTATGAGCCCTTTACGACATCACCATCGCGAACCTCTTGTTGTTGCTTGTTGTCACCGGTGTGTCCGTCAGCAACGGAGTAATTGTACTCGTATTTGGGGTATGCCTGCAAAAAAGGAAGATAGTTAAATTAGTTTCCTATTGAGATTATTATCTATAACATGTAACTTGAGGAAAACCACTTACGATTTCCTCAGGTTGGGCGATAACTTTAGCGACGGGGGCGGCATGGTAGGCGATGGATGCGGGAGCGGCGTGGTAGGCGATGGGTGCGGGAGCGGCGTGGTAGGTGACGGCGGCGGGGGCAGCGTGGTAGGCGACTGCAGCAGGGGCGGCGTGGTAAGCGACGGGGGCAGCGACGGCCAACTTTGCAATGGGAGCCGCGTTCTCGTCGTGACGGACGATGCTCTGAGAGGAAACGGCGGCCGCTGAAGAGTAGTGAACAGGGGCAGGAAGGAGTCCGGCCGAGGACACCGCCACCACAGCGCAGAGAGCTACCAACTGTAATAAATGAAGATACAAAAAACGAGTTAATAAAAATATGTTTAAATACGTAAAGTCCATAAAAGTTTATTTAATTCAACAACATACTTTAGAGAACATGATTGAATAAAGAACAATACTTGATTGATAATTTTGCAAATAGTATTTCGCTTATATAGTTCTTAGTAGTTTGAAATCAAGTTTGCGATAAGGTAGAGGGAGATTAGGCTAAACTTGACCCTGCCTCTGGTCATTTAGGCAAATTTATGCAACATTCTCTAATTGAATTTATTTTTTGGAGCAACTTTTAATTATGACACTGAAATCCTTTGCCAAATTTTAATGACTCACTTACATGTAATAGATTATTTATATTTTAGTGTTAGAAATAGCTCCTTATTAAATTTGTAAATAGTATTATAGATTCTCGTATATTTAAGTATTAGGTATATTGAAGAAATTTATATATACATATAATATTGTTGTTAACGAGTCAGTTCGAAAACAATTTCGAGCATGCTCATATATAAGAACCAAATTTATATTTTAAATTAACTAAATATAACATTTTTAAAATAAAATAAAAATAAATAAATAAATTCTTATGAGACTAATTTTCAAGATGGTAGAACACTTTTGATTTAATTACTTTGTTCTAATTTTATTTGTAAAGATGAGCAACAACGAAAAATTCATAAATTTCTCCATTGATGGAGCCAACACGTGTTAGAATGGGGACCACGCTTAGGCAAACATAGTATAGGACGCCCTGCAGCGCCCTGCAGGTGGACCGAGGAAAGGTGACAGGTACGGGATGAAAGATGGCAGCCCAAGATAAGGATAGTTTGCATTCTAAGGGAGGCTTTCGTCCAGAATTAGACGGCGATAAGCTGAAAGAAAATTCATACAATGACAAACTGATATTATTACTAAAAAAATATGCACATCACATGAAAACATTACCACAATAGTTTCCAATGATTCACTAACACATAACAGGCTAAAATGCATCGGATAACAGATAAAATTATCGATTTATAACGATTTAATAATAAAAAGTACAATGGGATATATAATAATCATTCCATATCATTTAAATCATTGCTAGCAAAACACCTACTGCAAATTGCTTAAATATATTTCAAGAGAATGTATCAATCATTGAACTTGCTCAAACTAAGGTCACGGTGTAAGCTTGTTTGACAACTTCCACTACTAATTTTATATGCCCATGTGCGAATATATAAATACATTACCTAGTTCACATACTTATCATTCAAAGCCTGACTGTCACAAACAATCATGTTCTCTAAAGTAAGTTTCATATTTTATAACTTGAATTTTTATTTATCAATTACGCTTAAATAATTCTAATTATTAAATATCAATTATTTACAGCTGGTAGCTCTTTGCGCTGTAGTGGCGGTGTCCTCGGCTGGACTTCTGCCTGCCCCGGTACACTACTCTTCAGCGGCCGCCGTCTCCTCTCAAAGCATCGTCCGTCACGACGAGAACGCGGCTCCCATTGCTAAATTGGCCGTCGCTGCCCCCGTCGCTTACCACGCTGCCCCAGCTGCAGTCGCCTACCACGCTGCCCCCGCCGCCGTCACCTACCACGCCGCTCCTGCTCCCATTGCGTACCACGCCGCTCCCGCGTCCATCGCCTACCACGCCGCTCCCGTCGCTAAAGTTATTGCCCAACCTGAGGAAATCGTAAGTTTTTTGCATTTATGTTTTAACTAGTTTTATATTTTGTAGTAGCATAAATAATTATTTATTTTAGTATTACTATAACTTTCTTAAGACAACACATGCTAGATAACTATAACATAAGTTCTCTAACATCTGTTTTATACGGTTTTTCTATATAATTATGTATAATTTTAAAATGTATTCTACAAATATGTTATAATAAGAAATTTAATTGTTTGTCTCTTCTGCAGGCTTACCCCAAATACGAGTACAATTACTCCGTTGCTGACGGACACACCGGTGACAACAAGCAACAACAAGAGGTCCGTGATGGTGATGTCGTGAAGGGCTCATACTCCTTCCACGAAGCTGATGGTTCCATCAGAACTGTTGAGTACTCCGCTGACGACCACAGCGGTTTCAACGCCGTAGTACACAACACCGCCCCCACCGCCGCCCCCGCTTACATCAAGGCCGCACCCGTCGTCGTCAAGACTCCAGTATACGCCGCCCCCGTACACCAATACTACCACTAAGTGACTGACTCCAGGAAAATGTACCAAATGATTGTTAACTATTTATTTAATGCAATAAACGAATAAGTTCGAAAGCTATAGATTTTAATATTAACAAAAATATAAACCTTTCGTATTACGAATATTCATTTCTAGGAAAAAAGTAATTAACGTCGAAAGTTCTATATTTCGAAATATAATTTAAGGTACCACAGTCTAAATAATATTAAATATTATATAATTATTGGAAAGTATTTATATATTTTCTAATATCTTTGATTAAATAAGATTTATCAGATATCTTTTCTATTGAACAAGGATATGTATATAACATACATACAAGTCGCAAACTCAACAAAGTAGCATCGTATGTATGTACATATATTCATTCCCTTTGTTACGTGGAAATAATTATGTATTATTATGAACAGTATAGAAGTAATAAGAACCGACAATAATTTACTATTTGGTTAACCAAATATTACGATTATTATTGGTGGTGGAAATATAATTGTCATTATTACTGATTCCTATTGTTTGTTCAATTGTAAATCCATTTACAGCACACATCGGTCTGAGTGCGATTACAATACTTTTACACAAAAGTAGATAAAAAATTAAACAGATAAAATAATGTATATTTTATATGAAATTACTTTTTTTTTTTTATAGCATAGGAAGGCGGACGAGCATATGGGCCACCTGATGGTAAGTGGTCACCAATGCCCATAGACATTGGCGTTGTAAGAGATGTTAACCATCGCTCACATCGCCAATGCGCCACCAACCTTGGGAACTAAGATATTATGTCCCTGTGCCTGTAATTACACTGGCTCACTCACCCTTCAAACCGGAACACAACAGTACCAAGTACTGCTGTTTTGCGGTAGAATATCTGATGAGTGGGTGGTACCTACCCAGACGAGCTTGCACAAAGCTCTACCACCAAGTACTTTACTACTACTAATAACTTCTACTTTCATCTGATGTTTGCTGAAAACGATTCTTAACAAAAGCATCATCCATTTTTCATTTCAATATAACATAATATGGTAAATATAATATTATGAACAATACTAAATGTCACTGATGATCACTTCGATTTGAGTAACTCATATCATAAGATATCTGCGTGTCTTTTTGTCTTCAGTAAAATGACGTTCGAAGTTCTAATCACGAGATTCTCACGAGTAATTGATAAACGGGATGAAAAAAAAACAAACATTCAAAAATACGTGGCCTTTTTTTAATTGGACTTTCCAGAATTAGTCACATTATAGCAACATACAAATGGGAAATTAAAAAGTACAGCTTTTTCATTATAGTTTTGTTCCTTATCAATAACATCTCAGTGTACTAAATAAATATACCAATAAAATGCGGCTATTCTTCGATTGTGATGATATAATTATCGGATGCTCTGTGTTAGACTAACATGGACAAGAGACTACTTTCTCAATCGTATTATAAACGTAAAGCAAGGCTGACTAATAGTAATATCTTGCGTTTAAACAATAATATCTTTCTTTAAGCAAAAATAATTGAGATTATTCAGCCACGCTTCCATTTTTGTTGTCTTTAACCTTAAAACAAAATACGAATTAAGCTTAATTGTGCTTGATAATGTTTAATTGTTACATGTATTTATGGCTATATGTTATTCAAGCTAAGTACTTATATTAGATACTAATAGTTTAGATAAATACAAACTCTATCATTTTTAGACATTTTATATGTCTTACCGTCATAACACCCTTTTATCCTTCCGATCAGTACACAAACATCGTCGGCACTCATTGCGTTTTATTAAACTGAAATAATTCATAACTATCATTTTTATAAAGATTCTAATATCAGTTTAATTTAAAAATGCACTACACAAAAACATTCAACGTTAATATAATTATGTATTTACTTAAATTTAAAAACAAAGTTAATCATCAGTAACTAATAAAAATTGATAAACATGAGTTTATACATTCCAATACATCAAATACAAAGCCATAATCTATCTTTATTATATACTGTTAGGTATATATAATGATAAATACCTTTTGTATAAGAAATATCGACTAACTACATATTTGACATACACCACAAAGAGTGATGACATCCTTAAAGTAAATGAACAAATTAAAAAGTATAAATTTAATAAAAAGACATAACAAAAGTTTTAGAAAGCATTGATGCTATCAGACAAATCGAATCCATATTATTCTCGCACAATAACTATATTGATGAAGCTTACTTGATAAAGTTTTAGCAAATTTATATAATAGAAATTAAAAAACTATATAATGGTAAAAAATTATAATCTAAATCAACAGTTCCCCGGTACATCCCGAGAGCGACGGTTCATATTAAGTATAACGATATGTTTTCAAAGGTAAGCTATCAATAAATTGAATTTATTTTATAAAATATTAATTCAAAGTTTATAAAACTCGATATTTTCTTTTTCAGATGTTGTCCCTGGTTTGTTTCATCACTATCAGCTCAGCTGTACTGATTGACCCAAATAATGGACTGAAAGCGGAATCATATAGCTCCGATACAGGAAGGGCATGGCAATCGGTCAAATACTATCCTTCAAATTCTCCGCCACTTTTCAAATACGATTTTCACGTAAGGGAACGGCATTTAAGCAAATTTGATCTTTATTATTTACAAAGTATAATAATTATACCTACATCGTGTTTATCTATTAAATTCGTTTTTCTATGTGTGAGCTTTTATATAAAGTTTCTTTGATATTTTGTTCCTGATACTTATAATTAATAGTTAACCAAACAAATACATTCAAAATTTAAAAGAGCTAGTTAGTGATGTTTTCACTAGTAATATTCTCTTAATAACGTGTCATACTTTACAGGCTTATCCAAAGTACGAGTTCGAATATGCAGTATCCGATAAAAAAACAGGTGACTACAAACATCATCATGAATCCAGAGATGGCCACAGAGTTCGAGGAGGTTACAGCCTCGTTGAACCAGATGGCTCTTTGCGGAAGGTGGAATATAATGCTGATGACCAAAACGGGTAACATTTTATTGTGATGTAATTATTAAAATTAAATTTTATTCGAATAATTTGATCAAAGACCATACGTTGCTTAATAAGCCGAGCGGAATGTTTTTATTTATCTTATAAGCTACCACCAAACTAAGATTGATAAAAACTATACCAAGAGTTTTCGCTTGATACATCATATCGAACATTAAGAGTCAAGTTTCTGTCAAGTTTTTAGCTATCAATCTTTAAAAAAATGTTTATACACGGCACTTGTAAACCATAAATTATAAATACAGATATAATAAAAAATAAATCATATATAAAAATATGACGTGTATAAGAATAAAAAATCATAAGCCGAAATGGCATACTATAGACCTAAATATTCACAACAAAGATCGTTGGTTCAAAACCAGGCTAGCTCTCCTGAATTATGTCAGCAATAGATATTCAAACTCAGAAAAGTAGACCTGATTTTAGCATATGTTATTTTATTTATTACTTTACATTATTTTTTAACTTCCCAGGTTCAACGCCGTCGTAAGCAAGAGTGTGAATAAACACGGTGATCACGCTTTTTCAGTCATCGGTCATACAAGACAGTTCCTGCCCATTGGAAATGGTATTAAAATCAACCATTTCTTCCCGAACAAAAATTATCACTATCAAGAACATAAAGCTGATACTGAATATGTTGAAGATAAGCCTGTTAATGAAAAAATAACTGACTCAAAACAAGATGAACAACAAAAAACTATAATGGAGGAACAGGGAGACAAAATGATACGACTTACTCCAGTTATTATAGAAAATACTAATAAAATTACAGACATGCCTATTGAAAAATCAAATCCAGTTGAAGCACCCGTTGAAATTGTTCAAGCGTCTGTAATGGATACTATTGTTGATGAAAATCAACAAAAGGAGAAAGAGAACGTCACACAAATGCCAGTAGAAGAAATAATTACCCATCCCACAGGGAGTGAACTCACTGAAATATCTAAAGCAGATAATTTACAAAAGGAAGAACCTCTTGATGATTCTGAAGTTGCATCATCATTTTATCATTCAAAAATATATTACGTAGGTTTTTAAATGTTACAAAATGTGTCATACAATAATTAGATAAATATTTTTAATTTTTATAAAGATTGTTTTTAAATAAAATTGTTACTGAAACTGTTTTGTTTTATATTTAAAATAAAAAAAAGTAATCTAAGTCATTGTTAAACAACTAAGTAACGAAATGTTGATTACATAAAATAAAATATTTAAAAATGTAGTTAATAAAGATGAAAGTGCCGACATTTCACATTTTAATTAAATTATTTATGAAAAATAAAATGAAGTTGATAATTTCATTCATGATTTAATAAATTTGGTTTATAGAACAGTTTGGAAGCATTTAATTTAGTTGGTGTAGACCCACCTTCATATCCCATATTCAACAGCCAAATAAAGGTGGGAAGAGTGAGAGAGTCAGTTAGTTCCAAAGGAGTGTCATAGTGACGATATAGTAAATTGTTAATATTTCTTATATATCCCCAATGTTTTTTTTATGTTCTTTATATTTCATATATCTATACTATTGTTTATTTGGGATATTATAGATATTTTAACGCTTTAAAAAAGTTGCTGTTAGTATTTTGAGCACTTTTAAATAAATAACTGCTTTTATGAAACATTTTTCATATCGTTATATTAACAGATGCTGGCCATAACTTATTTAAACAATATCTTTTTTCCATTTAACCACATACTTAGTACAACATGTTAAACATATAGAATATAATTGTTCGTTAATGCTAACATTTTAACATGTATTTTAAAAAAGTATAAGACCACATATTACATACATATACGAATATGACTTCAAATGTAAGCTAATTTGTCATGGTGTCAGATTTTATCTCAAATTCAATAAAATCAATATATATCACCATATTACAAACTCAAGTGAATGAAAGTGAATTACTTTGTGAGCACATTATTCTATTTGTTAACTCAGAATAGAGTACAAGCATAAGCATATACAATAAGTAATAAGTTGGTTAAAAATATCAAACTTATAATAAACTGCATCTACTACAGTTAATTTTATTACATTTCGCATAGCATAAATGCAAAAAATACATACATAATAATAACCAAATTTAATACCAAGTATATCAAATTTATTAAGACACAAAACCATCATCCTTGTAATACACATGGTATAATTACAAACTCAAAAGATTTACCTATAATTACGCTGACTCGATTACCCTTTGCCGGAACAAAAGATAAGACTTTGATTGGCAGTAAATTATATGGAAGAGTCATACCTACGAAATAAATATTAACGGTGATTATGGAATTATTCAATAACGAATGAACCAGATATAGTGTTTCAATCTCAAAACTGTTACAGGAATCTGCTTACGTAAGGGCAACATTCTTGGTTCTAGAATATATAATTTAGTCAGATGACATAACTATTTAGGCTATTGTAACTATTAGAGCGATCTGTAGTTAGTTAATATAACTTAATGTTTCTTGCAAGCTATATAACTTTTAGATACTTATAATAATAAAATTAAAACGAATTATAATAGTAATTCCACAAAAGGTATTTAAAATACATAAATTGATTTAGACTTTGAAGTATTAACACGAACTATATAACTTGTAATATAAACATAATATATATAAAAAATAAAGCTTAATAATCGATAAGCATTATTTCAATTTAGTGTGCGTTACTATTTTTAACCGACTTCAAAAAAGAAAGAGGTTATCAATTCGTCTCTATGTTTTTTTTTGTTTGTTACCTCATAACTTTCTACTGGATGAATCGATTTTGATGTGTTTTTTTTATTTGAAAGGGGATGCTTCCCATGTGGTCCCATTTTGGTTTATCCAGTTTTGACAATGGCATCCAAGAGAAAACCATATAAGTCGTAAATTAGCATTAAGTATGTGCGCGACAAACGGACGAATAACTCGATATCTAGTCAGCCGATTTCGATGATTTTTTTTTATTGGAAAGAGTATACTTCAAAGAAACACTTTAATATACCTAAAATACTTTAATATTCCTTTAAAAACAAACAAAAACTTACACATTACAAATTGACTTTTATTCGCCTCGTTAAGTTGCGCGTGCGACACAAGCACATCTCACCTATAACGATGTACATATGTAGTTATAAACCCACCTTGGCTGACATCGACTCCAAAAATAACAATAATTGTAACTACATTATCAACCACACAACACAATCGTACCTACATATTGATGAGTAGAAAATAATAAGTTAATTATCAAATTATAGAAGAATACGCAATTATTTTTTTACTTTTTAGTGCATATTAATTTTGTTTTTACCTTAAAGTCGATGTTTGTTTTGTTAAATATTTTATTTTTAAAACGGTGTAAAAGTGCGTAACTAACTTTTTTAAAACGGTGCAAAAGCACTTATAAAACCAGTGCAGTCATTGTGCTTCTTATAAAGTTGGTAACATATTTTGTGTGGGAGCTGCATACGCTCATTTAATGTCAAATTACTCAACTTTATTATTATAAGCGCTATCACATAACCATTGTTGCCTAAATCGTGTGTATCTACAATATTTTAATCACTAACAGTTATACGGCCATGAATTTAACCGTCACGATTCAGATGTAAAATTTCATATTTAATAAAGTCTTATTTACGTAATTGATTTTATGCATTAAGTAAGTGTAATTATTATAATAAGGAAGTGCAAAATTATTTGATAATTGTCTCATCAATGTGTGAACGAATATAATTGCACACGATATAATTTATAACAATTAAGAATATTCGTGTCAGTTCCTACTAAAATATTTAAATATTTAAATTCCATTATTATTATTATTAAAACATATGTAAATTAACAGGATAGTTGAAATCTATTCCTTTAAGGCAAACAACTAATTTCACAAAGCCGCCTGCTTATTTCTAAGTGATATCATATATTTATATTTTTTATGTCTAATATAGAAAAGAAACAATCTTTATTAGGTCCTAAATACATTGGAGCTGTCAGAAATGGTACCGTTTCTGTTCGTTACTATAAAAAATATATCTAGACATTAAATACTTAAATATATGAATATATTTTAATAACTATTCTGATTAAATTAAATTTACTTATAATATAATAGATATGTATTTAACTATAATGTTTACATTAATTTGTTAGAAGAACAAACATACAATCTTCGGATATTACAAAAAATTATAAAAATTTCATTTACAAACAATTTTAATCACAAAATATTTTAAGTACAGTTCAATAAAAATCTTATGATCTCAAATCGATAAGACTAGTAATAACAATATCCTCTCACCGCTGTTCATTTTTCTCTACATACTCTAACCATATCGAATGTCGCAACCTGATAAACTGAGTAGATTGGCAAAGCGGCAATTACGGTGATCCGATCGGATATCGTCAGGAATAGCCCCACCACGCCACTGCTTATGTTTTGTTTGTTATATAAAAAGAGATCACTAACAAAGCAGCACCAGTCGACAAGTCCATTCTAACCAAAGCAAAATGTTCTCCAAAGTAAGTATTTTGAAAACGTCACGGCTAGATATTTACGTAATGCTTGATTATAATTATTTAGAACAGTTAAATCTAACTAGCGCGTTGAGATCTTTTATAAGAATAAACTGCTATATTTTAATTTATATATAATAATATGTATTTGTAATTAATCAAGAATTGTTGTCTTTATGTTATACTTTTATTTACTTAGATCATTGTACTATGCGCTGTGGCAGCGGCATGCAATGCAGGTCTATTGCACCATGCCCCAGCTGTATCACACAACGTGGTCCACCACGAAGTACCAGCTCACTACTCGGTTCAAGCTGCCCCAGCTTACCACGCTGCACCAGCAATCCACTCTGCACCGATCCACACCTCAGTAATCCACGCTGCCCCGGTCGTCCATGCTGCACCAGTTGTTCATGCCGCCCCCATTTCTCACAGCGCTGGCCACGAAGAAGATCACTATGTTGATGAATACGTGAGTGACAAGATATTAATCAAATTAATAATGTTTAACGTAAACTGATATGTTATGTCATGTTAATCTTTCAAATACCACTTATGTTGTTTTTAGAGCGTTGACTATTTACTTATGCTTATGAAACTTTAATATATTATCGAAAGACATGACATTAAGGTTTTATAATAACTGACACTAATTTGCACCATGAGCCTTAGAAGATGAACTCAATTACCTCACAGATTAAAATCAATAAAAACGATAGAGTAACGATTGAATCTCCCAAGACACTCCTTTTTAATTAAATGTCGTTGCATACTATGTAATTTCTTAACTCTATACGGGAGTAAAAGTAGATTATCATAAAACGTTCAATATAACAATTGTAAAACTTATTATGTATTGATTACAGGCTCATCCCAAATACGGGTACTCCTACTCCGTGGAGGACCCTCACACCGGCGACCACAAATCCCAACATGAGACCCGCGACGGTGACGTAGTCAAGGGCGAATACTCCCTATTGCAACCTGACGGTTCTTTCCGCAAAGTCACATACACAGCTGACCACCACAATGGGTAAGTAATAGTAACCTTGCTTTACATAACTTCCGTCCGCCATTTATGATGACGTCATAATTATAAGTAAAGAATATTGTTCTACTTTCTGAACTCTTACTTTACTGTAATATTTAGTAAATATTTTATAGTTTCACACCAAGATAACTACAGGTACTTTCGAAAAAAAATATGATAATATATAAAACCAAAAAAGGAAACTTTATTGTGTATTATCTTTATACGTAACGTGCGCATAAAACTTACACAATTACACTTATTACACACATGGAAACGTTAAATATTTCCAAATGTGCTCTAATTTTTTAGATGTTTCTCAAAATAATGGAGATAATTACATTGACCTTCATATAACGATGAAGATATTTAAAGCAATTCGCTATTATATTACGTAAAAGGAAAACAGTCTTTGTATTTGATTTCTTAGAAAAATATAATAATATTACTTATTAAGTATACACTACCTATAATAGTACTATAAAGTACAAAACAGCTTTAAAGCGGTTGTAGACGTAACAGCCTGTGAATGTCCCACTGCTGGGCTAAGGCCTCCTCTCCTCTTTGTGAGGAGAAGGTTTTGGAGCTTATTCCACCAATGCGGGTTGGTGGAATACACATGTGACAGAATTTCAATGAAATTTGACACATGCAGGTTTCCTCACGATGTTTTCCTTCACCGTAAAGCACGAGATGAATTATAATCACAAATTAAGCACATGAAATTCAGCGGTGCTTGCCCGGGTTTGAACCCACGATCATCGGTTAAGATTCACGCGGTCTCACCACTGGGCCATCTCGGCTTTTTAGCGGTTGTAGAAAGTATAAATAATACAAAGTATAGTAATTAAGTATTGAATAAGGTATTATGAATTTGATTTTTGAAATTTAATAAATTATTTTCTTCGTCTTTCAAATGTCAAATTACTGATGATAGAACGAAAGAAGCCGATGTGTAACTGAAGGAAGTTAGATGGTACTTAATAAGGTCTGCATATGAAAGTCTAAAGTTCATAGTAACTTCAGACTTTGATATCTATGACATTAACGTTGGTATTAAAGTTGATTTCGTCAACAGATTCAACGCTGTCGTCCACAACTCGCCACCTGTCATCCATCATCATTAGACGTTGTCAACCAGACTGTGATATTAGTGTAGATAATTTAGTTAACCGGATAAGCCTTCAATACCAATGTACTCTTTGTAATCTTTCGCTCTTGTATCTTTTGCTTTATTTTTAATATCATGTGTGATGGGTTTCATGGTTACATATATCATAAGAGTCAGATTGTTCTCAATAAAACTTTTTATAGTTTAATATAGTACCTATACATGTGCCAAAATATGTAATTTTTGATAAGTGTGTTTGTGAATTTGTACGTTGATACGTATCATGTGAATTTGCTTAAAATGTGAATGTTAATGAAACCCAACATCTACTTTGAATAAAATTACCATACTATGTTATATTTTTATACTTTTATTTAAATATTCCTTTTATTCGTGATTTTATTATTGATTTTTAAATTAAAACATTAATTGACCTATATTAGACAAATCATGTGATCATTAATTATTAATATGGTTTCATATAAAAATCAATCCTACGAGCTTTTGGTCCATACCATTTTAACAGATCTTACCGAACTTTAAAATAATTTGTACAATCGTTTTTTTATTTAATATACATTGGCCCCTTTTAAATTTAAACTGCTTTAAAATTTGACAAAAAAAACAGTGATCATTTTTTCAAAATAATTTTCAACATATACGAGTCGAAAAAACATTGCACTAATTTTAGTTTTGTAAATGGCATTCGAATTACAAAAAAACACCGATTTGAAGGTATTTCAGAACGCTTACAAATATACATTTCTTAATTCAATTTTTTTAAAATTATATTTATCGATTAAAATCTCCTTATTCTACGTCGCCACATACATAAATATTCTTCGTTTGTTTTAGAGGGCAGTATGTTAAATGAATGAACAAATATTTGACAGATTTTATAGCAAGCTGTCTAAAGTAAATACTCTTTGGTAATTGACTTGGTTTTTATAGATTTGTTCATTCTTCGACACCACCGCCATCACGGGTTAAGTGCTCGAATGACAGGTGTCCCAAGCATACTTAATGAAAGTTCCATTCTACGCAGCCTATAACGATACTTATTTTAATTGAATCAAAGTAATTTGAAACATATTTAAGTGACAGGTAGGTATTAGCCGTTTCTTCTTAAAGTTAATATTCTTTGGGCGTAATGGGAATATAATTTTACAGTCTATGCAATGCTTCTGTCACAAAGAGTTTATATTTTTGACCCGAAAACAGAAATGGTTACACTTGTATATAAAAAGTGTTAGTATGTACTACGTACTATATACTAGTATGTACTATTTATACGACCTGTATATTATATGACAAAGATTCAAAAGCGTTCTTAAGAACGTAATGAAAAAAAATACTTGATATACTTGACTGAAATTGTTTGAAATAGTTTAACTCATTGTGTACTTGGTATAAAATTTAAGAAAATACTTTATTAACAATAACAGGTCGTGTGAACTAATCCTGACCAACTTACATTGTTCTGAAACCACGGTAACAAGATTAAGTCAGATTAAGTTTCAAAATGAAAGTCAATTCAGTCAAGGTTAAATTCTTTATACCTTGAAATTAGTATTAAGTTTAACAGTAATATGATGCTAATTAATTAAAAAGTAACCGAAAACCCGACTACGATACTATTCGAACATTGAATAAAAAACAGGCCAATGCCTCTAACTGGTTTTATGGCGGCTTCTGTCTGCCATTTATTATGACGTCATAGCTCATGACATTTATGTTTAATTTTTTACATGTCACATCTTTGACGCTGCGACTTTTTATTGCATTGAAATTACTCGTAAATTGTATAGAAATAGGTCAGTAGGGAGACGCTAATGCAATTCAATTTACGATCATATTAATAAGATTATATGTGAAACTTCTTTAAATAAGTACTTTTACTTTTATTTTAAATATAATATGTTGATCAGACAATCCACATATTATAAATTATCATCTCATTCTTCTTCTTAATGTACTTTTTAAAATATTATAGTATATTTTGTTGTTTCTAAAACTTTACTAACTATAATTATGAATGGTAAAAATCCATCACTTTATTTTTATACATTTATTTAATTACGTTTATTTATCTTTCATTAAAGATATATTAATAAGTGTAATATATAATATTACTTTATGTATAACCTACCAACAGTCTAAATATCCCACTGTTAGGTAATAGATAAAAAGCCATGGTGGCCCACTAATATAAAAGCGTAAATCTTAACTGTTGATCGTGGGTTCATAGCCGGGCAAGAACCACTGAATTTCATGTGCTAAATTTGTGATTATAATACATCTCGTGCTTGACGGTAAAGAAAACATCCAGAAGAAACCTGCATTTGTCTAATTTCACTGAAATTCTGTCACATAAGTATTCCACCAACCCGCACTGGAGCAGCATGGTGGAATAAGCTCCAAGCCCAAAAGTAGAAAAAGGAGGTCTTAGCCCAGTAGTGGGACATTCACAGGCTGTTACTGTACTGTACTGCAATAGATTTAAATCTTATTCGATAGGTCCTTTGCATGTTGGCGTATATACAAGTATCAGAAATTGTGACACACACAGTTTTCCTTACTTCTTCAAAGTATCATTTCAATATACAAACAATACTATATTAGACACAGCTCAGACTTGTTACTTACAAAGCTGTTATTGCTATTTCTACTTGAATCGCCTGGCAGCCTGGCCAGGCGATGCCTCACTTTACTTGAATCCCATTGAACTCACGACCTTATTATATCATGTGCTCTGTCCACTGGGTTATCTGGGTAAGCCGTAAAAGAATAATGATACCCAGCTACGAATGACTGATAAAATTAAAACATGAAGCATTTTTATGTCTTTGCATTTATCTTAATGGGAAATACGATGTCCTTTATGGCAAGCTGCGGCACATCTGCTTCTTTATTAACGATTTAAAAAATCAAAACCAGTTCCGACAAGCCGGCCTTAAACTGTGAATGGTTAACCATTTATGAGAAAGTGGGTGCTTTTTTATTTATAGTCAATGACATATCAACTCAACGTTAAAAAGGGACCGAATTATTAAAATGGGCTATTTGGAATTAAATTCAATGTTTCTCAAATGTGTCTCCCTCTCCGTCTGTTTCTTTCTCTCTCTCTCTCTCTCTCTCTCTTTCTCCGTGAATCTGTTTGTTTGATGTGAAACTCTATAATAATTATCTAGGAAAACATTTTTATAGAAAAACAAAAATCAGACTTTTAGGTCAATATCATTGGACAAGCTTAAGTTTTTGACGAAATAATAATTTCATGATGATCCTCATCACCATTATTTAAAAAAAACGTATATCAAATGTTTCGATATAAAAATTGTTCTTAGATTAAAATATTTACTTAGTTAACGCATTTAGTGAAAGCGCTCTGATACTCAACCCACAGTTAGGACAACTCGCAATGAGACTCTGTTACCTACATATTTAATACGAGATGTAGCAATTGAACCACTTTGAATGTACACTGTCGCCATGATCAGTTATAACTATCAGCGAAACCATTTAAATTTAGAATTTAACATCTTAAATACAATATAAATATATTTTGCTACTTTTATAATTTGAATTAATCGTATAACTTACATGTAGTGTATATGCTTTATATTAACTTTGCAGTCAAAAATCAAAATATTATTTCAAGTACTATCATAAATGTACTTTTGACATAATACATTTTTAAATTTACTGAAAAGCTTCCAAAGGCTTGGAATGTATATTGTACCGAAAATAATAGACAAGGAACTCAGTAGTATCCAATAATTAACATAGACATCTTAATATATGCATCTTAATGTTTATCTTATTCAATTCAACGTTTACTACTTTTTATTATTATTTATATAGTATTTTATTGGAATACTTTGCACAGCACATGAATGCACTGCACGCTTTCTTCAAAAAATAATTATTATCACTAAATTGTTCACTTAAAGTAAAATATGATGATGAATATAATTGTAATGACCAAAAAACTATAAAAAACGAATCAAGTGCTTAATAAGAAACTTATATTATTCAATAAATATTCTTTGAATTTACAGTAAAAGTTCACACCAAGCAATACAACTTATGTAAGATAATATTAAATATTATAAAAAAGATTTTCTCTTCGATAAATTCGAACAATCACACGAAGTGTTATTGACATTGAAATTAAAGATCGCGTGATATAAACTGTTTTAATTTTTAGTGTTGTAGTATTAGATACGAATGTAGCGAATGGAGTGAATGCTTTATGTAATATTTCAATAAAAGTAAAAGTACAGTAAAGTATCAACCCATGATTGTCCTATCGTATAGGCTTCGCCTTTTAGTAAATAAATGTTTTTGGGTTACGCGCCCATGTGGTAACATGGGTTGCTGGATTAAGATATGACATTATTTTGAGCTTTTGTAAAAGAAAAACTTATTAATCTACGAGACTGCTAAAACATAGCTTAATATATCTTGTCTAAAAATTCTTTGTTTAATTTAAAGTGGATGCTGGCCCTTATTAAATAACCCGTTCCCTTAAATAGGTTAATTTTTTTTACCGGAGATGGAGATATAATGACAGACGATCTATTTATGTTATACTAGTTACAACCACGACTTACAACAAAAACTACATCGCAAATTAAAGTTTAGAGATATATACCTATCTATTGATTTTGTTTTGTGACTTCTAGGTGGCCGAGTTTCAGCGTTCCCTATTTTAACCTAGAAGACAAGTATAAGAGTAAATTTTAAAGAAAAAACATGCCCCGTTAATTAATCATCTTATTTTCTACTTATAATCAATACTAAAAATTTACAGTATTAGTAAATGTGATACATTAAATACGACCATTGTCGAAATGTTACTGAATGCGAATGAAATAATACCACAGTTATATCCAATTATATCAGAGTAGTCGCTTTGTAAATCTCCGCGAAATTTCGTTGCAGTGACATGATATACGACCTAAGATAAAAATCGACGTAAAAAATAAACGATGCTGAAGGTTTCATTAAATTGGTCGATTTACCAATATCGTGTTTTACCGGCGACCTTCGCGAAAAAGCTCACCGATATTACGGGACAACGCAGACACTATACAATACCAATAATGTCGTGTGAAATGTGTAGTAAATTCCATTCCGTTCCATTTGAATTGTATCGAAATACACATAATATAACAGTGATACACAATTAGAAATGATTTAATACTTCGTCTAATTTTCCACAAATAAGAAAGATTCTATTTGTGACTGTAGCGACATCTATCTCACCACATACCGGTCAGCAAGCAGAGACGCACTTCTCTCCTGGTCGACGCAGCAGCCAGCTACTACGCAGCACTGCACCACTCCGACTCAGTGGAGCATTTACAGCATCTCCGCAGATAGTTCCGACTCACCGTGAACTGCGGCAATCATGCGGCATCCGGTTCCGACTCATTGGAACATTCCACTGGCCCGGCAAAGTGACCATGACTTGGGATTCCACGACACGCCAGCCTTCCACGTTACTGCGTTTTTTGCATTTAATTAAACTACAAGTATAACTTATGAAAGATATGCCAAAATACATGAACTTATATATAATTTTAAAAAAGCGTGATTATGATCTTTAAAAGTGGTAGTAAATGCCCGAACAATACCTTCGGTAAATATTAATAATGTGTGCTTGACTCAGATGTTCCAATTTAAAAACCAGACACATGCTAATCACCGGTCTTAAGGATGATAATGACATTGAAAGGAAGAGAAGAGCATTGTCAATAAAAGCTAACATTATTGTCCTAAGATTTGCGCGTGCGTCAAAGGTTTTAAAGATAACATTATTCCGCACTTTCTTTATCTCTTTTTATACATGTAGTTTGTGGCTCTAATTATACAATGCAAAATATTATTAAAAAATGCAACGCCCTCATGATATTTTGAGTTATACGTATTCTTGGCAGAATTTAGGTCACAGGAACCAATTCTAAAACCTAGCCTTTGTTGTAGAATATGTCATAGTACACCTTTGTTTGTCCCACCAGGTACACAAATATAGGCGAATTCTCTAATCCCTTAAATATGAATAAAATGCCATTTTTATTGTCTCTAACTTCCAAAGCATAAATCAATTTATGATTAATTGGCCATACCCGGGACTTAAACCCAGAACCCAAAACAAGGCAAAACAAAAAGCATTGTATAAGTATATATAATGTCCTTTGTTATAAATAATTCTTGCAAAATGAATGCATAAAGACCTAAGTATTTTAGTTTAATTTTATTGTAATATTATATTTAAAATTACAATTACATTTTTTGTAAGAACAGAAATAAAATAACAATATAGGTAACAAATAATTTAAGCTTAAAGCATGATTTTCTTTACACTTCAGGTCATATCATATTGCTTCAAAATATAATTTTCCTTGAAATTAAATATATAAATAATTGTTGGAAATATATTTTTTTTTGTATTATGTTAGACCTTCTTAAAATATATATGCTTAAATATCTTTTTTAAGAGGCTGGTTGGACAAAATAATTGATGCGTGATTTTTGTCTCATGTCTGCACTCGTATTTATACATAAACTGTTAAGAAGCCAGAAGGGAAGTATGCAGTACGGTCATTATTACTTGCACCGGAGACACGATGAATCACACCAAGCAAAAAATAAAAGTGAAAATACATATATAAATACATTTTTAATATAGCAATCATGTATATGTAGTACGATAACTCATTTAATTTAATACTGTATTTGGTGTTTATATGTATGTATAAATGTTGTATGCCTTCAGATATATAAATTAGTTAAAAAATAAAATATAATATACATATATGAGATTCGTAAAAGTGAGCATCGTAACCGAAATAAAATTCAATTAATGTAATAATAAATATCATGGCCTGTTAATTTTACACATATCTGTTTATTTTATTATAATTATTTTTTATTTATATAAAGTCAACTCAAATCAAAAGAATAAGGACAAATTACTGAAACCTATATAATTTTGTAACAACTGCTAATATTTATTTTAAACACGCGTGATAATATAATACAAAGATTTTTAATAAAAAATATTTACAACCATTATGCCCACAGCCTAATGTATTACACAACGGCTTAGTAGAGCACTCAGTGCAACCCAGAGCGCTACTTTCTTACCGGATCGCATGCCTCGGACGTGTTCATACTAGCCAATAAATAATATTTCATATGATATATTACTTCTTTTTTGCAATAAATGTATCCTTTCTTGTAATAATAAAATATACAATATATTAGATTTTTTTCTACTTAGTAATATTTTACAAATGATGCTGAATATGTTGTAGTTTTTTAATGATAATGTGATAAAAAATATAAAAACTTGTAATTTTTTTCCCATAGTCCTCTTATGTAAACAGCGCCGCAGCGAGGGATTTAAGAAACAAATACATGTTTGAATTATGGGTGATGTGGTTTTTTGCGGAAAAAAGTAGTAAGCGCCAAAGCCTTCTATAGTTAGTAAAATAAAACGAAAGGGTTTCACACAAAAAAACCGCTCACCATTAATTAGCTTCTTGTCAATCCACCGTACTATTTTTTTTAAATTTAGAATAGGTAAATTCTAAATTAATTAAAAAGATAGCAGGTAGTTTGGTAGTCGACCCAGAGTCTCAAATACATGCCTGCTAGCTCGCACTCATCAGATATTCCACCTCAAAACAGCAGTACTTGCTATTGTTGGATTCCGTTTTGAAGAGTGAGAGCCAGTGTAATTTCAAGCATAAGGGACATAATATCTTAGTTCCCAAGGTTGGTAGAGCATTGGGGATTTAAGCGATAGTAAACATTTCTTATATGCTAATGTTTAAAGGCATCGATTACTTACCATCAGGTGGCCCATATGCTCGTCCGCTTCCTATAAAAAAATACATTTTTGTGCAATAAAAACAGGCGAGTACCTACTAGTCTTAATTATTTAATTACAATTTGGTAAGTCGTAAACAAAGAGAAACTTTATTGGAATATTAGTTATATCAACGGGGTCAGCTCAATGCAACCAATAAATTAACCGACAGCTTCTAATTGTGAGTCTATTCATTCTTACTATCACGGTAATTAGAGATTCACAATTGTTTATGTTACAGTTTTGTAATACTTAACTCAAACCTTACTGATCATAAATTAAAAATATTTTAAGATCTTTTAAGTAATTCATTGTGAATATTAATGTCGCCTTTACTGAAGAATCGGTGCTCATTAAGGAAAGTTGAAAGGGCTTATTGTAACCTTGAGGTTGAGATCTGTCAATGTGATGACGTAATGAAAAGGTAACAGTTCGTGGTGTCGTATGTTGGGCCGGTTTTCGTATTCGGTGACACGGCTTCCACCCAGTATAAAAACTACGTCCCGACCTACGTCCTTATCACATAAGTCCAGTCAATCAATACAGCATCAACAATTCAACATGTACTTCAAAGTAAGATTTATTTAAAATAATAAAAAAAATTTGGACACCATTATTTATAACATTTATACTTAATTATGTTTAAATTATTTCTTCTAGATTGTAGCAGTCAGCATCCTCGTGGCAGTCTGCCATGCAGGTATCATCGATGAGGGACACGGTCACGCCGTCTCATCCCAGAGCATTGTCCGTCACGACCAGCCCACTCATGGAGCTACACACTACGCTCCTATTGTCTCTCACGCTGCTCCCGTCTTGACCCATGCTGCCCCAATTGTTCACCACTCAGCTCCCCTCCTCCACTCTGCCCCTGTCGTTCAACATGTCGCCGCGGTTTCACACTCAGCACCGATTGCCCTCGCTCATGCTGCAGAACAGATTGAAGACCACGTGAGTACCAAGCAATTAATCTGAATAACAAGAATAACAACTTTCCAACTCAATCGGGAAGTTTCACTGTTTATTTCCAACCTTACTATTAGATAAAGGCATATCCATAAATTTAAATCGCTTGATTTATATTAAAGTAGGACACTTTAGGCATCTTTCGGATAAAGTAATGTTTCGTCGTTAAGTCACACTTTATCAGGTTCAGTTTTTATTACTGGACACTAAAGTTACATTTATTGCTTATTTGAATGTAAAAAGTTATGATATGAATCATTTTTTTTATAACAATGAAAGTGAAAGGCTAACTTTATCAATCTAATTATAATATGTTCAGTTAATACGAGTCAATTAAATGTTTATTGAGCAATGTTCTGACATTATTACAAGACTACGTTTTGTAACAACAGTACCTACTATTTGTCATGATTTGACTGTTATTAATATCCGTTTGTCGGAGAAAATAATACATATATCAAAGCTTAATTGGTTAATAATCAAAAAATATTTATGATTTTTATAATGTTGCAATATTTTTAAACATTAAGTGTTTTATCAAGATAATATTTATAACATTAAAACCATTATAATACTTATATAAGTGTGTATATAATCTATATTTCTTTTTTACGGCTATGGCAATTTACTAATTTAAACTTCTTATACAGGCACCAGCCCACTACGAATTCTCTTATTCCGTCGAAGACCCCCACACTGGTGACCACAAATCCCAACACGAAAGCCGCGAAGGAGATGTTGTTAAAGGCGAATACTCGCTGGTCCAGCCTGATGGCGCCGTGAGAACTGTAGAATATACCGCTGACGCTCACAACGGGTAAGAACAATTATAATTTCATTAAAACTTTGAAAAATGGTCTTTAGCAAGGAGGCAATTTATCAGGATTGCTTAAGCGTTATATAATATGCAACGTAATCTATTGAATATGCACGTGGTAAATTCTACAATTCATTACTAAGTAAATATACAAATTGAATTCAAAAACGGTAACATACACGCGATCTTTGATATGGAACACGAATGTATTCCATTACCACATGTATGAACTTGCTGCGAGTGCTTGGCATTGCGTAAGGAAACTCATGTTCGCAAAGATCGGCAAAGCTAGCGAGACTAACAACCCGTGCTCCTAGGACAACGTAATATATCTTTAAACAAACTGTGTTTCGGTCAATGAATTCGATAAAATCATTGCACTCGAAATAAAATAAGTACACATTTCAATTGTACCAAAAATTTGTTTCTTAATAAGATGACTAAAATGTATAAACATAAAGAAAAAGTGTTATGAAAATGTTTAAAAAATTTCAGTTTCAACGCTATCGTGCACAACTCCGCTCCATCAGCCCATGCTGCTCAAACTCAAGCAGATCACGCAGGTTCCGTGGTCCACGCTGCGCCCGTTGTCCACGCCGCACCCGTTGTCCACGCCGCGCCCGTGGTCCACGCTGCTCCCGTCGTCCATGCTCCCATTGTTCATGCGGCTCCATTGGTTCACGCTACTCCCGTGATCCACGCGACACCTTACCTAGCCCATCATTAAGTCCTACGTTATTTTGTAAACTGTAACTCCTAATAGAAATAAATCGTTATTTATATTGAATTTTTTTTTAAATTTATTTTAATTATTTCTTCATAAACTTTTTTTTATTTTTGTAATATATTTTTATCGATCTTTTATAGCACCATTACGATCCTCTTCTTCTAATACTAAAATTCTGCTTACGCTAAGTATATTAAACATGGCTTCTTATTTACATAAATAAAATCAATTTTATCAATCAATTGTATTCAAGTTGGTTGTTTTAAAATGTGATTGTAAAAATTAAATCAAAAGTAACTAATATCAGTTCAGATTGTTAATTAAATTGAACAAAAAACTTTTATTTTTTATTCTAAACACTGGATAACAATATACATTATTTACAATTAAATTTATATATTCTGTATGAACATTAACGAATATAAACTATTGCTTTTATCATATTACAATCTTATACAAAATAATGATAAGATGCAAACCGGTAGCTTTAATCGATTAAGAAATATCGTCTACCGGTGGTCTCAAATTTATGGTTTTGCATCACCTACTATCTAGTATGTAAGAACACCTAAATCTTATGATGAAACATTTATTCCCTATTGTTTTAAATCCTCTATCTCACCATGTATACAGATTTCTTTATGCAACCGAAACAGAGATTCACACAAACAATACCACACTAAAATATCATAAGAGATAATTAACACCTTTTACTAGAAAAATTATATCTTATTACGATTTTTTTAATTTTGCTCACGTTACCATCTTATATAATCATATTTCATTATTCATTTGCATAGTTTTGAATAAATATTTTAATTTCGCAGATTAAATAAGCGTGCGAAATAAATAGTATAAACAATACATACAAAAGTGTAGCTATACTGTATTATATCTGCAAAAGACATTATTTTGTTAACATTGGTTGCATTAAGAATTAAAGAAACAGATATTTAGACTCAGACGGTACTTAGGTAATAATACGAAATGAATTATTATAAAAATGCACTTTATTTTCGGAATTGTTGCGTTTTAAATTTGTTAATGTGTTAAGTAACAATAATTGCATCGAGTACTAAGCATTTCATCACTGAGAATAAAATTTGCGTAAAGTCTAATAAATGCGAGAAAATATCACTTAATTAACAAAAGTTAAAACTAAAAGCCTGCAAATGTGTGGGACATTGCTGGGCTGAAACGTCCTCTCTGTTTGAGGAGATGGTTTCCTAATACGCTGCTCCAATGGGAGTGCGTGACTACAAATGTAGCAGAATTACTTGGTGGTAGAGCTTTGTGCAAGCTCGTCTGGGTAGGTACCACCCACTCATCAGATATTCTACCGCAAAACAGCAGTACTTGTTATTGCTGTGTTCCAGTTTGAAGGGTGAGTGAGCCAGTGTAATTACAGGCACAAGGGACATAACATCTTAGTTCCCAAGGTTGGTGGCGCATTGGCGATGTAAGAGATGGTTTACAGCTCTTACAACGCCAATTTCTATGGGCGTTGGTGACCACTTACCATCAGGTGGCCCATACGCTCGTCCGCCTTCCTATGCAATAAAAAAAAAAAAGAATTTCATTATAATAAGATTATATACATACATATTCAACAAAATCTATTTTCAGCATATTCAAAATTATTGGTTGCTTATTTATATAAAAAAAACAATTAAATTCAAAATCATTAAATTTGAGGATCAATTTTCTACACATCTATAGAAAAATATTTTATTATATACATAAACGATAAGCGTAACAGGCACATATGTTTTTTAATTATTAATCAATACATAATAATTAATTGTGTAGATAATGTCAATGTTAGTAACGGAACAAAATAACGGCGAAAACTAAATAATGTAGAAGATATTATTATTTTAGACTACATCTTCTGTTAGCCTCCTGTGAAGGCGTAATTTAAGACTTAATGCCTATGTATGCAGTTGCTTAGGCGTCAATGTACATAAAATCTAGCTATCTGCACAACAGAAGTATCACTCACGGCGCACAGGCTCAACAAAGCGTTAAACCATTCTCTTTATGCAGCTTAGCAATTTTTTTTTCTTATTGATTATTAGATAGTATAGTACAATAAATAAATAGCTTATTTATTTAGACTTAAATATATGATCATTTAAGTCACATACAGTACCTACATCGAAAAATTCGTGTGTGCTTAAATAACAATAATTAATTATTAAAAGAGCAAAACCTCTTCATATATTCATTCTGACGTAATCGAGCTGATTTAAATTGCCTAAAGTTTTTATTTATTTTTCTTTTTTGCGTAGAAAACTTAAAAATATCATCAACACACACATCACACAAAAAGTATTCATAGTAATAACTAAATTACCTATTTATTTATGTGGCATTAATTTGGTAATAAGTTATAACTGTACAACCATTCCTGTAACGATGTTCACGTTGATTACAAGAAAATAAATAAAATAAAACATTCTTTTTTAATTTTAAGTAGTATATAACATGAAACAAAATTGCCAATGTACGTACGACGAACCTTTACTAAAAACAATTAATGAGCAATCACTTCACTAACCAGACCAAAACGCATTTACGAATAAATATAATTGTCGCTTTTTTATGTGAATTACACGCATCTTGTCGAGAATTAGAGCGTTGTTTCGCGAGTAACCTAAAAGACAAAATAATGACAGCGGCCTTGATTAACATGAGTGCAATTGTCGTATTACAAAGCCTAGTACTAAGGTCAAATGCATGTATTTCTAGATAGTTTTTGTTAGTGTTTTTGTACTTTTATTTAAGTGGCTGAAATTAATGTACTATTTTAAGCCGAATATATTGTGAACAATAGTACCAAAAATTACTGGAAAATGACTAATGAAATATTTAGAGCCGTATCAAATTACTTTATTGTAAAATAAAAACAATGAAATATCGATTCAATTTAAAAATATAAGCCATTGCTGTTCAAACAAATAAGTATATACAAACACGAACAGATTAATTTCACGTGGCCTTAAGAGGAATTTCTTAATTACGTTCCGAGATTGAATTTCGATGCAATACATATCGATATCGATTTGAAGTGTCCTTATTTCTTTCACTAGACTAGTTTATACTTAATATCGTATTTCCTAGCTAGATTTGTAAGAGAACAACGACCAGGTCATTTATCGTACCCATGAACCAGTAGACACTGCGGATTTCGAAACCAATACCATTGATATCTATTCTTAATATCTTCTTTGTAGTTTGAAATTCAAATTGAAAATAAACTGTAATTTTTCATTTTATGATTTTACCATTAGGGCTGAACATTTAAATGCGATACGCTGGCATTAATAATCTGTTAAAGAAACTCTTTTGAATCGATTATTTATATTAATTGTCTTTTATTTTTCATCGCTTGCCACACCTAGTAGATAGTAGTATACATTTTATCATATTTTTGAAATACTGCAATTATTATAGTCAATTAAGTGTACAACATATGTTAGAAGTGCGACGACAATAGCCCAAGGATCGAACATCCAACTTTTACAGCGCTATTGGCATTCTTATATGGTAGAGTTTACAGTTTTAAAAGGGGAATGTAGGTCGTTGATCTTGTTCGACCGCAGACCTCGCTACCCCCGTGTCCTGTGTTTGCAAGAAAAATAGCACAGGTCCGTTCCTTACAACGTCTCGTCCCGCAGTGATTTATTAGGTGACAGAGGTGTTGACGACGATAACAGGCGTTCTGCAAAAATAAGCCGAAGGTTCCCTTTGCTTTGTGTTGTTTAATATGTCGAAAAAAACCTTGTGATGGCTTAGGAAAATAGCTAATAATAATAAATGCAGACGAATTCTACCGAGAAATAAAGAATGAATGTAACTGAAATAAATCCATTTTACGTACATTTATTCACCTCATAACAATAAAATGTTGCCAATTTCTATTATTTTATTTATCTAATTTTGCTGACGCGAAGACAAAAAACACAGTTGTTTCAAATTTTCTAGAAGGGATCGATTGACCCTGTTTATTTCAATAATGCCAGTGAGGGAAAAAAATGAGATAATTAAGTCTTTTTAATCAGTACTATTTTTAATATTGGTTACTATTTTCGACTCAAATATGTTATACGTATTATAAAATTAAAGCATCCGTGTATTTAATAATATAGTATATTATATTCACAACACCAGTTACCTTTACCTATTCTATAAATATAATTACAAACAAACATTATATCAAAATATTATGAGTATTTAGAACATTTACGTATAAAAAACTTTATTTATTTTTAATCAACAGCATTTTTACTATGATACATTTGCTATACCTACAATATATATAAGAAAACAACCGCTAAATATAGGTTTACTGGAAATACAAAAATAGTTTCACTCTTTTTTAATAAACTAAATGCATTCTATTATTAAACTAAAATTTATTAAAAGAATTTAGTCTTATTCATAAGAGAAAACTTTGCCTTTCACGGTGACTATTGCATTTTTATATAAAAAAACTAGCTATTCATCCCGGCTTAACACGGTCTATAATGGGTAGAATAAAGTTCCAAATCGAACGTTTAGATAATTGAAGAAAAAATATTTATATAAGCTTAGAACCTTCTTGAATATTCGTAGAACAATTCACCAAAGATTCGTCCTAATCGGATGAATGTTATAGGAATTGGGAACGCATAGAGAGCAAATATTTTTTTTTATTATTATAGATAAAATCAATTGGATAAAATATTTGACTGCTATTATTATTATTATTTTTACTACTCGTATTTAAGTTTAGTCAAATTTATTCTTATATCCGTATTGTGATTCATTCACAATATTTAATATTCATAAAGTTTTATTGTTGTATTATATGTTTTTATTACTTTATCTTTCCTAGCGCCGCTTGTTCCACATGTACGCTGGAGAAAACTGTTATAGAACGTGACGTAGATCATTTAAGATGAGCCTATTTTAGATGCTTCAAATGTTCCATATTAAGTAATAGTAAATCACAAAGATATACAATGAAAACGTGCTTTGTCATACCAAGAAATTTAAAAGGAAAGCTTTTAAGTATTCAGTGATTATCTTTAATTATATAAATTAATCTTTTTGTAAATTAGATATTAATTTAAAAATTAAAATTCGCAATTTAAATAATTTATTTTATTACTATACATTGCTTTTGAAACGAGTTATATAATATAATAACGTGTACTAAAACATATTACATAGAAATTTGATATGGTAAAATTAAAAAAAATTATACGTATTATTATTACATATTATAATGATATGTTAAAAAAAATATACGTACGAAAAATACGCCTATGTAAAGCGAGAGATCGTAGGATTTTTTAACATACAGTCTCCCTAATATGATTCTTCTTAAACCTAACAAGTCCGTTTTTCTAACATCAATTGTCACCACATAGTCATGATTTGTTTACCTTGAACTGCAAAATAGTACATAATTTTACGTAATTGCTATATTATTATTATCAAACTACCGTATTCTTGCGTAGACGCCGCGAACTGCTTCGCATCTCGCTGGTAAAACTAATATAAAAGTCGGTGGTTCCAACCATTTGTATCAGTCGTGTGTGGTTGGTGAGACGAAGCAAACCTTATTCAAAGCAAAATGATCGCTAAAGTAAGTGTCCATGTTTTGTCCCGATATTTAGTGAAAGGATCGGACTTTACGTCGCCTAATTTATTACAAATATAGACTTCGTATTTGCTTATACAAACTTGTCGTTAAATTTTATTATAAAATTTTGCCTCAAATTACCTAAAAGGACGAACCTTTCTAATTATAATTAATGACAAAAATATATTTTTTTTTATTTTTTTTTTTACATAAGTTATCGAGTAAAATAAAATTTCATTACTAATCCCTCTTAATTTTTATACTGTACTTCATTTATAAAAGATTTTTTTTTAAACTTCTGAATTTGTTTTTTTAACTTCACCTAGTTTTAGTATATAATAATATTATTATAAATTTTGTAATTGTTTTTAGGCCGCAGTCATCCTTTCCGTCGTGGCGGTAGCAGCCGCTGGTGTATTGCACGGTTACGGTGGTGACAGCTATGGCCACGAAGCCGTTGCGTACGCACCGGTTGCCCAGCTTGCCCACTACGAGGGCCATGACGAACATGTCGACTATCACGTAAGATCAAGTCAAATTTCCATTCAACCATGTTTTAGGACTGCAGAAACTAATTGAAACAAAAAATCCTTTTAAGTAGAAATTTAAATTAAGATTTAAAAAAATGGAGCATAATATTAGTTCAAAAGTTTAAATAGAAGCCGATATGTTTATAGTGCAAGCAATAATACCCAAATTGTAAAATCCATACACTTATAAACTTTATCATCAATTCATCAATCATAAGTCATCAAAACCCACTTATGGGATACCTGAAAGCTCATGCCTAACTGATTTGATTTCTTGCAAAATTACACCAACAACCAACAATGTAATCTTCTTGTAATTTGTATATTATATTGCGACACGCCAATCTTGGACAATGTTGCGGAGGACATGATCGTAAGATTACGACGGCTGTATCTAACTAGAACACATTTTTCTTTGTATACACTTGACAATGATCTGTGTGTATATTAAGATACATTGTCACCTACGCAAATTTCTTTACCGACATCTAGCTTCACTTTAAATTAAATCAGCTTTACTTTAAATTAGTATCGCAAACGTTATTTCGTAATATCTTATATATTGTAAAATTACCTCGCAATTAAACAGTTATGCATAAATAAATTATTCCTAATAAGTAAGTAGAGCACCCGTTAATCCCATAGGCTATGGCGTAATACAATAGTATCTTACTAATTGATATCTTGCATAATATGCGAGTGTTACCTGCAGCCTTTCCAATCGTTTCCGGGATACGATATCAACGAACAATCCGATTACCATTATATTACGTCATCACTATTCACGCTAAATAGGTCCCTAGCGTATTAAAGTAACGTAATCACGCAAACTTGCTTTGAAAAATAATTAGAAGCGTGCTAAGTTTTTCTCCTAATAATGTTACGGCACATCAATATCCAGTTGATTCTTCGCTTCGCTTATCATGCATATGACTATGTTTAATATTTTGCGGTAATTCAAGCGATTTCTAAAAACCAGTATTGAGACTTTTTCATATTCAATAGCTTCATTTCTAACTCAATATACTTAAAATAATTTTAACAAGACCAAAAAAATAAGTCGAAATCAATTGTCAAAATTGATCAGTCGCGATAAAAAGGCCACTTAGTCGAAAATGCTATCCAGTTGTTTTCGAGTAGGTCGTGGTTAGAAAAGCAATAAAGTGATATCTTCGTATCGGATCTTGCTAGCATTGTCATAGAACGCCGTGGCTTATTACTCGCTATAGTGCCATTACATAACCGCATCCCAGTCGTGACTGAAGGGCCGATAAGCCCGTTTCCCAGGATATTGTGAAATTCTCCGTCTAGGGGACATAATGACTGTCATGATGCATGCGCGAAATAGCCTGCTGTTTGCATAAACTAACTCGTACTCTCACGCTCGACTTAATAGCAGATGTGGATTGTTACGACTGACCCAAATTCAATTGCGTAAACCGAGTTATAAATACGAAATATTTTGATCACTGTTAATATTAACATCGGTTAATTAAAATAATATAGACTACTACTAGTCTTAGCGGAAATGATTTCAATTTATAATTTATGTGAGTCTATTTTTATACTATGTATTTCCGATCGCGGCTGATACATAACATGCAAATTCGATGACATGACTATTTTACATATCCTTTTAAATATTTACATACATATAAATAAATTTAGCAAATAAACTTACGTAGACAAGAAAGTTTATATCTGATTATACCTATGCATAGTAATGATATTTATAAAAATATATTTCTCCAGGCTCATCCCAAATATGACTACTCATACTCTGTGTCGGACCCCCACACTGGTGACCACAAGGAACAGCACGAAGTTCGTGATGGAGACATTGTTAAGGGCGAATACTCCCTTCTCCAACCTGACGGCTCCTTCCGTAAGGTCACCTACACCGCCGATGACCATAATGGGTAAGAGTCGAATTTTTGTTGGTTTAAAAAGTAACCACAATGATATAAAAAATTCTTACATTTTATTAGCCATATAGCTTGAAATTTTAATCAGTTGTTTTTTTAATTTAATATTTAAGTTTATAATTGTGTAACCATAATTATTAAATGCTCTAATAACTATGTATTTTTCAAAACGAGTATAAAAACATATTTGAGTTAAGTATGAGTAAAATATATTTTGACGCATTGCCATATGATATAGTGAAATGTATCATGAGGCTAATAAGTCTTCAAGTTACTTAAAATCTGTTATTACACGATTTAAATTAGCAAGCCTGCAAATATTCTGCCGCCTGGTATAGTTTTCCATCTCAGATTGAGGTTAATATATGAAGTTGAGCTAATGACGTGCATCATAAGCACAAAATAAGAACATTTAATCTCTTTGGTGGTTTTCCAAATTTATGGTCGTGATCATCGTTTAAGATTCAAGTGTTGTTGTAATTGTGCAAACATTTTACAATTTAATATTTTCTGCTATCTTACAAAAAATATTATACTTAAATTTAAAGTGGAATTTTAATGATTTAATTTTGTCCCGCAGTTTCAACGCGATCGTCCACAACACAGCACCCGTCCACGCCGAGTACCACTAATTATAACTGGCTCAATGCCCCCTTCATGTGATATTATGTGTACCTTTTATACTTATAGATAGTCTTTAGTCGACAACGAACGTTTTAAATAAGACTGCGGCGAAAATAAACTTTTCGAAAATTTATTTACTTTTTTATTTATGTAACATAAACCTCAAAATATTTAACTAATCTCTCTTGAGATTGGCTGCAGTGGCCGAAATCGGTCAGGAGGATATTATTATTATTATTAATATTTTTACTCTTTGATATTAAGCACTCTCATGATCTGTAAGTTCCAAGCCTTTTTAAAATAGTATCTGCTCAATTGATTTCAATTTTGTCGTCTTTTTTATTGCATAAGTAGGCGGACAAGCATATGGGCCACCTGATGGTAATTATTGGTCACAACGCCCATAGACATTGGCATTATAAGAGAAGTTGGTGATGTAAGCGATGGTTAACATTTCTTACAATGTCATGTCATGTCAATTGTCTATGGGCGTTGGTGACCACTTACCATCAGGTGGCCCATATGCTCGTCCGCCTTCCTATACAATTAAAAAAAACCAACCTTGGGAACTAAGATGTTATGTCCCTTGTACCTGTAATTACACTGGCTCACTCACCCTTCAAACCGGAACACAACAGTACCAAGTACTGCTGTTTTGCGGTAGAATATCTGATGAGTGTATGGTATCTACCCAAACGAGCTTGCACAAAGCTCTACCACCAAGTAAAATAATGTAATAAGAATGAAATCTTTTTTACACACAATGACAACAAACTCTCTTTGTTGAACATAACATTTAAAAAAATTACAAACACACAAGCAAGAGCAAGCAAATATCTATTTTTATTTATAAGAATTTATTAATAAATAGTATTTTGAATATTACATGCTATCCTATAATTGTATGTACAGCTACTGACTGTTCTAAAAGCAATTTCTACCAAAAATAATATGCAAGGAACTAGTAGAATGATCTATCGATTGATATAATAAGAATTCTACATCGAAATATACAGTTTACATTGTCTTCATTACATGAATCATATTTCTTTGACAAAGTACTAATAGATAAAAGGCAAATCCGAATTATCTTAGTCATTTGTATTGTATCACTTATGCCTATTTATATAATTTAAATTATAACAAAGAATACGAGCTGTCAAGGATTTATTTCTTCTAAAATGTGAGTCTGAAGCGTAAAATTTATCTCCAGTAATGTTTTATGAGTCAGATCAAAATTTATTATGTAGAGACTGCGAAATTCAATTAAATCAATCTCGTAAAATCTATTAGATGCAAGGACAGACAAAAATAAATGTTCTACATTATTTCGATAACATGTTAGCTACATCGTTGCTTTGAAGTTGATATTTATTTCATTTCATTAGATGTTATTTAAAATGTCGTACGGATCTTATCGCTTACTTTTACATATTTATATTAAAATATATTTGAAATACTATTTAATTTTAATAAATACATACGGATTAGTTTGAACACTTTAATTTAAGTCAATAAACTATCTACTAGAGCCGAGATGACCCAGTGAGTAGAAACACCATTAATTTTTCATGTGTTTAATTTAAAGGAGAACATCGTGAGGGAACCTGCATGTGTCTAATTACGGTAATATTCTGCCACATGTGAATCCACCAACCAATTTGGAGCAGCGTGGTGGAATGAGGTCCAAACCTTAAAAGGGATGGGAGGCCTTAGCCCATTGTCACAGGCTGTTACTTTACTCTATTTTTTACTATACCGATAAGTTTTAATGTTAAACAGAGAGTACTTTGTGCACTCTTGTGCCATTGGTATTAATTCAGCTGTTACTAAATATTAAAAAAGAAATTGGAAATACTTACTTACTTTATAGCGTTTAAAGATCAATCTATCGATTGTTACATATCTAAGATTGATTTCAATCTCAGATTGAGGATAAAATATTAATTCAGCCGATACATAGCGGCAGTTATCAGACAAGAGATAGTAAATGCTCGCTTATAAACCCACTATACGCAGGACAATTATAGCACAAAATTTTTCTAGGTTGACGCTTCAAAATACTTTAAAAAAATATATTTAGCCTGTAATACCATTCAGTTATATAATGTATATTGCAGATGGCGCAATTTATTTTCCATAATACCGTAACGGCACCAATTCTCGATACGGTTCCTATCCTAGTGAATGCTACTAAACTATAATAGATACAAAAAAAAAACCTCATATGTAAATAAAATTAAATCATTCGATGACGATGACAAAGATTAATTTGATTGATTGATTGTAATTATATAAGCGCGAGAAGATTTTTAAAACATTAAATAGAACTGTGTGTCAAAACCGCCAAACGAAATCAATCGATAATTTATAATTCGGGAGAATTTTGTGATAGTAATAACTTTAATGAACGGTTTTATTTTAACTTAAAAAAAATTATCTTTACTATATCTATGAACGGGTAGATGCATTGTTGGGTGGATTAATTATAGGCAGTTGGTTGGATAGGTATATAGGCGAATAGGTGGGTTGGCAGTTGGATTGATCAGCAGACAGGTGAGTTGGGTGGAGTACATTTCTAGTTATGTATAACAATAGTGTCCTTTCAATCATTTTACTGTGATATTAAAAAACACAGTCAATCTCATATAGTTGATTTTATGTTCGCTTGTGAAAGAAAAATCGAGAAAGTGTTTATTACACATAAAATCAGCTGCATATATCAACTTCCACCTTAGAGAAGCGTCGCAGAATATACTGAAAGGTTATCTAACTATATATATAAAGTCATTGGATATAAAAAATCAGTTTTCAAGTCTAATTATAAACTATAAAAATACAAAGTATCATCAAAATGAATCCAATAGCCCGACGTGCAAACACAGATTAAAATAAAGCGCCTACTCATTATTTATATTAATATAACTCACAAACATATTTGCTTCATGAAATGAAGTGTAAGTAATAGCCTGTAAACTTCTCACTGCTGGCCTAAGACTTCTTTATATACTTTAGAAGATATGCCGACATATATATACCTGATGGTAAGTCGTCACCACCGCCCATAAACATTGGCGCTGTAAGAAATACAGTCGTCATCGCCATTACGCCACCAAGCTTAAGATCTAAGATGATATGTCTCTTGTACCTTATTACACTGGTCACTCACCCTGCAAATTGGAACACAATAATACTAAGTATTACTATTTAGATGCTGAGTACGAGACGAAATAAAAACACAAATTAAGCACATGGAAATTAAGTGCTTGTCCGTGTGTGAACCCGCAATCTTCATTAATGATTCAAGTGTGGGCGATCGCGGTTCTTCGTTCTTATTATTTAGTATTCGTATTCAATTAAGCTAAATTTGACATTCAACTGTATTAATTTATATTAGACTAGCTGTGGGCCGCGGTCCCGCGTAAATTTATTAATGAAAATATAATAAATGGTTAACATCTCTTACAATGCCATTGTCTGGTGGGCGTTGGTGACCACTTACCATCAGGTGGCCCATACGTTCGTCCACCTTCCTATGTAATAAAAAAAAGATCTATATTAGTATAGATATGTACCATAACCACCAATAGTAAAACTTTCCATACTTAGTTTAAATAAAAGCAACGGATAGTTATTTTCTTGTAGACATTTTTTAAGTAGGTAAATAATGGCAAAAAGGTTATGTATACAATTTTTTGATTAATATTAATTTATTATTCATAAAATAACTCCGAACGATTACAATAAAACATTTCTAACTAACACTCATACGAAAATATGGCCGATATACACCGTTATATACGCGCTTATATTTACAAAGACGACTTACATTATCACAATAGTGGATATCTGTCTATCTTTTTCCACTGACCCGAATACTTTTACGTATATGGGTATAAAACAGTACGACAATTCTACTAATCTATAACGATTACGCCATGTTCCTGATTCAATTCGAACCCAACTTTATCTTATATATTTTTCAGATCGGAACCGAATCGATATGATGTTAACATATACCGTTATTTCTAAACCAAACTTAATTATTAACTTTTATGCCAACAGCCGATAAGTGGCAACGACTACGCTTCATTTCAATTGCGATAAAGTGACAATTTGTCAGTAGAACTGGGCTTAGACTTCCGTCAATCAGTTGCAGATAATTATAACAAACCACAAACATACCTATTGTGTACCACCACCAGGGTACATTAAAAGCTAAATGATGCTCTGTGCCACGTGATCGAAGAGTCCAATGGTAACGACATAACGGCATTCAAACTATTTTTTTCGAAATTATCTATTCTGCGTGGCTTATTTACATCATCAGATTAGGTTTTTAGTAAAGAGTAAAAACTATTACATAGTGTTTTTGTGTAAAAACGGCTTGGTACTGGGTAGTAGTATAAGTTACCACCCATTTAGCATCTATAAGTTTTTTTTATGTCTGAATGCGGCGTTGAAACGTACCTAGCGGTGACTTATTTGTCTGCATTGCATTATACTAAAAGAAAAACAAAGTACATGTAACGAAAGTGTTTTAATATGAATACCAGTTTTTTTTATGTATGTCAGAATTATTATGTTTGTCCCAAATCTACTAACCGATAAGCACCCAATACGATGACAATTGACGCAACTTAACAGTAAAAATAACTGTATAAGACGCTTTCAAACTTAAATAATGTAAAATAAATATGTTTTTACATAAGATCTAGTACCAAGGAGAAACGATATAAATAGATAATTTAATATATTTTTTAAATCCAAATATTGATCGTACGACTTTTGTAATGTTATAATAAAATCTACAATACAAAAAAGACAATAAAACATGGTTTATATAATGTTCAACTAATTCATTAACTTAGAGATTAAAAACTAAAAGACGATATGGTCGCTCTTGGAGTCTACAAAATGTAACGAATTCGAAACATTAAAGTATCTCCACCTTTTTCTCTTTCAATTTAAAGTTCAAAATCTGTTTACCTCCGACTAACTTTAATTTATTTAATATTTCCTTTTTTGTAATAAAATAATATACATACAACATGTAAATAATTTTTTCATGTGATGAACTGGTAGAAGAATAAAACAAAACCAATTTATACGCTTGATTTCTTGCTTTTTGTTTTATTCATGGTCTGAATACAGAATGAGAAAAAAGAATTAGTGCCAAATCTGTATTAGCATATTAATTGTTAACCGCTATTCATTTATTCTGCGACATTGATGGTTTGTTTCGGTGTTACAGAATGGCATATTTTCTAATAAACAAAGCATCTTTATAAGACAGACTAGCTCCTGAAAAATATCAGTTGTCTTCCGCGAATCCACTAGAAAGATGACTCCTAATGTAAGTAATTTCCTTACGAAAACTTTATTTTTTTTGTTTTTGATTTAATATAAATGTTTTTTTTAGTGCAAACTGGTGGCGCTGATCTTATGCTTCAGCTGGCTCGAAGGCATATATGCGGCTGCCTTTTCTAACGTGGTAGTGCAAAGAGGTCCTGTGGAGTATATAAATTATAATCCATCAGCACTTTCGTTCACTAGTGCTCAATTAGCCCAGTTATCTTCATCTCCATTGGAGCAAGTTGTATCTATACCTGCAGTTTCCTCTGTAGTTTCTCCATGTGTGGCACCATGCGTCATTCCTAACAGATCCATTCCTGCCTTAGCACCATTACCTTCCACAGCTAATGCAAAAATTGTTGGCTACAGATCATCGCTACCAAATGTACCTGTTTTATTAGCAAAGAAAGATGTAAGTATTTTATTTATGTTAGTATTACTATACAAAAAAAAGAAATGTTTAAATAATATTGTGGTAAAAATTAGGTTGTTTTTGAAATTAACGAATTCTTTTTATAGGAGGCCACAGGCTACCAATACGCCTATGCTGTTTTTGACGAACAAACTGGGGACAAGAAAACTCAAAGTGAACACAGTGATGGGTCAGTAGTGCAAGGGCAGTATTCGTTTGTTCAGCCAGATGGATTTCGTCGAGTTGTCGTTTACACCGCAGATGACTTGAAAGGGTACCACGATATTAGAAATATTACCAAAATACCGTATTATTATTTATTTTACATACAAACATTTATATAAAACAGATTAACTTTTATTAGATAGTTGTTGTTTATATATATGTATGTGGTTAATGCATCAATTAAATATTTAATCGACTTAACTTAACTTAACGTGGCATACGTTAACTGAACGACTCGCTTAAATAGCTGCAGAAAACATGATCCTGAATTAAGCCCCAGAGTTTGGCCAGTAAAAAGGTTTTAAGTTTTTCTGTCAAGATATTGTAAAAGAAATAATAACCCCAAGTCTGTAAGTTGGCAATGTTAAAACTCTTGTGCCTCAGAAAACACGTAAAGGCGTTGGCTCTGCACTAGAACATTTCCCTTGATATTAATCAAAATATGAGACTAAGAGTACACTGCAAAATAACGCCAAACTCTGTCACAAGCCCATCAATCATCATCAATCGATATTACATTTATTATTATTTTTTAAATTAAGTATTTTGTTTAATAAAATATATGTGTTCGCATTTATTTTACAGATTTAATGCCGTCGTAAGAAATATTTCGCCAGAACAAGAACATCCTGCTGAGGAGTCACATGAAGTAAATAAAGAAAGTAAGCCAGCCGTGCTTCCATGTACTGAGACTAAAAATGAACATCTTACCCATGATCATGCTGGTGAAGAGAGTTCCGAAGAAACTAATGCAGAAATTGAACACATGGAGGATAAAAAGAGTGAAGAAAAAGGTAGCGAGAAGGTAGAGGAGCATGCACAAGACGAGCCTCACCCTCCTTCGGAGACTAAAGAATTTAACACGAACATACCAAACGCCATTATTTCTTATAATGAAATAATCAATTGCCTTCAAGCTAAACTTCAAGGTGCAAAAAATGTAGTATCCCCCTTAACTTATGTTCTTGTTCCATCTTCAAGGAGTCCATGTTAATTAATACCGTGTGACGATATATCATTCTAATTCTGAATGAAATTGTGTATAAAGTAAAACCAAAATAACCACGAAATATAATCCAAATTGTAATACAATTGAACCACGAAGTTGATCCATGAATAACCTACTTACGCAAATGAATATAAGTATTGTTTCAACTATGGTATGTTGAAATAAAATAAACAGTAGTTGAAATAATAATGTAATGTGCTTTTATTAAATATCAAATGATCCATTACCATTGTTTTTATTCATTCATTTATCTTTAAGTTATTTCTGACCGGTATTGATTTACAAGTCACAACTTTACTGTTTTTAAATTTTATGATGGTCAAAATTAAATACTATTTTTTATCTATAACACAATTACGATATAAGATGACGTTTTCCTCATACTTTTATTCTAGATTAATTATTATTATAATTGTAGATTTATAATATTATAAAATGATATCAAACCTAATATTTTTTTATAACTGAAAAGGTATTTAAGAAGATTTAACCAATTTAATTTGTTTTCTTTCTTTTTATTTCTTATAAATATTTTTTTTGGAAAATCACTGCACCCATGATAAATTGTGGTGTTAAAACTCATAATAAATATTAATAATTTAAGTATTACTAGGTTATGCGGAAAAACGTTTATTTGCCATTTTATCGGTATGACAGTTCACTTTCACATAACGCTTTTGAGAGTTACAAAACTTGAATTTACATTTATAAAACAAGGTAAACGGAATGCTCTAATATTACACCATCTACATAATAAATCTCAAGGCGTGAAACATAAACATCGTTCGTAAAAATATGTGAAAATTGGCTCTCGTAACATTTCCTCGCAACATACACTTATATACAAAGTTTTTATCCGGTAAATTATTGTATCTAATTTTGTTTTTAGATATCATCTGCCGTGTCGAATATACGGCCTCTTTGGTGAATGTTCTCTGCTAAACTGCACATCTTATTCACAATTTTGCAAATATTGCAATGTAAATTGTAAAAAAGTGAATAGTAATGAAATTTGTAAACACTCTACAATTTTCGATGCTAACATATTATTATTTTACGATTTACATACTGAACCCTTTATAGACTGTCTATATAGGTTTAATTTGCAATACATCTAATTAATTATTATTAAACCAAGGCTCGACGTTTAGAAACATGGCTCGCAATTTGATCGGAAATTTACAATTCTGTCATAATAGTAAACAGGCATTCTGCAAGTCGACAAATTTATAGTACCTATTTATTAATTAGATAACTATTAAATGTCTTTCTATTAAGTTAGAAGGTAAAACGATCATATTGCGCTACTTGGTGATAAGGCTTGTTGCAAGCCCGTCTGGGTAGATAGCATGCATAATACACATAATCGACCGCTAAACAGCAAAACTCAGTACTGATATAGTCTGGTAGACACAAGGGACAAAACATCTTATCGTCTGTCCATTAATTTATTTTCTTTTTCACAGTTCAAGAAATTTTCTAATTTATTGACGCCCTTACACGTTACCGATTCGATTTAAATTAATAATCGATTTTATTTAAGAATTATTTGCTTTTTAGTTTGTTTTAATTATACATGAAATATATAAATAATAAATTAGTTAAATGGAAATATTTATACATATAAATTTTATAACGTATAAGCACACTATAAACAATTTTTAATAATAATAATTATACTAGTTTTATTTGTATACCCAATTACGTAGCTAGTTTGTTAAATAAATAAGTAGGTAGGTATGTGATTTTACACTAATCTTCACTAACGCGTGCATAGTTACATTTTATGGCAGCCGTCAAAAAATAATTAAATAAATGAACAGTGTTATTGTTCTTTACTCTTTGTTTGAACTTAAACTCCAAGATTTCGACTTAATTCCCTGCAAAAAATCAATCTTTAAGTCATAGATATTATTATTATTTTTTTATTAACTTTATAGAAAAAATATTTACATGAAGTCCAATTATTTTTTTCATATGATCGATTTATCGTATTTCGAGAAGTGTTTTATAAGTCTGTGGTTGTTTGTTATGCACAGAGCACTTCACTACACATCAATAATAATAATAATATTCTGGGACATTATTCACACACGGTCATCTGATCCCAAACTAAGCAGAGCTTGTGTTATGGAAACTAGACAACTGATATACTACATATACTACTTTTTCTTTTGTAAATACATACTTATATAGATAATTACACCCAGACTCAGGACAAACAGACATATCAATAAAGTACAACATCAATGTAGTACATTATTCCGAAAAAAGAAAAGGTAATTTATAGGCGTGAGCTGTCAAAAAAAATGGTTATTCAAACTATAGTTCCAAAGTTTGGTGGCGCATTTGCTTTGCAATTAATTGTTACACTTACACACACTTAACATTAGGTGGTCATTGGTCAGTTTATTATATATTCCAAGCAAATCTTTGACTTGTTTAAAATATGCTATATTTTGCTTGTCCAATTAATTCATATAACAATAAAAACGATCGACCTTCTGGTGATAAAATCAAAACTATATTGTAGCCATTACTTATCTCGTAAGCAAAGAATTTCATACCTCGGGGCCTTTCTATTAAACCTGACCTACATAACCAAAACATGCGACGGTAATGAACAATTCAAATGTATCTAAATTACAAAGGAATACCCAGTAATGCAATTTATATATTTGTTTAGCAATTCAGTTGTTTAATAAAATAATCGTCTTCTTTTTAATTAACAAATACAAAAATATTTGTGAATTGCATAATTTTTTTGTATCATACTAAACTAATAATGATTTAAAAAAATATTTATCGTTGAATATGATATGATTGTCACTGAGATTTCACAGCGTAGCGACTTACTAACTCCAAGCTGGTTGAAATCTGTGTATGAAATCTTTTTTTTTTACTAATTATGAGCCGAATGACCATGTGGTTAGGATGAATGAATATAAATAGATGTTTGCGGGATCAAAACCTCTGAATTCATGTCATTAATTTCTGTTTTTAAATTTAACTCCTGCTCCTTAGTAAAGAAAAACATACGTCTAATGTCACTAAAGTTCTGTATTTTTACAAAAAATGTCATACAACAGATATACCAAACCTGCTAGGAATTTTACCTACCCACCCACGATCATAACCCACGATCATACTTATCATGTAATAACTCGTAGTACTTATTTTAATATAATGAGAAAAAGTCTCCTTAGTACAATTTATTTTTAAAACATAATAATTATTGCTTACCAAAGTAAACAACATAATAAATTTTACCATTTTAGTAAATAAAAATTGCCGTTTTAATGTTTAAATTGGTCGAGTTTCAGATATTATGAAACTTAGTCGAGTTATAAAAATTGTGAGTTTCTTTCTCCATTGGTAGATTTATGACAATCAATAAGAAAGTGTAACACTTCAGCATTGAATAAAGATATTTTAATTTGAATGTTGAATTATATTTATAAAGTATACGATAAAACGGTAAGGGTTGCTGTAAGATGTATTATCACTAAGGAGATTGAATAATTACCCAGAGAGATTGCTTTGTAAAATTGTGCAATTATATTAAAATCAAATTATTTTTGTTATATTATTTTTGTTGCAAGCACTTTTGAATTTTGACGTGACAACGTCTAATAAATCGATGAACTCTGGCTGCATGCACGAAAAAGGATGACACATTGTCCCGTTACGCTGATTGTACGCTTGCGCCGCATCTATCTCTCTTTCACTCGATTGCAGTCATTTCATCAATGTTTTGTTATGACGTTGTCACGTTAAACTATCGTCCGTAAACCGACTTTACAGACAACCATTTTTTTTCTTTTTACAAGATTATCTTTAGTGTGTAACATCTCACCGGAAGTCGTAAAAAGCCTTAACCATAATCTGCTATAATTGCTATTGTCAGTAATAAAGAAGTGAGGTCGAAACCTTTAATCCACTGCTAAGAAGCAGTAAGGAAATCAGTAGAAACTATTTTAACAAATTCAAATTAATATACTAACTACTTATATTTAAATTTATAGATCCCATCCTTATATTTTTATAATACAAACCACATCATGGACAGGTTGAGCGAACACCACCCTTTTTTTTTCGTGGTGAAATCCATCATGGATACCCTCCATATGTGATGTAGCTTAATGGAGGGTTATGTCAGACTCCTACCGACTAAAAGCACCACGGTACCCTTCCCGTCTTAAGGGGAGCGCCACTGGATCGCTTGCGCATGCTACCGTGAAAGCGAACACCATCCAGTCCAGCTTAGGAAACCAGAATCAGATCAAAAATTTACATTCCAATTTTTTTTATTGTTATTCTGCCTGGACATGAAATCATGGAGGCACATAAAATACCAAACTATAAGCCGATAAAAAGAAATAGCAAAGGCATGTTTAACATGTCTGTGGAGACAAAAAGTAAACGTAATAAAAAAAATAAAGAGCAATTAAAAACAGCAAAACACTAAAAAATCCTACTAGATAAAAGAAAGGTAGTTCAAATATTATGATCAATGATACAAAATTAGTGTTCGATTAACCTTGAGGTTCATGTCAGAGTTACAGAGTCAAGGCATTTCTCCACCCCACCGCGCCGACTATACGTACACGGCTGCGTTCTATAAAACCATTGCGCTGGTCCGTTGACATCAATGAATACCAAATTGTTCAACCAAACACACAAAATGTTCAGCAAAGTAAGTAACTAAACTAAAAATTACGATTCAGTTGTATTTAATAAAATCACATACAAATAAAAAAAAAATTATAAATTAGTGTTTTCTTTCATCACATATTATTTGTTGTAATATATTATATATTTCTATATTCTGTAAAATGTAACAAAATAATGTAAAAAATATGTAACTTGCTAACAAAAATGTGAACCTTTTCAGATTGTAGCTTTCGGTGCCATGCTGGCAGCAGCCAATGCTGGCCTTCTTCACGGACACGCTCCCGCCATCTCTTCCCAGAGCATCATTCGCCACGATGAGGGCCACTACTCCGCCCCTATTGCTTACGCCGCCCCCTTGGCCCACGCCGCTCCCCTGGTTCACGCCGCTCCCCTGGCTCATGCCGCTCCCCTCGCATACGCCGCATACGCTGCCCCCGCTGGCCATTACGATGGACATGATACATATGTATGTTAAGAACTAATACCATTTCTTTATTTAAAATTTATGACAAACATTAAAAACTAATTTACTCGCTCATTTCCCCAGGCTCACCCCAAATACGACTTCGCGTACTCAGTAGCCGACCCCCACACTGGTGACCACAAGTCCCAGCACGAGAGCCGCGACGGTGATGCCGTGCACGGATACTACTCCCTTGTGCAGCCTGATGGTTCCGTCCGCAAGGTCGAATACACCGCTGATGCTCACAATGGGTATGAAAAATTGTTTATTTTAACGATATACAAATGTAAACTCACGATAAGCTCTGCTTCTGCAAGGTCTCTTTCATTCTATGGCAGCAGAATTTCATACAAAACATACAGATGTCCTCAGTATGTTTTCAAATACAAATTATGCTAATTTAAATAATTATTTTGTTTTCAGTTTCAACGCCGTGGTGCACAACTCAGCCCCCTCCGTCCATGTCGCACCCGCCCACGCCTACCACCATTACTAATTTATCTCATTTTTATTGTAAATTACAGTCGACGTGCCTGAAGAGGATGCAATAAAAAAATTATATTATAATTTATATTTTTGTAAATATGAATGCGTGTAAATAAAGTGTGGATGATTAATTACATATTGACTTATATTTAAAGCCCCTTTAAAACATAAACAGAAACAAATATGAAGAGAATAAAATATTGCTTTAAAAAGACAAACAAATATTGCTTTATTTGTATAAGTTTCTAACTCTTTATATTAGATAAATTAAAACAAGAACAGTACCAAACTTTGTTGACACTGAAAAATAATATACTTAATTACTTATTGTATAGAGCTTAATTACTAATTCTAAGTCCAAACATAGAGTATGACGGTAAAAAAAAGAATATACAATCTTTGATAATAATTTGTATTAATACTAATTATATTATTTATTGGAAAATTTTGAGATTGATTTTGTATACAAGCAATGACACCGATCCCCAATAAAATGTACTTCATTTTATTTATTTATTTAACACTTTATTGCACAACAATATATAAATAACATAAAAGTAAAGAAGAAATATCAACAAATGGTGCGCAAAGGCGGTCTTATCGCTTATAGCGATCTCTCACAGACAACCTTTATTGGAAGGAGCTTTGTAAGAGTACAGGTAAGTGCATAAATAAAAGGAGACATTTTAATAATAACAATTTCATTTTAGTAGTTAAACCTAACAAGCTAATTTGAAATTATAATTTTTTCGTATTATTTCGTATTTCGTACTTGCCGCTTGCAAGTAACTTAATATGTATGTCAATTTTGTTGCGACTTACTGTTAAAAAAATAATTAAATTTGATCAAAGAGAGCATAATAAAATTAAGTATTTTCGTTATTAAAAATGGCCGTTTTAATTTTGTAATTGAGTCAGTTATTTCAGATATTAAGACATTCTGTAGATTCGATATTTAAAACGCATACAATAAACACGTTGAGGTGTTGAAAGATTTGTTAGCACTCATTAAACTGATTATTTGTACAATTGTTTTATAATATTATCACTATATTCAAATCAAAACAAAATATATTTTTATATGTATTGTTTTATTTATTATTCTTTTTGCACGTTTAAAAGCTTGTTACTATTATATTACGTAGGTTACCTACACAAAATAAAATTTTATACAAGCTCATTTGTAAATTTATATTTTAAACGGCCCATTTTAAACGGTTTTATTTAGCTTGCCCTGTTTGCTGGTTTGCTTGGGTCATATTTAGTAATTTAAATTTGACCCCCTTCCTGTTAACAGATTGATCTGATATTTGGGCCATACCCCTAGTTCTGAAGGCAATACAATTTAATACATTCTGTATCATTGTAAATTCAAGACAGCCGCTGTTACAAAATGGCAGATTACATATTTTTTCACCACTAATAACTCAATATTGGTTACAAATGAAACGGCTTGCGTAGTAAAATAGTGTTCACTATGAAAAAATTGAAAATCCAATATGGCCAACAAAATGGCGGATTAAGTACATATTTTTTCACAAAGCCTTCAATATGAGTATCAATGGAAAGGACTTCACTAGTAGAATACTGTAAACTATTACTAATTTTAAATCTAAGATGGCGGCCAGCATAAAATACCTGATTTAATATTTGTTTCAATATTTCTACTTTTATATTTGTTTCGATAAAAATAGTAAAAAATATTTTTAGTTAAACGGTTTTATTGTGTACGAAGATAATATTGATGTACGAGTAGGTAATGTACAAAAACCTAGAAAATAATTCGCCAGATCCTAGATACCAGTCATCACACTTTCCCCATCAATATAGGCCCTTAGGGCATTGATCAGACAAAAAAGTAAAATCGTTGGGTGCACTAAATTTCTATCAAGTCAAACCGCCTTATGAATGCTTATTATGTATTTACTCAAGTTGCGCTTCGCCCAATAAAATACTGGTGGTAGATAACCTGAACAGTCTTTAATTAATCGTACATGTGACAAATGGTTACAGTGGGTATTCTACTGGGAAGAGTCAGAAAGACAGTCAGTGGGTACAATTCCATACAAATTGAATCTGGCCCCGAATGAATTGGCCCCGTCTTTGTATTTATAAGAAACAAAACTAAATCGTTTCAATATAAATACTGCTAATAACGAAAGGAAATGAATGTTAACAAAAAAAGTAAAAAACGAAAAAAATAATAAAAAATACCTACAGCTGGACAATATATATCACTGGTTCAGACATGATCGATGATTCAATATCAGTGTTGGATTGACCTTGAAGTTCATGTCCGAGTTACGAAGTCAAGGCGCTTGAGCATTTCTCCACCCCACCGTGCCGGTCAGCCATACGCAGCCGCGTTCTATAAAACCAATGCGCTGGTCCGTTGACATCAATGAATATCCAATTGTTCAATCAAACACACAAAATGTTCAGCAAAGTAAGTTACTGAACCAACAAATACGATTCGGTTGTATTAAATAAAATCATATTCGAAAAAAAAAAAATTATAAATTAGTGCTTTCTGTCATCACATATTATTTGTGATAAAGTTGTATATTTAAATATTCCATAAATTTTATAAATTAAAGTAGAAAAAAATGAAACCGACTAAAATGTTCACTTTTTCAGATCGTAGCAATCGGTGCCATGCTAGCAGCAGCTAATGCTGGCCTTCTACACGGACATGCTCCCGCCATCTCTTCCCAGAGCATCATTCGCCACGACGAGGGCCACTACTCTGCTCCTATCGCTTACGCCGCCCCCTTGGCCCACGCCGCTCCCCTGGTTCACGCCGCTCCCCTGGCTCATGCCGCTCCCCTCGCATACGCCGCATACGCTGCTCCCGCTGGCCATTACGATGGACATGATACATATGTATGTTAAGAACTTCAACCATTTCTTTATTTAAAACTTATGACGAATATTAAAAACTAATTTGCTTGCTTATTTTCCCAGGCTCACCCCAAATACGACTTCGCGTACTCAGTAGCCGACCCCCACACTGGTGACCACAAGTCCCAGCACGAGAGCCGCGACGGTGATGCCGTGCACGGATACTACTCCCTTGTGCAGCCTGATGGTTCCGTCCGCAAGGTCGAATACACCGCTGATGCTCACAATGGGTATGAAAATTTGTTTATTTTAACGAAATAAATATGTAAACTCAAGCTAAGATCTGCTTCTGCCAGGTCTCCTTCATTTTATGGTAGCAGAATTTCATCCAAAACATACAGTCATCAGTATGTTTTACAACACAAATTATTCTAACTTAAATAATTATTTTGTTTTCAGTTTCAACGCCGTGGTGCACAATTCAGCCCCCTCCGTCCATGTCGCACCCGCCCACGCCTACCACCATTACTAAATTATCTCATTTTTAATGTAAATTATAGTCGACGTGCCTGAAGAGGAGGCAATGTGAAATTTATAATATAGTTTATATTTTTGTAAATATGAATACGTGTAAATAAAGTGTGGATGAATAATTAAATATTGACTTACATTTTTACACCTTTACAATATAAATACAAACAAATACCAAGATATTAAAATATTTTTTATAAAGACAAATAGATATTGCTTTATTTAAATGTAATAAATACTTTGCTCACCTGCACAAGCTTCTAACTCTTTATATTTGATCAATTTAAAATAAGAACAATACAAAACTTTGTTAACGCTTTAAAATAGACTATACTTATAGTTTAAAGCTTAATAGCTATTTAAAATTCCCTATAAACAGTGTTTATCGTAACAAAAATCATTTTAATACTCATTGTTTAGTTAGGAAGTTTTGAGATCGCTTTTGTATGTAAGCAATGGCAGCAATTCTACCAAAACCGCAACAAAATGAACTTCAATCTAGTTCATTCAACTAACAAGCCGTTTTTGAAATTTTTATTAGCTACAAGAAACTTATAAGGTCACTTTAGTTACGACTAACTCTAAAAACCATATTAAATTTAATAAACGTAAAGAAAATAATAATACTTAAGCACTTTCGTTAATAAAATATAGCGTTATAATTTTGTAATTGAGTCAGTAATTTCAGACATTTAGTAGATTTATATTTAATACGCATACAATAAACACGTTGAGGGTGTTGAAAGAATTGTTAGCACTCATTTAAATGATTATTTGTAAAATTGTGTTATAATAACTATATTGAAATCAAAATAAAATATATTTCAAGTCATTTTTATAGGTATAGTTTTACTTATTTTTCATTTTATAACCTTATTATAATACGTATATTTTTAAAATTTGTAAAGTGCATGTCCCATAGCTGGGCTAAGGCCTCCTGTCATTTTTAGAGCTTATTTCACCACGCTGCACTGCTCCAATATTGGTTGGTGGAATACACATGTGACATAATGTCAGTGAAATAAGACACATTCAGATTTCCTCGCGATTTTTAAGTTATCCTTCAACGCCAAGTACGAGATGAATTATAAACACAAATTAAGCACAAGAAAATTCAGTGGTGGTTGCCCAGGTTGGAACATATGGAGGGTATCCATGATGGATTTCCCCACGAAAAAAAAAAAAAAAAAAAACAAAAAAGTTGGAACCCACGATCCTCGATCAAGATTCACGCTTTCTAACATTTCGGCTTTTTCTGTATTTATTATAATAACTTTCCTTCAGAAGTGTAAATTGTATACAGGTTCGTTTGAATTGGCAAATGCCTATTCCAACAAAATTGATTTTAATTTAAAGTTAGCTCGAGGTCAAGATGTAGATTCTATCGAGAAAAACTTAGGAATTAGTCTTTTAGGAATATTAAATATCAAAGGTTGTTAAATACAATTTAATTAATATTTATACCGCAATACCTTTTGTCATCCACACATTCTTTAAATAAGGAATGTATTCTTATAAAGGAAACCTAGGTGTTAAAAGATTTAATGTTTTTTTAGTGTTTATACAATGCTTCCAAAATAATTAATATTTTTAGGGATATAAATAATACTGTAGTAAATATTCTGTGATACCACCTTGATTATGTCTACTCCGTGAAAAACATCCCGAAGGGAATTCCGAGCTCTTAAATTGGTAAATTAATAATGTCTTAGTATCTATAGTGTTACCCTAAAAGAACATACCATAGCATATGTTAATATCAAAATATACAAAGTATACTAATAGAGCAAATATCAATGTCAGTTAGCAGTATAACTTTCTAAAAAACGAAAATAAGTTAAATTATCGAAAATCCATTTTTTTATAATACCTATATTATAGGCGAACGGACTGATAAGTAACCTGATGGCAACTGATCATCACCCATAAACATTGGCACCGTAAGAAATCTCAAACATTCCTGACATCAGCAGTGCACCACAATCTTGGAAACAAAGATGTTATGTCCCATGTGTAGTAGTTAAACTAGCTCACGCTTAGAACCGGAACGCAACAATGCAAGTATTGCTGGTTGGCGGAAGAATATGTGAAGCCCTACTACATAGTAAAATATGCCATCATAAAAAACCAATATATCCAGAGTATACTTACTGTCAATGTTCTTCCAAGAATGGAATCCAAGTTGTTGTTACTTGTGCCAGTAATATCAGTGGCTTTCCGTTAAAAATAAATATAGTGATTCAAAGAGACCACCAGTAGAAAAGCTGATAAATATAAGTATATGGCATATCCCCGCTGGGCTTAAAGAAAACTTAAACCAGTGTAGCTACTGCTACTACTGACAGTCATAATGGTGTTAGTTAACCTGAACTGTCGGTAATCTACTGAGAAGAGTCAGCAAGACAGTCAGTGGGTAAAATTCTAAGCAAGTTGAAACTCAAGTAATACCTAACCACTTCTTATTTAATGAATATTCGTCGTTCTTGTGTTTATAAAATAAAAAACTAAATATTTGTAATGCAAATAATTCTAATAACGAAAGGAATTTTTTTGTTATCAATTTAAAACACGGAAAAATAATAAAAATACCTACAACTGGACAAAAGACATTTACTGGTTCCGACATGATCAATGATTCAATATGAGTATTCGATTGACCTTGAAGGTTACGTCGGATTTACAGAGTCAAGGCGCTTGAGCATTTCTCCACCCCACCTCGCCGATCGGCCATACGCGGCCGCGTTCTATAAAACCATTGCGCTGGTCCGTTGACATCAATGAATACCAAATTGTTCAACCAAACACACAAAATGTTCAGCAAAGTAAGTACCTGAACTAAAAAATACGATTTGCGAATGGGATTTTATTAAATATAAGCGTATTTTATAAAATCACATTCTTAAAACAATCTATTTATAAATCAGTGCTTTCTGTCATAAAATGTTTATGATATAAAGTTATTTATATTTAGATATTCTGAATAATGTTATAACATAAATTGTTAAGAAAATGTAACTTACTGACTAACATGTTCACGTTTTCAGATCGTAGCTTTCGGTGCTATGCTGGCAGCAGCCAATGCTGGCCTTCTTCATGGACACTCTCCCGCCATCTCTTCCCAGAGCATCATTCGCCACGATGAGGGCCACTACTCCGCCCCTATTGCTTACGCCGCCCCCTTGGCCCACGCCGCTCCCCTGGTTCACGCCGCTCCCCTGGCTCACGCCGCTCCCCTCGCTTACGCTGCGTACGCTGCTCCCGCTGGCCATTACGATGGACATGACACCTATGTATGTTAAGAAATTAAACCATTTCTTTATTTAAAATTTATGACGAACATTAAAATTAATTTGCTTGCTCATTTCTCCAGGCTCACCCCAAATACGACTTCGCCTACTCAGTAGCCGACCCCCACACTGGTGACCACAAGTCCCAGCACGAGAGCCGCGACGGTGACGCCGTGCACGGATACTACTCCCTGGTGCAGCCTGATGGTTCAGTCCGCAAGGTCGAATACACCGCTGATGCTCACAATGGGTATGAAAATTTGTTTATTTTAACGATATCATACAAATCCAAATCATACAGATACCCTCAGTATGTTTTCAAAAACAAATGATTCTAATTTAAATAATTATTTTGTTTTCAGTTTCAACGCCGTGGTGCACAACTCAGCCCCCTCCGTCCATGTCGCACCCGCCCACGCCTACCACCATTACTAATTTATCTCATTTTTAATATAAATTACAGTCAACGTGCCTGAAGAGGATGTGATGAGAAATATCTTTATTTATATTTTTGTAAATATGAATGCGTGTAAATAAAGTGTGGATGATTAATTACATTTTGACTTATATTTTTAACCCTTTTGCAATATAAATAAAATTTGCATATTTAAGCAATGGTAGTAGTTCGACCGAATCGCAAAAAAATTGAACTTCATTCTAGTTCGTTCAACTAACAATCGCATTTAAAATATTTATTTTATTCGTTATAAACAGCAAAAAATTAATATGCCGCTTTAGTTACGACTAACTGTTAAAAATATTTAAAATTGATCAACGTAAAGAACATAATAAACTTACTTTCCTTAATAGAAGTTGCCGTTTTAATTTTGAAATTGAATTAATAATTTTAAATATTGAGAAATTTAGTAGATTCATATTTAAAACCCATACAAGAAATACGTTGAGGTGTTGAAAGATTTTGTAGCACTCATTAAAATGATTATTTATAAGATTGAGTTATAAATCTTAAATTCAATTTATTCAAATCAAAACATTATATATGTATACATACAAGATTGATTTAAATTTAATGTTAACACCGATTCTCTAAGTTAGGTCAAAATGTTGAACATGTAGATTCTATCGAGTAGAACTTAGGAATTAGTCTTCTGACGGCCGAATACTGAACTGTCATTCAAATATTAAGATTATTTGAGACGCCGTTAGTTTCAAATTTAGCATGCAAAATTTTAATTCGGCCGTACGGCTATTTAATTACAAAGGTTTATACTATTATTAGATACAATTTCATTAATATTTGTTCTATAATACTTTTTTATTATCTATATATTCTTTATGTATGGAATATAATCTTATGAAGGAAACCTAGGTGTAACAAGGTTTAATATACTTATAATGTTTATACAGTGCTTTCAAAATAATTCATATTTTTGGGGATAAAAATAATACTGTGGTAAATATATTGTGATACCGTCAAAACATCCCGAAGGGAAATCCGGGCTTTGAGATTGTTGAAAGAATAACAATCTCAGGGTACTGAGAACTCCCTAATCCTGGCGGCGCCTTAGCGGCGGGGGATAAGGTGCGCAAAGCGCCTCTTTCTTTTACCCCGTCTTCTTCGGCGCAGCAGAACTGCAGCGGCATCCTCTTCCCACTCTCGTTCCACGGCCTCTTTCTGCGACATCACGCTTTTCTCAAGCACCTAACTTACTAAGATGTTATTTTCCTTATGCCTGTAGATACAATGGTTCACTCACGCTACCGAAACACAACAATACAAGTATTTGTTTCGGTTGGTAGGGTGAGAGATCAGCAATACTGCTGATTGGTAGAATATTATGTGGTGAGCGGCGGGCTTGCACAAAGCCCTACTGCAAACTAAAATATGCCGACAGATATTGTAAACTTACTGTCAATGTTCTTTCGAGCATGGAATCTAAGATGTTATGTTACTTGTACCACTAATATCAGAGAATGAGTATGTGGAATACAGCTTCAACCAGTGTAACTACTGCTACGACTGACAGTAATACTGGTAGGTAATCATGATCAGTCCTTTAATTAATGTTGTATATAACAAAAGATTATAGTCGGTATTCTACTGGGATAAGTCACTAAGAAACGTGGTGAATACAATTTTATACAAATTGTAATTCAAATAATTATTAAATGTATAGATCCGGTTCTTGTTGGTTGTGTATTCATAAAATATTAGCGGTTCACCCGAGGCTTTGCCCGCGACATAATAAAAAATGAAAAATTTGTTTATTATGATCTATGGTCTATGGATGGTCTATGTACGTATATATGTCAGTAAATTTCAACCAGATTCTGATCTGGTTTTGACTGACTGACTGACTTTGAATGACTGACCATTTTTTATACTAATGTTTCCAAATTTAAGCCCAAAGGGAAAAATTGGGTTCTTCCGTTTGGGGTTAAATTTTAAAAAATGACATAATACGTATGCATTTAATTTTGCTATAAAATTAAATTTCAAGCTTCAAGAAAAATGACGGACCCGCAATATAAACTTTCAACCCCCATGTCACCCTCTGGGGGAAAGATTAAATAATCATCCATCTAACTTTGAAAATGACGGAGTTCCATACAACAGTTCATCCCTTATTTCACCCTGCTAAGGGTGGAATTTCCAAAAATCCTTTCTTAGTACAAGTCAAAATTTCAAGTCTCTAACCCCAGTGGTTTAGACTGCGTTGATGAGTCAGTCAGGACAAGTCTTTTTATATACATTTATAGATTATACGAGTATATAATATAGATAATAGGAAATAGTTTCGATCCGAATAATTCTAATAACGAAAGGAAATTTAATGTTAACAATTTAAAACACGGCAAAACAATAAAAATACCTAAAACTGAACAAAAGACATTACATATAGCGTTGGATTGACCTTGAAGTTCATGTCGGAGTTACAGAGTCAAGGCGCTTGAGCATTTCTCCACCCCACCGCGCCGACCATACGTACACGGCTGCGTTCTATAAAACCATTGCGCTGGTCCGTTGACATCAATGAATACCAAATTGTTCAACCACACACACAAAATGTTCAGCAAAGTAAGTACCTGAACCAACAAATACGATTCGGTTATATTCAATAAATTCACAATCGAAAAATAATAATTTATAAATTAGTGCTTTCTTTCATTATATATTATTTGTTATAAAGTTATACATGTTTATATTCTGTAACATATTATAAAATAACTTTTTAAAAAATGTCACCTACTGACTAAAATGTTTACTTTTTCAGATCGTAGCTTTCGGTGCCATGCTGGCAGCAGCCAATGCTGGCCTTCTACACGGACACGCTCCCGCCATCTCTTCCCAGAGCATCATTCGCCACGACGAGGGCCACTACTCCGCCCCTATCGCTTACGCCGCCCCCTTGGCCCACGCCGCTCCCCTGGCTCACGCCGCTCCTCTGGCTCACGCCGCTCCCCTCGCTTACGCCGCGTACGCTGCTCCCGCTGGCCATTACGATGGACATGACACATATGTATGTTAAGAACTTAAACCATTTCGTTATTTAAAATTTATGACGAACATTAAAATTAACTTGCTTGCTCATTTCTCCAGGCTCACCCCAAATACGACTTCGCCTACTCAGTAGCCGACCCCCACACTGGTGACCACAAGTCCCAGCACGAGAGCCGCGACGGTGACGCCGTCCACGGATACTACTCCCTTGTGCAGCCCGATGGTTCCGTCCGCAAGGTCGAATACACCGCTGATGCTCACAATGGGTATGAACAATTGATTGTTTTTCAAATTACTTATTTAAAGTCAAGCTAAGACCTGCTAATGTAAGGCCTCTTTTATCTTGAGAAGAAGGCTTGGAGCCTATTTCATCGCGCTGCTACAATTGTTGATTGAATTGAATTGATTCTAATTTAAATAATTAATTTGTTTTCAGCTTCAACGCCGTGGTGCACAACTCAGCCCCCTCCGTCCATGTCGCACCCGCCCACGCCTACCACCATTACTAATTTATCTCATTTTTAATGCAATTTAACGTCGACGTGCCTAAAGAGGTCGCAGTGTGAAATTTATTTTATAATTTATATTTTTGTAAATATGAATGCGTGTAAATAAAGTGTGGATGAATAATTACATATTGACTTATATTTTAACCCCCAACAAAATGAAGTATTTAAAAAAAAAACAAAATTTAGTGTTATATATATATTTGTATTATTGTGTTATATATATTTATCAATATTCTAATTACATATAAATAACAATATATATAAATTAAGAACAATCACAATGCGACTCCAATTTGATATGGTGTACGAAGTGTAATTGAGGTGTACGTAGTGTAATTGAGGTGTACGTAGTGTAATTGAGGTGTAAGTTCAACAATTAAAAAAATGCCATATATTGTTACAAAACAACAAAATATAACAGTTGAGAGTTTTATAGGAATTATGAGATAAATGTGGAGAATAGTTGTATTTTTATTAAGACAATTAAAATACACCAGATTAAAATATGCTTTATTCAAATACGGAGTGTATGTGTAACAAGCACATTTTATAAGTTATTTTGTCGCAATAATTTGTGGCAAGAAACTTAATAGGTGTTATTTTACACGGACCAATATATCGGAATACGTGAAAACTGTTACACAAGTACATGTTTCATCATTTATTATAAAAAAAGGATATAAGCCTTACACCATTCGGTAAGCTTAAGCTTTGGTTTAACTTGCACAAAAATATCTGTCGAATTTCGTCAAAAAAAGTAAAAGGATACGCATAATTTACACATAATTTAATGTAAATAAAAATTTATACCTACATTATTTATCAACAAACACTTTTCCCGCGACTTCGTCTGCGAAAATTAAAAGCTATTATTAACCGTTAATTAGTATTTGGTAAAAGAGTAAACGTAGTACAGTCACAGTTTGTTCAAACTGTGACTTTTTTCTTATTCTTATTAAAATTATCTAAACGAAAAGTACGATCGGATCATTTGAAGTGGAAATTACATGTAAATAATCATACTTAATTATCAAACCATTTTTATGGATAATAATTAGTAATATCATTATATATATCACCACTATTTGTTTCCACCATAGTTAAACTGAATAATTTAAACAAAAACTGTTATTGTAGCTTAACTATAATAGTTAGGCATATACCATCGCGGACTTCTTTGTGAGCAATCATGAGTACATCATTCTCATCATTTATAGAACACTTTTTATATACCGTCAATAGTATTCGCAGCGCACGCCACAATGTATTGTTCCATTTTAAGTAAATGACTCAATTTTTTTTGAAAATATAATACATAGGCTATGTTACTCGGTAAAGATGTAGCTCTAAAGGTACAAGAATTTTTAAAATCGGTACAGCAGTTTTTGAATTAAATTGTAAAAAACAAATCTTTCTTTTTCATAATATTAGTATATATATTATTTACATATACATAAATTGTATATATTACCATGCATCCAAGTTTAACGATCTTAAAGTCCACGCCTTTTTATCATACGTATATTTATTTATCGAACAATTTGCCGTGTCTTGTAATGAATTTTTAATTTAGCCTTAAATTTATAAATGGTATTATGCAAAATGTTCATGTCTAAAATTATGATACATAATCACAAGCCATGAGATTCGTCACGGCTTCACAGATACATAATATTCTAGGTCATGTAAATTGATAGATTATTGCTAATTCTATTATGAGTCCAACAAAAAACTGAAACATAGGTCTAAAAAAAATTTATGCGTGTTTTTATGACTGGTAGTAGAAATCATTCGTTGGAATGTAAATTCTTTAGCTTCTTTCAATGTCATATTATTCAATAAAAAATACAATTGAATCTTTTACCTATTACGTGTCCTATTCTAAAACTTTATTTAAAAAAACTTAATAATTTATTTATTTGGAAAGGACTAAAATACGAAATGCAATAAATGTGACCTTGTTAACTATAAACTGGGCTATGAATACTAAGTATTATATCTAAAACTATAACACCACAATTTACGCTATGTAGCGATGATAATATATACGTTACTCAAAAGAGCACGATTTAAAGAAAATATTAAACTATTGTTTTGTAATTTGGTAGCGTCACACCGGCTGCCGTGGAGATCCTTTAGGGCATGCCTTTATCCACCAGTGGACGTCATTCGACTAAGATATAGATGAAATTTACAGATTGATATTTTTAATCGATTATATTTTACCATTGCTAATAAACGCTTTTCGACTAATAAATTCAATACAATATTTTTCTATGAATATAGAATTATAGAAGCATAAAAGAAACAAAGGGTCTTATATTTACGTAATATCATTATATTTATTATGTAAATAATAAAAATGAAAATATATTTTTTTCAATGTAGGATTTTAATTCAATTTAATACTGTAACCTACTTAATAATAAGCGATTATATTTAAAATCAAACTATTACCGCTTCTGTGAATTTGAGTACTGTGTATAAGACTTTCTATAAAGATTTTTGACTTTGAGTTTTGGTAATTTTAAAATATCTACGGAGCTTCATCAGGATGTATTCTGCTTAACGTCATGATACGATACAGTATAATAATATAATTTGACGTGGTAAGCTTTAACAAATGAAGGCTCCATAGCTTACATTTTACATAAAAAATATTACTATTCCCCCGCCTTCGGCTTAACCGGCATGAGAGTTATTAGGGTGATAGAGTTAGGTATTTATCCTTTTCTGTATCCATGGCAAAGTAAATGTATAGTTTCATAATAAAATCGGTTGAAAAGTTAAGATGTGAAAACGTATCAAACAAACAAATAAATTCACTTTAACATAATTAATATTTTAATTATTTAACTAACCGTACGCATAAACGGCAAGTGTCAACATACTCGACACCACGTTCTTGCAATATTGCTTATTAAAATGAGAGATTGTGGCCTTTACAATGAAGAACAAACGATAGTAAGCAGGAATGTGAGTCTTTAAGTTTCGTCATTATATGAAACAATTACCTACTTTTATTCAATAATTAATTGCGTACAATTACTACAACACAAGCAATGATATTTCGTATATTGACTTTCATAATAGTTTAACATGTTTGGTTGTTGATATCAATGTGAGATTGATTATTAAGATAAAGGGTATAATTAAGGTAATGAAAATTAATAAGAGTCAACTAAATTTCTAATGTAATAAGCTAATCTAATAACGAATAGTAGACGAAAGGCGGTCTATATATTTTTTTAAATTCAGTAAAATAATGTATTTTATAATACCATAATTATAACAGTGCCTTTGACTTCCAGGTCTATTTTCCCACTGGAAACCCCCACATGTGGCGGGGGTGTGGGTACACGCAATAAAAACCTGCGGTACTCACTCTCTCTCTTCGGGGAACGTCACGGGATTGCTTGCGCATATAACGATGACGCCTTAAGCAACTTCCAGGCTGCTGTAATCTCTTCCAACCGTTTTTTCTTCATGTACATACCGCCACGTGCAACGTCCATGTTGTTGTGTAAATAATTCAATATGACGATGACGGTGAGACGGATAATTAGTAATGAGAAGTTATAAATGTTTCTTTCTTACGCCCAATGTTTTCGACATATTCTCATAATAATGGTGCAAAAATAATAACGATGGTTAGTCAAGTATGACAGAATAACAGTTTTTTTGTACGACCACTGTTCTTTGTTTATAGCATTAAAATAGTAAGACAAATTAGAAAAAATTACCTTTCATATCAAAGGCTCTATTTAATTAGCAACCAAAAATAATATATTATAATTATAATTACTCGGAGATACACCCACTTATCAGATATTCTACCGCAAAATTGTGTTCCAGTTTGAAGAATGAATGAGCCAGGGTAATTACAGGCACAAGGGACATACCATCTCAGTTCCCAAGGCTGATGGCGCATTGGTGATTTAAGCGATGTTAACATTTCTTACAATGCCATTGTCTATCAGCGTTGGTGACCACTTAACACCAGGTGGCCCAAATGCTCGTCCGCCTACCTTTACAATAAAAAATATAATAATTGTATAGACAAAATATAAATTTGCTTGCTGTATGTAAATTGCTTGCTGTTTAATATTGTGTATTGATTTTTTCGTTCGTGCATAATAAATAGTATAAACGAATTAAAGCATCGGCTCTATATAAAAATATTTATTTGATAATAATGAACATACTTTTTTCATAAAATGAGTTGCAGAAAAAATCGCTTTACTGCATGTTGATTATTTTCTAATTAATTACTAGAGTCGATTCACCAATTATATTTAATTTTTGCTTTAATAAAACAAAAATCAAAACAATCAATTTCGGACGTAACTTGTATCAATTTAAAAAAGGCAATAAACAGCTTTTTGAATAAGCAAACTATAACACGCACAAATTACAATTAACCTAACATAACCGACGAAACTCTTTTCTGTTATAACAAAAACAAACAATAAAAAATCCCACGCTTTACATAATACTTTATTTCTGACTTTGACAGGTTTTTTACGCACCTCAACGTGCGTGCTTGTAACCGATAAACTCATATACCATGACATAAATCAGTATCGATACAATAATGGGGGTTCTTGAAGTGACCTCAGCTTTTGTCATTATTATCGCTCTGCTTGCTCGGCTGCTACCCCACTTATTTTAGTCACTGCTATATAAAAACTCACGGCCAGAACCGATTGATATCAATCACCGACCAGAACTGATCCGAACAATATCAAAATGTTCAGCAAAGTGAGTGTAACTATGACAAATTGTGTGTAACAATATACTTCATTAACATTAATAACTTAATCGTGTAAAAATCATATTGAGTGACCACAAGTAATTTGAAACTTCACCGACGATATATAACATTTCATTTTATCCCTGTAACAATCGTTACGATGAGTTTAATAAACTTGCGTACTAATATTTTATCTAAATGGAGGTTTATATTTGATCATGTACTTTCAGATCGTAGCTTTCGGAGCTCTGCTCGCAGCGGCCAGCGCTGGTTACTACCCGGGACACGGCCATGCTGTTTCATCCCAAAGCATTGTTCGTCATGACGAGGGTCTCTCTCTTGGACACATCGCCGCTCCCGCTCACTACGCCGTACCATTAGTACATGCTGCACCTCTCGCACACTACGCTGCCCCAGCTGCCTATGCTGGCCATTACGACGGTCATGATGAATACGTAAGCACACTAATAATATCAAGAAAAGCTTTACAATATATAATTCACATAAATCTTATATTCCTTGTTTATCTTTTATCCAGGCTCACCCCAAATACGACTTCGCGTACTCAGTAGCCGACCCCCACACTGGTGACCACAAGTCCCAGCACGAGAGCCGCGACGGTGACGCCGTGCACGGATACTACTCCCTGGTGCAGCCCGATGGTTCCGTCCGCAAGGTTGAATACACCGCTGACGACCATAATGGGTAAATATTTTAAATATAAAATATATTTGAAATGTATATAAACTCAAAAAAACAGGTATATAATGATTGTATTTCTTTTCAGATTCAATGCTGTAGTCCACAACTCTGCCCCATCAATTCACCCCCAAGTCGCCTACGACGGTCATTATTAATTTATTTAAAAAAAGATACCATGTTATGAATTATATTTGTACATAAATTATTATTTAATAAATATTAATTTAAAAACACATCTAAAATATTTTGTTAATTCATAAAAACCTTAAATATTAGTGTTTAAATAACAATAACTATACTAACAATAAATCTGCTTCATATAGATATGAAAACGTTTAATTTAAAAAAATGGTTGTCTTTAAAGTCAGTTTACGGACGATAGTTTAACGTGACAACGTCATAACAAAACATTGATGAAATGACTGCAATCGAGAGAAAGAGAGATAGATGCGGCGCCAGCGTACAATCAGCGTGCAATTTTTCGTACATGCAGCCAGCGTTCATCGATTCATTAGACGTTGTCACGTCAAAAAAAAGTTACATTAAATAACAATTCGTATTTATTAATGGTATATGTTTAAATCTATATACATATATGTAATAAAATAAGACATTAACTACCTTTATTCGAGCATTAGGCAAAAATACTAAACCGATTTTGATTTGAAGTCTCTTGTCTGTTAAAGTTTTGGTTAGGTAAAACAACTTTATCATATCTTATGACGCTACGATGTCGAAAGTCGGAGATGTTTATAAAATCACTCGTGAAAAGTATCCGATATACTAAATGAGGGCTAAAAAGATAAATTGTTACAAAGCTTAGATAGACATACATAGATAAACAGTTGCCTCTTTGTCTGTGCTCTACAGGTTCTTCGGAGAGTACTTATCTCACCCCTATAACTGGAGTACAAGACGTACAGCAGACTAATATCCATTTGGTAGATAACCGTCAGGACATCCAAGCTTGGTAAGGCACAGGGCCAAATTGTCGTTCCAGGCAAAACCAAAGAGTCTTTGAAGCTGGAGTGAATTGGCATTTAATAGGCTTGGTCGACCACAGTTTTACATAACAGACAAAATTGCGGTCAAGAGCAAGCCTATTCTTTTTACAAAAGAAACAAAATTACTCGAGCGAGGCCGCTGGCACAAACTAGTTAGTATATACAATTATTGCAATGTCATTTGTTCTTAATACGTAAAAATATAAATTATTCTAAATTTTTTTAATGAAGTCGGTTACATTTGAATTGTAAGATTCCACAATATTATGTTACTGCCACAACATTGTTCCAAAATGAGTTAAAATTACTTTAAGACTAAATAATGACATCCTAATCTATGTTATTTATATAACCATCGTACGGCCGGTTCACACATGTCTCCGTTTTACTGTTCCGTTTTATCGAGTACGTTTTTTTTTCGTCGATGGCGTATGTAGTTGTATAAACGACTTCACACATGGCACAGTATTCTGTATACAGAAAAATATATCGTTCCGTAAAAAAATTACATTCCGTTTTGTCATCGAATACTGGACGAAGGAACAGTAAAAATATACGGATACGTAGAATTTTAACGGATAGGTACTGTGTGCGTGGCGAGCGGCACCCTCTCTAGATCTTTGGGCCATAAGTGGATGCTGCCAATAACGTCGATTCCTTCTCCGACGATAGTACCAATACAACACGACAGCGTCCGTCCTTGTAGAATAACGGCGGAATACTGCGAGAGTTTTCTGTTCACACATCGGATCCAGTAATGACGGATCCGTTGAACGTTATACGGCGCCTATGTGTGAACAGAGCATAAATTTATGACGTATCCGTTAAAAACGTACAAGTAAAACGGACTCCCATGTGTGAACGGGCCGGTACTTGACTGTATGTAGTATAACTCGGTACAAGGACCTCACGTTCACGTAAGACCCGTTCTCCAGTTGACACGACAACCGTCATATTTTGTCAAAAATGACCAATGGCGGTGTCACTAATGTATACTAATATTATAAATGAAAAAGTCTGTCGGTTTCACGCTAAACCGTTGATTTTGATGAAATTTGGTATGAAGTAAGCTTAATACGTGGGCGAAACCGCGGGTTCTTACCCGCGGTTTCTGCTAGTACTAGCTTAAAATAAGTTTGTGCGGAAGATATTACTTTAGTGGTAAGTACTGAATGTAACATAAGGTGAAAACGATAACGTTTATAATTGTGGGTTTCACTTTCAATCGTCATTTTTTAACTAACAACTAAATTATTTGAGTATCGTACAATATTTATATATGTTACAAACATTAACGAACAAATATGACGTCATATATCCCCGCCGTAAGGATCTTATGCTAATATGTAATATAAAAAAATCACAAAAAATGGTTGATATTTTTATAAAAACTAAACTTTGTTTGAGATATAGAGCCCTGTCTTTTATAAGAATATGCTGTAATAAAAAGCGTGGAATTAATATTTCTTAATTGTAACTCATAATGATTTAAATTTCTATAACAAAGTAAGTGATACTTATAAAATAAAGTAATTCTCAATTTTACATATATTGTCTATTCCTCTTAAATGTATATTAAGTTGTTTGTGTAACGCGCGGCAATAAATAAAAAAAATAATTTAACCAAAACCGCCACGGACACGTCACGGATACTTATTCAAAAAAAAATATTTCGTATAATTTAATTTTAGACCATTAATATGATTAAAAGCGCATTAGTATCTGACCATTTGCAGGCATGGAAATATTCAAAGTATTCAAATCAAAATATTTTTTATTCAAATAGACTTATACAAGTACCTTAGTATCGTCAACGGCACCACCGGTTCGGAATGTGGGTTCTACCGAGAAGAACCGGCAAGAAGCTCAGTAGTTACGCTTTTTTACAAAAATACATATTTATTTATTATTATTTATTTATATATTTGAATTAATTACACAGGTACACTTAATTCCTGCACGAGATCCAACAATCATTCAATCCACGTATTTTTGCCTGACATATTCAAATTCAAATATCTTTATTCAATGTTGAAGTGTTACACTTTCTTATTGATTGTCATAAATCTACCACCGGTTCGGAAATAAACACCTCAGACCTGAGAAGAACCGGCGAAAGAAACTCAGCGGGTTATTTTTTTTAGGCTCATTTTTACAATTATAGATTTACACAATAACAAATACAATAATAATATTCTTCTTTATTTGAAACAGCTTGGAGGCGATCGTTTCATTCCCAAGGTGTGCAATCATCTAAAAAGTCATTGATTGTATAATATCCTTTAGCACACAAGCGTTCCTTAACCATCCTTTTAAATTTCACAATTGAATATTTTTGAACGCTTTCTGGGATCCTGTTGTAAAGGCGTATATATTGTTCCATAAAAGACTTACTAACCCTGAGGTATATTCAGTAACAAAGTAATAGGCTTTACTAATAACATTATTTTTTATCACTAATTTAGGCCTGGAACTATCAGGAATAGACTGCGGAATTTTATTTAAAAATGCGTATACATAGCCCAAAAAACGTTCGATTAATTTTATTAGGACGGAAGAATGGAATGATTATTTAATTTTTGTTTCTAGTGTTACAATGATGTATGTCATTTTTCTTTTTATACTGATTATATATAATTCGTATGTTCAAAAACCCGGCTGAGTATCTTGTCGTCGCATTTCGGCAAAATATAAATTCTGAAGCTACATAATCCCCCCTTATGTTTAATTTTATTAATTGTTTTTTTAAAGTTCACTTAAGAACCTCATTAAATCGAATATATTTTGATTATTTTATCGCAAAACTATTTAAAGAATGTTTTTGTCACAAATATTTACTTATATAGTTATATTTTGTTAACCATAGATTTTATACATATTATTAGTTCTTCGATTCAGTCTCACAGATATTCAGATTAAGTGTATTAAAAAAAAAAAAGAAAATGAATTCTAAATAACTTTTAATAAATTATCCAATTTTTCTTCAATAATTTAATATTTGGCATTTCTTCAGTAATGATGGTAGTAAGGCTGGGGGTGGACTGATGGGGCAGAGTTGTGAACAACGGCATTGAATCTAAAAACACAGAACATAAACATTAATTGTTAAATATACAAACATCTTATACATAAATTATAAGATGATATAATATAAATATTTTTTAACCAAATCATACGACTCACCCACTGTGGTCATCAGCAGAGTATTCGACCTTGCGGACGGAACCATCGGGCTGCACCAGGGAGTAGTATCCGTGCACGGCGTCACCGTCGCGGCTCTCGTGCTGGGACTTGTGGTCACCAGTGTGGGGGTCAGCTACTGAGTACGCGAAGTCGTATTTGGGGTGAGCCTGGAAAATTAAAATTTTTTATTAATTTCTCCAGGTAATCAAAAAAATAAGTTAAGCATAATTATATTTTACTAATACTTACGTATTCTTCGTGACCAGCATAGTGAGCAGAAGGTGCGTATACTACGGGAGCATAAGCCAAGGGAGCAGCGTGGACAAGGGGAGAAGCGTACGACAATGGAGTGGCATGGCCCTCATCATGACGCACGATACTTTGAGATGAGACAGCGTGGCCGTGCAGGAGACCAGCGTTTGCTGCTGCCAGCAGAGTACCGAAGGCTATGATCTGTCAAAAAGAAGTTATATTCAATTTTGATATTTTTATGTAAACATTAATAGAAATGTAAATTTATTTTAAATTACATAATTAAATATATCGTAAGACTCACTTTGGCAAACATTTTTGATGTTGTTTTGAATATTGTTAGTGAGTGATTGATGTCAATATCCATTAACCACTGGTTTTTATATCATATAACACTGTTTGAGAACAAGTGGGGCGGCCACCCAACAAAGCATAGGTCAGTTATTAAACTATTTCGAAACGAAAAATATTTTTAGCAACATTTAAATTGCTATTTAAAGTATTTTTCCTATTCTTCTTAGTTTTCTTTACTTTATTTCTTTTTATTTAATTTAAGAATCGTAGTAAAAAACATTTCAAATTAATATTCTATTAAAATTTATATTATGATGTTTCTTTGAACATAAGTCTTACGTTTATAAAAATATATCCACAATACTATATTATTATTTATTTACAATTTATAATTCAACAAATAGATTGATTATATGGAGACTCTTTACAATATATTTGTAAGAACAGTATATTTACACTGGTCTTACAAATATATATATAGTAAATATATAATCAGATATAATATATAAATTTTAGGTTAAGTATATATATTTTACCTAACATAACATTGAATTAAAATTTGTGTTATCGTATACATATTATAATTTAGAATTTATGTACAATTGACTTTGACATAATCTCAAACGATCTAATAAATAACTCTTACATTAAACTTTATTAAATCAATAGAACAAAACTCGAATAAAAATAACATAACTCTATAATGATAACAAAAACAATTTTTATTAATGTCTAATATTATAGTTTCTTAATTATATTAATTTAAAAAATATAATAAATAAGGAAATTATAAAGTTTTATTTAAAATATGAAATAATTAACCTACATTAAGTTGTCCAGTCACAATTAGTAACGGTCAGTGGTAGAGTTATTTCTAGATTGAATGATACGTACAACAGACTTTAAATAATTATTAATTTATTATTAATATTATTATACTACTAATTTACGAACTAAAATTAATCACGAATGTTAAATTTGAGCCCTATTAAAATTAAGTAAATTCGACAAAATGTGAATCACATCTAATTATTTCATATAAAGATAAATACATATAGGGATATAAACGAGAAATTATAAATATAAGTTATTATTATAAAGTAAATAATAAAATTAAATCTGCTTGACACTTGCCGCTGCGGATAAAAAGAAAATTATTTTTTGATCTTCAAAACGTGTACATACATAAAAATCATCTATTGTAGCGGTAACATTGTTATCAGAGTACAAAAATATCTAAATTATGCCTTATTTAGATTTTTTATGGTTTCTCTAATTTCTTGAACCGGTTTTCATTATTAATTATTTTTTTAATTACGTTATACCCCGAGGCTTGTAAACATATGAATGACGTAAATGATCAGGATAAAAGTAACTGATTACTTATTGTAAATATAATTTGTGAATTTTTATTTTAAGGTCACAAGTAATTAATTTTATCACGCTTATATACTAAATATGAATATAACAACATACTAATTCTAAAGGTTTTCTTGAAATACATTTTGCAAAAGTTTTGGATATATTACGATTAACTTAAATAAATGTATAAGATAATATATGAGGTTACTGTTGAACAGATAACGACGGTATTTTTATTTAGCTTTATACATTAGTATTCAAAAAAAGGATCATGTAGTAAAGCCTCGCGTGCAAAGTCGGACGTACCTATATCTAGTAAATATTTAACCAATCACAAGAACTTGAATGAAATTCTTGTTATGTTTCTGCAACAAAGTTCGTCATGAGAATTTAGTTTCAAGGTTCTATCGTCATTTCATAATTTCCTCCGGATAATGAATGTAAAATAAATGATTAGTCATTCACCTTATTTAGAAGAAATACCTATTTCCTTTTGTTTCTGAGCTACTGAGTACCGGGATTTTCGACGGAATATATATTATGGATTTAAGCTTAACTTAGACATAATTAAACATACAATTTGTTTGCAGAAACATCGAAACAAAACATACTTTTTATTTCGAACGTTCCTTTTTTATTCAACAATAACAAAGCAATCATTCATCATATTTGAGTGTACAACAATATAACTTTCTAAACGCACAACGTTTACTATCATTGTCAAGTTCAAGATGAAATAAAAAACTCCGTCGTTACCAATATAACGGAGGTCGTACTTGAATATTATCGGTATTCTTTCATACAAAATAGTCATCCGTAATAGTTTCATTAATTGATATAGATGTATTTTTATCTATGTATTGTATGCTATGTAGATAATAAAAAAAGATTTATAAAATAAAAAAAAACCAACACAATTCGGAATCCTGATGTACTAATTGATGAATTCATATCATTTTCTCTTCTGATGAGTGGGTTGTTACCCAGATGAGGTTGCACAAAGCTCTACCACCAAGTACCACTTGTATGGTATCCTTCATATAATATAGATAAAAGTTGAATGATATTCGTGTAGAAACTGAAAGGTAAAGAAAAATATTGGACATCAACAGTTTTTCTTTAATACCATATTACATTAAAAATGTAAAAAATCTGCTAGCCTTTAAAAAATGACTTTTAAATAAGTTGACCCAAATGTGAAAAGCTATTATGGCGTTCAATACGTGATCAATGAAATAGTTCTTTATCACATTAGAAACATAATATGAATATGGTTAATGTAGCATGTAATTGTTATTCCGTAATTAGTTTGATATGACCTTTATTTTTATTGCCTTTGTTACCTGCGCAAGGTGTGCTTGAACTAATGTCACCCCACTTGTTCTTTATGATATAGAGTATAAAAACTTACAGCCGAAAACGATTGATATCAATCATTGAAAGATATTGAATATAGAAAAATGTTCTCCAAAGTAAGTGCTATTTCATAAATAAAGTTCTTTAACTTATAATATAATAAAAGTTAAAATTAGGAAACTCATTCAAAAGCTTGAGCTTTGAGTCATTTCTACTTATTTAAATCGAGCATAATAGTAATAGTGATTATAATTTTTTTTGTTTCATTTAAGATCGTTGCTTTTGGCGCCCTTTTGGCTGCGGCCAATGCTGGTCTTTATGGACACGCTGTGTCTTCACAAAGTATAATACGTCATGATGAAGGACACCATGCTCCTTTGGCATACGCTCCAGTGGCATATGCCCCTGTCGCTCAATATGGTCACTACGACGGAGCCCACTACGACGGACATGATGCTTACGTAAGTTTAAAAATCACATTCCATGTCTTCAATTTTATAACCTCCGATCAGTTTCACATGTGTGATTCTATGTAGATTTGACATATCATCTTCATTTCAAAACATTTAAGAATTATTTGAACAAAAATCTATGCTACCAAGTGCTTACATAAAAATCAGTTTTATAAAGTCATGCTGTATTTATGTCAATGTAAACATTACTCAATTAAACATAACAAAACTTGAAAAATACATAGTAGTCTTGAAATTAGGCACTTTCCTTTCTTGATGATAATATTGTTCATACTTATCCATCCATCATATATTTTCCAGGCTCACCCCAAATACGACTTCGCGTACTCAGTAGCCGACCCTCACACTGGTGACCACAAGTCCCAGCACGAGAGCCGTGACGGTGACGCCGTGCACGGATACTACTCCCTGGTACAGCCCGATGGTTCGGTCCGTAAGGTCGAATACACCGCTGATGCTCACAATGGGTAATTACATTATGTATATTTCTCAGACGGTAAAAAATCAAAATATGTCAGGAAACGAAAATATAATGTATTGTTCGAACGAGAACATCCTTACTATCGGAAAGAATTCGCGTCAGTCGCAATCATTCTGTCTTTAGATGATTTTAGAGATTGCCGGAATCGTACTAGATGATGCTCAATAAACATTTCATTAAAATATTTTATTATGTGCCTTATCTCTTTACATATAAATACTTATTTTCCAGTTTCAACGCCGTTGTGCACAACTCTGCTCCCTCTATTCACCCTCAACCCGCTTACCGTCATTACTACTAAGAAAACTTCGTTGAACTGCAACATACTTACTGTGATTACTTATTAGGAAACGTTGTATACTAGTTATATATTAAGAAATTTGTTTTGTCTTCTTTTTTCAAACGTAAAATTACTAATGACAGAAAGAGATAAATCGTTGTGTAACTACTTACCCGCTGTATAACGTTTATTAGTGAGGCCATATAAATTCATTATTTATTAAATGACTGTACAAAAACGTGTTTTTCTTTTATTATATTAATTATTTATTTATACATAAACAATGTAATTATACAGTTCAGATTTAAAAACAATTACTCAACAAATCATGCTCTCTCAGCAAAACATTACTTAACAAACCAGCCTTCCTGTCACCAGGAGATATAATCAACCGGCTATAAATCTTTCTTAATTCTGTTGTTCATTTAACATATATTTATAAAAACATTTTTTTAATATTTACACAAATATTCCTGTATTATTAACATTTATACAGGACGTAGGTATTATAGCTATTTATATTTTGAAACTACTTCAAAACTAAACTAAACCTTCACTTGAAGTCTATTAATATGCAAAATATTTATCGAAAAACTTATTTCAAATAAATAATCTATTATTTTATTATTATATAAATATGCTAATCATTTTACTTAACCAACCGAGGACTTGAACCCTGGACTTTCGAGTGCATATTATTAGCCAGAGGAAGAAGAAGAGATGAGGTTGCTTTAAAGATTAATATTGAATAGTTTGCAATTAAATCATTTGAATAGAAGTTTATTACTTAAGAGTAATTCAGAGATAATATTCCATACGCCTTACTATTTTAATAATTTATTAATTTGCAGTAAAAAAAAATTGATTAACAATCTATCTGTCTCGACAAACTCTTAACTCATAAGCATTACAAAGGCAATTTTGTACGTATATCATTTATAGTCGTGATAGTTTTCACGCAATTCCGTCACGAACGTTTATAAAATTAGGGCCGAGGTGACCTTTCATACGCCTTATTAATCAATTCCAATAAATCTTTTGCAATCAACGCATTATATTTATGAAAATTAATATGCAGTATACCTACATCCGTCTGGAATTTCCTGTCATAAGAGTAATAAAACATTTATTTGTTTAAGTACATACCTACGTTACGATCTCCGCATTCGCTGAAATACGTATTTATTCATTCCTAACCAACTTGTATATCATTTCATGCATCTTCTTACATCGAAAATTAGCCTCCCACCCTCCTGGACGAAAGATTTCCGAAAACCTTATAATAATAATAATAATAATTTATTTGCTTTAAACATAATATGTACACATGTTTAGTCATCACATCCATGACATGCAAATATTCCCACCTAAGCTAGCCATTAAATTAAATATTAAAATGGTTAAGTATTACATTTCATTAATTACACTAAATTATATCACAGAGGTCACAATATACAATTTGTTTATGAAATTCTAGACATATAAAATAAAACTTGATTAAAATTAACAATTATTATTTGAGCTAAATATATTAAATAATTTACTTATTCTTAACTAAATAACATTGTATGCATAATATTACTACTTGTCACTGATTAAAATTCAAAATGTCAAACTCATTTTTAAAATATAATCTAGAAATAATTATACATTAATACAATACATTCTTACATTTTAAATATTCATTTATTGAGTAAAAATTTTTATCTATTAACCATTTTTTAAGTTTAGGTTTTAATAACCTTAAGGGTAACTCTCTTAAGCTTTTTGGTATATTATTAAATATTTTGATGCACATTATGTAGCAATTCTTTTGAAAAAGAGCACAGTGGCAAGGTGCAAGTAGTAATCTCGTTGGATCTCTTAATCCAAGCCTGCTTTTATCACCTGCTTTTTCAAATAGGTGTGGATATTTTTTTATAAATATGACTACGTCCATAATGTATAATCCGGCTAGTGTCAAAATGTTGTTGTTCTTAAAAAATGTTGTCTCCATGATGTTAACGGATGAACCCCAAAAATGGCCCGTATACATTTTTTCTGACCGATAAAAGCGTTATTGAAGTTAGTGGAATTAACCCATAAAATTAAGCCATATATACTAATGCTTACATGCATAACTAATATTATAAAGAGGAAAGATTTGATTTTTTATTACGATTTAACTCAAAAACTACTGGACCGATTTTAAAAATTCTTTCATCATTAGAAAGCTTCGTCTCTACCAAGTAACATAGGCTATATTATATTTTCAAAAACGTATAGATCCCTACTTAAAATGGAGCAATGTAACCCAAGGTACAAACTGTTGCCTGTAAAAGTCATTACTGAGCGTGCACTGCGAAAACTATTGACGGTATATAAAAAAGTGTTCTATACAATAGTACTACAATTACTTGATGATAACGATGTTACGGTAGGTAACTGAAAAATCTGGATAGCCTATAAAAGATTCGGCCGAGTATATTTGCTCCTAAGAATTGCAGAGTTCCGTTACTTTGTCATGGACCCCATAATCAGAAACTAACCAAACTGTCATCAAACTAACCTTGAAGTACACTCTTTCCAATAAAAAATAAATCATCGAAATTGGTTGGCGTGATATTGAGTTATTCGTCCATTCGTCGCGCACATACTTAATGCAAATTTACGACTTATATGGTTTTCTCATGGATACCATTCTCAAAACTGGACCAAATTAAAATGGGACCAAATGGGAAGCACCAGCTTTCAAATAATAATAAAAATCATGAAAACCGATTCACCTAGTAAAAAGTTATGAGGTAACAAACATAAAAAAACAGATGAATTGATAGCCTCCTCCTTTTTTTAAAGTCGGTTAAAAATATAAATTTTTTTTTGACAATCACTATAGAAAAAATGTAACAAATGTTATTTTAAATAAGGCAAGTAAATAACGTAAACAAGTAGTTTGTTCAATATGCATTATGTATGTAGGTAAATAGCCAAAGTGTACTTGACCAAGAGATAATTAGCTAAGATAAAAATTAACAAGAGTTTATGTTCCATTACGAAAAATGTCTGTAAATAAGATCATGTAATTAAAATGCTAATAAGATCAATAAAGATGTGTTTCTTAAGTTAATTAGTTCTAAACATTAAAAAAAATATTATTATTTCAATTAATTAATTACTCGTTAGACTCAGCGCCCGTTCCCTAATATATTTAAATTTGTGTACATACAAAAAATATGTACTTATTATTTGAGATTTGAAAGCAACAATATTAAGGACGAAAAATGCAATACCTAATACGAATCTTAAATTGTACTTTAAATACATGAGTTTATTATGAAATTGAAAGAAAATATTATTTACACACTGCTGCCAGAAAATTCTGTTCTTATATTTTACAAATTTCAATAACAAAGCTAGCAAATAACGATACAAAGATAAAGGAAATATAGTCAGTACAAATGATTAAAAAAAACTAAAACAAATGAAATATGTTTTTTTATTTCCGTTATGCATTTCTTTCATTTAGTACATTTATCTTAAATAAACACATATTCTTGAGAAAAGAATTTAAAGTACATACTTTATTAGCCCATTAAATGGTAACATTTATAAATTAGTGGCGTTTGTCACATAACTCACACAATAGTAGTTTTCAGTTATGAGGTAGACATAATTCCATTTCATGTTATAAAATTCCTAAGATCTGTGAACCCCGTTATAATATCAATCTGTTCCTCATTCTTAAAAATGCTTTAAAGTAAATAATAGTTAGTTGTCTTGTTCTGTTTTGACCCAGTATAATGAGATACAGTTCACATAGTATTATTGTTAAGTAACAATTCTTTAGTTACTCGTGTGTAATGCGGGAATGATGAAGACAAAGCGCGATGACCTTGTCTGGGATGTACCACGAACTGATTTCGGCGCCCCACCGGAGAAACAATAAGATTTCTTATAAAACCACGGATACTCATCAAACACATGTCAGTCACGAATTAGAATCTCAAAAAAATGTTTTCTAAGGTAAGCAAATTAACGTATTTTGGATTGCTCCAATTATTTTAATTGATTGTAAATCATCAGTTTGTTAACTTAAAATATTTCTTCCAGATATTCATCCTCAGTGCCGTTTTGGCAGCGGTCCAATCTGGTCAATTAGGTCATGGTAGCTACTCTCACCCATCGCAATACAATGCGATCAATCATGGTGCACCTTATGGTGCAGCTCCTTATTATAATCCCACTCCTTTAGGTCATGCCTCCCCTGTAGCTTATAATAATGGACTCGGATATGGTGCGTCATTAAACCCTCATATCCATCAATCATCCCTAACTCATGCAGCACCATTTGCCCATTCTAATTCCTACGCACATTCCGCGTCCTTGTCTCATGCCACACCTCTGATTCACGCTAGTCCCTTAGCTCATCAAGCTTCTTTAACTTATGCACCAAATCTGGCATATGCTGCACCATTGACCCATCCCTCAGGTTTAGCTCATACTTCACCTCTGGCACATGCTGCGCCATTAGCCCATCCCTCTGCCCTAGCTCATGCTTCATCTCTGGCATATGCTGCGCCATTAGCCCATCCCTCAGCCCTAGCTCATGCTTCTCCTCTGGCACATGTTGCGCCATTGGGCCATCCCTCAGCCCTAACTCACGCTTCACCTCTGGCACATACTGCACCTCTAAATCATGCCACTTCCTTTGCTCATGCAACATCTCATTCTAATGTCGTTTCCTTATCCCACGCCTCTCGTAGTCACGTCGGCAACTACGGGGGATATCACGCTGCCAATGCCTATAACGTACGTATTATTTGTGATTAATTTAAAAATATATTTCATTTATTTCATCATCATCATCAAACAAATCTTTCCACTTTTGGAGAAAGGACTCTCCAATGGCACGCCACTAAGCTCATTCATTTGCATACATACTTCATTTATTTGCATAATTATTATTATTAATTATTTTTTTCAGTCTCACCCGAAGTATCAGTACTCGTACTCTGTCGAGGACCCGCATACTGGTGACCACAAGTCCCAACACGAGACCCGTGACGGCGACGTTGTAAAGGGAGGATACTCATTGTTGCAGCCTGATGGTTCTTTCAGGAAGGTGTCTTACTCTGCTGATGACCATAATGGGTAATTCTTTTTTTATTAATACTATAACATAACGTATTAGGTAAGAAGCGAGACTTCTCAACTTTCCTCAAATAGCGTAAAAATGCGTAAATCCAATCCGTTTACATGACTTGCTATTATTTGACATTGCTTTCTCAGGAAGCTTCACACACACACGTAATAGATGCGTAATAAGACGATGTAAACATAAAATCACATGGCAGCCAAACCGGTAATCTTGCGTTCCGGTATCATATAAGTAATGACCTCAATCGACCTCTGTGCTTAATTCAAAAGTATCTCGACAAACAGGTGTCAGTTGTGAACTAGTTTTAAAACGGGTTTTGATATCGTGATGATTCATTTGATGTAAACATAAACAATAAATTTACTTTCAGTTTCAACGCAGTAGTACAGAACTCCGGGCCGAGTCATCACGTCTACTCCGCTCAGTACCATCATTGAGGAAAAGAAAACTACTGACCTGGAAAATGTACAAAATGTTTTGTAATACATTATAATGTATTCATTTATTTAAAATATACTTCTTATACTTTTTAATAAAAATAAAAAAATACAAATAACTACATACGTTGTTTCATTGAAAATCTAAAACGTCGGCTATATAACTCATATTTATAACTAATATAGCTATTTAACTAGTTTTTATATAAGAATAGGTAAAATTCGATACTAAAGTGCACAAATACACTCTTTATTCAATCTCAAAACCCGACAAGACCGGTTATAATTCCAGCGTAGGAACAGGAAGCAGATTTCATTTGGTTTTCCCATGGTTATGGCTTTTTAAAGCCTCGGGCATCAGGGCTCTGGGAGGGCTGAGGTGACGCCTTTGACGTCATCACAAACCGAGTCTCATAAAAGACCCTCCCCGCCGATTCCCAGCAGAGACAAGGTAGCCACTAGACTATAACTAGACTATTGTCACTGTCAATCTAAATATTAAGAAACAATTATCAATTATAGTTAAAAATAACAAATTTATAACTAATTTAATGTTACGAAAGGCAATCATATTGATAATCTAAAACATGCACTGACGAAAGCACTTCAACAGTCGCCTGTTATTTACATCGGAAACTATTGCACACAAACTTGATTCGAGTTACACTTTATCATATTATATTATAATGTATTCACTGTAATGCAATTGAATAATTAATATAAGTAAATAAATGAATTTCTAACATCCTCTTATAAAATTATCTACATTTTCAAAGGTCACTTTAAACATTATACGTTGTATTATAAGTTTTAATTGCTACCGAAATAAATAAAATTTTATTTTAATTATAGTAAAAAGTAAAGTAACAGCCACTAAATATCTAGCTGCTGTACTAAGGCCTTTTGAGAAGAATGTTCGGAACTATTGCCTGCTTGGTGATGCTGGCTAGTGATAAGTTTTCATCGCACTCAGAGGGATTTCCTCACGGGGTATGAATTATAAACCCAAATTCAGCATATGAAATTTCAACATATTCAGTGGAGCTAGACCGAGTTTTACATCGGTTAAAATTCACCCGTTCTAATCACTAGGCCACCTCGACTCGTATAATATATGTATTTGTCATAATAAAATTATTTGAATTTGGAATTTCAATTCAAATTTAAAAATAAACTACAAACTTTTAGACAATGTCACTTTCATTTTCATACCTTACCAAATGACATCAATCTATAAGTATAAGGCGTGCCAAACCTTTAAATTTATCTCTTGCCTTCAATCAATGTTTATGTCAACCTGACTTAAGGAAACTAACAAACCACTAACAATAAGTCTATTCAACGACACTATCTAACTCGGGCAAGTTAAATAAACAAATAAAATTGAACGTAGACTTTGCACAATTAATTTACATTCGTTACTAATGTCGAATCGGCGAATAAATCAGGGTCTAGAAATTGCGTGATATAATTTCTCTGCTACTATTTACGCCCATGCCCTGTAAAGCGACTAGTTTCGCCAACTTGTATTAGACTGTGTCATAATCGTTAAATAACTAAGCACTGCTCTAAATCCACTACCCTACTATTAACAACACCATTGAATCTTACATGTTGTCATAGTTTCGTTTTTCTTATTTTAAACAATTCAATATACATTCGCGCTCACATACACATTAGACATTCCGCAAAGCAGAAATTGTCAGTCATCGGATAACAGACGTATATGCTCGATGACCCCGTGGAGTCTTCGATACTTATTGAGAACGGGCATCGTGGGGTTTTCATTAAATGATATCGGACACCAGGTAGATACCTAAAACTATTTTTTAAAAATCTTCAGTTTATCAAAACATATTTCAGTTTTTAGTTTATGTGATATCAAAATGATTACAATATAAACGCATAACATAGATACTTATTCAACACAGAAAAGTCCTTGGTATTATTAAATTAGGCACTCGAAATAAAAAACGATTGATTGATATCAAACTCATGGTCAAAGTAAGCGGTGATTGACCTATGAACCAATGGCTATACTTATCCTTTCAATCGAATTGGTTGACTTCACGGAAAGCCTTGTCACTTTTTAGTAAAGCAACGTTTACATGTATTCGAAACGACGTATAATTAAATAACTTACACGCTATTCTATCACTAAAAACCTTCAAAGTTTTGTAACACATATATCATGTATCTGGTATATTCTTTTCTGGTATATTTATTGTATCTGGTATATCTGCCCTTTTAATCACTATATTGGACCTTGTATATGTTTCTTACATATGTATTTTGTCTACCTAAGCTATAAAAAAATCTCGGTTTTCCATGAAATATTTTTGATGAAAAAATATAGAAGCCCGGCAATCATAGGCAATAATAAATTGGGCTTTTTAAAATTACCTCATACCAAAAAGTTAAACGAATATATCTTTCGCGGACGCATTTCCACGTGAGCAATCTTTAAAACTAGATACGACAAAATATGTCGTATCATTACAATGTTAAACATCAAACATACTATTACCGCTTCCGTGACGGTATCGAATCACGTTTATAATGAACTACCGGACTTAGTGTGCAGACAAGGATTTTTTAAGACAAATCAAAGTGAAAAATCTATAACAATTAATTCATTTTCAAGGTTGTAGTAAGTTCCGTGATACATTGTTAATAATATTCAAAATACATATAGGCTGCCTATAAAGGCCGAAAAGAAAAGTGAAACAACCAGTTAATCTACTAATCTTCAATATTTTCTTT